>CP139753.1:16252500-17502500 GCA_034370585.1 Fragaria x ananassa | reverse complement strand
TGTTGCGATGGCAGCTGGTTGCGCGTGATCCCTATTCCGTTAGGTTTGTTGTCTAGGCTTGGGCTCTTATTCTGGGCCTAGCTTGGACTGTTGTTTTTTATTTTTTTCTGTGTTTTTAGTATAATAAATTGGAGTTGGTTAAATCTTTGTGGCTTCATGCCAACAATAAGCTCATCTACTATATGGCGATGTGGGCTATGTCTTGATAAGCGTATGCAACATGTTATGACTGTTTTACTGAGGCATCGAGTTTCTTGCTTGGTCAAATAGTCGCAGCCTCCTTACAGCAAAGTAAAATCTTGGCATAATGGAAAGTGGATATACAATATCTTTTATGGGTCCATATGAGTTTTAGTTTTCCGTTATATCGTCATGTTTTATGCAAAACAAATAGACTCGTGAATGATGCACTTTTTACTAAATAATTTTTGTTTGAAAACATAAGTTGTGTGGGGTCTCTTAATATTATTTACAGATATTCTTACACAATGAGATTTAGACTTTATATGCCCATGTTATATTTTGCGGTTTCAGGATAACGGAGGGCTGCCTTCTAGCCCTTAGATTCAAGAAAAAACTTGATTAAAACCCCCGAATCAATTAAGAGAACCCATAACAGTAACTGACTAACTAGTACGTGCACTAGATAATGAAGGAAAAACAGAAGGAAATTAACGCGGAAATGAATATAACTGCAGGGCTGGCAACACAAGAGGACCCATAAGTCAACGTAAGGATAGCTGAAAAGAAGGGGAAAAAAAAAAAACACAAGATCTACCTCGAACCTCTCTTCTCAATTTCTCATCCTCCTCGCCTATCCGGCGCCACAATCGTCTTCCGAGTCCTTCCTGTCTCTGTCACTGACTGTCCTGAAACAGCAACACCGATTCTTCCTAGACAGTATGTTAGCTAGACCCGGGATTGATCATTAATCAAGCCCTGATCCCGATCGAAGCAAAATCAATTGGGTAAGTCTCCACTGCAACTTGTTTTCCATATCAATAATGAGGGAAGACGACTCCAATTGGTTCTCCAGATGGGACGAACAACTCCCATCTCCTGAGGAGCTTATGCCCTTATCCCAAACCCTAATAAGTCCTGATCTTGCTCTGGCCTTCGACATCAGATCAAATCCCAATCCAAATACCAATACCAATGCTAACGATAGCCCACAGCACACGCCCACACCTCCACCCCCACCCCCACCGGCCAGTTCTTTGCCTCCTGCTACTCCTGCCCATCCCAACTCGTCAGCTGATTTCGCCGACTCCGCTGACCTGGGCTCCGGAGGAGGAGGAGGGCCCGGGGATGAGCCCGCCCGCACCCTTAAGCGGCCCCGCCTAGTGTGGACTCCACAGCTCCACAAGCGCTTTGTTGATGCCGTCGCCCATTTGGGGATCAAGAATGCTGTTCCCAAGACGATAATGCAGCTTATGAGTGTGGATGGGTTGACTAGGGAGAATGTTGCCAGCCATTTGCAGAAGTACCGCCTTTATCTCAAACGAATGCAGGGATTATCTGCTGGGACTGGTGCGGGCGCCGGTGGAGGAGGTTCCGCTGATCCTGCCACTGATCATTTATTCGCCAGCTCACCAGTTCCAGCTCATTTCTTACACCCAGGAAGGCCTAATTCCGACCATTTCCTGCCGTTTGTTCCTGTGACTATTCAGCATCACCATCAGCAGCAACAGCAGCACATGGCAGCAGCTGCCACCCATCCCCAGATGCAGCAGACTCCTCAGTATCACCATCACAGGCAGCCCCAGGTGGGGCATTTTGGTTCCCCACCAAATCCAAACGGTCAATTTGAGCATCCGTTCCTGGCTAGGCAGTCTCAGCCAGCGCATAGGATGGGGGCACCAATTCACAGTCCAGCAGTGCCAGGGTATATTGAGGGCATGGAATCAGCGAATGCAACTGGTGCTACTGGCAGGAAAGTTCTTACTCTTTTTCCTACTGGGGATAATTGATTTTGGGTAATTCTCATGTTTCACTTCCTCTCAACTTCTTTTCATTTCAATTCTAGGTTTTGTGAAATAGTTCTTGTTGTACTTGTCAAGGGTTTATTACATACAGTTGTGGTGCTTGTCGTATGTATTTGTTGTGGGAAATGAGATCCAACTTCCATTTCCCGATTCAAAGATAATTATGCATTTGTTGTATGCTTCACCTTACGACTATTGGGGATGCTCTCTACTCTAGTTGACTTCTGGTATCTGTTTATATCAGACTTGTACTGGTTTAATGATATCTCCCCTCATCTCAAGCTGACATAGATACTGATTGTGATGTCACTTGAGCAACTGCAGTGTTTTGAAGCTCTTCCCTGAGGGAAACAAAAAAGGGACATCTTAATTCTAATATTTGGATTTCTAGAGATTCATTTGTCCCAAGGAATGGACTGTGTTCTGTGATTTCATAGTCTTCATGGAAGAAGCAACGATTCACAAATTTTGAGTGTAGATGAAGATACAGTTCTCAAAACTTTAGTTTGTCAGGTGCTAATTATTTTTCTAGACTCATCTAAAGATATATCAGAGTTGATTGGCACATTTGATGATGGGATTTCTTGGATCATTAAGAAAGCTCTTCTCCTATGTAGAAGTCAGCATATAAACGCAGTTTTCTATCAAGTCAACATAAGTTCTGGTTATTGATTAGAACAAAAAAGTAAAAGAGTTGTACAGTTTGAGTGCTTCCCTAGTGCGATGATATATGTCAAAGCGGTTCTGATAAGGATGAACTAGTGATATAGTAACGTATATTAATCAATGCATTTGCAGATGGTTCTTTAATTTTTGCCAAGGCCTCATGGATATCTACATGTTCTTCATAATATGCAGATCATTTCATCTATTACAGCTGCCAGAGATATTCTACATGTTCTCAATGCTTTTTCTAAACAGCAAATCAATATCATAGATCTTTATATTTTCGATAATGTTCCTAGGCACACTATGAAACAACGTTCTCTGTTTCTAAATGTCCAACATAGTGCCCGTATTGACAAATAAGGGACTACAAATTTACTCGTTTGATAAGATCCAGTTGACACAAATGATCTCGTACTAAATATGCATAAGAAAATGGTTGGTTAAAAATTCTCCTCTCTTAGGACATTTCTTCTGTTGTGTTGAAGACTATCAATCAACATTTTTGGATGATTTTCTAGCACTTCCTCCATTTTACATTTTTTTACCTCTTTCCATATAATAAATGTCCGAAACTTAAAACAAAGTAAACTACAATTATTGGGCATATCCAAAACACTGCAAAGACAAATCAAGATGAAGGGGAAAATATAATGTTGATATGAGTACAAAATACTATGTTTATAATGTGTTTCATATCCTATTTAGCTATGATATTCTCATAATAATGTTATTTCTAACATGTTTTGTGATGTTAGAGGCACAAAGAGCTTAATTGAGAAAAGAAGACCCAAATAGTACAAGGATGGAAGAGAAAAATGCATAAAGCCTAAAAAAAGGCCTAAGCAGTCCAAGGAAAGAGAAAAGTCAAACATGTGTGTCTCAAATCATTTTTGAAGAGAAGTTTCACCAAGATATTCTCTATATAAAGACAGTCTTCTGTACTTCTTAAACCATCATTCATTCACTCAAAAGTCAGGGAAACACATAGCTCTACTAAGCAGCCTCTCCCTCTCCTTTATCAAGTTTCTTCCTCCTTTGCTAAGCCTTGAAAGACTTCTCTATGAAGGCAGCAACGTTGGAGACTTGAAGCATTGAAGCCAAGCATCATTTTGATGTCAACAGCTTCCTTATAGAGTTGATAAAATGTAAACATTACATTTACTTTGTTTTGTTTTTCTTTACAAATTTATAGGTATGTTTCGTGTGCTAAACTTAGGATTTCGAACCATGTTTTACTTGTTCTTGTATTTAATAGATTTAGAATTTTATAAAACATATTGATGTTTTGTTAATAATTTTCTAGCGATCCGATCTTGTAAGTTTTAATGGTTGAAAGTTTGCGTTTTTGTTTTTATAAAAGAGTCAGGATGCATGCTAGCTATTGCCATGATTCGTGCTAAGCTTTTTCAAGTAAGCATGTTTCTCTAAATGGTGGAAACTATGTAATGATAGTTGAAAACGTAAACTACAGTAAATGCATGTTACGACTTCTTGGGTGTGCGTTGTTATTCAATCTCAATTCTTTAATTTTTAATGATTCATGTTTATTGTGGACAAAGTACTCTTCAGTATTGAATGCAGCAATTTACATGAAATAATCTAAGTTCTAGACTTCTATGTGCTTAGATGATAAAGTAAGTAGAACATGTCCTCTTCAGGCTTGAGTTTCGAGATTGTTTCTCTTGTTAAGAACTTGCATGATAATCGGATTATTGAAATGAGACGTGATCTTAATGTGTGGTAGAATTCGAGTTTATCTCTGTTTGCGATGTTGAATGAATATTTGTACATATCTTATTTTTTGTTTTTAGGAACATTAGAACAAACCTTAAATCCCATGTTTACCTTGTACCATATGTATATTTGTAAATAAATATTGGTAAATACTTTAGTTACTGATTAT
The DNA here is from genome assembly GCA_034370585.1 of Fragaria x ananassa. Classification (NCBI taxonomy): domain Eukaryota; kingdom Viridiplantae; phylum Streptophyta; class Magnoliopsida; order Rosales; family Rosaceae; genus Fragaria; species Fragaria x ananassa. The sequence goes on along the minus strand of CP139753.1, from coordinate 17,497,943 downwards.
TTAGTGTAACTGTGACTGCAGGAACGCCTTTTAAGTCCCCAGCTTGTATCGACCCCTTCTTATTCTATGCTATATTGACACAAAAAAAGGTTTTTAAATTGTGCGCCCGGTAACAAGCACGTCAAATGTCCAAGAGAATCAATCAGTAAGTATTGCCTCACTACAAAAAGGCAGTTGTCTGAAAAGAGTAATAGCATCTGGACAGTACAAACCACCACAAAATAGTAATGAAACATGTGTTCCAAGAATTTCTGCAGCACCAGGAAGTTAGGAAAACCCCTGCTGCAATTATTTAATGGTATTGAGGATAGTCAAACCTTAGAGCCTGCTGACTCAATGGAGCCTGCAGAGACCAAAAGAGAATTTAAGCCGATTGTACATGCCTTAAAGAAACAAACGGAAGACAGCAGAGGTACATACAACGCAGATCACAGAGTTATATTACATTCAACATTTGTCCAAATGCAAGTAGCCTTAATAACCTTCTATTCTTTTCATAAATTGTACAGAACCCAAACCAATTAAGAACAAAAGGGTAGACTAGATTAGAGCCTCACATCTAGAGTTTGCATTTGTAAAGAACCAATAATAATAGAAAAATTACAGTTATTTCCCTGTAGAACTCCATTCAGAAAATCTAGTCCTACCCAATTAATTTAATAAATATGCAAACCTTGTATTTTCAAAATTGAAAATTATTATAAAAAAGCCCAAGCCAAATGTTTAATTTCCAGTCAAAAACTGGTGTAGCACTCACGATGCATATTCGGCTCACAAATTTGGGTCCCACATTTTGTGTACCAGAACTCGCCAACCTCACCAGGAAATAAATATTTTTCCTATTCCTCTCTCAATAATGCATCTTGCCCCAAATTTAGGACCCAAGTAGGCAACACTAGCTTCACATCAGTGGATAACAGAAAATTTGAGCAGCTAAACTAAATGTGGATCCATCGAACACTTTGGAAGTACATCCTAGTTTATTGCCAAATCAAAAGGGAGAAACAGTAGACAGTAGACGGTCAGATGGAATCAGGGCAGTAAACCGCAGTTTGCTCATGAACAAAATATAAAATACATCAGTAAGATTTTGTTCTGAAAAATATTATTGACCTGTTTCTCTCCCTATGTTTTTTCTTTAGTGTATGTTAGAGACTATAAATTATACGGAACATCTTAGATGACTACATATGGTCCTTCATTTTGTGCAAAAAGTCATGCTTGGCTCAATAAAATAAAAATAAATATCTTGGCTCAATAAACTAAAGTTAAATATAAAAAAAGATATAAAAAAGCTACAACTTGAAGACTCCAGGGAACCTAATCCAAATGGATTACAATCCAATTTACTACACTAAGTTTTATTTCTACCCAATTTCCTACCCTTTGTTTTCAAAATTAGGCAATCCACTACCGTTAAGTCAAATTAACTTGTTATAATTCATCCATTCTTTCGTTCAAACATTTGAAATTTTGAAAAGCTATTGTAGCAATGGGTAATTTTTAAAATTTAGGGAAGCAAATTTCATTCGCTTGAAAGCCTAGAGTAGCAAATTTGACAGATGATTCTTAAAAAAAAATGACAGAAGTTAGCAACTTGACTGATTTTGAAATCCTACAATACCAAATTGGCTGAAATAAATCCTAGTCTAGCAAGGTAATAATAAGGTTTAGGGTACAAATTGGCCAATTATGCCCATCTATATTGATCATGGTTAAAAGCAGGTAGGACACTGAGAGGGAGATCATCAAGTCTAAGAAGCAGGAATAAGATGTCCACAAAGTTATCCCACTATCTTCCGCATAATAAGAAACAACTAAAACAATTGAAAAATTGCCAAGGAAAAAAGTTTACTACAGTAAACCTCAATCAGAAAAGCATATCCATATAATGCTTTTTGCAGTTTAAAAAATTAAGATGTCCAAGCCTTGTAAAACCATACACGAACTATCGCAACAGGAGCTATTAATGCACACGCACAGTAATGACTGGAAAAGAAGAAAACTTTCTTCCTTCTACACCCACTGATTCTTAGATAAATCATTCTGAACTCCAGAACACATATTCTCTGTCAAGATCTAACAATACATTTCAGAAGACAAGAAGCACTTGCCGCGCTTCTAAATGCTAGATTTAACATATGAACATCCAGAGAATAAAGGAAATTCAAGAAAGAAATGCTGGGAATTCAATTTAAACTCTATCATGATTTCCAAGGAATCTTGTTTACCTGGACAACAGTTTGTCTAAACTGATCATACGGATGTGCATACATCATTGCAGCACATGGGCACTGAATGTATGTAGCTTCTCTAGATGTCTGACTCAATCCCATAGCACAAAAAGGGGTCATCGCTGGGGTTGAATGAGCCCCATAACTAATTGGAGCCAAAGTCCTTGGCAATTGAGATAAACCCACTTCATACTGCAAAAACTGAGGTTGGAACTTTTGCATACTGAAAGGTGCCATGTTGAACCTTTGATTGGCAGGAAGACTCCTCACAGACCTGCCATTATATTTTATTAGTTAATAGAAGAAGAACCCTCCTCTCACCCCCTCCCTCTCCCTCTTGCTCCACCACCACCCAGGGCCAGCGAAAGAAGAAGAAGGAAGAAGAAGAAAGATGGAACAGGGTATCACAGTTAAAAGAAGAGGAAAAAAATTAAAAATAAAGACTGAGAACCAAAATTACCAAAGTTTATACAAAGCTAAGACAGTATCACAATAGTATTTATCTTGTGTAGATAGGATCATATTCTCAATTTTGATGCAACTATATTACCCATACCTATCATAACTGCGATCATAATCTGGGTCAGTACAATCTTTTTCCCTATCTCTGAATATGGCAACTCGAGATGAAGTACAAAGATCATTTATGCTTAAAATCTTTTCCGGGTCAATCATGGAGTTCCTGAAACTTTCATTCTCTTCCTTGCTTAAAGATAAATTTTTACCATCAGTCGGCACTTGAAACGATGTATTGCTCAAGTCAAGACCGCTAGAACTGCTAAAGATACGAGCACGTGCCCTATCATACTCCTTCTTCCTCTCTTCTACACTTCTAACAGTACTTCTTTTCATCCCGGCTCCACTAATTTCAGTCACATTGGCTTTAATAGGCCTATGCCTGAGGACAATTTTAATCTGCTCCGATTTATCATTTTCAGACTGCTTCACAGGTATTTCAGATAGCTGAATAGTCAGGTACTTGCTTTCTACTGTTTTCCTCACGACAATCTTATTTCCTTGACCATCTAAGCCACTATCCTGAACCAAAGTCTGTAAACCATAGAGATGGGAAACACGGTATGCGGCAAGTTGAAGGTACGAGGTTGGGAAATATTGGAACTCAAATTGGTGCTGATCAGGTATATCCAGAAACCTTTGAATATCAAGTTCCATCCGCAAAACTGAATTACAAAAACTAGCATATCAGATAAACCACAAAGAATAGAATGCTTGCACAAGAAAGCATGTCTCATGAGAAAAGGAAAGAGTAGCCAACTGTGCCGCACCTAACCCCACGGAAAGAAACAAAATTAATTGAATCCCTCCACTTCAATACATATGCAACACACACACACACACTATCAGTCTTTCTCTACCAAGGAAGTCCTTGTTTATTCTTACGGTGCGGATTTCCACTTTAGACTAACTTTTCGTTCGAATTTTCACATCTCCACCGTTTAGTCTTTAGGTACTAACATGTAGAACATCTCTGCAAATTTTCAACCTATTAGGTAATCTTTAAGACACTCAAAACTGTGTTTTTCTGTTATAAACATGAACGATACAAATTCGACAGAATTCAGTTCGTCCATTGGTTTGATTGAGTTTGAGTGCATTAATGATAACCAATTTAGCTGAAAATTTGCAGAGATGATCCACACATTAGTACCTAAAGACTAGACGGTGGAGATGTGAAAATTCGATTGAAAAGTGAGTCTAAAGTAGAAATTCGCACCATAAGAATAAATAAGGATGTCCTTAACTGAGAAAATCTCTCTCTTTCTCTCTCTATATATATATATACACACACACACATGAATGTATATCAGAGCTTGCCACCAGAAAAACATAAATTAAGAAAAGAACCATTTAACCTTGCGAAGAAGAAGAAGAAGAAGAAGAAGAAGAAGAAGTTCTTCAAAAGTTTGTTGTGTGCCATTAAGATAAGAACTTTCACTAGCTATTACGAACTGGATATCCACTGCATCACCGGCAATATTACCATATCCTTACAGAAAACCCAGAAACTCATTAAGCAGCTGAGCAGAACCACTAGGGTAATCCAAGATCTGGAGAAGTGAAAATTTAGAAAAGAAAGTTGCTAATAAAAGAGACTGTACTTTTCATATTCCTACACTATTCAAAGTTATGTTACGGTCTAAAACAGGAATTCAAATTGAATAGTACAAACCGAGCTCTCTTCATGTATCCAATCGTTAACCTAGTATTACATGGTACATAACTGAATCCAGTATCAGATGTACAAGAGATGCTGGGTGAAATTTATTGCCACATGGAGTACAAATGGGCAAGTGCTTCTCTTACTATCTACACTAATTTGGATCCTATTACCTATAAAGAAGACATACGATTCATTTCACCTAATCCGTTTCATATAAATATCAGAGCACACAATAAACTGAACCTCACTTCCCACCGACGACCCCTGGGAGAAGGTAGGACTATTATGACGAGAATTACCGTACGAATGAAACAGATTCAGAATTATGTTGACTAAAATCCACAGCAGCCAAAAATAAAAAGTTCCTAGAACATTCAGATCTCAGATAACTACAAACGACATACAATAACTTCCCCAACCCAAGGCCAATCCAATTAACCTAACATGGAAACTCCCAATTGTGTAATGACAATTAAATTCCATACTGAATTAGGGTTTGGCAGTTAATTAGGATAAGAGATAGAAGATATTGACTAGTAAGACGGTTGCGGGGATTGTGGAGAGCCTCGACCAGGAAAGGGTCCACGATTGAGTCCTCTTGGAGGCTCCTGAAATTGACCCCATCACCGGAGGAATCCATATCCTGTATTTGGGTCAAAGAGAAATAAGAAGATTCCGAGTGTTATCGGTCTGAAAGCAGTTGTAGAGTGTTGGGAGGACAACGACCCCCTTTCCGTTTCCATTCAGAAATGAGGAAAACAAGATTTATTTATCTATTTATTTTTTGTTAGAGATGGTATAAAATGTGTTTTGGCCACGATCCTCAGCGTATGGAGCGGATGTGAATAGCGAACAAAGAGAAAGGGGGAGTGTTGTGGGCGTGCCACCTCGCGGACGAGGAAAAGATTGATTGCGTGCGCTTGACTGCTTGATCAAGCGGAAGGGGGTTTCCAGGTGCCACCTCAGATGAGGAATTTACGAGCACAAGACGGTCGATACTCATGGCGGTGTGAGCAGAGCAACTATAGAGAAAATTCCAAGGAATCGGGGTAGAGTCCGGAGAGCTCTGAAGAATTCTAGGCGGCGGTGCGCTTAGAATCAGGGGTGTGTGAGCTCGCTTCAATGGGGAAGCAGAAATAAAACTCTTGGGAGCGTTGGTGATTCGACTGGGTCGAGGGTTTCAACAAGGTTGAAGGTTGTTTGTTCTGTTGTTTGTTAGTTTGTGTAAAGAGGTCTGCAAGTCGTCGAGCTTCTTTATATAGTGGGAGCAATCCTTCCGCCAAAGAAAGACAATCAGAATCCCTTCTGGACTCTGCAACGTGAAGCACAAAGGAACTGTTCCTCCCATGCAGACCAATCCGCATGTGACACATATCCAACTCGCACAGTTCATTTAGAATAAGACACTGCTTCTGGCGCGCTTCTCAATTGTAGAGTCTTATGCGGACTGAAATTAGGAGCAATCTTATCCCGCGGGATACCACAGTCCATGTAGAAAACAAACTCGCAAGAACCGCGAACTCTGTAGCTCAATTTCACCTCGCGGGCTATTGCAGCTCGCGGGCCAAAACAAGGTTTTTTAATCAATAAGGGCCACAGGGATTGGCCCAAAGCGTGTCAAAGACTGTAAAAAGTTAGAAACGATGACAAGCATTCGCGTGGACTCCGCGTGTGTTTACCTCGTGAACTAGCAAGTTGGAATTGAGCCAGCGCCGAGATGCATTCCGCCTCGCCTAAGCGAAGCGAACTGTGCTTTCCGCGCGAACTTTGTGTTCCGCAGGAGACACGCGAAATCGCATGATTCTCACTCCGCGCGGGATCTGTAGTCCGCGCGAGCTCTGTTTTTGTCTGAAAGCGTGCGAGATCTGTTAGTCCGCACGAAATCATTCCGCGCGCGGACTTTGCATTCCATCTCGCGTGGTCTTGCTGGCGGGCCATTATTTGTAAACTTAAAGAACTTGGGCTCGCCGGCTGACATAGACCAAGAATTTAATTAATATTTACATAGACAATTATTGTCCAGTAAAATATTAATTTGGGCGTAAACATTGCCCCCAGCCTCGAAGTCATGAATGTCAAGAATGACTGAAGAGGGTTATGTTCATGCTGCTCCAAGGCCACTGGATTGGCTCGGGTCATAAGATGAGTGTGAGTAGAGAAACCTGTGAATAGGCCTTGAAACCAAAACACCCAACAAGGCATTGCAGCGAAGTTTCTGTACAGCTCGCCTAATGCCATAGTAAACTGATAAACTTGTCATAACGAGGCACCTCAGACTTAGACTTCAAATGCATTCGCCTGCTCTTCTTAGAAGACGTGCACACACCGCGAGCGAATGTAGTTCGCATGAATATCACTTAACTGGAGCAGACATTTGCGTTGACTAGATTCCAAAAATGGCCTCTCGCGAATCTTGGTGATGGCGAGCCAACTTTTTGATAATCATGGAGTGACATTGGCCATATACTTCGCTGCCCCCCTTGCGCGAACCAAAGAGAAACAAACAAAAGTGTCGGCAAACGGCCGAATAAAGATGGCGAACCAACTTCCATGCGCTTCGCTGCCCTCCAGTGTGAACCAGTAAGAGGCAACAATATGAGCCGGCGAACGGTAGATGAAAAATTAAGAGGCCATGCACTTCGCGAGCTGTGTGTGTGGCAAATGGTCATGTACCTCGCTGCCCCCTAGCGCGAACCAAAGAGAAGGATCGGCGAATGGCTGCATAAAGGTACCGCGAACACTTTGAAAACTTGGAGGCCACAGGGATTGGGCTAAATAATGACTAACACACTTGAAGAATGTCTAAAGTCTGAAATAACTGGAACACATATCCATCTCAATGTGCCCCCCAGTTTTGATGTCTGTCCGCCGATGCTTGAAAAGAATGAAGGACATCAAAACTTTAGTATGCCCCCCAGTGAAAGAGTTGTGGTACCATGCATCACTGACAATGGCGAACACCAAAAAAGGTTGTGAACCAGCCTTGAGTAGATCCTAGTGTATGGATAAAGGTACCCCAAACTTTATGAATGCCCCCAGTAGAGGAAAAACGTTGCAAGGTCATGAAAACACATTGAAAATGCCCATTGCAAATTCACGCGTATCCTGACCTGTCTGCATTCAAACTGCCATAAGTCGCTCCAGGAATGGCGGAATGACGAACTGTAAAATCCTCTGGAAAATAGACTTCCAGGGCTTTCTGTTGTTGTAAGGCGCGCCAGCTAATTCGTCCTAGATCAGTCCAGTTTAGTCGGCGAAGTCGACTGTTTAGTAGTGGCTGTTGCAACTTTCAGCATTGCAACCTGTCTTGACTTCGCTGGCAGGAACTCAAGGCATATGGAATGCCTATTGTCATTAAGCCTCTGGAATAGGCTCCTAAGTAAAGTTCAAGCCTGATATAGGCAAGAACATTGTCCTGCATTTCAGCAAGACCAAGGATCTCTTTTTGTGTTTTTTGGCTATTTGATTTTTTTGTATTTTCTTTTTCAATGCGAGAAAGGAAAGGAACTGAAAGAACAAACATAAGTAAGGGCTGAACTAGAAGCTAGGAGCATAGAAAAGTAAGGATCATAGCTGGATTAGTTATCCCTCGTTAGGCCACGGGGGAGGCCACCAATGCTTCACTCCAAGTCTCGACGTTGTCATGCTTTCAACATGAGACTGTTGTTGTTGGTAATTTCCAAGTGTTGAGAAGAGTTGTTCCGCGTCAACTTGAAAATTTGGGCAAGGTATTTCGTAGGGTACGTCTCGTTGCCCCCCACGTATCCTTGTATGTTGACCAAGAAAGATCTTCGACTGCATTATCGTGGATCGAATGATGTGGAGATCTGCCTTATCGCCCACTATCATGTCATAATGCGTGGTCTTACCAGGAATAGCCATGCATTGGTCAGGAAAGAGAAGCACTGGCGAAGCGGACTAAGTCATCTTGCTGGTGAACAAGAGATTGGCGAGATGAACCTTTAGGAAAAGCGGACTCCACCAGCCTTGTCGCCCCGCGTGTGCATGCTGAAGCGGAAACTCAAGAAGTGTTGATCCATCCTCAGTTCGCTTGTCATGAGTTGGTAGAGAAAGCAGGCGAGCTCCGCCTTGCCCCCCATCCGGCTGACCTGTGTCCAAAAATATATCTCGCATGGGACAGTTGGCGTCTTGGCGGTTGTGGTTCGCTATCACGCGAAGTTGTGGTTCGCCATCAGTGTGCGAACTGTTTTCTTCTTCTAAGGTGGACTTTTCTGTCCTACCTTCCGGTTCATTTTTCTGAGGCACACCGTGCGAGATGAGATTATTATCCATAATCTCGCCGGCCTCAACCTCAGGCTTTTTGTCATTGATTGACAAAACAGTTTCTTCTTTGGACGTAGGTTCATCCAAAAGAGAGTCTTCATCATTAGATTGGTTGCTAGACAGTTCAATCTGTTTAGCAGGGTTAACGAGTTTGTTATGACTGGCCTCCCAAAGGGCTCTGTCTTGCTTGGACTGCTTGTTTAAGTTAGCAATGATTTGTTGAGTGGTGGAGACCTGCTCAGTTAAGTCAGCGATACTCTGTTGAGTGGCCAACTTTAGACTTTTGAGTTCCGCCAACATCTGGAGGACTTGTTCCATAAGAGGAGCAGATCCCATGTCTTGGGTTGATTGAAAGCCTACCATGGCGCAGAATCGCCGGTTTTCCTGGTTTCCCTATGATGTCTCGCTTGAACTCCCTGATCCCACCGGGCGTGCCAATGTTTTGGCCACGATCCTCAGCGTATGGAGCGGAGGTGAATAGCGAACAAAGAGAAAGGGGGAGTGTTGCGGGCGTGCCACCTCGCGGACGAGGAAAGATTGATTGCGTGCGCTTGAATTCTTGATCAGGTGGAAGGGGGTTTCTAGGTGCCACCTCAGATGAGGAATTTACGAGCACAAGGCGATCGATACTCACGGCGGTGTGAGCAGAGCAACTATAGGGAAAATTCCAAGGAATCGGGGTAGAGTCCGGATAGCTCTGAAGAATTCTAGGCGGCGGTGCGCTTAGAATCAGGGGTGTGTGAGCTCGCTTCAACGGGGAAGCGGAAATAAAGCTCCTGGGAGCGTTGGTGATTCGACTGGGTCGAGGGTTTCAACAAGGTTGAAGGTTGTTTGTTCTGTTGTTTGTCAGTTTGTGCATGTTGGGCAAAAATTGTAAACAACTGTATATACCCAACATAACTTCACCCCATCTTATTGACTAAGATAGGGTTTTTAATTTATGTCTGGTTCAATCCATTCAAGACAGAATGTGTCTCTTAATTACAATCCCTTGTTACAAGGGAACACCCTTTGATTCCGTTTACCAAGAGACCGTTGTAGGTTTGTTTGTTTTTGTGACTGCACCCATATTTGGAAATGGGTTGCCTACGTACTCTGGAGAGGATCAAGTCACTCGTAGTTCAAAGTTTCCAACAAGTGAATGACTCGTTGGAGGGCTTTGACTTTAGGATGTGTTTGGATTTGTGTCTGAAGACATTTGAGCTTAGGAGCGTGATTCTGACTTCAGGCGATCCGGGGATTTATTTAGATTGGTGGTTGCATCCACATTTAAGTCCAGACTGCCTACATACCCTTGTAAAGGGATTAAACCAATGTAGTTCGAAAAGATTTGGTTATGGATTTGATTTGTCTGGTGCTTTAGGAATTTTGACCAGGATCATTTGGACTGGAAGAATTTGACTGGTGGTGTCAGGGATTCTGTTTGGAATTTTGGTTGCATCTAGTGGGTTGCTAGACTGCCTACGTACCCCTTTGTGGGATCAAACCGACCGTAGTTCAAAAGAGGTTTGTAGGCTTTATGGCTTAATGACGGCTTTTGGTTTTAACAGACGTATTTGGAGTCCGTTAACTGTGTTTTTTGTGGACACTCAATTTGGTAGAGTGTCTGTTGTGGCACCCGGAATAGGTGAGGCAGTGGCGTGAAAAAAAAACTTGAATGGCTTTGGCCACAGTCTTTGATAGTGGCGTAGGCGATTTTTGTGTGCAGGCGAACTACTCCTTCATGCGGACTCCGCGCGTGTGTCAGCGAGCGGGCTCCGCGTGTATTTCTGTAAGCGGACTTCCCGTATTCACTAAGCGGACTGCTTATGCGTACATGTAGACGAACTCCGCGTGTTCACTTGTGAGCGGATTGCTTGTGCATGTCTGAGAGCGGGCTCCGCGTGTTAACATGTGAGCGGACTGCTTGTGCGTACATATAGGTGGACTCCACGTGTTCACTTGTGAGCGGACTGCTTGTGCGTACATGTAGGCGGACTCCGCGTGTTCACCTGTGAGCGGACTGCTTATGCGTACATGTAGGCGAACTCCGCGTGTTCACTTGTGAGCGGATTGCTTGTGCATGTCTAAGAGCGGGCTCCGCGTGTTCACATGTGAGCGGACTGCTTGTGCGTACATGTAGGCGGACTCCGCGTGTTCACTTGTGAGCGGATTGCTTCATCCTCTGCATGAATGGATCTCGCCTCGCCTGGGCTTAGAGCTTCTGAATATTAGCTCGTCAACCCTTATGCTTTTGCCTTTGCTTGAATGTTGGCTCGCCACCCCTTAGGGTTCCTGCCTTGGCGCGAATGTTGGCTCGCCACCCCTTAGGGTTCCTGCCTTGGCTTGATTGTTGGCTCGCCACTCCTTAGGGTTAAGTAACCTCGCCACCCCTTAGGGTAAAAGTCACGTCGCCACCCCTTAGGGTTAAGTAACCTGCTTCTGCTTTGGCGCGGCTGTTGGCTGATAGGAGCATAAAATGCGACGTTATTAGTGTTTAAATGCCTCTTACTTGTGCTTTGTTAGCTCTTAATTGTCTAAGATTGAGTCTTAATTTAGCTTAGTGTATCTATGGCGGTACTTTGTAGATTTTGTGCTTAAAGTATGGTTTTTGGTTTAAACTTGATTTATGTTAGAATTATTTTTCAGAAAATCGGACAGAATCGACCTTCTGACATAAATGCTCGTTTTACGATTTCTTAGATTCTTCTAATGAAAATATTTCTGTCTACGATTTTGTAGAGGACTCGGAGATCTTTCCAACCATATATTATGAGCCGAAATCGGACAAGGGGCCAGGGAGATATGAAGCCCGAAAGTTGATACAGGGTTACGCGCGAACTGAAAAAGCTGAATTGATATAGGGTTTGCATTTGGGCTTGAAGACCAATTCCAATTGGACTATAATTTTGATGCAAGCTTATTTATGAAGTCCAAATCCATATGGAAGAATTAGAAGTTGAAAGTATCAGATTGGAGTCTTGGGAGTTCAAGATAAGCCACGCGCGCAAGGAGAGATTGCAGCCACAAGATCAAATCAAATCAAGGGCTCACAAGCATTAGGGTTTCGGCATGGAACTCTATAAATAGAGGGGTTGAGAGACAACCAAACTGTCACTTATCTCACCACACATAATAGCCGTGCCTTTACACAATCCAAAAATCCTACAAAGCATTATACGCCATAGTTCCATTCTTTTAGGTTTTGCCATTGTTCATCCGAATTCTTCACAACATTGGTGCTTTGCTTAAGGTTTTCAATGTGTGATCGATACTTTGGTTTTGTAATACTTGGTTTTATTAATATGATTTGCGATTTCTTTGTGATTCTTGCGATCTATGTTAATCGGTTTTGGTTTTACATGTTACATGAATTTCGATTACTTTGTGTTCTTGATTTTTATGTTTCTTTGTGATTTTTAACATGGTACGATTTTAATATATGATTAGGGCAGTAGTATTCGATTTTCTTATGTGTTTATTTGATTTGTTTTCTCGAATATGTGGGGGGTAAATCTAATTCTAGGATGTTGCTTCGGCCGGGGTAGTGTTCTAGGGTTTTGGTTTTATTTGCTAAGTGATCTGAATTTACAAACTTGGTTGTGTCTATTTAGATTGCTATAGGGTTACCATTCGAGAAACATACATGTTAAATGAGAAGTTGACGCCTTGCTTGTTGAACATGTCTCTAATTCGGCTTACTTGTTCTTATGTGCTAATTGTTTTAGTTTCTACGCAGGTGTGTTTCTGAATTGATTAGCATAACTTAGGATTATTCGCAGGTGTTGGTCTTAAGTAATTTAGAAGTCTTAACGATTAATAATCGCAGGTGATTGATTAATTAGAATTAGAATTAAATTAAATGCTTAAGTGTCGAGTCTACTTGCTGCCTTAGTTATATGCGATTTTGTATTAGTTAAATTATGTGTTTCGTGCTATGCTTGTGTGTGTTGGTGGTGATCAAACTTGTAAATATTAGTTTTAGGTTTTTAATTTTCTGTTTTTTTTAGGATTTAATTCGATCTTTTAATCTCATGATCCGATTTTTGTATATATGTTTATATGTTTGTGTGTTTTGTTTCTCTTGTAATTGATTCACCCTTTGGTTTCCCCGGCTAGAACGATCCCTACTTTCATATACTACTAACGATTGCAGGGTAATTAAATTGTGTTGTTATTTAACCCCGGTTCGGTAACACGTCAATTTTTGGCGCCGTTGCCGGGGACACCAAGAAGAAATCGATGCAAGGAGTTTCAAGTTGTATTTTTTTATACTTAGATCGGTTGTAATTAATAGGATTTTGCAATGTAATAGTTGATAGGATGGGTTGTATAATTTTTCTTTTATTTCCCTTGCAATTTCCGATTTTAGTTTTAGGGTTTATTGTTTTCGGTTTTGTGTTTTATGTTTGTGTGATTTAATTTGCTTTGGTACTTAGTAATTTAACTAGGTTGTTAGTTTATTTTTGTGAGGATTTTTTTTGTGTGTCTAAAGTGAAACATGTAGGTGGAGCCACTTGTGTTAATCTTAGCCTAAACCCCTCTTTTGAGCGATGCTTCTTCGAGTCTTTGACTCTTAAAGGCAACTTAGCTTGTTTGAGGTTGAGGGCGGCTTTGATTAACATAAGGTGACTGATCTAGGGATCCGAGTTTGTTCCTAGCTGAGTAAGGGGCCGTTCTGTCATAGATATGGAATTCAGGTTTGTTCAATTGGATCTCAAGATCATGACTGACCACTCTTCTCGGTGAAGGGGTCGATAGGGGTCCGCCTCCTTGATCACAAACGAGTCCTGCCTGGTTCTTGTAGGGGGTTCGCCCTCCGTGACATTGACACTTGCCTTCTGAAACCACGGAATCCGCTCGACCTAGCCAAAAGCTCGGGCCGAAGCATCACCTCACTTTAGACGCTACAAAATAACTTTGCATAGATAGACTAATGAAACGAATTGGCCTTTAACTTTTGAGGTATATCGGATAAAAGCATGATACTACCTTGAGCTGTATCAGTTCATTGCACTGTTATCTCCTCTGCTCCACGTACCTCGAAAGTTAGAGTTATGTGAATAAAATCAACCTAGAAAGATAACTAAGCTCCACCATTGCAATTTCACAAACTTAGAATGAATGCTGTAAGTTTTTTGATCTTTAAAAAAAACGGGTGACATTGCTTGGAATTGTTTGAAAGATTGAATGATCTATGCTTGATATGTTATGGCGTGATTTCCTTGAAACAAATATGAAAATTTCGTGTATCTCTTTGTACAATGTAACATGAATCGAACTTGTATACTACAATATACGTGATTTCCTTAATTTCTGTCATGGTGAGGCGTGTGGAGGACATTTTGGGCCAAAGAAAACGGCCTTGAAGGTTCTCAATTGTGGATTTTATTGGCCTACGATTTTCAAAGATGCATATACTACGCGTATAACTTGTGATAGGTGCCAACGAATGGGTAAGATCGGTAAGCGAGATCAAATGCCCCTTACACCAATCATCATTGTCGAAATCTTTGATGTTTGGGGCATTGATTTCATGGGACCCTTTCCTTCATCTAAAGGCTTTCTCTACATTCTTTTAGCAGTCGATTATGTCTCTAAATGGGTTGAAGCAAAAGCTACAAGGACTAATGATTCTAAGGTTGTTGCAGATTTCTTGAAAACTAACATATTTTGTAGGTTTGGCGTTCCACGCACACTTATAAGTGATGGAGGTTCTCACTTCTGTAACAAAACAATTGAGGCTTTGCTTAGGAAGTATGGCGTCACCCACAAAGTGTCAACGCCATATCATCCTCAAACCAGTGGCATGGCAGAAGTTTCGAATAGGGAGATTAAGCAAATACTTGAGAAAACTGTAGGACCAACGAGAAAAGATTGGAGTGATCGACTTGATGATGCTCTTTGGGCCTACAGAACGGCGTATAAGACGCCCATAGGTATGTCTCCCTTCCGTTTGATTTATGGAAAAGCATGTCATTTACCTGTTGAACTTGAGCATAGGGCATGGTGGGCTGTTCAAACGTTTAACATGAGCATTGATGAGGCTGGTAAGCATCGTAAGCTTCAATTGTGTGAACTAGAGGAGATAAAGAATGAAGCTTATGACTCAGCTTGGATATACAAGGAGAAAACTCGAGCATATCATGACAAGATGATCCGAGGGAAGAAATTTGAAGTTGGGCAGAAAGTTTTACTTTTTCATACTAGACTTCAATTATTTCCTGGAAAGTTGCGTTCTAGATGGGTTGGACCCTATGTTGTTACTAATGTGTTTGCTCATGGTGCCATAGAAATACATAGTCTTGTTTCAGGTAAAACGTTTAAGGTAAATGGTCATAGACTTAAGCCTTATTACGAGAACTTTGTAGAGCATGATGTTGAGGAGCAAGACGTGAGGGACGCGCCAAAAGCTAGTGAATGACGATGAGCATGAAGAGTCTTAGCTGATAGACTATAAACAATAAGCGCTGCATGGGAGGCAACCCATTTCAACCGTAGCAGTGGAGGAGCCATCAACGAGAGTTTGCAAAATTTCTAACCCTCTACTCTTACTGTTGAACTGTATAAATGTTTTATGTGTGAACCTAGAAGCATGCTTAGGAATTACTACATGATTTTGTTTTACATTGAGGACAATGTAATTTTTAAGTGTGGGGTAAGGTTTACATGTAAACATGTTAGTTTAGAGTTTATTGCTTTCATAAAAAGAAAACCAATTACAAAAATAAAAACAAAAAAAAAAAACAAAAAAATTTAGTTTCGTTTTAGGATTTGTTTAAGTTTCGGTTTTAGGTTTGTTTTTAGGTTTTATTCTGATTTTTAGTTTAAGTGTCTAGGATTAAATCGAGTCTTAGGGGATGCCTTTAAGATGTCTATGATGTATTTCTCTTGATTGCATAGATGATTGTTCAAAAGTTTCATGGATTTGTAATTGGTATGAATACTGGAGAATTGATTAATTTATGAGCATGCATGTCTTGGTTAGTTTGTTTCCATAATAACCTTTGTGAGCTTTAGTGCCTATTTGCTTTCTTTCATGTGTGAAAATTTCGAAATTCTTGATCTTTTAAAGTCTCATTATTCTTTGCATATTCAATGACTATGTGCTATAGCTTATTCATGAGCTCTAGAATTACTAGAACTTGCTTTTGTGATTTTTGAAACATATACGTCATAACCGACCATGATCTTGAATGTGATAGAAAAAATCTCTTTAGGATTACCACCAAAGCCAAATAAAGCCTTGCCTTATTTTGTGCCCGTCGTGGGACCCCTTAGTTTAACCCCTTTGAGCCTACGTTGAGCCTTTTCTTTCATCACCCTCATAAAATTCCCTTGCTTAGTATAGTTATATCTTTTACCTTGTTATCAAGACTTGGCAAAAGCTTATGATGTGGAGTTAATGTTGTGTGATGGTTGAAAAACAAGTGTGAGGTGGAGAAGTTGTATGTTGCCGAACCCATAAGAAAGGAAAAGGAAAAAATGTTGTTGATCCGAAACCAAAAAAAAAAAAACCAAAAAAAAAAAAAAAATCGTAAAAATAGCTTCGGATCAAAGTAGAGAGAAATTGTATGGTTCGGCAATGATGTTTCAAGTGTTGTAAATTTGGAGTTTGTTGTTATTTGAAGGTCTAAAATTGTTACATGTGACCTTTGTTCGAATGTATGATGCTTGGAGTTGAAAAGAATGAAGTTTGGGTCCAACACAATGATATTTGGCCCTTTGTTTTTGAAGATATAAGGAGTGTGGAGCTTGCTAAGTCTTGGTGATGCTTTAACCTTAGCATATCGTAGGACCATCATGCCTTAGCCGTGCCTCATTGCAACCCTTGTCAGAGATCGATTCTTGATTCATGAGATTGGTTAACTTTGATTTGTGGAGATTATCTCAAGAGTTAAGCATATGGTTTTGGTTCATGCTTGCACTTAGTTGTTAAATGAGATTTTTCCTAAGTATTATTCACAAAATGCTTTTCATTGTAGAAATATGCAAGTTATTTGATTTCTTATTCTTTCCCTTGCATATGCTATTGAGTAAACACCATGATCGAGTGAAAAGAAGAGAGTTAATCTTGTGAGGAGGATCAACTATGCTATCATGTGTTGTGCTTAATGATATCACTTCTTGATTATTCATGCTTTGATCATCTTTATGAAACTTGGAATTCTCTGTGTTTATATATGTTTGAACTTGAAAGCTATGCATGATACGAGCCTGAGACTAAACTTTAGAGGCATCCTTAGTGTTTTTAGTAGAATCTTTTAATTAGTTTGCTAAGGGACTAGCAAAGGATAAGTGTGGGGTAGTTGATAGGAGCATAAAATGCGACGTTATTAGTGTTTAAATGCCTCTTACTTGTGCTTTGTTAGCTCTTAATTGTCTAAGATTGAGTCTTAATTTAGCTTAGTGTATCTATGGCGGTACTTTGTAGATTTTGTGCTTAAAGTATGGTTTTTGGTTTAAACTTGATTTATGTTAGAATTATTTTTCAGAAAATCGGACAGAATCGACCTTCTGACATAAATGCTCGTTTTACGATTTCTTAGATTCTTCTAATGAAAATATTTCTGTCTACGATTTTGTAGAGGACTCGGAGATCTTTCCAACCATATATTATGAGCCGAAATCGGACAAGGGGCCAGGGAGATATGAAGCCCGAAAGTTGATACAGGGTTACGCGCGAACTGAAAAAGCTGAATTGATATAGGGTTTGCATTTGGGCTTGAAGACCAATTCCAATTGGACTATAATTTTGATGCAAGCTTATTTATGAAGTCCAAATCCATATGGAAGAATTAGAAGTTGAAAGTATCAGATTGGAGTCTTGGGAGTTCAAGATAAGCCACGCGCGCAAGGAGAGATTGCAGCCACAAGATCAAATCAAATCAAGGGCTCACAAGCATTAGGGTTTCGGCATGGAACTCTATAAATAGAGGGGTTGAGAGACAACCAAACTGTCACTTATCTCACCACACATAATAGCCGTGCCTTTACACAATCCAAAAATCCTACAAAGCATTATACGCCATAGTTCCATTCTTTTAGGTTTTGCCATTGTTCATCCGAATTCTTCACAACATTGGTGCTTTGCTTAAGGTTTTCAATGTGTGATCGATACTTTGGTTTTGTAATACTTGGTTTTATTAATATGATTTGCGATTTCTTTGTGATTCTTGCGATCTATGTTAATCGGTTTTGGTTTTACATGTTACATGAATTTCGATTACTTTGTGTTCTTGATTTTTATGTTTCTTTGTGATTTTTAACATGGTACGATTTTAATATATGATTAGGGCAGTAGTATTCGATTTTCTTATGTGTTTATTTGATTTGTTTTCTCGAATATGTGGGGGGTAAATCTAATTCTAGGATGTTGCTTCGGCCGGGGTAGTGTTCTAGGGTTTTGGTTTTATTTGCTAAGTGATCTGAATTTACAAACTTGGTTGTGTCTATTTAGATTGCTATAGGGTTACCATTCGAGAAACATACATGTTAAATGAGAAGTTGACGCCTTGCTTGTTGAACATGTCTCTAATTCGGCTTACTTGTTCTTATGTGCTAATTGTTTTAGTTTCTACGCAGGTGTGTTTCTGAATTGATTAGCATAACTTAGGATTATTCGCAGGTGTTGGTCTTAAGTAATTTAGAAGTCTTAACGATTAATAATCGCAGGTGATTGATTAATTAGAATTAGAATTAAATTAAATGCTTAAGTGTCGAGTCTACTTGCTGCCTTAGTTATATGCGATTTTGTATTAGTTAAATTATGTGTTTCGTGCTATGCTTGTGTGTGTTGGTGGTGATCAAACTTGTAAATATTAGTTTTAGGTTTTTAATTTTCTGTTTTTTTTAGGATTTAATTCGATCTTTTAATCTCATGATCCGATTTTTGTATATATGTTTATATGTTTGTGTGTTTTGTTTCTCTTGTAATTGATTCACCCTTTGGTTTCCCCGGCTAGAACGATCCCTACTTTCATATACTACTAACGATTGCAGGGTAATTAAATTGTGTTGTTATTTAACCCCGGTTCGGTAACACGTCATTGGCTTGCCACCCCTTAGGGTTCCTGCCTTGGCTTGATTGTTGGCTCGCCACCCCTTAGGGTTCTTGCCTGGGCTTGACTGTTGACTCGCCACCTGCCTTGATGTGAGGTCGCCTGGCTCGCCCGGACTTCTAGTCTTGTGAGGCCATCCCAGTTCGCCTGACAATATTTTAGCAGAGATGCTTGTTTCCTTCTCTTGTATGGCTTGTTGTGCGAAACGCACGGCGTTGTATACGAGAGTAGGGGCCGAGCGGCTACATAATTATTGCAACGAGAGGAGGAGGGGGAGAGGTCATCTCGCCTTCTTTTTGATGGCTACCTCGCGTGGTCCTTTCGCCTTAGGGGTAGATGGCTTGCGGGCTTCTGGCGGAGTGAGGAACGAGGCAGAAAGATAGAGATGCTGCAAAAGAAATAAAGAGAGTTAGTGTGGGGGCTCCACCTTCTTGTTGGCTCGCCTGGACTTTTCTTCTCTCCTTCTGCTTTTTTGCTTCGCTTGTTTCTCTTCTCCTTTTTCTCCTTTTTTGTTCCGTCCGTGTTGACTCCGCCTGCTCCTGTCTTTCTCTTGTTCCCTGCTCTTTGCTTCGCCTCCCTCTGTTGTGCTATGTCCTTCTGTCTTCCGCCCTTTTTGTTTGCCTCCTTTTTCTTCTTCTCTGTGCCTCTTTATATAGAGTGCACAGTTTGGAAGATTGAGTTCGTATTGGACTTGGAAGACTGAGTTCGTATTGGACTTCGATGTCCAGCTTTTTGCAAGAGTCACAATTGAACTCAAAAACATTGTGCATGTAGCACAAGAAAAGTATTACTTTTATTTTTTTATTTTTGTAATCCTTTTCTTGATGATTTGAGTTCTATTGTTAGAGCTAGAAGATCCGCTTCATGCTTTAATATTTAGTTTTTGGTTTTTTGTTTGTTCTCGTTTGAGCTCTGTTTGTAACCAAAAAAATAAAAAATAGAGGTATCAACACAATAGGTTTGTGGAAGCATGTTAGGTTGCAAGTGCGGCAAATTCTGATACACGCATTTTATGTTATATTCTTAAAGTATTTCCGGCCTTCTTTAGCTTTGTTATTTCCTTAATAATGTCATTTCTAGCTTGTCTCTGTTTTATAGGTCGAAAAAGGCAGTTTTACACAAAAGAAGGCTAAAACGCAAGTGTTGAGAGAAATCCTGATAGGAGCACAAAAGGGACAAAGAGCTTAATTGAGAAGAGAAGGCCCAAGTCCAAGGATGGAAGAGAAAAATGGAGAAAGCCCAAAAGAAGGCCCAAGTCCTCAAACATTTCAGCTATCCCACATCATTTTTGAAGAGAAGTTCCACCAAGGTTTCCTCTATATAATGACAGTCTTGGGTGCTTCTAAGAGCATCAATCATTCACATTAAAAACCAAAGGGATAAGAGAGCAGCTGCAGCCTCTCCCTCTCCTTATTCAAGCTTCTTCTTCCTTTGCTAAGCCTTGAAGGACTTCTCCATCATGGCAGCAACATTGGATTCTGAGAAGCATTGAAGCCAAGCATCCTTTTGATGTCAACAAGCTTCCTTGGAGACTTGATAAAGTGTAAACATTACCTTTACTTTGTTTTGATTTTCTGTCCCAATTTACAGGTATGTTTCATTTGCTAAACTTAGGAATTGGAAGCATGTTTTGCTTGTTCTTGTATTAAATAGATTCAAAATTGTATAAAACATGTTGATGTTTCGTTAATGATTTTCTGGCGATCCGATCTCGTGAGTTTAATAATTGAAAGTTTGCGTTTTTGTTTAAATTAAATAGTTAGAATGCATGCTAGCTCTTGCCATGATTCATGCTAAGCTTCTTTAAGTAAGTATGTTTCTCTAAGTGGTGGAAACTAATTAATAATATTTGAAAACGTAAACTACAACAAATACATGTTACGACTTCTCGGATGTGCGTTGTTGTTCAATATCAATTCTATAATTCTTAATGATTCATGTTTATTGTGGACAAGTACTCTTCAGTATTGAATGCAGCAATTTACATGAAATAATCTAAGTTCTAGACTTTTCTCTGCTTTGATGACAAAGTAAGTAGAATTAAAGAAATGCATGTCCTCTTCAAGCTTGTGTTCTGAAATTTTTTCTTTTGTTAAGAACTTCCATGATAATCGGATTGCTGGAATGAGACATGATCTTGATGTGTTGTAGAATTCGAGTTTATCTCTGTTTGCGATGTTGAATGAATTAATCACCTATACATATCTTATTTTCTGTTTTTAGGAACATAGAACAAACCTTCAAACCCCCTTGTTTACCTTGTACCATATGAATGCTTGTAAATACTTATAGTTGTTGACTATTTATTGTAATCGTGACTGTAAAAGTGCCCTTTAAGTCCCTGGATTGATCGAACCCTATTTGCCAATACTACATTCTGATAAGAAAAGAGTTTTCTAAATTGTGCGCCCGGTAACGAGCACGTCAATTTTTGGCACCGTTGCCGGGGACTTGATAATTCTCTAATGGGTTTCGGTTATTTTTATTTGTAAATATTTATTCTACTTTAACAAATCTGACTAATTGTTTGTTGTTTTATTTATTTTCAGGTACTTATCTTGTTTTGTAAACCATTGGAGGTTACTTTAGTTAATAGGATCCTAAACCCTTCATTAGTACCTTATCAAAGGTCTTTTGGAGTTGAGGGCAGACCTTATTAACTCTTGTACGACTATCAAACATACAAGTGTTTCTTAGCTAAGTAAGGGACATTTTGGATGGTGTCTAGGTCTAAGTAAGCGTCTGGGACCAAAATTGGACTTCAAAGGGTTACAAACTGTGCGTAAGAAAGATAGGGGTTTTGACCTCTGTAGCCCGTTACAAACGAAGTCCTACCAGCCCGCTTCACTTCGCCTTGGCCATCCAAGTCTTCTGAAACCACGGAAACATTTGTATCAAGACGATCATACCTATTCACCATTGGTTTACAATTTAAGATTTGATCTTGAAAATTAATACAACTTATAACTATTTAACATATTGTTGTTACTGTTTAAAATGTAAGGTGTTTACTTAGTTAGCCTTTTGTGTTTGAGCTCATTTTAAAACTTTAGTTATTTTGTTTTGTTTAATTTTTATTTTGTTTATTATTTTGTTCTTTCGTTTCTGTAGGGTTATGAATGTCCGATGAGGGAATTCGTTTCTTCTTACTTGATCGAAATGATTTAAGTTCTGTAGATTGAAGCAATCTGTTACATTTTATATGTTTATGTGGAATGAAGTTGATCACTTGTAAATAGTAGTTTAGTTTCTTGTCTTTATTAGTTTCGTAGGAATTTAGTAAATAAACCCTAAAATCCCCCCTCAAATTATGTAAATGTAATTGCTGTTTATATTCTGTAAATAACTCTGAACTTAGACTCTAATCTATTTTAGTTGCGTAACCGTAGGAGCACCCTAAAGTCCCCGGATTGATCAAACCTTATTTGCTAATACAATATTCTGATAAAAAGGGGCTCTTAATGAAAGTATTTTGTATATCTGTGACTGTTCTGGTCACATGAATAGAGAGAAAGTGTAATAAAGGGAATATGTAGAAGACTGTTCCTCATCACATGACATCCATTGTAGGAGAATATGTCTCCTGGTAGTTGATTCCAAGGCAATGTGACAAGCCTTGCGCAAGTCTTTAATCTACTCATAGTTTTTTTTAAAATTAAATACAAAACATCCCCCTTAGAGAAGGGACATAAAATTGGTTACCAACTGAAATACAATGGTTATTCTCCCTTAGAGAAGTGTTAGTTGAAATGGGTAATCTCTCTTAGAAACGGGCATCTTGTCATCTCCAATCTTGTTCAGCAGTTGTTCAGTACAAGCTGACTAACATGGAAGAAGCAATTTATGGGGAGCAGAGCTTTTTATTGGCAAATCTGCATCTCCAATCGAAGAGTTGAAAGAAACCACCGGGCCTGTGCCAGCTTCTCTAGAACGACCAAACATAACGATGTCATTTACCCTGGCAAATTGCAACCCGATTCTTTCAGTGTAGTTTTCTTTTTTTCTTTATTTGCATAGGACTCCGGGTCTTTTAGAAAGAGACAACAAAAAATCTCATCTTTTGTCTACGTCTCTTTCCTACTTTCAAACTGTCATGACCCACCTCGGATTTCACCCTGAAATCCAGAATGAACCCTGTAGAGACCACTTCCAAAGGAGATGCTACTGAATATTCAGCATAACCTCTCTTGAAAATATACAACCTTGAGGAAAACCTGAAAAATATTTCTAATGACAATCTAACCTTAACTCCTGGAGCCGCTGTACTCCCTACGATCACAGCACCTCCCAAAATCTTTAAATGTTAAGCTAGAGGTAACCCACAACCAACGTTTCATAGGTTCAACGCAATTCTAATATTGAAGAAAGGAGACACAAATATACAAATAAGTAGAAGCTATATTATTGACTATGCCTCGACTCCATTTACGATAGACCTCAACTAAGCTATCCTGCAAACTTGGCATTTAACACTGAACGACCTAATAGAAAAGCATTTGAAAACGTTAAAGTGAGTGGACAAAAATAAAATCAAATAATTGAATAAATAAAACACATTTTATGCAACATTTGAAGTTCACAAAGGAAATTTTTTTTCTGATTAGACAGGGAAACCATTTGAAGTCAGGAAACCTAATCCAACTTGGAATATGAATGGTTTGAACGGGTATAAAAGGGAAGGACGAATTTTGCAGTAATCAAGGAGTTATCTGTGCTAATATAAATCAGAAATTAAGGGAGATTCTTTCCTTTAATTTCAAGGTTTGAATTCTAATATTCCCTACTATATTTATCTGACTTTATTTCTGTTCTAGGAATCCAAATTGTGCACAAATAAAGGAAGGAAAATCATGGATTTTCGTCAGAAATCTGATTGAAGGCAGAAAAGGGAAAGTTCTTAATCGCTGGGATTTGCTTTGGAGAACAAGGAATGTACCTGGTTCTATTCAAGCCTCATGCAATGAATTGCAGCACAAGACATTCTAGAGAATTATGGGGAAGATTTTGTGCAATATTCTTTACCGTTGGATCAGAAGTTCATCAAGGGCTGAGAAAAGAGCTAGGGTTCTGTCAGACTACTATATAAAGGAGCAGAGAGCTACAGAATTGACATCACATCTTCCATACAAACACAAGCCGGAACTCTACCAAATTCTCACCATAAACCCTATACAGAAACTAGACTAGCCGAACCACCACCACCTCCCTTTTTGCTTTGTATAATTCCATCACCAATTCCATCACCAATTCCACCACCTTTGCAGCCACCATTCAAGGTTTCTACAAAGTGTGATCCATTCTTCACATGGTTGTTTATGATTATGTAATTTTACAATACTTTGTCTATGAAGATTGTATGTTTTTATGGTTACCAATTTGGTTTTGTAACATGTATAGATTTTCTGATATTTATAACTTATGTATGACGATAGTTACAAACTTGTTCATGTGATATTTTCTGTGCTAGATTTAGGGCAGCATGTTTCAATGTGTTCTTGATTGTATACGATTAGTTTTCTGAATCGAGCAGGCAAAATCAATGGTTGCATACAGCCTAAGGCCATGGTTGTTATGTGGGTTGCGATTTCATCTACCAAAGTGATATATGATTTAGTCATACGAGAAGTTGTCTAGGTCATTGTTGCTTAAAAGTGGTTAAGTCTAATTTTGAAAACTTGCATGTTAATAGGATGAGTGACGCCATACCTTGTGCATGTTTCTGATTCGGCTTACAATGCTTATGTGTTTTCTTGATAGATCATTGTGGTTTGTGTGTAAATGTCTCAAATAGAACAAAGAATTTGATTTCGGCAGATTCAGAAAACGTTTATTCGTTCGCAATCTTGTAAGATCTTGTTAAACTGCGAGTAAAACACAAACAGTTTTATTGAAAAAAGATGGGAGATCATTGTGGTTGGTGTTGTGAGGTCCAAAAAAGAATCAAGAATTTGGTTTCGGCAGATTCTGAGAACGTTTATTCGTTCGCAATCTTGTAAGATCGTGTTAAACTGCGAGTAAAACACAAACAGTTTTATTGCAAAAAGATGGGAGATCATTGTGGTTGGTGTGGTGAGGTCCCAAAAAGAACCAAGAATTTGGTTTCGACGGATTCTGAGAACGTTTAGTTGTTCGCAATCTTGTAAGATCGTGTTAAACTGTCAGTCAAACGCAAACACTTTTCTCCGAAAAAGATGGGAGATTATTGAGGTCGGTGAATTGGGATCCCAAAAAAGAACCAAGAACATGGTTTCTGCAGATTCTGAGAACGTTTATTCGTTTGCAATCTTGTAAGATCGTGTTAAACTGCGAGTAAAACAAAAACAGTTTTATTGAAAAAAGATGCGACATCATTGTGGTTGGTGTGGTGAGGTCTCAAAAAGAACAAAGAATTTGGTTTCGGCAGATTCTGAAAACATTTATTCGTTCGCAATATTGTAAGATCGTGTTAAACTATCAGTAAAACGTAAATACTTTTCTCAAAAAAAAAAGTTGATAAATCATTGTGGTTTGTGTGTAGAGGTCTCAAATAGAACAAAGAATTTGATTTCGGCATATTCTGAGAACGTTTATTCATTCATAATCTTGTAAGATCGTGTTAAACTGCCAGTAAAACGCAAACACTTTTCTCTGAAAAAGATGGGAGATTATTGAGGTCGGTGAATTGGGGTCCCAAAAAGAACCAAGAACATGGTTTTGGCAGATTCTGAAAACGTTTATTCGTTCGCAATCTTGTAAGATCGTGTTAGACTGCGAGTAAAACACAAACATTTTTATTGAAAAAAGATGGGAGATCATTGTGGTTGGTGTGGTGAGGTCCCAAAAAGAACCAAGAATTTGGTTTCGACGGATTCTAAGAACGTTTATTGGTTCGCAATCTTGTAAGATCGTGTTAAACTATCAGTAAAAAGCAAATACTTTTCTCGAAAAAGAAATGAAAAGTTGATAGATCATAGTGGTTTGTGTGTAGAGGTCGCAAATAGAACCAAGAACTTTATTTTGGCAGATTCTGAGAACGTTTATTCATTCGCAATCTTGTAAGATCGATTTAAACTGCCAGTAAAACGCAAACACTTTTCTCGGAAAAAGATGTGAGATCATTGCGGTCCGTGTATTGTGGTCCCAAAGAGAACCAAGAGCTTGGTTTCGGCAGATTCTGAGAACGTTTTTTCGTTCGCAATCCTGTAAGATCGTGTTAAACTGCAAGTAAAACACAAACAGTTTTACTGAAAAAAGATGGGAGATAATTGTGGTTGGTGTGGTGAGGTCCCAAAAAGAACCAAGAATTTGGTTTCGACGGATTCTAAGATCGTTTATTGGTTCGCAATCTTGTAAGATCGTGTTAACCTATCAGTAAAAAGCAAATACTTTTCTCGAAAAAGAAAAGAAAAGTTGATAGATCATTGTGGTTTGTGTGTAGAGGTCTCAAATAGAACCAAGAACTTTATTTCGGAAGATTCTGAGAACGTTTATTTGTTCGCAATCTTGTAAGATCGATTTAAACTGCCAGTAAAACGCAAACACTTTTCTCGGAAAAAGATGTGAGATCATTGTGGTCCCAAAGAGAACCAAGAACTTGGTTTCGGCAGATTCTGAGAACGTTTTTTCGTTCGTAATCTTGTAAGATCGTGTTAAACTATGAGTAAAACACAAACAGTTTGACTGAAAAAAGATGGGAGATAATTGTGGTTGGTGTGGTGAGGTCCCAAAAAGAACCAAGAATTTGGTTTCGACGGATTCTAAGATCGTTTATTGGTTCGCAATCTTGTAAGATCGTGTTAACCTATCAGTAAAAAGCAAATACTTTTCTCCAAAAAGAAAAGAAAAGTTGATAGATCATTGTGGTTTGTGTGTAGAGGTCTCAAATAGAACAAAGAATTTGATTTCGGAAGATTCTGAGAACGTTTATTCGTTCGCAAACTTGTAAGATCTTGTTAAACTACCAGTAAAACGCAAACACTTTTCTCGAAAAAAGATGTGAGATCATTGTGGTCCGTGTATTGTGGTCCCAAAAAGAACCAAGAACTTGGTTTCGGCAGGTTCTGAGAACGTTTATTCGTTCGCAATCTTGTAAGATCTTGTTAAACTGCGAGTAAAACACAAACAGTTTTCTTGAAAAAAGATGGGAGATCATTGTGGTTGGTGTTGTGAGGTCCCAAAAAGAATCAAGAATTTGGTTTCAGCGAATTCTGGTGTATTGTGGTCCCAAAAAGAACCAAGAACTTGGTTTCGTCAGATTCTATGAACGTTTATTCGTTCGCAATCTTGTAAGATCGTGTTAAACTACCCGTAAAACGCAAACACTTTTCTTGGAAAAAGATGTGAGATCATTGTTGTCCGTGTATTGTGGTCCCAAAAAGAACCAAGAACTTGATTTCGGCTGATTCTGAGAACGTTTATTCGTTCGCAATCTTGTAAGATCTTGTTAAACTGCGAGTACAACACAAACAGTTTTATTAAAAAAGATGGGAGATCATTGTGGTTGGTGTTGTGAGGTCCCAAAAAGAATCAAGAATTTGGTTTCGGCGGATTCTGGTGTATTGTGGTCGCAAAAAGAACCAAGAACTTGGTTTCGGCATATCCTGAGAACGTTTATTCGTTCGCAATCTTGTAAGATCATGTTAAACTGGCAGTAAAATGCAAACACTTTTCTCGGAAAAAGATGTGAGATCATTGTGGTCCGTGTATTGTGGTTCCAAAAAGTACCAAGAACTTGGTTTCAGCAGATTCTGAGAACGTTTATTCGTTCGCAATCTTATAAGATCTTTTAAACTGCGAGTAAAACACAAACACTTTTACTCAAATAGTTTTATTGAAAAAAGATGGGAGATCATTGTGGTTGGTGTTGTGAGGTCCCAAAAAGAACCAAGAATTTGGTTTCGGCGGATTCTGAGAACGTTTATTCGTTCGCAATCTTGTAAAATCGTGTTAAACTATCAGTAAAAAGCAAATACTTTTCTCAAAAAAGAAAAGAAAAGTTGATAGATCAATGTGGTTTGTGTGTAGAAGTCTCAAATAGACTAAAGAATTTGGTTTCCGCATATTCTAAGAAATTTATTCGTTCGCAATGTTGTATGATCGTCTTAAACTGCCAGTAAAACGAAAACACTTTTCTCGGAAAAAGATGGGAGATTATTGAGGTCGGTGAATTGGGGTCCCAAAAAGAACCAAGAACATGGTTTTGGCAGATTCTGAGAACGTTTATTCGTTCGTAATCTTGTAAGATCGTGTTAAACTGCGAGTAAAACACAAACAGTTTTTTTTGAAAAACGATGGGAGATCATTGTGGTTGGTGTGGTGAGGTCCCAAAAAGAACCAAGAATTTGGTTTCGGCTGATTCTGAGAAAGTTTATTCGTTCGCAATCTTGTAAGATCGTGTTAAACTATCAGCAATAAGCAAATACTTATCTCGAAAGAGAAAAGAAAAGTTGATAGATCATTTTGGTTTGTGTGTAGAGGTCTCAAATAGAACAATGAATTTGGTTTGGGCAGATTCTGAGAAAGTTTATTCGTTCGCAATCTTGAAAGATCGTGTTAAATTGCCAGTAAAACGCACATTTTTCTCGGAAAAAGATGGGAGATCATTGCGGTCGGTGTATTGTGGTCCCAAAAAGAACCAAGAACTTGGTTTCGTCAGATTCTAAGAACGTTTATTCGTTGGCAATCTTTTAAGATCGTGTTAAACTGCCAGTAAAACGCAAACACTTTTCTCGGAAAAAGATATGAGATCATTGTGGTCCGTGTATTGTGGTGCCAAAAAGAACCAAGAACTTGGTTTCGGCAGATTCTGTGAACGTTTATTCGTTCGCAATCCTGTAAGATCTTCTTAAACTGCGAGTAAAACACAAACAGTTTTATTAAAAAAGTTGGGAGATCATTGTGGTTGGTGTTGTGAGGTCCCAAAAAGAATCAAGAATTTGATTTCGGCAGATTCTGGTGTATTGTGGTCCAAAAAAGAACCAAGAACTTGGTTTCGGCAGATCCTAAGAACCTTTATTCGTTCGTAATCCTGTAAGATCGTGTTAAACTGCCAGTAAAATGCAAACACTTTTCTCGGAAAAAGATGTGAGATCATTGTGGTCCGTGTATTGTGGTCCCAAAAAGTACCAAGAACTTGGTTTCGGCAGATTCTGAGAACGTTTATTCGTTCGCAATCTTATAAGATCTTTTAAACTGCGAGTAAAACACAAATAGTTTTATTGAAAAAAGATGGGAGATCATTGTGGTTGGTGTTGTGAGGTCCCAAAAAGAACCAAGAATTTGGTTTCGGCGGATTCTGAGAACGTTTATTCGTTCGCAATCTTGTAAAATCGTGTTAAACTATCAGTAAAAAGCAAATACTTTTCTCGAAAAAGAAAAGAAAAGTTGATAGATCAATGTGGTTTGTGTGTAGAGGTCTCAAATAGACTAAAGAATTTGGTTTCAGCATATTCTAAGAACATTTATTCGTTCGCAATGTTGTAAGATCGTCTTAAACTGCCAGTAAAACGCAAACACTTTTCTCGGAAAAAGATGGGAGATTATTGAGGTTGGTGAATTGGGGTCCCAAAAAGAACCAAGAACATGGTTTCGGCAGATTCTGAGAACGTTTATTCGTTCGCAATCTTGTAAGATCGTGTTAAACTGCGAATAAAACACAAATAGTTTTATTGAAAAAAGATGGTAGATCATTGTGGATGGTGTGGTGAGGTCCCAAAAAGAACCACTAATTTGGTTTCGGCGGATTCTGAAAACGTTTATTCGTTCGCAATCTTGTAAGATCGTGTAAAACTATCAGTAAAAAGCAAAAACTTTTCTCGAAAAAGAAAAGAAAAGTTGATAGATCATTGTGGTTTGTGTGTAGAGGTCTCAAATAGAACAAAAAATTTGGTTTCGGCAGATTTTGAGAACGTTTATTCGTTCCCAATCTTGTAAGATCGTGTTAAACTGCCAGTAAAACGCAAACACTTTTCTCGGAAAAAGATGGGAGATCATTGCGGTCGGTGTATTTTGGTCCCAAAAAGAACCAAGAACTTGGTTTCGGCAGATTCTAAGAACGTTTATTCGTTCGCAATCTTGTAAGATCGTGTTAAACTGCGAGTAAAACACAAACAATTTTATTGAAAAAAGATGGGAGATCATTGTGGTTGGTGTGGTGAGGACCAAAAAAGAACCAAGAATTTGGTTTTGACGGATTCTGAGAACGTTTATTGGTTCGCAATCTTGTAAGATCGTGTTCAACTATCTGTAAAAAGCAAATACTTTTCTAAAAAAGAAAAGAAAAGTTGATAGATCATTGTGGTTTGTGTGTAGAGGTCTCAAAGATTCTGAGAACGTTTATTCGTTTGCAATCTTATAAGATCTTTTTAACTGCGAGTAAAACACAAATAGTTTTATTGAAAAAAGATGGGAGATCATTGTGGTTGGTGTTGTGAGGTCCCAAAAAGAACCAAGAATTTGGTGTCGGCGGATTCTGAGAACGTTTATTCGTTCGCAATCTTGTAAAATCGTGTTAAACTATCAGTAAAAAGCAAATACTTTTCTCGAAAAAGAAAAGAAAAGTTGATAGATCAATGTGGTTTGTGTGTAGAGGTCACAAATAGACTAAAAAATTTGGTTTCAGCATATTCTGAGAACGTTTATTCGTTCGCAATGTTGTAAGATCGTCTTAAACTGCCAGTAAAACGGAAACACTTTTCTCGGAAAAAGATGGGAGATTATTGAGGTCGGTGAATTGGGGTCCCAAAAAGAACCAAGAACATGGTTTCGGCAGATTCTGAGAACGTTTATTCGTTCGCAATCTTGTAAGATCGTGGTAAACTGCGAGTAAAACACAAACAGTTTTTTTTGAAAAAGGATGGGAGATCATTATGGTCGGTGTGGTGAGGTCCGAAAAAGAACCAAGAATTTGGTTTCGGCAGATTCTGAGAAAGTTTATTCGTTCGCAATCTTGTAACATCGTGTTAAACTATCAGTAATAAGCAAATACTTATCTCGAAAGAGAAAAGAAAAGTTGATAGATCATTTTGGTTTGTGTGTAGAGGTCTCAAATAGAACAAAGAATTTGGTTTCGACAGATTCTGAAACGTTTATTCGTTCGCAATCTTAAAAGATCGTGTTGAACTGCCAGTAAAACGCACATTTTTCTCGGAAAAAGATGGGAGATCATTGCGGTCGGTGTATTGTGGTCCCAAAAAGAACCAAGAACTTGGTTTCGTCAGATTCTAAGAACGTTTATTCGTTGGCAATCTTGTAAGATCGTGTTAAACTGCCAGTAAAACGCAAACACTTTTCTCAGAAAAAGATGTGAGATCATTGTGGTCCGTGTATTGTGGTGCCAAAAAGAACCAAGAACTTGGTTTCGGCAGATTCTGTGAACGTTTATTCGTTCGCAATCCTGTAAGATCTTCTTAAACTGCGAGTAAAACACAAACAGTTTTATTAAAAAAATTGGGAGATCATTGTGGTTGGTGTTGTGAGGTCCCAAAAAGAATCAAGAATTTGGTTTCGGCGGATTCTGGTGTATTGTGGTCCCAAAAAGAACCAAGAACTTGGTTTCGGCAGATCCTAAGAACCTTTATTCGTTCGCAATCTTGTAAGATCCTGTTAAACTGCCAGTAAAATGCAAACACTTTTCTTGGAAAAAGATGTGAGATCATTGTGGTCCGTGTATTGTGGTCCCAAAAAGTACCAAGAACTTGGTTTCGGCAGATTCTGAGAACGTTTATTCGTTCGCAATCTTATAAGATCTTTTAAACTGCGAGTAAAACACAAATAGTAAATCAATTTGTTTTTGATCCATAGGGATCAAACTGATTTTAGCTCTAAAATTTGAAGGGAAAAATTGAATTTAGCCCTTTTTAAAAATTTCATTTGAATAAATAATACATAACAATAGCTCCAAGTGATGAGAGTGCATAAAAGGAAAGTAATGCTCAACTTCTAATACAAATAAGTGTGGCTAAAGAAACTATGTAACTATGCAAAAGAACAAAAGCAAAAGAAAAAGAATAACAAAAGCAAAAGAAACTATGTAACTATATTAGTTTTCAACAATATATATAATATATACGCAACTTTATAAATAGGTGTATATATATATACACGTAT
This sequence comes from Fragaria x ananassa, assembly GCA_034370585.1. Taxonomy (NCBI): domain Eukaryota; kingdom Viridiplantae; phylum Streptophyta; class Magnoliopsida; order Rosales; family Rosaceae; genus Fragaria; species Fragaria x ananassa. The sequence continues at coordinate 17,466,117 of CP139753.1, read as the reverse complement.
ATTAAAATTCCGGGTTGTCACACCCCACCTTCCTTAGAGTCTACTGTCCATTACCAAAATCTTAAGCAATTAATTTGATCATAATCCTAATTTACACATTTATCACTTGATCAACATAGAACAATTGCTAATCTTACAGAAACTATCTTAAGCAACAAAGCCTAGTAAACAATAGCATGTAATTTATGCTTTATATAAAGATCACATAGCAAATCAATCGAATTAATATATTGTATACACAAATAAATCCACGTAATTAATATGCATTTCAAATACACACATGTATTGAGAGAAAAGAAATCATAAGAGTCATAACGATCAATAGTTCAATCGACATAGAACATAAGACTAGCTCCGGAAATTTAGACTAACTCTCAGGTTTAAACTCTAACGCTGCTATTTGCAGACTATTCCCTACTACTACTAGAGAATAATTCTAAATGATTCTAATGGTCTCATCCTTAGCCTAATCTAAAGGAGATAAAATCGTCTCAGTTTTGAAATCTTGTAAAGCTTAATGACATAAAATTTTGAAATAAGATGGTGAAGAAGAGACGACAACGCTTTTGAGTTTGAAGGTCGCGCACCTGACCGACCTTCTACGGCAACAACTTTTTTTGAAAGTTGTAATAAGTCGCGCATCTAACTATTGGGTCAAGGTTAAGGTGGGCTAAAAATTCTCTTACTTGAATCCAATAACAAAAGCAAAAAAAACTATGTAACTATATGAGTTTTTAGCATATATATATATATATATATATATATATATATATATATTAAAATTCAGTGTTATGACACTCCATCCACCTTAGAGAAATTTCGTCCCCGAAATTTATAAAACCTTAAATCTAAATTAGGACTTGTACTTGAATTCAACCTGCCACGCATCTCTAGTTACCAAATCCTCAACGGCGATATTCGGACAACACCATTCACTTTTCTATTTCCACTAACCGTATTCCAGTAACCGTAGATAAGGTATTCATGACATAAATAACTCATACTTCTATGCAAATATGCTAAAATTAACTCCTTGCATTCCATATCTGATCTCAACTCTCCAACTATAGACTTTCTTCCTTCCACAATTCCCTCCTATGAATCACTTGCTCAAAATAATCTCAATCATCGAAAATATCTCAAAAACTTATGTAGCTATAGCGATAGATTACCTACCAAAGAAAACATGAAAATTGTAAATCTCTAAACTCTGCCAAATAATTATTGTCAAACATAACGCACGAAAATGCATTTCATCTTCTCATACTGCACCAGATTCTAAAACCTTAAACTATCCTCAATATGCCCAAGCCTACTCCTCAAACTTCCTACTATAATTATCCCAAGTATTTACCAAAAATAAAGTCTGCTTATCACAAAATCTGGTAACATGTTCCTAGAAGAACCAAATTTAACTCCTAATAACCTTGCACCTGGTCTGTATAAATAATCCCCAAGTACTTACAGACTAGTTGTGGAAGCCCCCCATCTCTCAGACATATTTCTGCTATAAAAGTTTCTCCAAGACTATTAGATGCCTCTTCAAAAAAACAATTCTTCATACCAAGTTTAATACTCCACGTTATCTGCCGAAACTACTTCTCAAAGTACATACATTTTGATCTACTCCACAACATCAACAATGACCTAGAACCTCCGAGTCTACTTTCCATTAACAAAATCTTATTCAATTAAATTGATCATAATCCTAATTTGCACGTCTATCACTTGATCACCAGAGAACAATTGTTAATCTTACAGAAACTATCTTAAGCAACAAAGCCAAGTGAATCCTAACTCATGTAAACAATAGTATGTAATTTATGCTTTATATAAAGATCACATAGCAAATCAATCGAATTAACACCATTCGCTTGTCTAATTCCGCTAATCATACATAAGAGAGATTCATCACAAAAATAACTCTTACTTTTGTCCTAATATGCAAAATTAACTCCTTGCATTCCATATATGATCTCAACTCTCCAACTATTGACTTACTTCCTTCCACAATTCTCACCTATGAATCGCATGATCAAAATAATCTCAATCGTCGAAAATATCTCAAAAACTTATGTACTTGTAGCTATATATTATCTACCAAAGGAAACATGAAAATTGTAAATCTCTCAAACAAGCCAACTCATTACTGTCAAACATTACACATGAAAATGCATTTCATCTTCTCGTACAACACCTGATTTTAGAACCTCAAACTCTCCGCAATACGCCCAAGTCTACTCCTCAAACTTCCTACTATAGTGATCCCAAGTATTTATCAAAAATAAATCCTGCTTATCACAAAATCTTGTAACATGTTCTGAGAATAACCAAATTTAGCACCTGATAACCTTGCACCTGGTCTGTATAAATAATCCCCAAGTACTTACAGACTAGTTGTGGTAGCCCTCCTACTCTCAGGCATATTTCTGCTATAAAAGTTTCTCCAAGACTACAAGATGCCTCTTCAAAAAAACAATTCTTCATACCAAGTTTAATACTCCACGATATCTGCCGAAACTACTTCTCAAAGTACGTACATTTTGATCTACTCCACAACATCAACAATGACCTAGAACCTCCGAGTCTATTCTCTAATAACAAAATCTTATTCAATTAACTTGATCATAATCCTAATTTGCACGTCTATCACTTGATCACCAGAGAACAATTGCTAATGTTACAGAAACTATCTTAAGCAACAAAGCTTAGTGAATCCTAACTCATGTAAACAATAGTATGTAATTTATGCTTTATATAAAGATCACATAGCAAATCAATCGAATTAACACCATTCACTTGTCTAATTCCGCTAACCGTACATGAGAGAGATTCATCACAAAAATAACTCTTACTTTTGTCCTAATATTCTAAATTAACTCCTTGCATTCCATATCTGATCTCAACTCTCCAACTATTGACTTACTTCCTTCCACAATTCCCACCTATGAATCGAAAGATCAAAATAATCTCAATCGTCGAAAATATCTCAAAAACTTATGTATTTATAGCTATATATTATCTACCAAAGGAAACATGAAAATTGTAAATCTCTCAACCTAGCCAAATCATTACTGTCAAACATAACACACGAAAATACATTTCATCTTCTCGTACTGCACCTGATTCTAGAACCTCAAACTCTCCTCAATACGCCCAAGTCTACTACTCAAACTTCCTACTATAATGATCCCAAGTATTTACCAAAAATAAATCCTACTTATCACAAAATCTAGTAACATGTTCCTAGAATAACCAAATTTAGCACCTGATAACCTTGCACCTGGTCTGTATAAATAATCCCTAAGTACTTAGAGACTAGTTGTGGAAGCCCCCCATCTCTCAGGCATATTTCTGCTATAAAAGTTTCTCCAAGACTATTAGATGCCACTTCAAAAAAACAATTTTTTATACCAAGTTTAATACTCCACGTTATCTGCCGAAACTACTTCATTAAAGTATGTACATTTTGATCTACTCCACAACATCAACAATGACCTAGAACCTCCGAGTCTACTTTCCATTAACAAAATCTTATTCAATTAACTTGATCATAATCCTAATTTGCACGTCTATCACTTGATCACTAGAGAACAATTGCTAATGTTACAGAAACTAACTTAAGCAACAAAGCCTAGTGAATCCTAGCTCATGTAAACAATAGGATGTAATATATGTTTTACATAAAGATCATATAGCAAATCAATCGAATTAACACCATTCACTTGTCTAATTCCACTAACCGCACATCAGAGAGATTCATCACATAAATAACTCTTACTTTTGTCCTAATATGCTAAATTAACTTCTTGCATTCCATATCTGATCTCATCTCTCTAACTATTGAATTACTTCCTTCCACAATTCCCACCTATGAATCGCAAGATCAAAATAATCTCAATCGTCGAAAATATCTCAAAAACTTATTTATTTATAGCTATATATTATCTACCAAAGGAAACATGAAAATTGTAAATCTCTCAAACAAGCCAACTCATTACTGTCAAACATAACACACAAAAATACATTTCATCTTCTCGTACTGCACCTGATTCTAGAACCTCAAACTCTCCTCAATACGCCCAAGTCTACTCCTCAAACTTCCAACTATTGTGATCCCAAGTATTTACCAAAAATAAAGCCTGCTTATCACAAAATCTGGTAACAAGTTCTTAGAATAACCAAATTTAGCACATGATAACCTTGCACCTGGTCTGTATAAATAATCTCCAAGTACTTACAGACTAGTTGTGGAAGCCCCTCATCTCTCAGGCATATTTCTGCTATAAAAGTTTCTCCAAGACTATTAGATGCCTCTTCAAAAAAACAATTCTCCATACCAAGTTATCTGCCGAAACTACTTCTCAAAGTACGTACATTTTGATCTACTCCACAACATCAACAATGACCTAAAACCTCCGAGTCTACTTTCCATTAACAAAATCTTATTCAATTAACTTGATCATAATCCAATTTGCATGTCTATCACTTGATCACTTAAGAACAATTGCTAATGTTACAGAAACTAACTTAAGCAACAAAGCCTAGTGAATCCTAGCTCATGTAAACAATAGGATGTAATATATGTTTTACATAAAGATCATATAGCAAATCAATCGAATTAACACCATTCACTTATCTAATTCCACTAACCGTACATAAGAGAGATTCATCACAAAAATAACTCTTACTTTTGTCCTAATATGCTAAATTAACTCCTTGCATTCCATTCTGATCTCAACTCTCCAACTATTGACTTACTTCCTTCCACAATTCCCACCTATGAATCGCATGATCAAAATAATCTCAATCGTCGAAAATATCTCAAAAACTTATGTAATTGTAGACTAGTTGTGAAAGCCCTCCTTCTCTCAGGCATATTTCTGCTATAAAAGTTTCTCCAAGACTACTAGATGCCTCTTCAAAAAAACAATTCTTCATACCAAGTTTAATACTCCACGTTATCTGCCGAAACTACTTCTCAAAGTACGTACATTTTGATCTACTCCACAACATCAACAATGACCTAGAACCTCCGAGTCTACTTTCCATTAACAAAATCTTATTCAATTAACTTGATCATAATCCTAATTTGCACGTCTATCACTTGATCACCAGAGAACAATTGTTAATCTTACAGAAACTATCTTAAGCAACAAAGCCTAGTGAATCCTAACTCATGTAAACAATAGTATGTAATTTATGCTTAATATAAAGATTACATAACAAATCAATCGAATTAACAGCATTCACTACTCTAATTCCACTAACCGTACATAAGAGAGATTCATCACATAAATAACTCTTACTTTTGTCCTAATATGCTAAATTAACTCCTTGCATTCCATATCTGATCTCATCTCTCAACTATTGACTTACTTCCTTCCACAACTCCTACCAATGAATCGCATGATCAAAATAATCTCAATCGTCGAAAATATCTCAAAAACTTATGTATTTATAGCTATATATTACCTACCAAAGGAAACATGAAAATTGTAAATCTCTCAAACAAGCCAACTCATTACAGTCAAACATAACACATGAAAATGCATTTCATCTTCTCGTTCTGCACCTGATTCTAGAACCTCATACTCTCTTCAATACGCCCAAGTCTACTCCTCAAACTTCCTACTATAGTGATCCCAAGTATTTACCAAAAATAAATCCTGCTTATCACAAAATCTGGTAACATGTTCCGAGAATAACAAAATTTAGCACCTGATAACCTTGCACCTGGTCTGTATAAATAATCCCCAAGTACTTAGAGACTAGTTGTGGAAGCCCCCCATCTCTCAGGCATATTTCTGCTATAAAAGTTTCTCCAAGACTACTAGATGCCTCTTCAAAAAAACAATTCTTCATACCAAGTTCAATACTCCACGTTATCTGCCGAAACTACTTCTCAAAGTACGTACATTTTGATCTACTCCACAACATCAACAATGACCTAGAACCTCCGAGTCTACTTTCCATTAACAAAATCTTATTCAATTAAATTGATCATAATCCTAATTTGCACGTCTATCACTTGATCACCAGAGAACAATTGTTAATCTTACAGAAACTATCTTAAGCAACAAAGCCTAGTGAATCCTAACTCATGTAAACAATAGTATGTAATTTATGTTTTATATAAAAATCACATATCAAATCAATCGAATTAACACCATTCACTTTTCTAATTCCGCTAACCGTACATAAGAGAGATTCATCACAAAAATAACTCTTACTTTTGTCCTAATATGCTAAATTAACTTCTTGCATTCCATATCTAATCTCATCTCTCTAACTATTGAATTACTTCATTCCACAATTCCCACCTATGAATCGCAAGATCAAAATAATCTCAATCGTCGAAAATATCTCAAAAACTTATTTATTTATAGCTATATATTATCTACCAAAGGAAACATGAAAATTGTAAATCTCTCAAACAAGCCAACTCATTACTGTCAAACATAACACACAGAAATACATTTCATCTTCTCGTACTGCACCTGATTCTAGAACCTCAAACTCTCCTCAATACGCCCAAGTCTACTCCTCAAACTTCCTACTATTGTGATTCCAAGTATTTACCAAAAATAAAGCCTGCTTATCACAAAATCTGGTAACAAGTTCTTAGAATAACCAAATTTAGCACCTGATAACTTTGCACCTGGTCTGTATAATTAATCTCCAAGTACTTACAGACTAGTTGTGGAAGCCCCCCATCTCTCAGGCATATTTCTGCTATAAAAGTTTCTCCAAGACTACTAGATGCCTCTTCAAAAAAACAATTCTTCATACCAAGTTCAATACTCCACGTTATCTGCCGAAACTACTTCTCAAAGTACGTACATTTTGATCTACTCCACAACATCAACAATGACCTAAAACCTCCGAGTCTACTTTCCATTAACAAAATCTTATTCAATTAACTTGATCATAATCCAATTTGCACGTCTATATCTTGATCACTTAAAACCAATTGCTAATGTTACAGAAACTAACTTAAGCAACAAAGCCTAGTGAATCCTAGCTCATGTAAACAATAGGATGTAATATATGTTTTACATAAAGATCATATAGCAAATCAATCGAATTAACACCATTCACTTGTCTAATTCCACTAACCGTACATAAGAGAGATTCATCACAAAAATAACTCTTACTTTTGTCCTAATATGCTAAATTAACTCCTTGCATTCCATTCTGATCTCAACTCTCCAACTATTGACTTACTTCCTTCCACAATTCCCACCTATAAATCGCATGATCAAAATAATCTCAATCGTCGAAAATATCTCAAAAACTTATGTAATTGTAGACTAGTTGTGAAAGCCCTCCTTCTCTCAGGCATATTTCTGCTATAAAAGTTTCTCCAAGACTACTAGATGCCTCTTCAAAAAAACAATTCTTCATACCAAGTTTAATACTCCACGTTATCTGCCGAAACTACTTCTCAAAGTACGTACATTTTGATCTACTCCACAACATCAACAATGACCTAGAACCTCCGAGTCTACTTTCCATTAACAAAATCTTATTCAATTAACTTGATCATAATCCTAATTTGCACGTCTATAACTTGATCACCAGAGAACAATTGTTAATCTTACAGAAACTATCTTAAGCAACAAAGCCTAGTGAATCCTAACTCATGTAAACAATAGTATGTAATTTATGCTTAATATAAAGATCACATAGCAAATCAATCGAATTAACACCATTCACTTGTCTAATTCCGCTAACCGTACATAAGAGAGATTCATCACAAAAATAACTCTTACTTTTGTCCTAATATGCTAAATTAACTCCTTGCATTCCATACGTGATCTCATCTCTCTAACTATTGACTTACTTCCTTCCACAATTCCTACCAATGAATCGCATGATCAAAATAATCTCAATCGTCGAAAATATCTCAAAAACTTATGTATTTATAGCTATATATTATCTACCAAAGGAAACATGAAAATTGTAAATCTCTCAAACAAGCCAACTCATTACAGTCAAACATAACACATGAAAATGCATTTCATCTTCTCGATGTGCACCTGATTCTAGAACCTCAAACTCTACTCAATACGCCCAAGTCTACTCCTCAAACTTCCTATTATAGTGATCCAAAGTATTTACCAAAAATAAATCCTGCTTATCACAAAATCTGGTAACATGTTCCGAGAATAACAAAATTTAGCACCTGATAACCTTGCACCTGGTCTGTATAAATAATCCCCAAGTACTTAGAGACTAGTTGTGGAAGCCCCCCATCTCTCAGGCATATTTCTGCTATAAAAGTTTCTCCAAGACTACTAGATGCCTCTTCAAAAAAACAATTCTTCATACCAAGTTCAATACTCCACGTTATCTGCCGAAACTACTTCTCAAAGTACGTACATTTTGATCTACTCCACAACATCAACAATGACCTAGAACCTCCGAGTCTACTTTCCATTAACAAAATCTTATTCAATTAAATTGATCATAATCCTAATTTGCACGTCTATCACTTGATCACCAAAAAACAATTGTTAATCTTACAGAAACTATCTTAAGCAACAAAGCCTAGTGAATCCTAACTCATGTAAACAATAGTATGTAATTTATGCTTAATATAAAGATCACATAGCAAATCAATCAAATTAACAGCATTCACTACTCTAATTCCACTAATCGTACATCAGAGAGATTCATTACATAAATAACTCTTACTTTTGTCCTAATATGCTAAATTAACTTCTTGCATTCCATATCTAATCTCATCTCTCTAACTATTGAATTACTTCATTCCACAATTCCCACCTATGAATCGCAAGATCAAAATAATCTCAATCGTCGAAAATATCTCAAAAACTTATTTATTTATAGCTATATATTATCTACCAAAGGAAACATGAAAATTGTAAATCTCTCAAACAAGCCAACTCATTACTGTCAAACATAACACACAAAAATACATTTCATCTTCTCGTACTGCACCTGATTCTAGAACCTCAAACTCTCCTCAATACGCCCAAGTCTACTCCTCAAACTTCCAACTATTGTGATTCCAAGTATTTACCAAAAATAAAGCCTGCTTATCACAAAATCTGGTAACAAGTTCTTAGAATAACCAAATTTAGCACCTGATAACTTTGCACCTGGTCTGTATAAATAATCTCCAAGTACTTACAGACTAGTTGTGGAAGCCCCCCATCTCTCAGGCATATTTCTGCTATAAAAGTTTCTCCAAGACTACTAGATGCCTCTTCAAAAAAACAATTCTTCATACCAAGTTCAATACTCCACGTTATCTGCTGAAACTACTTCTCAAAGTAAGTACATTTTGATCTACTCCACAACATCAACAATGACCTAGAACCTCCGAGTCTACTTTCCATTAACAAAATCTTATTCAATTAACTTGATCATAATCCTAATTTACACGTCTATAACTTGATCACCAGAGAACAATTGTTAATCTTACAGAAACTATCTTAAGCAACAAAGCCTAGTGAATCCTAACTCATGTAAACAATAGTATGTAATTTATGCTTAATATAAAGATCACATAGCAAATCAATCGAATTAACACCATTCACTTGTCTAATTCCGCTAACCGTACATAAGAGAGATTCATCACAAAAATAACTCTTACTTTTGTCCTAATATGCTAAATTAACTCCTTGCATTTCATATCTGATCTCATCTCTCTAACTATTGAATTACTTCCTTCCACAATTCCCACCTATGAATCGCAAGATCAAAATAATCTCAATCGTCGAAAATATCTCAAAATCTTATTTATTTATAGCTATATATTATCTACCAAAGGAAACATGAAAATTGTAAATCTCTCAAACAAGCCAACTCATTACTGTCAAACATAACACACAAAAATACATTTCATCTTCTCGTACTGCACTTGATTCTAGAACCTCAAACTCTCCTCAATACGCCCAAGTCTACTCCTCAAACTTCCTACTATTGTGATCCCAAGTATTTACCAAAAATAAAGCCTGCTTATCACAAAATCTGGTAACAAGTTCTTAGAATAACCAAATTTAGCACCTGATAACTTTGCACCTGGTCTGTATAAATAATCTCCAAGTACTTACAGACTAGTTGTGGAAGCCCCCCATCTCTCAGGCATATTTCTGCTATAAAAGTTTCTCCAAGACTATTAGATGCCTCTTCAAAAAAACAATTCTCCATACCATGTTATCTGCCGAAACTACTTCTCAAAGTACGTACATTTTGATCTACTCCACAACATCAACAATGACCTAAAACCTCCGAGTCTACTTTCCATTAACAAAATCTTATTCAATTAACTTGATCATAATCCAATTTGCACGTCTATATCTTGATCACTTAAAACCAATTGCTAATGTTACAGAAACTAACTTAAGCAACAAAGCCTAGTGAATCCTAGCTCATGTAAACAATAGGATGTAATATATGTTTTACATAAAGATCATATAGCAAATCAATCGAATTAACACCATTCACTTGTCTAATTCCACTAACCGTACATAAGAGAGATTCATCACAAAAATAACTCTTACTTTTGTCCTAATATGCTAAATTAACTCCTTGCATTCCATTCTGATCTCAACTCTCCAACTATTGACTTACTTCCTTCCACAATTCCCACCTATGAATCGCATGATCAAAATAATCTCAATCGTCGAAAATATCTCAAAAACTTATGTAATTGTAGACTAGTTGTGAAAGCCCTCCTTCTCTCAGGCATATTTCTGCTATAAAAGTTTCTCCAAGACTACTAGATGCCTCTTCAAAAAAACAATTCTTCATACCAAGTTTAATACTCCACGTTATCTGCCGAAACTACTTCTCAAAGTACGTACATTTTGATCTACTCCACAACATCAACAATGACCTAGAACCTCCGAGTCTACTTTCCATTAACAAAATCTTATTCAATTAACTTGATCATAATCCTAATTTGCACGTCTATAACTTGATCACCAGAGAACAATTGTTAATCTTACAGAAACTATCTTAAGCAACAAAGCCTAGTGAATCCTAACTCATGTAAACAATAGTATGTAATTTATGCTTAATATAAAGATCACATAGCAAATCAATCGAATTAACACCATTCACTTGTCTAATTCCGCTAACCGTACATAAGAGAGATTCATCACAAAAATAACTCTTACTTTTGTCCTAATATGCTAAATTAACTCCTTGCATTTCATATCTGATCTCATCTCTCTAACTATTGACTTACTTCCTTCCACAATTCCTACCAATGAATCGCATGATCAAAATAATCTCAATCGTCGAAAATATCTCAAAAACTTATGTATTTATAGCTATATATATTATCTACCAAAGGAAACATGAAAATCGTAAATCTCTCAAACAAGCCAACTCATTACTGTGAAACATAACACATGAAAATGCATTTCATCTTCTCGTTCTGCACCTGATTCTAGAACCTCAAACTCTCCTCAATACACCCAAGTCTACTCCTCAAACTTCCTACTATAGTGATCCCAAGTATTTACCGAAAATGAATCCTGCTTATCACAAAATCTGGTAACATGTTCCGAGAATAACAAAATTTAGCACCTGATAACCTTGCACCTGGTCAGTATAAATAATCCCCAAGTACTTAGAGACTAGTTGTGGAAGCCCCCCATCTCTCAGGCATATTTCTGCTATAAAAGTTTCTCCAAGACTACTAGATGCCTCTTCAAAAAAACAATTCTTCATACCAAGTTCAATACTCCACGTTATCTGCCGAAACTACTTCTCAAAGTACGTACATTTTGATCTACTCCACAACATCAACAATGACCTAGAACCTCCGAGTCTTCTTTCCATTAACAAAATCTTATTCAATTAAATTGATCATAATCCTAATTTGCACGTCTATCACTTGATCACCAGAGAACAATTGTTAATCTTACAGAAACTATCTTAAGCAACAAAACCTAGTGAATCCTAACTCATGTAAACAATAGTATGTAATTTATGCTTAATATAAAGATCACATAGCAAATCAATCGAATTAACAGCATTCACTACTCTAATTCCACTAACCGTACATAGAAGAGATTCATCACATAAATAACTCTTACTTTTGTCCTAATATGCTAAATTAACTTCTTGCATTCCATATCTGATCTCATCTCTCTAACTATTGAATTACTTCCTTCCACAATTCCCACCTATGAATCGCAAGATCAAAATAATCTCAATCGTCGAAAATATCTCAAAAACTTATGTAATTGTAGACTAGTTGTGAAAGCCCTCCTTCTCTCAGGCATATTTCTGCTATAAAAGTTTCTCCAAGACTACTAGATGCCTCTTCAAAAAAACAATTCTTCATACCAAGTTTAATACTCCACGTTATCTGCCGAAACTACTTCTCAAAGTACGTACATTTTGATCTACTCCACAACATCAACAATGACCTAGAACCTCCGAGTCTACTTTCCATTAACAAAATCTTATTCAATTAACTTGATCATAATCCTAATTTGCACGTCTATAACTTGATCACCAGAGAACAATTGTTAATCTTACAGAAACTATCTTAAGCAACAAAGCCTAGTGAATCCTAACTCATGTAAACAATAGTATGTAATTTATGCTTAATATAAAGATCACATAGCAAATCAATCGAATTAACACCATTCACTTGTCTAATTCCGCTAACCGTACATAAGAGAGATTCATCACAAAAATAACTCTTACTTTTGTCCTAATATGCTAAATTAACTCCTTGCATTCCATACGTGATCTCATCTCTCTAACTATTGACTTACTTCCTTCCACAATTCCTACCAATGAATCGCATGATCAAAATAATCTCAATCGTCGAAAATATCTCAAAAACTTATGTATTTATAGCTATATATTATCTACCAAAGGAAACATGAAAATTGTAAATCTCTCAAACAAGCCAACTCATTACAGTCAAACATAACACATGAAAATGCATTTCATCTTCTCGATGTGCACCTGATTCTAGAACCTCAAACTCTACTCAATACGCCCAAGTCTACTCCTCAAACTTCCTATTATAGTGATCCAAAGTAGTTACCAAAAATAAATCCTGCTTATCACAAAATCTGGTAACATGTTCCGAGAATAACAAAATTTAGCACCTGATAACCTTGCACCTGGTCTGTATAAATAATCCCCAAGTACTTAGAGACTAGTTGTGGAAGCCCCCCATCTCTCAGGCATATTTCTGCTATAAAAGTTTCTCCAAGACTACTAGATGCCTCTTCAAAAAAACAATTCTTCATACCAAGTTCAATACTCCACGTTATCTGCCGAAACTACTTCTCAAAGTACGTACATTTTGATCTACTCCACAACATCAACAATGACCTAGAACCTCCGAGTCTACTTTCCATTAACAAAATCTTATTCAATTAAATTGATCATAATCCTAATTTGCACGTCTATCACTTGATCACCAGAAAACAATTGTTAATCTTACAGAAACTATCTTAAGCAACAAAGCCTAGTGAATCCTAACTCATGTAAACAATAGTATGTAATTTATGCTTAATATAAAGATCACATAGCAAATCAATCAAATTAACAGCATTCACTACTCTAATTCCACTAATCGTACATCAGAGAGATTCATTACATAAATAACTCTTACTTTTGTCCTAATATGCTAAATTAACTTCTTGCATTCCATATCTAATCTCATCTCTCTAACTATTGAATTACTTCATTCCACAATTCCCACCTATGAATCGCAAGATCAAAATAATCTCAATCGTCGAAAATATCTCAAAAACTTATTTATTTATAGCTATATATTATCTACCAAAGGAAACATGAAAATTGTAAATCTCTCAAACAAGCCAACTCATTACTGTCAAACATAACACACAAAAATACATTTCATCTTCTCGTACTGCACCTGATTCTAGAACCTCAAACTCTCCTCAATACGCCCAAGTCTACTCCTCAAACTTCCAACTATTGTGATTCCAAGTATTTACCAAAAATAAAGCCTGCTTATCACAAAATCTGGTAACAAGTTCTTAGAATAACCAAATTTAGCACCTGATAACTTTGCACCTGGTCTGTATAAATAATCTCCAAGTACTTACAGACTAGTTGTGGAAGCCCCCCATCTCTCAGGCATATTTCTGCTATAAAAGTTTCTCCAAGACTACTAGATGCCTCTTCAAAAAAACAATTCTTCATACCAAGTTCAATACTCCACGTTATCTGCTGAAACTACTTCTCAAAGTACGTACATTTTGATCTACTCCACAACATCAACAATGACCTAGAACCTCCGAGTCTACTTTCCATTAACAAAATCTTATTCAATTAACTTGATCATAATCCTAATTTGCACGTCTATAACTTGATCACCAGAGAACAATTGTTAATCTTACAGAAACTATCTTAAGCAACAAAGCCTAGTGAATCCTAACTCATGTAAACAATAGTATGTAATTTATGCTTAATATAAAGATCACATAGCAAATCAATCGAATTAACACCATTCACTTGTCTAATTCCGCTAACCGTACATAAGAGAGATTCATCACAAAAATAACTCTTACTTTTGTCCTAATATGCTAAATTAACTCCTTGCATTTCATATCTGATCTCATCTCTCTAACTATTGAATTACTTCCTTCCACAATTCCCACCTATGAATCGCAAGATCAAAATAATCTCAATCGTCGAAAATATCTCAAAATCTTATTTATTTATAGCTATATATTATCTACCAAAGGAAACATGAAAATTGTAAATCTCTCAAACAAGCCAACTCATTACTGTCAAACATAACACACAAAAATACATTTCATCTTCTCGTACTGCACCTGATTCTAGAACCTCAAACTCTCCTCAATACGCCCAAGTCTACTCCTCAAACTTCCTACTATTGTGATCCCAAGTATTTACCAAAAATAAAGCCTGCTTATCACAAAATCTGGTAACAAGTTCTTAGAATAACCAAATTTAGCACCTGATAACTTTGCACCTGGTCTGTATAAATAATCTCCAAGTACTTACAGACTAGTTGTGGAAGCCCCCCATCTCTCAGGCATATTTCTGCTATAAAAGTTTCTCCAAGACTATTAGATGCCTCTTCAAAAAAACAATTCTCCATACCATGTTATCTGCCGAAACTACTTCTCAAAGTACGTACATTTTGATCTACTCCACAACATCAACAATGACCTAAAACCTCCGAGTCTACTTTCCATTAACAAAATCTTATTCAATTAACTTGATCATAATCCAATTTGCACGTCTATATCTTGATCACTTAAAACCAATTGCTAATGTTACAGAAACTAACTTAAGCAACAAAGCCTAGTGAATCCTAGCTCATGTAAACAATAGGATGTAATATATGTTTTACATAAAGATCATATAGCAAATCAATCGAATTAACACCATTCACTTGTCTAATTCCACTAACCGTACATAAGAGAGATTCATCACAAAAATAACTCTTACTTTTGTCCTAATATGCTAAATTAACTCCTTGCATTCCATTCTGATCTCAACTCTCCAACTATTGACTTACTTCCTTCCACAATTCCCACCTATGAATCGCATGATCAAAATAATCTCAATCGTCGAAAATATCTCAAAAACTTATGTAATTGTAGACTAGTTGTGAAAGCCCTCCTTCTCTCAGGCATATTTCTGCTATAAAAGTTTCTCCAAGACTACTAGATGCCTCTTCAAAAAAACAATTCTTCATACCAAGTTTAATACTCCACGTTATCTGCCGAAACTACTTCTCAAAGTACGTACATTTTGATCTACTCCACAACATCAACAATGACCTAGAACCTCCGAGTCTACTTTCCATTAACAAAATCTTATTCAATTAACTTGATCATAATCCTAATTTGCACGTCTATAACTTGATCACCAGAGAACAATTGTTAATCTTACAGAAACTATCTTAAGCAACAAAGCCTAATGAATCCTAACTCATGTAAACAATAGTATGTAATTTATGCTTAATATAAAGATCACATAGCAAATCAATCGAATTAACACCATTCACTTGTCTAATTCCGCTAACCGTACATAAGAGAGATTCATCACAAAAATAACTCTTACTTTTGTCCTAATATGCTAAATTAACTCCTTGCATTTCATATCTGATCTCATCTCTCTAACTATTGACTTACTTCCTTCCACAATTCCTACCAATGAATCGCATGATCAAAATAATCTCAATCGTCGAAAATATCTCAAAAACTTATGTATTTATAGCTATATATATTATCTACCAAAGGAAACATGAAAATCGTAAATCTCTCAAACAAGCCAACTCATTACTGTGAAACATAACACATGAAAATGCATTTCATCTTCTCGTTCTGCACCTGATTCTAGAACCTCAAACTCTCCTCAATACACCCAAGTCTACTCCTCAAACTTCCTACTATAGTGATCCCAAGTATTTACCGAAAATGAATCCTGCTTATCACAAAATCTGGTAACATGTTCCGAGAATAACAAAATTTAGCACCTGATAACCTTGCACCTGGTCAGTATAAATAATCCCCAAGTACTTAGAGACTAGTTGTGGAAGCCCCCCATCTCTCAGGCATATTTCTGCTATAAAAGTTTCTCCAAGACTACTAGATGCCTCTTCAAAAAAACAATTCTTCATACCAAGTTCAATACTCCACGTTATCTGCCGAAACTACTTCTCAAAGTACGTACATTTTGATCTACTCCACAACATCAACAATGACCTAGAACCTCCGAGTCTTCTTTCCATTAACAAAATCTTATTCAATTAAATTGATCATAATCCTAATTTGCACGTCTATCACTTGATCACCAGAGAACAATTGTTAATCTTACAGAAACTATCTTAAGCAACAAAACCTAGTGAATCCTAACTCATGTAAACAATAGTATGTAATTTATGCTTAATATAAAGATCACATAGCAAATCAATCGAATTAACAGCATTCACTACTCTAATTCCACTAACCGTACATAGAAGAGATTCATCACATAAATAACTCTTACTTTTGTCCTAATATGCTAAATTAACTTCTTGCATTCCATATCTGATCTCATCTCTCTAACTATTGAATTACTTCCTTCCACAATTCCCACCTATGAATCGCAAGATCAAAATAATCTCAATCGTCGAAAATATCTCAAAAACTTATGTAATTGTAGACTAGTTGTGAAAGCCCTCCTTCTCTCAGGCATATTTCTGCTATAAAAGTTTCTCCAAGACTACTAGATGCCTCTTCAAAAAAACAATTCTTCATACCAAGTTTAATACTCCACGTTATCTGCCGAAACTACTTCTCAAAGTACGTACATTTTGATCTACTCCACAACATCAACAATGACCAAGAACCTCCGAGTCTACTTTCCATTAACAAAATCTTATTCAATTAACTTGATCATAATCCTAATTTGCACGTCTATAACTTGATCACCAGAGAACAATTGTTAATCTTACAGAAACTATCTTAAGCAACAAAGCCTAGTGAATCCTAACTCATGTAAACAATAGTATGTAATTTATGCTTAATATAAAGATCACATAGCAAATCAATCGAATTAACACCATTCACTTGTCTAATTCCGCTAACCGTACATAAGAGAGATTCATCACAAAAATAACTCTTACTTTTGTCCTAATATGCTAAATTAACTCCTTGCATTTCATATCTGATCTCATCTCTCTAACTATTGACTTACTACCTTCCACAATTCCTACTAATGAATCGCATGATCAAAATAATCTCAATCGTCGAAAATATCTCAAAAACTTATGTATTTATAGCTATATATATTATCTACCAAAGGAAACATGAAAATTGTAAATCTCTCAAACAAGCCAACTCATTACAGTCAAACATAACACATGAAAATGCATTTCATCTTCTCGTTGTGCACCTGATTCTAGAACCTCAAACTCTACTCAATACGCCCAAGTCTACTCCTCAAACTTCCTATTATAGTGATCCAAAGTATTTACCAAAAATAAATCCTGCTTATCACAAAATCTGGTAACATGTTCCGAGAATAACAAAATTTAGCACCTGATAACCTTGCACCTGGTCTGTATAAATAATCCCCAAGTACTTAGAGACTAGTTGTGGAAGCCCCCCATCTCTCAGGCATATTTCTGCTATAAAAGTTTCTCCAAGACTACTAGATGCCTCTTCAAAAAAACAATTCTTCATACCAAGTTCAATACTCCACGTTATCTGCCGAAACTACTTCTCAAAGTACGTACATTTTGATCTACTCCACAACATCAACAATGACCTAGAACCTCCGAGTCTACTTTCCATTAACAAAATCTTATTCAATTAAATTGATCATAATCCTAATTTGCACGTCTATCACTTGATCACCAGAAAACAATTGTTAATCTTACAGAAACTATCTTAAGCAACAAAGCCTAGTGAATCCTAACTCATGTAAACAATAGTATGTAATTTATGCTTAATATAAAGATCACATAGCAAATCAATCAAATTAACAGCATTCACTACTCTAATTCCACTAACCGTACATAGAAGAGATTCATCACATAAATAACTCTTACTTTTGTCCTAATATGCTAAATTAACTTCTTGCATTCCATATCTGATCTCATCTCTCTAACTATTGAATTACTTCCTTCCACAATTCCCACCTATGAATCGCAAGATCAAAATAATCTCAATCGTCGAAAATATCTAAAAATCTTATTTATTTATAGCTATATATTATCTACCAAAGGAAACATGAAAATTGTAAATCTCTCAAACAAGCCAACTCATTACTGTCAAACATAACACACAAAAATACATTTCATCTTCTCGTACTGCACCTGATTCTAGAACCTCAAACTCTCCTCAATACGCCCAAGTCTACTCCTCAAACTTCCTACTATTGTGATCCCAAGTATTTACCAAAAATAAAGCCTGCTTATCAGAAAATCTGGTAACAAGTTCTTAGAATAACCAAATTTAGCACCTGATAACTTTGCACCTGGTCTGTATAAATAATCTCCAAGTACTTACAGACTAGTTGTGGAAGCCCCCCATCTCTCAGGCATATTTCAGCTATAAAAGTTTCTCCAAGACTATTAGATGCCTCTTCAAAAAAACAATTCTCCATACCATGTTATCTGCCGAAACTACTTCTCAAAGTACGTACATTTTGATCTACTCCACAACATCAACAATGACCTAAAACCTCCGAGTCTACTTTCCATTAACAAAATCTTATTCAATTAACTTGATCATAATCCAATTTGCACGTCTATATCTTGATCACTTAAAACCAATTGCTAATGTTACAGAAACTAACTTAAGCAACAAAGCCTAGTGAATCCTAGCTCATGTAAACAATAGGATGTAATATATGTTTTACATAAAGATCATATAGCAAATCAATCGAATTAACACCATTCACTTGTCTAATTCCACTAACCGTACATAAGAGAGATTCATCACAAAAATAACTCTTACTTTTGTCCTAATATGCTAAATTGACTCCTTGCATTCCATTCTGATCTCAACTCTCCAACTATTGACTTACTTCCTTCCACAATTCCCACCTATGAATCGCATGATCAAAATAATCTCAATCGTCGAAAATATCTCAAAAACTTATGTAATTGTAGACTAGTTGTGAAAGCCCTCCTTCTCTCAGGCATATTTCTGCTATAAAAGTTTCTCCAAGACTACTAGATGCCTCTTCAAAAAAACAATTCTTCATACCAAGTTTAATACTCCACGTTATCTGCCGAAACTACTTCTCAAAGTACGTACATTTTGATCTACTCCACAACATCAACAATGACCTAGAACCTCCGAGTCTACTTTCCATTAACAAAATCTTATTCAATTAACTTGATCATAATCCTAATTTGCACGTCTATAACTTGATCACCAGAGAACAATTGTTAATCATACAGAAACTATCTTAAGCAACAAAGCCTAGTGAATCCTAACTCATGTAAACAATAGTATGTAATTTATGCTTAATATAAAGATCACATAGCAAATCAATCGAATTAACACCATTCACTTGTCTAATTCCGCTAACCGTACATAAGAGAGATTCATCACAAAAATAACTCTTACTTTTGTCCTAATATGCTAAATTAACTCCTTGCATTTCATATCTGATCTCATCTCTCTAACTATTGACTTACTTCCTTCCACAATTCCTACTAATGAATCGCATGATCAAAATAATCTCAATCGCCGAAAATATCTCAAAAACTTATGTATTTATAGCTATATATATTATCTACCAAAGGAAACATGAAAATTGTAAATCTCTCAAACAAGCCAACTCATTACAGTCAAACATAACACATGAAAATGCATTTCATCTTCTCGTTGTGCACCTGATTCTAGAACCTCAAACTCTACTCAATACGCCCAAGTCTACTCCTCAAACTTCATATTATAGTGATCCAAAGTATTTACCAAAAATAAATCCTGCTTATCACAAAATCTGGTAACATGTTCCGAGAATAACAAAATTTAGCACCTGATAACCTTGCACCTGGTCTGTATAAATAATCCCCAAGTACTTAGAGACTAGTTGTGGAAGCCCCCCATCTCTCAGGCATATTTCTGCTATAAAAGTTTCTCCAAGACTACTAGATGCCTCTTCAAAAAAACAATTCTTCATACCAAGTTCAATACTCCACGTTATCTGCCGAAACTACTTCTCAAAGTACGTACATTTTGATCTACTCCACAACATCAACAATGACCTAGAACCTCCGAGTCTACTTTCCATTAACAAAATCTTATTCAATTAACTTGATCATAATCCAATTTGCACATCTATCACTTGATCACTTAAGAACAATTGCTAATGTTACAGAAACTAACTTAAGCAACAAAGCCTAGTGAATCCTAGCTCATGTAAACAATAGGATGTAATATATGTTTTACATAAAGATCATATAGCAAATCAATCGAATTAACACCATTCACTTTTCTAATTCCACTAACCGTACATAAGAGAGATTCATCACAAAAATAACTCTTACTTTTGTCCTAATATGCTAAATTAACTCCTTGCATTCCATTCTGATCTCAACTCTCCAACTATTGATTTACTTCCTTCCACAATTCCCACCTATGAATCGCATGATCAAAATAATCTCAATCGTCGAAAATATCTCAAAAACTTATGTAATTGTAGACTAGTTGTGAAAGCCCTCCTTCTCTCAGGCATATTTCTGCTATAAAAGTTTCTCCAAGACTACTAGATGCCTCTTCAAAAAAACAATTCTTCATACCAAGTTTAATACTCCACGTTATCTGCCGAAACTACTTCTCAAAGTACGTACATTTTGATCTACTCCACAACATCAACAATGACCTAGAACCTCCGAGTCTACTTTCCATTAACAAAATCTTATTCAATTAACTTGATCATAATCCTAATTTGCACGTCTATAACTTGATCACCAGAGAACAATTGTTAATCTTACAGAAACTATCTTAAGCAACAAAGCCTAGTGAATCCTAACTCATGTAAACAATAGTATGTAATTTATGCTTAATATAAAGATCACATAGCAAATCAATCGAATTAACACCATTCACTTGTCTAAAATGCATTTCATCTTCTCGTTCTGCACCTGATTCTAGAACCTCAAACTCTCCTCAATACACCCAAGTCTACTCCTCAAACTTCCTACTATAGTGATCCCAAGTATTTACCGAAAATGAATCCTGCTTATCACAAAATCTGGTAACATGTTCCGAGAATAACAAAATTTAGCACCTGATAACCTTGCACCTGGTCAGTATAAATAATCCCCAAGTACTTAGAGACTAGTTGTGGAAGCCCCCCATCTCTCAGGCATATTTCTGCTATAAAAGTTTCTCCAAGACTACTAGATGCCTCTTCAAAAAAACAATTCTTCATACCAAGTTCAATACTCCACGTTATCTGCCGAAACTACTTCTCAAAGTACGTACATTTTGATCTACTCCACAACATCAACAATGACCTAGAACCTCCGAGTCTTCTTTCCATTAACAAAATCTTATTCAATTAAATTGATCATAATCCTAATTTGCACGTCTATCACTTGATCACCAGAGAACAATTGTTAATCTTACAGAAACTATCTTAAGCAACAAAACCTAGTGAATCCTAACTCATGTAAACAATAGTATGTAATTTATGCTTAATATAAAGATCACATAGCAAATCAATCGAATTAACAGCATTCACTACTCTAATTCCACTAACCGTACATAGAAGAGATTCATCACATAAATAACTCTTACTTTTGTCCTAATATGCTAAATTAACTTCTTGCATTCCATATCTGATCTCATCTCTCTAACTATTGAATTACTTCCTTCCACAATTCCCACCTATGAATCGCAAGATCAAAATAATCTCAATCGTCGAAAATATCTCAAAATCTTATTTATTTATAGCTATATATTATCTACCAAAGGAAACATGAAAATTGTAAATCTCTCAAACAAGCCAACTCATTACTGTCAAACATAACACACAAAAATACATTTCATCTTCTCGTACTGCACTTGATTCTAGAACCTCAAACTCTCCTCAATACGCCCAAGTCTACTCCTCAAACTTCCTACTATTGTGATCCCAAGTATTTACCAAAAATAAAGCCTGCTTATCACAAAATCTGGTAACAAGTTCTTAGAATAACCAAATTTAGCACCTGATAACTTTGCACCTGGTCTGTATAAATAATCTCCAAGTACTTACAGACTAGTTGTGGAAGCCCCCCATCTCTCAGGCATATTTCTGCTATAAAAGTTTCTCCAAGACTATTAGATGCCTCTTCAAAAAAACAATTCTCCATACCATGTTATCTGCCGAAACTACTTCTCAAAGTACGTACATTTTGATCTACTCCACAACATCAACAATGACCTAAAACCTCCGAGTCTACTTTCCATTAACAAAATCTTATTCAATTAACTTGATCATAATCCAATTTGCACGTCTATATCTTGATCACTTAAAACCAATTGCTAATGTTACAGAAACTAACTTAAGCAACAAAACCTAGTGAATCCTAGCTCATGTAAACAATAGGATGTAATATATGTTTTACATAAAGATCATATAGCAAATCAATCGAATTAACACCATTCACTTGTCTAATTCCACTAACCGTACATAAGAGAGATTCATCACAAAAATAACTCTTACTTTTGTCCTAATATGCTAAATTAACTCCTTGCATTCCATTCTGATCTCAACTCTCCAACTATTGACTTACTTCCTTCCACAATTCCCACCTATGAATCGCATGATCAAAATAATCTCAATCGTCGAAAATATCTCAAAAACTTATGTAATTGTAGACTAGTTGTGAAAGCCCTCCTTCTCTCAGGCATATTTCTGCTATAAAAGTTTCTCCAAGACTACTAGATGCCTCTTCAAAAAAACAATTCTTCATACCAAGTTTAATACTCCACGTTATCTGCCGAAACTACTTCTCAAAGTACGTACATTTTGATCTACTCCACAACATCAACAATGACCTAGAACCTCCGAGTCTACTTTCCATTAACAAAATCTTATTCAATTAACTTGATCATAATCCTAATTTGCACGTCTATAACTTGATCACCAGAGAACAATTGTTAATCTTACAGAAACTATCTTAAGCAACAAAGCCTAGTGAATCCTAACTCATGTAAACAATAGTATGTAATTTATGCTTAATATAAAGATCACATAGCAAATCAATCGAATTAACACCATTCACTTGTCTAATTCCGCTAACCGTACATAAGAGAGATTCATCACAAAAATAACTCTTACTTTTGTCCTAATATGCAAAATTAACTCCTTGCATTTCATATCTGATCTCATCTCTCTAACTATTGACTTACTTCCTTCCACAATTCCTACTAATGAATCGCATGATCAAAATAATCTCAATCGTCGAAAATATCTCAAAAACTTATGTATTTATAGCTATATATATTATCTACCAAAGGAAACATGAAAATCGTAAATCTCTCAAACAAGCCAACTCATTACTGTGAAACATAACACATGAAAATGCATTTCATCTTCTCGTTCTGCACCTGATTCTAGAACCTCAAACTCTCCTCAATACACCCAAGTCTACTCCTCAAACTTCCTACTATAGTGATCCCAAGTATTTACCGAAAATGAATCCTGCTTATCACAAAATCTGGTAACATGTTCCGAGAATAACAAAATTTAGCACCTGATAACCTTGCACCTGGTCAGTATAAATAATCCCCAAGTACTTAGAGACTAGTTGTGGAAGCCCCCCATCTCTCAGGCATATTTCTGCTATAAAAGTTTCTCCAAGACTACTAGATGCCTCTTCAAAAAAACAATTCTTCATACCAAGTTCAATACTCCACGTTATCTGCCGAAACTACTTCTCAAAGTACGTACATTTTGATCTACTCCACAACATCAACAATGACCTAGAACCTCCGAGTCTTCTTTCCATTAACAAAATCTTATTCAATTAAATTGATCATAATCCTAATTTGCACGTCTATCACTTGATCACCAGAGAACAATTGTTAATCTTACAGAAACTATCTTAAGCAACAAAACCTAGTGAATCCTAACTCATGTAAACAATAGTATGTAATTTATGCTTAATATAAAGATCACATAGCAAATCAATCGAATTAACAGCATTCACTACTCTAATTCCACTAACCGTACATAGAAGAGATTCATCACATAAATAACTCTTACTTTTGTCCTAATATGCTAAATTAACTTCTTGCATTCCATATCTGATCTCATCTCTCTAACTATTGAATTACTTCCTTCCACAATTCCCACCTATGAATCGCAAGATCAAAATAATCTCAATCGTCGAAAATATCTCAAAATCTTATTTATTTATAGCTATATATTATCTACCAAAGGAAACATGAAAATTGTAAATCTCTCAAACAAGCCAACTCATTACTGTCAAACATAACACACAAAAATACATTTCATCTTCTCGTACTGCACCTGATTCTAGAATCTCCCAAGTATGTAATATATGTTTTACATAAAGATCATATAACAAATCAATCGAATTAACACCATTCACTTGTCTAATTCCACTAACCGTACATAAGAGAGATTCATCACAAAAATAACTCTTACTTTTGTCCTAATATGCTAAATTAACTCCTTGCATTCCATTTTGATCTCAACTCTCCAACTATTGACTTACTTCCTTCCACAATTCCCACCTATGAATCGCATGATCAAAATAATCTCAATCGTCGAAAATATCTCAAAAACTTATGTAATTGTAGACTAGTTGTGAAAGCCCTCCTTCTCTCAAGCATATTTCTGCTATAAAAGTTTCACCAAGACTACTAGATGCCTCTTCAAAAAAACAATTCTTCATACCAAGTTTAATACTCCACGTTATCTGCCGAAACTACTTCTCAAAGTACGTACATTTTGATCTACTCCACAACATCAACAATGACCTAGAACCTCCGAGTCTTTTTTCCTTTAACAAAATCTTATTCAATTAACTTGATCATAATCCTAATTTGCACGTCTATCACTTGATCACCAGAGAACAATTGTTAATCTTACAGAAACTATCTTAAGCAACAAAGCCTAGTGAATCCTAACTCATGTAAACAATAGTATGTAATTTATGCTTTATATAAAGATCACATAGCAAATCAATCGAATTAACACCATTCACTTGTCTAATTCCGCTAACCGTACATAAGAGAGATTCATCACAAAAATAACTCTTACCTTTATCCTAATATGCTAAATTAACTCCTTGCATTCCATTCTGATCTCAACTCTCCAACTATTGACTTACTTCCTTCCACAATTCCCACCTATGAATCGCATGATCAAAATAATCTCAATCGTCGAAAATATCTCAAAAACTTATGTAATTGTAGACTAGTTGTGAAAGCCCTCATTCTCTCAGGCATATTTCTGCTATAAAAGTTTCTCCAAGACTACTAGATGCCTCTTCAAAAAAACAATTCTTCATACCAAGTTTAATACTCCACGTTATCTGCCGAAACTACTTCTCAAAGTACGTACATTTTGATCTACTCCACAACATCAACAATGACCTAGAACCTCCGAGTCTACTTTCCATTAACAAAATCTTATTCAATTAACTTGATCATAATCCTAATTTGCACGTCTATCACTTGATCACCAGAGAACAATTGTTAATCTTACAGAAACTATCTTAAGCAACAAAGCCTAGTGAATCCTAACTCATGTAAACAATAGTATGTAATTTATGCTTTATATAAAGATCACATAGCAAATCAATCGAATTAACACCATTCACTTGTCTAATTCCGCTAACCGTACATAAGAGAGATTCATCACATAAATAACTCTTACATTTGTCCTAATATGCTAAATTAACTCCTTGCATTCCATATCTGATCTCATCTCTCTAACTATTGACTTACTTCCTTCCACAATTCCTACCAATGAATCGCATGATCAAAATAATCTCAATCGTCGAAAATATCTCAAAAACTTATGTATTTATAGCTATATATTATCTACCAAAGGAAACATGAAAATTGTAAATCTCTCAAACAAGCCAACTCATTACAGTCAAACATAACACATGAAAATGCATTTCATCTTCTCGTTCTCCACCTGATTCTAGAACCTCAAACTCTCCCCAATACGCCCAAGTCTACTCCTCAAACTTCCTACTATAGTGATCCCAAGTATTTACCAAAAATATATCCTGCTTATCACAAAATCTGGTAACATGTTCCGAGAATAACAAAGTTTAGCACCTGATAACCTTGCACCTGATCTGTATAAATAATCCTCAAGTACTTAGAGACTAGTTGTGGAAGCCCCCCATCTCTCAGGCATATTTCTGCTATAAAAGTTTCTCCAAGACTACTAAATGTCTCTTCAAAAAAACAATTCTTCATACCAAGTTCAATACTCCACGTTATCTGCCGAAACTACTTCTCAAAGTACGTACATTTTGATCTACTCCACAACATCAACAATGACCTAGAACCTCCGAGTCTATTTTCCATTAACAAAATCTTATTCAATTAAATTGATCATAATCCTAATGTGCACGTCTATCACTTGATGATCAGAGAACAATTGTTAATCTTACAGAAACTATCTTAAGCAACAAAGCCTAGTGAATCCTAACTCATGTAAATAATAGTATGTAATTTATGCTTTATATAAATATCACATAGCAAATCAATCGAATTAACACCATTCACTTGTCTAATTCCGCTAACCGTACATAAGAGAGATTCATCACAAAAATAACTCTTACTTTTGTCCTAATAAGCTAAATTAACTCCTTGCATTCCATACGTGATCTCATCTCTCTAACTATTGACTTACTTCCTTCCACAATTCCAACCAATGAATCGCATGATCAAAATAATCTCAATCGTCGAAAATATCTCAAAAACTTATGTATTTACAGCTATATATTATCTACCAAAGGAAACATGAAAATTGTAAATCTCTCAAAAAAGCCAACTCATTACTGTCATACATAACACATGAAAATGCATTTCATCTTCTCGTTCTGCACCTGATTCTAGAACCTCAAACTCTCCCCAATACGCCCAAGTCTACTCCTCAAACTTCCTACTATAGTGATCCCAAGTATTTACCAAAAATAAATCCTGCTTGTCACAAAATCTGGTAACATGTTCCCAGAATAACAAAATTTAGCACCTGATAACCTTGCACCTGGTTTGTATAAATAGTACCCAAGTACTTAGAGACTAGTTGTGGAAGCCCCCCATCTCTCAGGCATATTTCTGCTATAAAAGTTTCTCCAAGACTACTAGATGCCTCTTCAAAAAAACAATTCTTCATACCAAGTTCAATACTCCACGTTATCTGCCGAAACTACTTCTCAAAGTACGTACATTTTGATCTACTCCACAACATCAACAATAACCTAGAACCTCTGAGTCTACATTCCATTAACAAAATCTTATTCAATTAACTTGATCATAATCCTAATTTGCACGTCTATCACTTAATCACCAGAGAACAATTGCTAATCTTACATAAGCTATCCTAACCAACAAAGCCTAGTGAATCCTAACTCATGTAAACAATAGTATTTAATTTATGCTTTATATAAAGATCATATAGCAAATCAATCGAATTAACACCATTCACTTGTCTAATTCCACTAACCGTACATAAGAGAGATTCATCACAAAAATAACTCTTACTTCTATCCTAATATGCTAAATTAACTCTTTGCATTCCATTCTGACCTCAACTCTCCAACTATTGACTTACTTCCTTCCACAATTCCCAAATATGAATCGCATGATCAAAATAATCTCAATCGTCGAAAATATCTCAAAAACTTATATACTTGTAGACTAGTTGTGAAAGCCCTCCTTCTCTCAGGCATATTTCTGCTATAAAAGTTTCTCCAAGACTACTAGATGCCTCTTCAAAAAAACAATTTTTCATACCAAGTTTAATACTCCACGTTATCTGCCGAAACTACTTCTCAAAGTACGTACATTTTGATCTACTCTACAACATCAACAATGACCTAGAACCTCCGAGTCTAGTTTCCATTAACAAAATCTTATTCAATTAACTTGATCATAATCCTAATTTACACGTCTATCACTTGATCACCAGAGAACAATTGTTAATCTTACAGAAACTATCTTAAGCAACAAAGCCTAGTGAATCCTAGCTCATGTAAACAATAGTATGTAATATATGCTTTACATAAAGATCACATAGCAAATCAATCGAATTAACACCAATCACTTGTCTAATTCCACTAAACGTACATAAGAGATTCATCACAAAAATCACTCTTACTTCTATCCTAATATGCTAAATTAACTCCTCGCATTCCATATCTGATCTCAACTCTCCAACTATTGACTTACTTCCTTCCACAATTCCCACCTATGAATCACATGATCAAAATAATCTAAATCGTCAAAAATATCTCAAAAACTTATGTACTTATAGCTATATAATATCTACCAAAGGAAACATGAACATTGTAATTCTCTCAACCTAGCCAAATCATTACTATCAAACATAACACACGAAAATACATTTCATCTTCTCGTACTGCATCTAATTCTAGAACCTCAAACTCTCCTCAATACGCCCAAGTCTACATCTCAAACTTCCTACTATTGTGATCCCAAGAATTTACCAAAAATAAAGCCTGCTTATCACAAAATCTGGTAACATGTTCCTAGAATAACCAAATTTAGCACCTGATAACCTTGCACCTGGTCTATATAGGTAATCCTCAAGTACTTACAGACTAATTGTGGAAGCCCCCCATCTCTCAGGCATATTTCTGCTATAAAAGTTTCTCCAAGACTATTAGATGTCTCTTCAAAAAAACAATTCTCCATACCAAGTTTAATACTCCACGTTATCTGCCGAAACTACTTCTCAAAGTACATACATTTTCATCTACTCCACAACATTAACAATGACCTAGAACCTCCGAGTCTACTTTCCACTAACAAAATTTTATTCAATTAACTTAATCATAATCCTAATTTGCACGTCTATCACTTGATCACCAGAGAACAATTGCTAATGTTACAGAAACTATCTTAAGCAATAAAGCCTAGTGAATCCAAACTCATGTAAACAATAGTATGTAATTTATGCTTTACATAAAGATCACATAGCAAATCAATCGAATTAACACCATTCACTTGTCTAATTCCCCTAACCGTACATAAGAGATTCATCACAAAAATAACTCTTACTTCTGTCCTAATATGCTAAATTAACTCCTTGCATTCCATATCTAATCTCAACTCTCCAACTATTGACTTACTTCCTTCCACAATTCCCACCTATGATTCACATGATCAAAATAATCTCAATCGTCAAAAATATCTCAAAAACTTATGTACATATAGCTATATATTATCTACCGAAGGAAACATGAAAATTGTAAATCTCTACCCCTAGCCAAATCATTACTGTCAAACATAACACACGAAAATGCATTTCATCTTCTCATACTGCACGTGATTCTATAACCTCAAACTCTCCTCAATACGCCCAAGTCTACTCCTCAAACTTCCTACTACTGTGATCCCAAGTATTTACCAAAAATAAAGCGTGCTTATCACAAAATCTGGTAACATGTTCCTAGAATAACCAAATTTAGCACCTGATAACCTTGCACCTGGTCTGTATAAGTAATCCTCAAGTACTTACAGACTAATTGTGGAAGCCCCCCATCTCTCAGGCATATTTCTGCTATAAAAGTTTCTCTAAGACTATTAGATGCCTCTTCAAATAAACAATTCTCCATACCAAGTTTAATACTCCACGTTATCTGCCGAAACTACTTCTCAAAGTACGTACATTTTGATCTACTCCACAACATCAACAATGACCTAGAACCTCCGAGTCTACTTTCCATTAACAAAATTTTATTCAATTAACTTAATCATAATCCTAATTTGCACGTCTATCACTTGATCACCAGAGAACAATTGCTAATGTTACAGAAACTATCTTAAGCAATAAAACCTAGTGAATCCTGGCTCATGTAAACAATAGTATGTAATATATGCTTTACATAAAGATCACATAGCAAATCAATCGAATTAACACCAATCACTTGTCTAATTCCGCTAACCGTACATAAGAGAGATTTATCAGAAAAATAACTCCACAATTCCCACCTATGAATCACATGATCAAAATAATCTCAATCGTCAAAAATATCTCAAAAACTTATGTACTTACAGCTATATATTATCTACCGAAGGAAACATGAAAATTGTAAATCTCTACCCCTAGCCAAATCATTACTGTCAAACATAACACACGAAAATGCATTTCAACTTCTCATACTGCACCTGATTCTAGAACCTCAAACTCTCCTCAATACGCCCAAGTCTACTCCTCAAACTTCCTACTACTGTGATCCCAAGTATTTACCAAAAATAAATCCTGCTTATCACAAAATCTGATAACATGTTCCTAGAATAACCAAATTTAGCACCTGATAACCTTGCACCTGGTCTGTATAAGTAATCCTCAAGTACTTACAGACTAATTGTGGAAGCCCCCCATCTCTCAGACATATTTCTGCTATAAAAGTTTCTCTAAGACTATTAGATGCCTCTTCAAAAAAACAATTCTCCATAGCAAGTTTAATACTCCACGTTATCTGCCGAAACTACTTCTCAAAGTACGTACATTTTGATCTACTCCACAACATCAACAATGACCTAGAACCTCCGAGTCTACTTTCCATTAACAAAATCTTATTCAATTAACTTGATCATAATCCTAATTTGCACGTCTATCACTTGATCACCAGAGAACAATTGCTAATGTTACAGAAACTATCTTAAGCAACAAAGCCTAGTGAATCCTAGCTCATGTAAACAATAGTATGTAATATATGCTTTACATAAAGATCACATAGCAAATCAATCGAATTAACACCAATCACTTGTCTAATTCCACTAACCGTACATAAGAGAGATTAATCACAAAAATCACTCTTACTTCTGTCCTAATATGCTAAATTAACTCCTCACATTCCATATCTGATCTCAACTCTCCAACTATTGACTTACTTCCTTCCACAATTCCCACCTATGAATCACATGATCAAAATAATCTAAATCGTCAAAAATATCTCAAAAACTTATGTACTTATAGCTATATAATATCTACCAAAGGAAACATGAACATTGTAAATCTCTCAACCTAGCCAAATTATTACTATCAAACATAACACACGAAAATACATTTCATCTTCTCGTACTGCATCTGATTCTAGAACCTCAAACTCTCCTCAATACGCCCAAATCTACTTCTCAAACTTCCTACTATTGTGATCCAAAGTATTTACCAAAAATAAAGCCTGCTTATCACAAAATCTGGTAACATGTTCCTAGAATAACCAAATTTAGCACCTGATAACCTTGCACCTGGTCTGTATAAGTAATCCTCAAGTACTTACAGACTAATTGTGGAAGCCCCCCATCTCTCCAGCATATTTCTGCTATAAAAGTTTCTCCAAGACTATTAGATGCCTCTTCAAAAAAACAATTCTCCATAACAAGTTTAATACTCCACGTTATCTGCCGAAACTACTTCTCAAAGTACGTACATTTTGACCTACTCAACAACATCAACAATGACCTAGAACCTCCGAGTCTACTTTCCATTAACAAAATCTTATTCAATTAACTTGATCATAATCCTAATTTGCACGTCTATCACTTAATCACCAGAGAACAATTGTTAATCTTACAGAAACTATCTTAAGCAACAAAGCCTAGTGAATCCTAACTCATGTAAATAATAGTATGTAATTTATGCTTTATATAAATATCACATAGCAAATCAATCGAATTAACACCATTCACTTGTCTAATTCCGCTAACCGTACATAAGAGAGATTCATCACAAAAATAACTCTTACTTTTGTCCTAATATGCTAAATTAACTCCTTGCATTCCATATCTGATCTCATCTCTCTAACTATTGACTTACTTCCTTCCACAATTCCTACCAATGAATCGCATGATCAAAATAATCTCAATCGTCGAAAATATCTCAAAAACTTATGTATTTATAGCTATATATTATCTACAAAGGAAACATGAAAATTGTATATCTCTCAAACAAGCAAACTCATTACTGTCAAACATAACACATGAAAATGCATTTCATCTTCTCGTTCTGCACCTGATTCTAGAACCTCAAACTCTCCTCAATACGCCCAAGTCTACTCCTCAAACTTCCTACTATAGTGATCCCAAGTATTTACCAAAAATAAATCCTGCTTATCACAAAATTTGGTAACATGTTCCGAGAATAATAAAATTTAGAACCTGATAACCTTGCACCTGGTTTGTATAAATAGTACCCAAGTACTTAGAGACTAGTTGTGGAAGCCCCCCATCTCTCAGGCATATTTCTGCTATAAAAGTTTCTCCAAGACTACTAGATGCCTCTTCAAAAAAACAATTCTTCATACCAAGTTTAATACTCCACGTTATCTGCCGAAACTATTTCTCAAAGTACGTACATTTTGATCTACTCTACAACATCAACAATGACCTAGAACCTCCGAGTCTAGTTTCCATTAACAAAATCATATTCAATTAACTTGATCATAATCCTAATTTACACGTCTATCACTTGATCACCAGAGAACAATTGTTAATCTTACAGAAACTATCTTAAGCAACAAAGCCTAGTGAATCCTAGCTCATGTAAACAAAAGTATGTAATATATGCTTTACATAAAGATCACATAGCAAATCAATCGAATTAACACCAATCACTTGTCTAATTCCACTAAACGTACATAAGAGATTCATCACAAAAATCACTCTTACTTCTATCCTAATATGCTAAATTAACTCCTCGCATTCCATATCTGATCTCAACTCTCCAACTATTGACTTACTTCCTTCCACAATTCCCACCTATGAATCACATGATCAAAATAATCTAAATCGTCAAAAATATCTCAAAAACTTATGTACTTATAGCTATATAATATCTACCAAAGGAAACATGAACATTGTAAATCTCTCAACCTAGCCAAATCATTACTATCAAACATAACACACGAAAATACATTTCATCTTCTCGTACTGCATCTAATTCTAGAACCTCAAACTCTCCTCAATACGCCCAAGTCTACATCTCAAACTTCCTACTATTGTGATCCCAAGTATTTACCAAAAATAAAGCCTGCTTATCACAAAATCTGGTAACATGTTCCTAGAATAACCAAATTTAGCACCTGATAACCTTGCACCTGGTCTATATAGGTAATCCTCAAGTACTTACAGACTAATTGTGGAAGCCCCCCATCTCTCAGGCATATTTCTGCTATAAAAGTTTCTCCAAGACTATTAGATGTCTCTTCAAAAAAACAATTCTCCATACCAAGTTTAATACTCCACGTTATCTGCCGAAACTACTTCTCAAAGTACGTACATTTTGATCTACTCCACAACATTAACAATGACCTAGAACCTCCGAGTCTACTTTCCACTAACAAAATTTTATTCAATTAACTTAATCATAATCCTAATTTGCACGTCTATCACTTGATCACCAGAGAACAATTGCTAATGTTACAGAAACTATCTTAAGCAATAAAGCCTAGTGAATCCAAACTCATGTAAACAATAGTATGTAATTTATGCTTTACATAAAGATCACATAGCAAATCAATCGAATTAACACCATTCACTTGTCTAATTCCCCTAACCGTACATAAGAGATTCATCACAAAAATAACTCTTACTTCTGTCCTAATATGCTAAATTAACTCCTTACATTCCATATCTAATCTCAACTCTCCAACTATTGACTTACTTCCTTCCACAATTCCCACCTATGATTCACATGATCAAAATAATCTCAATCGTCAAAAATATCTCAAAAACTTATGTACTTATAGCTATATATTATCTACCGAAGGAAACATGAAAATTGTAAATCTCTACCCCTAGCCAAATCATTACTGTCAAACATAACACACGAAAATGCATTTCATTTTCTCATACTGCACCTGATTCTATAACCTCAAACTCTCCTCAATACGCCCAAGTCTACTCCTCAAACTTCCTACTACTGTGATCCCAAGTATTTACCAAAAATAAAGCGTGCTTATCACAAAATCTGGTAACATGTTCCTAGAATAACCAAATTTAGCACCTGATAACCTTGCACCTGGTCTGTATAAGTAATCCTCAAGTACTTACAGACTAATTGTGGAAGCCCCCCATCTCTCAGGCATATTTCTGGTATAAAAGTTTCTCTAAGACTATTAGATGCCTCTTCAAAAAAACAATTCTCCATACCAAGTTTAATACTCCACGTTATCTGCCGAAACTACTTCTCAAAGTACGTACATTTTGATCTACTCCACAACATCAACAATGACCTAGAACCTCCGAGTCTACTTTCCATTAAGAAAATTTTATTCAATTAACTTAATCATAATCCTAATTTGCACGTCTATCACTTGATCACCAGAGAACAATTGCTAATGTTACAGAAACTATCTTAAGCAACAAAGCCTAGTGAATCCTAGCTCATGTAAACAATAGTATGTAATATATGCTTTACATAAAGATCACATAGCAAATCAATCGAATTAACACCAATCACTTGTCTAATTCCACTAAACGTACATAAGAGATTCATCACAAAAATCACTCTTACTTCTATCCTAATATGCTAAATTAACTCCTTACATTCCATATCTAATCTCAACTCTCCAACTATTGACTTACTTCCTTCCACAATTCCCACCTATGATTCACATGATCAAAATAATCTCAATCGTCAAAAATATCTCAAAAACTTATGTACTTATAGCTATATATTATCTACCGAAGGAAACATGAAAATTGTAAATCTCTACCCCTAGCCAAATCATTACTGTCAAACATAACACACGAAAATGCATTTCATTTTCTCATACTGCACCTGATTCTATAACCTCAAACTCTCCTCAATACGCCCAAGTCTACTCCTCAAACTTCCTACTACTGTGATCCCAAGTATTTACCAAAAATAAAGCGTGCTTATCACAAAATCTGGTAACATGTTCCTAGAATAACCAAATTTAGCACCTGATAACCTTGCACCTGGTCTGTATAAGTAATCCTCAAGTACTTACAGACTAATTGTGGAAGCCCCCCATCTCTCAGGCATATTTCTGGTATAAAAGTTTCTCTAAGACTATTAGATGCCTCTTCAAAAAAACAATTCTCCATACCAAGTTTAATACTCCACGTTATCTGCCGAAACTATTTCTCAAAGTACGTACATTTTGATCTACTCTACAACATCAACAATGACCTAGAACCTCCGAGTCTAGTTTCCATTAACAAAATCATATTCAATTAACTTGATCATAATCCTAATTTACACGTCTATCACTTGATCACCAGAGAACAATTGCTAATGTTACAGAAACTATCTTAAGCAACAAAGCCTAGTGAATCCTAGCTCATGTAAACAATAGTATGTAATATATGCTTTACATAAAGATCACATAGCAAATCAATCGAATTAAAACCAATCACTTGTCTAATTCCACTAACCGTACATAAGAGATTCATCACAAAAATAACTCTTACTTCTGTCCTAATATGCTAAATTAACTCCTTGCATTCCATATCTGATCTCAACTCTCCAACTATTAACGTACTTCCTTCCACAATTCCCACCTATGAATCACATGATTAAAATAATCTCAATCGTCAAAAATATCTCAAAAACTTATGTACTTACAGCTATAT
Organism: Fragaria x ananassa; assembly: GCA_034370585.1. Lineage (NCBI taxonomy): Eukaryota > Viridiplantae > Streptophyta > Magnoliopsida > Rosales > Rosaceae > Fragaria > Fragaria x ananassa. Next base: position 17,429,827 of record CP139753.1, on the reverse strand, counting down.
ATTATCTACCGAAGGAAACATGAAAATTGTAAATCTCTACCCCTAGCCAAATCATTACTGTCAAACATAACACACGAAAATGCATTTCATCTTCTCATACTGCACCTGATTCTAGAACTTCAAACTCTCCTCAATACGCCCAAGTCAACTCCTCAAACTTCCTACTAATGTGATCCCAAGTATTTACCAAAAATAAAGCCTGCTTATCACAAAATCTGGTAACATGTTCCTAGAATAACCAAATTTAGCACCTGATAACCTTGCACCTGGTCTGTATAAGTAATCCTCAAGTACTTACAGACTAATTGTGGAAGCCCCCCATCTCTCAGACATATTTCTGCTATAAAAGTTTCTCTAAGACTATTAGATGCCTCTTCAAAAAAACAATTCTCCATAGCAAGTTTAATACTCCACGTTATCTGCCGAAACTACTTCTCAAAGTACGTACATTTTAATCTACTCAACAACATCAACAATGACCTAGAACCTCCGAGTCTACTTTCCATTAACAAAATCTTATTCAATTAAGTTGATCAAAATCTTAATTTGCACGTCTATCACTTGATCACCAGAGAACAATTGCTAATGTTACAGAAACTATCTTAAGCAACAAAGCCTAGTGAATCCTAGCTCATGTAAACAATAGTATGTAATATATGCTTTACATAAAGATCACATAGCAAATCAATCGAATTAACACCAATCACTTGTCTAATTCCGCTAACCGTACATAAGAGAGATTTATCAGAAAAATAACTCTTATTTTTATCCTAATATGCTAAATTAACTCCTTGCATTCCATATCTGATCTCAACTCTCCAACTATTAACTTACTTCCATCCACAATTCCCACCTATGAATCACATGATCAAAATAATCTCAATCGTCAAAAATATCTCAAAAACTTATGTACTTACAGCTATATATTATCTACCGAAGGAAACATGAAAATTGTAAATCTCTACCCCTAGCCAAATCATTACTGTCAAACATAACACACGAAAATGCATTTCATCTTCTCATACTGCACCTGATTCTAGAACCTCAAACTCTCCTCAATACGCCCAAGTCTACTCCTCAAACTTCCTACTACTGTGATCCCAAGTATTTACCAAAAATAAAGCCTGCTTATCACAAAATCTGATAACATGTTCCTAGAATAACCAAATTTAGCACCTGATAACCTTGCACCTGGTCTGTATAAGTAATCCTCAAGTACTTACAGACTAATTGTGGAAGCCCCCCATCTCTCAGACATATTTCTGCTATAAAAGTTTCTCTAAGACTATTAGATGCCTCTTCAAAAAAACAATTCTCCATAGCAAGTTTAATACTCCACGTTATCTGCCGAAACTACTTCTCAAAGTACGTACATTTTGATCTACTCCACAACATCAACAATGACCTAGAACCTCCGAGTCTACTTTCCATTAACAAAATCTTATTCAATTAACTTGATCATAATCCTAATTTGCACGTCTATCACTTGATCACCAGAGAACAATTGCTAATGTTACAGAAACTATCTTAAGCAACAAAGCCTAGTGAATCCTAGCTCATGTAAACAATAGTATGTAATATATGCTTTACATAAAGATCACATAGCAAATCAATCGAATTAAAACCAATCACTTGTCTAATTCCACTAACCGTACATAAGAGATTCATCACAAAAATAACTCTTACTTCTGTCCTAATATGCTAAATTAACTCCTTGCATTCCATATCTGATCTCAACTCTCCAACTATTAACGTACTTCCTTCCACAATTCCCACCTATGAATCACATGATTAAAATAATCTCAATCGTCAAAAATATCTCAAAAACTTATGTACTTACAGCTATATATTATCTACCGAAGGAAACATGAAAATTGTAAATCTCTACCCCTAGCCAAATCATTACTGTCAAACATAACACACGAAAATGCATTTCATCTTCTCATACTGCACCTGATTCTAGAACTTCAAACTCTCCTCAATACGCCCAAGTCAACTCCTCAAACTTCCTACTAATGTGATCCCAAGTATTTACCAAAAATAAAGCCTGCTTATCACAAAATCTGGTAACATGTTCCTAGAATAACCAAATTTAGCACCTGATAACCTTGCACCTGGTCTGTATAAGTAATCCTCAAGTACTTACAGACTAATTGTGGAAGCCCCCCATCTCTCAGACATATTTCTGCTATAAAAGTTTCTCTAAGACTATTAGATGCCTCTTCAAAAAAACAATTCTCCATAGCAAGTTTAATACTCCACGTTATCTGCCGAAACTACTTCTCAAAGTACGTACATTTTGATCTACTCAACAACATCAACAATGACCTAGAACCTCCGAGTCTACTTTCCATTAACAAAATCTTATTCAATTAAGTTGATCATAATCTTAATTTGCACGTCTATCACTTGATCACCAGAGAACAATTGCTAATGTTACAGAAACTATCTTAAGCAACAAAGCCTAGTGAATCCTAGCTCATGTAAACAATAGTATGTAATATATGCTTTACATAAAGATCACATAGCAAATCAATCGAATTAACACCAATCACTTGTCTAATTCCGCTAACCGTACATAAGAGAGATTTATCAGAAAAATAACTCTTATTTTTATCCTAATATGCTAAATTAACTCCTTGCATTCCATATCTGATCTCAACTCTCCAACTATTAACTTACTTCCATCCACAATTCCCACCTATGAATCACATGATCAAAATAATCTCAATCGTCAAAAATATCTCAAAAACTTATGTACTTACAGCTATATATTATCTACCGAAGGAAACATGAAAATTGTAAATCTCTACCCCTAGCCAAATCATTACTGTCAAACATAACACACGAAAATGCATTTCATCTTCTCATACTGCACCTGATTCTAGAACCTCAAACTCTCCTCAATACGCCCAAGTCTACTCCTCAAACTTCCTACTACTGTGATCCCAAGTATTTACCAAAAATAAAGCCTGCTTATCACAAAATCTGATAACATGTTCCTAGAATAACCAAATTTAGCACCTGATAACCTTGCACCTGGTCTGTATAAGTAATCCTCAAGTACTTACAGACTAATTGTGGAAGCCCCCCATCTCTCAGACATATTTCTGCTATAAAAGTTTCTCTAAGACTATTAGATGCCTCTTCAAAAAAACAATTCTCCATAGCAAGTTTAATACTCCACGTTATCTGCCGAAACTACTTCTCAAAGTACGTACATTTTGATCTACTCCACAACATCAACAATGACCTAGAACCTCCGAGTCTACTTTCCATTAACAAAATCTTATTCAATTAACTTGATCATAATCCTAATTTGCACGTCTATCACTTGATCACCAGAGAACAATTGCTAATGTTACAGAAACTATCTTAAGCAACAAAGCCTAGTGAATCCTAGCTCATGTAAACAATAGTATGTAATATATGCTTTACATAAAGATCACATAGCAAATCAATCGAATTAAAACCAATCACTTGTCTAATTCCACTAACCGTACATAAGAGATTCATCACAAAAATAACTCTTACTTCTGTCCTAATATGCTAAATTAACTCCTTGCATTCCATATCTGATCTCAACTCTCCAACTATTAACGTACTTCCTTCCACAATTCCCACCTATGAATCACATGATTAAAATAATCTCAATCGTCAAAAATATCTCAAAAACTTATGTACTTACAGCTATATATTATCTACCGAAGGAAACATGAAAATTGTAAATCTCTACCCCTAGCCAAATCATTACTGTCAAACATAACACACGAAAATGCATTTCATCTTCTCATACTGCACCTGATTCTAGAACCTCAAACTCTCCTCAATACGCCCAAGTCAACTCCTCAAACTTCCTACTAATGTGATCCCAAGTATTTACCAAAAATAAAGCCTGCTTATCACAAAATCTGGTAACATGTTCCTAGAATAACCAAATTTAGCACCTGATAACCTTGCACCTGGTCTGTATAAGTAATCCTCAAGTACTTACAGACTAATTGTGGAAGCCCCCTATCTCTCAGACATATTTCTGCTATAAAAGTTTCTCTAAGACTATTAGATGCCTCTTCAAAAAAACAATTCTCCATAGCAAGTTTAATACTCCACGTTATCTGCCGAAACGACTTCTCAAAGTACGTACATTTTGATCTACTCAACAACATAAACAATGACCTAGAACCTCCGAGTCTACTTTCCATTAACAAAATCTTATTCAATTAAGTTGATCATAATCTTAATTTGCACGTCTATCACTTGATCACCAGAGAACAATTGCTAATGTTACAGAAACTATCTTAAGCAACAAAGCCTAGTGAATCCTAGCTCATGTAAACAATAGTATGTAATATATGCTTTACATAAAGATCACATAGCAAATCAATCGAATTAACACCAATCACTTGTCTAATTCCGCTAACCGTACATAAGAGAGATTTATCAGAAAAATAACTCTTATTTTTATCCTAATATGCTAAATTAACTCCTTGCATTCCATATCTGATCTCAACTCTCCAACTATTAACTTACTTCCATCCACAATTCCCACCTATGAATCACATGATCAAAATAATCTCAATCGTCAAAAATATCTCAAAAACTTATGTACTTACAGCTATATATTATCTACCGAAGGAAACATGAAAATTGTAAATCTCTACCCCTAGCCAAATCATTACTGTCAAACATAACACACGAAAATGCATTTCATCTTCTCATACTGCACCTGATTCTAGAACCTCAAACTCTCCTCAATACGCCCAAGTCTACTCCTCAAACTTCCTACTACTGTGATCCCAAGTATTTACCAAAAATAAAGCCTGCTTATCACAAAATCTGATAACATGTTCCTAGAATAACCAAATTTAGCACCTGATAACCTTGCACCTGGTCTGTATAAGTAATCCTCAAGTACTTACAGACTAATTGTGGAAGCCCCCCATCTCTCAGACATATTTCTGCTATAAAAGTTTCTCTAAGACTATTAGATGCCTCTTCAAAAAAACAATTCTCCATAGCAAGTTTAATACTCCACGTTATCTGCCGAAACTACTTCTCAAAGTACGTACATTTTGATCTACTCCACAACATCAACAATGACCTAGAACCTCCGAGTCTACTTTCCATTAACAAAATCTTATTCAATTAACTTGATCATAATCCTAATTTGCACGTCTATCACTTGATCACCAGAGAACAATTGCTAATGTTACAGAAACTATCTTAAGCAACAAAGCCTAGTGAATCCTAGCTCATGTAAACAATAGTATGTAATATATGCTTTACATAAAGATCACATAGCAAATCAATCGAATTAACACCAATCACTTGTCTAATTCCACTAACCGTACATAAGAGAGATTAATCACAAAAATCACTCTTACTTCTGTCCTAATATGCTAAATTAACTCCTTGCATTGCATATCTGATATCAACTCTCCAACTATTGACTTACTTCCTTCCACAATTCCCACCTATGAATCACATGATCAAAATAATCTAAATCGTCAAAAATATCTCAAAAACTTATGTACTTATAGCTATATAATATCTACCAAAGGAAACATGAACATTGTAAATCTCTCAACCTAGCCAAATTATTACTATCAAACATAACACACGAAAATACATTTCATCTTCTCGTACTGCATCTGATTCTAGAACCTCAAACTCTCCTCAATACGCCCAAATCTACTTCTCAAACTTCCTACTATTGTGATCCAAAGTATTTACCAAAAATAAAGCCTGCTTATCACAAAATCTGGTAACATGTTCCTAAAATAACCAAATTTAGCACCTGATAACCTTGCACCTGGTCTGTATAAGTAATCCTCAAGTACTTACAGACTAATTGTGGAAGCCCCCCATCTCTCAGGCATATTTCTGCTATAAAAGTTTCTCCAAGACTATTAGATGCCTCTTCAAAAAAACAATTCTCCATAACAAGTTTAATACTCCACGTTATCTGCCGAAACTACTTCTCAAAGTACGTACATTTTGACCAACTCAACAACATCAACAATGACCTAGAACCTCCGAGTCTACTTTCCATTAACAAAATCTTATTCAATTAACTTGATCATAATCCTAATTTGCACGTCTATCACTTGATCACCAGAGAACAATTGCTAATGTTACAGAAACAATCTTAAGCAACAAAGCCTAGTGAATCCTAGCTCATGTAAACAATAGTATGTAATATATGCTTTACATAAAGATCACATAGCAAATCAATCGAATTAACACCAATCACTTGTCTAATTCCGCTAACCGTACATAAGAGAGATTAATCACAAAAATAACTCTTACTTCTGTCCTAATATGCTAAATTAACTCCTTACATTCCATATCTAATCTCAACTCTCCAACTATTGACTTACTTCCTTCCACAATTCCCACCTATGAATCACATGATCAAAATAATCTCAATCGTCAAAAATATCTCAAAAACTTATGTACTTATAACTATATATTATCTACCGAAGGAAACATGAAAATTGTAAATCTCTACCCCTAGCCAAATCATTACTGTCAAACATAACACACGAAAATGCATTTCATCTTCTCATACTGCACCTGATTCTAGAACCTCAAACTCTCCTCAATACGGCCAAGTCTACTCCTCAAACTTCCTACTATTGTGATCCCAAGTATTTACCAAAAATAAAGTCTGCTTATCACAAAATCTGGTAACATGTTCCTAGAATAACCAAATTTAGCACCTGATAACCTTGCACATGGTCTGTATAAGTAATCCTCAAGTACTTACAGACTAATTGTGGAAGCCCCCCATCTCTCAGGCATATTTCTGCTATAAAAGTTTCTCTAAGACTATTAGATGCCTCTTCAAAAAAACAATTCTCCATACCAAGTTTAATACTCCACGTTATCTGCCGAAACTACTTCTCAAAGTACGTACATTTTGATCTACTCCACAACATCAACAATGACCTAGAACCTCCGAGTCTACTTTCCATTACCAAAATTTTATTCAATTAACTTAATCATAATCCTAATTTGCACGTCTATCACTTGATCACCAGAGAACAATTGCTAATGTTACAGAAACTATCTAAAGCAATAAAACCTAGTGAATCCTAACTCATGTAAACAATAGTATGTAATTTATGCTTTACATAAAGACCACATAGCAAATCAATCGAAATAACACCATTCACTTGTCTAATTCCGCTAACCGTACATAAGATAGATTAATCACAAAAATAACTCTTACTTCTGTCCTAATATGCTAAATTAACTCCTTACATTCCATATCTAATCTCAACTCTCCAACTATTGACTTACTTCCTTCCACAATTCCCACCTATGAATCACATGATCAAAATAATCTCAATCGTCAAAAATATCTCAAAAACTTATGTACTTATAGCTATATATTATCTACCGAAGGAAACATGAAAATTGTAAATCTCTACCCCTAGCCAAATCATTACTGTCAAACATAACACACGAAAATGCATTTCATCTTCTCATACTGCACCTGATTCTATAACCTCAAACTCTCCTCAATACGCCCAAGTCTACTCCTCAAACTTCCTACTACTGTGATCCCAAGTATTTACCAAAAATAAAGCCTCCTTATCACAAAATCTGATAACATGTTCCTAGAATAACCAAATTTAGCACCTGATAACCTTGCACCTGGTCTGTATAAGTAATCCTCAAGTACTTACAGACTAATTGTGGAAGCCCCCCATCTCTCAGGCATATTTCTGCTATAAAAGTTTCTCCAAGACTATTAGATGCCTCTTTAAAAAAACAATTCTCCATACCAAGTTTAATACTCCACGTTATCAGCCGAAACTACTTCTCAAAGTACGTACATTTTGATCTACTCCACAACATCAACAATGACCTAGAACCTCCGAGTCTACTTTCCATTAACAAAATCTTATTTAATTAACTTGATCATAATCCTAATTTGCACGTCTATCACTTGATCACCAGAGAAAAATTGCTAATGTAACAGAAACCATCTTAAGCAACAAAGCCTAGTGAATCCCTGCTTATGTAAACAATAATATGAAATATATGCTTTACATAAAGATCACATAGCAAATCAATCGAATTAACACCAATCACTTGTCTAATTCCACTAACCGTACATAAGAGATTCATCACAAAAATCACTCTTACTTCTGTCCTAATATGCTAAATTAACTCCTCGCATTCCATATCTGATCTCAACTCTCCAACTATTGACTTACTTCCTTCCACAATTCCCACCTATGAATCACATGATCAAAATAATCTAAATCGTCAAAAATATCTCAAAAACTTATGTACTTATAGCTATATAATATCTACCAAAGGAAACATGAACATTGTAAATCTCTCAACCTAGCCAAATCATTACTATCAAACATAACACACGAAAATACATTTCATTTTCTCGTACTGCATCTGATTCTAGAACCTCAAACTCTCCTCAATACGCCCAAGTCTACTTCTCAAACTTCCTACTATTGTGATCCCAAGTATTTACCAAAAATAAAGCCTGCTTATCACAAAATCTGGTAACATGTTCCTAGAATAACCAAATTTAGCACCTGATAACCTTGCACCTGGTCTGTATAAGTAATCCTCAAGTACTTACAGACTAATTGTGGAAGCCCCCCATCTCTCAGGCATATTTCTGCTATAAAAGTTTCTCCAAGACTATTAGATGCCTCTTCAAAAAAACAATTCTCCATACCAAGTTTAATACTCCACGTTATCTGCCGAAACTACTTCTTAAAGTACGTACATTTTGATCTACTCAACAACATCAACAATGACCTAGAACCTCCGACTCTACTTTCCATTAACAAAATCTTATTCAATTAAGTTGATCATAATCCTAATTTGCACGTCTATCACTTGATCACCAGAGAACAATTGCTAATGTTACAGAAACTATCTTAAGCAACAAAGCCTAGTGAATCCTAGCTCATGTAAACAATAGTATGTAATATATGCTTTACATAAAGATCACATAGCAAATCAATCGAATTAACACCAATCACTTGGCTAATTCCGCTAACCGTACATAAGAGATATTTATCAGAAAAATAACTCTAATTTTTGTCCTAATATGCTAAATTAACTCCTTGCATTCCATATCTGATCTCAACTCTCCAACTATTAACTTACTTCCTTCCACAATTCCCACCTATGAATCACATGATCAAAATAATCTCAATCGTCAAAAATATCTAAAAAACTTATGTACTTACAGCTATATATTATCTACCGAAGGAAACATGAAAATTGTAAATCTCTACCCCTAGCCAAATCATTACTGTCAAACATAACACACGAAAATGCATTTCATCTTCTTATACTGCACCTGATTCTAGAACCTCAAACTCTCCTCAATACGCCCAAGTCTACTCCTCAAACTTCCTACTATTGTGATCCCAAGTATTTACCAAAAATAAAGCCTGCTTATCACAAAATCTGGTAACATGTTCCTAGAATAACCAAATTTAGCACCTGATAACCTTGCACATGGTCTGTAAAAGTAATCCTCATGTACTTACAGACTAATTGTGGAAGCCCCCCATCTCTCAGGCATATTTCTGCTATAAAAGTTTCTCTAAGACTATTAGATACCTCTTCAAAAAAACAATTCTCCATAACAAGTTTAATACACCACGTTATCTGCCGAAACTACTTCTCAAAGTACGTACATTTTGATCTACTCCACAACATCAACAATGACCTAGAACCTCCGAGTCTACTTTCCATTAACAAAATTTTATTCAATTAACTTAATCATAATCCTAATTTGCACGTCTATCACTTGATCACCAGAGAACAATTGCTAATGTTACAGAAACTATCTAAAGCAATAAAGCCTAGTGAATCCTAACTCATGTAAACAATAGTATGTAATTTATGCTTTACATAAAGATCACATAGCAAATCAATCGAATTAACACCATTCACTTGTCTAATTCCGCTAACCGTACATAAGAGAGATTAATCACAAAAATAACTCTTACTTCTGTCCTAATATGCTAAATTAACTCCTTACATTCCATATCTAATCTCAACTCTCCAACTATTGACTTACTTCCTTCCACAATTCCCACCTATGAATCACATGATCAAAATAATCTCAATCGTCAAAAATATCTCAAAAACTTATGTACTTATAACTATATATTATCTACCGAGAGAAATATGAAAATTGTAAATCTCTACCCCTAGCCAAATCATTACTGTCAAACATAACACACGAAAATGCATTTCATCTTCACATACTGCACCTGATTCTATAACCTCAAACTCTCCTCAATACGCCCAAGTCTACTCCTCAAACTTCCTACTACTGTGATCCCAAGTATTTACCAAAAATAAAGCCTGCTTATCACAAAATCTGATAACATGTTCCTAGAATAACCAAATTTAGCACCTGATAACCTTACACCTGGTCAGTATAAGTAATCCTCAAGTACTTACAGACTAATTGTGGAAGCCCCCCATCTCTCAGGCATATTTCTGCTATAAAAGTTTCTCTAAGACTATTAGATGCCTCTTCAAAAAAACAATTCTCCATAACAAGTTTAATACTCCACGTTATCTGCCGAAACTACTTCTCAAAGTACGTACATTTTGATCTACTCCACAACATCAACAATGACCTAGAACCTCCGAGTCTACTTTCCATTAACAAAATCTTATTCAATTAAGTTGATCATAATCCTAATTTGCACGTCTATCACTTGATCACCAGAGAACAATTGCTAATGTTACAGAAACTATCTTAAGCAACAAAGCCTAGTGAATCCTAGCTCATGTAAACAATAGTATGTAATATATGCTTTACATAAAGATCACATAACAAATCAATCGAATTAACACCAATCACTTGGCTAATTCCGCTAACCGTACATAAGAGATATTTATCAGAAAACTAACTCTTATTTTTGTCCTAATATGCTAAATTAACTCCTTGCATTCCATATCTGATCTCAACTCTCCAACTATTAACTTACTTCCTTCCACAATTCCCACCTATGAATCACATGATCAAAATAATCTCAATCGTCAAAAATATCTAAAAAACTTATGTACTTACAGCTATATATTATCTACCGAAGGAAACATGAAAATTGTAAATCTCTACCCCTAGCCAAATCATTACTGTCAAACATAACACACGAAAATGCATTTCATCTTCTCATACTGCACCTGATTCTAGAACCTCAAACTCTCCTCAATACGCCCAAGTCTACTCCTCAAACTTCCTACTATTGTGATCCCAAGTATTTACCAAAAATAAAGCCTGCTTATCACAAAATCTGGTAACATGTTCCTAGAATAACCAAATTTAGCACCTGATAACCTTGCACATGGTCTGTAAAAGTAATCCTCATGTACTTACAGACTAATTGTGGAAGCCCCCCATCTCTCAGGCATATTTCTGCTATAAAAGTTTCTCTAAGACTATTAGATACCTCTTCAAAAAAACAATTCTCCATAACAAGTTTAATACACCACGTTATCTGCCGAAACTACTTCACAAAGTACGTACATTTTGATCTACTCCACAACATCAACAATGACCTAGAACCTCCGAGTCTACTTTCCATTAACAAAATTTTATTCAATTAACTTAATCATAATCCTAATTTGCACGTCTATCACTTGATCACCAGAGAACAATTGCTAATGTTACAGAAACTATCTAAAGCAATAAAGCCTAGTGAATCCTAACTCATGTAAACAATAGTATGTAATTTATGCTTTACATAAAGATCACATAGCAAATCAATCGAATTAACACCATTCACTTGTCTAATTCCGCTAACCGTACATAAGAGAGATTAATCACAAAAATAACTCTTACTTCTGTCCTAATATGCTAAATTAACTCCTTACATTCCATATCTAATCTCAACTCTCCAACTATTGACTTACTTCCTTCCACAATTCCCACCTATGAATCACATGATCAAAATAATCTCAATCGTCAAAAATATCTCAAAAACTTATGTACTTATAACAATATATTATCTACCGAGAGAAATATGAAAATTGTAAATCTCTACCCCTAGCCAAATCATTACTGTCAAACATAACACACGAAAATGCATTTCATCTTCACATACTGCACCTGATTCTATAACCTCAAACTCTCCTCAATACGCCCAAGTCTACTCCTCAAACTTCCTACTACTGTGATCCCAAGTATTTACCAAAAATAAAGCCTGCTTATCACAAAATCTGATAACATGTTCCTAGAATAACCAAATTTAGCACCTGATAACCTTGCACCTGGTCAGTATAAGTAATCCTCAAGTACTTACAGACTAATTGTGGAAGCCCCCCATCTCTCAGGCATATTTCTGCTATAAAAGTTTCTCTAAGACTATTAGATGCCTCTTCAAAAAAACAATTCTCCATAACAAGTTTAATACTCCACGTTATCTGCCGAAACTACTTCTCAAAGTACGTACATTTTGATCTACTCCACAACATCAACAATGACCTAGAACCTCCGAGTCTACTTTCCATTAACAAAATCTTATTCAATTAAGTTGATCATAATCCTAATTTGCACGTCTATCACTTGATCACCAGAGAACAATTGCTAATGTTACAGAAACTATCTTAAGCAACAAAGCCTAGATCCTAGCTCATGTAAACAATAGTATGTAATATATGCTTTACATAAAGATCACATAGCAAATCAATCGAATTAACACCAATCACTTGGCTAATTCCGCTAACCGTACATAAGAGATATTTATCAGAAAAATAACTCTTATTTTTGTCCTAATATGCTAAATTAACTCCTTGCATTCCATATCTGATCTCAACTCTCCAACTATTAACTTACTTCCTTCCACAATTCCCACCTATGAATCACATGATCAAAATAATCTCAATCGTCAAAAATATCTAAAAAACTTATGTACTTACAGCTATATATTATCTACCGAAGGAAACATGAAAATTGTAAATCTCTACCCCTAGCCAAATCATTACTGTCAAACATAACACACGAAAATGCATTTCATCTTCTCATACTGCACCTGATTCTAGAACCTCAAACTCTCCTCAATACGCCCAAGTCTACTCCTCAAACTTCCTACTATTGTGATCCCAAGTATTTACCAAAAATAAAGCCTGCTTATCACAAAATCTGGTAACATGTTCCTAGAATAACCAAATTTAGCACCTGATAACCTTGCACATGGTCTGTAAAAGTAATCCTCATGTACTTACAGACTAATTGTGGAAGCCCCCCATCTCTCAGGCATATTTCTGCTATAAAAGTTTCTCTAAGACTATTAGATACCTCTTCAAAAAAACAATTCTCCATAACAAGTTTAATACAACACGTTATCTGCCGAAACTACTTCTCAAAGTACGTACATTTTGATCTACTCCACAACATCAACAATGACCTAGAACCTCCGAGTCTACTTTCCATTAACAAAATTTTATTCAATTAACTTAATCATAATCCTAATTTGCACGTCTATCACTTGATCACCAGAGAACAATTGCTAATGTTACAGAAACTATCTAAAGCAATAAAGCCTAGTGAATCCTAACTCATGTAAACAATAGTATGTAATTTATGCTTTACATAAAGATCACATAGCAAATCAATCGAATTAACACCATTCACTTGTCTAATTCCGCTAACCGTACATAAGAGAGATTAATCACAAAAATAACTCTTACTTCTGTCCTAATATGCTAAATTAATTCCTTACATTCCATATCTAATCTCAACTCTCCAACTATTGACTTACTTCCTTCCACAATTCCCACCTATGAATCACATGATCAAAATAATCTCAATCGTCAAAAATATCTCAAAAACTTATGTACTTATAACTATATATTATCTACCGAGAGAAATATGAAAATTGTAAATCTCTACCCCTAGCCAAATCATTACTGTCAAACATAACACACGAAAATGCATTTCATCTTCACATACTGCACCTGATTCTATAACCTCAAACTCTCCTCAATACGCCCAAGTCTACTCCTCAAACTTCCTACTACTGTGATCCCAAGTATTTACCAAAAATAAAGCCTGCTTATCACAAAATCTGATAACATGTTCCTAGAATAACCAAATTTAGCACCTGATAACCTTGCACCTGGTCAGTATAAGTAATCCTCAAGTACTTACAGACTAATTGTGGAAGCCCCCCATCTCTCAGGCATATTTCTGCTATAAAAGTTTCTCTAAGACTATTAGATGCCTCTTCAAAAAAACAATTCTCCATAACAAGTTTAATACTCCACGTTATCTGCCGAAACTACTTCTCAAAATACGTACATTTTGATCTACTCCACAACATCAACAATGACCTAGAACCTCCGAGTCTACTTTCCATTAACAAAATCTTATTCAATTAAGTTGATCATAATCCTAATTTGCACGTCTATCACTTGATCACCAGAGAACAATTGCTAATGTTACAGAAACTATCTTAAGCAACAAAGCCTAGTGAATCCTAGCTCATGTAAACAATAGTATGTAATATATGCTTTACATAAAGATCACATAGCAAATCAATCGAATTAACACCAATCACTTGTCTAATTCCGCTAACCGTACATAAGAGAGATTTATCACAAAAATAACTCTTATTTTTGTCCTAATATGCTAAATTAACTCCTTGCATTCCATATCTGATCTCAACTCTCCAACTATTAACTTACTTCCTTCCACAATTCCCACCTATGAATCACATGATCAAAATAATCTCAATCGTCAAAAATATCTAAAAAACTTATGTACTTACAGCTATATATTATCTACCGAAGGAAACATGAAAATTGTAAATCTCTACCCCTAGCCAAATCATTACTGTCAAACATAACACACGAAAATGCATTTCATCTTCTCATACTGCACCTGATTCTAGAACCTCAAACTCTCCTCAATACGCCCAAGTCTACTCCTCAAACTTCCTACTATTGTGATCCCAAGTATTTACCAAAAATAAAGTCTGCTTATCACAAAATCTGGTAACATGTTCCTAGAATAACCAAATTTAGCACCTGATAACCTTGCACATGGTCTGTAAAAGTAATCCTCAAGTACTTACAGACTAATTGTGGAAGCCCCCCATCTCTCAGGCATATTTCTGCTATAAAAGTTTCTCCAAGACTATTAGATGCCTCTTTAAAAAAACAATTCTCCATACCAAGTTTAATACTCCACGTTATCAGCCGAAACTACTTCTCAAAGTACGTACATTTTGATCTACTCCACAACATCAACAATGACCTAGAACCTCCGAGTCTACTTTCCATTAACAAAATCTTATTCAATTAAGTTGATCATAATCCTAATTTGCACGTCTATCACTTGATCACCAGAGAACAATTGCTAATGTTACAGAAACTATCTTAAGCAACAAAGCCTAGTGAATCCTAGCTCATGTAAACAATAGTATGTAATATATGCTTTACATAAAGATCACATAGCAAATCAATCGAATTAACACCAATCACTTGGCTAATTCCGCTAACCGTACATAAGAGATATTTATCAGAAAAATAACTCTTATTTTTGTCCTAATATGCTAAATTAACTCCTTGCATTCCATATCTGATCTCAACTCTCCAACTATTAACTTACTTCCTTCCACAATTCCCACCTATGAATCACATGATCAAAATAATCTCAATCGTCAAAAATATCTAAAAAACTTATGTACTTACAGCTATATATTATCTACCGAAGGAAACATGAAAATTGTAAATCTCTACCCCTAGCCAAATCATTACTGTCAAACATAACACACGAAAATGCATTTCATCTTCTCATACTGCACCTGATTCTAGAACCTCAAACTCTCCTCAATACGCCCAAGTCTACTCCTCAAACGTCCTACTATTGTGATCCCAAGTATTTACCAAAAATAAAGCCTGCTTATCACAAAATCTGGTAACATGTTCCTAGAATAACCAAATTTAGCACCTGATAACCTTGCACATGGTCTGTAAAAGTAATCCTCATGTACTTACAGACTAATTGTGGAAGCCCCCCATCTCTCAGGCATATTTCTGCTATAAAAGTTTCTCTAAGACTATTAGATACCTCTTCAAAAAAACAATTCTCCATAACAAGTTTAATACAACACGTTATCTGCCGAAACTACTTCTCAAAGTACGTACATTTTGATCTACTCCACAACATCAACAATGACCTAGAACCTCCGAGTCTACTTTCCATTAACAAAATTTTATTCAATTAACTTAATCATAATCCTAATTTGCACGTCTATCACTTGATCACCAGAGAACAATTGCTAATGTTACAGAAACTATCTAAAGCAATAAAGCCTAGTGAATCCTAACTCATGTAAACAATAGTATGTAATTTATGCTTTACATAAAGATCACATAGCAAATCAATCGAATTAACACCATTCACTTGTCTAATTCCGCTAACCGTACATAAGAGAGATTAATCACAAAAATAACTCTTACTTCTGTCCTAATATGCTAAATTAACTCCTTACATTCCATATCTAATCTCAACTCTCCAACTATTGACTTACTTCCTTCCACAATTCCCACCTATGAATCACATGATCAAAATAATCTCAATCGTCAAAAATATCTCAAAAACTTATGTACTTATAACTATATATTATCTACCGAGAGAAATATGAAAATTGTAAATCTCTACCCCTAGCCAAATCATTACTGTCAAACATAACACACGAAAATGCATTTCATCTACACATACTGCACCTGATTCTATAACCTCAAACTCTCCTCAATACGCCCAAGTCTACTCCTCAAACTTCCTACTACTGTGATCCCAAGTATTTACCAAAAATAAAGCCTGCTTATCACAAAATCTGATAACATGTTCCTAGAATAACCAAATTTAGCACCTGATAACCTTGCACCTGGTCAGTATAAGTAATCCTCAAGTACTTACAGACTAATTGTGGAAGCCCCCCATCTCTCAGGCATATTTCTGCTATAAAAGTTTCTCTAGGACTATTAGATGCCTCTTCAAAAAAACAATTCTCCATAACAAGTTTAATACTCCACGTTATCTGCCGAAACTACTTCTCAAAATACGTACATTTTGATCTACTCCACAACATCAACAATGACCTAGAACCTCCGAGTCTACTTTCCATTAACAAAATCTTATTCAATTAAGTTGATCATAATCCTAATTTGCACGTCTATCACTTGATCACCAGAGAACAATTGCTAATGTTACAGAAACTATCTTAAGCAACAAAGCCTAGTGAATCCTAGCTCATGTAAACAATAGTATGTAATATATGCTTTACATAAAGATCACATAGCAAATCAATCGAATTAACACCAATCACTTGTCTAATTCCGCTAACCGTACATAAGAGAGATTTATCACAAAAATAACTCTTATTTTTGTCCTAATATGCTAAATTAACTCCTTGCATTCCATATCTGATCTCAACTCTCCAACTATTAACTTACTTCCTTCCACAATTCCCACCTATGAATCACATGATCAAAATAATCTCAATCGTCAAAAATATCTAAAAAACTTATGTACTTACAGCTATATATTATCTACCGAAGGAAACATGAAAATTGTAAATCTCTACCCCTAGCCAAATCATTACTGTCAAACATAACACACGAAAATGCATTTCATCTTCTCATACTGCACCTGATTCTAGAACCTCAAACTCTCCTCAATACGCCCAAGTCTACTCCTCAAACTTCCTACTATTGTGATCCCAAGTATTTACCAAAAATAAAGTCTGCTTATCACAAAATCTGGTAACATGTTCCTAGAATAACCAAATTTAGCACCTGATAACCTTGCACATGGTCTGTAAAAGTAATCCTCAAGTACTTACAGACTAATTGTGGAAGCCCCCCATCTCTCAGGCATATTTCTGCTATAAAAGTTTCTCCAAGACTATTAGATGCCTCTTTAAAAAAACAATTCTCCATACCAAGTTTAATACACCACGTTATCAACCGAAACTACTTCTCAAAGTACGTACATTTTGATCTACTCCACAACATCAACAATGACCTAGAACCTCCGAGTCTACTTTCCATTAACAAAATCTTATTTAATTAACTTGATCATAATCCTAATTTGCACGTCTATCACTTGATCACCAGAGAAAAATTGCTAATGTAACAGAAACCATCTTAAGCAACAAAGCCTAGTGAATCCCTGCTTATGTAAACAATAATATGTAATATATGCTTTACATAAAGATCATATAGCAAATCAATCGAATTAACACCAATCACTTGTCTAATTCCACTAACCGTACATAAGAGATTCATCACAAAAATCACTCTTACTTCTGTCCTAATATGCTAAATTAACTCCTCGCATTCCATATCTGATCTCAACTCTCCAACTATTGACTTACTTCCTTCCACAATTCTCACCTATGAATCACATGATCAAAATAATCTAAATCGTCAAAAATATCTCAAAAACTTATGTACTTATAGCTATATAATATCTACCAAAGGAAACATGAACATTGTAAATCTCTCAACCTAGCCAAATCATTACTGTCAAACATAACACACGAAAATGCATTTCATCTTCTCATACAGCACCTGATTCTAGAACCTCAAACTCTCCTCAATACGCCCAAGTCTACTTCTCAAACTTCCTACTATTGTGATCCCAAGTATTTACCAAAAATAAAGCCTGCTTATCACAAAATCTGGTAACATGTTCCTAGAATAACCAAATTTAGCACCTGATAACCTTGCACATGGTCTGTAAAAGTAATCCTCAAGTACTTACAGACTAATTGTGGAAGCCCCCCATCTCTCAGGCATATTTCTGCTATAAAAGTTTCTCTAAGACTATTAGATGCCTCTTCAAAAAAACAATTCTCCATAACAAGTTTAATACACCACGTTATCTGCCGAAACTACTTCTCAAAGTACGTACATTTTGATCTACTCCACAACATCAACAATGACCTAGAACCTCCGAGTCTACTTTCCATTAACAAAATTTTATTCAATTAACTTAATCATAATCCTAATTTGCACGTCTATCACTTGATCACCAGAGAACAATTGCTAATGTTACAGAAACTATCTAAAGCAATAAAGCCTAGTGAATCCTAACTCATGTAAACAATAGTATGTAATTTATGCTTTACATAAAGATCACATAGCAAATCAATCGAATTAACACCATTCACTTGTCTAATTCCGCTAACCGTACATAAGAGAGATTAATCACAAAAATAACTCTTACTTCTGTCCTAATATGCTAAATTAACTCCTTACATTCCATATCTAATCTCAACTCTCCAACTATTGACTTACTTCCTTCCACAATTCCCACCTATGAATCACATGATCAAAATAATCTCAATCGTCAAAAATATCTCAAAAACTTATGTACTTATAGCTATATATTATCTACCGAGAGAAACATGAAAATTGTAAATTTCTAGCCCTAGCCAAATCATTACTGTCAAACATAACACACGAAAATGCATTTCATCTTCACATACTGCACCTGATTCTATAACCTCAAACTCTCCTCAATACGCCCAAGTCTACTCCTCAAACTTCCTACTACTGTGATCCCAAGTATTTACCAAAAATAAAGCCTGCTTATCACAAAATCTGATAACATGTTCCTAGAATAACCAAATTTAGCACCTGATAACCTTGCACCTGGTCAGTATAAGTAATCCTCAAGTACTTACAGACTAATTGTGGAAGCCCCCCATCTCTCAGGCATATTTCTGCTATAAAAGTTTCTCTAAGACTATTAGATGCCTCTTCAAAAAAATAATTCTCCATAACAAGTTTAATACTCCACGTTATCTGCCGAAACTACTTCTCAAAGTACGTACATTTTGATCTACTCCACAACATCAACAATGACCTAGAACCTCCGAGTCTACTTTCCATTAACAAAATCTTATTCAATTAAGTTGATCATAATCCTAATTTGCACGTCTATCACTTGATCACCAGAGAACAATTGCTAATGTTACAGAAACTATCTTAAGCAACAAAGCCTAGTGAATCCTAACTCATGTAAACAATAGTATGTAATATATGCTTTACATAAAGATCACATAGCAAATCAATCGAATTAACACCAATCACTTGTCTAATTCCGCTAACCGTACATAAGAGAGATTTATCAGAAAAATAACTCTTATTTTTGTCCTAATATGCTAAATTAACTCCTTGCATTCCATATCTGATCTCAACTCTCCAACTATTAACTTACTTCCTTCCACAATTCCCACCTATGAATCACATGATCAAAATAATCTCAATCGTCAAAAATATCTCAAAAACTTATGTACTTACAGCTATATATTATCTACCGAAGGAAACATGAAAATTGTAAATCTCTACCCCTAGCCAAATCATTACTGTCAAACATAACACACGAAAATGCATTTCATCTTCTCATACTGCACCTGATTCTAGAACCTCAAACTCTCCTCAATACGCCCAAGTCTACTCCTCAAACTTCCTACTATTGTGATCCCAAGTATTTACCAAAAATAAAGCCTGCTTATCACAAAATCTGGTAACATGTTCCTAGAATAACCAAATTTAGCACCTGATAACCTTGCACATGGTCTGTAAAAGTAATCCTCATGTACTTACAGACTAATTGTGGAAGCCCCCCATCTCTCAGGCATATTTCTGCTATAAAAGTTTCTCTAAGACTATTAGATACCTCTTCAAAAAAACAATTCTCCATAACAAGTTTAATACAACACGTTATCTGCCGAAACTACTTCTCAAAGTACGTACATTTTGATCTACTCCACAACATCAACAATGACCTAGAACCTCCGAGTCTACTTTCCATTAACAAAATTTTATTCAATTAACTTAATCATAATCCTAATTTGCACGTCTATCACTTGATCACCAGAGAACAATTGCTAATGTTACAGAAACTATCTAAAGCAATAAAGCCTAGTGAATCCTAACTCATGTAAACAATAGTATGTAATTTATGCTTTACATAAAGATCACATAGCAAATCAATCGAATTAACACCATTCACTTGTCTAATTCCGCTAACCGTACATAAGAGAGATTAATCACAAAAATAACTCTTACTTCTGTCCTAATATGCTAAATTAACTCCTTACATTCCATATCTAATCTCAACTCTCCAACTATTGACTTACTTCCTTCCACAATTCCCACCTATGAATCACATGATCAAAATAATCTCAATCGTCAAAAATATCTCAAAAACTTATGTACTTATAACTATATATTATCTACCGAGAGAAATATGAAAATTGTAAATCTCTACCCCTAGCCAAATCATTACTGTCAAACATAACACACGAAAATGCATTTCATCTACACATACTGCACCTGATTCTATAACCTCAAACTCTCCTCAATACGCCCAAGTCTACTCCTCAAACTTCCTACTACTGTGATCCCAAGTATTTACCAAAAATAAAGCCTGCTTATCACAAAATCTGATAACATGTTCCTAGAATAACCAAATTTAGCACCTGATAACCTTGCACCTGGTCAGTATAAGTAATCCTCAAGTACTTACAGACTAATTGTGGAAGCCCCCCATCTCTCAGGCATATTTCTGCTATAAAAGTTTCTCTAAGACTATTAGATGCCTCTTCAAAAAAACAATTCTCCATAACAAGTTTAATACTCCACGTTATCTGCCGAAACTACTTCTCAAAGTACGTACATTTTGATCTACTCCACAACATCAACAATGACCTAGAACCTCCGAGTCTACTTTCCATTAACAAAATCTTATTCAATTAAGTTGATCATAATCCTAATTTGCACGTCTATCACTTGATCACCAGAGAACAATTGCTAATGTTACAGAAACTATCTTAAGCAACAAAGCCTAGTGAATCCTAGCTCATGTAAACAATAGTATGTAATATATGCTTTACATAAAGATCACATAGCAAATCAATCGAATTAACACCAATCACTTGTCTAATTCCGCTAACCGTACATAAGAGAGATTTATCACAAAAATAACTCTTATTTTTGTCCTAATATGCTAAATTAACTCCTTGCATTCCATATCTGATCTCAACTCTCCAACTATTAACTTACTTCCTTCCACAATTCCCACCTATGAATCACATGATCAAAATAATCTCAATCGTCAAAAATATCTAAAAAACTTATGTACTTACAGCTATATATTATCTACCGAAGGAAACATGAAAATTGTAAATCTCTACCCCTAGCCAAATCATTACTGTCAAACATAACACACGAAAATGCATTTCAACTTCTCATACTGCACCTGATTCTAGAACCTCAAACTCTCCTCAATACGCCCAAGTCTACTCCTCAAACTTCCTACTATTGTGATCCCAAGTATTTACCAAAAATAAAGTCTGCTTATCACAAAATCTGGTAACATGTTCCTAGAATAACCAAATTTAGCACCTGATAACCTTGCACATGGTCTGTAAAAGTAATCCTCAAGTACTTACAGACTAATTGTGGAAGCCCCCCATCTCTCAGGCATATTTCTGCTATAAAAGTTTCTCCAAGACTATTAGATGCCTCTTTAAAAAAACAATTCTCCATACCAAGTTTAATACACCACGTTATCAGCCGAAACTACTTCTCAAAGTACGTACATTTTGATCTACTCCACAACATCAACAATGACCTAGAACCTCCGAGTCTACTTTCCATTAACAAAATCTTATTTAATTAACTTGATCATAATCCTAATTTGCACGTCTATCACTTGATCACCAGAGAAAAATTGCTAATGTAACAGAAACCATCTTAAGCAACAAAGCCTAGTGAATCCCTGCTTATGTAAACAATAATATGTAATATATGCTTTACATAAAGATCATATAGCAAATCAATCGAATTAACACCAATCACTTGTCTAATTCCACTAACCGTACATAAGAGATTCATCACAAAAATCACTCTTACTTCTGTCCTAATATGCTAAATTAACTCCTCGCATTCCATATCTGATCTCAACTCTCCAACTATTGACTTACTTCCTTCCACAATTCTCACCTATGAATCACATGATCAAAATAATCTAAATCGTCAAAAATATCTCAAAAACTTATGTACTTATAGCTATATAATATCTACCAAAGGAAACATGAACATTGTAAATCTCTCAACCTAGCCAAATCATTACTGTCAAACATAACACACGAAAATGCATTTCATCTTCTCATACAGCACCTGATTCTAGAACCTCAAACTCTCCTCAATACGCCCAAGTCTACTTCTCAAACTTCCTACTATTGTGATCCCAAGTGTTTACCAAAAATAAAGCCTGCTTATCACAAAATCTGGTAACATATTCCTAGAATAACCAAATTTAGCACCTGATAACCTTGCACATGGTCTGTAAAAGTAATCCTCAAGTACTTACAGACTAATTGTGGAAGCCCCCCATCTCTCAGGCATATTTCTGCTATAAAAGTTTCTCTAAGACTATTAGATGCCTCTTCAAAAAAACAATTCTCCATAACAAGTTTAATACACCACGTTATCTGCCGAAACTACTTCTCAAAGTACGTACATTTTGATCTACTCCACAACATCAACAATGACCTAGAACCTCCGAGTCTACTTTCCATTAACAAAATTTTATTCAATTAACTTAATCATAATCCTAATTTGCACGTCTATCACTTGATCACCAGAGAACAATTGCTAATGTTACAGAAACTATCTAAAGCAATAAAGCCTAGTGAATCCTAACTCATGTAAACAATAGTATGTAATTTATGCTTTACATAAAGATCACATAGCAAATCAATCGAATTAACACCATTCACTTGTCTAATTCCGCTAACCGTACATAAGAGAGATTAATCACAAAAATAACTCTTACTTCTGTCCTAATATGCTAAATTAACTCCTTACATTCCATATCTAATCTCAACTCTCCAACTATTGACTTACTTCCTTCCACAATTCCCACCTATGAATCACATGATCAAAATAATCTCAATCGTCAAAAATATCTCAAAAACTTATGTACTTATAGCTATATATTATCTACCGAGAGAAACATGAAAATTGTAAATTTCTAGCCCTAGCCAAATCATTACTGTCAAACATAACACACGAAAATGCATTTCATCTTCACATACTGCACCTGATTCTATAACCTCAAACTCTCCTCAATACGCCCAAGTCTACTCCTCAAACTTCCTACTACTGTGATCCCAAGTATTTACCAAAAATAAAGCCTGCTTATCACAAAATCTGATAACATGTTCCTAGAATAACCAAATTTAGCACCTGATAACCTTGCACCTGGTCAGTATAAGTAATCCTCAAGTACTTACAGACTAATTGTGGAAGCCCCCCATCTCTCAGGCATATTTCTGCTATAAAAGTTTCTCTAAGACTATTAGATGCCTCTTCAAAAAAACAATTCTCCATAACAAGTTTAATACTCCACGTTATCTGCCGAAACTACTTCTCAAAGTACGTACATTTTGATCTACTCCACAACATCAACAATGACCTAGAACCTCCGAGTCTACTTTCCATTAACAAAATCTTATTCAATTAAGTTGATCATAATCCTAATTTGCACGTCTATCACTTGATCACCAGAGAACAATTGCTAATGTTACAGAAACTATCTTAAGCAACAAAGCCTAGTGAATCCTAACTCATGTAAACAATAGTATGTAATATATGCTTTACATAAAGATCACATAGCAAATCAATCGAATTAACACCAATCACTTGTCTAATTCCGCTAACCGTACATAAGAGAGATTTATCAGAAAAATAACTCTTATTTTTGTCCTAATATGCTAAATTAACTCCTTGCATTCCATATCTGATCTCAACTCTCCAACTATTAACTTACTTCCTTCCACAATTCCCACCTATGAATCACATGATCAAAATAATCTCAATCGTCAAAAATATCTCAAAAACTTATGTACTTACAGCTATATATTATCTACCGAAGGAAACATGAAAATTGTAAATCTCTACCCCTAGCCAAATCATTACTGTCAAACATAACACACGAAAATGCATTTCATCTTCTCATACTGCACCTGATTCTAGAACCTCAAACTCTCCTCAATACGCCCAAGTCTACTCCTCAAACTTCCTACTATTGTGATCCCAAGTATTTACCAAAAATAAAGCCTGCTTATCACAAAATCTGGTAACATGTTCCTAGAATAACCAAATTTAGCACCTGATAACCTTGCACATGGTCTGTAAAAGTAATCCTCAAGTACTTACAGACTAATTGTGGAAGCCCCCCATCTCTCAGGCATATTTCTGCTATAAAAGTTTCTCCAAGACTATTAGATGCCTCTTTAAAAAAACAATTCTCCATACCAAGTTTAATACTCCACGTTATCAGCCGAAACTACTTCTCAAAGTACGTACATTTTGATCTACTCCACAACATCAATAATGACCTAGAACCTCCGAGTCTACTTTCCATTAACAAAATCTTATTTAATAAAACTTGATCATAATCCTAATTTGCACGTCTATCACTTGATCACCAGAGAAAAATTGCTAATGTAACAGAAACCATCTTAAGCAACAAAGCCTAGTGAATCCCTGCTAATGTAAACAATAATATGTAATATATGCTTTACATAAAGATCACATAGCAAATCAATCGAATTAACACCAATCACTTGTCTAATTCCACTAACCGTACATAAGAGATTCATCACAAAAATCACTCTTACTTCTGTCCTAATATGCTAAATTAACTCCTCGCATTCCATATCTGATCTCAACTCTCCAACTATTGACTTACTTCCTTCCATAATTCCCACCTATGAATCACATGATCAAAATAATCTAAATCGTCAAAAATATCTCAAAAACTTATGTACTTATAGCTATATAATATCTACCAAAGGAAACATGAACATTGTAAATCTCTCAACCTAGCCAAATCATTACTATCAAACATAACACACGAAAATACATTTCATTTTCTCGTACTGCATCTGATTCTAGAACCTCAAACTCTCCTCAATACGCCCAAGTCTACTTCTCAAACTTCCTACTACTGTGATCCCAAGTATTTACCAAAAATAAAGCCTGCTTATCACAAAATCTGATAACATGTTCCTAGAATAACCAAATTTAGCACCTGATAACCTTGCACCTGGTCAGTATAAGTAATCCTCAAGTACTTACAGACTAATTGTGGAAGCCCCCCATCTCTCAGGCATATTTCTGCTATAAAAGTTTCTCTAAGACTATTAGATGCCTCTTCAAAAAAACAATTCTCCATAACAAGTTTAATACACCACGTTATCTGCCGAAACTACTTCTCAAAGTACGTACATTTTGATCTACTCCACAACATCAACAATGACCTAGAACCTCCGAGTCTACTTTCCATTAACAAAATTTTATTCAATTAACTTAATCATAATCCTAATTTGCACGTCTATCACTTGATCACCAGAGAACAATTGCTAATGTTACAGAAACTATCTAAAGCAATAAAGCCTAGTGAATCCTAACTCATGTAAACAATAGTATGTAATTTATGCTTTACATAAAGATCACATAGCAAATCAATCGAATTAACACCATTCACTTGTCTAATTCCGCTAACCGTACATAAGAGAGATTAATCACAAAAATAACTCTTACTTCTGTCCTAATATGCTAAATTAACTCCTTACATTCCATATCTAATCTCAACTCTCCAACTATTGACTTACTTCCTTCCACAATTCCCACCTATGAATCACATGATCAAAATAATCTCAATCGTCAAAAATATCTCAAAAACTTATGTACTTATAGCTATATATTATCTACCGAGAGAAACATGAAAATTGTAAATTTCTAGCCCTAGCCAAATCATTACTGTCAAACATAACACACGAAAATGCATTTCATCTTCACATACTGCACCTGATTCTATAACCTCAAACTCTCCTCAATACGCCCAAGTCTACTCCTCAAACTTCCTACTACTGTGATCCCAAGTATTTACCAAAAATAAAGCCTGCTTATCACAAAATCTGATAACATGTTCCTAGAATAACCAAATTTAGCACCTGATAACCTTGCACCTGGTCAGTATAAGTAATCCTCAAGTACTTACAGACTAATTGTGGAAGCCCCCCATCTCTCAGGCATATTTCTGCTATAAAAGTTTCTCTAAGACTATTAGATGCCTCTTCAAAAAAACAATTCTCCATAACAAGTTTAATACTCCACGTTATCTGCCGAAACTACTTCTCAAAGTACGTACATTTTGATCTACTCCACAACATCAACAATGACCTAGAACCTCCGAGTCTACTTTCCATTAACAAAATCTTATTCAATTAAGTTGATCATAATCCTAATTTGCACGTCTATCACTTGATCACCAGAGAACAATTGCTAATGTTACAGAAACTATCTTAAGCAACAAAACCTAGTGAATCCTAACTCATGTAAACAATAGTATGTAATATATGCTTTACATAAAGATCACATAGCAAATCAATCGAATTAACACCAATCACTTGTCTAATTCCGCTAACCGTACATAAGAGAGATTTATCAGAAAAATAACTCTTATTTTTGTCCTAATATGCTAAATTAACTCCTTGCATTCCATATCTGATCTCAACTCTCCAACTATTAACTTACTTCCTTCCACAATTCCCACCTATGAATCACATGATCAAAATAATCTCAATCGTCAAAAATATCTCAAAAACTTATGTACTTACAGCTATATATTATCTACCGAAGGAAACATGAAAATTGTAAATCTCTACCCCTAGCCAAATCATTACTGTCAAACATAACACACGAAAATGCATTTCATCTTCTCATACTGCACCTGATTCTAGAACCTCAAACTCTCCTCAATACGCCCAAGTCTACTCCTCAAACTTCCTACTATTGTGATCCCAAGTATTTACCAAAAATAAAGCCTGCTTATCACAAAATCTGGTAACATGTTCCTAGAATAACCAAATTTAGCACCTGATAACCTTGCACATGGTCTGTAAAAGTAATCCTCAAGTACTTACAGACTAATTGTGGAAGCCCCCCATCTCTCAGGCATATTTCTGCTATAAAAGTTTCTCCAAGACTATTAGATGCCTCTTTAAAAAAACAATTCTCCATACCAAGTTTAATACTCCACGTTATCAGCCGAAACTACTTCTCAAAGTACGTACATTTTGATCTACTCCACAACATCAATAATGACCTAGAACCTCCGAGTCTACTTTCCATTAACAAAATCTTATTTAATAAAACTTGATCATAATCCTAATTTGCACGTCTATCACTTGATCACCAGAGAAAAATTGCTAATGTAACAGAAACCATCTTAAGCAACAAAGCCTAGTGAATCCCTGCTAATGTAAACAATAATATGTAATATATGCTTTACATAAAGATCACATAGCAAATCAATCGAATTAACACCAATCACTTGTCTAATTCCACTAACCGTACATAAGAGATTCATCACAAAAATCACTCTTACTTCTGTCCTAATATGCTAAATTAACTCCTCGCATTCCATATCTGATCTCAACTCTCCAACTATTGACTTACTTCCTTCCATAATTCCCACCTATGAATCACATGATCAAAATAATCTAAATCGTCAAAAATATCTCAAAAACTTATGTACTTATAGCTATATAATATCTACCAAAGGAAACATGAACATTGTAAATCTCTCAACCTAGCCAAATCATTACTATCAAACATAACACACGAAAATACATTTCATTTTCTCGTACTGCATCTGATTCTAGAACCTCAAACTCTCCTCAATACGCCCAAGTCTACTTCTCAAACTTCCTACTACTGTGATCCCAAGTATTTACCAAAAATAAAGCCTGCTTATCACAAAATCTGATAACATGTTCCTAGAATAACCAAATTTAGCACCTGATAACCTTGCACCTGGTCAGTATAAGTAATCCTCAAGTACTTACAGACTAATTGTGGAAGCCCCCCATCTCTCAGGCATATTTCTGCTATAAAAGTTTCTCTAAGACTATTAGATGCCTCTTCAAAAAAACAATTCTCCATAACAAGTTTAATACTCCACGTTATCTGCCGAAACTACTTCTCAAAGTACGTACATTTTGATCTACTCCACAACATCAACAATGACCTAGAACCTCCGAGTCTACTTTCCATTAACAAAATTTTATTCAATTAACTTACTCATAATCCTAATTTGCACGTCTATCACTTGATCACCAGAGAACAATTGCTAATGTTACAGAAACTATCTAAAGCAATAAAGCCTAGTGAATCCTAACTCATGTAAACAATAGTATGTAATTTATGCTTTACATAAAGATCACATAGCAAATCAATCGAATTAACACCATTCACTTGTCTAATTCCGCTAACCGTACATAAGAGAGATTAATCACAAAAATAACTCTTACTTCTGTCCTAATATGCTAAATTAACTCCTTACATTCCATATCTAATCTCAACTCTCCAACTATTGACTTACTTCCTTCCACAATTCCCACCTATGAATCACATGATCAAAATAATCTCAATCGTCAAAAATATCTCAAAAACTTATGTACTTACGGCTATATATTATCTACCAAAGGAAACATGAAAATTGTAAATCTCTCAACCTAGCCAAATCATTACTGTCAAACATAACACACGAAAATGCATTTCATCTTCTCGTACTGCACCTAATTCTGAAACCTCAAACTCTCCTCAATACGCCCAAGTCTAATCCTCAAACTTCCTACTATAGTGATCCCAAGTATTTTCCAAAAATAAAGCCTGCTTATCACAAAATCTGGTAACATGTTCCTAGAATAACCAAATTTAGTACCTGATAACCTTGCACCTGGTCTGTATAAATAATCCTCAAGTACTTATAGACTAGTTTTGGAAGCCCCCCATCTCTCAGGCATATTTCTGCTATAAAAGTTTCTCCAAGACTACTAGATGCCTCTTCAAAAAAACAATTCTTCATACCAAGTTTTATACTCCACGTTATCTGCCGAAACTACTTCTCAAAGTACGTACATTTTGATCTACTCCACAGCATCAACAATGACCCAGAACCTCTGAGTCTACTTTCTAATAACAAAATCTTATTCAATTAACTTGATTATAATCCTAATTTGCACGTCTATCACTTGATCACCAGAGAACAATTGTTAATGTTACAGAAACTATCTTAAGCAACAAAGCCTAGTGAATCCTAGCTCATGTAAACAATAGTATGTAATATATGCTTTACATAAAGATCACATAGCAAATCAATCGAATTAACACCATTCACTTATCTAATTCCGCTAACCGTACATAAGAGAGATTCATCACAAAAATAACTCTTACTTCTGTCCTAATATGCTAAATTAACTCCTTGCATTCCATATCTGATCTCAACTCTCCAACTATTGACTTACTTCCTTCCACAATTCCCACTTATGAATCACATGATCAAAATAATCTCAATCGTCGAAAATATCTCAAAAATTTATGTACTTACAGCTATATATTATCTACCAAAGGAAACATGAAAATTGTAAATCTCTCAACCTAGCCAAATCATTACTGTCAAACATAACACACGAAAATGCATTTCATCTTCTCGTACTGCACCTAATTCTAAAACCTCAAACTCTCCTCAATACGCCCAAGTCTAATCCTCAAACTTCCTACTATAGTGATCCCAAGTATTTACCAAAAATAAAGTCTGCTTATCACAAAATCTGGTAACATGTTCCTAGAATAACCTAATTTAGCACCTGATAACCTTGCACCTGGTCTGTATAAATAATCCCCAAGATACTGACAGCATTTGCTTCATCACCTACAATATTTAGAAGTCTTCTCCTGATCTGTTTAGGATAAAAATGTTAGATTCAAGTAACACCCATGCAGACAAAACAATCAGAGAGTGAATTCTTACAGGCTCAAGAGTTGCCCAACAGATTGCAAAGTAGGGAACATCACGAGCAAGTTGTGCTCCCATACCAGTCCAGAGGACACGATAGCCTCTTACTGCTTTAAGGAAAAGAAGATTAAAGTTATTTACCTTGTGCAAAAATATTATTCTGGAGTGATACAGGAGTCGCAATGAGAAAACGAGGGTGATATCCATTCAAAAAGAAAATCATGCCGGACTCAAATCATCATCAGAAACAATGGACTTACAGTTGCTTTCAGCATTATTACTTGTTGTCTTGACTTGAGAGACAACATTCAATAGAGTTTTCAAGACACCAGGAGGCTTTGCACCATTTTGCATCACTTTAAATGCCTAATAATATTCATTAAACAATAATCAATAAAATGAATAACCACCATCACTCTGCTATAAAAGACAAATAGGAAACAACTTCTAATGCAACAAAACAAGTTAATTCATGAAACCAAAACAAAATCACAGAGAATCAGTATAAGCCTTTCGACCTACCTGCATGCGAGTTCTAGCAAGTTCTATAGGATAGCAAGTTGCACAAGCTAATGAGCGTGCCAAAGAGCCAGCAACTAAAGGAACATATACAGTTGTGCTGGGAGCATGACGGGCAGTGAATTCCTCTAACCAGTTGCGAAAAATGTCATAGCACGGTAGATAGATTCCCACCTGATTAACAAAATGGTGAATCACATAAATGACATATCAATAATATACCAAAGTAGAAAGTGAACTAAATCTGAACAGTTTCAAAACTTACTGTTGGAACCGCGAGGGCCAATCCCGCATTTGTACCTCTCCATAACCTTGTGAACCCTTCCTGCAATATCACATTACTACTTAGAATGATAGACAAGCAGTAGATAAGATTGGTATATTATCACACAATAAGCAGTAATTCTAGACACAATCCCACCAACCTGTCGAATGATTTTGCCAAAAACATCTAGTGTGCCTTTGTACTGAAAACAATCTGGTGGGCATATTGATACAGTACCATGAATTCCAGCACGTGTGCACGACGGCGAACACCTTAAATCAGCAAACAGCTGAGCACAAATAAAGTTAAGACAAATCATGCTAAGGTTTCCATCTTTGTTTTCATTTCTTCCCAATGCTTGGCAGACATTTTCTACATCACGGAAGCATGTCACTGGCTCCTTATTGACTGCCAAGACCATGTCTCCTTGTTCTAACAGATTTTCGGCCTTGGATCCAGCTAAACATCCTTTCACACGTAAAACCTGTCATCTAATTGGATCTTTCTTGACAAGTGCCTACAGAAAGAACAATTGACTAATAATAAGCAAGGAAACCGACAGCGTAAAGATCCCATACAAGTAAAATGAACGAAGTCATAAAAAGAGAATTTACAAGAGTTGCACAAGTCATATATCTTATTCTGGAAAAGATACAGATTCATAATAACTAAAATGAACTCATACAAGTGGACAAGGAGTTTGTAAAACAGAGACAGAGTGAAACTTTGAAAGAGAAGGAACATAATCCAAAACCTCTAACGAAATTCCCAAAC
Organism: Fragaria x ananassa; assembly: GCA_034370585.1. Taxonomy (NCBI): domain Eukaryota; kingdom Viridiplantae; phylum Streptophyta; class Magnoliopsida; order Rosales; family Rosaceae; genus Fragaria; species Fragaria x ananassa. Next base: position 17,397,359 of record CP139753.1, on the reverse strand, counting down.
AAGAAACAAAAAGTACTCGTAATCTACTGCCTCTAGTTTCATATTTTCATCCAATATAAGGAAAAGGAAGTAAGAACTTAATTTCAGGAAGAAGGCGCACTTGGACCCAATCATCACTCAATCTGAAACTGCGGGCTTTTGAAAGCAGTGTAGGATACGGTTCAACTTCCAAAATTCTAACTAGAGGCATCGGCCTTTTGACACTATTGATGAGAAGAGGAGGGCCTTGAGCACCAGATATGATTTGTTCAAGGACTTCACTGATTGTATATATTGGGATACCTCTTACAAATTGATGATCCTCAGAGCTACTGCAACCAAATTTCAGCTGCGAATACGAATCAATAATGAAAATCAAATTACCTGAAGTATAAGGAAATACCTGAATTTTTTCTTATTTCTCTTTTTCTTTTTTTTTCCGAGGAGAAAAGTATGCACCTGAGTTGAAAAGCTACCCCAAATAGCTCGGACCCTTCCGTGCTCATCAGTTAGCACTCCAGAGAATGTACTACCAAAATCTAAACAGGGTAAAAGGCAGAATTATGGAAATTATCAGAAAGGAACTAGTGGAAAATAAATAAGTGGTACAAGCAATGCTAACTCCAATTACCAGTATCAAGCTCAATCACTTCCATATTGGTTGCTCTGTAACGTGGACAATCAGCAGAGCTAATATTTACTGCAGCACATGGGTTGGTCACTATAGACTTTCTAGACGTTGCTTGTAGGCTTCTACTTAGCCCAACAAGATGCACAGAATCCCCACAACGTATTGCAGGCTCTGCCTCAAAGATTAATTTAATTAGTAAACTGTTGAAGCACATTAATATACTACACCACCAAAAAAGGGACACTAGAAATGAATCAAAATACTATACTTTAATAGTTTCAAGATATAGAAAGATATGAGTCAACATTACACAAGGTAATGTAGAGGCACTCAACCAACGACCTGCCCAATCTTCCAGGCAGTTGGATCAGCGCCACTGAAGCCAAACAGAGATAAGGAATTGGGGCATAAGCCTCCCAGATCTGACCAAATAAAACCACATTTAAGTGCCACACAGGACAAAGTTCCTGGTACAAGTATATCTACAACTACTACAAGCTTAAACAAACTGACCACAATAAACACATACCTTTTTCTTTAAATAGCAATAAATTAATTTGTATAGGATAAATTAATTTGTAGACTGACAGGAAAAAACAAGGGAATGAAATCAAATGAAAAGTTAACCCTACCAGGAAGTAGTTCAGCAGCTCGAACAAGCGAGAATCCAACAGCGCCCAGGGCCAATGGATCATATGAAATGAGAGCATAATTGTGCACAGGATGGAGAAAAACAACCTGAAATTTAAAGTACAAAGATTAAGCAATATTAAACTATTGTTATCGGCACCCTGGACATGCAGTCACATTGAGGTACTATGAACGCATAATGATCAAAATTTCGGTTGACATTGCATAGATTACCTCCCCTGGAATTTCAATTGGAAATGCAGCGAATGAGAGCATCACATCAGATGCAGATATCGCAACAGTATTTTTGTCAACAGCAATCAATCCCATGTCTTGTGAATGGTATATAATGACACCAGTCCCGAAAAAATGTTGTGAATGTACACCGTTGAGCATACATGATGGTGGTACATGAACCTGCAAACATATGGTACCACCTTCTGAGTATTGATGTAACACATTGCAAAATTATTTTTCCTATGGAGTTGCCCACCACTAAGAAAAGAAAGGAACAAAAATCATATTGTGGTAACTCATAATGGCCAAGAGAGAACAAGCTAAAGAAGACAGACGGCGTAGTGAGAGAAGGAAATTGCACACTTCGCTAGTACTCCCAAGGTTTCTCTTCCCCTAAACAATCAGCTAATTTCTGGTGATGGCTATGTAAAATCAGAAGTTTCTGCAACTGTTGGGGTCAAAACCCTTCTCTTCTTATCGTTTCAGATTTTGTCAAAAGGGATATTGAGCCAGTATTGGTGGTATCACAATTAATATGGACATACAGGGGACGAAAGGACTTGAACTTCCCCCAGTGTCCACACACACAAAAGGATGTATCGAATTATTGGACATACGAATTTTTTTTTTCTGCGAACCCACTACAAGGAATTCTTTAATTCGAAAAATATTAAACTAGTACTATTCATTTCCAACAATACTATAACTTGCCCCTTCTCATTATGAAAAATCAAAAAAGACGCAAAGAAATGACCATAGGAGTACAAATCACTTGTGACTATTAAAGGAAACCATAAATCCCACATTTGTCTCCAATAAACACAAACATAACACCCACGACATATTGTATTTTATAGATTTCATCATTATGCTTGAATACTGATTCGTATTTAAACAACATATTTTAGAAAATAAGCTTTTTCACAATCTCAAACATAAGTATCAATTTGTGCACTTTATGCCTTGAATGAAAACCTCACCTTCAGATCGTCATACATTTGTGTGTACGAGAGAGAGAGAGAGAGAGAGAGAGAGAGAGAGAGGGGAGGGAGAGACCCATCTCACACACAGGGACCAAAAGACAAACTAAAAAGAAAAAGAAAAAGAAAAAAAATAACAGCAACAACAACCAAACGGACTTGGTTCAAATTGGTTTTGGTATGAAATGACCTGAAAAACTAAACGTACCATAATTCACTTGAAACAACTTGGCAAAAAATAAACTTATGATGGTAAAGATATAAGAAAGCTACCTCAAGCATAACGAGAGTCGGCTCGATAATACGTTCAGCTAGTGAAGAATTAGCTGCTGCTAGATTTTCACCTTGAAAATCTCTCATCATAGAATTCTCCACAGTATCTGCATCCTCCACATCACCTTCGTTTCTTTCAAGAAAGGAACCATCGGCTATGACATTGGCATCAGAAGAAAAATCCTCCTTTACTCGGCGTTTCTTTGTTTCAACATCAGATCCATCCCGAGGAACTCCTCCTTCAGAATGTTCATAACTGGTCTCCATACTGGTGACCCCTTCATTCAATTCTGTGTGGATATCGTGATGCATGTGTCCGAAAGAAGAGGCCTCAGTACATAGAGGGACTGCAAGACTTCTTATACCATCAAGATTATTGACACCAGATGGAAGTAGACTAGCATCAGGCTGAAAAGCAGGCTTCACAGTCCAAAGTACTATCATCACGAGTGTATATCTGCGGAGGGGCATACCATTCATGGCGATCCACGGTGACCAGGACTGACTGCAGCCATCGAAATAGTCAAGAAAATAGAGCTAATAGCCATCACGAGAGATATAGAGAGAGAGAGAGAGAGAATGACAGATCTTATTGTGTGTGTATATCATGATGTTAATAAATAATGTCTACGATGATGCTGCCAGGCATGGGAAATCTTATCCATACAAGAATTTAAATCTTCATAATTAATGAATTGCTAACCTATGTGATGTTCGCTAGAAACTGGAGTTGCTTATACTAGAATGAAGAATGTTTGACAAACTATAAGCTGTTTCTAGGGGCAGAAGATTGCTCAATAAAGAGGGCCACTAAGGTCGGACTCTTCAAAAAGTATTAGGCCCTTTCCAGGTGTGGTTTGCAGGAGTTGACCAAGAGGAGGGAGTGGCAATTTGGACAAAAAAAATTGCTTCCTTGTACGGTCTCCAAGTTAACAAACTTTAAGACAAATCCTAAAACCTTAAATATTCTACGTAAGGGGGAATGCCTTGTCCTGAAATTTTCTGGCTTCATGGTTCATTCAGAACTTGGTGTTTGTTGGACCATTTGTCCAACAGGCTAGTAGTAATTTGTTTCTAAACGAAATGTGTCTCATCAGAAGAATAAAAATTAAAAAGTAAAAAAAAAAAAATGTCACACTGCATGACTATGCTAATGACTAGCAACTAGTATGCACCATTGTTTGAAATCAGAACTTTGTTTCAGTTTAAATTTAAATCAATACCTTCCTCCGATGACGATCTGCATAGCTTACATACTCCAACGGCACTCGAGCACCACGAGATAGCTTGCATAGAACTGAAATTAGATCATCAAGTCGTGATACTTCCTGACCAGCAAACTTCTTAATGATAGCATGGCGTGGAACACCAGCTCTAAAGAGCATATATCTGCAACATTTCAAATTAGTAAATCACTAGGTCTGCAAAATAAAATAACAATATAAAAGCCTGTGATCCCTACAACACAAATCTATTCTCAACACATCTCAATAAAGACAACTTAGCATCGGAACTTGAACTAATGTTCCCGTCAAAATAGAAATTAAAGCAACATAGTATATGATAAGACAGCTTGAGCCGGAATGAGGTGGAGAATAGGAGATGGATCACATGTACGATTGAAGTTGTATCATGACTTCCAGAACCTTATAGTTCAAAGGTGCTCTCTCATGCTATTTTGCCTTTGAATGCTAAAGTTGCTGAAATTATTCTGCCTGATAGTGAATGGAATGTGAAGCTCATCCATACCCAGTTTTTAGAGTCGAAAGTTAGAGCTATTATTTCTATTCCCTTACCCAAAAATGGAGGCTTTGATAACTTGATATAACACAATAACAGAAATGAGAGATACTCAGTTAAATTAGGGTATTGGGTGGCGGTCCAAGAGCGGAGTAGGAAGGGTGCACCAGCGTCCGTCAGTTCTTTGTGGGAAGATTCGAGAGCCCAGAAGGGTTGGAGACGATTGTGGGGGTTGAAACTTCCCAAAAGCCTACAGAGTGTTCCTACCTTGTGCTTCTACCCTGAAAAGCACCTAGTATGTAAGAGTGATCGGTGAGGAGTCAGTGATTCATGCTCTGTGGGACTATCAGTCCGTTAGGAAGGTCTGGAAAGTGTGGAGGGAGAGGAATTTCTTCAACTTATTCCTACATGTAGAATCGGTGACTAAAGGTAATGAGTTAGAGCGGTTCCGGGTTCTTGCGTGGCAGATTTAGCGCGAAAGAAACAATAGATTGCATGGTCATGGGGTGATGGGGGTGGGGGCAGAGTCTGGTGGAGAAAGTAGCCTATTGGTAGGAGGGTTTCGCACAGATTTATGGGAGGATGGGGATGTTTGGAGCTGGCGGATGAGGGAGGGTATTGTAGCTCCTCCAAGATTGCAAATATGGGAGAAACCGGGGCTGGGTACAGTCAAATTGAATTTTGATGGGGCTTAGGATTTAAAACAGGGGGTGCAGTTCGAAATGAGCTGGGGCTTTGCTTGGGGGTACTGGCTGTACAGGGCAGGGGATTCTGAAGCTACCTGTGAATTTCATGCTCTAGCTAATGGGCTGCACTTCTGTAAAGCCAGCTTCTCCAATGTTGCAATTAAAGGGGATGCGCAGAATGTGATTACAGCTTTGGAACTTGACTCAGGAGGACTTCAGCAATGATGGTGGTTTGGTTGACAAAGCAAGGGATCTGTTGAGATTTTTCCAGTCTTGTAGTTAGGGCTATATCCCCAGAGCTTGTATTAATGCTACACATCGTGTACCAAGAGAGGCATTATCTCCTTTTCCTACCTACTGGTGGTTGATGGAACCTATGTGGCTCTCCTCAGTACTACTTGAGGCCACTACATACACCTTGATGTAGTTCTTTCCATAAAGAATGAATCATTCTTTCGATTAAAAAACACAGCTAATATGTGGAATCAGATGTATCACGTGGCAATCAACACCAGATCCACCCAAATGTAACTTGACAGCAAGCCGTACAAGAAAAGAAAACAGGAGAAAAACAGATTGAATGGTACCATACAGATTTATTGCAGCAAACCCAGAACCATTATTATTGATTTGATAGAAACAATTCAAGAAATATTTGCTTAGCACAAGATGATAATCATGAAAACTTTCTGATAGTATTTTCTTTAGGCTTCTAAAAGAAAAGTTCAAGCGGATCATCAAATATCATCATAAAAACAATTACTGCCAACATAGCAACAATCCAGATATATACTCAGACACCGCATCAAATATTTTACTTTTAGTAATAACACTAGGATAAACATAGACACCAAGATTAAGAGAACTTACCCTGGCTCCGCCACATACACGAGGCCACATTGGAAGCGAAAATTTCTGGCCTGTAGCATAAGTATAGTTAAAGGAGCCAAATGTAGAAATATATATATTGAAATCTTCCGACGGAATACAGATCAGGACAATCTAGATGAAGGCAAAAGCCATGATGAAAGATGTAAAGGTACAAACAGAATCACATATGGCCACTTTCTCTGTTTTCAACCAAATCTATTTTTTATTTTTTAAAAGAAAGCTAATTTTATTGATCAATCAACCAATGCTACAATAGCAGTGGACAATCAGTTACAAGAGAAAACACCAAAGACTTGAAATATCAACACTGCAACTCTAAATTGATGGACATAAGACCCCAAAGAAACTAACCTAGACTCAGAAAGAAGTGATGTAAACTCTAAGTTCCAAAGAAACAAGCCCATAAAGCTGCCAGAAACTTCACTCTTGACCAAAGTTCCTTCAACCCTACACTTCCGGAACCTTCAAAACCTCTTCTATGTATTTCCATCCAGAGCTGTTAACCAACTCTCTCACATGCAATATGCAAACAATTTGCTTGTTACATCAAGCAAAAACTCTGTGATTGCAATCCAGTAACCTTTACTAAGCAGACTGCATTACCTAAACTACTTGTTTGCATCACTCTCAAACATGGCAGGCAAAAAAAAAGGACAATAATACCAAAAATAAATCATAAAAGCAGAAAAGTAATAATCTACCAACCTGTTGATACGAGAGAGGGTGTATAACTGCACCACTTACTTCTAAGAAGTAATTTGGGGTTATCGAGTGTAAATCCTGCACCTGAAATAAACATGATACTAGTTTATTTATTGGTAGTGATATTAATATTGGCTAATGGTAAGGAACTGTATTTATAACAAATAAAGTGAAACTGAAGCAATACCACCACAGTGTAAAGTATATGATACATACAGATCAACAAGTTCCATGCCTAGATCCCAAAAACTGAATTCTAGCACACAGGAGTATGCAGTCTCTAGCATGCAAAGATATAGCATATGAAAGAGATATAGGATTTCCAGAACAAGTGGGTGTGAAATGAGATTCTGAGAAGTCCAAGAAATGAGATGAATTTCCCAAAGTTTCATTGGTTCTGGATTTACTCCTCAACAAAGACACAGATACTTCAAAACTTTGGGAATATAAAATTTAATATCAATAGATCTAAATATTGCAATATAGTTCACCAACTCATAGTTGATGCACCCAACTTGTGAGACAACACATAGGAGACTCTTTGGTAGTAAAACATGAACAACAAATAAGAATTACTCTCACCAGCAAGTTTACAGTTAATGGTGTGCCACCCCTTTCGATCTGTATCTCAATTTTCTGATTTACACTATCATCAAGTAACGACTCCATTTTTAGGAATTGAGTAATTACCTGCATACGGAATTTAATGCGTCAGTATTACTTGGTTGAATATGTCAAAGGAAAATTGTTCATTTCTCCCCCCACATTTAAAAGAATACAAATCAAAAGAAAATATATTAAGTTAAATACTGGAATACATCATGATTTAAGGCAGAGATCTGTAACTCTCATCTAAATCAAGATTATTAAGATACTCGAATTCAAAGAACAAAAACACCACAACAACCATGAATTCAATCAAGATACTCGATGAAATTCTCTAAAAAAACAATGCACAAACCATCTTTCCATCCCTAAAACTAAAACACACAGCCGAAGCACCATTTTCACCCCAAAACCGGAACTGCCCAGCTAACCCAACCCCCTTCCCCCTCTCCTTTAATGTCAACTTCAGTTTTGGGGTTTTGTCAGTCTTGAGTCTCTTCAAGAAAAACCAAACAGACCCACCAATCCATTAGCTTTTGTGATTCATTCTTTTCAGGTTTGATCATCTTAATTATTTGTGAATCCTCATAGCAGCTTCAAGAAGAAGATCTTCAAATCAACTTATTTCTCGTCTTACATGTTTGTATCAGGCAGTAGTTCTATCAGACTGATATTCTTTTCAAGTGTAGATTTGGATCTAAGCTAATGGTGGGTGGATATATCTTCCTTCAAATCAATCATATATATTTATGCAGTACAATTTATGTTGTATCAAAAGTTGAAAACTTGTCATAGCAAATTATATGAGGTTAATACAAGTGTTTCTTGTTCCAGGAAACCTCTATGGAATGGTAAACAAATATAAGATGTTTTCACTTCTCCATCCTTCAAAATTTTAAGGCACTGCAACTACAATCCAAAATTGCAACATCTTCTTACCACCTTAATTTAGAACAGCTGCCAACCCCACCTCTCCCCCCCCCCCCCCCAAACCCAAAAGAGATTTTAGAGATTTTTATTTTTTTGTCCCCCGCTGTCATGTCAACAATTAACAGTCAAATTGACAGTTAACGTGACGTTGACAGAAAATTGTTATGGTTTTGAAAAAGTGTTGCAATGACTTAAAACTAGATTCAATCTGACCCCCATAACGTCCAGTCTGATGATCCCAGAATAAAATTTACCAATTCATACTATCATATGGAAGTACAGAGAACAGTCAGATGCCTAGAGAACAATACCAAATGCTGCAAATATTATACATGACCCTTCTAAGAAGGGCTCACTTCAATAGATCAAAAGGTCAACATGAGAGGAAGAACATAACTTACTTCCCCATTGATGCAAACAAGAACATCACCTGGCTCCAAACACTTGTGAGCTGGACCGCCTGGCACCTGAAACATGTCCACACTCATCTCAATAGGGTTACATCCCACCAAGAAAGAACATACACACGTACATATATTAGAAAAGAATAAAGCCTTTCAATGCAGTATCAAATTCTGCAGCCGTACTCACCACAGATTCAACAACAAGCATTCCAGTTTCACCCAGCGGAGATGCATGTCGAACTCTCTGAAAAAATCAAATGCACGAAGTCATTGGGGCACCCCACTTATAATGGCAAATTATGTAAGATAGGACGATTAAACAAAAGATAAAAGACCTGCTCCGTCTCAGTTTGAAGACCATGTCGCCGTGTCTCATCAAATCCTTTGTGGACAAAAGTTACCTACATCATAAATTACATCAATTGCTTCGAAATAACAATCATGAAACACACTACCGACAACAATTCAAATTAAAAATCAAAATTAAATTATTTTTAAAAAATCAGAATATCATCTTAGTATGGAAAGACTGCAAACAAAACACACACACACACTTGGTCTTCACAAACAGGCATGTAGTACATCAGGAATTTACTGGAACTTTTAACCTTAAAATGGCAGCTGATGAAAGAACTGAAACCAACAGAAAGAAACTACTCCAATCAGGGGAGAACAATAAACTAGGCTTAAAAAATGCAGCAGTTCAATCTAATTTGATGACCTAGATTCAAAATATTGTCCACTTATTGTGAGAATATGAGGGATGAGTTAGATTCTAACTGTCATACAATTAAAGGGGGACATGAGATCAACAATAGAGAAAAACAACAGATATAAATTACATCTCGGACCATAGCTGCCTTCCACTCTACCCAAACAAAACAAAGGCTGCATTCTCTGATAGTTATTAACCAGAAGGCTTTCAACCTTCATTTCAGTGAATACAATTCTATATACATCAAATAAACTATACTACAAAAGGAAAAAGGAAAAAGGAAAAAAAAAAAGGACCATACTTAGAGGGAATTCAAACACAATTCAAACCTGAAGTGTACCACGCAGTATAGAAACTGCCTCCCATTTTTTGACAAAAGAATCTCTGCCATTTTGGAGAAACTTCAATGCCCTCACAACCTGAAGTTTGGACAAAATAGTGTCATTCTTGTCCAAAAAAAATATTACAACATGTAAACCTAGTATGTCAGTAGATAAGGGGGTTAAATGATCATTGCACCACCATTGTGGTTGCAAAATGTCATTTTGCACTCTGATATTGCTTAATGATCAATTTTACACTAAATCAACAGTTTTCAATTCGCACCATTTCCATCACTTTCAGCACTACTATCCAATTAGTCTTCATGCACCAAATCCGTGATGGGTGGTTTCAACACTACAAGTCAGAATTTGACTCTATACAGTGAATGTCCCACTTCAAATGAGTAAAACCGCCCCAATAACGTGATCCACATGGTATGAGAAGCCGAACCCAAATGGTAACAAGTCAGACCCACACTTGTAATGACAAAAGTATTTATCACACGTGTGGAAATTGACATAGAGATGCAGATTGACCATTTAGCAAAGTGATGGTGTATAATGAGATATTGAGCCAAGATAAGTGTTACAGTGGCAGTAAAGCACTATGATGTGCAGTTACTCGTTCCAGTGGTAAAAAAAAATGCTGATGCACTTGACGACTTGCTACCCGCATTCAAAGCCACCGCCCTACCTAGCCAATCAATCACAGGAGACCCACTGGACCCACCTTTAGTACCAGATGCAGCCTACAGAAAAACCATTAGTGAGTATAAGAATGGAAGTTTAGGCTTCAGCTGCAATAACACCAAAACATACATTACCCAATGTCTAGTGACAGCAGTTGCTGAAAACCATCTTATCATAGAGACAACAATACTGGTTACTGCTAAATTTTAGGTACTATTTTAAATCTGATAGCCTTAGCAAAGTGAGGCTCACTTCCTGCCTGGTTGCTAGCCTCTTTGTTTCTATTTCTTTGTGTTTCCTTTGTCCTAGGCCATTGATTTTTAACCATTCCGTGTATAGTTCTTCTCTGGCCTAATAAAACATTGTTTCTTCTAGATATATACACATGAAAGACTGACGGTTTGTATTGCAGGTTTGTATCCAAATTTCAGAGCCTCATACTTTACGCTATGCAACATAATATTAACATCTTGAGTAGATTCTTAAAAACTACAAAATATTAAAAACAAAAAAAAAATTATGGCTTCAACCAGAAGTTATTTGGACCTATCACAACATTGTTCTATTTTCTGTTCTTTTTAAAAAGAAAAATTCCATATAAAAGAAGGAAGATAGTGATTGCCCATGCCTGGCACCCCACGGTCATCACAACCTTCTAAAAGTAAATCTCTCAGTAATGCTACATTAATAGCAACGCTAGAAATATAAGACGAGAATCGCGATATGAAGAGGTTGTAAAAGTTGGACCTAATGACAAAAGGATTAAGCGATAAAATGACATTCATGTTGCAAGGGAAACTTCTAATGGGTTTTCACTAATGTTTTCTTGTGAAAATTATGCTCTTATAAAAATAACAAAGTTCACATAAAAATCTCTAATCAAGATACTCAATTATCTTTCATGTCAAAGAACTATAACAGAAAACAAAGGCGTGCCAATTACATTCCTTGAATCAAAATTGTTGTCAAGTTTTATACATCTTATACAATTGATTAGGTTTTTTCTTTTACAAGAATCAAGAAGGGCTACATCACAGAATAAACCACTAGCAGAAAGGGTTGATGCATTCAAGATTGTATCCTTGACTCCTTAGGGAAAATGTGCCCAACATAGAGTAAGGAGGACATAGGACAATTATATGGGCATATAATGCCCACAACTCAGATAATATCGCATATTTCTATTTAGTTTATAATAGCATCTGTTTCCTCTAAACAAAAAAACAAAAAACACGTGTACAACTAGTGTAGCTCCTTTTATAAAACCACTGATATATGAATCATGGGAAAGCATCAAACTAATGCACTTGGGAATAATCTATGAAATTTAATAAACTGAACATTGTTTAGACATTAACTCCTTAAGGAATACCAGAGAACAGTTCTTATATAAATGGTTCTTATATGAAACAAAGAGGCCTACTGAAAAACTCGACCTCGACTTGGCTCCCACATCTCTCCCCTGGTTGCAAAATCAGGGCCTCAACTTTCACATGTGGTAGTTTCCAAGTTCGCCCTCCCATTTTATAATAAACTGGCTCTCGCTATACATAATCTCCCACATTGTATGAAACATAGCCCACCATGGATGAAACATAGTGGAGAAATGACACTTCAATGCGCTAAAGAACACTCTTATTTATCTGGTCCATGATACTTTGATGAACTTATAAGCTTATTTAACATCTAAACCTGGCTCCCACACCTCATCCGTCTAGAACTAGCCACATGTTATGGCTCATTAACATAAGCAAGAAATTTTGTCTCCTATGTATAATTCTTCTTATGCTGATTAAAGTATCCATTTTAATTATATCATTGAAATGGAATTTGCCTTTTCTCTATATCTGCTCTATTCTCATCAAACACCACAGAATAAAATTTAGCCCAAAAATTACGTCTCGGAAGAAACAGAAACACTCACATGAGCTCTCCAAATTCAGCACCCCAGAGCCAACCAATTTCAGTAGTTGGATAAAATACAAACAAGAGTACATCACTAATTCAAATTTTATCCAACGGCAGGATGATTATAACACTGATATGGGGTGCTTACAATCTGTCATCAGAGTTTCTGACAAGAAACATTCGACAGAAGACTCCATTGACTAAAAACATCAAGCCCAAAAGTCCAGCAGAAGACCAGAGAAAGCTCTATGGAAGTATAAAATAAAAAATAAAAATATGTTTGTGTCTACATAATCCACTTACTTGCATGTAGAATGTATTAAAGTCATTATAGCCATCCCTGCCAAAGAACACAATTACTAATCAGAACAAGCAGTAAAAATCAACCATATCATACAAACAAATGCTTAAATGGAGATCTATTTTGCCTATCTGCTACCTCCTTTCTTTCTATTATTTCTTCTTTTTTCCTTTTTTTGGGGGGCACCTCTACAAATCTTTTTTTTTTTCACCAAATCAGAGTAACACCTATACGTTGCATTCAATAGAAGGTGGGTCAAATAACAGGAATATGTTAAACATCAAAGTCCAAAATGCCATGACAGAAGAAACTTATCAAGCATATAATTAAAAGGTATGTGTCATTTATAGGTATTACACAACCAAACCATGATGAAGAATGAAGAAACAACAAGCAGATGCAATGAAATAGACGACTTAGATATGTTGGGCACAATGCATATATGTAACTTCCCGCAATCCTAAATTCTAGTCCTACTGACATTGAAAGTATTAGCTGGTTCAAGTGACCGAAACTTAGTCATGATCATTATAATTATAATCTACGAAGGTATAACCCACTCTCATGATCGAATAGCATGGTCTACCAAAACACTTCCACAACCTCTTCGTCGCACCATTCCAATTTCCCCTCATGTTACAACCCCAGACACGTCCATCTAAACAATAATCAAATAAAGCAACCATGAATGATTGCATAGTATAAAACAACATAAGCAACCACATCATAGATTTGCAAACCTCAATTCCTGGGTAAACCATGACACATCAAGTATTGCATTCATACCGTGGTAGGCCCGAAAAAAGCCATGCGACTCGTGATATTACTCAGCGGATGCGAGTAAGGCACGCCAGCTGCCTGCGCTTGCAACCTCGTCTGTTAAACAAGATAAAAGTAAGAAAACACTGTGAGAACATATATAGATCTTCATCAAGCCTTTCACTGGGAAGACCATAACCCTTGAGGTTAAAAGCTCTGACACCATTGAAGAGGTCAAAGCCAAAATCCAAGACAAGGATGCCCGGACCAGCAAAGGCTGATATTTGCGGGCAAGCAGCTCAAGGATGGGCGCTTCCTCCATGACTACAATATCCAAAATGAATCCAACTGTTTACCCGGCGGTCAGGTATTTATACTTTCAAAGTCATTAGGTTGTTTAAATTCAATTTGCTTTACGGAAGCTGCAGCCCCTGTTGAATCATTATTATATATGATTATTTTGATTGAATATCTTTGGTCACTGAAATGAAAGCAAAACCAAAAAACGAAAGCACACCTTGGCTACATCAAGGGGATTAACGATAATCGCGGACAGAAACGCGGCGCCGGCGGCGGAGAAAGCTCGTTCCGCAACCCCGAGCTTCCAATCCGACGTCGTCTTACACCTCTCGCCGTCCGGTCGCTTCGCCGCGGCGGCTTCGAATCCGGCGTCGCCTCTATCCAAAACCGAAAGCTCCGGCATGATGATGGACAAATCCTTACCGTCGATTTCAACTCGGTCGATTTGTTGCTCACTACTCACCCAAGGATTCTTCTCCAACTCCACCATCGTCATCTCTAGAATATTCCGATCACGCCGACCTAAAAATAAGCCGGGGATTATTTTTGGAAAATTGAAAATAAAAAAAAAGGTCCGCCGGGTTTGGTGGAGGAGAGAGAAAGAGAAGAGACGAGAGAGAGAGAGTAGGGTTTACCTGAAACGGAGCGACGGAGAGGGAATTAGGCGACTCAGAGGTTGTGTGTGACTCTGAGGGCCACGTTTGTTCGCTCTTCTGGAAGTGTCTATTTTCCCCTAAAACTTACGACTTATATAATTTTCTCATATTATTCTTTTTAATTTTTTTTTAATGATTTAGGGCCGGAGCAGGAGGCCAAGTTTGAAAGGTCCAGTATGAGATTTTGATTGAGGCAAACCTCATACTCCCGTAGGGGGGGTGTTCCTGAATTAGTGGATGTAAATGTCGAATCATTCGGTCCATTGATGATTCGTCGTATATATTAGTGTTGTATTGATGATGTCGAATTAGTGTTGTTATACTATCGTTAGAGGTGATCGGTGGTGTTCACCTAGTTAATAATTGATGAAGAAAATTATGTTTTATTATCATTTGATGAAATCTAACTGTATAGAGCAAAACAATTTAACTTCATAATATTTCTTCATCGTTAAATTTACGTCCTAAAGGTGATTGGACAATATTTCTTAGTAAATAAATGATCATATGAACGTTTCTATTAATACAATCATTAGGTGAGTCAGAGATGCGTAATTGTCTATTCCTCGATTTATGTCAGTAGTTGAGATCAACATTGATGTCATAACACATAACATTGCATATTTGCAGCAGTACAATGTAGATAGAGTAGCAAGCCTGCGAGGGACGTCTCTAACTCGGGCCTTGAGCTTGTACATTTGCATTACCAGAAAAAATAATCAAATATTTGTAATATTTCTTTTTTGAGCCATTGTTGGGCCTTCCGTTTTGGGCTTGGAGTTAGTTCTCCCTATATATAAATTCCCAACCCCCCAAAAAATCCTCACTCCTAGAAACGCTGAGCCCTAGCCATGAGCCTTTCTGTGGTTAATTCAGGTATGTATGGCTGCGATTAATTTCATGTTAGGGTTTCTGCGAGGATTTGATTGCTATGCGATTTGATCTCAGCCTTTTCTTCCGTAGTCTGAATTTGTAGTTTCCTGTGCTGCAAATTCGGTTCGATCTTGGACGGAATTTTGAATCAATGTGTTTTATTGAGTTGCCTGGCTTTGGGTCTTAATTTGGTTAGAGGTTTTAGACCCCAAAGTATAGTTGAACTGTTGAACAGTTGTTTGTTCTTGTTTTTGGTGAACAGGTATGAAGGAAGAACAGGATGCTGAATGTGTTGAGCCAGCTCCTTATGGACCTTTACCAAAGGGATATATATGGATTGATCTTCGTGGCATAAATATAAATACTGACAAGCCTGGCGTTTGGGCTAAAGGACGACCTGCTGCTTACGCATCACCCATGTACTGTCAAATTTGTAGAGCTTTTAGAGACCACATGGCATTAGATTGCCCTGATTTCCCTGATGATTTCTATACGACTAACAAGTTGTTTTCTAAATCTGGAATAGAAGAGAGGAGGCTTCCTGAACCAGAGTTTGGTAGTTACATATTGATTTTTTATCATTGAAATTTACTGTCAGTTCCCATTTTATTTCCATCTGTTTTTTGAGCTGAGTTTTGTTTGTGTATTTCAATGTGGTTGGTTGCAGAATATGTTCCTTGATGCGTTGGTTGCAGAATCTGCTCCTTTCTCTACTGATGCATTCACAGTATGCTTCATGTTCTTCTCCTCCTATTCTTTAGGCATACATGTGATTAATAATTGTTCGCATTTGCATAAATTGTCTCTTTTGTTTTTCCCTTACTTTTTTGAATGTTGCTAAGAGCTCTGTTAAAGTCCATGGTGGGTGTAGAGATGTTTGTATTTGTCAAATCTATAGGATTGTTAGAACTGCGCTTAATCCTTGGATACAAACTTGAAATGTCAAATTTATAGATTTGTCAAATTTGACTGCGCTTAATCCTTGAAAACAAACTTGAAATGTCTTGCGAGTGTGTTGGATTTTCATTTGATTTATTTCTTGTCATCTGTGATGCAGATCTTCGTCTCTCTTGCCGAAAAGATCATAACTCTTGAGGTTGGAAGCTCTGACACCGTTGAAGTTGTCAAAGCCAAAATCCAAGACAAGGAAGGGATCCCCCCTGACCAGCAAAGGCTGGCATTTGCTGGCAAGCTGCTCGTGGATGACCGCACTCTTGCTGACTACAATATCAGAAAGGACTCCACTGTCTTCGTGGTGTCTCAAGAGAAGAAAAGCCTGATTTTTCCGGTATACAATGTATTTAATTATATGCAACTCTGCATTCAATCCAATTAATTACATTTCTCGTTTGTTTTTCCCCTTTTCTTTGGTTGTAGTTAAGATGGTCCATGGTGGGCGTGGAGATGTGTGTATTTTGCAAATTCATAGAATTGCTAGACCTGCTTTTAATTCTTGAATACAAACTCGAATGAGTGTTGGATTTTCATTTGATTTATTTTTTGTTACCTGTGAGAAATTATGCAGATCTTTGTCAAGACTCCCACCGGAAAGATTATAATCCTTGAGGTTGAAAGCTCTGACACTATTGACAATGTCAAAGCCAAAATCCAAGAGAAGGAAGGAATCCCCCTGGGCCAGCAAAGGCTGATTTCTGCTGGCATGCAGCTTGAGGATGGGCTTGTCCTTACGGATTACAATATTAAAAAGGATACCACTGTTCACTTGGTAATCCAAGACAAGTACAGCATCCCCCCGGACCAGCAAAGGGTGGATTTTGCGGGCAAGCAGCTCAAGGATGGGCGCATCCTTGCTGACAGCAATATCTGAAAGGTATCCACTGTTCACGTTGTGATTAGGTGTTTAAACTTTTAAAGTCATTTGGTTGTTTATTTTCAATTTGCTTTACTGCTGCAGAAGCCTCTGTTGAATCATTGTTTATATTTGGTTGTTTATATTCAATTTTCAATTTGATTATTTGGATGGAGTATCTTTGTTCACTGAAATTCGTAGCCTCTCCCATCATCAGGGTGTACCGTGTTTACTGATTAAACACTACTCAGGTTTCGTAGTATTCTGGAAATGATTGTGCTGTTACTTTCTGAGCTTTTATGATACACTGCTCTCAATTATTTTTTCATTTGGATTTGTCTGTAAGATTTCAAGCTACTAATCACAAATTATAATTGTAGTATATTTTTGATAGACGAATAGATCTTCTGCATTGTAGTAATATTGGTTCAGGTTGCGATTTCCTTTTCTTTGCAATCTACTGATGTTATTAATATTGGATCAGCTTCTGTTGTCCTAAAGTTTTGATTTTTGAATGTTTATGTAGGAATTTATGAGCTTCTGAAAATGTTGCATGCAGAGGACGTGAATGGAGAAGTGAATGGTTTGTTGGACTGCTGGACTCTTCTGTGTACTTGTCTTTTATTCTGTTTTCATGTTGAACTCTGCATTTGAGTATTTGACTGTTTTTAGTGTAAGAGCCCTTTTGGGTTGTGTAATTAAATTAGGGAAAAAATGTGAACTATTAGTAACTTTGGTATCTGACCTTATCAAACTGAAGTTCATAACCTTGTCTAACATAAGTACCTAAAACCCATTTGACCGTTGACTAACACCTGTTAGAATCGTTAGATCTGCGCTTAATCCTTGAATACAATCTTTAAAGAGTGTTGGATTTTCATTTGATTTATTTTGATATCTGTGAGAACATATACAGATCTTCGTCAAGCCTTTCACTGGGAAGACCATAACCCTTGAGGTTAAAAGCTCTGACACCATTGAAGAGGTCAAAGCCAAAATCCAAGACAAGGATGCCCGGACCAGCAAAGGCTGATATTTGCGGGCAAGCAGCTCAAGGATGGGCGCTTCCTCCATGACTACAATATCCAAAATGAATCCAACTGTTTACCCGGCAGTCAGGTATTTATACTTTCAAAGTCATTAGGTTGTTTAAATTCAATTTGCTTTACGGAAGCTGCAGGCCCTGTTGAATCATTATTATATATGATTATTTTGATTGAATATCTTTGGTCACTGAAATTCATAGCCTCCCATCATTAGGGTGTACTGTCTTTAATGATTAAACACTACTCAGGTTTCATAGTACTCTGGAAATGATTGTGTTAATTTTTTAGCTGTATGATTCTCGCTGCTCAGTTTTTGTTTCATTTGGATTTGTTTGTATGATTTCAAGCTACTGATTACAACTTGAAATTGTAGTATATTTTTAATTAACGAATAATCTTTTGGATTTTACAAATATTGGTTCAATTTGCTTTTTTTCCTTTTCTTTGCAATCTACTGATGTCATTATTATTGGATCAGCTTCTATTGCCCTAAAGTTTTGATTATTGAATGTTAATGTAGGAGAGCTTCTGAATGCAGAACATGTCAATGGCTAAATGGAGAAGTGAATGGTTGTTGGACTCTTGAATTTTTCTATTTGACTGTTTTCAGGGCTCTTGAATTGATTTGCAGTTCTATAAGAATGCTATGGAGTAGCAACAGAAGGATGCTGTGAGACAAAAATTAAATACTAATAAGCAGTAGACAATCCAATCCCACAAGCAAATTTAGACCAGTGAATTGGTGAAGGATGAACAATACCTCTACTGCAAGGGTATCAATTCTGGACAACTCCATTTTGCTTCTCTGCCCAGTTGAAGTTTTCTTCTGATTCTCTTGGAAGGCTTCCTTCTGTCCTTCCCATACTTCGTCCTTGTAATCAGTCCCATCTGCCTGAAACAGCAATCACACGCAAATACTAAAATGCAGGCTTCATCACATGTTGGCTGTTTTATTGCAGCAATGTCAAATATAACAAGAAAGTATGAGCACTGACCTTAAAAAGGTGGGGAGGTCGATACGGTTCTTTGCACTTGTGCGGTAGAGGAGCTGTTATTTCTTCAACCATGGGCTGCGACACATCACCAATGTTACCATGGACGACTCCCAGTAAAGAACCAGCTCCCAGAAGACCAACATTCTCAGAGCTACGCAGACCCTCATCAAAGTTCTCTTGGCAACTCTTAGCATCTGTAATGTTATGTAAAAATATTCAGATTTTGGGGATCAATTTGAAACATTCATCTATAAAACTATAACTGAACCAAAAATGCTAAACTCAGGAAACAGTAAGAAAAACTCACCTGAATCATAGGAAGATACCCATGGCCGCTCCAATAATAGACAATCAAGATCACTGTTCCAGCAGAATCATCAAATTAAAAACCAGAGCCAATTCCGTTCAGCTTAATTATACATTTACACAAATTTAAGCTTACTATACCTCAAAACGGACGGTTCAATTCCTCTCGGTAATCCCTTTTTGATACTCAAATTCTGTAATGAGACTAGAAAACACCTTGTATATCTGAAATTTTTTTGACCGTCTGAAATAAATAAATAAAATAAAATAAAAATAGAAAATTAATCCATAAGGCCAAACAACAATTACAAGCTAATTAAGCCGCAAATTAACGACAACGAGAACATTTTAGCTTATTTTCACTATCATTTATCCATTTCCTTGGAATCCAAACTCTGATTATAATGAAATCCGCTGTAGATGATATAAAATATATTTTATTCAATATTATATCCAGTAAGAATAGATTAACAGAGAAATTAGATTATAATAATACAAAAATGCTTAGAAAGTAAACCAAAAGCTTCCTTGTTGAGTCCCTGTGCCTCCGTTTCCGTCGGAGCAAGAATGCTCCGGTCGCCGCTCTCCGAGCTCATTCCGCCGGCCAAAACCGTCATCCTCAACTTTTCAACACCTCCGCTTCGAATCACCTGAAAAAATGTCACGAAATCACGAAAATCAAGACCTAGAAACGACGAAACCATCACCGCCGGCATAATGTACGAAAGAGGAGCGGGGAGAGAGTTACACAGTGGTTGAAATCCAACGGAGAATGAGGATCGCCTAGGGTTTTGGATGAGGAGATTTGAAGAGGTTGGGGGAAGAAAAATAGGAGAGAGGAAAAGAAGAGAGAGAGAGAGAGAGAGAGAGAGAGGGGGGGAAGGGAGGTGAGCCCTGCAGAAGCACACTGCAGCACCCCACCAAAATTGTGTGTGTGAGGCCAATAATAAGGGGGGCATATCAGTCTTTTCACGGTGTAGGGCAGAAAATCAATTGTGGGGACGATATCGTAGGTCACGTATGGAACCAATTAATTCGCGACACGTAAGAATACGGTTGGTTTGTGGTGTGGTGGCAGGCTCTTTTGGTCAGGATCACTATAGTGAGGTATTCCGCGTTGTGTTAGATCATACCTTAGTGGGACCCACAAGTTCGGAGTAAGCCCAAAAATTAGGCGGGATAAACGCAAAACCTAGAAAGAGGGAGATACTTGGGCCCATACGTGTGGGAGATTCTCATTTATTATGGGCCGGGTCGTGATGCATTTCAACAAAATTCCCGAATTTTTATTTATATTTGGTAATTGAAGGGAGGGAGATTATATGTTTCTATTTTCTTTTCTTTTTTTGAAATCGATGTGTTTCTATTTTCTAGTGTATTGAATCTAAACATTGACGGCTTCGATCGTGGTGTCATTTTATTGCGATCTTGCGGATTTGCAAATTGACCAAATTACTACCCAACTATCAAATATTCTACTTTTTGTTTAACTTTTCTCACTATAGTGCCAAATATGTGCTATGCACGTAAAAGTTGTGGCGACGATGAGAACGAGATCACCAAGCAACAACCACGACGGTTTCCAAATATTGAAATTGGCAAAACAAACTGCATGAGTGAACTGGGCTTATTTGAAATAAGGATTGTGTGACATTGATTGGTCAAGAAAACGAGATTCAGAAGAACAAGGTTTTGAAATTGGGAAAATCCAAATTGAACCTACTGAGCAGAGATGTAAGTGCTCGTGAGGAGCAAAAATTGAAATTAATCGGTACAATAACCACGTAACGTAGAATATAATTTCACTCTAGACGAGCAAAAATTAAACTTTGCTCAGTATAAGCGAGCTAAAAGCTAGTAACGTTTTAGGAGAAATCACTCAAAACTGCACCCTTGTTTATGGTTATATACTTGTATATTTGAGCTTCCTAGTTCAATATCACCATGAAAAAATAAATAAATATTTGTATTAATTAGAAAGTAGAGAACAGCGAAGAAGAAAAGATAAATATTTGAGCCGTTGTTGGGCCTTGCGGTTTGGATTCGATTTCAGTTTGTACCTGGATTCTTTTCTCTTCCGTAGTCTAGTCGTCTAGATAACTGCACTGCTTTATTTCAATAGAATTACTTTGTTTTTTTTAGTTGCTTTGCTTTCAATATTCTTATACGGCTTAGAGGTTTTAGACCCCAAAGTAATGTTTCGTACAGGTTAACTGATGTCTGATGGCTAATGGCTTAATCACAATCCCTAAACCCTAATCCCTGATTCAGATAAACAGTTCTTTATAGTGTTTTGGTGAAAAGGTATTAAGGAAGAACAACATGATCGATGTGCTAAGCCAGGTCCTTACGGACCTTTATCAAAGGGAGAACAAAGACCAACCCAAACCCAATGCCCAAACTATTCTCCTGATCCGTTACTAGCTTTAGCTCTTTTCTATTGAATTGAATAAGGGTTTCCTAGTTCCAATAGGTTTAGGATTCCTAGTTCTGTAGTTCCAATAGGTTTAGGATTCCTAGTCAAAATAGGATTGTTTGTTCAAGGGTTAGAGCCTATAAAAGGCACTTACTAGATAGTTACAGGACATTCAACAATTTCCCTTTTACTGTGTGTTAGCTTTCCTTTCACTGTGTTAGCTATTAGCCCTCAAAATTGGCTGAAATTTTGAGAGCCTTAACGATTACTAAATTGGTTAAAATTTTGCAGAGATGATCTACACAATATTATCTAGATACTAGACGGTAGAGATGAGGAAATTCGATTAAAAAGTAGTGCAAAAATGAAAATCCGCACCAAAACCATTGGTGCGGACGTTTGTAGCTGAGAAAAGTTATATATATATATATCGAAAAACAAATAGACGGACATGAATTCTGTCAAACATGAATCGTTCATGTTTATAACAGAAAGACACAATTTTGAGGGCCTTAACGATTACTAAATTGGCTGAAATTTTGCATGGATGATCTACACAATATTATCTAGAAACTAGACAGTGAAAATGAGGAAATTCATTCAAAAAGTTCTGCAAAAATGAAAATCCACACCAAAAACATTGGTGCGGACGTTTATAGCCAAGAAATCATATATATGTGTGTGTGTGTGTGTGTATATATATATTACGCATATTCGACCAAAATGTTAAGAACATAGTACCTACAAGAGAAGGCCTTTCACAACACGCAAGAACAGTTCCAAAATGGAATCCACACTGACATAGTAAGGTTGTTTAAACCTTACACTATGATTTCAAGATTGTTACCTGCAGACCAAGCCAATACTATATGACTAGAAGAAAACAAAAATGAACTAGCTTATAAACCCTACATCCTGAAGTTATTCCGGCGTGAACTGTTATGTAGGTTCTACCAATTAACAATAACTACTATAGCATACCAAAGAAAACCCAGTACAAAGAGTTCGATGTGTTTGTCTAATATGATCCAGATAAAACTCTGTTTTCTAGTATGCAGCTGCCAGTTTATTTAGTCGACCAATTATTAACCTTTTATTTCACCCTTGTCAACACAAAAATGATATAAGGTCAGTTTGTAGCTAGAACTAGCTCATATATTATAAGCTCACAATAGCTGTAAGCTCGTATGTTGTATTCGAAGGAACAAGATGGTGTTTCTAACTTATTAGACCATAATACAATTCTTCTGATCGAGACTTATAAGGCCATAACACAATATATATATATATAAGGCAAGAAAGCAAAAACCATAGCATATCCTTGATGGGATACCTCACTACCAGAAGAAAGGCTTTAGCCGACGAAAAAAAAAACCAGGCCGACGACGCATTTTTTCGTCGGTTAAAGTCCACTTTAGTCGAAGAAATTTTCTTTCGTCGGCTAAGTTAAATTTTCGTCGGCTATGGTAAACTTTAGCCGACGAAAAAAAAATTTCGTCGGCTAAAGAATTTATTTCGTCGGCTAAAGTTCACAAACTATGGCCGACGAAATATTTAAAAGTTTAGCCGACAAAATTAATAGTCGTCAGCTAAAGTGCTTTATATTTGCGGATCTGGGCAGCAGCAGCTCATCTGGAAAAAAACGGGAGAAGAAAAAAGGAGAGAAAAAGTTTGGGTGTTGTCGAAATCTGTCCATAATTAGTTTGTGGAGCCATATATAGGTACGTATATGTATATATATGTTGATTAATTGAGTTTTATTTGAGTTATTCGATTTTAAGTGTGATTAATTGAGTTTATTGATTTTGATTGTGATTGAGTTGATTAATTTTGAGTACGTTGGATGTATATATATATATATATATATATATATATATATATATGTGTTGATCGATTTGGTTGATGATTTGAATTGATAATATATATGAATTAATTTGTTGTTAATAAATATAGTAGATATATATATATATGTTAATTAATTTATAATATTATTGTGTTGATATGGTATGAAGTTGTTGATGATATATATGAGTTCATGATGATTTTGTGATGATGTTGATATATGATTTTGATTGTGATCGAGTTAATTGATTTTGAGTATGTTGGATGTATATATATACATATATGTTGATCGATTTGGTTGATGATTTGATATAATATATATGAAGTTGTTTATAATTAAGTAGTAGATATATATATATATATATATGTGTTAAGTAATTTATAATATTGTGTTGATGGTATATACCACAATGATGATTTTGTAATGATGTAGATATATATATGTATAATATTGTTCTGCAATTATTAAGTATATATATATATATATATGTGTGTGTGTGTGTTAATTAATTTGTTATTAATTAGTTGCAGTACGTAGAATATATACTAAATAAATTGAGATTTTATATATGGCATGAAATTTCATTAATAATTAGCTAGCAGCGTTATAAATATATATATATTTTGTTATATTTTCAGGATATGGATAAGAGTTGGATTTCGCTTCCAAAATGGGACAAAAGATACGGTGCAGGAGTTATGAGTTTTATAGAATATGCGCTGGCTAATGCTAACGGGAATACAATTTTCTATTGCCCGTGCACGAAATGTCAGTGTCGCAGCGATATGCATCGATTTCCCATTGACAAAGTATGACAGCACCTGAGGAGTAACGGGTTTTGGGAGAAGTACACATGTTGGTTATATCACGATGAAACATCATCAGGGGGTCCGCATGATCATGGCCAATTTTCTGAGACGGGCAGTACTAGTACATCCAACGATCCAACAACGGCATTCATCAACGACATGTTTCCTTATGAGAGCGGTGTATACGCTCAAGGACAGTATATGCCTGACCCGGTGCAGCCCTTCCCTAGAGCTGTGAACACTGCTGGTATTGAAAAGTACAACAAACTGCTTGCTTTCCAACAGACCCTTGTGTACCCCGGTTGTCAGAATACCGTTCTTGAAAGTGTGATGGACGTAATGAAGATTAAGGTTGAGACAAAATCGACCGTGAAGGCTGTTGATGAGTATATACAGTACACTGCTTCGATGCTGCCCAACGGTCATCGTCTTCCTACCACTCATCGTAAGGTCCGATGTATCCTGAAAGATCTTGGGCTTTCCTACATCAAGATCCATGCATACAGATATGACTGCGTTCTCTTTTGGGGTAAAGATCCAGAAGGGAATGACCTTGGTGGCCTTAACGCATGTCCGGTATGTCACACTGACAGATATAAGCTGACTCCTGCAGGCAACAGGAAACCTATAAAGGTACTTCGAAATTTCCCTTTGAGGGATAGGTCGGAGCGGTTGTACATGTCTTCACACATGGCCGAAGCTATGAGATGGCACGCTGATAGGGAATTGCATGACGAAGATACCCTTATACACCCTACTGACGGGGAGGCTTGGAAGCATATAGACAGGGAGTTTCCTCATTTTGCGTCAGAGGTCCGAAATGTGAGGCTCGGGCTCTCATCCGACGGGTTCAACCCTTTTGGCAACATGAGTCTTCAATACAGTGTATGGCCGGTGATTTTGGTACCGTACAACCTTCCCCCATGGATGTGCATGAAGAAGGAATACAATATGTTGAGTTTGTTGATTCCGGGGCCCGGTTATCCGGGGAAGTGTCTCGATGTGTATTTGAGACCTTTGATTGAAGAGCTTAAATTTTTGTGGGACGTTGGTCATCCCACTTATGACAAGTACACGCACGAGATGTTCCAGATGCATGTCTGACGCGCGAGCCTCCAGGGCGCATATATACGAGATACACGAGCAACAGGGGCCCGACGCAATTAAACCCTCTTTTGTGTAGATGTAGCATAAAGTAAATGGGGTATCGTTCAGTCCGGAGACTCGTGGAGGGGTCTCTGCATCTAGAGTCGCTTAAAAGAGATGTTAGTAAACAAAACAGAAATAAATATTAACAAATATACACTTGGCACAAATCATTTAACGGGGGTTTTGATTTGGGGTTTCTAACATCCTAAAACGATAAATAAACACACGCACACACACTATATACACGTGACCGACTTCAACCAATCCATCCAAATAAATCATTCCAGAATAATGAACATGCAATTAATTACTTCAAAAGCGTAACGGAAATATTATCATGCTTTGCGAAACTAAGTCCTAAGATACACCCGTCGAGGACATGCACTTAATCGGTTTTCCTTAATAGTTACTAGGTCAGAACGTCTAGGCCTAGAGCATCTCATAAATTAAACACATAATGCCACGAGCAACTTACATGCAAAATCTACAAGTCATTAAGATGAAAACGGACTTAAACAAATTACTAAGTTTACAAACGTTGCCTAACTTTTCACATGCAAAGCACTTATCTCGGCCACTACAACATGGCCTTCACCACAACGGAATACTTCTAAACACGAAATAAACCTCTAGCACTACCAACCTGCAGAGTTAGTAATCACTTACGCACTAGATAAAGCTTTTAACACAAACCATAATATTAGAACCGAAAACACAAGATCATAAATAATTAAACTACACATTCAAATATTCTGGAAATTCAAACCCTCATGACTCAAACATCATTCGAATTTATAAAGAAAACATAGGAGTTCATGCACGAATTCGAAACCAAAGAAAACAAAACAAAAACAACAAAGAACCATTACAATTGGAATCGGCAAAGAGAGGCCAACTAGTTGTCGATTGCAAGGCTTTGGACTCGGCAGCTACTCTCCTCCTTGGCTCGGCCTTGGGGCAGAGGTCTTGACTCCTTAGGGCTCCTAAAGTGGTGCGACGGCAAGAGAAAGAAAGAGAGAACTTTTCAGAATTTTTCTGGATTGTGAAGTGGTGAATTCCTCTCTTCTAGTCCCTCCTATTTATATTGAATTGGTGAAACCCCTAGCATTGCCGCAGCCCTTGGATCTCTCTTGATCTTGTGGCTGAAAACAAGTCCTAATTACACAAGAGAAAGCCACAAAATCGGTGGGATTCTCTTCTAGGTATAATAGGATTCTCCTTCCTTAATTTTCTGATTTTATCTTCTTGATTTTTCCACATTCTTCTATTAATTTCTGGGTTGGACTTGGACCTATTTTCCCTTGAATTATGGACTCCAAAATCGGCCAAGAAGTCCATGGATTGGGCTTTTATTTGCGCGGCAACAAGCTCTCCTAGTTGGATTAGGATTTGACTTTTTCTTCTTCGATTCCTTGTAGAAACAGGATTTCCTATTTGAAAGAGGTTTCCATGTCGACACAGGATCTCCATGATGAAATGGGAATCCTAGTTGAAGTAGGATTCCTCGAGCAAATAGAATTCTTCGTAATTTCTGCGACTTAAGCTCCTTTTCTTTGTTTGTGCGCAAATGACTCCTATAAGATAAAACATGTTAAAAATGGCATTATTAAGGAAATAACATAGCTAAATAGGGTAGGAAAATATACTAAGAACATGGCATTTTATGCCTCTATCAACTCCCCCACACTTAGCTTTTGCTAGTCCCTTAGCAAAACCAAGCTAACAAGACTCGAAACAAAAACTCTAATGCCCCTATAATGTCTAGTAAATCTCGGAACTCATAACATTGAAACTCTTCCTCAATCAAGATTCACTCTATGAACTTTCGAGAGTTAATTGCCACGGTTAATTACATAAACATGTAGGACTTGGAAGAACAGTGGTGATGGTTAAGCTCAACATATTTCAGATAAATAATGATTCATAGCTCACAAGGATATGCACTCATTCTTTTTTCACTCAGATTTTCTGGCTCACTCATCTATGCAAGATAAATAGTATCTTGAGAAATTATGAATAGCTCACATAGAAAAGATATTAATGAACCTCAAGAAAGAATATGATAACATGCACAAATGAACCAAAAACCATAAGCTCAACTCTTGTGAAAGACTCCACAGATCATAGGCTGCACATCTCAAGGATCAAGAAGGAATTCAAAAGGTGTAAATGTGGCTAGGCTAAAGGTATGAATTTATCGGAACTGAGATCATAAGGATCCTAAGGACCTAGCAGAGCATTCCAACAACCTTATGTCCCCGAAATGAGTTCATGAGACTCCAAAAACGTCACAACACTCCCCTTATAACATGAAAACGGACAAAGGCCAAATATTTCTGTTTCTAGGCCTTCAATTTACTCACACAACTCCAATTCCACAAAAGAACTTGTCCATGAATATTTCTTTCTTTTCCTGCCGATGACATGTATTTTTTTTTTTTTTTTCTTTTCGGCACAACTCTCTTTTTTTCTTTTTCTTTTCATTGGACACTTCTAACTCCCCCACACTTGCTCTTCAACCACACCTTCATATAAACATTACAAAATAAGCTCAGGGTAGTGTTTACAAGGGTGATGAAAGAAAGGCAAAACGTAGGCTCAAAGGGGCTAAACTAAGGGGTGTGCCGCGCACACAAAATAGGACACAGGTTAATTTGGCATTGGTGATCATCCTAAAAATTCCTTCTTTTCATTTCCAAGATCAGAACATGTAATGACTATAAGTTTTGCAATTCACAAGAATGAGTTCTAGCACTCTAGAGTTCATTAAAGAGCTATGGCATGCAATCAATCAAATGAAAGAACAATGAGGTTCCAAATAATAATAACCAAGAAAAGATAGATTTTTCCTATAAACACTCGAAAGAAATGGCACATATTTCGGCTCAAAATCTCACATAGGTTCATATGAATCAAAACTTAGCTGAATATGTTCAAATTCTGTACCAAAGTTACGAACCATATCCACTACATACCATATATTTTCAACTCATTGCAATTAACCAAAGAAAAATCAACCTAAGATCATCTCGATTTTGTTATCATTTCAAAATCATCAATTCAGAGATTATAGTCTATCATCGACATTAAGGGCTCCTAAGACTCAAAAACATAAATAAAGAGCAAGAAAAAAAAAATTTAAATGACTCGAAAAATTTAAAATTTAAACACTAAAACTAAAAACGAAAAATAAACAAATTTAAAGACTCAACTATCATGTAAATCCCTCCCCCACACTTAAATCCTACATTGTCCTCAATGTATAACAAGATATAGCATGCAACATAGAATCGAAGCATAGAGAATGAAATTCACAAAAACACTAAACATCGGTTTAAATTAAGTAAGAAATTCTCCCCCTTGTAGACCTCCCAAACTTTGCTCATCGCGGAACTTGCTGGATGTAGGCACCGGCCCCCAAGGTTCTAAGGCCTTGGTCTTCTCATCAAAGATCATACCAACATGCTTGAAGATAAAACAAAGTACTGGACTGTTCACAAAGAATGTCCCTGATTAGTTCGGCTCTGTTCCAGAAGTTTCTGCTCTGACCTCGCTCCATTAAAACTCGAATTCCCGGCTCATCCGAACTCCAAATCCAGTTCTGTAAAAAGATTCAGAAACTAGACTCGTAGATCTTTCCATCCATATATAATACATGGCGTAATTCCAAAGGATCTGAGATCCGTGCACGTTCCAAGTCACTGGACTGCACATCTCAAACCAGACTAATCAAAAATTTCAAACGTAATAAAACCAAATTATTAAAAACTGAAAATCTTACTAGAAAATAACCAAAAGGGTGTTGCAAAAAGGTGCAACTCAACTACAAAAACCAAAGATAGAAATGAACGAAAACCTAAGCCTTTGGCTACCAAACCGAAATGAAAGGGTTGCCTCCCTTTAGAGCGCTTCTTTTTACGTCCATTGGCTAGACGGTTTATTATGTCTCCCCTAATCCTCATTAGCGAATGCGGTCTCCATGTCCAGGTTGTCCTCTCAACCTTCGGCAAGCTCAGCATCATCATAAGGGTAGTATGGTGAGGCAGGTGGAGAGTAGGAGCGGCGAGAGTTTCCCTCGTCATCATCCGTGACAGTACTATGGTTGTCACCGGACTCTTGGTCACTCTCCTCTATGTACTCATTCGGATCTTCCTCATCCTCATTGTCACCATACATGTCTTCATCAGCTCCGACATTGGGCATTCCTTCATCACCGCCATCATCATGGCCATCGTCATCATCTTCATTGTCGTCCTCAATGGGGTCCTCTTCATCATCCTCATCCTCTTCTTCCTCTTCCTCCACGGCATTGCCACCATCTCCGACCGCAAACCTTGGGAAGTGAAGGACGCTATCCAACTCATCATAGAGGAAGTGGACATCATCCTTTATCTCCTTAATTACCTTGGCTTGATCATCTTGCTTTGCAAGCATCTCCTCCATACAGTCAAGTAGCTTTTGCATTGTTTCGGCCTTCTTCTTCTTTTGTATGGTCTTGGTGGCAGCCAAGCATTGATTGGACGGTTTGGGCAGCATGGAAGGTTGAGGGAAAGTTGATGGATGTGGCATAGGGGTTTGAGAAGTCAGCTCAGCAATTGAAGCTCCACTATTCGGTCCGCAACACACACACTTGGCGAGCTCGGCCGTAAGAGAGTCTACCCTAAATAGGGTGTCCTTGACTTTGGCCGAGACTTGATCTTTAGATGGTTGGTGGTGCAGTTCCTCGTAGTATTGGCGTGGTGCTACCTCCCTTCTCTCTTGGTTAAGCAAATGTTGAACAT
The DNA here is from genome assembly GCA_034370585.1 of Fragaria x ananassa. NCBI lineage: Eukaryota > Viridiplantae > Streptophyta > Magnoliopsida > Rosales > Rosaceae > Fragaria > Fragaria x ananassa. The sequence continues at coordinate 17,366,990 of CP139753.1, read as the reverse complement.
ATTTGCGCGCGGGAGTGTTAGCGGGCCGCCGGTCATTTGAAAAATCAGCTACTAACTTCTTCTTGATCGCATCCCAATTCATGCTTCCGGTGCAGGTGTACAAGTACCACTCTTGTGCCCTTCCTTCAAGTGAGTTGTGGAACACCATGAGAAAGAGTACATCAGAGTACTTGAATTCGGACCTAACCTTGCTCATCAGCTCGATGTGACGGATGTGGCTTGTAGGATTTTGGTAATCATGGCCGCCGAATTTGGGGATAACTTCCGCAATCGAAGCCACCAATGGATGCTCATGGTACAACCTATATGCATCGGTGAACTTCATTCCATTTGGTGCATCCGCAATTGACGGTATAAGCCGGAACTCAGCAACGAAACTCCTCTTCAACTCGTCCCACGTTGTGGTGCTATGGTCAAGGTCCTCGAACCATTGGAGTGCTCGCCCTCGCAAGCTCATGTGCAGCAAGATGATGCACACGGCATCCTTGTTTCCTTTAGTCCCTCTTACTCCAACGCCTTCGATTGTTGAGGTGGTCTCGATCACAAAAATGTGCGTCCCCGGTTGCCGCGTTGTGTCTCCATTGAACTCCGGTATCTTGTCAAGTATTTCTCCGTCAAAGTAGACAAGCATCTCGAGTGCATTAGCTATGGTAATTTGGGTAGACATCTGAAAACTTAAATGCAAGTTAGTAACGGTTAAGAGTTAAGAAACACAAGAATTAAAATGAAAACCAAAGACTCTACACGTCTGCAAAATCTTAAGCATAAACTCATTTTAACGATAAGTATCGACATGTTAGTTTAAAGACAAGGTTAGGGACCGAAATTTTATAGATTCTCAAATCCGAATTCTTGCAATGCAACAAAGTGGCGTGCGGCCTAAGTATAGAGATTGAGACATGCGCAACTCCGTGGTTTCAAGAGTTTTACTCGGCCAGGTAGACGTAGTAGGCTGGTAGGACTCGTAATTTGACTGTAGGGACAAAACCCTTGCAGTCATGAGATCCAATTTATGTTCCCAGGTACTTTAACTCAACCTAGACACCGAATAATTCCCCTTACTCAGCTGAGAGTCATTCATGTGTTCAATCAATCGACAAATGTTAATAAGGATCTAAGAGAACCCTATTAACACTTGCGACTTTACCTATCCACAATGTGCATTCCAATAACCCAAATCTGAAAATAAATAAAACAAACGAGTTAGTTAGATAAACAACAAGAAAATTAAATTGACCCAAATGCGAGAACTTATCACAAGTCCCCGGCAACGGCGCCAAAATTGACGCGCGAGCCTCCGGGGCGCATATATACGAGATACACGAGCAACAGGGGCCCGACGCAATTAAACCCTCTTTTGTGTAGATGTAGCATAAAGTAAATGGGGTATCGTTCAGTCCGGAGACTCGTGGAGGGGTCTCTGCATCTAGAGTCGCTTAAAAGAGATGTTAGTAAACAAAACAGAAATAAATATTAACAAATATACACTTGGCACAAATCATTTAACGGGGGTTTTGATTTGGGGTTTCTAACATCCTAAAACGATAAATAAACACACGCACACACACTATATACACGTGACCGACTTCAACCAATCCATCCAAATAAATCATTCCAGAATAATGAACATGCAATTAATTACTTCAAAAGCGTAACGGAAATATTATCATGCTTTGCGAAACTAAGTCCTAAGATACACCCGTCGAGGACATGCACTTAATCGGTTTTCCTTAATAGTTACTAGGTCAGAACGTCTAGGCCTAGAGCATCTCATAAATTAAACACATAATGCCACGAGCAACTTACATGCAAAATCTACAAGTCATTAAGATGAAAACGGACTTAAACAAATTACTAAGTTTACAAACGTTGCCTAACTTTTCACATGCAAAGCACTTATCTCGGCCACTACAACATGGCCTTCACCACAACGGAATACTTCTAAACACGAAATAAACCTCTAGCACTACCAACCTGCAGAGTTAGTAATCACTTACGCACTAGATAAAGCTTTTAACACAAACCATAATATTAGAACCGAAAACACAAGATCATAAATAATTAAACTACACATTCAAATATTCTGGAAATTCAAACCCTCATGACTCAAACATCATTCGAATTTATAAAGAAAACATAGGAGTTCATGCACGAATTCGAAACCAAAGAAAACAAAACAAAAACAACAAAGAACCATTACAATTGGAATCGGCAAAGAGAGGCCAACTAGTTGTCGATTGCAAGGCTTTGGACTCGGCTGCTACTCTCCTCCTTGGCTCGGCCTTGGGGCAGAGGTCTTGACTCCTTAGGGCTCCTAAAGTGGTGCGACGGCAAGAGAAAGAAAGAGAGAACTTTTCAGAATTTTTCTGGATTGTGAAGTGGTGAATTCCTCTCTTCTAGTCCCTCCTATTTATATTGAATTGGTGAAACCCCTAGCATTGCCGCAGCCCTTGGATCTCTCTTGATCTTGTGGCTGAAAACAAGTCCTAATTACACAAGAGAAAGCCACAAAATCGGTGGGATTCTCTTCTAGGTATAATAGGATTCTCCTTCCTTAATTTTCTGATTTTATCTTCTTGATTTTTCCACATTCTTCTATTAATTTCTGGGTTGGACTTGGACCTATTTTCCCTTGAATTATGGACTCCAAAATCGGCCAAGAAGTCCATGGATTGGGCTTTTATTTGCGCGGCAACAAGCTCTCCTAGTTGGATTAGGATTTGACTTTTTCTTCTTCGATTCCTTGTAGAAACAGGATTTCCTATTTGAAAGAGGTTTCCATGTCGACACAGGATCTCCATGATGAAATGGGAATCCTAGTTGAAGTAGGATTCCTCGAGCAAATAGAATTCTTCGTAATTTCTGCGACTTAAGCTCCTTTTCTTTGTTTGTGCGCAAATGACTCCTATAAAATAAAACATGTTAAAAATGGCATTATTAAGGAAATAACATAGCTAAATAAGGTAGGAAAATATACTAAGAACATGGCATTTTATGCCTCTATCAATGTCATGGTTGTTGGTACCATCAGTGATTTTCCTGCCCGTGGGATGTTGTCGGGCAACGTTGTTAGGGGATACAAGGCTTGTCCAGAGTGCCTTAGAGATGAGGGGAGCAGCAGTCATTGCAACAAGATATGCAGATTGGGTCACCGTGCTTTCCTTCCATATGATCACAAATGGCGGTTCGATGACAAGACATTTGATGGGACCGTAGAACACGGTGTGCCTCCCAGAAGATGGACGGGGGAAGAAATTTTAGCAGTGTTTAATGAGTACGATTTTGGGCAGCTCAACAATTATCCCAACATTGTGGCGGCAATACCTGAAAGGCCCGACTGGTACAAATTCTGGACACATAAGAGCATATTCTGGGAACTCCCATACTGGATTAAGGTGTTGATCAGGCACTACCTAGATGTGATGAACATAGAAAAGAATGTGTGCGACAGTGTGGTGGGCACAGTGCTGAACTTGGAGGGGAAGACGAAAGACGGTCATAAGGCACGCATTGATCTAAAAAAATGCGTACTAAGAAGACATTTGAGGTTGAAAGAAGGGAAGAAAAAAATGCCTCAAGCTCCTTACACCGTGAAGCCTGACCAGAATAACCTAATTTTCAGGTGGATGAGTTGTGTGAAGTATCCTTCAGGCTATGCAGGAAATATAGCCCGGTGTGTGAACTTCCGGGACAATAAGATGTACGGGTTGAAGAGTCATGACTGTCATATCCTGCTACAACATCTCTTCCCTGTTTTCATTCGACCGTTCCTTCCCCGTCAGGTGGTGGAGCCGTTAGTAGCGTTGGCAAGATTTTTCCAGAAGTTATGCACACGGGAAGTGAAAAAATCTAACCTCCGGGAAATGCAAGAGGACATCATTAATATCATGTGTAAATTTGAGAGGATATTTCCTCCAAATTTTTTTGACATCATGCCTCACCTGATGATCCATCTTCCGGAGCAATTGTTACTTACCGGTCCAGTACACTACACTTGGATGTATCCCATGGAAATGTATGTTTTTTACACCTGAATTCCTCAATATATATACATGTTCAATAATCATAACATTTTGCAACTTGATTTACAGGCAACTTGGAGACTACAAAGATTATGTGGCTAATAAATCCGCTCCTGAAGTATGTATAGCTGAAGCATATATTGCGCACCAGTGCGTCACCTACATAAAGTTGTATTTAGGAGCGTTGAAGGAAACTCTTGCAAACCATGTCGGTAGATATACCAAAGTTCAATCTTTCCATAGTCTCTAGTGATGTTGAAGTGTATGGAATTTTGCCAGACTCCTACAAGTTGCAACCACATGAGCTAGTCATTGCCCACTGGTGGGTATTGATTAACTGTCCAAAAGTTGAATACTGGAAAGACATCCATCTATATTGTCCAGACATTTAAGGTGATCTCGAGTACCACAACAGGGAGTTCGCAGATTATTTTGGCGGCTGGGTACGTAATTTAATTTTTCTGTACTGGTTTATGTTTATTGCATAATTATCCATATTTACAGTTGAGATGGTTGGTTGCAGATGAACCATATTCAATTTGATGGTCACCCAAATTGGTCGCACGAACTAAGACTTCTAGCGATGAAGCCGATAATGTCAAGAGTTTATCTGATGTGCAAGGTGAATGGCGTGCAATTTATATGCGAACAAAGAGACAGCAGAAGGAGAACACAGAATTCTGGGGTCATGGCACATGGTGGGCGGAATGGAGTTGACTATTACTGTGTTCTCCATTCAGTGGTGGAACTCGTTTATAGGCAAGGCATGACAATGCACCTCTTCAAGTGTAGATGGTTTGATACTAGGCCACAGAGCATGAAGACCGATCAGTACGGAATATTATCGGTGAACATTGCAACAAGTTCTTACGAAGATGACCAGTTCGTTTTTGCCACATCGGTAAAACAAGTGTTTTATCTTGATGACCTTGCTAAGGGTGACGCGTGGAAAGTAGTCAACCTTGTGCACCCTCGAAACATTTACCGGGCGGCTACACATGGAGAGGCCGAAGACGAGGAAGAGGATGTTTCGTATCAAGAGCCCAACGCAATAGGTATTCCGAACTCCTCTACCGTTCGCCTTAATAATTTTAAAGCGGATCGTTCGGTGCGAATTCGTGATGAAGAGGCAAGGCTTATTAATGTTGATCCAAATCAAGAAACAGACGAAGACTCTGGCGATGAGGAAAGACATATATTACCATAAATTAATTCTGACACCGAAGAAGACTCATCGATTGATTCCGATTACGAGCCTTAGTTTTAATTTAGAGGACGAAATCCATTTATTTGTATAATTTTTCAAAGACCTTTTCCTTTATAGTTTACACATGTTGAAATCATATTTCAGTTATTTTATAGAATTTTGGTGATACATGATGAACAGGAAGTTAGTATGGTTTACTAATATCGTATGTTTTTTTTAATTTATTTTTTTCCTTTAGCCGACGAAATACACTATAATTCGTCGGCTAAGATGGTTTTTGCCGACGAATAACCTAATATTTCGTCGGCTATTCCGGTATTTTTAATTTTTTAATTACATACTATAGCCGACGAAAAAAGACTTAATTCGTCGGCTAAAGTTTTTTTTTTTTTTTTAAATAAGTTTTAGCCGACGAAAAAAGCTTTAATTTCGTCGGCCATAGATGTTTTTTTTGTTTTTTATTACACACTTTAGCCGACGAAATACACTATAATTCGTCGGCTAAGATGGTTTTTGCAGACGAATAACCTAATATTTCATCGGCTATAGTTATTTTTTAATTTTTTAATTACATACTATGGCCGACGAATACGTTAGGGTATTCGTCGGCTAAACCCTAAAATTTTTCTATTACCTACTATAGCCCTATGTTCGGTGGTTATTTTGCGTAAAATTTTTATACGACTTGTTGCGTGTCATCGGTTTAAAACTATTTTCAGTTGGAGGCCCGGCCAAAATATGTAATTTAGGGGTTTGACTTACGAGATTGACCGTCCGGATCGAGCCCTTATTCTTTTCGGATCAAGTTGAATTTTTTCCCATACATGTATTTTATCATGATGGTCAGATCTGACCGTTAGATTTCCTTTTCTCAAGTTTGATCATCACAATCACAACATGCGTACTAATGTTGTATAACTTGTTTACCAAGTGTTAAGTAAATGTTCCGTTTCAAAAACAAATTATACGTAGAACCTTCAAAAGTAAAAAAGCCGTGAAATAAGACATGACCATAATGGTAACATACGTCTACGGTTGAAAAATCACCGTATTCTGGTCATGTCTCGGTGCCGATAGTTGCGGTCAATGCAATTTTCCATTCTTTCTCCCTATGGTTAGCCCTATCTTCGGTGGTTATTTTGCGTAAAATTTTTATACGACTTATTGTGTCTCATCGATTTGAAAATATTTTCAGTTGAAGGTCTGGCTAAAATACGAAATTTAGACGGTCGAACGACCTTTTCCGTGCGTTTAGGGGTTTGACTTACGAGATTGACCGTCCGGATCGAGCCCTTATTCTTTTCGGATCAAGTTGAATTTTTTCCCATACATGTATTTTGTCACACCCCAATTTTCGAAGGATAAATTTTCAAAAATTTGGGCAGTGAAATAACTTAAAACTCTTAATATCCCAAACCTGCTCAACACATACAGGACTGTAAATGTAAATAAACTCAACAACCGAGTTAAACATTACATCTCTATAAATACATCAACTTCAAAAGTCTAGTAAAAAAAAGAAGATGCTCACACGAGCTTAAAAACAACTTACATAATATACAAATAAAAAATACATCATCTAAACCCCAGCCACTATGTTTCTGCCTCAACCATGTTGATCAACACCTGCAAGTCTAACCCCTACACCATGAAATGGTGCACCGGGTTGTAAACAACAAACCCGGTAAGCTAAAAAGCTCGTATGAGTAATTCTCAAAATTTACTCAACATCTCTAACACCACACAAGATAAAACCGGTAATTACTGTTTTAGAACTTAGTTCAGGAATCACCTCAAAACAATAAAAATCAAAGAGAGTAAAACAAGAACACACAACAATTCCCAAAACAATCAAATCATAAGTGAATCCTGCAAAAAGGATAGTTCAGGAATTCACTCAAAATTACACAATTAAATTGGAGAATCTCCTGCATTAAGCATAGTTCAGGAGATACTCAAAACAAAGAATTTCATCGACAACAATTAAGAACAAGGTTAAAAACCACATAACCAATACTCTTACAAACACATGTACCCATGAGTCCCAGATATTAATAAATACCTCTCATGACCTACAACACAATTTATGTACCCATGGGTCCCAGATACCGTCAGGTACCTCCCATGACCTACACTGACAGACGGACTAGAGCTCTATTCCTAACCGTACTCAATCACCCGGCCAAAGGCTTGGAATCCCGGTTTGACTGTCTAATATCACAACACAAAAATGATAAATAGCATCTTAACCGCAACCAATCAACCAAAATGGGTTTGGAACCCGGTATTGGCTATTTATCCAACAATCATAATAAATTTCACAACAATAACCTCACAACACTTTATCACAATTATCCTCATAAAAATCATCATCATCATCATTATCATCACAATTATCCTCATAAAAATCATCATCTTCACAATTATCTAAAAAAAACATAACATTTAAATCATCATCATTCTTTAATTCATCATCATCGACAACAACATCATCATCATCACAATCATTCTCATGAAAATCATCATCATCAAAATCACCATCACATTCATCATCATAATAATCACATAAAAATTATCATCATATCATCAACATTTCCATCAACATCATCATTAGTCTCATCATCCTAATCGTCATCATAACAATTATCATCATCAAAATCAACATCACAATCATCATCAAATCATGATCAAAATCAACATCACAATCATCAACAAAATAAATAGGCCACAAAGTGAACCTTAGTGAGATTTTACTCACCTTAACTCCCGCTGCGTCTTCATAAGCACAAACGCAAGCATCTAGCTCAAACCTAAACTCCATAAGAACAAGCAAAACACCAAAATCGCCAATCACCTAGATAACACAAAGTCATCCTTAAAAATTATTTAAACAACATAACATTGCACCCTTAAACAAGTTTTAACCCAAGATTGCCAAAAAAAGGGGCAACCTTCTTCCGAGACCTTCCAAGGTCGTCGGACACGTAAAAACCTTCCACCAATCTAAGATTAACCAAAAAGTCCAAGCATGCAATTATTGACAACCAAAATCTAAAAACCACAAATCAACACAAACGTATCGATGAGCACTACCTACCCAGCACCACAAACACCACAGACACTACCGGGCGCGCCGCCACTCACCACCACAAGCGGCGGCGAGTGGGCCCCACATGCCCTAGAAGAACTTCACCAAACCCTAACATGCTCAAACAACTCAAAAACCTACAATCTACATGCTAACGTGCTCGTATTGATGAGCACCACCTAACAAGGACTACAGACCTCCCAAACCCCTGCCGGACGCGCCGCCACGCGCCACCACCGACGGCAGCGAGTGGGCCCCACGCGCCACCGCAAAACTTTCGAATTAAGACAAACTCCCAACACAAAACTTGAAGATTAAAGAGAGGGAAGCATCTTTTATACCTGAGGTTTCACCCCAATCGGCCGGAAACAAGCCGAAAACTCGTCGGAAAGCTTGGGATCCACCACCGCCACTCTCCGCCGTGAGTTGAGCTTCAACACCACCAGGGATCGAACGAGGACGTCCAACACTTCAAATCCCGACCGTTTCCAAGCTGCGTCGCCGCCGCCGGAGGAAGGAAACCGATCGGGTTTCTCACCCGAACTTCCGAGCTTCGGGTCACCACCTCGGGACCGAAACGGCGCACATCACTACCAAAGGTCAGCTCGGACGGAGGAGAGGAAGAGAACCCGACCGGTGCCGTCGTCTGGGTCGTCCGGAGATGGCCGGAAAACCCGGGTCGGGTCAACCGGGTCCGGGTCGGGTCGGCTGGAAAGCTTGGGTTCTCTCGGGGTCGGGGGGAAGAGAAGAAAGGGGAAGAAGGAATTCTGAAAAATAATAGAACCCAAAACGAAAATTTCCTATTTAAACTAAAAATTCCCGAAAAGCCACAACTTCTGTTGACCATAACTTTCTCATACGAAGTCCGTTTTACGCGTGCCATGTGTCTACGAACTCGTATCGTCATGCTCTACAACTTCCGTGAAGGAAGTTTCTCGAGAAACCCAACAAATAAAAAAAATCAACTCTTGACCCTTCGAAACCATAAAACCGGTTCAGGCAATTTATGCATCCGAACCCTTCCGCTCTTCCTTCAAACTTCAAAACCCACTAACTTCTAACTCAAAAAATTCCTAAATAAAATTAGAAACAAAAATCAAATTTCCGGGGTATTACATATTTTATCATGATGGTCAGATCTGACGGCCGGATTTCTGTTTCTCAAGTTTGATCATCACAATCACAACATGCCAAATGTATAAAGGTTTAGCCGACGAATTTCAAATGTTTAGCCGACGAATTTCAAAGGTTTAGCCGATGAATTTATAAAGTTTAGCCAACGAATTTCAAAGTTTTAGCCGACGAGTTTCAAAGGTTTAGCCGACGAATTGGTGTATAGCCGACGAAATTGGTATCTTTAGCCAACGAAATAATTATTTCGTTGCCTAAAGTTTTCGGGTTTAACTACGAAACCCTAGCCTCCTCCCTCCTCCCTTCTAATTATCTCCCTCTCCCTCTCCCGGTCTCCTCCCTCCTCCCTCCCGGTCTCCTCCCTCCTCCCTCCCTCCCGGTCTCCTCCCTCCTCCCTCTCCCTCTCCCGGCCGGTCTCCTCCCTCCTCCCTCCCTCCCTCCTCCCTCCCTCTCCCGTCTCGCCTCCTCCCTCCTCCCTCCCTCTCCCGGTCTCCAAGGTTAGCGTTTTTCTTCTTTTGTACTTTTGATTTTGAATTTATTTTTAGGCTATGTTTTATGTTTTATGTACTGTTTAATTTGCCTAATTTATGTTTAGGAGATAAATTATCGTTTATTGAATAAGTATAATTTTAAACATATATATGTTTTAAATATATATATATATATATTTTATTGAATTTATATTTTTGAATAAGTATAATTTTAAACATATATATATTTCACATTATATTAAGTGTTTAAATTTAAGCATGAACATAATGAAAAAATATGGTTTTAAAAATATTTTTTATACAATAAAGACAAAATAATCTAAAGGCTTAGATTTGAGAATGATAAGCTTGAATTTTTCCTAATTTTCAATGTTGCCTCAGCCTTGATTCAAATTAATATTTTAAATAGGATGAGCGGCTTTTTTCGATCGAAGAAGAGTTCGAAGGACCAAAGGTCCGAATCGTCTGAGGGAACCTCTAGCAACCCCCAAATGACGTTTCAGGGCCAAATGACAGCCAGACGTGCGAGCCTTCTGGAGACGGTGCCGGAGGTGCCCCTTTCATCGAGGCAGGCGGCCGTCCCTCGTTACTCGAGGCAGCTGTGGCCTCAGACCCAGACGGAGGTATCTGCACCCCGTATGTCTGAGATACACCGGGCGCCCACTCTGGGTCCTACTTCTTCGGATAGTGGGTCATCTGGGGTACAAATGCCGCCACCTCATCTGTTCCTTCCGCGGATGATACCGGCCTTACCTGTAGTCGATGACTCAGGGACGCCGATTTATCTACTGCCCCCGCCAGTGGCTCCATCAGCGGCGTACCGGTTCGTGCCTTTTGATACACCTCTTATTTCTGCGAGGGTATCATCATCGGCGACAGAGACGGAATCCGCCGCGAGCGCCTCAGGTAATCAGTGATGCATGATTATTTTTAAAGGGTCTCCGATTTTAATAATCAATTTGGTTTATCATGTGATAGGCACCGTCGGAGCGAAGCCGACAAAGAAGAAGAGAGGCCCCGTCACAGGGAAGGCTCTCGAGAAGATCGTGGGTACCGTGGGGAGGATCGTCATCAATACTGACGGACATGGTCCACAACGCGATGTTGGTGGGTTTACAAAATAATATTATGTATTACATTGTTGATTTCTCGAAAAGCTAAACTAATAAACGGTTAAATGCATGTGTGGTTTGAGGTTCCCGAGCACCTGAGGGACAGCTGGGCCGACGTTGTGCATGGGGGAAGGTACGTTGGGAAGTTAATGAAAAACAAAATTGTATGTGATATTAATAATATTTCTAATATTTTTGTTGTATATGTAGGTACAAGGAGTGGAAGAACGAGTTGCGGACCCATTGGACTACGCACGGGAACGTACGTTCTGGTACCCCTGCTGAGTTCCAGTACAGGGAGTACGAGTGGCGTTGGCTTCTGACATCAGAATTCAACAACCCTCGTAAACAGGTATTTAAATAAATTAGTTAGTTAATTTATCATTAAGTACGTGCGTTTTAAAATATCTTACTAATAGTTTACTTTTTTCTTTGAAGGCGGTTTCCGGATGAACGTTCAGAACCGGTAACGCAACACAAGGAACCATCATGCCGGTTCTAGACCGTTCGCTGTCTTCATGGACGAGGCGGCCAGGGAACATCCAGAGGTCAACCAGTACGTCTATACGTACGAGAGGGCATATCCTGACTCCCAGGAGGATATTGTAAGTCATCTTACGTTTTTAAATTTTTAAATTTATGTAAAAATGTTAATTAATAATTTTTTTCCTATCCATATAGGCGAAGGTGAGGGAGGCTAGTGACGAGGTGATGAGTGCCTTAGTGAGGGAGACATGGCCGGACACGCAGGAGGAAGAGATGTCCGAAGCCATGTCCCGGATCGACACTTCGGATCCGACGATTGGGGCGAGGATCATGGGCACAGCCTTCCCACCGAGAGCAAACAACTTCTACTGCCGGGGTCTAGCAAAGAAAGGCGAGGGGGTCCTGAAGACCACTCCAGGATTTCAACGAAAGGCATCCTCGACCAGCAGCAGGACCACGTCCACGATCACCAGGACGACTCAGCTAGAGTCGGAAGTTCAAAGACTACGAGAACAGCAAGCTGCTCAGGTTGCCTATAATGCCTCGCAGGCAGCCTATAATGCCGCGCAGGCAGCCTAGGTTGCCGAGATACATGCCATCCAGCAGGCCCAGCAGCAGCAGATGTTCCAGTACATGCAGGACTTTACAGCTACCCAGCTTCAGGGACTTCCGCCTCCGCCCATGCCTCCGCTACCCCAGCCGCCGCAACCTCCGCAGCCCCCAGAAGCGGATATTAATTTAGACGATATAGATTTTCTGTAGTTGATGAATTATATACTTTTATGTGCTTGTTGTTGGTTATATGGAATTGTTTTGGTGTATTTTGCAGCTTACTTGGAATGGTGATTCAGAAATTTCGGGGGTTTTTTTTTTTTACTAGAATGGACTTATAGCCGACGAAAAAAGCCTTAATTCGTCGGCTAAAGTTTTTTTTTTTTAAAAGGACTTATAGCCGACGAAAAAAGCTTTAATTCGTCGACTAAATCCCTATAAAGCCGACGAAATATACTATATTTGTCGGCCATAGATGTTTTTTATTTTTTTAATTACAAACTTTAGCCGACGAATATTTTAAATTATTCGTCGGCTAAAGTTTGGAAGATAACCGACGACAAAAAATGTCGTCGGCTAAAGTATGGACTATAGCCGACAAAAAATTTCGTCGGCTAAAGTATGGACTATAGCTGACGAAATAATGTCGTCGGCTAAAGTCTGGACTATAGCAGACGACATTATTTCGTCGGCTAAACTCTGGACTATAGCCGACGACTTCTACGTGTGTCGTCGGCTAAAGTCATCACAGACGACCCTTTCCCGACGACACTGTAGTCGACGAAGGTTCGTCGGCTAAGATCTTAGCCGACGAATTTTGTAACAGGCCGACAAAAATTTTTCGTCGGCTAAAGTACTTGTCCTGGTAGTGTTAGTACCTTATCAAAGGTCTTTTGGAGTTGAGGGCGTACCTTATTAACTAAAGTATGGCTGTCAACCATACATGTGTTTCTTAGCTAAGTAAGGGACATTTTGGGTGGTATCTAGGCCTGAGTAAGCGCTTGAGACCAAAATTGGACTTCAAAGGGTTACAGACTGTGTGTAAGCACGATAGGGGTTTTGACCTTTGTAGCCCATTACAAACGAAGTCCTACCAGCCCGCTTCACTTCGCCTCGGCCATCCAAGTCTTTTGAAACCACGCAAACATTTGTATCAAGACGATCATACATATTCACCATTGGTTTACCATTTAAGATTTGAGCTTGAAAATTAATACAACTTATAATTGTTTAACAGATTGTTGTAACTGTTTAAAATGTAATGTGTTTAAGTAGTTAGCCTTTTGTGTTTAAGCTCAATTAAAAACTTTAGTTATTTTAGTTTTGTTTAATTTTTATTTTGTTTCTTATATTGTTCTTTCGTTTCTTTAGGGTTAAGAATGTCCGATGAGGGAATTCGTATTCCTGGTTTAACCAACGAGTTTTTCACTAACTTGGATAGGCGATTAGAACAGATTAAGTAAGGAGAACCTTCCCAGATTCTTGATCTTCAAAGCGGCGAAGAGTTGGAAGAAGAGGAAGAAGTACAAACAAGGTCTATAGTCTCATCACAACCTTCAGATCCTGAGGAAGACATTCCACAAATGGAACAGCAGACTATTAGGTGGTTATCTAATTCGATTGTACCAGGAGCCGGAGGTAATGAACCTTCATGTATCATTTATCCTAAACTGGCACTCACTAAGGAAGGAGAATTCGAGTTGAAAAGCGGGTTTCTACATCAAATCCCAAAATTCCACGGGCTTAGTAACGAAGACCCCAACAAGCTTCTGAAAGGTTTTCAATTTGTTTGTGTGAGCATGTGCCCTAGAAATGCGGATATTAACATTCTGAAGTTGAAGGCATTTTCGTTCTCACTGGAGGACCGGGCCAAGTCATGGCTTATTGATCTACCTGCCGGACATATTGACTCATGGGAAAAGATGATGAGTGAATTCCTGACCAGGTACTTTCCAGCATCAAAGATTACGGTGATGAGAAAGCAAATCGCTGGAATTCAACAAGGACCTGAAGAAACTTTTTGTGCCTATTATAAGCGGTTCAAGGCCCTTGTTGCAGCGTGCCCCTCCCACAGATTCAAGGAGAACAACCTTCTGCAATACTTCTATGAAGGACTTTCATCTTTGGAGCCCCAGCTGCTGGACACCGCATCTGGGGGGTCCTTCCTTGACAAAACACCTAGAGAAGCATGGGCATTGTTAGACAATCATGCCCTAAATGATCAGCATCTCGGAAGGTGAATGAAGTAAAATCGAGCACCATGACGGAGACTACATCGACTACAAAGTAAACAATGCAACCTCACACAATTATTACCCTGCAAATGTCATCGTTAGTATAAAATAAGTAGGGATCGTTCAGTCCGGGGATGTTAAAGGGTGAATTGAACATATAAGTTCTAATACATATTCACATATTCACATATAAATTGAGGGATTTTAGAAAGATTTATCTAACTAAAACTACTGCTGAAATAAAACCTAAACTAACATATATACATGTGATCGACAACTTCACACAAAACAAGAAACGAAAACGCTCAAGAACATGTAACAAATTATGCAAGACATTCGGTACAGCAGTTTCAACACATCCTGGACTCTACTTCAATTCCGATTCTGATTTAGAGCCCTTCGCGGTTACTCCAATCGTTAAGACTTCACAAGTATTTATAATCAACTTCGCGTGTAATCCTAAATTGTATGTTAACCCGTTTAAAGACACTTCGGGTAGAAATTAAACAAGAAAACACATAAGCATAGTAAGCCGAATCAGAATTATGCACAAGGTATGGCGTCACTCATCCTATTAACATGCAAGTTTTCAGAATTATAATAAACCACTTTTAAGCAACAAAGACCTAGACAACTTCGCGTATGACTAAATCATATATTACTTTGGTAGATGAAATCGCAACCCACATAACAACCATGACCTTAGGCTGTATGCAACCATTGATTTTGCCTGCTCAATTCAAAAAACTAATCGAATACAATCAAGAACACATTGAAACATGCTGCCCTAAATCTAGCACAGAAAATATCACATGAACAAGTTTGTAACTATTGTCATACATAAGTTATAAATATCATAAAATCTGAACATATTACAAAACCAAATTGGCAACCATAAAAACATACAATCTTCATAGACAAAGTATTATAAAATTACAGAAACATAACCAGCCATGAAAAGAATGGATCACACTTTGTAGAAACCTTGAATGGTGGCTGCAAAGGTGGTGGAATTGGTGATGGAAATATACAAAGCAAAAAGGGAGGTGGTGGTGGTTTGGCTAGTCTAGTTTCTGTATAGGGTTTATGGTGAGAACTTGGTAGAGTTTCAGCTTGTGTTTGTATGGAAGAAGTGATGATCTTAGAAGCACCCAAGGCTGTCTATATATGGAGGAAGCCTTGGTGGAACTTCTCCCCAAAACTGATGTGGGATAGCTGCAGTCTTTATATAGAGGAAGACTTGGTGGAACTTCTCTCCAAAAATGATGTGGGATAGCTGCAGTCTTTGACTTTTCTCCTTCCATTTTGGGCTTGGGCCTTCTTTCCTTGCACTACATGGGCCTTTTGGGCTTTCTGCATTTTTCTCTTCAATCCTTGGACTTGGGCTTTCACTTCTCTTCTAACCTCTTTGTCCCTTTAGTGCTCCTATCATATTCTGACTTAATGAGATTCCTTGCTGCACCAGGAATCCTTCTTTGATTAGGATTTCTCTCAGCACTAGCGTTTTAGCCTTCTTTTGTGCAAAACTGCATCTTTCGACCAACAAAACAGAGACAAGTTAGAAATGAGATTATTAAGGAAATAACAAAGTTAAAGAAGGTCGAAAATACTGTAAGAATATAGCATATATAAAATGCGTGTATCAACAAATTCTGCGTATTCAGCTCGTTTTAGCACAATATACAGCCGACTCTACCGTAAACTCATAACTTAACAAAATGACACAATATTCTCACAATAAGAGTTAAGCAAACTATAAACGGAGGTAAAAACATATTAAGAACGTCGCATTTTATACTCCTATCAACTACCCCACTCTTATCTTTTGCTAGTCCCTTAGCAAAACTAAACAAAAGACTACTACTACTGTTTAAACACATAGTGTTCAAATTTTGGCATTAGAATGTAAACATATAAATTTCAAGTTTCATAAATATGCTTCAAAATATGAATAAGTAAGAAGAGAGAGAAATAAGCATATAACACATCTAGTTAATTTGATTCTCCTCACAAGGCATACTCTCTTCTTTTCACTCGATCATGGCATTCACTCATAAGTATATGCAAGAGAAAAGATAGTAAGGCAACAAATTTCTTGCATATTTCTTCAATGAAACGCACTTTGTGAATTTTCTTTTTGGAAAAACCTCATTTAACAACTATATGCCAAATGGACCAAAACCATATGCTTAACTCTTGAGAAAATCTTCACAAATCAAAGTTCACCTATCTTACAAATCATGAAATGATCTCAAACAAAGGTTGTAATGGGGCTTGGCTAAGGGCTTTGCAAAGGTAAATGATATAACTATTCTAAGCAAAGGATGTTGATGAAGGTGATGAAAGAAAGGCTCAATGTAGGCTCAAAGGGGTTAAACTAACGAGTCCCACGACGGGCACAAATTGGGCACATGCTTTGTTTGGCTTTGGTGGTCATCCTAAAGAGATCTTTTTCAATCCTTTTCGCAATCAAGGCATTTTATGATATAAAAGTTTCGAAAATCATCAAGAGTAAGTTCTAGTAAATTCTGTCCATTAAAAAGCTGTAGCACATAGTCATTGAATATGCAAAGAATGATGAGTTTCCACATTATTCATGAAACTCACAAATTTTCTTAAGTAAATGCAAAACCATCATTTATACATCCAAAGACATAATCATCATAGACTTTAAGGGTATCCTAAGACTTTAAGGGTATCCTAGATTTTCCTATTTTTTATTTTCATTTTGGTTTTTATAAATGTAAGAACTAAACTTAAACTAACATGTTAACATGTAAACCTACCCCACACTAAGAAAATTACATTGTCCTCAATGTAAGCCCGAAAATAATCATGTAATTCCTAAGCATGCTTCTAAGTTCACACATATAACACATATACAATTCAAACATAAAAGTGAAGGGATAGAAATCGCAAACTCCCGTTGATGGCTCCTCCACAGCTACGGTTGAAATGGGTTGCCTCCCATGCAGCGCTTAATGTTTATAGTCTTATCAGCCTAGACTCTTCATGTGTTCACTTGGCCTGTGGTGCGTCCTCTAGCTGTGTTTCCTCAATTGTGTGCTCCTCAAAAGGCTCGTAGTAAGGCTTAAGTCGATGACCATTCACCTTAAACGCTTTACCTGTGATAACACTTTGAATTTCAATAGCACCATGAGCAAACACGTTAGTAACAATATATGGACCAACCCAACGAGAACATAATTTTCCTGGAAAAAGTTTAAGTCTTGTGTGGAATAAAAGAACTTTATGTCCAACTTCAAACTTCCTCCCTCGAATCATCTTGTCATGATAAGCTCGTGTTTTCTCCTTGTAAATCCAGGTAGCATCATAGGCTTCATTCCTTATCTCCTCCAGCTCGTTGAGTTGTAGCTTCCTATGAGTGCCAGCTGCATCTATCTCCATGTTGAATGTCTTCACCGCACACCATGCTTTGTGCTCTAGCTCCACGGGTAAGTGACATGGCTTCCCATATGTTAGCCGAAACGGTGACATCCCAATTGGCGTCTTATACGCTGTTCTGTAAGCCCATAATGCATCGTGTAAACGATCACTCCAATCCTTCCTCGATGGACCTACAGATTTTGAGAACGTTGATTCGTTCGCAATCTTGTAAGATCTTGTTAAACAGCTAGTAAAACACACACAGTTTTCTCAAAAAATTGATGAAATAAGTTGGGAGATCAATGTAGTTGGTGTATAGAGGTTCCATAAAGAACAAAGAATTTGGTTTCCGCAGATTCTGAGAACGTTGATTCGTTCGCTATCTTGTAAGATCTTGTTAAACAACTAGTAAAACACACACAGTTTGCTCAAAAAATTGATGAAATAAGTTGGGAGATCAATATAGTTGGTGTATAGAGGTTCCATAAAGAACAAAGAATTTGGTTTCGGCAGATTCTGAGAAAGATGATTCGTTCGCAATCTTGAAAGATCTTGTTAAACAGCTAGCAAAACACTCACAGGTTTCTCAAAAAATTGATGAAATAAGTTGGGAGATCAATGTAGTTGGTGTATAGAGGTTCCATAAAGAACAAAGAATTTGGTTTCAGCAGATTCTGAGAAAGATGATTCGTTCGCAATCATGTAAGATCTTGTTAAACAGCTAGCAAAACACACACAGTTTTCTCAAAAAATTGATGAAATAAGTTGGGAGATCAATGTCGTTGGTGTATAGAGGTTCCATAAAGAACAAAGAATTTGGTTTCCTCATATTCTGAGAACTTTGATTCGTTCGCAAGCTTGTAAGATCTTGTTAAACAGCTAGTAAAACACAGACAGTTTTCTCAAAAAATTGATGAAATAAGTTGGGAGATCAATGTCGTTGGTGTATAGAGGTTCCATAAAGAAAAAGTAATTTGGTTTCGGAAGATTCTAAGAAAGATGATTCGTTCGCAATCTTGTAAGATCTTGTTAAACAGCTAGTAAAACACACACAGTTTTCTAAAAAAATTGATGAAATAAGTTGGGAGATCAATCTAGTTGGTGTATAGAGGTTCCATAAAGAACAAAGAATTTGGTTTCAGTAGATTCTGAGAAAGATGATTCATTCGCAATCATGTAAGATCTTTTTAAACAGCTACTAAAACGCACATAGTTTTCTCAAAAAAATTGTTGAAATAAGTTGGGAGATTAATGTAGATGGTGTATAGAGGTTCCATCAAGAACAAAGAATTTGGTTTCGGTAGATTCTGAGAAAGGTGTTTCGTTCGCAATATTGTAAGATCTTGTTAAACAGCTAGTAAAACACACACAGTTTTCTCAAAAAATTGATGAAATAAGTTGGAAGATCAATGTAGTTGGTGTATAGAGGTTCCATAAAGAATAAAGAATTTAGTTTCGGTAGATTCTGAGAAAGGTGTTTCGTTCGCAATCTTGTAAGATCTTGTTAAACAGCGAGTAAAACACACATAGTTTTCTCAAAAAATTGATGAAATAAGTTGGGAGATCAATGTCCTTGGCGTATATAGGTTCCATAAAGAACAATGAATTTGGTTTCGGCAGATTCTGAGAACGTTGATTCGTTCGCAATCTTGTAAGATCTTGTTAAACAGCTAGTAAAACACGCACAGTTTTCTCAAAAAATAAATGAAATAAGTTGGGAGATCAATGTCGTTGGTGTATAGAGGTTCCATCAAGAACAAAGAATTTGGTTTCGGAAGATATTGAGAACATTGATTCGTTCGCAATATTGTAAGATTTTGTTAAACAGCTAGTAAAACACACACAGTTTTCTCAAAAAATTGATGAAATAAGTTAAGAGATCAATGCCGTTGGTGTTTCGAGTTTCCATAAAGAACAAAGAATTTGGTTTCGCCAGTTTCTGAGAACATTGATTCGTTCGTAATCTTGTAAGATCATGTTAAACAGCTAGTAAAACACACACAGTTTTCTCAAAAACATGATGAAATAAGTTGGGAGATCATTGTCGTTAGTGTATAGAGGTTCCATAAAGAACAAAGAATTTGGTTTCGGCAGATTCCGAGAACGTTGATATGTTTGCAATCTCGTAAGATCGTGCGAAAATGCCAAAATAACACGTATAATTTTCTCAAAAAAAGTTGAAAGATCTATGTTGTGGGTGTATCGAGGTCCCAAAAAGAGCCAAGAATTTGGTTTCGGCAGATTCCGAGAACGTTGATATGTTCGCAATCTCGTAAGATCGTGCGAAAATGCCAAAATTACACGTGAAATTTTCTCAAAAAAAGTTGAAATATCAATGTTGTGGGTGTATGGAGGTCCCAAAAAGAGCCAAGAATTTGGTTTCGGCAGATTCAGAGAACGTTGATATGTTCGCAATCTCGTAAGATCGTGCGAAAATGCAAAAATAACACGTCAAATTTTCTCAAAAAAAGTCGAAAGATCAATGTTGTGAGTGTATAGAGGTCCCAAAAAGAGCAAAGAATTTGGTTTCGGCAGATTCTGAGAACGTTGATATGTTCGCAAACTCGTAAGATCGTGCGAAAATGCCAAAATAACACGTCAAATTTTCTAAAAAAAAGTTGAAAGATCAATGTTGTGGGTGTATGGAGGTCCCAAAAAGAGCCAAGAATTTGGTTTCAACAGAGTCCGAGAAATTTGATATGTTCGTTCGCAATCTTGTAATATCGTGCGAAAATGCCTAAATAACACGTCAAATTTTCTCAAAAAAAGTTGAAAGATCAATGTTGTGGGTGTATGGAGGTCCCAAAAAGAACCAAGAATTTGGTTTCGACAGATTCCGAGAACGTTGATATGTTCGCAATCTCGTAAGATCGTGCGAAAATGCCAAAATAACACGTCAAATTTTCTAAAAAAAAGTTAAAAGATCAATGTTGTGGGTGTATGGAGGTCCCAAAAACAGCCAAGAATTTGGTTTCGGCAGATTCCCGGAAAGTTGATATGTTCGTTCGCAATCTCGTAAGATCGTGCGAAAATGCCAAAATAACACCTCAAATTTTCTCAAAAAAAGTTGAAAGACTAATGTTGTGGGTGTATGGAGGTCCCAAAAAGAGCCAAGAATTTGGTTTCGACAGATTCCGAGAACGTTGATATGTTCGCAATCTCGTAAGATCGTGCGAAAATACCAAAATAACACGTCAAATTTTCTCAAAAAAAGTTGAAAGATCAATGTTGTGGGTGTATGGAGGTCCCAAAAAGAGCCAACAATTTGGTTTCGGCAGATTCCGAGAACGTTGATATGTTCGCAATCTTGTAAGATCTTGCGAAAATGTTAAAATAACACATCAAATTTTCTAAAAAAAAGTCGAAAGATCAATGTTGTGAGTGTATAGAGGTCCCAAAAAGAGCAAAGAATTTGGTTTCGGCAGATTCCGAGAACGTTGATATGTTCGCAAACTCGTAAGATCGTGCGAAAATGCCAAAATAACACGTCAAATTTTCTCAAAAAAAGTTGAAAGATCAATGTTGTGGGTGTATGGAGGTCCCAAAAAGAGCCAAGAATTTGGTTTCAACAGAGTCCGAGAAATTTGATATGTTCGTTCGCAATCTTGTAATATCGTGCGAAAATGCCTAAATAACACGTCAAATTTTCTCAAAAAAAGTTGAAAGATCAATGTTGTGGGTGTATGGAGGTCCCAAAAAGAGCCAAGAATTTGGTTTCGACAGATTCCGAGAACGTTGATATGTTCGCAATCTCGTAAGATCGTGCGAAAATGCCAAAATAACACGTCAAATTTTCTAAAAAAAAGTTGAAAGATCAATGTTGTGGGTGTATGGAGGTCCCAAAAAGAGCCAAGAATTTGGTTTCGGCAGATTCCCAGAAAGTTGATATGTTCGTTCGCAATCTCGTAAGATCGTGCGAGATGCCAAAATAACACCTCAAATTTTCTCAAAAAAAGTTGAAAGACTAATGTTGTGGGTGTATGGAGGTCCCAAAAAGAGCCAAGAATTTGGTTTCGACAGATTCCGAGAACGTTGATATGTTCGCAATCTTGTAAGATCTTGCGAAAATGCAAAAATAACACAACAAATTTTCTCAAAAAAAGTTGAAAGATCAATGTTGTCGGTGTATGGAGGTCCCAAAAAGAGCCAAGAATTTGGTTTCGGCAGATTCCGAGAACGTTGATATGTTCGCAATCTCGTATGATCGTGCGAAAATGCCAAAATAACACCTCAAATTTTCTCAAAAAAAGTGGAAAGATCAATGTTGTGGGTGTATGGAGGTCCCAAAAAGAGCCAACAATTAGGTTTCGGCAGAGTCTGAGAAAGTTGATATGTTCGCAATCTCGTAAGATCGTGCGAAAATGCCAAAATAACTCGTCAAATTTTCTCAAAAAAAGTGGAAAGATCAATGTTGTGGGTGTATGGAGGTCCCAAAAAGAGCCAAAAATTTAGTTTCGGCAGATTCCTAGAAATTTGATATGCTCGTTCGCAATCTCGTAATATCGTGCGAAAATGCCAAAATAACACTTCAAATTTTCTCAAAAAAAGTTGAAAGACCAATGTTGTGGGTGTATGGAGGTCCCAAAAAGAGCCAAGAATTTGGTTTCGACAGATTCCGAGAACGTTGATATGTTCGCAATCTCGTAAGATCGTGCGAAAATGCCTAAATAACTCGTCAAATTTTCTCAAAAAAAGTTGAAAGATCAATGTTGTGGGTGTATGGAGGTCCCAAAAAGAGCCAAGAATTTAGTTTCGGCAGATTCCGAGAAATTTGATATGTTCGTTCGCAATCTCGTAATATCGTGCGAAAATGCCAAAATAACACGTCAAATTTTCTAAAAAAAAGTTGAAAAACCAATGTTGTCGGTGTATGGAGGTCCCAAAAAGAGCCAAGAATTTGGTTTCGACAGATTCCGAGAACGTTGATATGTTCGCAATCTCGCAAGATCGTGCGAAAATACCAAAATAACACGTCAAATTTTCTCAAAAAAAGTTGAAAGATCAATGTTGTGGGTGTATGGAGGTCCCAAAAAGAGCCAATAATTTGGTTTCGGCCGATTCCGAGAACGTTGATATGTTCGTAATCTCGTAAGATCGTGCGAAAATGCCAAAATAACACGTGAAATTTTCTCAAAAAAAGTTGAAATATCAATGTTGTGGGTGTATGGAGGTCCCAAAAAGAGCCAAGAATTTGGTTTCGGCAGATTCAGAGAACGTTGATATGTTCGCAGTCTCGTAAGATCGTGCGAAAATGCAAAAATAACAAGTCAAATTTTCTCAAAAAAAGTCGAAAGATCAATGTTGTGAGTGTATAGAGGTCCAAAAAAGAGCACAGAATTTGGTTTCGGCAGATTCCGAGAACGTTGATATGTTCGCAATCTCGTAAGATCGTGCGAAAATGCCAAAATAACACGTAAAATTTTCTCAAAAAAAGTTGAAAGATCAATGTTGTGGGTGTAAATAGGTCCCAAAAAGAGCCAAGAATTTGGTTTCAACAGAGTCCGAGAAATTTGATATGTTCGTTCCCAATCTTGTAATATCGTGCGAAAATGCCTAAATAACACGTCAAATTTTCTCAAAAAAAAGTTGAAAGATCAATGTTGTGGGTGTATGGAGGTCCCAAAAAGAGCCAAGAATTTGGTTTCAACAGAGTCCGAGAAATTTGATATGTTCGTTCGCAATCTTGTAATATCGTGCGAAAATGCCTAAATAACACGTCAAATTTTCTCAAAAAAAGTAGAAAGATCAATGTTGTGGGTGTATGGAGGTCCCAAAAAGAACCAAGAATTTGGTTTCGACAGATTCCGAGAACGTTGATATGTTCGCAATCTCGTAAGATCGTGCGAAAATGCCAAAATAACACGTCAAATTTTCTAAAAAAAAGTTGAAAGATCAATGTTGTGGGTGTATGGAGGTCCCAAAAAGAGCCAATAATTTAGTTTCGGCAGATTCCGAGTAATTTGATATGTTCGTTCGCAATCTCGTAATATCGTGCGAAAATGCCATAATAACACTTCAAATTTTCTCAAAAAAAGTTGAAAGACCAATGTTGTGGGTGTATGGAGGTCCCAAAAAGAGCCAAGAATTTGGTTTCGACAGATTCCGAGAACGTTGATATGTTCGCAATCTCGTAAGATCGTGCGAAAATGCCTAAATAACTCGTCAAATTTTCTCAAAAAAAGTTGAAAGATCAATGTTGTGGGTGTATGGAGGTCCCAAAAAGAGCCAAGAATTTGGTTTCAACAGAGTCCGAGAAATTTGATATGTTCGTTCGTAATCTTGTAATATCGTGCGAAAATGCCTAAATAACACGTCAAATTTTCTCAAAAAAAGTTGAAAGATCAATGTTGTGGGTGTATGGAGGTCCCAAAAAGAACCAAGAATTTGGTTTCGGCAGATTCCGAGAACGTTGATATGTTCGCAATCTCGTAAGATCGTGCGAAAATGCCAAAATAACACGTCAAATTTTCTAAAAAAAAGTTGAAAGATCAATGTTGTGGGTGTATGGAGGTCCCAAAAACAGCCAAGAATTTGGTTTCGGCAGATTCCCGGAAAGTTGATATGTTCGTTCGCAATCTCGTAAGATCGTGCGAAAATGCCAAAATAACACCTCAAATTTTCTCAAAAAAAGTTGAAAGACTAATGTTGTGGGTGTATGGAGGTCCCAAAAAGAGCCAAGAATTTGGTTTCGACAGATTCCGAGAACGTTGATATGTTCGCAATCTCGTAAGATCGTGCGAAAATACCAAAATAACACGTCAAATTTTCTCAAAAAAAGTTGAAAGATCAATGTTGTGGGTGTATGGAGGTCCCAAAAAGAGCCAACAATTTGGTTTCGGCAGATTCCGAGAACGTTGATATGTTCGCAATCTTGTAAGATCTTGCGAAAATGTTAAAATAACACATCAAATTTTCTCAAAAAAAGTCGAAAGATCAATGTTGTGAGTGTATAGAGGTCCCAAAAAGAGCAAAGAATTTGGTTTCGGCAGATTCCGAGAACGTTGATATGTTCGCCAACTCGTAAGATCGTGCGAAAATGCCAAAATAACACGTCAAATTTTCTCAAAAAAAGTTGAAAGATCAATGTTGTGGGTGTATGGAGGTCCCAAAAAGAGCCAAGAATTTGGTTTCAACAGAGTCCGAGAAATTTGATATGTTCGTTCGCAATCTTGTAATATCGTGCGAAAATGCCTAAATAACACGTCAAATTTTCTCAAAAAAAGTTGAAAGATCAATGTTGTGGGTGTATGGAGGTCCCAAAAACAGCCAAGAATTTGGTTTCGGCAGATTCCCGGAAAGTTGATATGTTCGTTCGCAATCTCGTAAGATCGTGCGAAAATGCCAAAATAACACGTCAAATTTTCTAAAAAAAAGTTGAAAGATCAATGTTGTGGGTGTATGGAGGTCCCAAAAAGAGCCAAGAATTTGGTTTCGGCAGATTCCCAGAAAGTTGATATGTTCGTTCGCAATCTCGTAAGATCGTGCGAAAATGCCAAAATAACACCTCAAATTTTCTCAAAAAAAGTTGAAAGACTAATGTTGTGGGTGTATGGAGGTCCCAAAAAGAGCCAAGAATTTGGTTTCGACAGATTCCGAGAACGTTGATATGTTCGCAATCTTGTAAGATCTTGCGAAAATGCAAAAATAACACAACAAATTTTCTCAAAAAAAGTTGAAAGATCAATGTTGTCGGTGTATGGAGGTCCCAAAAAGAGCCAAGAATTTGGTTTCGGCAGATTCCGAGAACGTTGATATGTTCGCAATCTCGTATGATCGTGCGAAAATGCCAAAATAACACCTCAAATTTTCTCAAAAAAAGTGGAAAGATCAATGTTGTGGTTGTATGGAGGTCCCAAAAAGAGCCAACAATTAGGTTTCGGCAGATTCTGAGAAAGTTGATATGTTCGCAATCTCGTAAGATCGTGCGAAAATGCCAAAATAACTCGTCAAATTTTCTCAAAAAAAGTGGAAAGATCAATGTTGTGGGTGTATGGAGGTCCCAAAAAGAGCCAAAAATTTAGTTTCGGCAGATTCCTAGAAATTTGATATGCTCGTTCGCAATCTCGTAATATCGTGCGAAAATGCCAAAATAACACTTCAAATTTTCTCAAAAAAAGTTGAAAGACCAATGTTGTGGGTGTATGGAGGTCCCAAAAAGAGCCAAGAATTTGGTTTCGACAGATTCCGAGAACGTTGATATGTTCGCAATCTCGTAAGATCGTGCGAAAATGCCTATATAACTCGTCAAATTTTCTCAAAAAAAGTTGAAAGATCAATGTTGTGGGTGTATGGAGGTCCCAAAAAGAGCCAAGAATTTAGTTTCGGCAGATTCCGAGAAATTTGATATGTTCGTTCGCAATCTCGTAATATCGTGCGAAAATGCCAAAATAACACGTCAAATTTTCTAAAAAAAAGTTGAAAAACCAATGTTGTCGGTGTATGGAGGTCCCAAAAAGAGCCAAGAATTTGGTTTCGACAGATTCCGAGAACGTTGATATGTTCGCAATCTCGCAAGATCGTGCGAAAATACCAAAATAACACGTCAAATTTTCTCAAAAAAAGTTGAAAGATCAATGTTGTGGGTGTATGGAGGTCCCAAAAAGAGCCAATAATTTGGTTTCGGCCGATTCCGAGAACGTTGATATGTTCGTAATCTCGTAAGATCGTGCGAAAATGCCAAAATAACACGTGAAATTTTCTCAAAAAAAGTTGAAATATCAATGTTGTGGGTGTATGGAGGTCCCAAAAAGAGCCAAGAATTTGGTTTCGGCAGATTCAGAGAACGTTGATATGTTCGCAGTCTCGTAAGATCGTGCGAAAATGCAAAAATAACAAGTCAAATTTTCTCAAAAAAAGTCGAAAGATCAATGTTGTGAGTGTATAGAGGTCCAAAAAAGAGCACAGAATTTGGTTTCGGCAGATTCCGAGAACGTTGTTATGTTCGCAATCTCGTAAGATCGTGCGAAAATGCCAAAATAACACGTAAAATTTTCTCAAAAAAAGTTGAAAGATCAATGTTGTGGGTGTAAATAGGTCCCAAAAAGAGCCAAGAATTTGGTTTCAACAGAGTCCGAGAAATTTGATATGTTCGTTCCCAATCTTGTAATATCGTGCGAAAATGCCTAAATAACACGTCAAATTTTCTCAAAAAAAAGTTGAAAGATCAATGTTGTGGGTGTATGGAGGTCCCAAAAAGAGCCAAGAATTTGGTTTCAACAGAGTCCGAGAAATTTGATATGTTCGTTCGCAATCTTGTAATATCGTGCGAAAATGCCTAAATAACACGTCAAATTTTCTCAAAAAAAGTAGAAAGATCAATGTTGTGGGTGTATGGAGGTCCCAAAAAGAACCAAGAATTTGGTTTCGACAGATTCCGAGAACGTTGATATGTTCGCAATCTCGTAAGATCGTGCGAAAATGCCAAAATAACACGTCAAATTTTCTAAAAAAAAGTTGAAAGATCAATGTTGTGGGTGTATGGAGGTCCCAAAAAGAGCCAATAATTTAGTTTCGGCAGATTCCGAGTAATTTGATATGTTCGTTCGCAATCTCGTAATATCGTGCGAAAATGCCAAAATAACACTTCAAATTTTCTCAAAAAAAGTTGAAAGACCAATGTTGTGGGTGTATGGAGGTCCCAAAAAGAGCCAAGAATTTGGTTTCGACAGATTCCGAGAACGTTGATATGTTCGCAATCTCGTAAGATCGTGCAAAAATGCCTAAATAACTCGTCAAATTTTCTCAAAAAAAGTTGAAAGATCAATGTTGTGGGTGTATGGAGGTCCCAAAAACAGCCAAGAATTTGGTTTCGGCAGATTCCGAGAAAGTTGATTTGTTCGCAATCTCGTAAGATCGTGCGAAAATGCCAAAATAACACATCAAAATTTCTAAAAAAAAGTTGAAAGCCCACTGTTGTGGGTGTATGGAGGTCCCAAAAAGAGCCAAGAATTTAGTTTCGGTAGATTCCGAGAACGTTGATATGTTCGCAATGTCGTAAGATCGTGCGAAAATGCCAAAATAACACGTCAAATTTTCTCAAAAAAAGTTGAAAGATCAATGTTATGGGTGTATGGAGGTCCCAAAAAGAGCCAAGAATTTAGTTTCGGCAGATTCCGAGAACGTTGATATGTTCGCAATGTCGTAAGATCGTGCGAAAATGCCAAAATAACACGTCAAATTTTCTCAAAAAAAGTTGAAAGATCAATGTTGTGGGTGTATGGAGGTCCCAAAAAGTGGCAAGAATTTGGTTTCGGCAGATTCCGAGAACGTTGATATGTTCGCAATGTCGTAAGATCGTGCGAAAATGCCAAAATAACACGTCAAATTTTCTAAAAAAAAGTTGAAAGATCAATGTTGTGGGTGTATGGAGGTCCCAAAAACAGCCAAGAATTTGGTTTCGGCAGATTCCGAGAACGTTGATTTGTTCGCAATCTCGTAAGATCGTGCGAAAATGCCAAAATAACACATCAAAATTTCTAAAAAAAAGTTGAAAGCCCACTGTTGTGGGTGTATGGAGGTCCCAAAAAGAGCCAAGAATTTGATTTCGGCAGATTCCGAGAACATTGATTTGTTCGCAATCTCGTAAGATCGTGCGAAAATGCCAAAATAACACATCAAATTTTCTCAAAAAAAGTTGAAAGACCAATGTTGTGGGTGTATGGAGGTCCCAAAAAGAGCCAAGAATTTGGTTTCGGCAGATTCCGGGAACGTTGATATGTTCGCAATCTCGTAAGATCGTGCGAAAATGCCAAAATAACACGTCAAATTTTCTCAAAAAAAGTTAAAAGATCAACGTTGTGGGTGTATGGAGGTCCCAAAAACAGCCAAGAATTTGGTTTCGGCAGATTCCGAGAACATTGATTTGTTCGCAATCTCGTAAGATCGTGCGAAAATACCAAAATAACACATCAAAATTTCTAAAAAAAAGTTGAAATCCCATTGTTGTGGATGTATGGAGGTCCCAAAAAGAGCCAAGAATTTGGTTTCGGCAGATTCCGAGAACGTTGATATGTTCGCAATCTCGTAAGATAGTTCGGAAATGCCAAAACAACACGTCAAATTTTCTCAAAAAAATTTGAAAGATCAATGTTGTGGGTGTATGGAGGTCCCAAAAACAGCCAAGAATTTGGTTTCGGCAGATTCCGAGAACGTTGATATGTTCGCAATCTCGTCAGATCGAGCGAAAATGCCAAAATAACACGTCAAATTTTCTAAAAAAAAGTTGAAAGATCAATGTTGTGGGTGTATGGAGGTCCCAAAAAGAGCCAAGAATTTGGTTTCGGCTGATTCCGAGAAAGTTGATATGTTCGCAATGTCGTAAGATCGTGCGAAAATGCCAAAATAACACGTCAAATTTTCTAAAAAAAAGTTGAAAGCCCACTGTTGTGGGTGTCTGGAGGTCCCAAAAAGAGCCAAGAATTTGGTTTCGGCAGATTCCGGGAACGTTGATATGTTCGCAATCTCGTAAGATCGTGCGAAAATGCCAAAATAACACGTCAAATTTTCTCAAAAAAAGTTAAAAGATCAACGTTGTGGGTGTATGGAGGTCCTAAAAACAGCCAAGAATTTGGTTTCGGCAGATTCCGAGAACATTGATTTGTTCGCAATCTCGTAAGATCGTGCGAAAATACCAAAATAACACATCAAAATTTCTAAAAAAAAGTTGAAATCCCATTGTTGTGGATGTATGGAGGTCCCAAAAAGAGCCAAGAATTTGGTTTCGGCAGATTTCGAGAACGTTGATATGTTCGCAATCTCGTAAGATAGTTCGGAAATGCCAAAACAACACGTCAAATTTTCTCAAAAAAATTTGAAAGATCAATGTTGTGGGTGTATGGAGGTCCCAAAAACAGCCAAGAATTTGGTTTCGGCAGATTCCGAGAACGTTGATATGTTCGCAATCTCGTCAGATCGAGCGAAAATGCCAAAATAACACGTCAAATTTTCTAAAAAAAAGTTGAAAGATCAATGTTGTGGGTGTATGGAGGTCCCAAAAAGAGCCAAGAATTTGGTTTCGGCTGATTCCGAGAAAGTTGATATGTTCGCAATGTCGTAAGATCGTGCGAAAATGCCAAAATAACACGTCAAATTTTCTAAAAAAAAGTTGAAAGCCCACTGTTGTGGGTGTCTGGAGGTCCCAAAAAGAGCCAAGAATTTGGTTTCGGCAGATTCCGGGAACGTTGATATGTTCGCAATCTCGTAAGATCGTGCGAAAATGCCAAAATAACACGTCAAATTTTCTCAAAAAAAGTTAAAAGATCAATGTTGTGGGTGTATGGAGGTCCCAAAAACAGCCAAGAATTTGGTTTCGGCAGATTCCGAGAACATTGATTTGTTCGCAATCTCGTAAGATCGTGCGAAAATACCAAAATAACACATCAAAATTTCTAAAAAAAAGTTGAAATCCCATTGTTGTGGATGTATGGAGGTCCCAAAAAGAGCCAAGAATTTGGTTTCGGCAGATTCCGTGAACGTTGATATGTTCGCAATGTCGTAAGATCGTGCGAAAATGCCAAAATAACACGTCAAATTTTCTCAAAAAAAGTTGAAAGATCAATGTTGTGGGTGTATGGAGGTCCCAAAAAGTGGCAAGAATTTGGTTTCGGCTGATTCCGAGAACGTTGATATGTTCGCAATGTCGTAAGATCGTGCGAAAATGCCAAAATAACACGTCTAATTTTCTAAAAAAAAGTTGAAAGATCAATGTTGTGGGTGTATGGAGGTCCCAAAAACAGCCAAGAATTTGGTTTCGGCAGATTCCGAGAACGTTGATTTGTTCGCAATCTCGTAAGATCGTGCGAAAATGCCAAAATAACACATCAAAATTTCTAAAAAAAAGTTGAAAGCCCACTGTTGTGGGTGTATGGAGGTCCCAAAAAGAGCCAAGAATTTGATTTCGGCAGATTCCGAGAACATTGATTTGTTCGCAATCTCGTAAGATCGTGCGAAAATGCCAAAATAACACATCAAATTTTCTCAAAGAGTTGAAAGACCAATGTTGTGGGTGTATGGAGGTCCCAAAAAGAGCCAAGAATTTGGTTTCGGCAGATTCCGGGAACGTTGATATGTTCGCAATCTCGTAAGATCGTGCGAAAATGCCAAAATAACACGTCAAATTTTCTCAAAACAAGTTAAAAGATCAATGTTGTGGGTGTATGGAGGTCCCAAAAACAGCCAAGAATTTGGTTTCGGCAGATTCCGAGAACATTGATTTGTTCGCAATCTCGTAAGATCGTGCGAAAATACCAAAATAACACATCAAAATTTCTAAAAAAAAGTTGAAATCCCATTGTTGTGGATGTATGGAGGTCCCAAAAAGAGCCAAGAATTTGGTTTCGGCAGATTCCGAGAACGTTGATATGTTCGCAATCTCGTAAGATAGTTCGGAAATGCCAAAACAACACGTCAAATTTTCTCAAAAAAATTTGAAAGATCAATGTTGTGGGTGTATGGAGGTCCCAAAAACAACCAAGAATTTGGTTTCGGCAGATTCCGAGAACGTTGATATGTTCGCAATCTCGTCAGATCGAGCGAAAATGCCAAAATAACACGTCAAATTTTCTAAAAAAAAGTTGAAAGATCAATGTTGTGGGTGTATGGAGGTCCCAAAAAGAGCCAAGAATTTGGTTTCGGCTGATTCCGAGAAAGTTGATATGTTCGCAATGTCGTAAGATCGTGCGAAAATGCCAAAATAACACGTCAAATTTTCTAAAAAAGAGTTGAAAGACCACTGTTGTGGGTGTATGGAGGTCCCAAAAAGAGCCAAGAATTTGGTTTCGGCAGATTCCGGGAACGTTGATATGTTCGCAATCTCGTAAGATCGTGCGAAAATGCCAAAATAACACGTCAAATTTTCTAAAAAAAAGTTGAAAGATCAATGTTGTGGGTGTATGGAGGTCCCAAAAAGAGCCAAGAATTTGGTTTCGGCGGATTCCGAGAAAGTTGATATGTTCGCAATGTCGTAAGATCGTGCGAAAATGCCAAAATAACACGTCAAATTTTCTCAAAAAAAGTTGAAAGATCAATGTTGTGGGTGTATGGAGGTCCCAAAAAGAGCCAAGAATTTAGTTTCGGCAGATTCCGGCAACGTTGATATGTTCGCAATCTCGTAAGATCGTGCGAAAATGCCAAAATAACACGTCAAATTTTCTCAAAAAAAGTTAAAAGATCAATGTTGTAGGTGTATGGAGGTCCCAAAAACAGCCAAGAATTTGGTTTCGGCAGATTCCGAGAACATTGATTTGTTCGCAATCTCGTAAGATCGTGCGAAAATACCAAAATAACACATCAAAATTTCTAAAAAAAAGTTGAAATCCCATTGTTGTGGATGTATGGAGGTCCCAAAAAGAGCCAAGAATTTGGTTTCGGCAGATTCCGAGAACGTTGATATGTTCGCAATCTCGTAAGATAGTTCAGAAATGCCAAAACAACACGTCAAATTTTCTAAAAAAAATTTGAAAGATCAATGTTGTGGGTGTATGGAGGTCCCAAAAACAGCCAAGAATTTGGTTTCGGCAGATTCCGAGAACGTTGATATGTTCGCAATCTCGTCAGATCGAGCGAAAATGCCAAAATAACACGTCAAATTTTCTAAAAAAAAGTTGGAAGATCAATGTTGTGGGTGTATGGAGGTCCCAAAAAGAGCCAAGAATTTGGTTTCGGCTGATTCCGAGAAAGTTGATATGTTCGCAATGTCGTAAGATCGTGCGAAAATGCCAAAATAACACGTCAAATTTTCTAAAAAAAAGTTGAAAGCCCACTGTTGTGGGTGTATGGAGGTCCCAAAAAGAGCCAAGAATTTGGTTTCGGCAGATTCCGGGAACGTTGATATGTTCGCAATCTCGTAAGATCGTGCGAAAATGCCAAAATAACACGTCAAATTTTCTAAAAAAAAGTTGAAAGATCAATGTTGTGGGTGTATGGAGGTCCCAAAAAGAACCAAGAATTTGGTTTCGACAGATTCCGAGAACGTTGATATGTTCGCAATCTCGTAAGATCGTGCGAAAATGCCTAAATAACTCGTCAAATTTTCTCAAAAAAAGTTGAAAGATCAATGTTGTGGGTGTATGGAGGTCCCAAAAACAGCCAAGAATTTGGTTTCGGCAGATTCCGAGAAAGTTGATTTGTTCGCAATCTCGTAAGATCGTGCGAAAATGCCAAAATAACACATCAAAATTTCTAAAAAAAAGTTGAAAGCCCACTGTTGTGGGTGTATGGAGGTCCCAAAAAGAGCCAAGAATTTAGTTTCGGCAGATTCCGAGAACGTTGATATGTTCGCAATGTCGTAAGATCGTGCGAAAATGCCAAAATAACACGTCAAATTTTCTCAAAAAAAGTTGAAAGATCAATGTTATGGGTGTATGGAGGTCCCAAAAAGAGCCAAGAATTTAGTTTCGGCAGATTCCGAGAACGTTGATATGTTCGCAATGTCGTAAGATCGTGCGAAAATGCCAAAATAACACGTCAAATTTTCTCAAAAAAAGTTGAAAGATCAATGTTGTGGGTGTATGGAGGTCCCAAAAAGTGGCAAGAATTTGGTTTCGGCAGATTCCGAGAACGTTGATATGTTCGCAATGTCGTAAGATCGTGCGAAAATGCCAAAATAACACGTCAAATTTTCTAAAAAAAAGTTGAAAGATCAATGTTGTGGGTGTATGGAGGTCCCAAAAACAGCCAAGAATTTGGTTTCGGCAGATTCCGAGAACGTTGATTTGTTCGCAATCTCGTAAGATCGTGCGAAAATGCCAAAATAACACATCAAAATTTCTAAAAAAAAGTTGAAAGCCCACTGTTGTGGGTGTATGGAGGTCCCAAAAAGAGCCAAGAATTTGATTTCGGCAGATTCCGAGAACATTGATTTGTTCGCAATCTCGTAAGATCGTGCGAAAATGCCAAAATAACACATCAAATTTTCTCAAAAAAAGTTGAAAGACCAATGTTGTGGGTGTATGGAGGTCCCAAAAAGAGCCAAGAATTTGGTTTCGGCAGATTCCGGGAACGTTGATATGTTCGCAATCTCGTAAGATCGTGCGAAAATGCCAAAATAACACGTCAAATTTTCTCAAAAAAAGTTAAAAGATCAACGTTGTGGGTGTATGGAGGTCCCAAAAACAGCCAAGAATTTGGT
Source organism: Fragaria x ananassa (assembly GCA_034370585.1). Lineage (NCBI taxonomy): Eukaryota > Viridiplantae > Streptophyta > Magnoliopsida > Rosales > Rosaceae > Fragaria > Fragaria x ananassa. The sequence goes on along the minus strand of CP139753.1, from coordinate 17,333,154 downwards.
TTCGGCAGATTCCGAGAACATTGATTTGTTCGCAATCTCGTAAGATCGTGCGAAAATACCAAAATAACACATCAAAATTTCTAAAAAAAAGTTGAAATCCCATTGTTGTGGATGTATGGAGGTCCCAAAAAGAGCCAAGAATTTGGTTTCGGCAGATTCCGAGAACGTTGATATGTTCGCAATCTCGTAAGATAGTTCGGAAATGCCAAAACAACACGTCAAATTTTCTCAAAAAAATTTGAAAGATCAATGTTGTGGGTGTATGGAGGTCCCAAAAACAGCCAAGAATTTGGTTTCGGCAGATTCCGAGAACGTTGATATGTTCGCAATCTCGTCAGATCGAGCGAAAATGCCAAAATAACACGTCAAATTTTCTAAAAAAAAGTTGAAAGATCAATGTTGTGGGTGTATGGAGGTCCCAAAAAGAGCCAAGAATTTGGTTTCGGCTGATTCCGAGAAAGTTGATATGTTCGCAATGTCGTAAGATCGTGCGAAAATGCCAAAATAACACGTCAAATTTTCTAAAAAAAAGTTGAAAGCCCACTGTTGTGGGTGTCTGGAGGTCCCAAAAAGAGCCAAGAATTTGGTTTCGGCAGATTCCGGGAACGTTGATATGTTCGCAATCTCGTAAGATCGTGCGAAAATGCCAAAATAACACGTCAAATTTTCTCAAAAAAAGTTAAAAGATCAATGTTGTGGGTGTATGGAGGTCCCAAAAACAGCCAAGAATTTGGTTTCGGCAGATTCCGAGAACATTGATTTGTTCGCAATCTCGTAAGATCGTGCGAAAATACCAAAATAACACATCAAAATTTCTAAAAAAAAGTTGAAATCCCATTGTTGTGGATGTATGGAGGTCCCAAAAAGAGCCAAGAATTTGGTTTCGGCAGATTCCGAGAACGTTGATATGTTCGCAATGTCGTAAGATCGTGCGAAAATGCCAAAATAACACGTCAAATTTTCTCAAAAAAAGTTGAAAGATCAATGTTGTGGGTGTATGGAGGTCCCAAAAAGAGCCAAGAATTTGGTTTCGGCAGATTCCGGGAACGTTGATATGTTCGCAATCTCGTAAGATCGTGCGAAAATGCCAAAATAACACGTCAAATTTTCTCAAAAAAAGTTAAAAGATCAATGTTGTGGGTGTATGGAGGTCCCAAAAACAGCCAAGAATTTGGTTTCGGCAGATTCCCAGAACATTGATTTGTTCGCAATCTCGTAAGATCGTGCGAAAATACCAAAATAACACATCAAAATTTCTAAAAAAAAGTTGAAATCCCATTGTTGTGGATGTATGGAGGTCCCAAAAAGAGCCAAGAATTTGGTTTCGGCAGATTCCGAGAACGTTGATATGTTCGCAATGTCGTAAGATCGTGCGAAAATGCCAAAATAACACGTCAAATTTTCTCAAAAAAAGTTGAAAGATCAATGTTGTGGGTGTATGGAGGTCCCAAAAAGTGGCAAGAATTTGGTTTCGGCAGATTCCGAGAACGTTGATATGTTCGCAATGTCGTAAGATCGTGCGAAAATGCCAAAATAACACGTCAAATTTTCTAAAAAAAAGTTGAAAGATCAATGTTGTGGGTGTATGGAGGTCCCAAAAACAGCCAAGAATTTGGTTTCGGCAGATTCCGAGAACGTTGATTTGTTCGCAATCTCGTAAGATCGTGCGAAAATGCCAAAATAACACATCAAAATTTCTAAAAAAAAGTTGAAAGCCCACTGTTGTGGGTGTATGGAGGTCCCAAAAAGAGCCAAGAATTTGATTTCGGCAGATTCCGAGAACATTGATTTGTTCGCAATCTCGTAAGATCGTGCGAAAATGCCAAAATAACACATCAAATTTTCTCAAAGAGTTGAAAGACCAATGTTGTGGGTGTATGGAGGTCCCAAAAAGAGCCAAGAATTTGGTTTCGGCAGATTCCGGGAACGTTGATATGTTCGCAATCTCGTAAGATCGTGCGAAAATGCCAAAATAACAAGTCAAATTTTCTCAAAACAAGTTAAAAGATCAATGTTGTGGGTGTATGGAGGTCCCAAAAACAGCCAAGAATTTGGTTTCGGCAGATTCCGAGAACATTGATTTGTTCGCAATTTCGTAAGATCGTGCGAAAATACCAAAATAACACATCAAAATTTCTAAAAAAAAGTTGAAATCCCATTGTTGTGGATGTATGGAGGTCCCAAAAAGAGCCAAGAATTTGGTTTCGGCAGATTCCGAGAACGTTGATATGTTCGCAATCTCGTAAGATAGTTCGGAAATGCCAAAACAACACGTCAAATTTTCTCAAAAAAATTTGAAAGATCAATGTTGTGGGTGTATGGAGGTCCCAAAAACAGCCAAGAATTTGGTTTCGGCAGATTCCGAGAAAGTTGATATGTTCGCAATCTCGTAAGATAGTTCGGAAATGCCAAAATAACACGTCAAATTTTCTAAAAAAAAGTTGAAAGATCAATGTTGTGGGTGTATTGAGGTCCCAAAAACAGCCAAGAATTTGGTTTCGGCAGATTCCGAGAAAGTTGATTTGTTCGCAATCTCGTAAGATCGTGCGAAAATGCCAAAATAACACATCAAAATTTCTAAAAAAAAGTTAAAAGATCAACGTTGTGGGTGTATGGAGGTCCCAAAAAGAGCCAAGAATTTAGTTTCGGCAGATTCCGAGAACGTTGATATGTTCGCAATGTCGTAAGATCGTGCGAAAATGCCAAAATAACACGTCAAATTTTCTCAAAAAAAGTTGAAAGATCAATGTTATGGGTGTATGGAGGTCCCAAAAAGAGCCAAGAATTTAGTTTCGGCAGATTCCGAGAACGTTGATTTGTTCGCAATCTCGTAAGATCGTGCGAAAATGCCAAAATAACACGTCAAATTTTCTCAAAAAAAGTTGAAAGACCAATGTTGTGGGTGTATGGAGGTCCCAAAAAGAGCCAAGAATTTGGTTTCGGCAGATTCCGGGAACGTTGATATGTTCGCAATCTCGTAAGATCGTGCGAAAATGCCAAAATAACACGTCAAATTTTCTCAAAAAAAGTTAAAAGATCAACGTTGTGGGTGTATGGAGGTCCCAAAAACAGCCAAGAATTTGGTTTCGGCAGATTCCGAGAACATTGATTTGTTCGCAATCTCGTAAGATCGTGCGAAAATACCAAAATAACACATCAAAATTTCTAAAAAAAAGTTGAAAGCCCACTGTTGTGGGTGTATGGAGGTCCCAAAAAGAGCCAAGAATTTGATTTCGGCAGATTCCGAGAACGTTGATTTGTTCGCAATCTCGTAAGATAGTTCGGAAATGCCAAAATAACACATCAAATTTTCTCAAAAAAAGTTGAAAGACCAATGTTGTGGGTGTATGGAGGTCCCAAAAACAGCCAAGAATTTGGTTTCGGCAGATTCCGGGAACGTTGATATGTTCGCAATCTCGTAAGATCGTGCGAAAATGCCAAAATAACACGTCAAATTTTCTCAAAACAAGTTAAAAGATCAATGTTGTGGGTGTATGGAGGTCCCAAAAACAGCCAAGAATTTGGTTTCGGCAGATTCCGAGAACATTGATTTGTTCGCAATCTCGTAAGATCGTGCGAAAATACCAAAATAACACATCAAAATTTCTAAAAAAAAGTTGAAAGCCCACTGTTGTGGATGTATGGAGGTCCCAAAAAGAGCCAAGAATTTGGTTTCGGCAGATTCCGAGAACGTTGATATGTTCGCAATGTCGTAAGATCGTGCGAAAATGCCAAAATAACACGTCAAATTTTCTCAAAAAAAGTTAAAAGATCAATGTTGTGGGTGTATGGAGGTCCCAAAAAGAGCCAAGAATTTGGTTTCGGCTGATTCCGAGAAAGTTGATATGTTCGCAATGTCGTAAGATCGTGCGAAAATGCCAAAATAACACGTCAAATTTTCTAAAAAAAAGTTGAAAGCCCACTGTTGTGGGTGTCTGGAGGTCCCAAAAAGAGCCAAGAATTTGGTTTCGGCAGATTCCGAGAACGTTGATATGTTCGCAATGTCGTAAGATCGTGCGAAAATGCCAAAATAACACGTCAAATTTTCTCAAAAAAAGTTGAAAGATCAATGTTGTGGGTGTATGGAGGTCCCAAAAAGAGCCAAGAATTTGGTTTCGGCAGATTCCGGGAACGTTGATATGTTCGCAATCTCGTAAGATCGTGCGAAAATGCCAAAATAACACGTCAAATTTTCTCAAAAAAAGATAAAAGATCAATGTTGTGGGTGTATGGAGGTCCCAAAAACAGCCAAGAATTTGGTTTCGGCAGATTCCCAGAACATTGATTTGTTCGCAATCTCGTAAGATCGTGCGAAAATACCAAAATAACACATCAAAATTTCTAAAAAAAAGTTGAAATCCCATTGTTGTGGATGTATGGAGGTCCCAAAAAGAGCCAAGAATTTGGTTTCGGCAGATTCCGAGAACGTTGATATGTTCGCAATCTCGTAAGATCGTGCGAAAATGCCAAAATAACACGTCAAATTTTCTCAAAAAAATTTGAAAGATCAATGTTGTGGGTGTATGGAGGTCCCAAAAAGTGGCAAGAATTTGGTTTCGGCAGATTCCGAGAACGTTGATATGTTCGCAATGTCGTAAGATCGTGCGAAAATGCCAAAATAACACGTCAAATTTTCTAAAAAAAAGTTGAAAGATCAATGTTGTGGGTGTATGGAGGTCCCAAAAACAGCCAAGAATTTGGTTTCGGCAGATTCCGAGAACGTTGATTTGTTCGCAATCTCGTAAGATCGTGCGAAAATGCCAAAATAACACATCAAAATTTCTAAAAAAAAGTTGAAAGCCCACTGTTGTGGGTGTATGGAGGTCCCAAAAAGAGCCAAGAATTTGATTTCGGCAGATTCCGAGAACATTGATTTGTTCGCAATCTCGTAAGATCGTGCGAAAATGCCAAAATAACACATCAAATTTTCTCAAAGAGTTGAAAGACCAATGTTGTGGGTGTATGGAGGTCCCAAAAAGAGCCAAGAATTTGGTTTCGGCAGATTCCGGGAACGTTGATATGTTCGCAATCTCGTAAGATCGTGCGAAAATGCCAAAATAACAAGTCAAATTTTCTCAAAACAAGTTAAAAGATCAATGTTGTGGGTGTATGGAGGTCCCAAAAACAGCCAAGAATTTGGTTTCGGCAGATTCCGAGAACATTGATTTGTTCGCAATCTCGTAAGATCGTGCGAAAATACCAAAATAACACATCAAAATTTCTAAAAAAAAGTTGAAATCCCATTGTTGTGGATGTATGGAGGTCCCAAAAAGAGCCAAGAATTTGGTTTCGGCAGATTCCGAGAACGTTGATATGTTCGCAATCTCGTAAGATAGTTCGGAAATGCCAAAACAACACGTCAAATTTTCTCAAAAAAATTTGAAAGATCAATGTTGTGGGTGTATGGAGGTCCCAAAAACAGCCAAGAATTTGGTTTCGGCAGATTCCGAGAAAGTTGATATGTTCGCAATCTCGTAAGATAGTTCGGAAATGCCAAAATAACACGTCAAATTTTCTAAAAAAAAGTTGAAAGATCAATGTTGTGGGTGTATTGAGGTCCCAAAAACAGCCAAGAATTTGGTTTCGGCAGATTCCGAGAAAGTTGATTTGTTCGCAATCTCGTAAGATCGTGCGAAAATGCCAAAATAACACATCAAAATTTCTAAAAAAAAGTTGAAAGCCCACTGTTGTGGGTGTATGGAGGTCCCAAAAAGAGCCAAGAATTTAGTTTCGGCAGATTCCGAGAACGTTGATATGTTCGCAATGTCGTAAGATCGTGCGAAAATGCCAAAATAACATGTCAAATTTTCTCAAAAAAAGTTGAAAGATCAATGTTATGGGTGTATGGAGGTCCCAAAAAGAGCCAAGAATTTAGTTTCGGCAGATTCCGAGAACGTTGATATGTTCGCAATGTCGTAAGATCGTGCGAAAATGCCAAAATAACACGTCAAATTTTCTCAAAAAAAGTTGAAAGATCAATGTTGTGGGTGTATGGAGGTCCCAAAAAGTGGCAAGAATTTGGTTTCGGCAGATTCCGAGAACGTTGATATGTTCGCAATGTCGTAAGATCGTGCGAAAATGCCAAAATAACACGTCAAATTTTCTAAAAAAAAGTTGAAAGATCAATGTTGTGGGTGTATGGAGGTCCCAAAAACAGCCAAGAATTTGGTTTCGGCAGATTCCGAGAACGTTGATTTGTTCGCAATCTCGTAAGATCGTGCGAAAATGCCAAAATAACACATCAAAATTTCTAAAAAAAAGTTGAAAGCCCACTGTTGTGGGTGTATGGAGGTCCCAAAAAGAGCCAAGAATTTGATTTCGGCAGATTCCGAGAACATTGATTTGTTCGCAATCTCGTAAGATCGTGCGAAAATGCCAAAATAACACATCAAATTTTCTCAAAAAAAGTTGAAAGACCAATGTTGTGGGTGTATGGAGGTCCCAAAAAGAGCCAAGAATTTGGTTTCGGCAGATTCCGGGAACGTTGATATGTTCGCAATCTCGTAAGATCGTGCGAAAATGCCAAAATAACACGTCAAATTTTCTCAAAACAAGTTAAAAGATCAATGTTGTGGGTGTATGGAGGTCCCAAAAACAGCCAAGAATTTGGTTTCGGCAGATTCCGAGAACATTGATTTGTTCGCAATCTCGTAAGATCGTGCGAAAATACCAAAATAACACATCAAAATTTCTAAAAAAAAGTTGAAATCCCATTGTTGTGGATGTATGGAGGTCCCAAAAAGAGCCAAGAATTTGGTTTCGGCAGATTCCGAGAACGTTGATATGTTCGCAATGTCGTAAGATCGTGCGAAAATGCCAAAATAACACGTCAAATTTTCTCAAAAAAAGTTGAAAGATCAATGTTGTGGGTGTATGGAGGTCCCAAAAAGAGCCAAGAATTTGGTTTCGGCTGATTCCGAGAAAGTTGATATGTTCGCAATGTCGTAAGATCGTGCGAAAATGCCAAAATAACACGTCAAATTTTCTAAAAAAAAGTTGAAAGCCCACTGTTGTGGGTGTCTGGAGGTCCCAAAAAGAGCCAAGAATTTGGTTTCGGCAGATTCCGAGAAAGTTGATATGTTCGCAATGTCGTAAGATCGTGCGAAAATGCCAAAATAACACGTCAAATTTTCTAAAAAAAAGTTGAAAGCCCACTGTTGTGGGTGTCTGGAGGTCCCAAAAAGAGCCAAGAATTTGGTTTCGGCAGATTCCGGGAACGTTGATATGTTCGCAATCTCGTAAGATCGTGCGAAAATGCCAAAATAACACGTCAAATTTTCTCAAAAAAAGATAAAAGATCAATGTTGTGGGTGTATGGAGGTCCCAAAAACAGCCAAGAATTTGGTTTCGGCAGATTCCGAGAACATTGATTTGTTCGCAATCTCGTAAGATCGTGCGAAAATACCAAAATAACACATCAAAATTTCTAAAAAAAAGTTGAAATCCCATTGTTGTGGATGTATGGAGGTCCCAAAAAGAGCCAAGAATTTGGTTTCGGCAGATTCCGAGAACGTTGATATGTTCGCAATGTCGTAAGATCGTGCGAAAATGCCAAAATAACACGTCAAATTTTCTCAAAAAAAGTTGAAAGATCAATGTTGTGGGTGTATGGAGGTCCCAAAAAGTGGCAAGAATTTGGTTTCGGCAGATTCCGAGAACGTTGATATGTTCGCAATGTCGTAAGATCGTGCGAAAATGCCAAAATAACACGTCAAATTTTCTAAAAAAAAGTTGAAAGATCAATGTTGTGGGTGTATGGAGGTCCCAAAAACAGCCAAGAATTTGGTTTCGGCAGATTCCGAGAACGTTGATTTGTTCGCAATCTCGTAAGATCGTGCGAAAATGCCAAAATAACACATCAAAATTTCTAAAAAAAAGTTGAAAGCCCACTGTTGTGGGTGTATGGAGGTCCCAAAAAGAGCCAAGAATTTGATTTCGGCAGATTCCGAGAACATTGATTTGTTCGCAATCTCGTAAGATCGTGCGAAAATGCCAAAATAACACATCAAATTTTCTCAAAGAGTTGAAAGACCAATGTTGTGGGTGTATGGAGGTCCCAAAAAGAGCCAAGAATTTGGTTTCGGCAGATTCCGGGAACGTTGATATGTTCGCAATCTCGTAAGATCGTGCGAAAATGCCAAAATAACAAGTCAAATTTTCTCAAAACAAGTTAAAAGATCAATGTTGTGGGTGTATGGAGGTCCCAAAAACAGCCAAGAATTTGGTTTCGGCAGATTCCGAGAACATTGATTTGTTCGCAATCTCGTAAGATCGTGCGAAAATACCAAAATAACACATCAAAATTTCTAAAAAAAAGTTGAAATCCCATTGTTGTGGATGTATGGAGGTCCCAAAAAGAGCCAAGAATTTGGTTTCGGCAGATTCCGAGAACGTTGATATGTTCGCAATCTCGTAAGATAGTTCGGAAATGCCAAAACAACACGTCAAATTTTCTCAAAAAAATTTGAAAGATCAATGTTGTGGGTGTATGGAGGTCCCAAAAACAGCCAAGAATTTGGTTTCGGCAGATTCCGAGAAAGTTGATATGTTCGCAATCTCGTAAGATAGTTCGGAAATGCCAAAATAACACGTCAAATTTTCTAAAAAAAAGTTGAAAGATCAATGTTGTGGGTGTATTGAGGTCCCAAAAACAGCCAAGAATTTGGTTTCGGCAGATTCCGAGAAAGTTGATTTGTTCGCAATCTCGTAAGATCGTGCGAAAATGCCAAAATAACACATCAAAATTTCTAAAAAAAAGTTGAAAGCCCACTGTTGTGGGTGTATGGAGGTCCCAAAAAGAGCCAAGAATTTAGTTTCGGCAGATTCCGAGAACGTTGATATGTTCGCAATGTCGTAAGATCGTGCGAAAATGCCAAAATAACACGTCAAATTTTCTCAAAAAAAGTTGAAAGATCAATGTTATGGGTGTATGGAGGTCCCAAAAAGAGCCAAGAATTTAGTTTCGGCAGATTCCGAGAACGTTGATATGTTCGCAATGTCGTAAGATCGTGCGAAAATGCCAAAATAACACGTCAAATTTTCTCAAAAAAAGTTGAAAGATCAATGTTGTGGGTGTATGGAGGTCCCAAAAAGTGGCAAGAATTTGGTTTCGGCAGATTCCGAGAACGTTGATATGTTCGCAATGTCGTAAGATCGTGCGAAAATGCCAAAATAACACGTCAAATTTTCTAAAAAAAAGTTGAAAGATCAATGTTGTGGGTGTATGGAGGTCCCAAAAACAGCCAAGAATTTGGTTTCGGCAGATTCCGAGAACGTTGATTTGTTCGCAATCTCGTAAGATCGTGCGAAAATGCCAAAATAACACATCAAAATTTCTAAAAAAAAGTTGAAAGCCCACTGTTGTGGGTGTATGGAGGTCCCAAAAAGAGCCAAGAATTTGATTTCGGCAGATTCCGAGAACATTGATTTGTTCGCAATCTCGTAAGATCGTGCGAAAATGCCAAAATAACACATCAAATTTTCTCAAAAAAAGTTGAAAGACCAATGTTGTGGGTGTATGGAGGTCCCAAAAAGAGCCAAGAATTTGGTTTCGGCAGATTCCGGGAACGTTGATATGTTCGCAATCTCGTAAGATCGTGCGAAAATGCCAAAATAACACGTCAAATTTTCTCAAAACAAGTTAAAAGATCAATGTTGTGGGTGTATGGAGGTCCCAAAAACAGCCAAGAATTTGGTTTCGGCAGATTCCGAGAACATTGATTTGTTCGCAATCTCGTAAGATCGTGCGAAAATACCAAAATAACACATCAAAATTTCTAAAAAAAAGTTGAAATCCCATTGTTGTGGATGTATGGAGGTCCCAAAAAGAGCCAAGAATTTGGTTTCGGCAGATTCCGAGAACGTTGATATGTTCGCAATGTCGTAAGATCGTGCGAAAATGCCAAAATAACACGTCAAATTTTCTCAAAAAAAGTTGAAAGATCAATGTTGTGGGTGTATGGAGGTCCCAAAAAGAGCCAAGAATTTGGTTTCGGCTGATTCCGAGAAAGTTGATATGTTCGCAATGTCGTAAGATCGTGCGAAAATGCCAAAATAACACGTCAAATTTTCTAAAAAAAAGTTGAAAGCCCACTGTTGTGGGTGTCTGGAGGTCCCAAAAAGAGCCAAGAATTTGGTTTCGGCAGATTCCGAGAAAGTTGATATGTTCGCAATGTCGTAAGATCGTGCGAAAATGCCAAAATAACACGTCAAATTTTCTAAAAAAAAGTTGAAAGCCCACTGTTGTGGGTGTCTGGAGGTCCCAAAAAGAGCCAAGAATTTGGTTTCGGCAGATTCCGGGAACGTTGATATGTTCGCAATCTCGTAAGATCGTGCGAAAATGCCAAAATAACACGTCAAATTTTCTCAAAAAAAGATAAAAGATCAATGTTGTGGGTGTATGGAGGTCCCAAAAACAGCCAAGAATTTGGTTTCGGCAGATTCCGAGAACATTGATTTGTTCGCAATCTCGTAAGATCGTGCGAAAATACCAAAATAACACATCAAAATTTCTAAAAAAAAGTTGAAATCCCATTGTTGTGGATGTATGGAGGTCCCAAAAAGAGCCAAGAATTTGGTTTCGGCAGATTCCGAGAACGTTGATATGTTCGCAATGTCGTAAGATCGTGCGAAAATGCCAAAATAACACGTCAAATTTTCTCAAAAAAAGTTGAAAGATCAATGTTGTGGGTGTATGGAGGTCCCAAAAAGTGGCAAGAATTTGGTTTCGGCAGATTCCGAGAACGTTGATATGTTCGCAATGTCGTAAGATCGTGCGAAAATGCCAAAATAACACGTCAAATTTTCTAAAAAAAAGTTGAAAGATCAATGTTGTGGGTGTATGGAGGTCCCAAAAACAGCCAAGAATTTGGTTTCGGCAGATTCCGAGAACGTTGATTTGTTCGCAATCTCGTAAGATCGTGCGAAAATGCCAAAATAACACATCAAAATTTCTAAAAAAAAGTTGAAAGCCCACTGTTGTGGGTGTATGGAGGTCCCAAAAAGAGCCAAGAATTTGATTTCGGCAGATTCCGAGAACATTGATTTGTTCGCAATCTCGTAAGATCGTGCGAAAATGCCAAAATAACACATCAAATTTTCTCAAAGAGTTGAAAGACCAATGTTGTGGGTGTATGGAGGTCCCAAAAAGAGCCAAGAATTTGGTTTCGGCAGATTCCGGGAACGTTGATATGTTCGCAATCTCGTAAGATCGTGCGAAAATGCCAAAATAACAAGTCAAATTTTCTCAAAACAAGTTAAAAGATCAATGTTGTGGGTGTATGGAGGTCCCAAAAACAGCCAAGAATTTGGTTTCGGCAGATTCCGAGAACATTGATTTGTTCGCAATCTCGTAAGATCGTGCGAAAATACCAAAATAACACATCAAAATTTCTAAAAAAAAGTTGAAATCCCATTGTTGTGGATGTATGGAGGTCCCAAAAAGAGCCAAGAATTTGGTTTCGGCAGATTCCGAGAACGTTGATATGTTCGCAATGTCGTAAGATCGTGCGAAAATGCCAAAATAACACGTCAAATTTTCTCAAAAAAAGTTGAAAGATCAATGTTGTGGGTGTATGGAGGTCCCAAAAAGAGCCAAGAATTTGGTTTCGGCTGATTCCGAGAAAGTTGATATGTTCGCAATGTCGTAAGATCGTGCGAAAATGCCAAAATAACACGTCAAATTTTCTAAAAAAAAGTTGAAAGCCCACTGTTGTGGGTGTCTGGAGGTCCCAAAAAGAGCCAAGAATTTGGTTTCGGCAGATTCCGAGAAAGTTGATATGTTCGCAATGTCGTAAGATCGTGCGAAAATGCCAAAATAACACGTCAAAATTTCTAAAAAAAAGTTGAAATCCCATTGTTGTGGATGTATGGAGGTCCCAAAAAGAGCCAAGAATTTGGTTTCGGCAGATTCCGAGAACGTTGATATGTTCGCAATCTCGTAAGATAGTTCGGAAATGCCAAAACAACACGTCAAATTTTCTCAAAAAAATTTGAAAGATCAATGTTGTGGGTGTATGGAGGTCCCAAAAACAGCCAAGAATTTGGTTTCGGCAGATTCCGAGAAAGTTGATATGTTCGCAATCTCGTAAGATAGTTCGGAAATGCCAAAATAACACGTCAAATTTTCTAAAAAAAAGTTGAAAGATCAATGTTGTGGGTGTATTGAGGTCCCAAAAACAGCCAAGAATTTGGTTTCGGCAGATTCCGAGAAAGTTGATTTGTTCGCAATCTCGTAAGATCGTGCGAAAATGCCAAAATAACACATCAAAATTTCTAAAAAAAAGTTGAAAGCCCACTGTTGTGGGTGTATGGAGGTCCCAAAAAGAGCCAAGAATTTAGTTTCGGCAGATTCCGAGAACGTTGATATGTTCGCAATGTCGTAAGATCGTGCGAAAATGCCAAAATAACACGTCAAATTTTCTCAAAAAAAGTTGAAAGATCAATGTTATGGGTGTATGGAGGTCCCAAAAAGAGCCAAGAATTTAGTTTCGGCAGATTCCGAGAACGTTGATATGTTCGCAATGTCGTAAGATCGTGCGAAAATGCCAAAATAACACGTCAAATTTTCTCAAAAAAAGTTGAAAGATCAATGTTGTGGGTGTATGGAGGTCCCAAAAAGAGCCAAGAATTTGGTTTCGGCAGATTCCGAGAACGTTGATATGTTCGCAATGTCGTAAGATCGTGCGAAAATGCCAAAATAACACGTCAAATTTTCTAAAAAAAAGTTGAAAGATCAATGTTGTGGGTGTATGGAGGTCCCAAAAACAGCCAAGAATTTGGTTTCGGCAGATTCCGAGAACGTTGATTTGTTCGCAATCTCGTAAGATCGTGCGAAAATGCCAAAATAACACATCAAAATTTCTAAAAAAAAGTTGAAAGCCCACTGTTGTGGGTGTATGGAGGTCCCAAAAAGAGCCAAGAATTTGATTTCGGCAGATTCCGAGAACATTGATTTGTTCGCAATCTCGTAAGATCGTGCGAAAATGCCAAAATAACACATCAAATTTTCTCAAAAAAAGTTGAAAGACCAATGTTGTGGGTGTATGGAGGTCCCAAAAAGAGCCAAGAATTTGGTTTCGGCAGATTCCGGGAACGTTGATATGTTCGCAATCTCGTAAGATCGTGCGAAAATGCCAAAATAACACGTCAAATTTTCTCAAAACAAGTTAAAAGATCAATGTTGTGGGTGTATGGAGGTCCCAACAACAGCCAAGAATTTGGTTTCGGCAGATTCCGAGAACATTGATTTGTTCGCAATCTCGTAAGATCGTGCGAAAATACCAAAATAACACATCAAAATTTCTAAAAAAAAGTTGAAATCCCATTGTTGTGGATGTATGGAGGTCCCAAAAAGAGCCAAGAATTTGGTTTCGGCAGATTCCGAGAACGTTGATATGTTCGCAATGTCGTAAGATCGTGCGAAAATGCCAAAATAACACGTCAAATTTTCTCAAAAAAAGTTGAAAGATCAATGTTGTGGGTGTATGGAGGTCCCAAAAAGAGCCAAGAATTTGGTTTCGGCTGATTCCGAGAAAGTTGATATGTTCGCAATGTCGTAAGATCGTGCGAAAATGCCAAAATAACACGTCAAATTTTCTAAAAAAAAGTTGAAAGCCCACTGTTGTGGGTGTCTGGAGGTCCCAAAAAGAGCCAAGAATTTGGTTTCGGCAGATTCCGAGAAAGTTGATATGTTCGCAATGTCGTAAGATCGTGCGAAAATGCCAAAATAACACGTCAAATTTTCTAAAAAAAAGTTGAAAGCCCACTGTTGTGGGTGTCTGGAGGTCCCAAAAAGAGCCAAGAATTTGGTTTCGGCAGATTCCGGGAACGTTGATATGTTCGCAATCTCGTAAGATCGTGCGAAAATGCCAAAATAACACGTCAAATTTTCTCAAAAAAAGATAAAAGATCAATGTTGTGGGTGTATGGAGGTCCCAAAAACAGCCAAGAATTTTGTTTCGGCAGATTCCGAGAACATTGATTTGTTCGCAATCTCGTAAGATCGTGCGAAAATACCAAAATAACACATCAAAATTTCTAAAAAAAAGTTGAAATCCCATTGTTGTGGATGTATGGAGGTCCCAAAAAGAGCCAAGAATTTGGTTTCGGCAGATTCCGAGAACGTTGATATGTTCGCAATGTCGTAAGATCGTGCGAAAATGCCAAAATAACACGTCAAATTTTCTCAAAAAAAGTTGAAAGATCAATGTTGTGGGTGTATGGAGGTCCCAAAAAGTGGCAAGAATTTGGTTTCGGCAGATTCCGAGAACGTTGATATGTTCGCAATGTCGTAAGATCGTGCGAAAATGCCAAAATAACACGTCAAATTTTCTAAAAAAAAGTTGAAAGATCAATGTTGTGGGTGTATGGAGGTCCCAAAAACAGCCAAGAATTTGGTTTCGGCAGATTCCGAGAACGTTGATTTGTTCGCAATCTCGTAAGATCGTGCGAAAATGCCAAAATAACACATCAAAATTTCTAAAAAAAAGTTGAAAGCCCACTGTTGTGGGTGTATGGAGGTCCCAAAAAGAGCCAAGAATTTGATTTCGGCAGATTCCGAGAACATTGATTTGTTCGCAATCTCGTAAGATCGTGCGAAAATGCCAAAATAACACATCAAATTTTCTCAAAGAGTTGAAAGACCAATGTTGTGGGTGTATGGAGGTCCCAAAAAGAGCCAAGAATTTGGTTTCGGCAGATTCCGGGAACGTTGATATGTTCGCAATCTCGTAAGATCGTGCGAAAATGCCAAAATAACACGTCAAATTTTCTCAAAAAAAGTTAAAAGATCAATGTTGTGGGTGTATGGAGGTCCCAAAAACAGCCAAGAATTTGGTTTCGGCAGATTCCCAGAACATTGATTTGTTCGCAATCTCGTAAGATCGTGCGAAAATACCAAAATAACACATCAAAATTTCTAAAAAAAAGTTGAAATCCCATTGTTGTGGATGTATGGAGGTCCCAAAAAGAGCCAAGAATTTGGTTTCGGCAGATTCCGAGAACGTTGATATGTTCGCAATGTCGTAAGATCGTGCGAAAATGCCAAAATAACACGTCAAATTTTCTCAAAAAAAGTTGAAAGATCAATGTTGTGGGTGTATGGAGGTCCCAAAAAGTGGCAAGAATTTGGTTTCGGCAGATTCCGAGAACGTTGATATGTTCGCAATGTCGTAAGATCGTGCGAAAATGCCAAAATAACACGTCAAATTTTCTAAAAAAAAGTTGAAAGATCAATGTTGTGGGTGTATGGAGGTCCCAAAAACAGCCAAGAATTTGGTTTCGGCAGATTCCGAGAACGTTGATTTGTTCGCAATCTCGTAAGATCGTGCGAAAATGCCAAAATAACACATCAAAATTTCTAAAAAAAAGTTGAAAGCCCACTGTTGTGGGTGTATGGAGGTCCCAAAAAGAGCCAAGAATTTGATTTCGGCAGATTCCGAGAACATTGATTTGTTCGCAATCTCGTAAGATCGTGCGAAAATGCCAAAATAACACATCAAATTTTCTCAAAGAGTTGAAAGACCAATGTTGTGGGTGTATGGAGGTCCCAAAAAGAGCCAAGAATTTGGTTTCGGCAGATTCCGGGAACGTTGATATGTTCGCAATCTCGTAAGATCGTGCGAAAATGCCAAAATAACAAGTCAAATTTTCTCAAAACAAGTTAAAAGATCAATGTTGTGGGTGTATGGAGGTCCCAAAAACAGCCAAGAATTTGGTTTCGGCAGATTCCGAGAACATTGATTTGTTCGCAATCTCGTAAGATCGTGCGAAAATACCAAAATAACACATCAAAATTTCTAAAAAAAAGTTGAAATCCCATTGTTGTGGATGTATGGAGGTCCCAAAAAGAGCCAAGAATTTGGTTTCGGCAGATTCCGGGAACGTTGATATGTTCGCAATCTCGTAAGATCGTGCGAAAATGCCAAAATAACACGTCAAATTTTCTCAAAAAAAGTTAAAAGATCAATGTTGTGGGTGTATGGAGGTCCCAAAAACAGCCAAGAATTTGGTTTCGGCAGATTCCGAGAACGTTGATTTGTTCGCAATCTCGTAAGATCGTGCGAAAATACCAAAATAACACATCAAAATTTCTAAAAAAAAGTTGAAATCCCATTGTTGTGGATGTATGGAGGTCCCAAAAAGAGCCAAGAATTTGGTTTCGGCAGATTCCGAGAACGTTGATATGTTCGCAATCTCGTAAGATAGTTCGGAAATGCCAAAACAACACGTCAAATTTTCTCAAAAAAATTTGAAAGATCAATGTTGTGGGTGTATGGAGGTCCCAAAAACAGCCAAGAATTTGGTTTCGGCAGATTCCGAGAACGTTGATATGTTCGCAATCTCGTCAGATCGAGCGAAAATGCCAAAATAACATGTCAAATTTTCTAAAAAAAAGTTGAAAGATCAATGTTGTGGGTGTATGGAGGTCCCAAAAAGAGCCAAGAATTTGGTTTCGGCTGATTCCGAGAAAGTTGATATGTTCGCAATGTCGTAAGATCGTGCGAAAATGCCAAAATAACACGTCAAATTTTCTAAAAAAAAGTTGAAAGCCCACTGTTGTGGGTGTCTGGAGGTCCCATAAAGAGCCAAGAATTTGGTTTCGGCAGATTCCGGGAACGTTGATATGTTCGCAATCTCGTAAGATCGTGCGAAAATGCCAAAATAACACGTCAAATTTTCTCAAAAAAAGTTAAAAGATCAATGTTGTGGGTGTATGGAGGTCCCAAAAACAGCCAAGAATTTGGTTTCGGCAGATTCCGAGAACATTGATTTGTTCGCAATCTCGTAAGATCGTGCGAAAATACCAAAATAACACATCAAAATTTCTAAAAAAAAGTTGAAATCCCATTGTTGTGGATGTATGGAGGTCCCAAAAAGAGCCAAGAATTTGATTTTGGCAGATTCCGAGAACATTGATTTGTTCGCAATCTCGTAAGATCGTGCGAAAATGCCAAAATAACACATCAAATTTTCTCAAAGAGTTGAAAGACCAATGTTGTGGGTGTATGGAGGTCCCAAAAAGAGCCAAGAATTTGGTTTCGGCAGATTCCGGGAACGTTGATATGTTCGCAATCTCGTAAGATCGTGCGAAAATGCCAAAATAACACATCAAATTTTCTCAAAAAAAGTTGAAAGACCAATGTTGTGGGTGTATGGAGGTCCCAAAAAGAGCCAAGAATTTGGTTTCGACAGATTCCGAGAACGTTGATATGTTCGCAATGTCGTAAGATCGTGCGCAAATGCCAAAATAACACGTCAAATTTTCTCAAAAAAAGTTGAAAGATCAATGTTATGGGTGTATGGAGGTCCCAAAAAGAGCCAAGAATTTAGTTTCGGCAGATTCCGAGAACGTTGATATGTTCGCAATGTCGTAAGATCGTGCGAAAATGCCAAAATAACACGTCAAATTTTCTCAAAAAAAGTTGAAAGATCAATGTTGTGGGTGTATGGAGGTCCCAAAAAGTGGCAAGAATTTGGTTTCGGCAGATTCCGAGAACGTTGATATGTTCGCAATGTCGTAAGATCGTGCGAAAATGCCAAAATAACACGTCAAATTTTCTAAAAAAAAGTTGAAAGATCAATGTTGTGGGTGTATGGAGGTCCCAAAAAGAGCCAAGAATTTGGTTTCGGCAGATTCCGAGAACGTTGATTTGTTCGCAATCTCGTAAGATCGTGCGAAAATGCCAAAATAACACATCAAAATTTCTAAAAAAAAGTTGAAAGCCCACTGTTGTGGGTGTATGGAGGTCCCAAAAAGAGCCAAGAATTTGATTTCGGCAGATTCCGAGAACATTGATTTGTTCGCAATCTCGTAAGATCGTGCGAAAATGCCAAAATAACACATCAAATTTTCTCAAAAAAAGTTGAAAGACCAATGTTGTGGGTGTATGGAGGTCCCAAAAAGAGCCAAGAATTTGGTTTCGGCAGATTCCGGGAAAGTTGATATGTTCGCAATCTCGTAAGATCGTGCGAAAATGCCAAAATAACACGTCAAATTTTCTAAAAAAAAGTTAAAAGATCAATGTTGTGGATGTATGGAGGTCCCAAAAAGAGCCAAGAATTTGGTTTCGGCAGATTCCGAGAACGTTGATATGTTCGCAATTTCGTAAGATAGTTCGGAAATGCCAAAATAACACGTCAAATTTTCTCAAAAAAATTTGAAAGATCAATGTTGTGGGTGTATGGAGGTCCCAAAAACAGCCAAGAATTTGGTTTTGGCAGATTCCGAGAACGTTGATATGTTCGCAATCTCGTCAGATCGAGCGAAAATGCCAAAATAACACGTCAAATTTTCTAAAAAAAAGTTGAAAGATCAATGTTGTGGGTGTATGGAGGTTCCAAAAAGAGCCAAGAATTTGGTTTCGGCTGATTCCGAGAAAGTTGATATGTTCGCAATGTCGTAAGATCGTGCGAAAATTCCAAAATAACATGTCAAATTTTCTCAAAAAAAGTTGAAAGATCAATGTTGTGGGTGTATGGAGGTCCCAAAAAGAGCCAAGAATTTAGTTTCGGCAGATTCCGGCAACGTTGATATGTTCGCAATCTCGTAAGATCGTGCGAAAATGCCAAAATAACACGTCAAATTTTCTCAAAAAAAGTTAAAAGATCAATGTTGTAGGTGTATGGAGGTCCCAAAAACAGCCAAGAATTTGGTTTCGGCAGATTCCGAGAACATTGATTTGTTCGCAATCTCGTAAGATCGTGCGAAAATACCAAAATAACACATCAAAATTTCTAAAAAAAAGTTGAAATCCCATTGTTGTGGATGTATGGAGGTCCCAAAAAGAGCCAAGAATTTGGTTTCGGCAGATTCCGAGAACGTTGATATGTTCGCAATCTCGTAAGATAGTTCAGAAATGCCAAAACAACACGTCAAATTTTCTAAAAAAAATTTGAAAGATCAATGTTGTGGGTGTATGGAGGTCCCAAAAACAGCCAAGAATTTGGTTTCGGCAGATTCCGAGAACGTTGATATGTTCGCAATCTCGTCAGATCGAGCGAAAATGCCAAAATAACACGTCAAATTTTCTAAAAAAAAGTTGGAAGATCAATGTTGTGGGTGTATGGAGGTCCCAAAAAGAGCCAAGAATTTGGTTTCGGCTGATTCCGAGAACGTTGATATGTTCGCAATCTCGTAAGATCGCGCGAAAATGCCAAAATAACACGTCAAATTTTCTCAAAAAAAGTTGAAAGATCAATGTTGTGGGTGTATGGAGGTCCCAAAAAGAGCCAAGAATTTAGTTTCGGTAGATTCCGAGAACGTTGATATGTTCGCAATCTCGTAAGATCGTGCGAAAATGCCAAAATAACACGTCAAATTTTCTAAAAAAAAGTTGAAAGATCAATGTTGTGGGTGTATGGAGGTCCCAAAAAGAACCAAGAATTGGTTTCGACAGATTCCGAGAACGTTGATATGTTCGCAATCTCGTAAGATCGTGCGAAAATGACAAAATAACACGTCAAATTTTCTAAAAAAAAGTTGAAAGATCAATGTTGTGGGTGTATGGAGGTCCCAAAAAGAGCCAATAATTTAGTTTCGGCAGATTCCGAGTAATTTGATATGTTCGTTCGCAATCTCGTAATATCGTGCGAAAATGCCAAAATAACACTTCAAATTTTCTCAAAAAAAGTTGAAAGACCAATGTTGTGGGTGTATGGAGGTCCCAAAAAGAGCCAAGAATTTGGTTTCGACAGATTCCGAGAACGTTGATATGTTCGCAATCTCGTAAGATCGTGCGAAAATGCCTAAATAACTAGTCAAATTTTCTCAAAAAAAGTTGAAAGATCAATGTTGTGGGTGTATGGAGGTCCCAAAAACAGCCAAGAATTTGGTTTCGGCTGATTCCGAGAACGTTGATTTGTTCGCAATCTCGAAAGATCGTGCGAAAATGCCAAAATAACACATCAAAATTTCTAAAAAAAAGTTGAAAGCCCACTGTTGTGGGTGTATGGAGGTCCCAAAAAGAGCCAAGAATTTAGTTTCGGCAGATTCCGAGAACGTTGATATGTTCGCAATGTCGTAAGATCGTGCGAAAATGCCAAAATAACACGTCAAATTTTCTCAAAAAAAGTTGAAAGATCAATGTTATGGGTGTATGGAGGTCCCAAAAAGAGCCAAGAATTTAGTTTCGGCAGATTCCGAGAACGTTGATATGTTCGCAATGTCGTAAGATCGTGCGAAAATGCCAAAATAACACGTCAAATTTTCTCAAAACAAGTTAAAAGATCAATGTTGTGGGTGTATGGAGGTCCCAAAAAGAGCCAAGAATTTAGTTTCGGCAGATTCCGAGAACGTTGATATGTTCGCAATGTCGTAAGATCGTGCGAAAATGCCAAAATAACACGTCAAATTTTCTAAAAAAAAGTTGAAAGCCCACTGTTGTGGGTGTCTGGAGGTCCCATAAAGAGCCAAGAATTTGGTTTCGGCAGATTCCGGGAACGTTGATATGTTCGCAATCTCGTAAGATCGTGCGAAAATGCCAAAATAACACGTCAAATTTTCTCAAAAAAAGTTAAAAGATCAATGTTGTGGGTGTATGGAGGTCCCAAAAACAGCCAAGAATTTGGTTTCGGCAGATTCCGAGAACATTGATTTGTTCGCAATCTCGTAAGATCGTGCGAAAATACCAAAATAACACATCAAAATTTCTAAAAAAAAGTTGAAATCCCATTGTAGTGGATGTATGGAGGTCCCAAAAAGAGCCAAGAATTTGATTTCGGCAGATTCCGAGAACATTGATTTGTTCGCAATCTCGTAAGATCGTGCGAAAATGCCAAAATAACACATCAAATTTTCTCAAAGAGTTGAAAGACCAATGTTGTGGGTGTATGGAGGTCCCAAAAAGAGCCAAGAATTTGGTTTCGGCAGATTCCGGGAACGTTGATATGTTCGCAATCTCGTAAGATCGTGCGAAAATGCCAAAATAACACATCAAATTTTCTCAAAAAAAGTTGAAAGACCAATGTTGTGGGTGTATGGAGGTCCCAAAAAGAGCCAAGAATTTGGTTTCGACAGATTCCGAGAACGTTGATATGTTCGCAATGTCGTAAGATCGTGCGCAAATGCCAAAATAACACGTCAAATTTTCTCAAAAAAAGTTGAAAGATCAATGTTATGGGTGTATGGAGGTCCCAAAAAGAGCCAAGAATTTAGTTTCGGCAGATTCCGAGAACGTTGATATGTTCGCAATGTCGTAAGATCGTGCGAAAATGCCAAAATAACACGTCAAATTTTCTCAAAAAAAGTTGAAAGATCAATGTTGTGGGTGTATGGAGGTCCCAAAAAGTGGCAAGAATTTGGTTTCGGCAGATTCCGAGAACGTTGATATGTTCGCAATGTCGTAAGATCGTGCGAAAATGCCAAAATAACACGTCAAATTTTCTAAAAAAAAGTTGAAAGATCAATGTTGTGGGTGTATGGAGGTCCCAAAAAGAGCCAAGAATTTGGTTTCGGCAGATTCCGAGAACGTTGATTTGTTCGCAATCTCGTAAGATCGTGCGAAAATGCCAAAATAACACATCAAAATTTCTAAAAAAAAGTTGAAAGCCCACTGTTGTGGGTGTATGGAGGTCCCAAAAAGAGCCAAGAATTTGATTTCGGCAGATTCCGAGAACATTGATTTGTTCGCAATCTCGTAAGATCGTGCGAAAATGCCAAAATAACACATCAAATTTTCTCAAAAAAAGTTGAAAGACCAATGTTGTGGGTGTATGGAGGTCCCAAAAAGAGCCAAGAATTTGGTTTCGGCAGATTCCGGGAAAGTTGATATGTTCGCAATCTCGTAAGATCGTGCGAAAATGCCAAAATAACACGTCAAATTTTCTAAAAAAAAGTTAAAAGATCAATGTTGTGGATGTATGGAGGTCCCAAAAAGAGCCAAGAATTTGGTTTCGGCAGATTCCGAGAACGTTGATATGTTCGCAATTTCGTAAGATAGTTCGGAAATGCCAAAATAACACGTCAAATTTTCTCAAAAAAATTTGAAAGATCAATGTTGTGGGTGTATGGAGGTCCCAAAAACAGCCAAGAATTTGGTTTTGGCAGATTCCGAGAACGTTGATATGTTCGCAATCTCGTCAGATCGAGCGAAAATGCCAAAATAACACGTCAAATTTTCTAAAAAAAAGTTGAAAGATCAATGTTGTGGGTGTATGGAGGTTCCAAAAAGAGCCAAGAATTTGGTTTCGGCTGATTCCGAGAAAGTTGATATGTTCGCAATGTCGTAAGATCGTGCGAAAATTCCAAAATAACATGTCAAATTTTCTCAAAAAAAGTTGAAAGATCAATGTTGTGGGTGTATGGAGGTCCCAAAAAGAGCCAAGAATTTAGTTTCGGCAGATTCCGGCAACGTTGATATGTTCGCAATCTCGTAAGATCGTGCGAAAATGCCAAAATAACACGTCAAATTTTCTCAAAAAAAGTTAAAAGATCAATGTTGTAGGTGTATGGAGGTCCCAAAAACAGCCAAGAATTTGGTTTCGGCAGATTCCGAGAACATTGATTTGTTCGCAATCTCGTAAGATCGTGCGAAAATACCAAAATAACACATCAAAATTTCTAAAAAAAAGTTGAAATCCCATTGTTGTGGATGTATGGAGGTCCCAAAAAGAGCCAAGAATTTGGTTTCGGCAGATTCCGAGAACGTTGATATGTTCGCAATCTCGTAAGATAGTTCAGAAATGCCAAAACAACACGTCAAATTTTCTAAAAAAAATTTGAAAGATCAATGTTGTGGGTGTATGGAGGTCCCAAAAACAGCCAAGAATTTGGTTTCGGCAGATTCCGAGAACGTTGATATGTTCGCAATCTCGTCAGATCGAGCGAAAATGCCAAAATAACACGTCAAATTTTCTAAAAAAAAGTTGGAAGATCAATGTTGTGGGTGTATGGAGGTCCCAAAAAGAGCCAAGAATTTGGTTTCGGCTGATTCCGAGAACGTTGATATGTTCGCAATCTCGTAAGATCGCGCGAAAATGCCAAAATAACACGTCAAATTTTCTCAAAAAAAGTTGAAAGATCAATGTTGTGGGTGTATGGAGGTCCCAAAAAGAGCCAAGAATTTAGTTTCGGTAGATTCCGAGAACGTTGATATGTTCGCAATCTCGTAAGATCGTGCGAAAATGCCAAAATAACACGTCAAATTTTCTAAAAAAAAGTTGAAAGATCAATGTTGTGGGTGTATGGAGGTCCCAAAAAGAACCAAGAATTTGGTTTCGACAGATTCCGAGAACGTTGATATGTTCGCAATCTCGTAAGATCGTGCGAAAATGACAAAATAACACGTCAAATTTTCTAAAAAAAAGTTGAAAGATCAATGTTGTGGGTGTATGGAGGTCCCAAAAAGAGCCAATAATTTAGTTTCGGCAGATTCCGAGTAATTTGATATGTTCGTTCGCAATCTCGTAATATCGTGCGAAAATGCCAAAATAACACTTCAAATTTTCTCAAAAAAAGTTGAAAGACCAATGTTGTGGGTGTATGGAGGTCCCAAAAAGAGCCAAGAATTTGGTTTCGACAGATTCCGAGAACGTTGATATGTTCGCAATCTCGTAAGATCGTGCGAAAATGCCTAAATAACTAGTCAAATTTTCTCAAAAAAAGTTGAAAGATCAATGTTGTGGGTGTATGGAGGTCCCAAAAACAGCCAAGAATTTGGTTTCGGCAGATTCCGAGAACGTTGATTTGTTCGCAATCTCGAAAGATCGTGCGAAAATGCCAAAATAACACATCAAAATTTCTAAAAAAAAGTTGAAAGCCCACTGTTGTGGGTGTATGGAGGTCCCAAAAAGAGCCAAGAATTTAGTTTCGGCAGATTCCGAGAACGTTGATATGTTCGCAATGTCGTAAGATCGTGCGAAAATGCCAAAATAACACGTCAAATTTTCTCAAAAAAAGTTGAAAGATCAATGTTATGGGTGTATGGAGGTCCCAAAAAGAGCCAAGAATTTAGTTTCGGCAGATTCCGAGAACGTTGATATGTTCGCAATGTCGTAAGATCGTGCGAAAATGCCAAAATAACACGTCAAATTTTCTAAAAAAAAGTTGAAAGCCCACTGTTGTGGGTGTATGGAGGTCCCAAAAAGAGCCAAGAATTTGCTTTCGGCAGATTCCGAGAACATTGATTTGTTCGCAATCTCGTAAGATCGTGCGAAAATGCCAAAATAACACATCAAATTTTCTCAAAGAGTTGAAAGACCAATGTTGTGGGTGTATGGAGGTCCCAAAAAGAGCCAAGAATTTGGTTTCGGCAGATTCCGGGAACGTTGATATGTTCGCAATCTCGTAAGATCGTGCGAAAATGCCAAAATAACACGTCAAATTTTCTCAAAACAAGTTAAAAGATCAATGTTGTGGGTGTATGGAGGTCCCAAAAACAGCCAAGAATTTGGTTTCGGCAGATTCCGAGAACATTGATTTGTTCGCAATCTCGTAAGATCGTGCGAAAATACCAAAATAACACATCAAAATTTCTAAAAAAAAGTTGAAATCCCATTGTTGTGGATGTATGGAGGTCCCAAAAAGAGCCAAGAATTTGGTTTCGGCAGATTCCGAGAACGTTGATATGTTCGCAATCTCGTAAGATAGTTCGGAAATGCCAAAACAACACGTCAAATTTTCTCAAAAAAATTTGAAAGATCAATGTTGTGGGTGTATGGAGGTCCCAAAAACAGCCAAGAATTTGGTTTCGGCAGATTCCGAGAACGTTGATATGTTCGCAATCTCGTCAGATCGAGCGAAAATGCCAAAATAACATGTCAAATTTTCTAAAAAAAAGTTGAAAGATCAATGTTGTGGGTGTATGGAGGTCCCAAAAAGAGCCAAGAATTTGGTTTCGGCTGATTCCGAGAAAGTTGATATGTTCGCAATGTCGTAAGATCGTGCGAAAATGCCAAAATAACACGTCAAATTTTTTAAAAAAAAGTTGAAAGCCCACTGTTGTGGGTGTCTGGAGGTCCCATAAAGAGCCAAGAATTTGGTTTCGGCAGATTCAGGGAACGTTGATATGTTCGCAATCTCGTAAGATCGTGCGAAAATGCCAAAATAACACGTCAAATTTTCTCAAAAAAAGTTAAAAGATCAATGTTGTGGGTGTATGGAGGTCCCAAAAACAGCCAAGAATTTGGTTTCGGCAGATTCCGAGAACATTGATTTGTTCGCAATCTCGTAAGATCGTGCGAAAATACCAAAATAACACATCAAAATTTCTAAAAAAAAGTTGAAATCCCATTGTTGTGGATGTATGGAGGTCCCAAAAAGAGCCAATAATTTAGTTTCGGTAGATTCCGAGAACGTTGATATGTTCGCAATCTCGTAAGATCGTGCGAAAATGCCAAAATAACACGTCAAATTTTCTAAAAAAAAGTTGAAAGATCAATGTTGTGGGTGTATGGAGGTCCCAAAAAGAACCAAGAATTTGGTTTCGACAGATTCCGAGAACGTTGATATGTTCGCAATCTCGTAAGATCGTGCGAAAATGACAAAATAACACGTCAAATTTTCTAAAAAAAAGTTGAAAGATCAATGTTGTGGGTGTATGGAGGTCCCAAAAAGAGCCAATAATTTAGTTTCGGCAGATTCCGAGTAATTTGATATGTTCGTTCGCAATCTCGTAATATCGTGCGAAAATGCCAAAATAACACTTCAAATTTTCTCAAAAAAAGTTGAAAGACCAATGTTGTGGGTGTATGGAGGTCCCAAAAAGAGCCAAGAATTTGGTTTCGACAGATTCCGAGAACGTTGATATGTTCGCAATCTCGTAAGATCGTGCGAAAATGCCTAAATAACTAGTCAAATTTTCTCAAAAAAAGTTGAAAGATCAATGTTGTGGGTGTATGGAGGTCCCAAAAACAGCCAAGAATTTGGTTTCGGCAGATTCCGAGAACGTTGATTTGTTCGCAATCTCGAAAGATCGTGCGAAAATGCCAAAATAACACATCAAAATTTCTAAAAAAAA
Organism: Fragaria x ananassa; assembly: GCA_034370585.1. Lineage (NCBI taxonomy): Eukaryota > Viridiplantae > Streptophyta > Magnoliopsida > Rosales > Rosaceae > Fragaria > Fragaria x ananassa. Next base: position 17,307,199 of record CP139753.1, on the reverse strand, counting down.
GTTGAAAGCCCACTGTTGTGGGTGTATGGAGGTCCCAAAAAGAGCCAAGAATTTAGTTTCGGCAGATTCCGAGAACGTTGATATGTTCGCAATGTCGTAAGATCGTGCGAAAATGCCAAAATAACACGTCAAATTTTCTCAAAAAAAGTTGAAAGATCAATGTTATGGGTGTATGGAGGTCCCAAAAAGAGCCAAGAATTTAGTTTCGGCAGATTCCGAGAACGTTGATATGTTCGCAATGTCGTAAGATCGTGCGAAAATGCCAAAATAACACGTCAAATTTTCTAAAAAAAAGTTGAAAGCCCACTGTTGTGGGTGTATGGAGGTCCCAAAAAGAGCCAAGAATTTGCTTTCGGCAGATTCCGAGAACATTGATTTGTTCGCAATCTCGTAAGATCGTGCGAAAATGCCAAAATAACACATCAAATTTTCTCAAAGAGTTGAAAGACCAATGTTGTGGGTGTATGGAGGTCCCAAAAAGAGCCAAGAATTTGGTTTCGGCAGATTCCGGGAACGTTGATATGTTCGCAATCTCGTAAGATCGTGCGAAAATGCCAAAATAACACGTCAAATTTTCTCAAAACAAGTTAAAAGATCAATGTTGTGGGTGTATGGAGGTCCCAAAAACAGCCAAGAATTTGGTTTCGGCAGATTCCGAGAACATTGATTTGTTCGCAATCTCGTAAGATCGTGCGAAAATACCAAAATAACACATCAAAATTTCTAAAAAAAAGTTGAAATCCCATTGTTGTGGATGTATGGAGGTCCCAAAAAGAGCCAAGAATTTGGTTTCGGCAGATTCCGAGAACGTTGATATGTTCGCAATCTCGTAAGATAGTTCGGAAATGCCAAAACAACACGTCAAATTTTCTCAAAAAAATTTGAAAGATCAATGTTGTGGGTGTATGGAGGTCCCAAAAACAGCCAAGAATTTGGTTTCGGCAGATTCCGAGAACGTTGATATGTTCGCAATCTCGTCAGATCGAGCGAAAATGCCAAAATAACATGTCAAATTTTCTAAAAAAAAGTTGAAAGATCAATGTTGTGGGTGTATGGAGGTCCCAAAAAGAGCCAAGAATTTGGTTTCGGCTGATTCCGAGAAAGTTGATATGTTCGCAATGTCGTAAGATCGTGCGAAAATGCCAAAATAACACGTCAAATTTTTTAAAAAAAAGTTGAAAGCCCACTGTTGTGGGTGTCTGGAGGTCCCATAAAGAGCCAAGAATTTGGTTTCGGCAGATTCAGGGAACGTTGATATGTTCGCAATCTCGTAAGATCGTGCGAAAATGCCAAAATAACACGTCAAATTTTCTCAAAAAAAGTTAAAAGATCAATGTTGTGGGTGTATGGAGGTCCCAAAAACAGCCAAGAATTTGGTTTCGGCAGATTCCGAGAACATTGATTTGTTCGCAATCTCGTAAGATCGTGCGAAAATACCAAAATAACACATCAAAATTTCTAAAAAAAAGTTGAAATCCCATTGTTGTGGATGTATGGAGGTCCCAAAAAGAGCCAAGAATTTGGTTTCGGCAGATTCCGAGAACGTTGATATGTTCGCAATGTCGTAAGATCGTGCGAAAATGCCAAAATAACACGTCAAATTTTCTCAAAAAAAGTTGAAAGATCAATGTTGTGGGTGTATGGAGGTCCCAAAAAGTGGCAAGAATTTGGTTTCGGCAGATTCCGAGAACGTTGATATGTTCGCAATATCGTAAGATCGTGCGAAAATGCCAAAATAACACGTCAAATTTTCTAAAAAAAAGTTGAAAGATCAATGTTGTGGGTGTATGGAGGTCCCAAAAACAGCCAAGAATTTGGTTTCGGCAGATTCCGAGAACGTTGATTTGTTCGCAATCTCGTAAGATCGTGCGAAAATGCCAAAATAACACATCAAAATTTCTAAAAAAAAGTTGAAAGCCCACTGTTGTGGGTGTATGGAGGTCCCAAAAAGAGCCAAGAATTTGATTTCGGCAGATTCCGAGAACATTGATTTGTTCGCAATCTCGTAAGATCGTGCGAAAATGCCAAAATAACACATCAAATTTTCTCAAAGAGTTGAAAGACCAATGTTGTGGGTGTATGGAGGTCCCAAAAAGAGCCAAGAATTTGGTTTCGGCAGATTCAGGGAACGTTGATATGTTCGCAATCTCGTAAGATCGTGCGAAAATGCCAAAATAACACGTCAAATTTTCTCAAAAAAAGTTAAAAGATCAATGTTGTGGGTGTATGGAGGTCCCAAAAACAGCCAAGAATTTGGTTTCGGCAGATTCCGAGAACATTGATTTGTTCGCAATCTCGTAAGATCGTGCGAAAATACCAAAATAACACATCAAAATTTCTAAAAAAAAGTTGAAATCCCATTGTTGTGGATGTATGGAGGTCCCAAAAAGAGCCAAGAATTTGGTTTCGGCAGATTCCGAGAACGTTGATATGTTCGCAATGTCGTAAGATCGTGCGAAAATGCCAAAATAACACGTCAAATTTTCTCAAAAAAAGTTGAAAGATCAATGTTGTGGGTGTATGGAGGTCCCAAAAAGTGGCAAGAATTTGGTTTCGGCAGATTCCGAGAACGTTGATATGTTCGCAATATCGTAAGATCGTGCGAAAATGCCAAAATAACACGTCAAATTTTCTAAAAAAAAGTTGAAAGATCAATGTTGTGGGTGTATGGAGGTCCCAAAAACAGCCAAGAATTTGGTTTCGGCAGATTCCGAGAACGTTGATTTGTTCGCAATCTCGTAAGATCGTGCGAAAATGCCAAAATAACACATCAAAATTTCTAAAAAAAAGTTGAAAGCCCACTGTTGTGGGTGTATGGAGGTCCCAAAAAGAGCCAAGAATTTGATTTCGGCAGATTCCGAGAACATTGATTTGTTCGCAATCTCGTAAGATCGTGCGAAAATGCCAAAATAACACATCAAATTTTCTCAAAGAGTTGAAAGACCAATGTTGTGGGTGTATGGAGGTCCCAAAAAGAGCCAAGAATTTGGTTTCGGCAGATTCCGGGAACGTTGATATGTTCGCAATCTCGTAAGATCGTGCGAAAATGCCAAAATAACACATCAAATTTTCTCAAAAAAAGTTGAAAGACCAATGTTGTGGGTGTATGGAGGTCCCAAAAAGAGCCAAGAATTTGGTTTCGACAGATTCCGAGAACGTTGATATGTTCGCAATGTCGTAAGATCGTGCGAAAATGCCAAAATAACACGTCAAATTTTCTCAAAAAAAGTTGAAAGATCAATGTTATGGGTGTATGGAGGTCCCAAAAAGAGCCAAGAATTTAGTTTCGGCAGATTCCGAGAACGTTGATATGTTCGCAATGTCGTAAGATCGTGCGAAAATGCCAAAATAACACGTCAAATTTTCTCAAAAAAAGTTGAAAGATCAATGTTGTGGGTGTATGGAGGTCCCAAAAAGTGGCAAGAATTTGGTTTCGGCAGATTCCGAGAACGTTGATATGTTCGCAATGTCGTAAGATCGTGCGAAAATGCCAAAATAACACGTCAAATTTTCTAAAAAAAAGTTGAAAGATCAATGTTGTGGGTGTATGGAGGTCCCAAAAAGAGCCAAGAATTTGGTTTCGGCAGATTCCGAGAACGTTGATTTGTTCGCAATCTCGTAAGATCGTGCGAAAATGCCAAAATAACACATCAAAATTTCTAAAAAAAAGTTGAAAGCCCACTGTTGTGGGTGTATGGAGGTCCCAAAAAGAGCCAAGAATTTGATTTCGGCAGATTCCGAGAACATTGATTTGTTCGCAATCTCGTAAGATCGTGCGAAAATGCCAAAATAACACATCAAATTTTCTCAAAAAAAGTTGAAAGACCAATGTTGTGGGTGTATGGAGGTCCCAAAAAGAGCCAAGAATTTGGTTTCGGCAGATTCCGGGAAAGTTGATATGTTCGCAATCTCGTAAGATCGTGCGAAAATGCCAAAATAACACGTCAAATTTTCTAAAAAAAAGTTAAAAGATCAATGTTGTGGATGTATGGAGGTCCCAAAAAGAGCTAAGAATTTGGTTTCGGCAGATTCCGAGAACGTTGATATGTTCGCAATTTCGTAAGATAGTTCGGAAATGCCAAAATAACACGTCAAATTTTCTCAAAAAAATTTGAAAGATCAATGTTGTGGGTGTATGGAGGTCCCAAAAACAGCCAAGAATTTGGTTTTGGCAGATTCCGAGAACGTTGATATGTTCGCAATCTCGTCAGATCGAGCGAAAATGCCAAAATAACACGTCAAATTTTCTAAAAAAAAGTTGAAAGATCAATGTTGTGGGTGTATGGAGGTTCCAAAAAGAGCCAAGAATTTGGTTTCGGCTGATTCCGAGAAAGTTGATATGTTCGCAATGTCGTAAGATCGTGCGAAAATTCCAAAATAACATGTCAAATTTTCTCAAAAAAAGTTGAAAGATCAATGTTGTGGGTGTATGGAGGTCCCAAAAAGAGCCAAGAATTTAGTTTCGGCAGATTCCGGCAACGTTGATATGTTCGCAATCTCGTAAGATCGTGCGAAAATGCCAAAATAACACGTCAAATTTTCTCAAAAAAAGTTAAAAGATCAATGTTGTAGGTGTATGGAGGTCCCAAAAACAGCCAAGAATTTGGTTTCGGCAGATTCCGAGAACATTGATTTGTTCGCAATCTCGTAAGATCGTGCGAAAATACCAAAATAACACATCAAAATTTCTAAAAAAAAGTTGAAATCCCATTGTTGTGGATGTATGGAGGTCCCAAAAAGAGCCAAGAATTTGGTTTCGGCAGATTCCGAGAACGTTGATATGTTCGCAATCTCGTAAGATAGTTCAGAAATGCCAAAACAACACGTCAAATTTTCTAAAAAAAATTTGAAAGATCAATGTTGTGGGTGTATGGAGGTCCCAAAAACAGCCAAGAATTTGGTTTCGGCAGATTCCGAGAACGTTGATATGTTCGCAATCTCGTCAGATCGAGCGAAAATGCCAAAATAACACGTCAAATTTTCTAAAAAAAAGTTGGAAGATCAATGTTGTGGGTGTATGGACGTCCCAAAAAGAGCCAAGAATTTGGTTTCGGCTGATTCCGAGAACGTTGATATGTTCGCAATCTCGTAAGATCGCGCGAAAATGCCAAAATAACACGTCAAATTTTCTCAAAAAAAGTTGAAAGATCAATGTTGTGGGTGTATGGAGGTCCCAAAAAGAGCCAAGAATTTAGTTTCGGTAGATTCCGAGAACGTTGATATGTTCGCAATCTCGTAAGATCGTGCGAAAATGCCAAAATAACACGTCAAATTTTCTAAAAAAAAGTTGAAAGATCAATGTTGTGGGTGTATGGAGGTCCCAAAAAGAACCAAGAATTTGGTTTCGACAGATTCCGAGAACGTTGATATGTTCGCAATCTCGTAAGATCGTGCGAAAATGACAAAATAACACGTCAAATTTTCTAAAAAAAAGTTGAAAGATCAATGTTGTGGGTGTATGGAGGTCCCAAAAAGAGCCAATAATTTAGTTTCGGCAGATTCCGAGTAATTTGATATGTTAGTTCGCAATCTCGTAATATCGTGCGAAAATGCCAAAATAACACTTCAAATTTTCTCAAAAAAAGTTGAAAGACCAATGTTGTGGGTGTATGGAGGTCCCAAAAAGAGCCAAGAATTTGGTTTCGACAGATTCCGAGAACGTTGATATGTTCGCAATCTCGTAAGATCGTGCGAAAATGCCTAAATAACTAGTCAAATTTTCTCAAAAAAAGTTGAAAGATCAATGTTGTGGGTGTATGGAGGTCCCAAAAACAGCCAAGAATTTGGTTTCGGCAGATTCCGAGAACGTTGATTTGTTCGCAATCTCGAAAGATCGTGCGAAAATGCCAAAATAACACATCAAAATTTCTAAAAAAAAGTTGAAAGCCCACTGTTGTGGGTGTATGGAGGTCCCAAAAAGAGCCAAGAATTTAGTTTCGGCAGATTCCGAGAACGTTGATATGTTCGCAATGTCGTAAGATCGTGCGAAAATGCCAAAATAACACGTCAAATTTTCTCAAAAAAAGTTGAAAGATCAATGTTATGGGTGTATGGAGGTCCCAAAAAGAGCCAAGAATTTAGTTTCGGCAGATTCCGAGAACGTTGATATGTTCGCAATGTCGTAAGATCGTGCGAAAATGCCAAAATAACACGTCAAATTTTCTAAAAAAAAGTTGAAAGCCCACTGTTGTGGGTGTATGGAGGTCCCAAAAAGAGCCAAGAATTTGCTTTCGGCAGATTCCGAGAACATTGATTTGTTCGCAATCTCGTAAGATCGTGCGAAAATGCCAAAATAACACATCAAATTTTCTCAAAGAGTTGAAAGACCAATGTTGTGGGTGTATGGAGGTCCCAAAAAGAGCCAAGAATTTGGTTTCGGCAGATTCCGGGAACGTTGATATGTTCCCAATCTCGTAAGATCGTGCGAAAATGCCAAAATAACACGTCAAATTTTCTCAAAACAAGTTAAAAGATCAATGTTGTGGGTGTATGGAGGTCCCAAAAACAGCCAAGAATTTGGTTTCGGCAGATTCCGAGAACATTGATTTGTTCGCAATCTCGTAAGATCGTGCGAAAATACCAAAATAACACATCAAAATTTCTAAAAAAAAGTTGAAATCCCATTGTTGTGGATGTATGGAGGTCCCAAAAAGAGCCAAGAATTTGGTTTCGGCAGATTCCGAGAACGTTGATATGTTCGCAATCTCGTAAGATAGTTCGGAAATGCCAAAACAACACGTCAAATTTTCTCAAAAAAATTTGAAAGATCAATGTTGTGGGTGTATGGAGGTCCCAAAAACAGCCAAGAATTTGGTTTCGGCAGATTCCGAGAACGTTGATATGTTCGCAATCTCGTCAGATCGAGCGAAAATGCCAAAATAACATGTCAAATTTTCTCAAAAAAAGTTGAAAGATCAATGTTGTGGGTGTATGGAGGTCCCAAAAAGAGCCAAGAATTTGGTTTCGGCTGATTCCGAGAAAGTTGATATGTTCGCAATGTCGTAAGATCGTGCGAAAATGCCAAAATAACACGTCAAATTTTTTAAAAAAAAGTTGAAAGCCCACTGTTGTGGGTGTCTGGAGGTCCCATAAAGAGCCAAGAATTTGGTTTCGGCAGATTCCGGGAACGTTGATATGTTCGCAATCTCGTAAGATCGTGCGAAAATGCCAAAATAACACGTCAAATTTTCTCAAAAAAAGTTAAAAGATCAATGTTGTGGGTGTATGGAGGTCCCAAAAACAGCCAAGAATTTGGTTTCGGCAGATTCCGAGAACATTGATTTGTTCGCAATCTCGTAAGATCGTGCGAAAATACCAAAATAACACATCAAAATTTCTAAAAAAAAGTTGAAATCCCATTGTTGTGGATGTATGGAGGTCCCAAAAAGAGCCAAGAATTTGGTTTCGGCAGATTCCGAGAACGTTGATATGTTCGCAATGTCGTAAGATCGTGCGAAAATGCCAAAATAACACGTCAAATTTTCTCAAAAAAAGTTGAAAGATCAATGTTGTGGGTGTATGGAGGTCCCAAAAAGAGCCAAGAATTTAGTTTCGGCATATTCCGAGAACGTTGATATGTTCGCAATCTCGTAAGATCGTGCGAAAATGCCAAAATAACACGTCAAATTTTGTAAAAAAAAGTTGAAAGATCAATGTTGTGGGTGTATGGAGGTCCCAAAAACAGCCAAGAATTTGGTTTCGGCAGATTCCGAGAACATTGATTTGTTCGCAATCTCGTAAGATCGTGCGAAAATGCCAAAATAACACATTAAAATTTCTAAAAAAAAGTTGAAAGACCAATGTTGTGGGTGTATGGAGGTCCCAAAAAGAGCCAAGAATTTGGTTTCGGCAGATTCCGAGAACGTTGATATGTTCGCAATCTCGTAAGATCGTGCGAAAATGCCAAAATAACACGTCAAATTTTCTAAAAAAAAGTTGAAAGATCAATGTTGTGGGTGTATGGAGGTCCCAAAAAGAGCCAAGAATTTAGTTTCGGTAGATTCCGAGAACGTTGATATGTTCGCAATCTCGTAAGATCGTGCGAAAATGACAAAATAACACGTCAAATTTTCTAAAAAAAAGTTGAAAGATCAATGTTGTGGGTGTATGGAGGTCCCAAAAAGAACCAAGAATTTGGTTTCGACAGATTCCGAGAACGTTGATATGTTCGCAATCTCGTAAGATCGTGCGAAAATGACAAAATAACACGTCAAATTTTCTAAAAAAAAGTTGAAAGATCAATGTTGTGGGTGTATGGAGGTCCCAAAAAGAGCCAATAATTTAGTTTCGGCAGATTCCGAGTAATTTGATATGTTCGTTCGCAATCTCGTAATATCGTGCGAAAATGCCAAAATAACACTTCAAATTTTCTCAAAAAAAGTTGAAAGACCAATGTTGTGGGTGTATGGAGGTCCCAAAAAGAGCCAAGAATTTGGTTTCGACAGATTCCGAGAACGTTGATATGTTCGCAATCTCGTAAGATCGTGCGAAAATGCCTAAATAACTAGTCAAATTTTCTCAAAAAAAGTTGAAAGATCAATGTTGTGGGTGTATGGAGGTCCCAAAAACAGCCAAGAATTTGGTTTCGGCAGATTCCGAGAACGTTGATTTGTTCGCAATCTCGAAAGATCGTGCGAAAATGCCAAAATAACACATCAAAATTTCTAAAAAAAAGTTGAAAGCCCACTGTTGTGGGTGTATGGAGGTCCCAAAAAGAGCCAAGAATTTAGTTTCGGCAGATTCCGAGAACGTTGATATGTTCGCAATGTCGTAAGATCGTGCGAAAATGCCAAAATAACACGTCAAATTTTCTCAAAAAAAGTTGAAAGATCAATGTTATGGGTGTATGGAGGTCCCAAAAAGAGCCAAGAATTTAGTTTCGGCAGATTCCGAGAACGTTGATATGTTCGCAATGTCGTAAGATCGTGCGAAAATGCCAAAATAACACGTCAAATTTTCTAAAAAAAAGTTGAAAGCCCACTGTTGTGGGTGTATGGAGGTCCCAAAAAGAGCCAAGAATTTGCTTTCGGCAGATTCCGAGAACATTGATTTGTTCGCAATCTCGTAAGATCGTGCGAAAATGCCAAAATAACACATCAAATTTTCTCAAAGAGTTGAAAGACCAATGTTGTGGGTGTATGGAGGTCCCAAAAAGAGCCAAGAATTTGGTTTCGGCAGATTCCGGGAACGTTGATATGTTCGCAATCTCGTAAGATCGTGCGAAAATGCCAAAATAACACGTCAAATTTTCTCAAAACAAGTTAAAAGATCAATGTTGTGGGTGTATGGAGGTCCCAAAAACAGCCAAGAATTTGGTTTCGGCAGATTCCGAGAACATTGATTTGTTCGCAATCTCGTAAGATCGTGCGAAAATACCAAAATAACACATCAAAATTTCTAAAAAAAAGTTGAAATCCCATTGTTGTGGATGTATGGAGGTCCCAAAAAGAGCCAAGAATTTGGTTTCGGCAGATTCCGAGAACGTTGATATGTTCGCAATCTCGTAAGATAGTTCGGAAATGCCAAAACAACACGTCAAATTTTCTCAAAAAAATTTGAAAGATCAATGTTGTGGGTGTATGGAGGTCCCAAAAAGAACCAAGAATTTGGTTTCGACAGATTCCGAGAACGTTGATATGTTCGCAATCTCGTAAGATCGTGCGAAAATGCCAAAATAACACGTCAAATTTTCTAAAAAAAAGTTGAAAGATCAATGTTGTGGGTGTATGGTGGTCCCAAAAAGAGCCAATAATTTAGTTTCGGCAGATTCCGAGTAATTTGATATGTTCGTTCGCAATCACGTAATATCGTGCGAAAATGCCAAAATAACACTTCAAATTTTCACAAAAAAAAGTTGAAAGACCAATGTTGTGGGTGTATGGAGGTCCTAAAAAGAGCCAAGAATTTGGTTTCGACAGATTCCGAGAACGTTGATATGTTCGCAATCTCGTAAGATCGTGCGCAAATGCCTAAATAACTCGTCAAATTTTCTCAAAAAAAGTTGAAAGATCAATGTTGTGGGTGTATGGAGGTCCCAAAAACAGCCAAGAATTTGGTTTCGGCAGATTCCGAGAACGTTGATATGTTCGCAATCTCGTCAGATCGAGCGAAAATGCCAAAATAACACGTCAAATTTTCTAAAAAAAAGTTGGAAGATCAATGTTGTGGGTGTATGGACGTCCCAAAAAGAGCCAAGAATTTGGTTTCGGCTGATTCCGAGAACGTTGATATGTTCGCAATCTCGTAAGATCGCGCGAAAATGCCAAAATAACACGTCAAATTTTCTCAAAAAAAGTTGAAAGATCAATGTTGTGGGTGTATGGAGGTCCCAAAAAGAGCCAAGAATTTAGTTTCGGTAGATTCCGAGAACGTTGATATGTTCGCAATCTCGTAAGATCGTGCGAAAATGCCAAAATAACACGTCAAATTTTCTAAAAAAAAGTTGAAAGATCAATGTTGTGGGTGTATGGAGGTCCCAAAAAGAACCAAGAATTTGGTTTCGACAGATTCCGAGAACGTTGATATGTTCGCAATCTCGTAAGATCGTGCGAAAATGACAAAATAACACGTCAAATTTTCTAAAAAAAAGTTGAAAGATCAATGTTGTGGGTGTATGGAGGTCCCAAAAAGAGCCAATAATTTAGTTTCGGCAGATTCCGAGTAATTTGATATGTTAGTTCGCAATCTCGTAATATCGTGCGAAAATGCCAAAATAACACTTCAAATTTTCTCAAAAAAAGTTGAAAGACCAATGTTGTGGGTGTATGGAGGTCCCAAAAAGAGCCAAGAATTTGGTTTCGACAGATTCCGAGAACGTTGATATGTTCGCAATCTCGTAAGATCGTGCGAAAATGCCTAAATAACTAGTCAAATTTTCTCAAAAAAAGTTGAAAGATCAATGTTGTGGGTGTATGGAGGTCCCAAAAACAGCCAAGAATTTGGTTTCGGCAGATTCCGAGAACGTTGATTTGTTCGCAATCTCGAAAGATCGTGCGAAAATGCCAAAATAACACATCAAAATTTCTAAAAAAAAGTTGAAAGCCCACTGTTGTGGGTGTATGGAGGTCCCAAAAAGAGCCAAGAATTTAGTTTCGGCAGATTCCGAGAACGTTGATATGTTCGCAATGTCGTAAGATCGTGCGAAAATGCCAAAATAACACGTCAAATTTTCTCAAAAAAAGTTGAAAGATCAATGTTATGGGTGTATGGAGGTCCCAAAAAGAGCCAAGAATTTAGTTTCGGCAGATTCCGAGAACGTTGATATGTTCGCAATGTCGTAAGATCGTGCGAAAATGCCAAAATAACACGTCAAATTTTCTAAAAAAAAGTTGAAAGCCCACTGTTGTGGGTGTATGGAGGTCCCAAAAAGAGCCAAGAATTTGCTTTCGGCAGATTCCGAGAACATTGATTTGTTCGCAATCTCGTAAGATCGTGCGAAAATGCCAAAATAACACATCAAATTTTCTCAAAGAGTTGAAAGACCAATGTTGTGGGTGTATGGAGGTCCCAAAAAGAGCCAAGAATTTGGTTTCGGCAGATTCCGGGAACGTTGATATGTTCGCAATCTCGTAAGATCGTGCGAAAATGCCAAAATAACACGTCAAATTTTCTCAAAACAAGTTAAAAGATCAATGTTGTGGGTGTATGGAGGTCCCAAAAACAGCCAAGAATTTGGTTTCGGCAGATTCCGAGAACATTGATTTGTTCGCAATCTCGTAAGATCGTGCGAAAATACCAAAATAACACATCAAAATTTCTAAAAAAAAGTTGAAATCCCATTGTTGTGGATGTATGGAGGTCCCAAAAAGAGCCAAGAATTTGGTTTCGGCAGATTCCGAGAACGTTGATATGTTCGCAATCTCGTAAGATAGTTCGGAAATGCCAAAACAACACGTCAAATTTTCTCAAAAAAATTTGAAAGATCAATGTTGTGGGTGTATGGAGGTCCCAAAAAGAACCAAGAATTTGGTTTCGACAGATTCCGAGAACGTTGATATGTTCGCAATCTCGTAAGATCGTGCGAAAATGCCAAAATAACACGTCAAATTTTCTAAAAAAAAGTTGAAAGATCAATGTTGTGGGTGTATGGTGGTCCCAAAAAGAGCCAATAATTTAGTTTCGGCAGATTCCGAGTAATTTGATATGTTCGTTCGCAATCACGTAATATCGTGCGAAAATGCCAAAATAACACTTCAAATTTTCACAAAAAAAAGTTGAAAGACCAATGTTGTGGGTGTATGGAGGTCCTAAAAAGAGCCAAGAATTTGGTTTCGACAGATTCCGAGAACGTTGATATGTTCGCAATCTCGTAAGATCGTGCGCAAATGCCTAAATAACTCGTCAAATTTTCTCAAAAAAAGTTGAAAGATCAATGTTGTGGGTGTATGGAGGTCCCAAAAACAGCCAAGAATTTGGTTTCGGCAGATTCCGAGAACGTTGATTTGTTCGCAATCTCGTAAGATCGTGCGAAAATGCCAAAATAACACATCAAAATTTCTAAAAAAAAGTTGAAAGCCCACTGTTGTGGGTGTATGGAGGTCCCAAAAAGAGCCAAGAATTTAGTTTCGGCAGATCCGAGAACGTTGATATGTTCGCAATGTCGTAAGATCGTGCGAAAATGCCAAAATAACACGTCAAATTTTCTCAAAAAAAGTTGAAAGATCAATGTTATGGGTGTATGGAGGTCCCAAAAAGAGCCAAGAATTTAGTTTCGGCAGATTCCGAGAACGTTGATATGTTCGCAATCTCGTAAGATCGTGCGAAAATGCCTAAATAACTCGTCAAATTTTCTCAAAAAAAGTTGAAAGATCAATGTTGTGGGTGTATGGAGGTCCCAAAAACAGCCAAGAATTTGGTTTCGGCAGATTCCGAGAACATTGATTTGTTCGCAATCTCGTAAGATCGTGCGAAAATACCAAAATAACACATCAAAATTTCTAAAAAAAAGTTGAAATCCCATTGTTGTGGATGTATGGAGGTCCCAAAAAGAGCCAAGAATTTGGTTTCGGCAGATTCCGAGAACGTTGATATGTTCGCAATCTCGTAAGATAGTTCGGAAATGCCAAAACAACACGTCAAATTTTCTCAAAAAAATTTGAAAGATCAATGTTGTGGGTGTATGGAGGTCCCAAAAAGAACCAAGAATTTGGTTTCGACAGATTCCGAGAACGTTGATATGTTCGCAATCTCGTAAGATCGTGCGAAAATGCCAAAATAACACGTCAAATTTTCTAAAAAAAAGTTGAAAGATCAATGTTGTGGGTGTATGGTGGTCCCAAAAAGAGCCAATAATTTAGTTTCGGCAGATTCCGAGTAATTTGATATGTTCGTTCGCAATCACGTAATATCGTGCGAAAATGCCAAAATAACACTTCAAATTTTCTCAAAAAAAGTTGAAAGACCAATGTTGTGGGTGTATGGAGGTCCTAAAAAGAGCCAAGAATTTGGTTTCGACAGATTCCGAGAACGTTGATATGTTCGCAATCTCGTAAGATCGTGCGAAAATGCCTAAATAACTCGTCAAATTTTCTCAAAAAAAGTTGAAAGATCAATGTTGTGGGTGTATGGAGGTCCCAAAAACAGCCAAGAATTTGGTTTCGGCAGATTCCGAGAACGTTGATTTGTTCGCAATCTCGTAAGATCGTGCGAAAATGCCAAAATAACACATCAAAATTTCTAAAAAAAAGTTGAAAGCCCACTGTTGTGGGTGTATGGAGGTCCCAAAAAGAGCCAAGAATTTAGTTTCGGCAGATCCGAGAACGTTGATATGTTCGCAATGTCGTAAGATCGTGCGAAAATGCCAAAATAACACGTCAAATTTTCTCAAAAAAAGTTGAAAGATCAATGTTATGGGTGTATGGAGGTCCCAAAAAGAGCCAAGAATTTAGTTTCGGCAGATTCCGAGAACGTTGATATGTTCGCAATCTCGTAAGATCGTGCGAAAATGCCTAAATAACTCGTCAAATTTTCTCAAAAAAAGTTGAAAGATCAATGTTGTGGGTGTATGGAGGTCCCAAAAACAGCCAAGAATTTGGTTTCGGCAGATTCCGAGAACATTGATTTGTTCGCAATCTCGTAAGATCGTGCGAAAATACCAAAATAACACATCAAAATTTCTAAAAAAAAGTTGAAATCCCATTGTTGTGGATGTATGGAGGTCCCAAAAAGAGCCAAGAATTTGGTTTCGGCAGATTCCGAGAACGTTGATATGTTCGCAATCTCGTAAGATAGTTCGGAAATGCCAAAACAACACGTCAAATTTTCTCAAAAAAATTTGAAAGATCAATGTTGTGGGTGTATGGAGGTCCCAAAAAGAACCAAGAATTTGGTTTCGACAGATTCCGAGAACGTTGATATGTTCGCAATCTCGTAAGATCGTGCGAAAATGCCAAAATAACACGTCAAATTTTCTAAAAAAAAGTTGAAAGATCAATGTTGTGGGTGTATGGTGGTCCCAAAAAGAGCCAATAATTTAGTTTCGGCAGATTCCGAGTAATTTGATATGTTCGTTCGCAATCACGTAATATCGTGCGAAAATGCCAAAATAACACTTCAAATTTTCTCAAAAAAAGTTGAAAGACCAATGTTGTGGGTGTATGGAGGTCCTAAAAAGAGCCAAGAATTTGGTTTCGACAGATTCCGAGAACGTTGATATGTTCGCAATCTCGTAAGATCGTGCGAAAATGCCTAAATAACTCGTCAAATTTTCTCAAAAAAAGTTGAAAGATCAATGTTGTGGGTGTATGGAGGTCCCAAAAACAGCCAAGAATTTGGTTTCGGCAGATTCCGAGAACGTTGATTTGTTCGCAATCTCGTAAGATCGTGCGAAAATGCCAAAATAACACATCAAAATTTCTAAAAAAAAGTTGAAAGCCCACTGTTGTGGGTGTATGGAGGTCCCAAAAAGAGCCAAGAATTTAGTTTCGGCAGATCCGAGAACGTTGATATGTTCGCAATGTCGTAAGATCGTGCGAAAATGCCAAAATAACACGTCAAATTTTCTCAAAAAAAGTTGAAAGATCAATGTTATGGGTGTATGGAGGTCCCAAAAAGAGCCAAGAATTTAGTTTCGGCAGATTCCGAGAACGTTGATATGTTCGCAATGTCGTAAGATCGTGCGAAAATGCCAAAATAACACGTCAAATTTTCTCAAAAAAAGTTGAAAGATCAATGTTGTGGGTGTATGGAGGTCCCAAAAAGTGGCAAGAATTTGGTTTCGGCAGATTCCGAGAACGTTGATATGTTCGCAATGTCGTAAGATCGTGCGAAAATGCCAAAATAACACGTCAAATTTTCTAAAAAAAAGTTGAAAGATCAATGTTGTGGGTGTATGGAGGTCCCAAAAACAGCCAAGAATTTGGTTTCGGCAGATTCCGAGAACGTTGATTTGTTCGCAATCTCGTAAGATCGTGCGAAAATGCCAAAATAACACATCAAAATTTCTAAAAAAAAGTTCAAAGCCCACTGTTGTGGGTGTATGGAGGTCCCAAAAAGAGCCAAGAATTTGATTTCGGCAGATTCCGAGAACATTGATTTGTTCGCAATCTCGTAAGATCGTGCGAAAATGCCAAAATAACACATCAAATTTTCTCAAAGAGTTGAAAGACCAATGTTGTGGGTGTATGGAGGTCCCAAAAAGAGCCAAGAATTTGGTTTCGGCAGATTCCGGGAACGTTGATATGTTCGCAATCTCGTAAGATCGTGCGAAAATGCCAAAATAACACGTCAAATTTTCTCAAAACAAGTTAAAAGATCAATGTTGTGGGTGTATGGAGGTCCCAAAAACAGCCAAGAATTTGGTTTCGGCAGATTCCGAGAACATTGATTTGTTCGCAATCTCGTAAGATCGTGCGAAAATACCAAAATAACACATCAAAATTTCTAAAAAAAAGTTGAAATCCCATTGTTGTGGATGTATGGAGGTCCCAAAAAGAGCCAAGAATTTGGTTTCGGCAGATTCCGAGAACGTTGATATGTTCGCAATCTCGTAAGATAGTTCGGAAATGCCAAAACAACACGTCAAATTTTCTCAAAAAAATTTGAAAGATCAATGTTGTGGGTGTATGGAGGTCCCAAAAACAGCCAAGAATTTGGTTTCGGCAGATTCCGAGAACGTTGATATGTTCGCAATCTCGTCAGATCGAGCGAAAATGCCAAAATAACACGTCAAATTTTCTAAAAAAAAGTTGAAAGATCAATGTTGTGGGTGTATGGAGGTCCCAAAAAGAGCCAAGAATTTGGTTTCGGCTGATTCCGAGAAAGTTGATATGTTCGCAATGTCGTAAGATCGTGCGAAAATGCCAAAATAACACGTCAAATTTTCTAAAAAAAAGTTGAAAGCCCACTGTTGTGGGTGTATGGAGGTCCCAAAAAGAGCCAAGAATTTGGTTTCGGCAGATTCCGGGAACGTTGATATGTTCGCAATCTCGTAAAATCGTGCGAAAATGCCAAAATAACACGTCAAATTTTCTCAAAAAAAGTTAAAAGATCAATGTTGTGGGTGTATGGAGGTCCCAAAAACAGCCAAGAATTTGGTTTCGGCAGATTCCGAGAACATTGATTTGTTCGCAATCTCGTAAGATCGTGCGAAAATACCAAAATAACACATCAAAATTTCTAAAAAAAAGTTGAAATCCCATTGTTGTGGATGTATGGAGGTCCCAAAAAGAGCCAAGAATTTGGTTTCGGCAGATTCCGAGAACGTTGATATGTTCGCAATTTCGTAAGATAGTTCGGAAATGCCAAAATAACACGTCAAATTTTCTCAAAAAAATTTGAAAGATCAATGTTGTGGGTGTATGGAGGTCCCAAAAACAGCCAATAATTTGGTTTCGGCAGATTCCGAGAACGTTGATATGTTCGCAATCTCGTCAGATCGAGCGAAAATGCCAAAATAACACGTCAAATTTTCTAAAAAAAAGTTGAAAGATCAATGTTGTGGGTGTATGGAGGTCCCAAAAAGAGCCAAGAATTTGGTTTCGGCTGATTCCGAGAAAGTTGATATGTTCGCAATGTCGTAAGATCGTGCGAAAATGCCAAAATAACACGTCAAATTTTCTCAAAAAATATTGAAAGATCAATGTTGTGGGTGTATGGAGGTCCCAAAAAGTGGCAAGAATTTGGTTTCGGTAGATTCCGAGAAAGTTAATATGTTAGCAATCACGTAACATCGTGCGAAAATGCCAAAATAACACGTCAAATTTTCTAAAAAAAAGTTGAAAGATCAATGTTGTGGGTGTATGGAGGTCCCAAAAACAGCCAAGAATTTGGTTTCGGCAGATTCCGAGAACGTTGATTTGTTCGCAATCTCGTAAGATCGTGCGAAAATGCCAAAATAACACGTCAAATTTTCTCAAAAAAAGTTGAAAGACCAATGTTGTGGGTGTATGGAGGTCCCAAAAAGAGCCAAGAATTTGGTTTCGGCAGATTCCGAGAACGTTGATATGTTCGCAATCTCGTAAGATCGTGCGAAAATGCCAAAATAACACGTCAAATTTTCTCAAAAAAAGTTGAAAGATCAATGTTGTGGGTGTATGGAGGTCCCAAAAAGAGCCAAGAATTTAGTTTCGGCAGATTCCGGCAACGTTGATATGTTCGCAATCTCGTAAGATCGTGCGAAAATGCCAAAATAACACGTCAAATTTTCTCAAAAAAAGTTAAAAGATCAATGTTGTGGGTGTATGGAGGTCCCAAAAACAGCCTAGAATTTGGTTTCGGCAGATTCCGAGAACATTGATTTGTTCGCAATCTCGTAAGATCGTGCGAAAATACCAAAATAACACATCAAAATTTCTAAAAAAAAGTTGAAATCCCATTGTTGTGGATGTATGGAGGTCCCAAAAAGAGCCAAGAATTTGGTTTCGGCAGATTCCGAGAACGTTGATATGTTCGCAATCTCGTAAGATAGTTCAGAAATGCCAAAACAACACGTCAAATTTTCTAAAAAAAATTTGAAAGATCAATGTTGTGGGTGTATGGAGGTCCCAAAAACAGCCAAGAATTTGGTTTCGGCAGATTCCGAGAACGTTGATATGTTCGCAATCTCGTCAGATCGAGCGAAAATGCCAAAATAACACGTCAAATTTTCTAAAAAAAAGTTGAAAGATCAATGTTGTGGGTGTATGGAGGTCCCAAAAAGAGCCAAGAATTTGGTTTCGGCTGATTCCGAGAAAGTTGATATGTTCGCAATGTCGTAAGATCGTGCGAAAATGCCAAAATAACACGTCAAATTTTCTAAAAAAAAGTTGAAAGCCCACTGTTGTGGGTGTATGGAGGTCCCAAAAAGAGCCAAGAATTTGGTTTCGGCAGATTCCGGGAACGTTAATATGTTCGCAATCTCGTAAGATCGTGCGAAAATGCCAAAATAACACGTCAAATTTTCTAAAAAAAAGTTGAAAGACCAATGTTGTGGGTGTATGGAGGTCCCAAAAAGAGCCAAGAATTTGGTTTCGGCAGATTCCGAGAACGTTGATATGTTCGCAATCTCGTAAGATCGTGCGAAAATGCCAAAATAACACGTCAAATTTTCTCAAAAAAAGTTGAAAGATCAATGTTGTGGGTGTATGGAGGTCCCAAAAAGTGGCAAGAATTTGGTTTCGGTAGATTCCGAGAAAGTTAATATGTTAGCAATCACGTAACATCGTGCGAAAATGCCAAAATAACACGTCAAATTTTCTAAAAAAAAGTTGAAAGATCAATGTTGTGGGTGTATGGAGGTCCCAAAAACAGCCAAGAATTTGGTTTCGGCAGATTCCGAGAACGTTGATTTGTTCGCAATCTCGTAAGATCGTGCGAAAATGCCAAAATAACACGTCAAATTTTCTCAAAAAAAGTTGAAAGACCAATGTTGTGGGTGTATGGAGGTCCCAAAAAGAGCCAAGAATTTGGTTTAGGCAGATTCCGAGAACGTTGATATGTTCGCAATCTCGTAAGATCGTGCGAAAATGCCAAAATAACACATCAAATTTTCTCAAAAAAAGTTGAAAGACCAATGTTGTGGGTGTATGGAGGTCCCAAAAAGAGCCAAGAATTTGGTTTCGGCAGATTCCGAGAACGTTGATATGTTCGCAATCTCGTAAGATCGTGCGAAAATGCCAAAATAACACGTCAAATTTTCTCAAAAAAAGTTGAAAGATCAATGTTGTGGGTGTATGGAGGTCCCAAAAAGAGCCAAGAATTTAGTTTCGGCATATTCCGAGAACGTTGATATGTTCGCAATCTCGTAAGATCGTGCGAAAATGCCAAAATAACACGTCAAATTTTGTAAAAAAAAGTTGAAAGATCAATGTTGTGGGTGTATGGAGGTCCCAAAAACAGCCAAGAATTTGGTTTCGGCAGATTCCGAGAACATTGATTTGTTCGCAATCTCGTAAGATCGTGCGAAAATGCCAAAATAACACATTAAAATTTCTAAAAAAAAGTTGAAAGACCAATGTTGTGGGTGTATGGAGGTCCCAAAAAGAGCCAAGAATTTGGTTTCGGCAGATTCCGAGAACGTTGATATGTTCGCAATCTCGTAAGATCGTGCGAAAATGCCAAAATAACACGTCAAATTTTCTAAAAAAAAGTTGAAAGATCAATGTTGTGGGTGTATGGAGGTCCCAAAAAGAGCCAAGAATTTAGTTTCGGCAGATTCCGAGAACGTTGATTTGTTCGCAATCTCGTAATATCGTGCGAAAATGCCAAAATAACACTTCAAATTTTCTCAAAAAAAGTTGAAAGACCAATGTTGTGGGTGTATGGAGGTCCCAAAAAGAGCCAAGAATTTGGTTTCGACAGATTCCGAGAACGTTGATATGTTCGCAATCTCGTAAGATCGTGCGAAAATGCCTAAATAACTAGTCAAATTTTCTCAAAAAAAGTTGAAAGATCAATGTTGTGGGTGTATGGAGGTCCCAAAAACAGCCAAGAATTTGGTTTCGGCAGATTCCGAGAACGTTGATTTGTTCGCAATCTCGAAAGATCGTGCGAAAATGCCAAAATAACACATCAAAATTTCTAAAAAAAAGTTGAAAGCCCACTGTTGTGGGTGTATGGAGGTCCCAAAAAGAGCCAAGAATTTAGTTTCGGCAGATTCCGAGAACGTTGATATGTTCGCAATGTCGTAAGATCGTGCGAAAATGCCAAAATAACACGTCAAATTTTCTCAAAAAAAGTTGAAAGATCAATGTTATGGGTGTATGGAGGTCCCAAAAAGAGCCAAGAATTTAGTTTCGGCAGATTCCGAGAACGTTGATATGTTCGCAATGTCGTAAGATCGTGCGAAAATGCCAAAATAACACGTCAAATTTTCTAAAAAAAAGTTGAAAGCCCACTGTTGTGGGTGTATGGAGGTCCCAAAAAGAGCCAAGAATTTGGTTTCGGCAGATTCCGGGAACATTGATATGTTCGCAATCTCGTAAGATCGTGCGAAAATGCCAAAATAACACGTCAAATTTTCTCAAAAAAAGTTAAAAGATCAATGTTGTGGGTGTATGGAGGTCCCAAAAACAGCCAAGAATTTGGTTTCGGCAGATTCCCAGAACATTGATTTGTTCGCAATCTCGTAAGATCGTGCGAAAATACCAAAATAACACATCAAAATTTCTAAAAAAAAGTTGAAATCCCATTGTTGTGGATGTATGGAGGTCCCAAAAAGAGCCAAGAATTTGGTTTCGGCAGATTCCGAGAACGTTGATATGTTCGCAATCTCGTAAGATAGTTCGGAAATGCCAAAACAACACGTCAAATTTTCTCAAAAAAATTTGAAAGATCAATGTTGTGGGTGTATGGAGGTCCCAAAAACAACCAAGAATTTGGTTTCGGCAGATTCCGAGAACGTTGATATGTTCGCAATCTCGTCAGATCGAGCGAAAATGCCAAAATAACACGTCAAATTTTCTAAAAAAAAGTTGAAAGATCAATGTTGTGGGTGTATGGAGGTCCCAAAAAGAGCCAAGAATTTGGTTTCGGCTGATTCCGAGAAAGTTGATATGTTCGCAATGTCGTAAGATCGTGCGAAAATGCCAAAATAACACGTCAAATTTTCTCAAAAAATATTGAAAGATCAATGTTGTGGGTGTATGGAGGTCCCAAAAAGTGGCAAGAATTTGGTTTCGGTAGATTCCGAGAAAGTTAATATGTTAGCAATCACGTAACATCGTGCGAAAATGCCAAAATAACACGTCAAATTTTCTAAAAAAAAGTTGAAAGATCAATGTTGTGGGTGTATGGAGGTCCCAAAAACAGCCAAGAATTTGGTTTCGGCAGATTCCGAGAACGTTGATTTGTTCGCAATCTCGTAAGATCGTGCGAAAATGCCAAAATAACACGTCAAATTTTCTCAAAAAAAGTTGAAAGACCAATGTTGTGGGTGTATGGAGGTCCCAAAAAGAGCCAAGAATTTGGTTTCGGCAGATTCCGAGAACGTTGATATGTTCGCAATCTCGTAAGATCGTGCGAAAATGCCAAAATAACACGTCAAATTTTCTCAAAAAAAGTTGAAAGATCAATGTTGTGGGTGTATGGAGGTCCCAAAAAGAGCCAAGAATTTAGTTTCGGCAGATTCCGGCAACGTTGATATGTTCGCAATCTCGTAAGATCGTGCGAAAATGCCAAAATAACACGTCAAATTTTCTCAAAAAAAGTTAAAAGATCAATGTTGTGGGTGTATGGAGGTCCCAAAAACAGCCTAGAATTTGGTTTCGGCAGATTCCGAGAACATTGATTTGTTCGCAATCTCGTAAGATCGTGCGAAAATACCAAAATAACACATCAAAATTTCTAAAAAAAAGTTGAAATCCCATTGTTGTGGATGTATGGAGGTCCCAAAAAGAGCCAAGAATTTGGTTTCGGCAGATTCCGAGAACGTTGATATGTTCGCAATCTCGTAAGATAGTTCAGAAATGCCAAAACAACACGTCAAATTTTCTAAAAAAAATTTGAAAGATCAATGTTGTGGGTGTATGGAGGTCCCAAAAACAGCCAAGAATTTGGTTTCGGCAGATTCCGAGAACGTTGATATGTTCGCAATCTCGTCAGATCGAGCGAAAATGCCAAAATAACACGTCAAATTTTCTAAAAAAAAGTTGAAAGATCAATGTTGTGGGTGTATGGAGGTCCCAAAAAGAGCCAAGAATTTGGTTTCGGCTGATTCCGAGAAAGTTGATATGTTCGCAATGTCGTAAGATCGTGCGAAAATGCCAAAATAACACGTCAAATTTTCTAAAAAAAAGTTGAAAGCCCACTGTTGTGGGTGTATGGAGGTCCCAAAAAGAGCCAAGAATTTGGTTTCGGCAGATTCCGGGAACGTTAATATGTTCGCAATCTCGTAAGATCGTGCGAAAATGCCAAAATAACACGTCAAATTTTCTAAAAAAAAGTTGAAAGACCAATGTTGTGGGTGTATGGAGGTCCCAAAAAGAGCCAAGAATTTGGTTTCGGCAGATTCCGAGAACGTTGATATGTTCGCAATCTCGTAAGATCGTGCGAAAATGCCAAAATAACACGTCAAATTTTCTCAAAAAAAGTTGAAAGAGCAATGTTGTGGGTGTATGGAGGTCCCAAAAAGTGGCAAGAATTTGGTTTCGGTAGATTCCGAGAAAGTTAATATGTTAGCAATCACGTAACATCGTGCGAAAATGCCAAAATAACACGTCAAATTTTCTAAAAAAAAGTTGAAAGATCAATGTTGTGGGTGTATGGAGGTCCCAAAAACAGCCAAGAATTTGGTTTCGGCAGATTCCGAGAACGTTGATTTGTTCGCAATCTCGTAAGATCGTGCGAAAATGCCAAAATAACACGTCAAATTTTCTCAAAAAAAGTTGAAAGACCAATGTTGTGGGTGTATGGAGGTCCCAAAAAGAGCCAAGAATTTGGTTTAGGCAGATTCCGAGAACGTTGATATGTTCGCAATCTCGTAAGATCGTGCGAAAATGCCAAAATAACACATCAAATTTTCTCAAAAAAAGTTGAAAGACCAATGTTGTGGGTGTATGGAGGTCCCAAAAAGAGCCAAGAATTTGGTTTCGGCAGATTCCGAGAACGTTGATATGTTCGCAATCTCGTAAGATCGTGCGAAAATGCCAAAATAACACGTCAAATTTTCTCAAAAAAAGTTGAAAGATCAATGTTGTGGGTGTATGGAGGTCCCAAAAAGAGCCAAGAATTTAGTTTCGGCATATTCCGAGAACTTTGATATGTTCGCAATCTCGTAAGATCGTGCGAAAATGCCAAAATAACACGTCAAATTTTGTAAAAAAAAGTTGAAAGATCAATGTTGTGGGTGTATGGAGGTCCCAAAAACAGCCAAGAATTTGGTTTCGGCAGATTCCGAGAACATTGATTTGTTCGCAATCTCGTAAGATCGTGCGAAAATGCCAAAATAACACATTAAAATTTCTAAAAAAAAGTTGAAAGACCAATGTTGTGGGTGTATGGAGGTCCCAAAAAGAGCCAAGAATTTGGTTTCGGCAGATTCCGAGAACGTTGATATGTTCGCAATCTCGTAAGATCGTGCGAAAATGCCAAAATAACACGTCAAATTTTCTAAAAAAAAGTTGAAAGATCAATGTTGTGGGTGTATGGAGGTCCCAAAAAGAGCCAAGAATTTAGTTTCGGCAGATTCCGAGAACGTTGATTTGTTCGCAATCTCGTAATATCGTGCGAAAATGCCAAAATAACACTTCAAATTTTCTCAAAAAAAGTTGAAAGACCAATGTTGTGGGTGTATGGAGGTCCCAAAAAGAGCCAAGAATTTGGTTTCGACAGATTCCGAGAACGTTGATATGTTCGCAATCTCGTAAGATCGTGCGAAAATGCCTAAATAACTAGTCAAATTTTCTCAAAAAAAGTTGAAAGATCAATGTTGTGGGTGTATGGAGGTCCCAAAAACAGCCAAGAATTTGGTTTCGGCAGATTCCGAGAACGTTGATTTGTTCGCAATCTCGAAAGATCGTGCGAAAATGCCAAAATAACACATCAAAATTTCTAAAAAAAAGTTGAAAGCCCACTGTTGTGGGTGTATGGAGGTCCCAAAAAGAGCCAAGAATTTAGTTTCGGCAGATTCCGAGAACGTTGATATGTTCGCAATGTCGTAAGATCGTGCGAAAATGCCAAAATAACACGTCAAATTTTCTCAAAAAAAGTTGAAAGATCAATGTTATGGGTGTATGGAGGTCCCAAAAAGAGCCAAGAATTTAGTTTCGGCAGATTCCGAGAACGTTGATATGTTCGCAATGTCGTAAGATCGTGCGAAAATGCCAAAATAACACGTCAAATTTTCTAAAAAAAAGTTGAAAGCCCACTGTTGTGGGTGTATGGAGGTCCCAAAAAGAGCCAAGAATTTGCTTTCGGCAGATTCCGAGAACATTGATTTGTTCGCAATCTAGTAAGATCGTGCGAAAATGCCAAAATAACACATCAAATTTTCTCAAAGAGTTGAAAGACCAATGTTGTGGGTGTATGGAGGTCCCAAAAAGAGCCAAGAATTTGGTTTCGGCAGATTCCGGGAACGTTGATATGTTCGCAATCTCGTAAGATCGTGCGAAAATGCCAAAATAACACGTCAAATTTTCTCAAAACAAGTTAAAAGATCAATGTTGTGGGTGTATGGAGGTCCCAAAAACAGCCAAGAATTTGGTTTCGGCAGATTCCGAGAACATTGATTTGTTCGCAATCTCGTAAGATCGTGCGAAAATACCAAAATAACACATCAAAATTTCTAAAAAAAAGTTGAAATCCCATTGTTGTGGATGTATGGAGGTCCCAAAAAGAGCCAAGAATTTGGTTTCGGCAGATTCCGAGAACGTTGATATGTTCGCAATCTCGTAAGATAGTTCGGAAATGCCAAAACAACACGTCAAATTTTCTCAAAAAAAGTTGAAAGACCAATGTTGTGGGTGTATGGAGGTCCCAAAAAGAGCCAAGAATTTGGTTTCGGCAGATTCCGAGAACGTTGATATGTTCGCAATCTCGTAAGATCGTGCGAAAATGCCAAAATAACACGTCAAATTTTCTCAAAAAAAGTTGAAAGATCAATGTTGTGGGTGTATGGAGGTCCCAAAAAGAGCCAAGAATTTAGTTTCGGCATATTCCGAGAACGTTGATATGTTCGCAATCTCGTAAGATCGTGCGAAAATGCCAAAATAACACGTCAAATTTTGTAAAAAAAAGTTGAAAGATCAATGTTGTGGGTGTATGGAGGTCCCAAAAAGAGCCAAGAATTTGGTTTCGGCAGATTCCGAGAACATTGATTTGTTCGCAATCTCGTAAGATCGTGCGAAAATGCCAAAATAACACATCAAAATTTCTAAAAAAAAGTTGAAAGACCAATGTTGTGGGTGTATGGAGGTCCCAAAAAGAGCCAAGAATTTGGTTTCGGCAGATTCCGAGAAAGTTGATATGTTCGCAATCTCGTAAGATCGTTCGGAAATGCCAAAATAACACGTCAAATTTTCTCAAAAAAATTTGAAAGATCAATGTTGTGGGTGTATGGAGGTCCCAAAAAGAGCCAAGAATTTGGTTTCGGCAGATTCCGAGAAAGTTGATATGTTCGCAATCTCGTAAGATCGTTCGGAAATGCCAAAATAAGACGTCAAATTTCCTCAAAAAAAGTTGAAAGATCAATGTTGTGGGTGTATGGAGGACCCAAAAAGAGCAAGAATTTGGTGTCGGCAGATTCCGAGAACGTTGATATGTTCGCAATGTCGTAAGATCGTGCGAAAATGCCAAAATAACACGTCAAATTTTCTCAAAAAAAGTTGAAAGACCAATGTTGTGGGTGTATGGAGGTCCCAAAAAGAGCCAAGAATTTGGTTTCGGCAGATTCCGAGAACGTTGATATGTTCGCAATCTCGTAAGATCGTGCGAAAATGCCAAAATAACACGTCAAATTTTCTCAAAAAAAGTTGAAAGACCAATGTTGTGGGTGTATGGAGGTCCCAAAAAGAGCCAAGAATTTGGTTTCGGCAGATTCCGAGAACGTTGATATGTTCGCAATCTCGTAAGATCGTGCGAAAATGCCAAAATAACACGTCAAATTTTCTCAAAAAAAGTTGAAAGATCAATGTTGTGGGTGTATGGAGGTCCCAAAAAGAGCAAGAATTTGGTTTCGGCAGATTCCGAGAAAGTTGATATGTTCGCAATCTCGTAAGATAGTTCGGAAATGCCAAAATAACACGTCAAATTTTCTAAAAAAAAGTTGAAAGATCAATGTTGTGGGTCTATTGAGGTCCCAAAAAGAGCCAAGAATTTGGTTTCGGTAGATTCCGAGAAAGTTGATATGTTCGCAATCTCGTAAGATCGTTCGGAAATGCCAAAATAACACGTCAAATTTTCTCAAAAAAATTTGAAAGATCAATGTTGTGGGTGTATGGAGGTCCCAAAAAGAGCCAAGAATTTGGTTTCGGCAGATTCCGAGAACGTTGATATGTTCGCAATCTCGTAAGATCGTGCGAAAATGCCAAAATAACACGTCAAATTTTCTCAAAAAAAGTTGAAAGATCAATGTTGTGGGTGTATGGAGGTCCCAAAAAGAGCCAAGAATTTAGTTTCGGCATATTCCGAGAACGTTGATATGTTCGCAATCTCGTAAGATCGTGCGAAAATGCCAAAATAACACGTCAAATTTTGTAAAAAAAAGTTGAAAGATCAATGTTGTGGGTGTATGGAGGTCCCAAAAAGAGCCAAGAATTTGGTTTCGGCAGATTCCGAGAACATTGATTTGTTCGCAATCTCGTAAGATCGTGCGAAAATGCCAAAATAACACATCAAAATTTCTAAAAAAAAGTTGAAAGACCAATGTTGTGGGTGTATGGAGGTCCCAAAAAGAGCCAAGAATTTGGTTTCAGCAGATTCCGAGAAAGTTGATATGTTCGCAATCTCGTAAGATCGTTCGGAAATGCCAAAATAACACGTCAAATTTTCTCAAAAAAATTTGAAAGATCAATGTTGTGGGTGTATGGAGGTCCCAAAAACAGCCAAGAATTTGGTTTCGGCAGATTCCGAGAACATTGATTTGTTCGCAATCTCGTAAGATCGTGCGAAAATACCAAAATAACACATCAAAATTTCTAAAAAAAAGTTGAAATCCCACTGTTGTGGATGTATGGAGGTCCCAAAAAGAGCCAAGAATTTGGTTTCGGCAGATTCCGAGAAAGTTGATATGTTCGCAATCTCGTAAGATCGTTCGGAAATGCCAAAATAACACGTCAAATTTTCTCAAAAAAAGTTGAAAGATCAATGTTGTGGGTGTATGGAGGTCCCAAAAAGAGCAAGAATTTGGTGACGGCAGATTCCGAGAACGTTGATATGTTCGCAATGTCGTAAGATCGTGCGAAAATGCCAAAATAACACGTCAAATTTTCTCAAAAAAAGTTGAAAGACCAATGTTGTGGGTGTATGGAGGTCCCAAAAAGAGCCAAGAATTTGGTTTCGGCAGATTCCGAGAACGTTGATATGTTCGCAATCTCGTAAGATCGTGCGAAAATGCCAAAATAACACGTCAAATTTTCTCAAAAAAAGTTGAAAGACCAATGTTGTGGGTGTATGGAGGTCCCAAAAAGAGCCAAGAATTTGGTTTCGGCAGATTCCGAGAACGTTGATATGTTCGCAATCTCGTAAGATCGTGCGAAAATGCCAAAATAACACGTCAAATTTTCTCAAAAAAAGTTGAAAGATCAATGTTGTGGGTGTATGGAGGTCCCAAAAAGAGCAAGAATTTGGTTTCGGCAGATTCCGAGAAAGTTGATATGTTCGCAATCTCGTAAGATAGTTCGGAAATGCCAAAATAACACGTCAAATTTTCTAAAAAAAAGTTGAAAGATCAATGTTGTGGGTGTATTGAGGTCCCAAAAAGAGCCAAGAATTTGGTTTCGGTAGATTCCGAGAAAGTTAATATGTTAGCAATCTCGTAACATCGTGCGAAAATGCCAAAATAACACGTCAAATTTTCTAAAAAAAAGTTGAAAGACCAATGTTGTGGGTGTATTGAGGTCCCAAAAAGAGCCAAGAATTTGGTTTCAGTAGATTCCGAGAAAGTTAATATGTTAGCAATCACGTAACATCGTGCGAAAATGCCAAAATAACACGTCAAATTTTCTAAAAAAAAGTTGAAAGATCAATGTTGTGGGTGTATGGAGGTCCCAAAAACAGCCAAGAATTTGGTTTCGGCAGATTCCGAGAACGTATTTTTGTTCGCAATCTCGTAAGATCGTGCGAAAATGCCAAAATAACACATCAAAATTTCTAAAAAAAAGTTGAAAGCCCACTGTTGTGGGTGTATGGAGGTCCCAAAAAGAGCCAAGAATTTGGTTTCGGCAGATTCCAAGAACGTTGACATGTTCGCAATCTCGTAAGATCGTGCGATAATGCCAAAATAACACGTCAAATTTTCTCAAAAAAAGTTAAAAGATCAATGTTGTGGGTGTATGGAGGTCCCAAAAATAGCCAAGAATTTGGTTTCGGCAGATTCCGAGAACATTGATTTGTTCGCAATCTCGTAAGATCGTGCGAAAATGCCAAAATAACACATCAAAATTTCTAAAAAAAAGTTGAAAGCCCATTGTTGTGGGTGTATGGAGGTCCCAAAAAGAGCCAAGAATTTGGTTTCGGCAGATTCCGAGAACGTTGATATGTTCGCAATCTCGTCAGATCGAGCGAAAATGCCAAAATAACACGTCAAATTTTCTAAAAAAAAGTTGAAAGATCAATGTTGTGGGTGTATGGAGGTCCCAAAAAGAGCCAAGAATTTGGTTTCGGCTGATTCCGAGAAAGTTGATATGTTCGCAATGTCGTAAGATCGTGCGAAAATGCCAAAATAACACGTCAAATTTTCTAAAAAAAAGTTGAAAGATCAATGTTGTGGGTGTATGGAGGTCCCAAAAAGAGCCAAGAATTTGGTTTCGGCTGATTCCGAGAAAGTTGATATGTTCGCAATGTCGTAAGATCGTGCGAAAATGCCAAAATAACACGTCAAATTTTCTCAAAAAATATTGAAAGATCAATGTTGTGGGTGTATGGAGGTCCCAAAAAGTGGCAAGAATTTGGTTTCGGTAGATTCCGAGAAAGTTAATATGTTAGCAATCACGTAACATCGTGCGAAAATGCCAAAATTACACGTCAAATTTTCTAAAAAAAAGTTGAAAGATCAATGTTGTGGGTGTATGGAGGTCCCAAAAACAGCCAAGAATTTGGTTTCGGCAGATTCCGAGAACGTTGATTTGTTCGCAATCTCGTAAGATCGTGCGAAAATGCCAAAATAACACGTCAAATTTTCTCAAAAAAAGTTGAAAGATCAATGTTGTGGGTGTATGGAGGTCCCAAAAAGAGCCAAGAATTTAGTTTCGGCAGATTCCGGGAACGTTGATATGTTCGCAATCTCGTAAGATCGTGCGAAAATGCCAAAATAACACGTCAAATTTTCTCAAAAAAAGTTAAAAGATCAATGTTGTGGGTGTATGGAGGTCCCAAAAACAGCCAAGAATTTGGTTTCGGCAGATTCCGAGAACATTGATTTGTTCGCAATCTCGTAAGATCGTGCGAAAATACCAAAATAACACATCAAAATTTCTAAAAAAAAGTTGAAATCCCATTGTTGTGGATGTATGGAGGTCCCAAAAAGAGCCAAGAATTTGGTTTCGGCAGATTCCGAGAAAGTTGATATGTTCGCAATCTCGTAAGATCGTTCGGAAATGCCAAAATAACACGTCAAATTTTCTCAAAAAAAGTTGAAAGATCAATGTTGTGGGTGTATGGAGGTCCCAAAAAGAGCAAGAATTTGGTGACGGCAGATTCCGAGAACGTTGATATGTTCGCAATGTCGTAAGATCGTGCGAAAATGCCAAAATAACACGTCAAATTTTCTCAAAAAAAGTTGAAAGACCAATGTTGTGGGTGTATGGAGGTCCCAAAAAGAGCCAAGAATTTGGTTTCGGCAGATTCCGAGAACGTTGATATGTTCGCAATCTCGTAAGATCGTGCGAAAATGCCAAAATAACACGTCAAATTTTCTCAAAAAAAGTTGAAAGACCAATGTTGTGGGTGTATGGAGGTCCCAAAAAGAGCCAAGAATTTGGTTTCGGCAGATTCCGAGAACGTTGATATGTTCGCAATCTCGTAAGATCGTGCGAAAATGCCAAAATAACACGTCAAATTTTCTCAAAAAAAGTTGAAAGATCAATGTTGTGGGTGTATGGAGGTCCCAAAAAGAGCAAGAATTTGGTTTCGGCAGATTCCGAGAAAGTTGATATGTTCGCAATCTCGTAAGATAGTTCGGAAATGCCAAAATAACACGTCAAATTTTCTAAAAAAAAGTTGAAAGATCAATGTTGTGGGTGTATTGAGGTCCCAAAAAGAGCCAAGAATTTTGTTTCGGTAGATTCCGAGAACGTTAATATGTTAGCAATCTCGTAACATCGTGCGAAAATGCCAAAATAACACGTCAAATTTTCTAAAAAAAAGTTGAAAGATCAATGTTGTGGGTGTATGGAGGTCCCAAAAACAGCCAAGAATTTGGTTTCGGCAGATTCCGAGAACGTATTTTTGTTCGCAATCTCGTAAGATCGTGCGAAAATACCAAAATAACACATCAAAATTTCTAAAAAAAAGTTGAAATATCAATGTTGTGGGTGTATGGAGGTCCCAAAAAGTGGCAAGAATTTGGTTTCGGTAGATTCCGAGAACGTTAATATGTTAGCAATCACGTAACATCGTGCGAAAATGCCAAAATAACACGTCAAATTTTCTAAAAAAAAGTTGAAAGATCAATGTTGTGGGTGTATTGAGGTCCCAAAAAGAGCCAAGAATTTGGTTTCGGTAGATTCCGAGAACGTTAATATGTTAGCAATCTCGTAACATCGTGCGAAAATGCCAAAATAACACGTCAAATTTTCTAAAAAAAAGTTGAAAGATCAATGTTGTGGGTGTATGGAGGTCCCAAAAAGTTGCTAGAATTTGGTTTCGGTAGATTCCGAGAACGTTAATATGTTAGCAATCACGTAACATCGTGCGAAAATGCCAAAATAACACGTCAAATTTTCTAAAAAAAATTTGAAAGATCAATGTTATGGGTGTATGGAGGTCCCAAAAAGAGCCAAGAATTTGGTTTCGGCAGATTCCGAGAAAGTTGATATGTTCGCAATCTCGTAAGATCGTTCGGAAATGCCAAAATAACACGTCAAATTTTCTCAAAAAAAGTTGAAAGATCAATGTTGTGGGTGTATGGAGGTCCCAAAAAGAGCAAGAATTTGGTGTCGGCAGATTCCGAGAACGTTGATATGTTCGCAATGTCGTAAGATCGTGCGAAAATGCCAAAATAACACGTCAAATTTTCTCAAAAAAAGTTGAAAGACCAATGTTGTGGGTGTATGGAGGTCCCAAAAAGAGCCAAGAATTTGGATTCGGCAGATTCCGAGAACGTTGATATGTTCGCAATCTCGTAAGATCGTGCGAAAATGATAGAGGCATAAAATGCCATGTTCTTAGTATATTTTCCTACCCTATTTAGCTATGTTATTTCCTTAATAATGCCATTTTTAACATGTTTTATCTTATAGGAGTCATTTGCGCACAAACAAAGAAAAGGAGCTTAAGTCGCAGAAATTACGAAGAATTCTATTTGCTCGAGGAATCCTACTTCAACTAGGATTCCCATTTCATCATGGAGATCCTGTGTCGACATGGAAACCTCTTTCAAATAGGAAATCCTGTTTCTACAAGGAATCGAAGAAGAAAAAGTCAAATCCTAATCCAACTTGGAGAGCTTGTTGCCGTGCAAATAAAAGCCCAATCCATGGACTTCTTTGCCGATTTTGGAGTCCATAATTCAAGGGAAGATAAGTCCAAGTCAAACTCAGAAATTAATAGAAGATTGTGGAAGAATCAAGAAGATAAAATCAAAAAATTAAGGAAGGAGAATCCTATTATACCTAGAAGAGAATCCCACCGATTTTGTGGGGATCTCTTGTGTAATTAGGATTTGTTTTCAGCCACAAGATCAAGGGAGATCCAAGGGTTGCGGCAATGCTAGGGTTTCATCAATTCAATATAAATAGGAGGGACTAGAAGAGAGGAATTCACCCACTTCACAATCCAGAAAAATTCTGAAAAGTTCTCTCTCTCTTTCTCTTGCCGTCGCACCATTTTAGGAGCCCTAAGGAGTCAAGACCTCTGCCCCAAGGCCGAGCCAAGGAGGAGAGTAGCAGCCGAGTCCAAAGCCTTGCAATCGACAACTAGTTGGCCTCTCTTTGCCGATTCCAATTGTAATGGTTCTTTGTTGTTTTTGTTTTGTTTTCTTTGGTTTCGAATTCGTGCATGAACTCCTATGTTTTCTTTAT
The DNA here is from genome assembly GCA_034370585.1 of Fragaria x ananassa. Lineage (NCBI taxonomy): Eukaryota > Viridiplantae > Streptophyta > Magnoliopsida > Rosales > Rosaceae > Fragaria > Fragaria x ananassa. The sequence continues at coordinate 17,274,890 of CP139753.1, read as the reverse complement.
AAATTCGAATGATGTTTGAGTCATGAGGGTTTGAATTTCCAGAATATTTGAATGTGTAGTTTAATTATTTATGATCTTGTGTTTTCGGTTCTAATATCATGGTTTGTGTTAAAAGCTTTATCTAGTGCGTAAGTGATTACTAACTCTGCAGGTTAGTAGTGCTAGAGGTTTATTTCGTGTTTAGAAGTATTCCGTTGTGGTGAAGGCCATGTTGTAGTGGCCGAGATAAGTGCTTTGCATGTGAAAAGTTAGGCAACGTTTGTAAACTTAGTAATTTGTTTAAGTCCGTTTTCATCTTAATGACTTGTAGATTTTGCATGTAAGTTGCTCGTGGCATTATGTGTTTAATTTATGAGATGCTCTAGGCCTAGACGTTCTGACCTAGTAACTATTAAGGAAAACCGATTAAGTGCATGTCCTCGACGGGTGTATCTTAGGACTTAGTTTCGCAAAGCATGATAATATTTCCGTTACGCATTTGAAGTAATTAATTGCATGTTCATTATTCTGGAATGATTTATTTGGATGGATTGGTTGAAGTCGGTCACGTGTATATAGTGTGTGTGCGTGTGTTTATTTATTGTTTTAGGATGTTAGAAACCCCAAATCAAAACCCCCGTTAAATGATTTGTGCCAAGTGTATATTTGTTAATATTTATTTCTGTTTTGTTTACTAACATCTCTTTTAAGCGACTCAAGATGCAGAGACCCCTCCACGAGTCTCCGGACTGAACGATACCCCATTTACTTTATGCTATATCTACACAAAAGAGGGTTTAATTGCGTCGGGCCCCTGTTGCTCGTGTATCTCGTATATATGCGCCCCGGAGGCTCGCGTCAATTTTGGCGCCGTTGCCGGGGACTTGTGATAAGTTCTCGCATTTGGGTCAATTTAATTTTCTTGTTGTTTATCTAACTAACTCGTTTGTTTTATTTATTTTCAGATTTGGGTTATTGGAATGCACATTGTGGATAGGTAAAGTCGCAAGTGTTAATAGGGTTCTCTTAGATCCTTATTAACATTTGTCGATTGATTAAACACATGAATGACTCTCAGCTGAGTAAGGGGAATTATTCGGTGTCTAGGTTGAGTTAAAGTACCTGGGAACATAAATTGGATCTCATGACTGCAAGGGTTTTGTCCCTACAGTCAAATTACGAGTCCTACCAGCCTACTACGTCTACCTGGCCGAGTAAAACTCTTGAAACCACGGAGTTGCGCATGTCTCAATCTCTATACTTAGGCCGCACGCCTCTTTGTTGCATTGCAAGAATTCGGATTTGAGAATCTATAAAATTTCGGTCCCTAACCTTGTCTTTAAACTAACATGTCGATACTTATCGTTAAAATGAGTTTATGCTTAAGATTTTGCAGACGTGTAGAGTCTTTGGTTTTCATTTTAATTCTTGTGTTTCTTAACTCTTAACCGTTACTAACTTGCATTTAAGTTTTCAGATGTCTACCCAAATTACCATAGCTAATGCACTCGAGATGCTTGTCTACTTTGACGGAGAAATACTTGACAAGATACCGGAGTTCAATGGAGACACAACGCGGCAACCGGGGACGCACATTTTTGTGATCGAGACCACCTCAACAATCGAAGGCGTTGGAGTAAGAGGGACTAAAGGAAACAAGGATGCCGTGTGCATCATCTTGCTGCACATGAGCTTGCGAGGGCGAGCACTCCAATGGTTCGAGGACCTTGACCATAGCACCACAACGTGGGACGAGTTGAAGAGGAGTTTCGTTGCTGAGTTCCGGCTTATACCGTCAATTGCGGATGCACCAAATGGAATGAAGTTCACCGATGCATATAGGTTGTACCATGAGCATCCATTGGTGGCTTCGATTGCGGAAGTTATCCCCAAATTCGGCGGCCATGATTACCAAAATCCTACAAGCCACATCCGTCACATCGAGCTGATGAGCAAGGTTAGGTCCGAATTCAAGTACTCTGATGTACTCTTTCTCATGGTGTTCCACAACTCACTTGAAGGAAGGGCACAAGAGTGGTACTTGTACACCTGCACCGGAAGCATGAATTGGGATGCGATCAAGAAGAAGTTAGTAGCTGATTTTTCAAATGACCGGCGGCCCGCTAACACTCCCGCGCGCAAATATGTTCAACATTTGCTTAACCAAGAGCGAAGGGAGGTAGCACCACGCCAATACTACGAGGAACTGCACCACCAACCATCTAAAGATCAAGTCTCGGCCAAAGTCAAGGACACCCTATTTAGGGTAGACTCTCTTACGGCCGAGCTCGCCAAGTGTGTGTGTTGCGGACCGAATAGTGGAGCTTCAATTGCTGAGCTGACTTCTCAAACCCCTATGCCACATCCATCAACTTTCCCTCAACCTTCCATGCTGCCCAAACCGTCCAATCAATGCTTGGCTGCCACCAAGACCATACAAAAGAAGAAGAAGGCCGAAACAATGCAAAAGCTACTTGACTGTATGGAGGAGATGCTTGCAAAGCAAGATGATCAAGCCAAGGTAATTAAGGAGATAAAGGATGATGTCCACTTCCTCTATGATGAGTTGGATAGCGTCCTTCACTTCCCAAGGTTTGCGGTCGGAGATGGTGGCAATGCCGTGGAGGAAGAGGAAGAAGAGGATGAGGATGATGAAGAGGACCCCATTGAGGACGACAATGAAGATGATGACGATGGCCATGATGATGGCGGTGATGAAGGAATGCCCAATGTCGGAGCTGATGAAGACATGTATGGTGACAATGAGGATGAGGAAGATCCGAATGAGTACATAGAGGAGAGTGACCAAGAGTCCGGTGACAACCATAGTACTGTCACGGATGATGACGAGGGAAACTCTCGCCGCTCCTACTCTCCACCTGCCTCACCATACTACCCTTATGATGATGCTGAGCTTGCCGAAGGTTGAGAGGACAACCTGGACATGGAGACCGCATTCGCTAATGAGGATTAGGGGAGACATAATAAACCGTCTAGCCAATGGACGTAAAAAGAAGCGCTCTAAAGGGAGGCAACCCTTTCATTTCGGTTTGGTAGCCAAAGGCTTAGGTTTTCGTTCATTTCTATCTTTGGTTTTTGTAGTTGAGTTGCACCTTTTTGCAACACCCTTTTGGTTATTTTCTAGTAAGATTTTCAGTTTTTAATAATTTGGTTTTATTACGTTTGAAATTTTTGATTAGTCTGGTTTGAGATGTGCAGTCCAGTGACTTGGAACGTGCACGGATCTCAGCTCCTTTGGAATTACGCCATGTATTATATATGGATGGAAAGATCTACGAGTCTAGTTTCTGAATCTTTTTACAGAACTGGATTTGGAGTTCGGATGAGCCGGGAATTCGAGTTTTAATGGAGCGAGGTCAGAGCAGAAACTTCTGGAACAGAGCCGAACTGATCAGGGACATTCTTTGTGAACAGTCCAGTACTTTGTTTTATCTTCAAGCATGTTGGTATGATCTTTGATGAGAAGACCAAGGCCTTAGAACCTTGGGGGCCGGTGCCTACATCCAGCAAGTTCCGCGATGAGCAAAGTTTGGGAGGTCTACAAGGGGGAGAATTTCTTACTTAATTTAAACCGATGTTTAGTGTTTTTGTGAATTTCATTCTCTATGCTTCGATTCTATGTTGCATGCTATATCTTGTTATACATTGAGGACAATGTAGGATTTAAGTGTGGGGGAGGGATTTACATGATAGTTGAGTCTTTAAATTTGTTTATTTTTCGTTTTTAGTTTTAGTGTTTAAATTTTAAATTTTTCGAGTCATTTAAAAATTTTTTCTTGCTCTTTATTTATGTTTTTGAGTCTTAGGAGCCCTTAATGTCGATGACTATAATCTCTGAATTGATGATTTTGAAATGATAACAAAATCGAGATGATCTTAGGTTGATTTTTCTTTGGTTAATTGCAATGAGTTGAAAATATATGGTATGTAGTGGATATGGTTCGTAACTTTGGTACAGAATTTGAACATATTCAGCTAAGTTTTGATTCATATGATTTTGAGCCGATATATGTGCCATTTCTTTCGAGTGTTTATAGGAAAAATCTATCTTTTCTTGGTTATTATTATTTGGAACCTCATTGTTCTTTCATTTGATTGATTGCATGCCATAGCTCTTTAATGAACTCTAGAGTGCTAGAACTCATTCTTGTGAATTGCAAAACTTATAGTCATTACATGTTCTGATCTTGGAAATGAAAAGAAGGAATGTTTAGGATGATCACCAATGCCAAATTAACCTGTGTCCTATTTTGTGTGCGCGGCACACCCCTTAGTTTAGCCCTTTGAGCCTACGTTTTGCCTTTCTTTCATCACCCTTGTAAACACTACCCTGAGCTTAGTAATAGAAATCTCTACCTTTATCCTTCGGATCTAGTAGAGCTTATTTTGTAATGTTTATATGAAGGTGTGGTTGAAGAGCAAGTGTGGGGGAGTTAGAAGTGTCCAATATAAAAAAAAAAAAAAAAAACATAGAGTTGTACCGAAAAGGAAAAGAAAGAAATATTCATGGACAAGTTCTTTTGTGGAATTGGAGTTGTGTGAGTAAATTGAAGGCCTAGAAACAGAAATATTTGGCCTTTGTCCGTTTTCATGTTATAAGGGGAGTGTTGTGACGTTTTTGGAGTCTCATGAACTCATTTCGGGGACATAAGGTTGTTGGAATGCTCTGCTAGGTCCTTAGGATCCTTATGATCTCAGTTCCGATAAATTCATACCTTTAGCCTAGACACATTTACACCTTTTGAATTCCTTCTTGATCCTTGAGATGTGCAGCCTATGATCTGTGGAGTCTTTCACAAGAGTTGAGCTTATGGTTTTTGGTTCATTTGTGCATGTTATCATATTCTTTCTTGAGGTTCATTATTATCTTTTCTATGTGAGCTATTCATAATTTCTCAAGATACTATTTATCTTGCATAGATGAGTGAGCCAGAAAATCTGAGTGAAAAAAGAATGAGTGCATATCCTTGTGAGCTATGAATCATTATTTATCTGAAATATGTTGAGCTTAACCATCACCACTGTTCTTCCAAGTCCTACTTGTTTATGTAATTAACCGTGGCAATTAACTCTCGAAAGTTCATAGAGTGAATCTAGATTGAGGAAGAGTTTCAATGTTATGAGTTCCGAAATTTACTAGACATTATAGGGGCATTAGAGTTTTTGTTTCGAGTCTTGTTAGCTTGGTTTTGCTAAGGGACTAGCAAAAGCTAAGTGTGGGGGAGTTGATAGAGGCATAAAATGCCATGTTCTTAGTATATTTTCCTACCCTATTTAGCTATGTTATTTCCTTAATAATGCCATTTTTAACATGTTTTATCTTATAGGAGTCATTTGCGCACAAACAAAGAAAAGGAGCTTAAGTCGCAGAAATTACGAAGAATTCTATTTGCTCGAGGAATCCTACTTCAACTAGGATTCCCATTTCATCATGGAGATCCTGTGTCGACATGGAAACCTCTTTCAAATAGGAAATCCTGTTTCTACAAGGAATCGAAGAAGAAAAAGTCAAATCCTAATCCAACTAGGAGAGCTTGTTGCCGTGCAAATAAAAGCCCAATCCATGGACTTCTTTGCCGATTTTGGAGTCCATAATTCAAGGGAAGATAAGTCCAAGTCAAACTCAGAAATTAATAGAAGATTGTGGAAGAATCAAGAAGATAAAATCAAAAAATTAAGGAAGGAGAATCCTATTATACCTAGAAGAGAATCCCACCGATTTTGTGGGGATCTCTTGTGTAATTAGGATTTGTTTTCAGCCACAAGATCAAGGGAGATCCAAGGGTTGCGGCAATGCTAGGGTTTCATCAATTCAATATAAATAGGAGGGACTAGAAGAGAGGAATTCACCCACTTCACAATCCAGAAAAATTCTGAAAAGTTCTCTCTCTCTTTCTCTTGCCGTCGCACCATTTTAGGAGCCCTAAGGAGTCAAGACCTCTGCCCCAAGGCCGAGCCAAGGAGGAGAGTAGCAGCCGAGTCCAAAGCCTTGCAATCGACAACTAGTTGGCCTCTCTTTGCCGATTCCAATTGTAATGGTTCTTTGTTGTTTTTGTTTTGTTTTCTTTGGTTTCGAATTCGTGCATGAACTCCTATGTTTTCTTTATAAATTCGAATGATGTTTGAGTCATGAGGGTTTGAATTTCCAGAATATTTGAATGTGTAGTTTAATTATTTATGATCTTGTGTTTTCGGTTCTAATATCATGGTTTGTGTTAAAAGCTTTATCTAGTGCGTAAGTGATTACTAACTCTGCAGGTTAGTAGTGCTAGAGGTTTATTTCGTGTTTAGAAGTATTCCGTTGTGGTGAAGGCCATGTTGTAGTGGCCGAGATAAGTGCTTTGCATGTGAAAAGTTAGGCAACGTTTGTAAACTTAGTAATTTGTTTAAGTCCGTTTTCATCTTAATGACTTGTAGATTTTGCATGTAAGTTGCTCGTGGCATTATGTGTTTAATTTATGAGATGCTCTAGGCCTAGACGTTCTGACCTAGTAACTATTAAGGAAAACCGATTAAGTGCATGTCCTCGACGGGTGTATCTTAGGACTTAGTTTCGCAAAGCATGATAATATTTCCGTTACGCATTTGAAGTAATTAATTGCATGTTCATTATTCTGGAATGATTTATTTGGATGGATTGGTTGAAGTCGGTCACGTGTATATAGTGTGTGTGCGTGTGTTTATTTATTGTTTTAGGATGTTAGAAACCCCAAATCAAAACCCCCGTTAAATGATTTGTGCCAAGTGTATATTTGTTAATATTTATTTCTGTTTTGTTTACTAACATCTCTTTTAAGCGACTCAAGATGCAGAGACCCCTCCACGAGTCTCCGGACTGAACGATACCCCATTTACTTTATGCTACATCTACACAAAAGAGGGTTTAATTGCGTCGGGCCCCTGTTGCTCGTGTATCTCGTATATATGCGCCCCGGAGGCTCGCGTCAGAAAATGCCAAAATAACACGTCAAATTTTCTCAAAAAAAGTTGAAAGACCAATGTTGTGGGTGTATGGAGGTCCCAAAAAGAGCCAAGAATTTGGTTTCGGCAGATTCCGAGAACGTTGATATGTTCGCAATCTCGTAAGATCGTGCGAAAATGCCAAAATAACACGTCAAATTTTCTCAAAAAAAGTTGAAAGATCAATGTTGTGGGTGTATGGAGGTCCCAAAAAGAGCAAGAATTTGGTTTCGGCAGATTCCGAGAAAGTTGATATGTTCGCAATCTCGTAAGATAGTTCGGAAATGCCAAAATAACACGTCAAATTTTCTAAAAAAAAGTTGAAAGATCAATGTTGTGGGTGTATTGAGGTCCCAAAAAGAGCCAAGAATTTTGTTTCGGTAGATTCCGAGAACGTTAATATGTTAGCAATCTCGTAACATCGTGCGAAAATGCCAAAATAACACGTCAAATTTTCTAAAAAAAAGTTGAAAGATCAATGTTGTGGGTGTATTGAGGTCCCAAAAAGAGGCAAGAATTTGGTTTCGGTAGATTCCGAGAAAGTTAATATGTTAGCAATCACGTAACATCGTGCGAAAATGCCAAAATAACACGTCAAATTTTCTAAAAAAAAGTTGAAAGATCAATGTTGTGGGTGTATGGAGGTCCCAAAAACAGCCAAGAATTTGGTTTCGGCAGATTCCGAGAACGTATTTTTGTTCGCAATCTCGTAAGATCGTGTTTAATGCCATAATAACACGTCAAATTTTCTCAAAAAAAGTTAAAAGATCAATGTTGTGGGTGTATGGAGGTCCCAAAAACAGCCAAGAATTTGGTTTCGGCAGATTCCGAGAACATTGATTTGTTCGCAATCTCGTAAGATCGTGCGAAAATGCCAAAATAACACATCAAAATTTCTAAAAAAAAGTTGAAAGCCCATTGTTGTGGGTGTATGGAGGTCCCAAAAAGAGCCAAGAATTTGGTTTCGGCAGATTCCGAGAACGTTGATATGTTCGCAATTTCGTAAGATCGTTCGGAAATGCCAAAATAACACGTCAAATTTTCTCAAAAAAATTTGAAAGATCAATGTTGTGGGTGTATGGAGGTCCCAAAAACAGCCAAGTATTTGGTTTCGGCAGATTCCGAGAACGTTGATATGTTCGCAATCTCGTCAGATCGAGCGAAAATGCCAAAATAACACGTCAAATTTTCTAAAAAAAAGTTGAAAGATCAATGTTGTGGGTGTATGGAGGTCCCAAAAAGAGCCAAGAATTTGGTTTCGGCTGATTCCGAGAAAGTTGATATGTTCGTAATCTCGTAAGATCGTGCGAAAATGCCAAAATAACACGTCAAATTTTCTCAAAAAAAGTTGAAAGATCAATGTTGTGGGTGTATGGAGGTCCCAAAAAGAGCAAGAATTTGGTTTCGGCAGATTCCGAGAAAGTTGATATGTTCGCAATCTCGTAAGATAGTTCGGAACTGCCAAAATAACACGTCAAATTTTCTAAAAAAAAGTTGAAAGATCAATGTTGTGGGTGTATTGAGGTCCCAAAAAGAGCCAAGAATTTTGTTTCGGTAGATTCCGAGAACGTTAATATGTTAGCAATCTCGTAACATCGTGCGAAAATGCCAAAATAACACGTCAAATTTTCTAAAAAAAAGTTGAAAGATCAATGTTGTGGGTGTATTGAGGTCCCAAAAAGAGGCAAGAATTTGGTTTCGGTAGATTCCGAGAACGTTAATATGTTAGCAATCTCGTAACATCGTGCGATAATGCCAAAATAACACTTCAAAATTTCAAAAAAAAAGTTGAAAGCCCATTGTTGTGGGTGTATGGAGGTCCCAAAAAGAGCCAAGAATTTGGTTTCGGCAGATTCCGAGAACGTTGATATGTTCGCAATTTCGTAAGATCGTTCGGAAATGCCAAAATAACACATCAAATTTTCTCAAAAAAATTAGAAAGATCAATGTTGTGGGTGTATGGAGGTCCCAAAAAGAGCCAAGAATTTGGTTTCGGCAGATTCCAAGAACGTTGACATGTTCGCAATCTCGTAAGATCGTGCGATAATGCCAAAATAACACGTCAAATTTTCTCAAAAAAAGTTAAAAGATCAATGTTGTGGGTGTATGGAGGTAACAAAAACAGCCAAGAATTTGGTTTCGGCAGATTCCGAGAACATTGATTTGTTCGCAATTTCGTAAGATCGTGCGAAAATGCCAAAATAACACGTCAAATTTTCTCAAAAAAAGTTGAAAGATCAATGTTGTGGGTGTTTGGAGGTCCCAAAAAGAGCCAAGAATTTGGTTTCGGCAGATTCCGAGAACGTTGATATGTTCGCAATTTCGTAAGATCGTTCGGAAATGCCAAAATAACACGTCAAATTTTCTCAAAAAAATTTGAAAGATCAATGTTGTGGGTGTATGGAGGTCCCAAAAACAGCCAAGAATTTGGTTTCGGCAGATTCCGAGAACGTTGATATGTTCGCAATCTCGTCAGATCGAGCGAAAATGCCAAAATAACACGTCAAATTTTCTAAAAAAAAGTTGAAAGATCAATGTTGTGGGTGTTTGGAGGTCCCAAAAAGAGCCAAGAATTTGGTTTCGGCTGATTCCGAGAAAGTTGATATGTTCGTAATCTCGTAAGATCGTGCGAAAATGCCAAAATAACACTTCAAAATTTCTAAAAAAAAGTTGAAAGCCCATTGTTGTGGGTGTATGGAGGTCCCAAAAAGAGCCAAGAATTTGGTTTCGGCAGATTCCGAGAACGTTGATTTGTTCGCAATCTCGTAAGATCGTGCGAAAATGCCAAAATAACACTTCAAAATTTCTAAAAAAAAGTTGAAAGCCCATTGTTGTGGGTGTATGGAGGTCCCAAAAAGAGCCAAGAATTTGGTTTCGGCAGATTCCGAGAACGTTGATTTGTTCGCAATCTCGTAAGATCGTGCGAAAATGCCAAAATAACACATCAAATTTTCTCAAAAAAAGTTGAAAGACCAATGTTGTGGGTGTATTGAGGTCCCAAAAAGAGGCAAGAATTTGGTTTCGGTAGATTCCGAGAACGTTAATATGTTAGCAATCTCGTAACATCGTGCGAAAATGCCAAAATAACACGTCAAATTTTCTAAAAAAAAGTTGAAAGATCATTGTTGTGGGTGTATGGAGGTCCCAAAAAGTGGCAAGAATTTGGTTTCGGTAGATTCCGAGAAAGTTAATATGTTAGCAATCACGTAAGATCGTGCGAAAATGCCAAAATAACACGTCAAATTTACTAAAAAAAAGTTGAAAGATCAATGTTGTGGGTGTATGGAGGTCCCAAAAACAGCCAAGAATTTGGTTTCGGCAGATTCCGAGAACGTTGATTTGTTCGCAATCTCGTAAGATCGTGTGAAAATGCCAAAATAACACATCAAAATTTCTAAAAAAAAGATGAAAGCCCATTGTTGTGGGTGTATGGAGGTCCAAAAAAGAGCCAAGAATTTGGTTTCGGCAGATTCCGAGAACGTTGATATGTTCGCAATTTCGTAAGACCGTTCGGAAATGCCAAAATAACACGTCAAATTTTCTCAAAAAAAGTTGAAAGATCAATGTTGTGGGTGTTTGGAGGTCCCAAAAAGAGCCAAGAATTTGGTTTCGGCAGATTCCGAGAAAGTTGATATGTTCGCAATCTCGTAAGATCGTTCGGAAATGCCAAAATAACACGTCAAATTTTCTCAAAAAAAGTTGAAAGAGCATTGTTGTGGGTGTATGGAGGTCCCTAAAAGAGCAAGAATTTGGTTTCGGCAGATTCCGAGAACGTTGATATGTTCGCTATGTCGTAAGATCGTGCGAAAATGCCAAAATAACATGTCAAATGTTCTCAAAAAAAGTTGAAAGACCAATGTTGTGGGTGTATGGAGGTCCCAAAAAGAGCCAAGAATTTGGTTTCGGCAGATTCCGAGAACGTTGATATGTTCGCAATCTCGTAAGATCGTTCGAAAATGCCAAAATAACACGTCAAATTTTCTCAAAAAAAAGTTGAAAGACCAATGTTGTGGGTGTATGGAGGTCCCAAAAACAGCCAAGAATTTGGTTTCGGCAGATTCCAAGAACGTTGATATGTTCGCAATCTAGTAAGATCGTGCGAAAATGCCAAAATAACACGTGAAATTTTCTCAAAAAAAGTTGAAAGATCAATGTTATGGGTGTATGGAGGTCCCAAAAAGAGCCAAGAATTTAGTTTCGGCATATTCCGAGAACGTTGATATGTTGGCAATCTCGTAAGATAGTTCGGAAATGCCAAAATAACACGTCAAATGTTCTCAAAAAAAGTTGAAAGACCAATGTTGTGGGTGTATGGAGGTCCCAAAAAGAGCCAAGAATTTGGTTTCGGCAGATTCCGAGAACGTTGATATGTTCGCAATCTCGTAAGATCGTTCGAAAATGCCAAAATAACACGTCAAATTTTATCAAAAAAAAGTTGAAAGACCAATGTTGTGGGTGTATGGAGGTCCCAAAAACAGCCAAGAATTTGGTTTCGGCAGATTCCAAGAACGTTGATATGTTCGCAATCTAGTAAGATCGTGCGAAAATGCCAAAATAACACGTGAAATTTTCTCAAAAAAAGTTGAAAGATCAATGTTATGGGTGTATGGAGGTCCCAAAAAGAGCCAAGAATTTAGTTTCGGCATATTCCGAGAACGTTGATATGTTCGCAATCTCGTAAGATCGTGCGAAAATGCCAAAATAACACATCAAAATTTCTAAAAAAAAGTTGAAAGCCCATTGTTGTGGGTGTATGGAGGTCCCAAAAAGAGCCAAGAATTTGGTTTCGGCAGATTCCGAGAACGTTGATATGTTCGCAATTTCGTAAGATCGTTCGGAAATGCCAAAATAACACGTCAAATTTTCTCAAAAAAATTTGAAAGATCAATGTTGTGGGTGTATGGAGGTCCCAAAAACAGCCAAGAATTTGGTTTCGGCAGATTCCGAGAATGTTGATATGTTCGCAATCTCGTAAGATCGTGCGCAAATACCAAAATAACACGTCAAATTTTCTAAAAAAAAGTTGAAAGATCAATGTTGTGGGTGTATGGAGGTCCCAAAAAGACCCAAGAATTTGGTTTCGGCAGGTTCCGAGAACGTTGATATGTTCGCAATCTCGTCAGATCGAGCGAAAATGCCAAAATAACACGTCAAATTTTCTAAAAAAAAGTTGAAAGACCAATGTTGTGGGTGTATGGAGGTCCGAAAAAGAGCCAAGAATTTGGTTTCGGCAGATTCCGAGAACGTTGATATGTTCGCAATCTCGTAAGATCGTGCGAAAATGCCAAAATAACACGTCAAATTTTCTCAAAAAAAGTTGAAAGATCAATGTTGTGGGTGTATGGAGGTCCCAAAAAGTGGCAAGAATTTGGTTTCGGTAGATTCCGAGAAAGTTAATATGTTAGCAATCACGTAACATCGTGCGAAAATGCCAAAATAACACGTCAAATTTTCTAAAAAAAAGTTGAAAGATCAATGTTGTGGGTGTATGGAGGTCCCAAAAACAGCCAAGAATTTGGTTTCGGCAGATTCCGAGAACGTATTTTTGTTCGCAATCTCGTAAGATCGTGCGATAATGCCAAAATAACACGTCAAATTTTCTCAAAAAAAGTTAAAAGATCAATGTTGTGGGTGTATGGAGGTCCCAAAAACAGCCAAGAATTTGGTTTCGGCAGATTCCGAGAACATTGATTTGTTCGCAATCTCGTAAGATCGTGCGAAAATGCCAAAATAACACATCAAATTTTCTCAAAAAAAGTTGAAAGACCAATGTTGTGGGTGTATGGAGGTCCGAAAAAGAGCCAAGAATTTGGTTTCGGCAGATTCCGAGAACGTTGATATGTTCGCAATCTCGTAAGATCGTGCGAAAATGCCAAAATAACACGTCAAATTTTCTCAAAAAAAGTTGAAAGATCAATGTTGTGGGTGTATGGAGGTCCCAAACAGAGCAAGAATTTGGTTTCGGCAGATTCCGAGAAAGTTGATATGTTCGCAATCTCGTAAGATAGTTCGGAAATGCCAAAATAACACGTCAAATTTTCTAAAAAAAAGTTGAAAGATCAATGTTGTGGGTGTATGGAGGTCCCAAAAAGAGCCAAGAATTTGGTTTCGGCAGATTCCGAGAACGTTGATTTGTTCGCAATCTCGTAAGATCGTGCGAAAATGACAAAATAACACTTCAAAATTTCTAAAAAAAAGTTGAAAGCCCATTGTTGTGGGTGTATGGAGGTCCCAAAAAGAGCCAAGAATTTGGTTTCGGCAGATTCCGAGAACGTTGATTTGTTCGCAATCTCGTAAGATCGTGCGAAAATGCCAAAATAACACATCAAATTTTCTCAAAAAAAGTTGAAAGACCAATGTTGTGGGTGTATGGAGGTGCCAAAAAGAGCCAAGAATTTGGTTTCGGCAGATTCCGAGAACGTTGATATGTTCGCAATCTCGTAAGATCGCGCGAAAATGCCAAAATAACACGTCAAATTTTCTCAAAAAAAGTTGAAAGATCAATGTTGTGGGTGTATGGAGGTCCCAAAAAGAGCCAAGAATTTAGTTTCGGTAGATTCCGAGAACGTTGATATGTTCGCAATCTCGTAAGATCGTGCGAAAATGCCAAAATAACACGTCAAATTTTCTAAAAAAAAGTTGAAAGATCAATGTTGTGGGTGTATGGAGGTCCCAAAAAGAGCCAAGAATTTGGTTTCGGCTGATTCCGATAAAGTTGATATGTTCGCAATGTCGTAAGATCGTGCGAAAATGCCAAAATAACACGTCAAATTTTCTCAAAAAATATTGAAAGATCAATGTTGTGGGTGTATGAAGGTCCCAAAAAGTGGCAAGAAATTGGTTTCGGTAGATTCCGAGAAAGTTAATATGTTAGCAATCACGTAACATCGTGCGAAAATGCCAAAATTACACGTCAAATTTTCTAAAAAAAAGTTGAAAGATCAATGTTGTGGTTGTATGGAGGTCCCAAAAACAGCCAAGAATTTGGTTTCGGCAGATTCCGAGAACGTTGATTTGTTCGCAATCTCGTAAGATCGTGCGAAAATGCCAAAATAACACGTCAAATTTTCTCAAAAAAAGTTGAAAGACCAATGTTGTGGGTGTATGGAGGTCCCAAAAAGAGCCAAGAATTTGGTTTCGGCAGATTCCGAGAACGTTGATATGTTCGCAATCTCGTAAGATCGTGCGAAAATGCCAAAATAACACGTCAAATTTTCTCAAAAAAAGTTGAAAGATCAATGTTGTGGGTGTATGGAGGTCCCAAAAAGAGCCAAGAATTTAGTTTCGGCAGATTCCGGGAACGTTGATATGTTCGCAATCTCGTAAGATCGTGCGAAAATGCCAAAATAACACGTCAAATTTTCTCAAAAAAAGTTAAAAGATCAATGTTGTGGGTGTATGGAGGTCCCAAAAACAGCCAAGAATTTGGTTTCGGCAGATTCCGAGAACATTGATTTGTTCGCAATCTCGTAAGATCGTGCGAAAATACCAAAATAACACATCAAAATTTCTAAAAAAAAGTTGAAATCCCATTGTTGTGGATGTATGGAGGTCCCAAAAAGAGCCAAGAATTTGGTTTCGGCAGATTCCGAGAACGTTGATATGTTCGCAATCTCGTAAGATAGTTCGGAAATGCCAAAACAACACGTCAAATTTTCTAAAAAAAATTTGAAAGATCAATGTTGTGGGTGTATGGAGGTCCCAAAAACAGCCAATTATTTGGTTTCGGCAGATTCCGAGAACGTTGATATGTTCGCAATCTCGTCAGATCGAGCGAAAATGCCAAAATAACACGTCAAATTTTCTCAAAAAATATTGAAAGATCAATGTTGTGGGTGTATGAAGGTCTCAAAAAGTGGCAAGAATTTGGTTTCGGTAGATTCCGAGAAAGTTAATATGTTAGCAATCACGTAACATCGTGCGAAAATGCCAAAATTACACGTCAAATTTTCTAAAAAAAAGTTGAAAGATCAATGTTGTGGTTGTATGGAGGTCCCAAAAACAGCCAAGAATTTGGTTTCGGCAGATTCCGAGAACGTTGATTTGTTCGCAATCTCGTAAGATCGTGCGAAAATGCCAAAATAACACGTCAAATTTTCTCAAAAAAAGTTGAAAGACCAATGTTGTGGGTGTATGGAGGTCCCAAAAAGAGCCAAGAATTTGGTTTCGGCAGATTCCGAGAACGTTGATATGTTCGCAATCTCGTAAGATCGTGCGAAAATGCCAAAATAACACGTCAAATTTTCTCAAAAAAAGTTGAAAGATCAATGTTGTGGGTGTATGGAGGTCCCAAAAAGAGCCAAGAATTTAGTTTCGGCAGATTCCGGGAACGTTGATATGTTCGCAATCTCGTAAGATCGTGCGAAAATGCCAAAATAACACGTCAAATTTTCTCAAAAAAAGTTAAAAGATCAATGTTGTGGGTGTATGGAGGTCCCAAAAACAGCCAAGAATTTGGTTTCGGCAGATTCCGAGAACATTGATTTGTTCGCAATCTCGTAAGATCGTGCGAAAATACCAAAATAACACATCAAAATTTCTAAAAAAAAGTTGAAATCCCATTGTTGTGGATGTATGGAGGTCCCAAAAAGAGCCAAGAATTTGGTTTCGGCAGATTCCGAGAACGTTGATATGTTCGCAATCTCGTAAGATAGTTCGGAAATGCCAAAACAACACGTCAAATTTTCTAAAAAAAATTTGAAAGATCAATGTTGTGGGTGTATGGAGGTCCCAAAAACAGCCAATTATTTGGTTTCGGCAGATTCCGAGAACGTTGATATGTTCGCAATCTCGTCAGATCGAGCGAAAATGCCAAAATAACACGTCAAATTTTCTCAAAAAATATTGAAAGATCAATGTTGTGGGTGTATGAAGGTCCCAAAAAGTGGCAAGAATTTGGTTTCGGTAGATTCCGAGAAAGTTAATATGTTAGCAATCACGTAACATCGTGCGAAAATGCCAAAATTACACGTCAAATTTTCTAAAAAAAAGTTGAAAGATCAATGTTGTGGTTGTATGGAGGTCCCAAAAACAGCCAAGAATTTGGTTTCGGCAGATTCCGAGAACGTTGATTTGTTCGCAATCTCGTAAGATCGTGCGAAAATGCCAAAATAACACGTCAAATTTTCTCAAAAAAAGTTGAAAGACCAATGTTGTGGGTGTATGGAGGTCCCAAAAAGAGCCAAGAATTTGGTTTCGGCAGATTCCGAGAACGTTGATATGTTCGCAATCTCGTAAGATCGTGCGAAAATGCCAAAATAACACGTCAAATTTTCTCAAAAAAAGTTGAAAGATCAATGTTGTGGGTGTATGGAGGTCCCAAAAAGAGCCAAGAATTTAGTTTCGGCAGATTCCGGGAACGTTGATATGTTCGCAATCTCGTAAGATCGTGCGAAAATGCCAAAATAACACGTCAAATTTTCTCAAAAAAAGTTAAAAGATCAATGTTGTGGGTGTATGGAGGTCCCAAAAACAGCCAAGAATTTGGTTTCGGCAGATTCCGAGAACATTGATTTGTTCGCAATCTCGTAAGATCGTGCGAAAATACCAAAATAACACATCAAAATTTCTAAAAAAAAGTTGAAATCCCATTGTTGTGGATGTATGGAGGTCCCAAAAAGAGCCAAGAATTTGGTTTCGGCAGATTCCGAGAACGTTGATATGTTCGCAATCTCGTAAGATAGTTCGGAAATGCCAAAACAACACGTCAAATTTCTAAAAAAAATTTGAAAGATCAATGTTGTGGGTGTATGGAGGTCCCAAAAACAGCCAATTATTTGGTTTCGGCAGATTCCGAGAACGTTGATATGTTCGCAATCTCGTCAGATCGAGCGAAAATGCCAAAATAACACGTCAAATTTTCTAAAAAAAAGTTGAAAAATCAATGTTGTGGGTGTATGGAGGTCCCAAAAAGAGCCAAGAATTTGGTTTCGGCTGATTCCGAGAAAGTTGATATGTTCGCAATGTCGTAAGATCGTGCGAAAATGCCAAAATAACACGTCAAATTTTCTCAAAAAAATTTGAAAGATCAATGTTGTGGGTGTATGGAGGTCCCAAAAAGAGGCAAGAATTTGGTTTCGGCATATTCCGAGAAAGTTGATATGTTCGCAATCTCGTAAAATAGTTCGGAAATGCCAAAATAACACGTCAAATTTTCTCAAAAAAAGTTGAAAGATCAATGTTGTGGGTGTATTGAGGTCCCAAAAAGAGCCAAGAATTTGGTTTCGGTAGATTCCGAGAACGTTAATATGTTAGCAATCTCGTAACATCGTGCTAAAATGCCAAAATAACACGTCAAATTTTCTAAAAAAAAGTTGAAAGATCAATGTTGTGGGTGTATGGAGGTCCCAAAAAGAGCCAAGAATTTGGTTTCGGCTGATTCCGAGAAAGTTGATATGTTCGCAATGTCGTAAGATCGTGCGAATATGCCAAAATAACACGTCAAATTTTCTCAAAAAAATTTGAAAGATCAATGTTGTGGGTGTATGGAGGTCCCAAAAAGAGGCAAGAATTTGGTTTCGGCAGATTCCGAGAAAGTTGATATGTTCGCAATCTCGTAAGATCGTGCGAAAATGCCAAAATAACACATCAAATTTTCTCAAAAAAAGTTGAAAGACCAATGTTGTGGGTGTATGGAGGTGCCAAAAAGAGCCAAGAATTTGGTTTCGGCAGATTCCGGGAACGTTGATATGTTCGCAATCTCGTAAGATCGTGCGAAAATGCCAAAATAACACGTCAAATTTTCTCAAAAAAAGTTAAAAGATCAATGTTGTGGGTGTATGGAGGTCCCAAAAACAGCCAAGAATTTGGTTTCAGCAGATTCCGAGAACATTGATTTGTTCGCAATCTCGTAAGATCGTGCGAAAATACCAAAATAACACATCAAAATTTCTAAAAAAAAGTTGAAATCCCATTGTTGTGGATGTATGGAGGTCCCAAAAAGAGCCAAGAATTTGGTTTCGGCAGATTCCGAGAACGTTGATATGTTCGCAATCTCGTAAGATAGTTCGGAAATGCCAAAACAACACGTCAAATTTTCTAAAAAAAATTTGAAAGATCAATGTTGTGGGTGTATGGAGGTCCCAAAAACAGCCAATTATTTGGTTTCGGCAGATTCCGAGAACGTTGATATGTTCGCAATCTCGTCAGATCGAGCGAAAATGCCAAAATAACACGTCAAATTTTCTAAAAAAAAGTTGAAAGATCAATGTTGTGGGTGTATGGAGGTCCCAAAAAGAGCCAAGAATTTGGTTTCGGCTGATTCCGAGAACGTTGATTTGTTCGCAATCTCGTAAGATCGTGCGAAAATGCCAAAATAACACATCAAATTTTCTCAAAAAAAGTTGAAAGACCAATGTTGTGGGTGTATGGAGGTGCCAAAAAGAGCCAAGAATTTGGTTTCGGCAGATTCCGAGAACGTTGATTTGTTCGCAATCTCGTAAGATCGTGCGAAAATGCCAAAATAACACATCAAATTTTCTCAAAAAAAGTTGAAAGACCAATGTTGTGGGTGTATGGAGGTGCCAAAAAGAGCCAAGAATTTGGTTTCGGCAGATTCCGAGAACGTTGATATGTTCGCAATCTCGTAAGATCGCGCGAAAATGCCAAAATAACACGTCAAATTTTCTCAAAAAAAGTTGAAAGATCAATGTTGTGGGTGTATGGAGGTCCCAAAAACAGCCAATTATTTGGTTTCGGCAGATTCCGAGAACGTTGATATGTTCGCAATCTCGTCAGATCGAGCGAAAATGCCAAAATAACACGTCAAATTTTCTCAAAAAATATTGAAAGATCAATGTTGTGGGTGTATGAAGGTCCCAAAAAGTGGCAAGAATTTGGTTTCGGTAGATTCCGAGAAAGTTAATATGTTAGCAATCACGTAACATCGTGCGAAAATGCCAAAATTACACGTCAAATTTTCTAAAAAAAAGTTGAAAGATCAATGTTGTGGTTGTATGGAGGTCCCAAAAACAGCCAAGAATTTGGTTTCGGCAGATTCCGAGAACGTTGATTTGTTCGCAATCTCGTAAGATCGTGCGAAAATGCCAAAATAACACGTCAAATTTTCTCAAAAAAAGTTGAAAGACCAATGTTGTGGGTGTATGGAGGTCCCAAAAAGAGCCAAGAATTTGGTTTCGGCAGATTCCGAGAACGTTGATATGTTCGCAATCTCGTAAGATCGTGCGAAAATGCCAAAATAACACGTCAAATTTTCTCAAAAAAAGTTGAAAGATCAATGTTGTGGGTGTATGGAGGTCCCAAAAAGAGCCAAGAATTTAGTTTCGGCAGATTCCGGGAACGTTGATATGTTCGCAATCTCGTAAGATCGTGCGAAAATGCCAAAATAACACGTCAAATTTTCTCAAAAAAAGTTAAAAGATCAATGTTGTGGGTGTATGGAGGTCCCAAAAACAGCCAAGAATTTGGTTTCGGCAGATTCCGAGAACATTGATTTGTTCGCAATCTCGTAAGATCGTGCGAAAATACCAAAATAACACATCAAAATTTCTAAAAAAAAGTTGAAATCCCATTGTTGTGGATGTATGGAGGTCCCAAAAAGAGCCAAGAATTTGGTTTCGGCAGATTCCGAGAACGTTGATATGTTCGCAATCTCGTAAGATAGTTCGGAAATGCCAAAACAACACGTCAAATTTTCTAAAAAAAATTTGAAAGATCAATGTTGTGGGTGTATGGAGGTCCCAAAAACAGCCAATTATTTGGTTTCGGCAGATTCCGAGAACGTTGATATGTTCGCAATCTCGTCAGATCGAGCGAAAATGCCAAAATAACACGTCAAATTTTCTCAAAAAATATTGAAAGATCAATGTTGTGGGTGTATGAAGGTCCCAAAAAGTGGCAAGAATTTGGTTTCGGTAGATTCCGAGAAAGTTAATATGTTAGCAATCACGTAACATCGTGCGAAAATGCCAAAATTACACGTCAAATTTTCTAAAAAAAAGTTGAAAGATCAATGTTGTGGTTGTATGGAGGTCCCAAAAACAGCCAAGAATTTGGTTTCGGCAGATTCCGAGAACGTTGATTTGTTCGCAATCTCGTAAGATCGTGCGAAAATGCCAAAATAACACGTCAAATTTTCTCAAAAAAAGTTGAAAGACCAATGTTGTGGGTGTATGGAGGTCCCAAAAAGAGCCAAGAATTTGGTTTCGGCAGATTCCGAGAACGTTGATATGTTCGCAATCTCGTAAGATCGTGCGAAAATGCCAAAATAACACGTCAAATTTTCTCAAAAAAAGTTGAAAGATCAATGTTGTGGGTGTATGGAGGTCCCAAAAAGAGCCAAGAATTTAGTTTCGGCAGATTCCGGGAACGTTGATATGTTCGCAATCTCGTAAGATCGTGCGAAAATGCCAAAATAACACGTCAAATTTTCTCAAAAAAAGTTAAAAGATCAATGTTGTGGGTGTATGGAGGTCCCAAAAACAGCCAAGAATTTGGTTTCGGCAGATTCCGAGAACATTGATTTGTTCGCAATCTCGTAAGATCGTGCGAAAATACCAAAATAACACATCAAAATTTCTAAAAAAAAGTTGAAATCCCATTGTTGTGGATGTATGGAGGTCCCAAAAAGAGCCAAGAATTTGGTTTCGGCAGATTCCGAGAACGTTGATATGTTCGCAATCTCGTAAGATAGTTCGGAAATGCCAAAACAACACGTCAAATTTTCTAAAAAAAATTTGAAAGATCAATGTTGTGGGTGTATGGAGGTCCCAAAAACAGCCAATTATTTGGTTTCGGCAGATTCCGAGAACGTTGATATGTTCGCAATCTCGTCAGATCGAGCGAAAATGCCAAAATAACACGTCAAATTTTCTAAAAAAAAGTTGAAAAATCAATGTTGTGGGTGTATGGAGGTCCCAAAAAGAGCCAAGAATTTGGTTTCGGCTGATTCCGAGAAAGTTGATATGTTCGCAATGTCGTAAGATCGTGCGAAAATGCCAAAATAACACGTCAAATTTTCTCAAAAAAATTTGAAAGATCAATGTTGTGGGTGTATGGAGGTCCCAAAAAGAGGCAAGAATTTGGTTTCGGCATATTCCGAGAAAGTTGATATGTTCGCAATCTCGTAAAATAGTTCGGAAATGCCAAAATAACACGTCAAATTTTCTCAAAAAAAGTTGAAAGATCAATGTTGTGGGTGTATTGAGGTCCCAAAAAGAGCCAAGAATTTGGTTTCGGTAGATTCCGAGAACGTTAATATGTTAGCAATCTCGTAACATCGTGCTAAAATGCCAAAATAACACGTCAAATTTTCTAAAAAAAAGTTGAAAGATCAATGTTGTGGGTGTATGGAGGTCCCAAAAAGAGCCAAGAATTTGGTTTCGGCTGATTCCGAGAAAGTTGATATGTTCGCAATGTCGTAAGATCGTGCGAATATGCCAAAATAACACGTCAAATTTTCTCAAAAAAATTTGAAAGATCAATGTTGTGGGTGTATGGAGGTCCCAAAAAGAGGCAAGAATTTGGTTTCGGCAGATTCCGAGAAAGTTGATATGTTCGCAATCTCGTAAGATCGTGCGAAAATGCCAAAATAACACATCAAATTTTCTCAAAAAAAGTTGAAAGACCAATGTTGTGGGTGTATGGAGGTGCCAAAAAGAGCCAAGAATTTGGTTTCGGCAGATTCCGAGAACGTTGATATGTTCGCAATCTCGTAAGATCGCGCGAAAATGCCAAAATAACACGTCAAATTTTCTCAAAAAAAGTTGAAAGATCAATGTTGTGGGTGTATGGAGGTCCCAAAAAGAGCCAAGAATTTAGTTTCGGCAGATTCCGGGAACGTTGATATGTTCGCAATCTCGTAAGATCGTGCGAAAATGCCAAAATAACACGTCAAATTTTCTCAAAAAAAGTTAAAAGATCAATGTTGTGGGTGTATGGAGGTCCCAAAAACAGCCAAGAATTTGGTTTCAGCAGATTCCGAGAACATTGATTTGTTCGCAATCTCGTAAGATCGTGCGAAAATACCAAAATAACACATCAAAATTTCTAAAAAAAAGTTGAAATCCCATTGTTGTGGATGTATGGAGGTCCCAAAAAGAGCCAAGAATTTGGTTTCGGCAGATTCCGAGAACGTTGATATGTTCGCAATCTCGTAAGATAGTTCGGAAATGCCAAAACAACACGTCAAATTTTCTAAAAAAAATTTGAAAGATCAATGTTGTGGGTGTATGGAGGTCCCAAAAACAGCCAATTATTTGGTTTCGGCAGATTCCGAGAACGTTGATATGTTCGCAATCTCGTCAGATCGAGCGAAAATGCCAAAATAACACATCAAATTTTCTCAAAAAAAGTTGAAAGACCAATGTTGTGGGTGTATGGAGGTGCCAAAAAGAGCCAAGAATTTGGTTTCGGCAGATTCCGAGAACGTTGATTTGTTCGCAATCTCGTAAGATCGTGCGAAAATGCCAAAATAACACATCAAATTTTCTCAAAAAAAGTTGAAAGACCAATGTTGTGGGTGTATGGAGGTGCCAAAAAGAGCCAAGAATTTGGTTTCGGCAGATTCCGAGAACGTTGATATGTTCGCAATCTCGTAAGATCGCGCGAAAATGCCAAAATAACACGTCAAATTTTCTCAAAAAAAGTTGAAAGATCAATGTTGTGGGTGTATGGAGGTCCCAAAAAGAGCCAAGAATTTGGTTTCGGCAGATTCCGAGAACGTTGATTTGTTCGCAATCTCGTAAGATCGTGCGAAAATGCCAAAATAACACATCATATTTTCTCAAAAAAAGTTGAAAGACCAATGTTGTGGGTGTATGGAGGTGCCAAAAAGAGCCAAGAATTTGGTTTCGGCAGATTCCGAGAACGTTGATATGTTCGCAATCTCGTAAGATCGCGCGAAAATGCCAAAATAACACGTCAAATTTTCTCAAAAAAAGTTGAAAGATCAATGTTGTGGGTGTATGGAGGTCCCAAAAAGAGCCAAGAATTTAGTTTCGGTAGATTCCGAGAACGTTGATATGTTCGCAATCTCGTAAGATCGTGCGAAAATGCCAAAATAACACGTCAAATTTTCTAAAAAAAAGTTGAAAGATCAATGTTGTGGGTGTATGGAGGTCCCAAAAAGAGCCAAGAATTTGGTTTCGGCTGATTCCGAGAAAGTTGATATGTTCGCAATGTCGTAAGATCGTGCGAAAATGCCAAAATAACACGTCAAATTTTCTCAAAAAAAGTTGAAAGACCAATGTTGTGGGTGTATGGAGGTCCCAAAAAGAGCCAAGAATTTGGTTTCGGCAGATTCCGAGAACGTTGATATGTTCGCAATCTCGTAAGATCGTGCGAAAATGCCAAAATAACACGTCAAATTTTCTAAAAAAAAGTTGAAAGATCAATGTTGTGGTTGTATGGAGGTCCCAAAAACAGCCAAGAATTTGGTTTCGGCAGATTCCGAGAACGTTGATTTGTTCGCAATCTCGTAAGATCGTGCGAAAATGCCAAAATAACACGTCAAATTTTCTAAAAAAAAGTTGAAAGATCAATGTTGTGGTTGTATGGAGGTCCCAAAAACAGCCAAGAATTTGGTTTCGGCAGATTCCGAGAACGTTGATTTGTTCGCAATCTCGTAAGATCGTGCGAAAATGCCAAAATAACACGTCAAATTTTCTCAAAAAAAGTTGAAAGACCAATGTTGTGGGTGTATGGAGGTCCCAAAAAGAGCCAAGAATTTGGTTTCGGCAGATTCCGAGAACGTTGATATGTTCGCAATCTCGTAAGATCGTGCGAAAATGCCAAAATAACACGTCAAATTTTCTCAAAAAAAGTTGAAAGATCAATGTTGTGGGTGTATGGAGGTCCCAAAAAGAGCCAAGAATTTAGTTTCGGCAGATTCCGGGAACGTTGATATGTTCGCAATCTCGTAAGATCGTGCGAAAATGCCAAAATAACACGTCAAATTTTCTCAAAAAAAGTTAAAAGATCAATGTTGTGGGTGTATGGAGGTCCCAAAAACAGCCAAGAATTTGGTTTCGGCAGATTCCGAGAACATTGATTTGTTCGCAATCTCGTAAGATCGTGCGAAAATACCAAAATAACACATCAAAATTTCTAAAAAATAGTTGAAATCCCATTGTTGTGGATGTATGGAGGTCCCAAAAAGAGCCAAGAATTTGGTTTCGGCAGATTCCGAGAACGTTGATATGTTCGCAATCTCGTAAGATAGTTCGGAAATGCCAAAACAACACGTCAAATTTTCTAAAAAAAATTTGAAAGATCAATGTTGTGGGTGTATGGAGGTCCCAAAAACAGCCAATTATTTTGTTTCGGCAGATTCCGAGAACGTTGATATGTTCGCAATCTCGTCAGATCGAGCAAAAATGCCAAAATAACACGTCAAATTTTCTAAAAAAAAGTTGAAAGATCAATGTTGTGGGTGTATGGAGGTCCCAAAAAGAGCCAAGAATTTGGTTTCGGCTGATTCCGAGAAAGTTGATATGTTCGCAATGTCGTAAGATCGTGCGAAAATGCCAAAATAACACGTCAAATTTTCTCAAAAAAAGTTGAAAGACCAATGTTGTGGGTGTATGGAGGTCCCAAAAAGAGCCAAGAATTTGGTTTCGGCAGATTCCGAGAACGTTGATATGTTCGCAATCTCGTAAGATCGTGCGAAAATGCCAAAATAACACGTCAAATTTTCTAAAAAAAAGTTGAAAGATCAATGTTGTGGGTGTATGGAGGTCCCAAAAAGAGCCAAGAATTTGGTTTCGGCAGATTCCGAGAACGTTGATATGTTCGCAATCTCGTAAGATCGTGCGAAAATGCCAAAATAACACGGCAAATTTTCTCAAAAAAAGTTGAAAGATCAATGTTGTGGGTGTATGGAGGTCCCAAAAAGAGCAAGAATTTGGTTTCGGAAGATTCCGAGAAAGTTGATATGTTCGCAATCTCGTAAGATAGTTCGGAAATGCCAAAATAACACGTCAAATTTTCTAAAAAAAAGTTGAAAGATCAATGTTGTGGGTGTATGGAGGTCCCAAAAAGAGCCAAGAATTTGGTTTCGGCAGATTCCGAGAACGTTGATATGTTCGCAATCTCGTAAGATCGTGCGAAAATGCCAAAATAACACGGCAAATTTTCTCAAAAAAAGTTGAAAGATCAATGTTGTGGGTGTATGGAGGTCCCAAAAAGAGCAAGAATTTGGTTTCGGCAGATTCCGAGAAAGTTGATATGTTCGCAATCTCGTAAAATAGTTCGGAAATGCCAAAATAACACGTCAAATTTTCTCAAAAAAAGTTGAAAGATCAATGTTGTGGGTGTATTGAGGTCCCAAAAAGAGCAAAGAATTTGGTTTCGGTAGATTCCGAGAACGTTAATATGTTAGCAATCTCGTAACATCGTGCTAAAATGCCAAAATAACACGTCAAATTTTCTAAAAAAAAGTTGAAATATCAATGTTGTGGGTGTATGGAGGTCCCAAAAAGTGGCAAGAATTTGGTTTCGGTAGATTCCGAGAACGTTAATATGTTAGCAATCACGTAACATCGTGCGAAAATGCCAAAATAACACGTCAAATTTTCTAAAAAAAAGTTGAAAGATCAATGTTGTGGGTGTATTGAGGTCCCAAAAAGAGCCAAGAATTTGGTTTCGGTAGATTCCGAGAACGTTAATATGTTAGCAATCTCGTAACATCGTGCGAAAATGCCAAAATAACACGTCAAATTTTCTAAAAAAAAGTTGAAAGATCAATGTTGTGGGTGTATGGAGGTCCCAAAAAGTGGCTAGAATTTGGTTTCGGTAGATTCCGAGAACGTTAATATGTTAGCAATCACGTAACATCGTGCGAAAATGCCAAAATAACACGTCAAATTTTCTAAAAAAAAGTTGAAAGATCAATGTTGTGGGTGTATGGAGGTCCCAAAAACAGCCAAGAATTTGGTTTCGGCAGATTCCGAGAAAGTTGATTTGTTCGCAATCTCGTAAGATCGTGCGAAAATGCCAAAATAACACATCAAAATTTCTAAAAAAAAGTTGAAAGCCCATTGTTGTGGGTGTATGGAGGTCCCAAAAAGAGCCAAGAATTTGGTTTCGGCAGATTCCGAGAACATTGATTTGTTCGCAATCTCGTAAGATCGTGCGAAAATGCCAAAATAACACATCAAATTTTCTCAAAAAAAGTTGAAAGACCAATGTTGTGGGAGTATGGAGGTCCGAAAAAGAGCCAAGAATTTGGTTTCGGCAGATTCCGAGAACGTTGATATGTTCGCAATCTCGTAAGATCGTGCGAAAATGCCAAAATAACACGTCAAATTTTCTCAAAAAAAGTTGAAAGATCAATGTTGTGGGTGTATGGAGGTCCCAAAAAGAGCAAGAATTTGGTTTCGGCAGATTCCGAGAAAGTTGATATGTTCGCAATCTCGTAAGATAGTTCGGAAATGCCAAAATAACACGTCAAATTTTCTAAAAAAAAGTTGAAAGATCAATGTTGTGGGTGTATGGAGGTCCCAAAAAGAGCCAAGAATTTGGTTTCGGCAGATTCTGAGAACGTTGATTTGTTCGCAATCTCGTAAGATCGTGCGAAAATGCCAAAATAACACTTCAAAATTTCTAAAAAAAAGTTGAAAGCCCATTGTTGTGGGTGTATGGAGGTCCCAAAAAGAGCCAAGAATTTGGTTTCGGCAGATTCCGAGAACGTTGATATGTTCGCAATCTCGTAAGATCGTGCGAAAATGCCAAAATAAAACGTCAAATTTTCTCAAAAAAAGTTGAAAGACCAATGTTGTGGGTGTATGGAGGTCCCAAAAAGAGCCAAGAATTTGGTTTCGGCAGATTCCGAGAAAGTTGATATGTTCGCAATCTCGTAAGATAGTTCGGAAATGCCAAAATAACACGTCAAATTTTCTAAAAAAAAGTTGAAAGATCAATGTTGTGGGTGTATTGAGGTCCCAAAAAGAGCCAAGAATTTTGTTTCGGTAGATTCCGAAAACGTTAATATGTTAGCAATCTCGTAACATCGTGCGAAAATGCCAAAATAACACGTCAAATTTTCTAAAAAAAAGTTGAAAGATCAATGTTGTGGGTGTATTGAGGTCCCAAAAAGAGGCAAGAATTTGGTTTCGGTAGATTCCGAGAACGTTAATATGTTAGCAATCTCGTAACATCGTGCGATAATGCCAAAATAACACTTCAAAATTTCTAAAAAAAAGTTGAAAGCCCATTGTTGTGGGTGTATGGAGGTCCCAAAAAGAGCCAAGAATTTGGTTTCGGCAGATTCCGAGAACGTTGATATGTTCGCAATTTCGTAAGATCGTTCGGAAATGCCAAAATAACACGTCAAATTTTCTCAAAAAAATTAGAAAGATCAATGTTGTGGGTGTATGGAGGTCCCAAAAAGTGCCAAGAATTTGGTTTCGGCAGATTCTAAGAACGTTGACATGTTCGCAAACTCGTAAGATCGTGCGATAATGCCAAAATAACACGTCAAATTTTCTCAAAAAAAGTTAAAAGATCAATGTTGTGGGTGTATGGAGGTCCCAAAAACAAACAAGAATTTGGTTTCGGCAGATTCCGAGAACATTGATTTGTTCGCAATCTCGTAAGATCGTGCGAAAATGCCAAAATAACACATCAAAATTTCTAAAAAAAAGTTGAAAGCCCATTGTTGTGGGTGTATGGAGGTCCCAAAAAGAGCCAAGAATTTGGTTTCGGCAGATTCCGAGAACGTTGATTTGTTCGCAATTTCGTAAGATTGTTCGGAAATGCCAAAATAACACGTCAAATTTTCTCAAAAAAATTTGAAAGATCAATGTTGTGGGTGTATGGAGGTCCCAAAAACAGCCAAGAATTTGGTTTCGGCAGATTCCGAGAACGTTGATATGTTCGCAATCTCGTCAGATCGAGCGAAAATGCCAAAATAACACGTCAAATTTTCTAAAAAAAATTGAAAGATCAATGTTGTGGGTTTATGGAGGTCCCAAAAAGAGCCAAGAATTTGGTTTCGGCTGATTCCGAGAAAGTTGATATGTTCGTAATCTCGTAAGATCGTGCGAAAATGCCAAAATAACACGTCAAATTTTCTCAAAAAATATTGAAAGATCAATGTTGTGGGTGTATGGAGGTCCCAAAAAGAGGCAAGAATTTGGTTTCGGCAGATTCCGAGAAAGTTGATATGTTCGCAATCTCGTAAAATAGTTCGGAAATGCCAAAATAACACGTCAAATTTTCTCAAAAAAAGTTGAAAGATCAATGTTGTGGGTGTATTGAGGTCCCAAAAAGAGCAAAGAATTTGGTTTCGGTAGATTCCGAGAACGTTAATATGTTAGCAATCTCGTAACATCGTGCTAAAATGCCAAAATAACACGTCAAATTTTCTAAAAAAAAGTTGAAATATCAATGTTGTGGGTGTATGGAGGTCCCAAAAAGTGGCAAGAATTTGGTTTCGGTAGATTCCGAGAACGTTAATATGTTAGCAATCACGTAACATCGTGCGAAAATGCCAAAATAACACGTCAAATTTTCTCAAAAAAAGTTGAAAGATCAATGTTGTGGGTGTATGGAGGTCCCAAAAAGAGCAAGAATTTGGTTTCGGCAGATTCCGAGAAAGTTGATATGTTCGCAATTTCGTAAGATAGTTCGGAAATGCCAAAATAACACGTCAAATTTTTTAAAAAAAAGTTGAAAGATCAATGTTGTGGGTGTATTGAGGTCCCAAAAAGAGCCAAGAATTTGGTTTCGGTAGATTCCGAGAACGTTAATATGTTAGCAATCACGTAACATCGTGCGAAAATGCCAATATAACACGTCAAATTTTCTAAAAAAAAGTTGAAAGATCAATGTTGTGGGTGTATGGAGGTCCCAAAAACAGCCAAGAATTTGGTTTCGGCAGATTCCGAGAACGTTGATTTGTTCGCAATCTCGTAAGATCGTGCGAAAATGCCAAAATAACACATCAAAATTTCTAAAAAAAAGTTGAAAGCCCATTGTTGTGGGTGTATGGAGGTCCCAAAAAGAGCCAAGAATTTGGTTTCGGCAGATTCCGAGAACATTGATTTGTTCGCAATCTCGTAAGATCGTGCGAAAATGCCAAAATAACACATCAAATTTTCTCAAAAAAAGTTGAAAGACCAATGTTGTGGGTGTATGGAGGTCCGAAAAAGAGCCAAGAATTTGGTTTCGGCAGATTCCGAGAACGTTGATATGTTCGCAATCTCGTAAGATCGTGCGAAAATGCCAAAATAACACGGCAAATTTTCTCAAAAAAAGTTGAAAGATCAATGTTGTGGGTGTATGGAGGTCCCAAAAAGAGCAAGAATTTGGTTTCGGCAGATTCCGAGAAAGTTGATATGTTCGCAATCTCGTAAGATAGTTCGGAAATGCCAAAATAACACGTCAAATTTTCTAAAAAAAAGTTGAAAGATCAATGTTGTGGGTGTATGGAGGTCCCAAAAAGAGCCAAGAATTTGGTTTCGGCAGATTCCGAGAACGTTGATTTGTTCGCAATCTCGTAAGATCGTGCGAAAATGCCAAAATAACACTTCAAAATTTCTAAAAAAAAGTTGAAAGCCCATTGTTGTGGGTGTATGGAGGTCCCAAAAAGAGCCAAGAATTTGGTTTCGGCAGATTCCGAGAACGTTGATATGTTCGCAATCTCGTAAGATCGTGCGAAAATGCCAAAATAAAACGTCAAATTTTCTCAAAAAAAGTTGAAAGACCAATGTTGTGGGTGTATGGAGGTCCCAAAAAGAGCCAAGAATTTGGTTTCGGCAGATTCCGAGAAAGTTGATATGTTCGCAATCTCGTAAGATAGTTCGGAAATGCCAAAATAACACGTCAAATTTTCTAAAAAAAAGTTGAAAGATCAATGTTGTGGGTGTATTGAGGTCCCAAAAAGAGCCAAGAATTTTGTTTCGGTAGATTCCGAAAACGTTAATATGTTAGCAATCTCGTAACATCGTGCGAAAATGCCAAAATAACACGTCAAATTTTCTAAAAAAAAGTTGAAAGATCAATGTTGTGGGTGTATTGAGGTCCCAAAAAGAGGCAAGAATTTGGTTTCGGTAGATTCCGAGAACGTTAATATGTTAGCAATCTCGTAACATCGTGCGATAATGCCAAAATAACACTTCAAAATTTCTAAAAAAAAGTTGAAAGCCCATTGTTGTGGGTGTATGGAGGTCCCAAAAAGAGCCAAGAATTTGGTTTCGGCAGATTCCGAGAACGTTGATATGTTCGCAATTTCGTAAGATCGTTCGGAAATGCCAAAATAACACGTCAAATTTTCTCAAAAAAATTAGAAAGATCAATGTTGTGGGTGTATGGAGGTCCCAAAAAGTGCCAAGAATTTGGTTTCGGCAGATTCTAAGAACGTTGACATGTTCGCAATCTCGTAAGATCGTGCGATAATGCCAAAATAACACGTCAAATTTTCTCAAAAAAAGTTAAAAGATCAATGTTGTGGGTGTATGGAGGTCCCAAAAACAAACAAGAATTTGGTTTCGGCAGATTCCGAGAACATTGATTTGTTCGCAATCTCGTAAGATCGTGCGAAAATGCCAAAATAACACATCAAAATTTCTAAAAAAAAGTTGAAAGCCCATTGTTGTGGGTGTATGGAGGTCCCAAAAAGAGCCAAGAATTTGGTTTCGGCAGATTCCGAGAACGTTGATTTGTTCGCAATTTCGTAAGATTGTTCGGAAATGCCAAAATAACACGTCAAATTTTCTCAAAAAAATTTGAAAGATCAATGTTGTGGGTGTATGGAGGTCCCAAAAACAGCCAAGAATTTGGTTTCGGCAGATTCCGAGAACGTTGATATGTTCGCAATCTCGTCAGATCGAGCGAAAATGCCAAAATAACACGTCAAATTTTCTAAAAAAAATTGAAAGATCAATGTTGTGGGTTTATGGAGGTCCCAAAAAGAGCCAAGAATTTGGTTTCGGCTGATTCCGAGAAAGTTGATATGTTCGTAATCTCGTAAGATCGTGCGAAAATGCCAAAATAACACGTCAAATTTTCTCAAAAAATATTGAAAGATCAATGTTGTGGGTGTATGGAGGTCCCAAAAAGAGGCAAGAATTTGGTTTCGGCAGATTCCGAGAAAGTTGATATGTTCGCAATCTCGTAAAATAGTTCGGAAATGCCAAAATAACACGTCAAATTTTCTCAAAAAAAGTTGAAAGATCAATGTTGTGGGTGTATTGAGGTCCCAAAAAGAGCAAAGAATTTGGTTTCGGTAGATTCCGAGAACGTTAATATGTTAGCAATCTCGTAACATCGTGCTAAAATGCCAAAATAACACGTCAAATTTTCTAAAAAAAAGTTGAAATATCAATGTTGTGGGTGTATGGAGGTCCCAAAAAGTGGCAAGAATTTGGTTTCGGTAGATTCCGAGAACGTTAATATGTTAGCAATCACGTAACATCGTGCGAAAATGCCAAAATAACACGTCAAATTTTCTCAAAAAAAGTTGAAAGATCAATGTTGTGGGTGTATGGAGGTCCCAAAAAGAGCAAGAATTTGGTTTCGGCAGATTCCGAGAAAGTTGATATGTTCGCAATTTCGTAAGATAGTTCGGAAATGCCAAAATAACACGTCAAATTTTTTAAAAAAAAGTTGAAAGATCAATGTTGTGGGTGTATTGAGGTCCCAAAAAGAGCCAAGAATTTGGTTTCGGTAGATTCCGAGAACGTTAATATGTTAGCAATCACGTAACATCGTGCGAAAATGCCAATATAACACGTCAAATTTTCTAAAAAAAAGTTGAAAGATCAATGTTGTGGGTGTATGGAGGTCCCAAAAACAGCCAAGAATTTGGTTTCGGCAGATTCCGAGAACGTTGATTTGTTCGCAATCTCGTAAGATCGTGCGAAAATGCCAAAATAACACATCAAAATTTCTAAAAAAAAGTTGAAAGCCCATTGTTGTGGGTGTATGGAGGTCCCAAAAAGAGCCAAGAATTTGGTTTCGGCAGATTCCGAGAACATTGATTTGTTCGCAATCTCGTAAGATCGTGCGAAAATGCCAAAATAACACATCAAATTTTCTCAAAAAAAGTTGAAAGACCAATGTTGTGGGTGTATGGAGGTCCGAAAAAGAGCCAAGAATTTGGTTTCGGCAGATTCCGAGAACGTTGATATGTTCGCAATCTCGTAAGATCGTGCGAAAATGCCAAAATAACACGGCAAATTTTCTCAAAAAAAGTTGAAAGATCAATGTTGTGGGTGTATGGAGGTCCCAAAAAGAGCAAGAATTTGGTTTCGGCAGATTCCGAGAAAGTTGATATGTTCGCAATCTCGTAAGATAGTTCGGAAATGCCAAAATAACACGTCAAATTTTCTAAAAAAAAGTTGAAAGATCAATGTTGTGGGTGTATGGAGGTCCCAAAAAGAGCCAAGAATTTGGTTTCGGCAGATTCCGAGAACGTTGATATGTTCGCAATCTCGTAAGATCGTGCGAAAATGCCAAAATAACACGGCAAATTTTCTCAAAAAAAGTTGAAAGATCAATGTTGTGGGTGTATGGAGGTCCCAAAAAGAGCAAGAATTTGGTTTCGGCAGATTCCGAGAAAGTTGATATGTTCGCAATCTCGTAAAATAGTTCGGAAATGCCAAAATAACACGTCAAATTTTCTCAAAAAAAGTTGAAAGATCAATGTTGTGGGTGTATTGAGGTCCCAAAAAGAGCAAAGAATTTGGTTTCGGTAGATTCCGAGAACGTTAATATGTTAGCAATCTCGTAACATCGTGCTAAAATGCCAAAATAACACGTCAAATTTTCTAAAAAAAAGTTGAAATATCAATGTTGTGGGTGTATGGAGGTCCCAAAAAGTGGCAAGAATTTGGTTTCGGTAGATTCCGAGAACGTTAATATGTTAGCAATCACGTAACATCGTGCGAAAATGCCAAAATAACACGTCAAATTTTCTCAAAAAAAGTTGAAAGATCAATGTTGTGGGTGTATGGAGGTCCCAAAAAGAGCAAGAATTTGGTTTCGGCAGATTCCGAGAAAGTTGATATGTTCGCAATTTCGTAAGATAGTTCGGAAATGCCAAAATAACACGTCAAATTTTTTTAAAAAAAGTTGAAAGATCAATGTTGTGGGTGTATTGAGGTCCCAAAAAGAGCCAAGAATTTGGTTTCGGTAGATTCCGAGAACGTTAATATGTTAGCAATCACGTAACATCGTGCGAAAATGCCAATATAACACGTCAAATTTTCTAAAAAAAAGTTGAAAGATCAATGTTGTGGGTGTATGGAGGTCCCAAAAACAGCCAAGAATTTGGTTTCGGCAGATTCCGAGAACGTTGATTTGTTCGCAATCTCGTAAGATCGTGCGAAAATGCCAAAATAACACATCAAAATTTCTAAAAAAAAGTTGAAAGCCCATTGTTGTGGGTGTATGGAGGTCCCAAAAAGAGCCAAGAATTTGGTTTCGGCAGATTCCGAGAACGTTGATTTGTTCGCAATCTCGTAAGATCGTGCGAAAATGCCAAAATAACACATCAAATTTTCTCAAAAAAAGTTGAAAGACCAATGTTGTGGGTGTATGGAGGTGCCAAAAAGAGCCAAGAATTTGGTTTCGGCAGATTCCGAGAACGTTGATATGTTCGCAATCTCGTAAGATCGTGCGAAAATGCCAAAATAACACGTCAAATTTTCTCAAAAAAAGTTGAAAGATCAATGTTGTGGGTGTATGGAGGTCCCAAAAAGAGCAAGAATTTGGTTTCGGCAGATTCCGAGAAAGTTGATATGTTCGCAATCTCGTAAGATAGTTCGGAAATGCCAAAATAACACGTCAAATTTTCTAAAAAAAAGTTGAAAGATCAATGTTGTGGGTGTATTGAGGTCCCAAAAAGAGGCAAGAATTTGGTTTCGGTAGATTCCGAGAACGTTAATATGTTAGCAATCTCGTAACATTGTGCGAAAATGCCAAAATAACACGTCAAATTTTCTAAAAAAAAGTTGAAAGATCATTGTTGTGGGTGTATGGAGGTCCCAAAAAGTGGCAAGAATTTGGTTTCGGCAGATTCCGAGAACGTTGATATGTTCGCAATCTCGTAAGATCGTGCAAAAATGCCAAAATAACACGTCAAATTTTCTAAAAAAAATTGAATGATCAATGTTGTGGGTGTATGGAGGTCCCAAAAAGAGCCAAGAATTTAGTTTCGGCATATTCCGAGAACGTTGATATGTTCGCAATCTCGTAAGATCGTGTGAAAATGCCAAAATAACACGTCAAATTTTCTCAAAAAAAGTTGAAAGACCAATGTTGTGGGCGTATGGAGGTCCCAAAAAGAGCCAAGAATTTGGTTTCGGCAGATTCCGAGAACATTGATATGTTCGCAATCTCGTAAGATCGTGCGAAAATGCCAAAATAACACGTCAAATTTTCTCAAAAAAAGTTGAAAGACCAATGTTGTGGGTGTATGGAGGTCCCAAAAAGAGCCAAGAATTTGGTTTCGGCATATTCCGAGAACGTTGATATGTTCGCAATCTCGTAAGATCGTGCGAAAATGCCAAAATAACACGTCAAATTTTCTCAAAAAAGTTGAATGAGCAATGTTGTGGGTGTATGGAGGTCCCAAAAAGAGCCAAGAATTTGGTTTCGGTATATTCCGAGAACGTTGATATGTTCGCAATCTTGTAAGATCGTGCGAAAATGCCAAAATAACACGTCAAATTTTCTCAAAAAAAGTTGAAAGATCAATGTTGTGGGTGTATGGAGGTCCCAAAAAGAGCAAGAATTTAGTTTCGGCAGATTCCGAGAAAGTTGATATGTTCGCAATCTCGTAAGATAGTTCGGAAATGCCAAAATAACACGTCATATTTTCTAAAAAAAAGTTGAAAGATCAATGTTGTGGGTGTATTGAGGTCCCAAAAAGAGGCAAGAATTTGGTTTCGGCAGATTCCGAGAACGTTGATATGTTCGCAATCTCGTAAGATCGTGCGAAAATGCCAAAATAACACGTCAAATTTTCTCAAAAAAAGTTGAAAGATCATTGTTGTGGGTGTATGGAGGTCCCAAAAAGAGCCAAGAATTTAGTTTCGGCATATTCCGAGAACGTTGATATGTTCGCAATCTCGTAAGATCGTGCGAAAATGCCAAAATAATATGTTAGCAATCTCGTGACATCGTGCGAAAATGCCAAAATAACACATCAAATTTTCTAAAAAAAAGTTGAAAGATCATTGTTGTGGGTGTATGGAGGTCCCAAAAACAGCCAAGAATTTGGTTTCGGCAGATTCCGAGAACGTTGATATGTTCGCAATCTCGTAAGATCGTGCGAAAATGCCAAAATAACACGTCAAATTTTCTCAAAAAAAGTTGAAAGATCAATGTTGTGGGTGTATGGAGGTCCCAAAAAGAGCAAGAATTTGGTTTCGGCAGATTCCGAGAAAGTTGATATGTTCGCAATCTCGTAAGATCGTGCGAAAATGCCAAAATAACACGTCAAATTTTCTAAAAAAAAGTTGAAAGATCAATGTTGTGGGTGTATGTAGGTCCCAAAAAGAGCCAAGAATTTGGTTTCGGCAGATTCCGGGAACGTTGATATGTTCGCAATCTCGTAAGATCGTGCGAAAATGCCAAAATAACACGTCAAATTTTCTCAAAAAATGTTGAAAGAGCAATGTTGTGGGTGTATGGAGGTCCCAAAAAGAGCCAAGAATTTGGTTTCGGCAGATTCGGAGAACGTTGATATGTTCGCAATCTCGTAAGATCGTGCGAAAAAGCCAAAATAAAACGTAAATTTTCTCAAAAAAAGTTGAAAGAGCAATGTTGTGGGTGTATGGAGGTCCCAAAAAGAGCCAAGAATTTAGTTTCGGCAGATTCCGAGAACGTTGATTTGTTCGCAATTTAGTAAGATCGTGCGAAAATGCCAAAATAACACGTCAAATTTTCTCAAAAAAAGTTGAAAGACCAATGTTGTGGGTGTATGGAGGTCCCAAAAAGAGCCAAGAATTTGGTTTCGGCAGATTCCGAGAACGTTGATATGTTCGCAATCTCGTAAGATCGTGCGAAAATGCAAAAATAACACTTCAAATTTTCTCAAAAAAAGTTGAAAGACCAATGTTGTGGGTGTATGGAGGTCCCAAAAAGAGCCAAGAATTTGGTTTCGGCAGATTCCGAGAACGTTGATATGTTAGCAATCTCGTAAGATCGTGCGAAAATGCCAAAATAACACGTCAAATTTTCTCAAAAAAAGTTGAAGGACCAATGTTGTGGGTGTATGGAGGTCCCAAAAAGAGCCAAGAATTTGGTTTCGGCATATTCCGAGAACGTTGATATGTTCGCAATCTCGTAAGATCGTGCGATAATACCAAAATAACACGTCAAATTTTCTAAAAAAAAGTTGAAAGATCAATGTTGTGGGTGTATGGAGGTCCCAAAAAGACCCAAGAATTTGGTTTCGGCAGGTTCCGAGAACGTTGATATGTTCGCAATCTTGTAAGATCGTGCGAAAATGCAAAAATAACACGTCAAATTTTCTCAAAAAAAGTTGAAAGACCAATGTTGTGGGTGTATGGAGGTCCCAAAAAGAGCCAAGAATTTGGTTTCGGCAGATTCCGAGAACGTTGATATGTTCGCAATCTTGTAAGATCGTGCGAAAATGCCAAAATAACACGTCAAATTTTCTCAAAAAAAGTTGAAAGATCAATGTTGTGGGTGTATGGAGGTCCCAAAAAGAGCAAGAATTTGGTTTCGGCAGATTCCGAGAAAGTTGATATGTTCGCAATCTCGTAAGATAGTTCGGAAATGCCAAAATAACACGTCATATTTTCTAAAAAAAAGTTGAAAGATCAATGTTGTGGGTGTATTGAGGTCCCAAAAAGAGGCAAGAATT
The DNA here is from genome assembly GCA_034370585.1 of Fragaria x ananassa. NCBI lineage: Eukaryota > Viridiplantae > Streptophyta > Magnoliopsida > Rosales > Rosaceae > Fragaria > Fragaria x ananassa. Next base: position 17,238,136 of record CP139753.1, on the reverse strand, counting down.
TGGTTTCGGCAGATTCCGAGAACGTTGATATGTTCGCAATCTCGTAAGATCGTGCGAAAATGCCAAAATAACACGTCAAATTTTCTCAAAAAAAGTTGAAAGATCATTGTTGTGGGAGTATGGAGGTCCCAAAAAGAGCCAAGAATTTAGTTTCGGCATATTCCGAGAACGTTGATATGTTCGCAATCTCGTAAGATCGTGCGAAAATGCCAAAATAACACGTCAAATTTTCTAAAAAAAATTGAAAGATCAATGTTGTGGGTGTATTGAGGTCCCAAAAAGAGCCAAGAATTTAGTTTCGGCATATTCCGAGAACGTTGATATGTTCGCAATCTCGTAAGATCGTGCGAAAATGCCAAAATAACACGTCAAATTTTCTAAAAAAAATTGAAAGATCAATGTTGTGGGTGTATTGAGGTCCCATAAAGAGCCAAGAATTTGGTTTCAGCATATTCCGAGAACTTTGATATGTTCGCAATCTCGTAAGATCGTGCGAAAATGCCAAAATAACAAGTCAAATTTTCCCAAAAAATATTGAAAGATCAATGTTGTGGGTGTATTGAGGTCCCAAAAAGAGCCAAGAATTTGGTTTCGGCAGATTCCGAGAACGTTGATATGTTCGCAATCTCGTAAGATCGTGCGAAAATGCCAAAATAATATGTTAGCAATCTCGTGACATCGTGCGAAAATGCCAAAATAACACATCAAATTTTCTAAAAAAAAGTTGAAAGATCATTGTTGTGGGTGTATGGAGGTCCCAAAAACAGCCAAGAATTTGGTTTCGGCAGATTCCGAGAACGTTGATATGTTCGCAATCTCGTAAGATCGTGCGAAAATGCCAAAATAACACGTCAAATTTTCTCAAAAAATGTTGAAAGAGCAATGTTGTGGGTGTATGGAGGTCCCAAAAAGAGCAAGAATTTGGTTTCGGCAGATTCCGAGAACGTTGATATGTTCGCAATCTCGTAAGATCGTGCGAAAAAGCCAAAATAAAACGTAAATTTTCTCAAAAAAAGTTGAAAGATCAATGTTGTGGGTGTATGGAGGTCCCAAAAAGAGCCAAGAATTTGGTTTCGGCAGATTCCGAGAACGTTGATTTGTTCGCAATGTAGTAAGATCGTGCGAAAATGCCAAAATAACACGTCAAATTTTCTAAAAAAAAGTTGAAAGATCAATGTTGTGGGTGTATGGAGGTCCCAAAAAGAGCCAAGAATTTGGTTTCGGCAGATTCCGAGAACGTTGATATGTTCGCAATCTCGTAAGATCGTGCGAAAATGCCAAAATAACACGTCAAATTTTCTCAAAAAAAGTTGAAAGATCAATGTTGTGGGTGTATGGAGGTCCCAAAAAGAGCCAAGAATTTGGTTTCGGCAGATTCCGAGAACGTTGATTTGTTCGCAATTTAGTAAGATCGTGCGAAAATGCCAAAATAACACGTCAAATTTTCTCAAAAAAAGTTGAAAGACCAATGTTGTGGGTGTATGGAGGTCCCAAAAAGAGCCAAGAATTTGGTTTCGGCAGATTCCGAGAACGTTGATATGTTCGCAATCTCGTAAGATCGTGCGAAAATGCAAAAATAACATGTCAAATTTTCTCAAAAAAAGTTAAAAGATCAATGTTTTGGGTGTATGGAGGTCCCAAAAAGAGCAAGAATTTGGTTTCGGCAGATTCCGAGAACGTTGATATGTTAGCAATCTCGTAAGATCGTGCGAAAATGCCAAAATAACACGTCAAATTTTCTCAAAAAAAGTTGAAAGACCAATGTTGTGGGTGTATGGAGGTCCCAAAAAGAGCCAAGAATTTGGTTTCGGCAGATTCCGAGAACGTTGATATGTTCGCAATCTCGTAAGATCGTGCGAAAATGCCAAAATAACACGTCAAATTTTCTCAAAAAAAGTTGAAAGATCAATGTTGTGGGTGTATGGAGGTCCCAAAAAGAGCAAGAATTTGGTTTCGGCAGATTCCGAGAAAGTTGATATGTTCGCAATCTCGTAAGATAGTTCGGAAATGCCAAAATAACACGTCAAATTTTCTAAAAAAAAGTTGAAAGATCAATGTTGTGGGTGTATTGAGGTCCCAAAAAGAGCAAGAATTTGGTTTCGGCAGATTCCGGGAACGTTGATATGATAGCAATCTAGTAAGATCGTGCGAAAATGCCAAAATAACACGTCAAATTTTCTCAAAAAAAGTTGAAAGACCAATGTTGTGGGTGTATGGAGGTCCCAAAAAGAGCCAAGAATTTGGTTTCGGCAGATTCCGAGAACGTTGATATGTTCGCAATCTCGTAAGATCGTGCGAAAATGCCAAAATAACACGTCAAATTTTCTCAAAAAAAGTTGAAAGATCAATGTTGTGGGTGTATGGAGGTCCCAAAAAGAGCAAGAATTTGGTTTCGGCAGATTCCGAGAAAGTTGATATGTTCGCAATCTCGTAAGATAGTTCGGAAATGCCAAAATAACACGTCAAATTTTCTAAAAAAAAGTTGAAAGATCAATGTTGTGGGTGTATTGAGGTCCCAAAAAGAGCAAGAATTTGGTTTCGGTAGATTCCGAGAACGTTAATATGTTAGCAATCTCGTGACATCGTGAGAAAATGCCAAAATAACACATCAAATTTTCTAAAAAAAAGTTGAAAGATCATTGTTGTGGGTGTATGGAGGTCCCAAAAACAGCCAAGAATTTGGTTTCGGCAGATTCCGAGAACGTTGATATGTTCGCAATCTCGTAAGATCGTGCGAAAAAGCCAAAATAAAACGTAAATTTTCTCAAAAAAAGTTGAAAGATCAATGTTGTGGGTGTATGGAGGTCCCAAAAAGAGCCAAGAATTTGGTTTCGGCAGATTCCGAGAACGTTGATTTGTTCGCAATGTAGTAAGATCGTGCGAAAATGCCAAAATAACACGTCAAATTTTCTAAAAAAAAGTTGAAAGATCAATGTTGTGGGTGTATGGAGGTCCCAAAAAGAGCCAAGAATTTGGTTTCGGCAGATTCCGAGAACGTTGATATGTTCGCAATCTCGTAAGATCGTGCGAAAATGCCAAAATAACACGTCAAATTTTCTCAAAAAAAGTTGAAAGATCAATGTTGTGGGTGTATGGAGGTCCCAAAAAGAGCCAAGAATTTGGTTTCGGCAGATTCCGAGAACGTTGATTTGTTCGCAATTTAGTAAGATCGTGCGAAAATGCCAAAATAACACGTCAAATTTTCTCAAAAAAAGTTGAAAGACCAATGTTGTGGGTGTATGGAGGTCCCAAAAAGAGCCAAGAATTTGGTTTCGGCAGATTCCGAGAACGTTGATATGTTCGCAATCTCGTAAGATCGTGCGAAAAAGCCAAAATAAAACGTAAATTTTCTCAAAAAAAGTTGAAAGATCAATGTTGTGGGTGTATGGAGGTCCCAAAAAGAGCCAAGAATTTGGTTTCGGCATATTCCGAGAACGTTGATTTGTTCGCAATCTCGTAAGATCGTGCGAAAATGCCAAAATAACACGTCAAATTTTCTCAAAAAAAGTTGAAAGATCAATGTTGTGGGTGTATGGAGGTCCCAAAAAGAGCAAGAATTTGGTTTCGGCAGATTCCGAGAACGTTGATATGTTCGCAATCTCGTAAGATCGTGCGAAAATGCCAAAATAACACGTCAAATTTTCTAAAAAAAAGTTGAAAGATCAATGTTGTGGGTGTATGGAGGTCCCAAAAAGACCCAAGAATTTGGTTTCGGCAGGTTCCGAGAACGTTGATATGTTCGCAATCTTGTAAGATCGTGCGAAAATGCAAAAATAACACGTCAAATTTTCTCAAAAAAAGTTGAAAGACCAATGTTGTGGGTGTATGGAGGTCCCAAAAAGAGCCAAGAATTTGGTTTCGGCAGATTCCGAGAACGTTGATATGTTCGCAATCTTGTAAGATCGTGCGAAAATGCCAAAATAACACGTCAAATTTTCTCAAAAAAAGTTGAAAGATCAATGTTGTGGGTGTATGGAGGTCCCAAAAAGAGCAAGAATTTGGTTTCGGCAGATTCCGAGAAAGTTGATATGTTCGCAATCTCGTAAGATAGTTCGGAAATGCCAAAATAACACGTCATATTTTCTAAAAAAAAGTTGAAAGATCAATGTTGTGGGTGTATTGAGGTCCCAAAAAGAGGCAAGAATTTGGTTTCGGCAGATTCCGAGAACGTTGATATGTTCGCAATCTCGTAAGATCGTGCGAAAATGCCAAAATAACACGTCAAATTTTCTCAAAAAAAGTTGAAATATCATTGTTGTGGGAGTATGGAGGTCCCAAAAAGAGCCAAGAATTTAGTTTCGGCATATTCCGAGAACGTTGATATGTTCGCAATCTCGTAAGATCGTGCGAAAATGCCAAAATAACACGTCAAATTTTCTAAAAAAAATTGAAAGATCAATGTTGTGGGTGTATTGAGGTCCCAAAAAGAGCCAAGAATTTAGTTTCGGCATATTCCGAGAACGTTGATATGTTCGCAATCTCGTAAGATCGTGCGAAAATGCCAAAATAACACGTCAAATTTTCTAAAAAAAATTGAAAGATCAATGTTGTGGGTGTATTGAGGTCCCAAAAAGAGCCAAGAATTTAGTTTCGGCATATTCCGAGAACGTTGATATGTTCGCAATCTCGTAAGATCGTGCGAAAATGCCAAAATAACACGTCAAATTTTCTCAAAAAAAGTTGAAAGACCAATGTTGTGGGTGTATGGAGGTCCCAAAAAGAGCCAAGAATTTGGTTTCGGCAGATTCCGAGAACGTTGATATGTTCGCAATCTCGTAAGATCGTGCGAAAATGCAAAAATAACATGTCAAATTTTCTCAAAAAAAGTTAAAAGATCAATGTTTTGGGTGTATGGAGGTCCCAAAAAGAGCAAGAATTTGGTTTCGGCAGATTCCGAGAACGTTGATATGTTAGCAATCTCGTAAGATCGTGCGAAAATGCCAAAATAACACGTCAAATTTTCTCAAAAAAAGTTGAAAGACCAATGTTGTGGGTGTATGGAGGTCCCAAAAAGAGCCAAGAATTTGGTTTCGGCAGATTCCGAGAACGTTGATATGTTCGCAATCTCGTAAGATCGTGCGAAAATGCAAAAATAACAAGTCAAATTTTCTCAAAAAAAGTTAAAAGATCAATGTTTTGGGTGTATGGAGGTCCCAAAAAGAGCAAGAATTTGGTTTCGGCAGATTCCGAGAACGTTGATATGTTAGCAATCTCGTAAGATCGTGCGAAAATGCCAAAATAACACGTCAAATTTTCTCAAAAAAAGTTGAAAGACCAATGTTGTGGGTGTATGGAGGTCCCAAAAAGAGCCAAGAATTTGGTTTCGGCAGATTCGGAGAACGTTGATATGTTCGCAATCTCGTAAGATCGTGCGAAAAAGCCAAAATAAAACGTAAATTTTCTTAAAAAAAGTTGAAAGATCAATGTTGTGGGTGTATGGAGGTCCCAAAAAGAGCCAAGAATTTGGTTTCGGCATATTCCGAGAACGTTGATTTGTTCGCAATCTCGTAAGATCGTGCGAAAATGCCAAAATAACACGTCAAATTTTCTCAAAAAAAGTTGAAAGATCAATGTTGTGGGTGTATGGAGGTCCCAAAAAGAGCAAGAATTTGGTTTCGGCAGATTCCGAGAAAGTTGATATGTTCGCAATTTCGTAAGATAGTTCGGAAATGCCAAAATAACACGTCAAATTTTCTAAAAAAAAGTTGAAAGATCAATGTTGTGGGTGTATTGAGGTCCCAAAAAGAGCAAGAATTTGGTTTCGGTAGATTCCGAGAACGTTAATATGTTAGCAATCTCGTGACATCGTGAGAAAATGCCAAAATAACACATCAAATTTTCTAAAAAAAAGTTGAAAGATCATTGTTGTGGGTGTATGGAGGTCCCAAAAACAGCCAAGAATTTGGTTTCGGCAGATTCCGAGAACGTTGATATGTTCGCAATCTCGTAAGATCGTGCGAAAAAGCCAAAATAAAACGTAAATTTTCTCAAAAAAAGTTGAAAGATCAATGTTGTGGGTGTATGGAGGTCCCAAAAAGAGCCAAGAATTTGGTTTCGGCAGATTCCGAGAACGTTGATTTGTTCGCAATGTAGTAAGATCGTGCGAAAATGCCAAAATAACACGTCAAATTTTCTAAAAAAAAGTTGAAAGATCAATGTTGTGGGTGTATGGAGGTCCCAAAAAGAGCCAAGAATTTGGTTTCGGCAGATTCCGAGAACGTTGATATGTTCGCAATCTCGTAAGATCGTGCGAAAATGCCAAAATAACACGTCAAATTTTCTCAAAAAAAGTTGAAAGATCAATGTTGTGGGTGTATGGAGGTCCCAAAAAGAGCCAAGAATTTGGTTTCGGCAGATTCCGAGAACGTTGATTTGTTCGCAATTTAGTAAGATCGTGCGAAAATGCCAAAATAACACGTCAAATTTTCTCAAAAAAAGTTGAAAGACCAATGTTGTGGGTGTATGGAGGTCCCAAAAAGAGCCAAGAATTTGGTTTCGGCAGATTCCCAGAACGTTGATATGTTCGCAATCTCGTAAGATCGTGCGAAAATGCAAAAATAACATGTCAAATTTTCTCAAAAAAAGTTAAAAGATCAATGTTTTGGGTGTATGGAGGTCCCAAAAAGAGCAAGAATTTGGTTTCGGCAGATTCCGAGAACGTTGATATGTTAGCAATCTCGTAAGATCGTGCGAAAATGCCAAAATAACACGTCAAATTTTCTCAAAAAAAGTTGAAAGACCAATGTTGTGGGTGTATGGAGGTCCCAAAAAGAGCAAGAATTTGGTTTCGGCAGATTCCGAGAAAGTTGATATGTTCGCAATCTCGTAAGATAGTTCGGAAATGCCAAAATAACACGTCAAATTTTCTAAAAAAAAGTTGAAAGATCAATGTTGTGGGTGTATTGAGGTCCCAAAAAGAGCAAGAATTTGGTTTCGGCAGATTCCGGGAACGTTGATATGTTCGCAATCTCGTAAGATCGTGCGAAAATGACAAAATAACACGTCAAATTTTCTCAAAAAAAGTTGAAAGAGCAATGTTGTGGGTGTATGGAGGTCCCAAAAAGAGCCAAGAATTTGGTTTCGGCAGATTCGGAGAACGTTGATATGTTCGCAATCTCGTAAGATCGTGCGAAAAAGCCAAAATAAAACGTAAATTTTCTCAAAAAAAGTTGAAAGATCAATGTTGTGGGTGTATGGAGGTCCCAAAAAGAGCCAAGAATTTGGTTTCGGCAGATTCCGAGAACGTTGATTTGTTCGCAATGTAGTAAGATCGTGCGAAAATGCCAAAATAACACGTCAAATTTTCTCAAAAAAAGTTGAAAGACCAATGTTGTGGGTGTATGGAGGTCCCAAAAAGAGCCAAGAATTTGGTTTCGGCAGATTCCGAGAACGTTGATATGTTCGCAATCTCGTAAGATCGTGCGAAAATGAGAAAAATAACACGTCAAATTTTCTCAAAAAAAGTTGAAAGATCAATGTTGTGGGTGTATGGAGGTCCCAAAAAGAGCAAGAATTTGGTTTCGGCAGATTCCGAGAAAGTTGATATGTTCGCAATCTCGTAAGATAGTTCGGAAATGCCAAAATAACACGTCAAATTTTCTAAAAAAAAGTTGAAAGATCAATGTTGTGGGTGTATTGAGGTCCCAAAAAGAGCAAGAATTTGGTTTCGGCAGATTCCGGGAACGTTGATATGTTCGCAATCTCGTAAGATCGTGCGAAAATGACAAAATAACACGTCAAATTTTCTCAAAAAAAGTTGAAAGAGCAATGTTGTGGGTGTATGGAGGTCCCAAAAAGATCCAAGAATTTGGTTTCGGCAGATTCGGAGAACGTTGATATGTTCGCAATCTCGTAAGATCGTGCGAAAAAGCCAAAATAAAACGTAAATTTTCTCAAAAAAAGTTGACAGATCAATGTTGTGGGCGTATGGAGGTCCCAAAAAGAGCCAAGAATTTGGTTTCGGCAGATTCCGAGAACGTTGATTTGTTCGCAATTTAGTAAGATCGTGCGAAAATGCCAAAATAACACGTCAAATTTTCTCAAAAAAAGTTGAAAGACCAATGTTGTGGGTGTATGGAGGTCCCAAAAAGAGCCAAGAATTTGGTTTCGGCAGATTCCGAGAACGTTGATATGTTCGCAATCTCGTAAGATCGTGCGAAAATGCAAAAATAACACGTCAAATTTTCTCAAAAAAAGTTAAAAGATCAATGTTTTGTTTGTATGGAGGTCCCAAAAAGAGCAAGAATTTGGTTTCGGCAGATTCCGAGAACGTTGATATGTTCGCAATCTCGTAAGATCGTGCGAAAATGCCAAAATAACACGTCAAATTTTCTAAACAAAAGTTGAAAGATCAATGTTGTGGGTGTATGGAGGTCCCAAAAAGAGCAAGAATTTGGTTTCGGCAGATTCCGAGAACGTTGATATGTTCGCAATCTCGTAAGATCGTTCGAAAATGCCAAAATAACACGTCAAATTTTCTCAAAAAAAGTTGAAAGATCAATGTTGTGGGTGTATGGAGGTCCCAAAAAGAGCAAGAATTTGGTTTCGGCAGATTCCGAGAAAGTTGATATGTTCGCAATCTCGTAAGATAGTTCGGAAATGCCAAAATAACACGTCAAATTTTCTAAAAAAAAGTTGAAAGATCAATGTTGTGGGTGTATTGAGGTCCCAAAAAGAGCAAGAATTTGGTTTCGGCAGATTCCGGGAACGTTGATATGATAGCAATCTAGTAAGATCGTGCGAAAATGCCAAAATAACACGTCAAATTTTCTCAAAAAAAGTTGAAAGACCAATGTTGTGGGTGTATGGAGGTCCCAAAAAGAGCCAAGAATTTGGTTTCGGCAGATTCCGAGAACGTTGATATGTTCGCAATCTCGTAAGATCGTGCGAAAATGCCAAAATAACACGTCAAATTTTCTCAAAAAAAGTTGAAAGATCAATGTTGTGGGTGTATGGAGGTCCCAAAAAGAGCAAGAATTTGGTTTCGGCAGATTCCGAGAAAGTTGATATGTTCGCAATCTCGTAAGATAGTTCGGAAATGCCAAAATAACACGTCAAATTTTCTAAAAAAAAGTTGAAAGATCAATGTTGTGGGTGTATTGAGGTCCCAAAAAGAGCCAAGAATTTGGTTTCGGTAGATTCCGAGAACGTTAATATGTTAGCAATCTCGTGACATCGTGAGAAAATGCCAAAATAACACATCAAATTTTCTAAAAAAAAGTTGAAAGATCATTGTTGTGGGTGTATGGAGGTCCCAAAAACAGCCAAGAATTTGGTTTCGGCAGATTCCGAGAACGTTGATATGTTCGCAATCTCGTAAGATCGTGCGAAAAAGCCAAAATAAAACGTAAATTTTCTCAAAAAAAGTTGAAAGATCAATGTTGTGGGTGTATGGAGGTCCCAAAAAGAGCCAAGAATTTGGTTTCGGCAGATTCCGAGAACGTTGATTTGTTCGCAATGTAGTAAGATCGTGCGAAAATGCCAAAATAACACGTCAAATTTTCTAAAAAAAAGTTGAAAGATCAATGTTGTGGGTGTATGGAGGTCCCAAAAAGAGCCAAGAATTTGGTTTCGGCAGATTCCGAGAACGTTGATATGTTCGCAATCTCGTCAGATCGTGCGAAAATGCCAAAATAACACGTCAAATTTTCTCAAAAAAAGTTGAAAGATCAATGTTGTGGGTGTATGGAGGTCCCAAAAAGAGCCAAGAATTTGGTTTCGGCAGATTCCGAGAACGTTGATTTGTTCGCAATTTAGTAAGATCGTGCGAAAATGCCAAAATAACACGTCAAATTTTCTCAAAAAAAGTTGAAAGACCAATGTTGTGGGTGTATGGAGGTCCCAAAAAGAGCCAAGAATTTGGTTTCGGCAGATTCCGAGAACGTTGATATGTTCGCAATCTCGTAAGATCGTGCGAAAATGCAAAAATAACATGTCAAATTTTCTCAAAAAAAGTTAAAAGATCAATGTTTTGGGTGTATGGAGGTCCCAAAAAGAGCAAGAATTTGGTTTCGGCAGATTCCGAGAACGTTGATATGTTAGCAATCTCGTAAGATCGTGCGAAAATGCCAAAATAACACGTCAAATTTTCTCAAAAAAAGTTGAAAGACCAATGTTGTGGGTGTATGGAGGTCCCAAAAAGAGCCAAGAATTTGGTTTCGGCAGATTCCGAGAACGTTGATATGTTCGCAATCTCGTAAGATCGTGCGAAAATGCCAAAATAACACGTCAAATTTTCTCAAAAAAAGTTGAAAGATCAATGTTGTGGGTGTATGGAGGTCCCAAAAAGAGCAAGAATTTGGTTTCGGCAGATTCCGAGAAAGTTGATATGTTCGCAATCTCGTAAGATAGTTCGGAAATGCCAAAATAACACGTCAAATTTTCTAAAAAAAAGTTGAAAGATCAATGTTGTGGGTGTATTGAGGTCCCAAAAAGAGCAAGAATTTGGTTTCGGCAGATTCCGGGAACGTTGATATGTTCGCAATCTCGTAAGATCGTGCGAAAATGACAAAATAACACGTCAAATTTTCTCAAAAAAAGTTGAAAGAGCAATGTTGTGGGTGTATGGAGGTCCCAAAAAGAGCCAAGAATTTGGTTTCGGCAGATTCGGAGAACGTTGATATGTTCGCAATCTCGTAAGATCGTGCGAAAAAGCCAAAATAAAACGTAAATTTTCTCAAAAAAAGTTGAAAGATCAATGTTGTGGGTGTATGGAGGTCCCAAAAAGAGCCAAGAATTTGGTTTCGGCAGATTCCGAGAACGTTGATTTGTTCGCAATGTAGTAAGATCGTGCGAAAATGCCAAAATAACACGTCAAATTTTCTCAAAAAAAGTTGAAAGACCAATGTTGTGGGTGTATGGAGGTCCCAAAAAGAGCCAAGAATTTGGTTTCGGCAGATTCCGAGAACGTTGATATGTTCGCAATCTCGTAAGATCGTGCGAAAATGCCAAAATAACACGTCAAATTTTCTCAAAAAAAGTTGAAAGATCAATGTTGTGGGTGTATGGAGGTCCCAAAAAGAGCAAGAATTTGGTTTCGGCAGATTCCGAGAAAGTTGATATGTTCGCAATCTCGTAAGATAGTTCGGAAATGCCAAAATAACACGTCAAATTTTCTAAAAAAAAGTTGAAAGATCAATGTTGTGGGTGTATTGAGGTCCCAAAAAGAGCAAGAATTTGGTTTCGGCAGATTCCGGGAACGTTGATATGTTCGCAATCTCGTAAGATCGTGCGAAAATGACAAAATAACACGTCAAATTTTCTCAAAAAAAGTTGAAAGAGCAATGTTGTGGGTGTATGGAGGTCCCAAAAAGAGCCAAGAATTTGGTTTCGGCAGATTCGGAGAACGTTGATATGTTCGCAATCTCGTAAGATCGTGCGAAAAAGCCAAAATAAAACGTAAATTTTCTCAAAAAAAGTTGACAGATCAATGTTGTGGGCGTATGGAGGTCCCAAAAAGAGCCAAGAATTTGGTTTCGGCAGATTCCGAGAACGTTGATTTGTTCGCAATTTAGTAAGATCGTGCGAAAATGCCAAAATAACACGTCAAATTTTCTCAAAAAAAGTTGAAAGACCAATGTTGTGGGTGTATGGAGGTCCCAAAAAGAGCCAAGAATTTGGTTTCGGCAGATTCCGAGAACGTTGATATGTTCGCAATCTCGTAAGATCGTGCGAAAATGCAAAAATAACACGTCAAATTTTCTCAAAAAAAGTTAAAAGATCAATGTTTTGTTTGTATGGAGGTCCCAAAAAGAGCAAGAATTTGGTTTCGGCAGATTCCGAGAACGTTGATATGTTCGCAATCTCGTAAGATCGTGCGAAAATGCCAAAATAACACGTCAAATTTTCTAAACAAAAGTTGAAAGATCAATGTTGTGGGTGTATGGAGGTCCCAAAAAGAGCCAAGAATTTGGTTTCGGCAGATTCCGAGAACGTTGATATGTTCGCAATATCGTAAGATCGTGCGAAAAAGCCAAAATAAAACGTAAATTTTCTCAAAAAAAGTTGAAAGATCAATGTTGTGGGTGTATGGAGGTCCCAAAAAGAGCCAAGAATTTGGTTTCGGCAGATTCCGAGAACGTTGATTTGTTCGCAATGTAGTAAGATCGTGCGAATATGCCAAAATAACACGTCAAATTTTCTCAAAAAAAGTTGAAAGACCAATGTTGTGGGTGTATGGAGGTCCCAAAAAGAGCCAAGAATTTGGTTTCGGCAGATTCCGAGAACGTTGATATGTTCGCAATCTCGTAAGATCGTGCGAAAAAGCCAAAATAAAACGTAAATTTTCTCAAAAAAAGTTGAAAGATCAATGTTGTGGGTGTATGGAGGTCCCAAAAAGAGCCAAGAATTTGGTTTCGGCAGATTCCGAGAACGTTGATTTGTTCGCAATTTAGTAAGATCGTGCGAAAATGCCAAAATAACACGTCAAATTTTCTCAAAAAAAGTTGAAAGACCAATGTTGTGGGTGTATGGAGGTCCCAAAAAGAGCCAAGAATTTGGTTTCGGCAGATTCCGAGAACGTTGATATGTTCGCAATCTCGTAAGATCGTGCGAAGATGCCAAAATAACACGTCAAATTTTCTAAAAAAAAGTTGAAAGATCTATGTTGTGGGTGTATGGAGGTCCAAAAAAGAGCCAAGAATTTAGTTTCGGCATATTCCGAGAAAGTTGATATGTTCGCAATCTCGTAAGATCGTGCGAAAATGCCAAAATAACACGTCAAATTTTCTAAAAAAAAGTTGAAAGATCAATGTTGTGGGTGTATGGAGGTCCCAAAAAGAGCCAAGAATTTGGTTTCGGCAGATTCCGAGAACGTTGATATGTTCGCAATCTCGTAAGATCGTGCGAAAATGCCAAAATAACACGTCAAATTTTCTCAAAAAAAGTTGAAAGATCAATGTTGTGGGTGTATGGAGGTCCCAAAAAGAGCAAGAATTTGGTTTCGGCAGATTCCGAGAAAGTTGATATGTTCGCAATCTAGTAAGATAGTTCGGAAATGCCAAAATAACACGTCAAATTTTCTAAAAAAAAGTTGAAAGATCAATGTTGTGGGTGTATTGAGGTCCCAAAAAGAGCAAGAATTTGGTTTCGGCAGATTCCGGGAACGTTGATATGTTCGCAATCTCGTAAGATCGTGCGAAAATGACAAAATAACACGTCAAATTTTCTCAAAAAAAGTTGAAAGAGCAATGTTGTGGGTGTATGGAGGTCCCAAAAAGAGCCAAGAATTTGGTTTCGGCAGATTCGGAGAACGTTGATATGTTCGCAATCTCGTAAGATCGTGCGAAAAAGCCAAAATAAAACGTAAATTTTCTCAAAAAAAGTTGACAGATCAATGTTGTGGGCGTATGGAGGTCCCAAAAAGAGCCAAGAATTTGGTTTCGGCAGATTCCGAGAACGTTGATTTGTTCGCAATTTAGTAAGATCGTGCGAAAATGCCAAAATAACACGTCAAATTTTCTCAAAAAAAGTTGAAAGACCAATGTTGTGGGTGTATGGAGGTCCCAAAAAGAGCCAAGAATTTGGTTTCGGCAGATTCCGAGAACGTTGATATGTTCGCAATCTCGTAAGATCGTGCGAAAATGCAAAAATAACACGTCAAATTTTCTCAAAAAAAGTTAAAAGATCAATGTTTTGGGTGTATGGAGGTCCCAAAAAGAGCAAGAATTTGGTTTCGGCAGATTCCGAGAACGTTGATATGTTAGCAATCTCGTAAGATCGTGCGAAAATGCCAAAATAACACGTCAAATTTTCTCAAAAAAAGTTGAAAGAGCAATGTTGTGGGTGTATGGAGGTCCCAAAAAGAGCCAAGAATTTGGTTTCGGCAGATTCGGAGAACGTTGATATGTTCGCAATCTCGTAAGATCGTGCGAAAAAGCCAAAATAAAACGTAAATTTTCTCAAAAAAAGTTGAAAGATCAATGTTGTGGGCGTATGGAGGTCCCAAAAAGAGCCAAGAATTTGGTTTCGGCAGATTCCGAGAACGTTGATTTGTTCGCAATTTAGTAAGATCGTGCGAAAATGCCAAAATAACACGTCAAATTTTCTCAAAAAAAGTTGAAAGACCAATGTTGTGGGTGTATGGAGGTCCCAAAAAGAGCCAAGAATTTGGTTTCGGCAGATTCCCAGAACGTTGATATGTTCGCAATCTCGTAAGATCGTGCGAAAATGCAAAAATAACATGTCAAATTTTCTCAAAAAAAGTTAAAAGATCAATGTTTTGGGTGTATGGAGGTCCCAAAAAGAGCAAGAATTTGGTTTCGGCAGATTCCGAGAACGTTGATATGTTAGCAATCTCGTAAGATCGTGCGAAAATGCCAAAATAACACGTCAAATTTTCTCAAAAAAAGTTGAAAGACCAATGTTGTGGGTGTATGGAGGTCCCAAAAAGAGCCAAGAATTTGGTTTCGGCAGATTCGGAGAACGTTGATATGTTCGCAATCTCGTAAGATCGTGCGAAAAAGCCAAAATAAAACGTAAATTTTCTCAAAAAAAGTTGAAAGATCAATGTTGTGGGTGTATGGAGGTCCCAAAAAGAGCCAAGAATTTGGTTTCGGCAGATTCCGAGAACGTTGATTTGTTCGCAATGTAGTAAGATCGTGCGAAAATGCCAAAATAACACGTCAAATTTTCTCAAAAAAAGTTGAAAGACCAATGTTGTGGGTGTATGGAGGTCCCAAAAAGAGCCAAGAATTTGGTTTCGGCAGATTCCGAGAACGTTGATATGTTCGCAATCTCGTAAGATCGTGCGAAAATGCCAAAATAACACGTCAAATTTTCTCAAAAAAAGTTGAAAGATCAATGTTGTGGGTGTATGGAGGTCCCAAAAAGAGCAAGAATTTGGTTTCGGCAGATTCCGAGAAAGTTGATATGTTCGCAATCTCGTAAGATAGTTCGGAAATGCCAAAATAACACGTCAAATTTTCTAAAAAAAAGTTGAAAGATCAATGTTGTGGGTGTATTGAGGTCCCAAAAAGAGCCAAGAATTTGGTTTCGGTAGATTCCGAGAACGTTAATATGTTAGCAATCTCGTGACATCGTGAGAAAATGCCAAAATAACACATCAAATTTTCTAAAAAAAAGTTGAAAGATCATTGTTGTGGGTGTATGGAGGTCCCAAAAACAGCCAAGAATTTGGTTTCGGCAGATTCCGAGAACGTTGATATGTTCGCAATCTCGTAAGATCGTGCGAAAAAGCCAAAATAAAACGTAAATTTTCTCAAAAAAAGTTGAAAGATCAATGTTGTGGGTGTATGGAGGTCCCAAAAAGAGCCAAGAATTTGGTTTCGGCAGATTCCGAGAACGTTGATTTGTTCGCAATGTAGTAAGATCGTGCGAAAATGCCAAAATAACACGTCAAATTTTCTAAAAAAAAGTTGAAAGATCAATGTTGTGGGTGTATGGAGGTCCCAAAAAGAGCCAAGAATTTGGTTTCGGCAGATTCCGAGAACGTTGATTTGTTCGCAATGTAGTAAGATCGTGCGAAAATGCCAAAATAACACGTCAAATTTTCTAAAAAAAAGTTGAAAGATCAATGTTGTGGGTGTATGGAGGTCCCAAAAAGAGCCAAGAATTTGGTTTCGGCAGATTCCGAGAACGTTGATATGTTCGCAATCTCGTAAGATCGTGCGAAAATGCCAAAATAACACGTCAAATTTTCTCAAAAAAAGTTGAAAGATCAATGTTGTGGGTGTATGGAGGTCCCAAAAAGAGCAAGAATTTGGTTTCGGCAGATTCCGAGAAAGTTGATATGTTCGCAATCTAGTAAGATAGTTCGGAAATGCCAAAATAACACGTCAAATTTTCTAAAAAAAAGTTGAATGATCAATGTTGTGGGTGTATTGAGGTCCCAAAAAGAGCAAGAATTTGGTTTCGGCAGATTCCGGGAACGTTGATATGTTCGCAATCTCGTAAGATCGTGCGAAAATGACAAAATAACACGTCAAATTTTCTCAAAAAAAGTTGAAAGAGCAATGTTGTGGGTGTATGGAGGTCCCAAAAAGAGCCAAGAATTTGGTTTCGGCAGATTCGGAGAACGTTGATATGTTCGCAATCTCGTAAGATCGTGCGAAAAAGCCAAAATAAAACGTAAATTTTCTCAAAAAAAGTTGACAGATCAATGTTGTGGGCGTATGGAGGTCCCAAAAAGAGCCAAGAATTTGGTTTCGGCAGATTCCGAGAACGTTGATTTGTTCGCAATTTAGTAAGATCGTGCGAAAATGCCAAAATAACACGTCAAATTTTCTCAAAAAAAGTTGAAAGACCAATGTTGTGGGTGTATGGAGGTCCCAAAAAGAGCCAAGAATTTGGTTTCGGCAGATTCCGAGAACGTTGATATGTTCGCAATCTCGTAAGATCGTGCGAAAATGCAAAAATAACACGTCAAATTTTCTCAAAAAAAGTTAAAAGATCAATGTTTTGGGTGTATAGAGGTCCCAAAAAGAGCAAGAATTTGGTTTCGGCAGATTCCGAGAACGTTGATATGTTAGCAATCTCGTAAGATCGTGCGAAAATGCCAAAGTAACACGTCAAATTTTCTCAAAAAAAGTTGAAAGAGCAATGTTGTGGGTGTATGGAGGTCCCAAAAAGAGCCAAGAATTTGGTTTCGGCAGATTCGGAGAACGTTGATATGTTCGCAATCTCGTAAGATCGTGCGAAAAAGCCAAAATAAAACGTAAATTTTCTCAAAAAAAGTTGAAAGATCAATGTTGTGGGCGTATGGAGGTCCCAAAAAGAGCCAAGAATTTGGTTTCGGCAGATTCCGAGAACGTTGATTTGTTCGCAATTTAGTAAGATCGTGCGAAAATGCCAAAATAACACGTCAAATTTTCTCAAAAAAAGTTGAAAGACCAATGTTGTGGGTGTATGGAGGTCCCAAAAAGAGCCAAGAATTTGGTTTCGGCAGATTCCGAGAACGTTGATATGTTCGCAATCTCGTAAGATCGTGCGAAAATGCAAAAATAACATGTCAAATTTTCTCAAAAAAAGTTAAAAGATCAATGTTTTGGGTGTATGGAGGTCCCAAAAAGAGCAAGAATTTGGTTTCGGCAGATTCCGAGAACGTTGATATGTTAGCAATCTCGTAAGATCGTGCGAAAATGCCAAAATAACACGTCAAATTTTCTCAAAAAAAGTTGAAAGACCAATGTTGTGGGTGTTTGGAGGTCCCAAAAAGAGCCAAGAATTTGGTTTCGGCAGATTCGGAGAACGTTGATATGTTCGCAATCTCGTAAGATCGTGCGAAAAAGCCAAAATAAAACGTAAATTTTCTCAAAAAAAGTTGAAAGATCAATGTTGTGGGTGTATGGAGGTCCCAAAAAGAGCCAAGAATTTGGTTTCGGCAGATTCCGAGAACGTTGATTTGTTCGCAATGTAGTAAGATCGTGCGAAAATGCCAAAATAACACGTCAAATTTTCTCAAAAAAAGTTGAAAGACCAATGTTGTGGGTGTATGGAGGTCCCAAAAAGAGCCAAGAATTTGGTTTCGGCAGATTCCGAGAACGTTGATATGTTCGCAATCTCGTAAGATCGTGCGAAAAAGCCAAAATAAAACGTAAATTTTCTCAAAAAAAGTTGAAAGATCAATGTTGTGGGCGTATGGAGGTCCCAAAAAGAGCCAAGAATTTGGTTTCGGCAGATTCCGAGAACGTTGATTTGTTCGCAATTTAGTAAGATCGTGCGAAAATGCCAAAATAACACGTCAAATTTTCTCAAAAAAAGTTGAAAGACCAATGTTGTGGGTGTATGGAGGTCCCAAAAAGAGCCAAGAATTTGGTTTCGGCAGATTCCGAGAACGTTGATATGTTCGCAATCTCGTAAGATCGTGCGAAAATGCAAAAATAACATGTCAAATTTTCTCAAAAAAAGTTAAAAGATCAATGTTTTGGGTGTATGGAGGTCCCAAAAAGAGCAAGAATTTGGTTTCGGCAGATTCCGAGAACGTTGATATGTTAGCAATCTCGTAAGATCGTGCGAAAATGCCAAAATAACACGTCAAATTTTCTCAAAAAAAGTTGAAAGACCAATGTTGTGGGTGTATGGAGGTCCCAAAAAGAGCCAAGAATTTGGTTTCGGCAGATTCGGAGAACGTTGATATGTTCGCAATCTCGTAAGATCGTGCGAAAAAGCCAAAATAAAACGTAAATTTTCTCAAAAAAAGTTGAAAGATCAATGTTGTGGGTGTATGGAGGTCCCAAAAAGAGCCAAGAATTTGGTTTCGGCAGATTCCGAGAACGTTGATTTGTTCGCAATGTAGTAAGATCGTGCGAAAATGCCAAAATAACACGTCAAATTTTCTCAAAAAAAGTTGAAAGACCAATGTTGTGGGTGTATGGAGGTCCCAAAAAGAGCCAAGAATTTGGTTTCGGCAGATTCCGAGAACGTTGATATGTTCGCAATCTCGTAAGATCGTGCGAAAATGCCAAAATAACACGTCAAATTTTCTCAAAAAAAGTTGAAAGATCAATGTTGTGGGTGTATGGAGGTCCCAAAAAGAGCAAGAATTTGGTTTCGGCAGATTCCGAGAAAGTTGATATGTTCGCAATCTCGTAAGATAGTTCGGAAATGCCAAAATAACACGTCAAATTTTCTAAAAAAAAGTTGAAAGATCAATGTTGTGGGTGTATTGAGGTCCCAAAAAGAGCCAAGAATTTGGTTTCGGTAGATTCCGAGAACGTTAATATGTTAGCAATCTCGTGACATCGTGAGAAAATGCCAAAATAACACATCAAATTTTCTAAAAAAAAGTTGAAAGATCATTGTTGTGGGTGTATGGAGGTCCCAAAAACAGCCAAGAATTTGGTTTCGGCAGATTCCGAGAACGTTGATATGTTCGCAATCTCGTAAGATCGTGCGAAAAAGCCAAAATAAAACGTAAATTTTCTCAAAAAAAGTTGAAAGATCAATGTTGTGGGTGTATGGAGGTCCCAAAAAGAGCCAAGAATTTGGTTTCGGCAGATTCCGAGAACGTTGATTTGTTCGCAATGTAGTAAGATCGTGCGAAAATGCCAAAATAACACGTCAAATTTTCTAAAAAAAAGTTGAAAGATCAATGTTGTGGGTGTATGGAGGTCCCAAAAAGAGCCAAGAATTTGGTTTCGGCAGATTCCGAGAACGTTGATATGTTCGCAATCTCGTAAGATCGTGCGAAAATGCCAAAATAACACGTCAAATTTTCTCAAAAAAAGTTGAAAGATCAATGTTGTGGGTGTATGGAGGTCCCAAAAAGAGCAAGAATTTGGTTTCGGCAGATTCCGAGAAAGTTGATATGTTCGCAATCTAGTAAGATAGTTCGGAAATGCCAAAATAACACGTCAAATTTTCTAAAAAAAAGTTGAAAGATCAATGTTGTGGGTGTATTGAGGTCCCAAAAAGAGCAAGAATTTGGTTTCGGCAGATTCCGGGAACGTTGATATGTTCGCAATCTCGTAAGATCGTGCGAAAATGACAAAATAACACGTCAAATTTTCTCAAAAAAAGTTGAAAGAGCAATGTTGTGGGTGTATGGAGGTCCCAAAAAGAGCCAAGAATTTGGTTTCGGCAGATTCGGAGAACGTTGATATGTTCGCAATCTCGTAAGATCGTGCGAAAAAGCCAAAATAAAACGTAAATTTTCTCAAAAAAAGTTGACAGATCAATGTTGTGGGCGTATGGAGGTCCCAAAAAGAGCCAAGAATTTGGTTTCGGCAGATTCCGAGAACGTTGATTTGTTCGCAATTTAGTAAGATCGTGCGAAAATGCCAAAATAACACGTCAAATTTTCTCAAAAAAAGTTGAAAGACCAATGTTGTGGGTGTATGGAGGTCCCAAAAAGAGCCAAGAATTTGGTTTCGGCAGATTCCGAGAACGTTGATATGTTCGCAATCTCGTAAGATCGTGCGAAAATGCAAAAATAACACGTCAAATTTTCTCAAAAAAAGTTAAAAGATCAATGTTTTGGGTGTATGGAGGTCCCAAAAAGAGCAAGAATTTGGTTTCGGCAGATTCCGAGAACGTTGATATGTTAGCAATCTCGTAAGATCGTGCGAAAATGCCAAAATAACACGTCAAATTTTCTCAAAAAAAGTTGAAAGAGCAATGTTGTGGGTGTATGGAGGTCCCAAAAAGAGCCAAGAATTTGGTTTCGGCAGATTCGGAGAACGTTGATATGTTCGCAATCTCGTAAGATCGTGCGAAAAAGCCAAAATAAAACGTAAATTTTCTCAAAAAAAGTTGAAAGATCAATGTTGTGGGCGTATGGAGGTCCCAAAAAGAGCCAAGAATTTGGTTTCGGCAGATTCCGAGAACGTTGATTTGTTCGCAATTTAGTAAGATCGTGCGAAAATGCCAAAATAACACGTCAAATTTTCTCAAAAAAAGTTGAAAGACCAATGTTGTGGGTGTATGGAGGTCCCAAAAAGAGCCAAGAATTTGGTTTCGGCAGATTCCGAGAACGTTGATATGTTCGCAATCTCGTAAGATCGTGCGAAAATGCAAAAATAACATGTCAAATTTTCTCAAAAAAAGTTAAAAGATCAATGTTTTGGGTGTATGGAGGTCCCAAAAAGAGCAAGAATTTGGTTTCGGCAGATTCCGAGAACGTTGATATGTTAGCAATCTCGTAAGATCGTGCGAAAATGCCAAAATAACACGTCAAATTTTCTCAAAAAAAGTTGAAAGACCAATGTTGTGGGTGTATGGAGGTCCCAAAAAGAGCCAAGAATTTGGTTTCGGCAGATTCGGAGAACGTTGATATGTTCGCAATCTCGTAAGATCGTGCGAAAAAGCCAAAATAAAACGTAAATTTTCTCAAAAAAAGTTGAAAGATCAATGTTGTGGGTGTATGGAGGTCCCAAAAAGAGCCAAGAATTTGGTTTCGGCATATTCCGAGAACGTTGATTTGTTCGCAATCTCGTAAGATCGTGCGAAAATGCCAAAATAACACGTCAAATTTTCTCAAAAAAAGTTGAAAGATCAATGTTGTGGGTGTATGGAGGTCCCAAAAAGAGCAAGAATTTGGTTTCGGCAGATTCCGAGAACGTTGATATGTTCGCAATCTCGTAAGATCGTGCGAAAATGCCAAAATAACACGTCAAATTTTCTCAAAAAAAGTTGAAAGATCAATGTTGTGGGTGTATGGAGGTCCCAAAAAGAGCAAGAATTTGGTTTCGGCAGATTCCGAGAAAGTTGATATGTTCGCAATCTAGTAAGATAGTTCGGAAATGCCAAAATAGCACGTCAAATTTTCTAAAAAAAAGTTGAAAGATCAATGTTGTGGGTGTATTGAGGTCCCAAAAAGAGCAAGAATTTGGTTTCGGCAGATTCCGGGAACGTTGATATGTTCGCAATCTCGTAAGATCGTGCGAAAATGACAAAATAACACGTCAAATTTTCTCAAAAAAAGTTGAAAGAGCAATGTTGTGGGTGTATGGAGGTCCCAAAAAGAGCCAAGAATTTGATTTCGGCAGATTCGGAGAACGTTGATATGTTCGCAATCTCGTAAGATCGTGCGAAAAAGCCAAAATAAAACGTAAATTTTCTCAAAAAAAGTTGACAGATCAATGTTGTGGGCGTATGGAGGTCCCAAAAAGAGCCAAGAATTTGGTTTCGGCAGATTCCGAGAACGTTGATTTGTTCGCAATTTAGTAAGATCGTGCGAAAATGCCAAAATAACACGTCAAATTTTCTCAAAAAAAGTTGAAAGACCAATGTTGTGGGTGTATGGAGGTCCCAAAAAGAGCCAAGAATTTGGTTTCGGCAGATTCCGAGAACGTTGATATGTTCGCAATCTCGTAAGATCGTGCGAAAATGCAAAAATAACACGTCAAATTTTCTCAAAAAAAGTTAAAAGATCAATGTTTTGGGTGTATGGAGGTCCCAAAAAGAGCCAAGAATTTGGTTTCGGCAGATTCCGAGAACGTTGATTTGTTCGCAATGTAGTAAGATCGTGCGAAAATGCCAAAATAACACGTCAAATTTTCTAAAAAAAAGTTGAAAGATCAATGTTGTGGGTGTATGGAGGTCCCAAAAAGAGCCAAGAATTTGGTTTCGGCAGATTCCGAGAACGTTGATATGTTCGCAATCTCGTAAGATCGTGCGAAAATGCCAAAATAACACGTCAAATTTTCTCAAAAAAAGTTGAAAGATCAATGTTGTGGGTGTATGGAGGTCCCAAAAAGAGCAAGAATTTGGTTTCGGCAGATTCCGAGAAAGTTGATATGTTCGCAATCTAGTAAGATAGTTCGGAAATGCCAAAATAGCACGTCAAATTTTCTAAAAAAAAGTTGAAAGATCAATGTTGTGGGTGTATTGAGGTCCCAAAAAGAGCAAGAATTTGGTTTCGGCAGATTCCGGGAACGTTGATATGTTCGCAATCTCGTAAGATCGTGCGAAAATGACAAAATAACACGTCAAATTTTCTCAAAAAAAGTTGAAAGAGCAATGTTGTGGGTGTATGGAGGTCCCAAAAAGAGCCAAGAATTTGATTTCGGCAGATTCGGAGAACGTTGATATGTTCGCAATCTCGTAAGATCGTGCGAAAAAGCCAAAATAAAACGTAAATTTTCTCAAAAAAAGTTGACAGATCAATGTTGTGGGCGTATGGAGGTCCCAAAAAGAGCCAAGAATTTGGTTTCGGCAGATTCCGAGAACGTTGATTTGTTCGCAATTTAGTAAGATCGTGCGAAAATGCCAAAATAACACGTCAAATTTTCTCAAAAAAAGTTGAAAGACCAATGTTGTGGGTGTATGGAGGTCCCAAAAAGAGCCAAGAATTTGGTTTCGGCAGATTCCGAGAACGTTGATATGTTCGCAATCTCGTAAGATCGTGCG
Source organism: Fragaria x ananassa (assembly GCA_034370585.1). Taxonomy (NCBI): domain Eukaryota; kingdom Viridiplantae; phylum Streptophyta; class Magnoliopsida; order Rosales; family Rosaceae; genus Fragaria; species Fragaria x ananassa. The sequence goes on along the minus strand of CP139753.1, from coordinate 17,215,330 downwards.
AAAATGCAAAAATAACACGTCAAATTTTCTCAAAAAAAGTTAAAAGATCAATGTTTTGGGTGTATGGAGGTCCCAAAAAGAGCAAGAATTTGGTTTCGGCAGATTCCGAGAACGTTGATATGTTAGCAATCTCGTAAGATCGTGCGAAAATGCCAAAATAACACGTCAAATTTTCTCAAAAAAAGTTGAAAGAGCAATGTTGTGGGTGTATGGAGGTCCCAAAAAGAGCCAAGAATTTGGTTTCGGCAGATTCGGAGAACGTTGATATGTTCGCAATCTCGTAAGATCGTGCGAAAAAGCCAAAATAAAACGTAAATTTTCTCAAAAAAAGTTGACAGATCAATGTTGTGGGCGTATGGAGGTCCCAAAAAGAGCCAAGAATTTGATTTCGGCAGATTCGGAGAACGTTTATATGTTCGCAATCTCGTAAGATCGTGCGAAAAAGCCAAAATAAAACGTAAATTTTCTCAAAAAAAGTTGACAGATCAATGTTGTGGGCGTATGGAGGTCCCAAAAAGAGCCAAGAATTTGGTTTCGGCAGATTCCGAGAACGTTGATTTGTTCGCAATTTAGTTAGATCGTGCGAAAATGCCAAAATAACACGTCAAATTTTCTCAAAAAAAGTTGAAAGACCAATGTTGTGGGTGTATGGAGGTCCCAAAAAGAGCCAAGAATTTGGTTTCGGCAGATTCCGAGAACGTTGATATGTTCGCAATCTCGTAAGATCGTGCGAAAATGCAAAAATAACACGTCAAATTTTCTCAAAAAAAGTTAAAAGATCAATGTTTTGGGTGTATGGAGGTCCCAAAAAGAGCAAGAATTTGGTTTCGGCAGATTCCGAGAACGTTGATATGTTAGCAATCTCGTAAGATCGTGCGAAAATGCCAAAATAACACGTCAAATTTTCTCAAAAAAAGTTGAAAGAGCAATGTTGTGGGTGTATGGAGGTCCCAAAAAGAGCCAAGAATTTGGTTTCGGCAGATTCGGAGAACGTTGATATGTTCGCAATCTCGTAAGATCGTGCGAAAAAGCCAAAATAAAACGTAAATTTTCTCAAAAAAAGTTGACAGATCAATGTTGTGGGCGTATGGAGGTCCCAAAAAGAGCCAAGAATTTGGTTTCGGCAGATTCCGAGAACGTTGATTTGTTCGCAATTTAGTAAGATCGTGCGAAAATGCCAAAATAACACGTCAAATTTTCTCAAAAAAAGTTGAAAGACCAATGTTGTGGGTGTATGGAGGTCCCAAAAAGAGCCAAGAATTTGGTTTCGGCAGATTCCGAGAACGTTGATATGTTCGCAATCTCGTAAGATCGTGCGAAAATGCAAAAATAACACGTCAAATTTTCTCAAAAAAAGTTAAAAGATCAATGTTTTGTTTGTATGGAGGTCCCAAAAAGAGCAAGAATTTGGTTTCGGCAGATTCCGAGAACGTTGATATGTTCGCAATCTCGTAAGATCGTGCGAAAATGCCAAAATAACACGTCAAATTTTCTAAACAAAAGTTGAAAGATCAATGTTGTGGGTGTATGGAGGTCCCAAAAAGAGCCAAGAATTTAGTTTCGGCATATTCCGAGAACGTTGATATGTTCGCAATCTCGTAAGATCGTGCGAAAATGCCAAAATAACACGTCAAATTTTCTCAAAAAAACTTAAAAGATCAATGTTTTGGGTGTATGGAGGTCCCAAAAACAGCCAAGAATTTGGTTTCGGCAGATTCCGAGAACGTTGATTTGTTCGCAATTTAGTAAGATCGTGCGAAAATGCCAAAATAACACGTCAAATTTTCTCAAAAAAAGTTGAAAGACCAATGTTGTGGGTGTATGGAGGTCCCAAAAAGAGCCAAGAATTTGGTTTCGGCAGATTCGGAGAACGTTGATATGTTCGCAATCTCGTAAGATCGTGCGAAAAAGCCAAAATAAAACGTAAATTTTCTCAAAAAAAGTTGAAAGATCAATGTTGTGGGTGTATGGAGGTCCCAAAAAGAGCCAAGAATTTGGTTTCGGCATATTCCGAGAACGTTGATTTGTTCGCAATCTCGTAAGATCGTGCGAAAATGCCAAAATAACACGTCAAATTTTCTCAAAAAAAGTTGAAAGATCAATGTTGTGGGTGTATGGAGGTCCCAAAAAGAGCAAGAATTTGGTTTCGGCAGATTCCGAGAACGTTGATATGTTCGCAATCTCGTAAGATCGTGCGAAAATGCCAAAATAACACGTCAAATTTTCTCAAAAAAAGTTGAAAGATCAATGTTGTGGGTGTATGGAGGTCCCAAAAAGAGCAAGAATTTGGTTTCGGCAGATTCCGAGAAAGTTGATATGTTCGCAATCTAGTAAGATAGTTCGGAAATGCCAAAATAGCACGTCAAATTTTCTAAAAAAAAGTTGAAAGATCAATGTTGTGGGTGTATTGAGGTCCCAAAAAGAGCAAGAATTTGGTTTCGGCAGATTCCGGGAACGTTGATATGTTCGCAATCTCGTAAGATCGTGCGAAAATGACAAAATAACACGTCAAATTTTCTCAAAAAAAGTTGAAAGAGCAATGTTGTGGGTGTATGGAGGTCCCAAAAAGAGCCAAGAATTTGATTTCGGCAGATTCGGAGAACGTTGATATGTTCGCAATCTCGTAAGATCGTGCGAAAAAGCCAAAATAAAACGTAAATTTTCTCAAAAAAAGTTGACAGATCAATGTTGTGGGCGTATGGAGGTCCCAAAAAGAGCCAAGAATTTGGTTTCGGCAGATTCCGAGAACGTTGATTTGTTCGCAATTTAGTAAGATCGTGCGAAAATGCCAAAATAACACGTCAAATTTTCTCAAAAAAAGTTGAAAGACCAATGTTGTGGGTGTATGGAGGTCCCAAAAAGAGCCAAGAATTTGGTTTCGGCAGATTCCGAGAACGTTGATATGTTCGCAATCTCGTAAGATCGTGCGAAAATGCAAAAATAACACGTCAAATTTTCTCAAAAAAAGTTAAAAGATCAATGTTTTGTTTGTATGGAGGTCCCAAAAAGAGCAAGAATTTGGTTTCGGCAGATTCCGAGAACGTTGATATGTTCGCAATCTCGTAAGATCGTGCGAAAATGCCAAAATAACACGTCAAATTTTCTAAACAAAAGTTGAAAGATCAATGTTGTGGGTGTATGGAGGTCCCAAAAAGAGCCAAGAATTTAGTTTCGGCATATTCCGAGAACGTTGATATGTTCGCAATCTCGTAAGATCGTGCGAAAATGCCAAAATAACACGTCAAATTTTCTCAAAAAAACTTAAAAGATCAATGTTTTGGGTGTATGGAGGTCCCAAAAACAGCCAAGAATTTGGTTTCGGCAGATTCCGAGAACGTTGATTTGTTCGCAATTTAGTAAGATCGTGCGAAAATGCCAAAATAACACGTCAAATTTTCTCAAAAAAAGTTGAAAGACCAATGTTGTGGGTGTATGGAGGTCCCAAAAAGAGCCAAGAATTTGGTTTCGGCAGATTCGGAGAACGTTGATATGTTCGCAATCTCGTAAGATCGTGCGAAAAAGCCAAAATAAAACGTAAATTTTCTCAAAAAAAGTTGAAAGATCAATGTTGTGGGTGTATGGAGGTCCCAAAAAGAGCCAAGAATTTGGTTTCGGCATATTCCGAGAACGTTGATTTGTTCGCAATCTCGTAAGATCGTGCGAAAATGCCAAAATAACACGTCAAATTTTCTCAAAAAAAGTTGAAAGATCAATGTTGTGGGTGTATGGAGGTCCCAAAAAGAGCAAGAATTTGGTTTCGGCAGATTCCGAGAACGTTGATATGTTCGCAATCTCGTAAGATCGTGCGAAAATGCCAAAATAACACGTCAAATTTTCTCAAAAAAAGTTGAAAGATCAATGTTGTGGGTGTATGGAGGTCCCAAAAAGAGCAAGAATTTGGTTTCGGCAGATTCCGAGAAAGTTGATATGTTCGCAATCTAGTAAGATAGTTCGGAAATGCCAAAATAGCACGTCAAATTTTCTAAAAAAAAGTTGAAAGATCAATGTTGTGGGTGTATTGAGGTCCCAAAAAGAGCAAGAATTTGGTTTCGGCAGATTCCGGGAACGTTGATATGTTCGCAATCTCGTAAGATCGTGCGAAAATGACAAAATAACACGTCAAATTTTCTCAAAAAAAGTTGAAAGAGCAATGTTGTGGGTGTATGGAGGTCCCAAAAAGAGCCAAGAATTTGATTTCGGCAGATTCGGAGAACGTTGATATGTTCGCAATCTCGTAAGATCGTGCGAAAAAGCCAAAATAAAACGTAAATTTTCTCAAAAAAAGTTGACAGATCAATGTTGTGGGCGTATGGAGGTCCCAAAAAGAGCCAAGAATTTGGTTTCGGCAGATTCCGAGAACGTTGATTTGTTCGCAATTTAGTAAGATCGTGCGAAAATGCCAAAATAACACGTCAAATTTTCTCAAAAAAAGTTGAAAGACCAATGTTGTGGGTGTATGGAGGTCCCAAAAAGAGCCAAGAATTTGGTTTCGGCAGATTCCGAGAACGTTGATATGTTCGCAATCTCGTAAGATCGTGCGAAAATGCAAAAATAACACGTCAAATTTTCTCAAAAAAAGTTAAAAGATCAATGTTTTGGGTGTATGGAGGTCCCAAAAAGAGCCAAGAATTTGGTTTCGGCAGATTCCGAGAACGTTGATTTGTTCGCAATGTAGTAAGATCGTGCGAAAATGCCAAAATAACACGTCAAATTTTCTAAAAAAAAGTTGAAAGATCAATGTTGTGGGTGTATGGAGGTCCCAAAAACAGCCAAGAATTTGGTTTCGGCAGATTCCGAGAACGTTGATATGTTCGCAATCTCGTAAGATCGTGCGAAAATGCCAAAATAACACGTCAAATTTTCTCAAAAAAAGTTGAAAGATCAATGTTGTGGGTGTATGGAGGTCCCAAAAAGAGCAAGAATTTGGTTTCGGCAGATTCCGAGAAAGTTGATATGTTCGCAATCTAGTAAGATAGTTCGGAAATGCCAAAATAGCACGTCAAATTTTCTAAAAAAAAGTTGAAAGATCAATGTTGTGGGTGTATTGAGGTCCCAAAAAGAGCAAGAATTTGGTTTCGGCAGATTCCGGGAACGTTGATATGTTCGCAATCTCGTAAGATCGTGCGAAAATGACAAAATAACACGTCAAATTTTCTCAAAAAAAGTTGAAAGAGCAATGTTGTGGGTGTATGGAGGTCCCAAAAAGAGCCAAGAATTTGATTTCGGCAGATTCGGAGAACGTTGATATGTTCGCAATCTCGTAAGATCGTGCGAAAAAGCCAAAATAAAACGTAAATTTTCTCAAAAAAAGTTGACAGATCAATGTTGTGGGCGTATGGAGGTCCCAAAAAGAGCCAAGAATTTGGTTTCGGCAGATTCCGAGAACGTTGATTTGTTCGCAATTTAGTAAGATCGTGCGAAAATGCCAAAATAACACGTCAAATTTTCTCAAAAAAAGTTGAAAGACCAATGTTGTGGGTGTATGGAGGTCCCAAAAAGAGCCAAGAATTTGGTTTCGGCAGATTCCGAGAACGTTGATATGTTCGCAATCTCGTAAGATCGTGCGAAAATGCAAAAATAACACGTCAAATTTTCTCAAAAAAAGTTAAAAGATCAATGTTTTGGGTGTATGGAGGTCCCAAAAAGAGCAAGAATTTGGTTTCGGCAGATTCCGAGAACGTTGATATGTTAGCAATCTCGTAAGATCGTGCGAAAATGCCAAAATAACACGTCAAATTTTCTCAAAAAAAGTTGAAAGAGCAATGTTGTGGGTGTATGGAGGTCTCAAAAAGAGCCAAGAATTTGGTTTCGGCAGATTCGGAGAACGTTGATATGTTCGCAATCTCGTAAGATCGTGCGAAAAAGCCAAAATAAAACGTAAATTTTCTCAAAAAAAGTTGACAGATCAATGTTGTGGGCGTATGGAGGTCCCAAAAAGAGCCAAGAATTTGGTTTCGGCAGATTCCGAGAACGTTGATTTGTTCGCAATTTAGTAAGATCGTGCGAAAATGCCAAAATAACACGTCAAATTTTCTCAAAAAAAGTTGAAAGACCAATGTTGTGGGTGTATGGAGGTCCCAAAAAGAGCCAAGAATTTGGTTTCGGCAGATTCCGAGAACGTTGATATGTTCGCAATCTCGTAAGATCGTGCGAAAATGCAAAAATAACACGTCAAATTTTCTCAAAAAAAGTTAAAAGATCAATGTTTTGTTTGTATGGAGGTCCCAAAAAGAGCAAGAATTTGGTTTCGGCAGATTCCGAGAACGTTGATATGTTCGCAATCTCGTAAGATCGTGCGAAAATGCCAAAATAACACGTCAAATTTTCTAAACAAAAGTTGAAAGATCAATGTTGTGGGTGTATGGAGGTCCCAAAAAGAGCCAAGAATTTAGTTTCGGCATATTCCGAGAACGTTGATATGTTCGCAATCTCGTAAGATCGTGCGAAAATGCCAAAATAACACGTCAAATTTTCTCAAAAAAACTTAAAAGATCAATGTTTTGGGTGTATGGAGGTCCCAAAAACAGCCAAGAATTTGGTTTCGGCAGATTCCGAGAACGTTGATTTGTTCGCAATTTAGTAAGATCGTGCGAAAATGCCAAAATAACACGTCAAATTTTCTCAAAAAAAGTTGAAAGACCAATGTTGTGGGTGTATGGAGGTCCCAAAAAGAGCCAAGAATTTGGTTTCGGCAGATTCCGAGAACGTTGATATGTTCGCAATCTCGTAAGATCGTGCGAAAATGCAAAAATAACACGTCAAATTTTCTCAAAAAAAGTTAAAAGATCAATGTTTTGTTTGTATGGAGGTCCCAAAAAGAGCAAGAATTTGGTTTCGGCAGATTCCGAGAACGTTGATATGTTCGCAATCTCGTAAGATCGTGCGAAAATGCCAAAATAACACGTCAAATTTTCTAAACAAAAGTTGAAAGATCAATGTTGTGGGTGTATGGAGGTCCCAAAAAGAGCCAAGAATTTAGTTTCGGCATATTCCGAGAACGTTGATATGTTCGCAATCTCGTAAGATCGTGCGAAAATGCCAAAATAACACGTCAAATTTTCTCAAAAAAACTTAAAAGATCAATGTTTTGGGTGTATTGAGGTCCCAAAAACAGCCAAGAATTTGGTTTCGGCAGAATCCGAGAACGTTGATTTGTTCGCAATTTAGTAAGATCGTGCGAAAATGCCAAAATAACACGTCAAATTTTCTCAAAAAAAGTTGAAAGACCAATGTTGTGGGTGTATGGAGGTCCCAAAAAGTGGCAAGAATTTGGTTTCGGTAGATTCCGAGAACGTTAATATGTTAGCAGTCTCGTAACATCGTGCTAAAATGCCAAAATAACACGTCAAATTTTCTAAAAAAAAGTTGAAAGATCAATGTTGTGGGTGTATTGAGGTCCTAAAAAGAGCCAAGAATTTGGTTTCGGTAGATTCCGAGAACGTTAATATGTTAGCAATCTCGTGACATCGTGCGAAAATGCCAAAATAACACATCAAATTTTCTAAAAAAAAGTTGAAAGATCATTGTTGTGGGTGTATGGAGGTCCCAAAAACAGCCAAGAATTTGGTTTCGGCAGATTCCGAGAACGTTGATATGTTCGCAATCTCGTAAGATCGTGCGAAAATGCCAAAATAACACGTCAAATTTTCTCAAAAAAAGTTGAAAGAGCAATGTTATGGGTGTATGGAGGTCCCAAAAAGAGCCAAGAATTTAGTTTCGGCATATTCCGAGAACGTTGATATGTTCGCAATCTCGTAAGATCGTGCGAAAATGCCAAAATAACACGTCAAATTTTCTAAAAAAAAGTTGAAAGATCAATGTTGTGGGTGTATGGAGGTCCCAAAAAGAGCCAAGAATTTAGTTTCGGCATATTCCGAGAACGTTGATATGTTCGCAATCTCGTAAGATCGTGCGAAAATGCCAAAATAACACGTCAAATTTTCTAAAAAAAAGTTGAAAGATCAATGTTTTGGGTGTATGGAGGTCCCAAAAAGAGCCAAGAATTTAGTTTCGGCATATTCCGAGAACGTTGATATGTTCGCAATCTCGTAAGATCGTGCGAAAATGCCAAAATAACACGTCAAATTTTCTAAAAAAAAGTTGAAAGATCAATGTTGTGGGTGTATGGAGGTCCCAAAAAGAGCCAAGAATTTAGTTTCGGCATATTCCGAGAACGTTGATATGTTCGCAATCTCGTAAGATCGTGCGAAAATGCCAAAATAACACGTCAAATTTTCTCAAAAAAAGTTAAAAGATCAATGTTTTGGGTGTATGGAGGTCCCAAAAACAGCCAAGAATTTGGTTTCGGCAGATTCCGAGAACGTTGATTTGTTCGCAATTTAGTAAGATCGTGCGAAAATGCCAAAATAACACGTCAAATTTTCTCAAAAAAAGTTGAAAGACCAATGTTGTGGGTGTATGGAGGTCCCAAAAAGAGCCAAGAATTTGGTTTCGGCAGATTCCGAGAACGTTGATATGTTCGCAATCTCGTAAGATCGTGCGATAATGCCAAAATAACACGTCAAATTTTCTCAAAAAAAGTTGAAAGATCAATGTTGTGGGTGTATGGAGGTCCCAAAAAGAGCCAAGAATTTAGTTTCGGCATATTCCGAGAACGTTGATATGTTAGCAATCTCGTAAGATCGTGCGAAAATGCCAAAATAACACGTCAAATTTTCTCAAAAAAAGTTGAAAGAGCAATGTTGTGGGTGTATGGAGGTCCCAAAAAGAGCCAAGAATTTGGTTTCGGCAGATTCGGAGAACGTTGATATGTTCGCAATCTCGTAAGATCGTGCGAAAAAGCCAAAATAAAACGTAAATTTTCTCAAAAAAAGTTGACAGATCAATGTTGTGGGCGTATGGAGGTCCCAAAAAGAGCCAAGAATTTGGTTTCGGCAGATTCCGAGAACGTTGATTTGTTCGCAATTTAGTAAGATCGTGCGAAAATGCCAAAATAACACGTCAAATTTTCTCAAAAAAAGTTGAAAGACCAATGTTGTGGGTGTATGGAGGTCCCAAAAAGAGCCAAGAATTTGGTTTCGGCAGATTCCGAGAACGTTGATATGTTCGCAATCTCGTAAGATCGTGCGAAAATGCAAAAATAACACGTCAAATTTTCTCAAAAAAAGTTAAAAGATCAATGTTTTGTTTGTATGGAGGTCCCAAAAAGAGCAAGAATTTGGTTTCGGCACATTCCGAGAACGTTGATATGTTCGCAATCTCGTAAGATCGTGCGAAAATGCCAAAATAACACGTCAAATTTTCTAAACAAAAGTTGAAAGATCAATGTTGTGGGTGTATGGAGGTCCCAAAAAGAGCCAAGAATTTAGTTTCGGCATATTCCGAGAACGTTGATATGTTCGCAATCTCGTAAGATCGTGCGAAAATGCCAAAATAACACGTCAAATTTTCTCAAAAAAACTTAAAAGATCAATGTTTTGGGTGTATGGAGGTCCCAAAAACAGCCAAGAATTTGGTTTCGGCAGATTCCGAGAACGTTGATTTGTTCGCAATTTAGTAAGATCGTGCGAAAATGCCAAAATAACACGTCAAATTTTCTCAAAAAAAGTTGAAAGACCAATGTTGTGGGTGTATGGAGGTCCCAAAAAGAGCCAAGAATTTGGTTTCGGCAGATTCCGAGAACGTTGATATGTTCGCAATCTCGTAAGATCGTGCGAAAATGCAAAAATAACACGTCAAATTTTCTCAAAAAAAGTTAAAAGATCAATGTTTTGTTTGTATGGAGGTCCCAAAAAGAGCAAGAATTTGGTTTCGGCAGATTCCGAGAACGTTGATATGTTCGCAATCTCGTAAGATCGTGCGAAAATGCCAAAATAACACGTCAAATTTTCTAAACAAAAGTTGAAAGATCAATGTTGTGGGTGTATGGAGGTCCCAAAAAGAGCCAAGAATTTAGTTTCGGCATATTCCGAGAACGTTGATATGTTCGCAATCTCGTAAGATCGTGCGAAAATGCCAAAATAACACGTCAAATTTTCTCAAAAAAACTTAAAAGATCAATGTTTTGGGTGTATGGAGGTCCCAAAAACAGCCAAGAATTTGGTTTCGGCAGATTCCGAGAACGTTGATTTGTTCGCAATTTAGTAAGATCGTGCGAAAATGCCAAAATAACACGTCAAATTTTCTCAAAAAAAGTTGAAAGACCAATGTTGTGGGTGTATGGAGGTCCCAAAAAGTGGCAAGAATTTGGTTTCGGTAGATTCCGAGAACGTTAATATGTTAGCAGTCTCGTAACATCGTGCTAAAATGCCAAAATAACACGTCAAATTTTCTAAAAAAAAGTTGAAAGATCAATGTTGTGGGTGTATTGAGGTCCTAAAAAGAGCCAAGAATTTGGTTTCGGTAGATTCCGAGAACGTTAATATGTTAGCAATCTCGTGACATCGTGCGAAAATGCCAAAATAACACATCAAATTTTCTAAAAAAAAGTTGAAAGATCATTGTTGTGGGTGTATGGAGGTCCCAAAAACAGCCAAGAATTTGGTTTCGGCAGATTCCGAGAACGTTGATATGTTCGCAATCTCGTAAGATCGTGCGAAAATGCCAAAATAACACGTCAAATTTTCTCAAAAAAAGTTGAAAGAGCAATGTTATGGGTGTATGGAGGTCCCAAAAAGAGCCAAGAATTTAGTTTCGGCATATTCCGAGAACGTTGATATGTTCGCAATCTCGTAAGATCGTGCGAAAATGCCAAAATAACACGTCAAATTTTCTAAAAAAAAGTTGAAAGATCAATGTTGTGGGTGTATGGAGGTCCCAAAAAGAGCCAAGAATTTAGTTTCGGCATATTCCGAGAACGTTGATATGTTCGCAATCTCGTAAGATCGTGCGAAAATGCCAAAATAACACATCAAATTTTCTAAAAAAAAGTTGAAAGATCAATGTTTTGGGTGTATGGAGGTCCCAAAAAGAGCCAAGAATTTAGTTTCGGCATATTCCGAGAACGTTGATATGTTCGCAATCTCGTAAGATCGTGCGAAAATGCCAAAATAACACGTCAAATTTTCTAAAAAAAAGTTGAAAGATCAATGTTGTGGGTGTATGGAGGTCCCAAAAAGAGCCAAGAATTTAGTTTCGGCATATTCCGAGAACGTTGATATGTTCGCAATCTCGTAAGATCGTGCGAAAATGCCAAAATAACACGTCAAATTTTCTCAAAAAAAGTTAAAAGATCAATGTTTTGGGTGTATGGAGGTCCCAAAAACAGCCAAGAATTTGGTTTCGGCAGATTCCGAGAACGTTGATTTGTTCGCAATTTAGTAAGATCGTGCGAAAATGCCAAAATAACACGTCAAATTTTCTCAAAAAAAGTTGAAAGACCAATGTTGTGGGTGTATGGAGGTCCCAAAAAGAGCCAAGAATTTGGTTTCGGCAGATTCCGAGAACGTTGATATGTTCGCAATCTCGTAAGATCGTGCGATAATGCCAAAATAACACGTCAAATTTTCTCAAAAAAAGTTGAAAGATCAATGTTGTGGGTGTATGGAGGTCCCAAAAAGAGCCAAGAATTTAGTTTCGGCATATTCCGAGAACGTTGATATGTTAGCAATCTCGTAAGATCGTGCGAAAATGCCAAAATAACACGTCAAATTTTCTCAAAAAAAGTTGAAAGAGCAATGTTGTGGGTGTATGGAGGTCCCAAAAAGAGCCAAGAATTTGGTTTCGGCAGATTCGGAGAACGTTGATATGTTCGCAATCTCGTAAGATCGTGCGAAAAAGCCAAAATAAAACGTAAATTTTCTCAAAAAAAGTTGAAAGATCAATGTTGTGGGCGTATGGAGGTCCCAAAAAGAGCCAAGAATTTGGTTTCGGCAGATTCCGAGAACGTTGATTTGTTCGCAATTTAGTAAGATCGTGCGAAAATGCCAAAATAACACGTCAAATTTTCTCAAAAAAAGTTGAAAGACCAATGTTGTGGGTGTATGGAGGTCCCAAAAAGAGCCAAGAATTTGGTTTCGGCAGATTCCGAGAACGTTGATATGTTCGCAATCTCGTAAGATCGTGCGAAAATGCAAAAATAACATGTCAAATTTTCTCAAAAAAAGTTAAAAGATCAATGTTTTGGGTGTATGGAGGTCCCAAAAAGAGCAAGAATTTGGTTTCGGCAGATTCCGAGAACGTTGATATGTTAGCAATCTCGTAAGATCGTGCGAAAATGCCAAAATAACACGTCAAATTTTCTCAAAAAAAGTTGAAAGACCAATGTTGTGGGTGTATGGAGGTCCCAAAAAGAGCCAAGAATTTGGTTTCGGCAGATTCGGAGAACGTTGATATGTTCGCAATCTCGTAAGATCGTGCGAAAAAGCCAAAATAAAACGTAAATTTTCTCAAAAAAAGTTGAAAGATCAATGTTGTGGGTGTATGGAGGTCCCAAAAAGAGCCAAGAATTTGGTTTCGGCAGATTCCGAGAACGTTGATTTGTTCGCAATGTAGTAAGATCGTGCGAAAATGCCAAAATAACACGTCAAATTTTCTCAAAAAAAGTTGAAAGACCAATGTTGTGGGTGTATGGAGGTCCCAAAAAGAGCCAAGAATTTGGTTTCGGCAGATTCCGAGAACGTTGATATGTTCGCAATCTCGTAAGATCGTGCGAAAATGCCAAAATAACACGTCAAATTTTCTCAAAAAAAGTTGAAAGATCAATGTTGTGGGTGTATGGAGGTCCCAAAAAGAGCAAGAATTTGGTTTCGGCAGATTCCGAGAAAGTTGATATGTTCGCAATCTCGTAAGATAGTTCGGAAATGCCAAAATAACACGTCAAATTTTCTAAAAAAAAGTTGAAAGATCAATGTTGTGGGTGTATTGAGGTCCCAAAAAGAGCCAAGAATTTGGTTTCGGTAGATTCCGAGAACGTTAATATGTTAGCAATCTCGTGACATCGTGAGAAAATGCCAAAATAACACATCAAATTTTCTAAAAAAAAGTTGAAAGATCATTGTTGTGGGTGTATGGAGGTCCCAAAAACAGCCAAGAATTTGGTTTCGGCAGATTCCGAGAACGTTGATATGTTCGCAATCTCGTAAGATCGTGCGAAAAAGCCAAAATAAAACGTAAATTTTCTCAAAAAAAGTTGAAAGATCAATGTTGTGGGTGTATGGAGGTCCCAAAAAGAGCCAAGAATTTGGTTTCGGCAGATTCCGAGAACGTTGATTTGTTCGCAATGTAGTAAGATCGTGCGAAAATGCCAAAATAACACGTCAAATTTTCTAAAAAAAAGTTGAAAGATCAATGTTGTGGGTGTATGGAGGTCCCAAAAAGAGCCAAGAATTTGGTTTCGGCAGATTCCGAGAACGTTGATATGTTCGCAATCTCGTAAGATCGTGCGAAAATGCCAAAATAACACGTCAAATTTTCTCAAAAAAAGTTGAAACACCAATGTTGTGGGTGTATGGAGGTCCCAAAAAGAGCCAAGAATTTGGTTTCGGCAGATTCCGAGAACGTTGATATGTTCGCAATCTCGTAAGATCGTGCGAAAATGCAAAAATAACACGTCAAATTTTCTCAAAAAAAGTTAAAAGATCAATGTTTTGGGTGTATGAAGGTCCCAAAAAGAGCAAGAATTTGGTTTCGGCAGATTCCGAGAACGTTGATATGTTAGCAATCTCGTAAGATCGTGCGAAAATGCCAAAATAACACGTCAAATTTTCTCAAAAAAAGTTGAAAGAGCAATGTTGTGGGTGTATGGAGGTCCCAAAAAGAGCCAAGAATTTGGTTTCGGCAGATTCGGAGAACGTTGATATGTTCGCAATCTCGTAAGATCGTGCGAAAAAGCCAAAATAAAACGTAAATTTTCTCAAAAAAAGTTGAAAGATCAATGTTGTGGGCGTATGGAGGTCCCAAAAAGAACCAAGAATTTGGTTTCGGCAGATTCCGAGAACGTTGATTTGTTCGCAATTTAGTAAGATCGTGCGAAAATGCCAAAATAACACGTCAAATTTTCTCAAAAAAAGTTGAAAGACCAATGTTGTGGGTGTATGGAGGTCCCAAAAAGAGCCAAGAATTTGGTTTCGGCAGATTCCGAGAACGTTGATATGTTCGCAATCTCGTAAGATCGTGCGAAAATGCAAAAATAACATGTCAAATTTTCTCAAAAAAAGTTAAAAGATCAATGTTTTGGGTGTATGGAGGTCCCAAAAAGAGCAAGAATTTGGTTTCGGCAGATTCCGAGAACGTTGATATGTTAGCAATCTCGTAAGATCGTGCGAAAATGCCAAAATAACACGTCAAATTTTCTCAAAAAAAGTTGAAAGACCAATGTTGTGGGTGTATGGAGGTCCCAAAAAGAGCCAAGAATTTGGTTTCGGCAGATTCGGAGAACGTTGATATGTTCGCAATCTCGTAAGATCGTGCGAAAAAGCCAAAATAAAACGTAAATTTTCTCAAAAAAAGTTGAAAGATCAATGTTGTGGGTGTATGGAGGTCCCAAAAAGAGCCAAGAATTTGGTTTCGGCAGATTCCGAGAACGTTGATTTGTTCGCAATGTAGTAAGATCGTGCGAAAATGCCAAAATAACACGTCAAATTTTCTCAAAAAAAGTTGAAAGACCAATGTTGTGGGTGTATGGAGGTCCCAAAAAGAGCCAAGAATTTGGTTTCGGCAGATTCCGAGAACGTTGATATGTTCGCAATCTCGTAAGATCGTGCGAAAATGCCAAAATAACACGTCAAATTTTCTCAAAAAAAGTTGAAAGAGCAATGTTGTGGGTGTATGGAGGTCCCAAAAAGAGCCAAGAATTTAGTTTCGGCATATTCCGAGAACGTTGATATGTTCGCAATCTCGTAAGATCGTGCGAAAATGCCAAAATAACACGTCAAATTTTCTAAAAAAAAGTTGAAAGATCAATGTTGTGGGTGTATGGAGGTCCCAAAAAGAGCCAAGAATTTAGTTTCGGCATATTCCGAGAACGTTGATATGTTCGCAATCTCGTAAGATCGTGCGAAAATGCCAAAATAACACGTCAAATTTTCTAAAAAAAAGTTGAAAGATCAATGTTTTGGGTGTATGGAGGTCCCAAAAAGAGCCAAGAATTTAGTTTCGGCATATTCCGAGAACGTTGATATGTTCGCAATCTCGTAAGATCGTGCGAAAATGCCAAAATAACACGTCAAATTTTCTCAAAAAAAGTTAAAAGATCAATGTTTTGGGTGTATGGAGGTCCCAAAAACAGCCAAGAATTTGGTTTCGGCAGATTCCGAGAACGTTGATTTGTTCGCAATTTAGTAAGATCGTGCGAAAATGCCAAAATAACACGTCAAATTTTCTCAAAAAAAGTTGAAAGACCAATGTTGTGGGTGTATGGAGGTCCCAAAAAGAGCCAAGAATTTGGTTTCGGCAGATTCCGAGAACGTTGATATGTTCGCAATCTCGTAAGATCGTGCGATAATGCCAAAATAACACGTCAAATTTTCTCAAAAAAAGTTGAAAGATCAATGTTGTGGGTGTATGGAGGTCCCAAAAAGAGCAAGAATTTGGTTTCGGCAGATTCCGAGAAAGTTGATATGTTCGCAACCTCGTAAGATAGTTCGGAAATGCCAAAATAACACGTCAAATTTTCTAAAAAAAAGTTGAAAGATCAATGTTGTGGGTGTATTGAGGTCCCAAAAAGAGCCAAGAATTTGGTTTCGGTAGATTCCGAGAACGTTAATATGTTAGCAAACTCGTAACATCGTGCGAAAATGCCAAAATAACACGTCAAATTTTCTAAAAAAAAGTTGAAAGATCAATGTTGTGGGTGTATGGAGGTCCCAAAAAGTGGCAAGAATTTGGTTTCGGTAGATTCCGAGAACGTTAATATGTTAGCAATCTCGTAACATCGTGCTAAAATGCCAAAATAACACGTCAAATTTTCTAAAAAAAAGTTGAAAGATCAATGTTGTGGGTGTATTGAGGTCCCAAAAAGAGCCAAGAATTTGGTTTCGGTAGATTCCGAGAACGTTAATATGTTAGCAATCTCGTGACATCGTGCGAAAATGCCAAAATAACACATCAAATTTTCTAAAAAAAAGTTGAAAGATCATTGTTGTGGGTGTATGGAGGTCCCAAAAACAGCCAAGAATTTGGTTTCGGCAGATTCCGAGAACGTTGATATGTTCGCAATCTCGTAAGATCGTGCGAAAATGCCAAAATAACACGTCAAATTTTCTCAAAAAAAGTTGAAAGAGCAATGTTATGGGTGTATGGAGGTCCCAAAAAGAGCCAAGAATTTAGTTTCGGCATATTCCGAGAACGTTGATATGTTCGCAATCTCGTAAGATCGTGCGAAAATGCCAAAATAACACGTCAAATTTTCTAAAAAAAAGTTGAAAGATCAATGTTGTGGGTGTATGGAGGTCCCAAAAAGAGCCAAGAATTTAGTTTCGGCATATTCCGAGAACGTTGATATGTTCGCAATCTCGTAGGATCGTGCGAAAATGCCAAAATAACACGTCAAATTTTCTAAAAAAAAGTTGAAAGATCAATGTTTTGGGTGTATGGAGGTCCCAAAAAGAGCCAAGAATTTAGTTTCGGCATATTCCGAGAACGTTGATATGTTCGCAATCTCGTAAGATCGTGCGAAAATGCCAAAATAACACGTCAAATTTTCTAAAAAAAAGTTGAAAGATCAATGTTGTGGGTGTATGGAGGTCCCAAAAAGAGCCAAGAATTTAGTTTCGGCATATTCCGAGAACGTTGATATGTTCGCAATCTCGTAAGATCGTGCGAAAATGCCAAAATAACACGTCAAATTTTCTCAAAAAAAGTTAAAAGATCAATGTTTTGGGTGTATGGAGGTCCCAAAAACAGCCAAGAATTTGGTTTCGGCAGATTCCGAGAACGTTGATTTGTTCGCAATTTAGTAAGATCGTGCGAAAATGCCAAAATAACACGTCAAATTTTCTCAAAAAAAGTTGAAAGACCAATGTTGTGGGTGTATGGAGGTCCCAAAAAGAGCCAAGAATTTGGTTTCGGCAGATTCCGAGAACGTTGATATGTTCGCAATCTCGTAAGATCGTGCGATAATGCCAAAATAACACGTCAAATTTTCTCAAAAAAAGTTGAAAGATCAATGTTGTGGGTGTATGGAGGTCCCAAAAAGAGCAAGAATTTGGTTTCGGCAGATTCCGAGAAAGTTGATATGTTCGCAACCTCGTAAGATAGTTCGGAAATGCCAAAATAACACGTCAAATTTTCTAAAAAAAAGTTGAAAGATCAATGTTGTGGGTGTATTGAGGTCCCAAAAAGAGCCAAGAATTTGGTTTCGGTAGATTCCGAGAACGTTAATATGTTAGCAAACTCGTAACATCGTGCGAAAATGCCAAAATAACACGTCAAATTTTCTAAAAAAAAGTTGAAAGATCAATGTTGTGGGTGTATGGAGGTCCCAAAAAGTGGCAAGAATTTGGTTTCGGTAGATTCCGAGAACGTTAATATGTTAGCAATCTCGTAACATCGTGCTAAAATGCCAAAATAACACGTCAAATTTTCTAAAAAAAAGTTGAAAGATCAATGTTGTGGGTGTATTGAGGTCCCAAAAAGAGCCAAGAATTTGGTTTCGGTAGATTCCGAGAACGTTAATATGTTAGCAATCTCGTGACATCGTGCGAAAATGCCAAAATAACACATCAAATTTTCTAAAAAAAAGTTGAAAGATCATTGTTGTGGGTGTATGGAGGTCCCAAAAACAGCCAAGAATTTGGTTTCGGCAGATTCCGAGAACGTTGATATGTTCGCAATCTCGTAAGATCGTGCGAAAATGCCAAAATAACACGTCAAATTTTCTCAAAAAAAGTTGAAAGAGCAATGTTATGGGTGTATGGAGGTCCCAAAAAGAGCCAAGAATTTAGTTTCGGCATATTCCGAGAACGTTGATATGTTCGCAATCTCGTAAGATCGTGCGAAAATGCCAAAATAACACGTCAAATTTTCTAAAAAAAAGTTGAAAGATCAATGTTGTGGGTGTATGGAGGTCCCAAAAAGAGCCAAGAATTTAGTTTCGGCATATTCCGAGAACGTTGATATGTTCGCAATCTCGTAAGATCGTGCGAAAATGCCAAAATAACACGTCAAATTTTCTCAAAAAAAGTTAAAAGATCAATGTTTTGGGTGTATGGAGGACCCAAAAACAGCCAAGAATTTGGTTTCGGCAGATTCCGAGAACGTTGATTTGTTCGCAATTTAGTAAGATCGTGCGAAAATGCCAAAATAACACGTCAAATTTTCTCAAAAAAAGTTGAAAGATCAATGTTTTGGGTGTATGGAGGTCCCAAAAACAGCCAAGAATTTGGTTTCGGCAGATTCCGAGAACGTTGATTTGTTCGCAATTTAGTAAGATCGTGCGAAAATGCCAAAATAACACGTCAAATTTTCTCAAAAAAAGTTGAAAGACCAATGTTGTGGGTGTATGGAGGTCCCAAAAAGAGCCAAGAATTTGGTTTCGGCAGATTCCGAGAACGTTGATATGTTCGCAATCTCGTAAGATCGTGCGATAATGCCAAAATAACACGTCAAATTTTCTCAAAAAAAGTTGAAAGATCAATGTTGTGGGTGTATGGAGATCCCAAAAAGAGCCAAGAATTTGGTTTCGGCAGATTCCGAGAACGTTGATATGTTCGCAACCTCGTAAGATAGTTCGGAAATGCCAAAATAACACGTCAAATTTTCTAAAAAAAAGTTGAAAGATCAATGTTGTGGGTGTATTGAGGTCCCAAAAAGAGCCAAGAATTTGGTTTCGGTAGATTCCGAGAACGTTAATATGTTAGCAAACTCGTAACATCGTGCGAAAATGCCAAAATAACACGTCAAATTTTCTAAAAAAAAGTTGAAAGATCAATGTTGTGGGTGTATGGAGGTCCCAAAAAGTGGCAAGAATTTGGTTTCGGTAGATTCCGAGAACGTTAATATGTTAGCAATCTCGTAACATCGTGCTAAAATGCCAAAATAACACGTCAAATTTTCTAAAAAAAAGTTGAAAGATCATTGTTGTGGGTGTATGGAGGTCCCAAAAACAGCCAAGAATTTGGTTTCGGCAGATTCCGAGAACGTTGATTTGTTCGCAATCTCGTAAGATCGTGCGAAAATGCCAAAATAACACATCAAAATTTCTAAAAAAAAGTTGAAAGACCAATGTTGTGGGTGTATGGAGGTCCCAAAAAGAGCCAAGAATTTGGTTTCGGCAAATTCCGAGAACGTTGATATGTTCGCAATGTCGTAAGATCGTTCGGAAATGCCAAAATAACACGTCAAATTTTCTAAAAAAAAGTTGAAAGATCAATGTTGTGGGTGTATGGAGGTCCCAAAAAGAGCAAGAATTTGGTTTCGGCAGATTCCGAGAAAGTTGATATGTTCGCAATCTCGTAAGATAGTTCGGAAATGCCAAAATAACACGTCAAATTTTCTAAAAAAAAGTTGAAAGATCAATGTTGTGGGTGTATTGAGGTCCCAAAAAGAGCCAAGAATTTGGTTTCGGTAGATTCCGAGAACGTTAATATGTTAGCAAACTCGTAACATCGTGCGAAAATGCCAAAATAACACGTCAAATTTTCTAAAAAAAATTGAAAGATCAATGTTGTGGGTGTATGGAGGTCCCAAAAAGTGGCAAGAATTTGGTTTCGGTAGATTCCGAGAACGTTAATATGTTATCAATCTCGTAACATCGTGCTAAAATGCCAAAATAACACGTCAAATTTTCTAAAAAAAAGTTGAAAGATCATTGTTGTGGGTGTATGGAGGTCCCAAAAACAGCCAAGAATTTGGTTTCGGCAGATTCCGAGAACGTTGATTTGTTCGCAATCTCGTAAGATCGTGCGAAAATGCCAAAATAACACATAAAAATTTCTAAAAAAAAGTTGAAAGACCAATGTTGTGGGTGTATGGAGGTCCCAAAAAGAGCCAAGAATTTAGTTTCGGCATATTCCGAGAACGTTGATATGTTCGCAATCTCGTAAGATCGTGCGAAAATGCCAAAATAACACGTCAAATTTTCTCAAAAAAGGTTAAAAGATCAATGTTTTGGGTGTATGGAGGTCCCAAAAACAGCCAAGAATTTGGTTTCGGCAGATTCCGAGAACGTTGATTTGTTCGCAATTTAGTAAGATCGTGCGAAAATGCCAAAATAACACGTCAAATTTTCTCAAAAAATGTTGAAAGACCAATGTTGTGGGTGTATGGAGGTCCCAAAAAGAGCCAAGAATTTGGTTTCGGCAGATTCCGAGAACGTTGATATGTTCGCAATCTCGTAAGATCGTGCGATAATGCCAAAATAACACGTCAAATTTTCTCAAAAAAAGTTGAAAGATCAATGTTGTGGGTGTATGGAGGTCCCAAAAAGAGAAAGAATTTGGTTTCGGCAGATTCCGAGAAAGTTGATATGTTCGCAATCTCGTAAGATAGTTCGGAAATGCCAAAATAACACGTCAAATTTTCTAAAAAAAAGTTGAAAGATCAATGTTGTGGGTGTATTGAGGTCCCAAAAAGAGCCAAGAATTTGGTTTCGGTAGATTCCGAGAACGTTAATATGTTAGCAAACTCGTAACATCGTGCGAAAATGCCAAAATAACACGTCAAATTTTCTAAAAAAAAGTTGAAAGATCAATGTTGTGGGTGTATAGAGGTCCCAAAAAGTGGCAAGAATTTGGTTTCGGTAGATTCTGAGAACGTTAATATGTTAGCAATCTCGTAACATCGTGCTAAAATGCCAAAATAACACGTCAAATTTTCTAAAAAAAAGTTGAAAGATCATTGTTGTGGGTGTATGGAGGTCCCAAAAACAGCCAAGAATTTGGTTTCGGCAGATTCCGAGAACGTTGATATGTTCGCAATCTCGTAAGATCGTGCGATAATGCCAAAATAACACGTCAAATTTTCTCAAAAAAAGTTGAAAGATCAATCTTGTGGGTGTATGGAGGTCCCAAAAAGAGCAAGAATTTGGTTTCGGCAGATTCCGAAAAAGTTGATATGTTCGCAATCTCGTAAGATAGTTCGGAAATGCCAAAATAACACGTCAAATTTTCTAAAAAAAAGTTGAAAGATCAATGTTGTGGGTGTATTGAGGTCCCAAAAAGAGCCAAGAATTTGGTTTCGGTAGATTCCGAGAACGTTAATATGTTAGCAAACTCGTAACATCGTGCGAAAATGCCAAAATAACACGTCAAATTTTCTAAAAAAAAGTTGAAAGATCAATGTTGTGGGTGTATTGAGGTCCCAAAAAGAGCCAAGAATTTGGTTTCGGTAGATTCCGAGAACGTTAATATGTTAGCAAACTCGTAACATCGTGCGAAAATGCCAAAATAACACGTCAAATTTTCTAAAAAAAAGTTGAAAGATCAATGTTGTGGGTGTATGGAGGTCCCAAAAAGTGGCAAGAATTTGGTTTCGGTAGATTCCGAGAACGTTAATATGTTAGCAATCTCGTAACATCGTGCTAAAA
Organism: Fragaria x ananassa; assembly: GCA_034370585.1. NCBI lineage: Eukaryota > Viridiplantae > Streptophyta > Magnoliopsida > Rosales > Rosaceae > Fragaria > Fragaria x ananassa. Next base: position 17,193,906 of record CP139753.1, on the reverse strand, counting down.
TGCCAAAATAACACGTCAAATTTTCTAAAAAAAAGTTGAAAGATCAATGTTGTGGGTGTATTGAGGTCCCAAAAAGAGCCAAGAATTTGGTTTCGGTAGATTCCGAGAACGTTAATATGTTAGCAATCTCGTGACATCGTGCGAAAATGCCAAAATAACACATCAAATTTTCTAAAAAAAAGTTGAAAGATCATTGTTGTGGGTGTATGGAGGTCCCAAAAACAGCCAAGAATTTGGTTTCGGCAGATTCCGAGAACGTTGATATGTTCGCAATCTCGTAAGATCGTGCGAAAATGCCAAAATAACACGTCAAATTTTCTCAAAAAAAGTTGAAAGAGCAATGTTATGGGTGTATGGAGGTCCCAAAAAGAGCCAAGAATTTAGTTTCGGCATATTCCGAGAACGTTGATATGTTCGCAATCTCGTAAGATCGTGCGAAAATGCCAAAATAACACGTCAAATTTTCTAAAAAAAAGTTGAAAGATCAATGTTGTGGGTGTATGGAGGTCCCAAAAAGAGCCAAGAATTTAGTTTCGGCATATTCCGAGAACGTTGATATGTTCGCAATCTCGTAAGATCGTGCGAAAATGCCAAAATAACACGTCAAATTTTCTCAAAAAAAGTTAAAAGATCAATGTTTTGGGTGTATGGAGGACCCAAAAACAGCCAAGAATTTGGTTTCGGCAGATTCCGAGAACGTTGATTTGTTCGCAATTTAGTAAGATCGTGCGAAAATGCCAAAATAACACGTCAAATTTTCTCAAAAAAAGTTGAAAGATCAATGTTTTGGGTGTATGGAGGTCCCAAAAACAGCCAAGAATTTGGTTTCGGCAGATTCCGAGAACGTTGATTTGTTCGCAATTTAGTAAGATCGTGCGAAAATGCCAAAATAACACGTCAAATTTTCTCAAAAAAAGTTGAAAGACCAATGTTGTGGGTGTATGGAGGTCCCAAAAAGAGCCAAGAATTTGGTTTCGGCAGATTCCGAGAACGTTGATATGTTCGCAATCTCGTAAGATCGTGCGATAATGCCAAAATAACACGTCAAATTTTCTCAAAAAAAGTTGAAAGATCAATGTTGTGGGTGTATGGAGATCCCAAAAAGAGCCAAGAATTTGGTTTCGGCAGATTCCGAGAACGTTGATATGTTCGCAACCTCGTAAGATAGTTCGGAAATGCCAAAATAACACGTCAAATTTTCTAAAAAAAAGTTGAAAGATCAATGTTGTGGGTGTATTGAGGTCCCAAAAAGAGCCAAGAATTTGGTTTCGGTAGATTCCGAGAACGTTAATATGTTAGCAAACTCGTAACATCGTGCGAAAATGCCAAAATAACACGTCAAATTTTCTAAAAAAAAGTTGAAAGATCAATGTTGTGGGTGTATGGAGGTCCCAAAAAGTGGCAAGAATTTGGTTTCGGTAGATTCCGAGAACGTTAATATGTTAGCAATCTCGTAACATCGTGCTAAAATGCCAAAATAACACGTCAAATTTTCTAAAAAAAAGTTGAAAGATCATTGTTGTGGGTGTATGGAGGTCCCAAAAACAGCCAAGAATTTGGTTTCGGCAGATTCCGAGAACGTTGATTTGTTCGCAATCTCGTAAGATCGTGCGAAAATGCCAAAATAACACATCAAAATTTCTAAAAAAAAGTTGAAAGACCAATGTTGTGGGTGTATGGAGGTCCCAAAAAGAGCCAAGAATTTGGTTTCGGCAAATTCCGAGAACGTTGATATGTTCGCAATGTCGTAAGATCGTTCGGAAATGCCAAAATAACACGTCAAATTTTCTAAAAAAAAGTTGAAAGATCAATGTTGTGGGTGTATGGAGGTCCCAAAAAGAGCAAGAATTTGGTTTCGGCAGATTCCGAGAAAGTTGATATGTTCGCAATCTCGTAAGATAGTTCGGAAATGCCAAAATAACACGTCAAATTTTCTAAAAAAAAGTTGAAAGATCAATGTTGTGGGTGTATTGAGGTCCCAAAAAGAGCCAAGAATTTGGTTTCGGTAGATTCCGAGAACGTTAATATGTTAGCAAACTCGTAACATCGTGCGAAAATGCCAAAATAACACGTCAAATTTTCTAAAAAAAATTGAATGATCAATGTTGTGGGTGTATGGAGGTCCCAAAAAGTGGCAAGAATTTGGTTTCGGTAGATTCCGAGAACGTTAATATGTTATCAATCTCGTAACATCGTGCTAAAATGCCAAAATAACACGTCAAATTTTCTAAAAAAAAGTTGAAAGATCATTGTTGTGGGTGTATGGAGGTCCCAAAAACAGCCAAGAATTTGGTTTCGGCAGATTCCGAGAACGTTGATTTGTTCGCAATCTCGTAAGATCGTGCGAAAATGCCAAAATAACACATAAAAATTTCTAAAAAAAAGTTGAAAGACCAATGTTGTGGGTGTATGGAGGTCCCAAAAAGAGCCAAGAATTTAGTTTCGGCATATTCCGAGAACGTTGATATGTTCGCAATCTCGTAAGATCGTGCGAAAATGCCAAAATAACACGTCAAATTTTCTCAAAAAAGGTTAAAAGATCAATGTTTTGGGTGTATGGAGGTCCCAAAAACAGCCAAGAATTTGGTTTCGGCAGATTCCGAGAACGTTGATTTGTTCGCAATTTAGTAAGATCGTGCGAAAATGCCAAAATAACACGTCAAATTTTCTCAAAAAATGTTGAAAGACCAATGTTGTGGGTGTATGGAGGTCCCAAAAAGAGCCAAGAATTTGGTTTCGGCAGATTCCGAGAACGTTGATATGTTCGCAATCTCGTAAGATCGTGCGATAATGCCAAAATAACACGTCAAATTTTCTCAAAAAAAGTTGAAAGATCAATGTTGTGGGTGTATGGAGGTCCCAAAAAGAGAAAGAATTTGGTTTCGGCAGATTCCGAGAAAGTTGATATGTTCGCAATCTCGTAAGATAGTTCGGAAATGCCAAAATAACACGTCAAATTTTCTAAAAAAAAGTTGAAAGATCAATGTTGTGGGTGTATTGAGGTCCCAAAAAGAGCCAAGAATTTGGTTTCGGTAGATTCCGAGAACGTTAATATGTTAGCAAACTCGTAACATCGTGCGAAAATGCCAAAATAACACGTCAAATTTTCTAAAAAAAAGTTGAAAGATCAATGTTGTGGGTGTATAGAGGTCCCAAAAAGTGGCAAGAATTTGGTTTCGGTAGATTCTGAGAACGTTAATATGTTAGCAATCTCGTAACATCGTGCTAAAATGCCAAAATAACACGTCAAATTTTCTAAAAAAAAGTTGAAAGATCATTGTTGTGGGTGTATGGAGGTCCCAAAAACAGCCAAGAATTTGGTTTCGGCAGATTCCGAGAACGTTGATATGTTCGCAATCTCGTAAGATCGTGCGATAATGCCAAAATAACACGTCAAATTTTCTCAAAAAAAGTTGAAAGATCAATCTTGTGGGTGTATGGAGGTCCCAAAAAGAGCAAGAATTTGGTTTCGGCAGATTCCGAAAAAGTTGATATGTTCGCAATCTCGTAAGATAGTTCGGAAATGCCAAAATAACACGTCAAATTTTCTAAAAAAAAGTTGAAAGATCAATGTTGTGGGTGTATTGAGGTCCCAAAAAGAGCCAAGAATTTGGTTTCGGTAGATTCCGAGAACGTTAATATGTTAGCAAACTCGTAACATCGTGCGAAAATGCCAAAATAACACGTCAAATTTTCTAAAAAAAAGTTGAAAGATCAATGTTGTGGGTGTATGGAGGTCCCAAAAAGTGGCAAGAATTTGGTTTCGGTAGATTCCGAGAACGTTAATATGTTAGCAATCTCGTAACATCGTGCTAATATGCCAAAATAACACGTCAAATTTTCTAAAAAAAAGTTGAAAGATCAATGTTGTGGGTGTATTGAGGTCCCAAAAAGAGCCAAGAATTTGGTTTCGGTAGATTCCGAGAACGTTAATATGTTAGCAATCTCGTGACATCGTGCGAAAATGCCAAAATAACACATCAAATTTTCTAAAAAAAAGTTGAAAGATCATTGTTGTGGGTGTATGGAGGTCCCAAAAACAGCCAAGAATTTGGTTTCGGCAGATTCCGAGAACGTTGATATGTTCGCAATCTCGTAAGATCGTGCGAAAATGCCAAAATAACACGTCAAATTTAATCAAAAAAAGTTGAAAGATCAATGTTGTGGGTGTATGGAGGTCCCAAAAAGAGCAAGAATTTGGTTTCGGCAGATTCCGAGAACGTTGATATGTTCGCAATCTCGTAAGATAGTTCGGAAATGCCAAAATAACACGTCAAATTTTCTAAAAAAAAGTTGAAAGATCAATGTTGTGGGTGTATGGAGGTCCCAAAAAGAGCCAAGAATTTGGTTTCGGTAGATTCCGAGAACGTTAATATGTTAGCAAACTCGTAACATCGTGCTAAAATGCCAAAATAACACGTCAAATTTTCTAAAAAAAAGTTGAAAGATCAATGTTGTGGGTGTATTGAGGTCCCAAAAAGAGCCAAGAATTTGGTTTCGGTAGATTCCGAGAACGTTAATATGTTAGCAATCTCGTGACATCGTGCGAAAATGCCAAAATAACACATCAAATTTTCTAAAAAAAAGTTGAAAGATCATTGTTGTGGGTGTATGGAGGTCCCAAAAACAGCCAAGAATTTGGTTTCGGCAGATTCCGAGAACGTTGATATGTTCGCAATCTCGTAAGATCGTGCGAAAATGCCAAAATAACACGTCAAATTTTCTCAAAAAAAGTTGAAAGAGCAATGTTATGGGTGTATGGAGGTCCCAAAAAGAGCCAAGAATTTAGTTTCGGCATATTCCGAGAACGTTGATATGTTCGCAATCTCGTAAGATCGTGCGAAAATGCCAAAATAACACGTCAAATTTTCTAAAAAAAAGTTGAAAGATCAATGTTGTGGGTGTATGGAGGTCCCAAAAAGAGCCAAGAATTTAGTTTCGGCATATTCCGAGAACGTTGATATGTTCGCAATCTCGTAAGATCGTGCGAAAATGCCAAAATAACACATAAAAATTTCTAAAAAAAAGTTGAAAGACCAATGTTGTGGGTGTATGGAGGTCCCAAAAAGAGCCAAGAATTTAGTTTCGGCATATTCCGAGAACGTTGATATGTTCGCAATCTCGTAAGATCGTGCGAAAATGCCAAAATAACACGTCAAATTTTCTCAAAAAAGGTTAAAAGATCAATGTTTTGGGTGTATGGAGGTCCCAAAAACAGCCAAGAATTTGGTTTCGGCAGATTCCGAGAACGTTGATTTGTTCGCAATTTAGTAAGATCGTGCGAAAATGCCAAAATAACACGTCAAATTTTCTCAAAAAAAGTTGAAAGACCAATGTTGTGGGTGTATGGAGGTCCCAAAAAGAGCCAAGAATTTGGTTTCGGCAGATTCCGAGAACGTTGATATGTTCGCAATCTCGTAAGATCGTGCGATAATGCCAAAATAACACGTCAAATTTTCTCAAAAAAAGTTGAAAGATCAATGTTGTGGGTGTATGGAGATCCCAAAAAGAGCCAAGAATTTGGTTTCGGCAGATTCCGAGAACGTTGATATGTTCGCAACCTCGTAAGATAGTTCGGAAATGCCAAAATAACACGTCAAATTTTCTAAAAAAAAGTTGAAAGATCAATGTTGTGGGTGTATTGAGGTCCCAAAAAGAGCCAAGAATTTGGTTTCGGTAGATTCCGAGAACGTTAATATGTTAGCAAACTCGTAACATCGTGCGAAAATGCCAAAATAACACGTCAAATTTTCTAAAAAAAAGTTGAAAGATCAATGTTGTGGGTGTATGGAGGTCCCAAAAAGTGGCAAGAATTTGGTTTCGGTAGATTCCGAGAACGTTAATATGTTAGCAATCTCGTAACATCGTGCTAAAATGCCAAAATAACACGTCAAATTTTCTAAAAAAAAGTTGAAAGATCATTGTTGTGGGTGTATGGAGGTCCCAAAAACAGCCAAGAATTTGGTTTCGGCAGATTCCGAGAACGTTGATTTGTTCGCAATCTCGTAAGATCGTGCGAAAATGCCAAAATAACACATCAAAATTTCTAAAAAAAAGTTGAAAGACCAATGTTGTGGGTGTATGGAGGTCCCAAAAAGAGCCAAGAATTTGGTTTCGGCAAATTCCGAGAACGTTGATATGTTCGCAATGTCGTAAGATCGTTCGGAAATGCCAAAATAACACGTCAAATTTTCTAAAAAAAAGTTGAAAGATCAATGTTGTGGGTGTATGGAGGTCCCAAAAAGAGCAAGAATTTGGTTTCGGCAGATTCCGAGAAAGTTGATATGTTCGCAATCTCGTAAGATAGTTCGGAAATGCCAAAATAACACGTCAAATTTTCTAAAAAAAAGTTGAAAGATCAATGTTGTGGGTGTATTGAGGTCCCAAAAAGAGCCAAGAATTTGGTTTCGGTAGATTCCGAGAACGTTAATATGTTAGCAAACTCGTAACATCGTGCGAAAATGCCAAAATAACACGTCAAATTTTCTAAAAAAAATTGAAAGATCAATGTTGTGGGTGTATGGAGGTCCCAAAAAGTGGCAAGAATTTGGTTTCGGTAGATTCCGAGAACGTTAATATGTTATCAATCTCGTAACATCGTGCTAAAATGCCAAAATAACACGTCAAATTTTCTAAAAAAAAGTTGAAAGATCATTGTTGTGGGTGTATGGAGGTCCCAAAAACAGCCAAGAATTTGGTTTCGGCAGATTCCGAGAACGTTGATTTGTTCGCAATCTCGTAAGATCGTGCGAAAATGCCAAAATAACACATAAAAATTTCTAAAAAAAAGTTGAAAGACCAATGTTGTGGGTGTATGGAGGTCCCAAAAAGAGCCAAGAATTTAGTTTCGGCATATTCCGAGAACGTTGATATGTTCGCAATCTCGTAAGATCGTGCGAAAATGCCAAAATAACACGTCAAATTTTCTCAAAAAAGGTTAAAAGATCAATGTTTTGGGTGTATGGAGGTCCCAAAAACAGCCAAGAATTTGGTTTCGGCAGATTCCGAGAACGTTGATTTGTTCGCAATTTAGTAAGATCGTGCGAAAATGCCAAAATAACACGTCAAATTTTCTCAAAAAATGTTGAAAGACCAATGTTGTGGGTGTATGGAGGTCCCAAAAAGAGCCAAGAATTTGGTTTCGGCAGATTCCGAGAACGTTGATATGTTCGCAATCTCGTAAGATCGTGCGATAATGCCAAAATAACACGTCAAATTTTCTCAAAAAAAGTTGAAAGATCAATGTTGTGGGTGTATGGAGGTCCCAAAAAGAGAAAGAATTTGGTTTCGGCAGATTCCGAGAAAGTTGATATGTTCGCAATCTCGTAAGATAGTTCGGAAATGCCAAAATAACACGTCAAATTTTCTAAAAAAAAGTTGAAAGATCAATGTTGTGGGTGTATTGAGGTCCCAAAAAGAGCCAAGAATTTGGTTTCGGTAGATTCCGAGAACGTTAATATGTTAGCAAACTCGTAACATCGTGCGAAAATGCCAAAATAACACGTCAAATTTTCTAAAAAAAAGTTGAAAGATCAATGTTGTGGGTGTATAGAGGTCCCAAAAAGTGGCAAGAATTTGGTTTCGGTAGATTCTGAGAACGTTAATATGTTAGCAATCTCGTAACATCGTGCTAAAATGCCAAAATAACACGTCAAATTTTCTAAAAAAAAGTTGAAAGATCATTGTTGTGGGTGTATGGAGGTCCCAAAAACAGCCAAGAATTTGGTTTCGGCAGATTCCGAGAACGTTGATATGTTCGCAATCTCGTAAGATCGTGCGATAATGCCAAAATAACACGTCAAATTTTCTCAAAAAAAGTTGAAAGATCAATCTTGTGGGTGTATGGAGGTCCCAAAAAGAGCAAGAATTTGGTTTCGGCAGATTCCGAAAAAGTTGATATGTTCGCAATCTCGTAAGATAGTTCGGAAATGCCAAAATAACACGTCAAATTTTCTAAAAAAAAGTTGAAAGATCAATGTTGTGGGTGTATTGAGGTCCCAAAAAGAGCCAAGAATTTGGTTTCGGTAGATTCCGAGAACGTTAATATGTTAGCAAACTCGTAACATCGTGCGAAAATGCCAAAATAACACGTCAAATTTTCTAAAAAAAAGTTGAAAGATCAATGTTGTGGGTGTATTGAGGTCCCAAAAAGAGCCAAGAATTTGGTTTCGGTAGATTCCGAGAACGTTAATATGTTAGCAAACTCGTAACATCGTGCGAAAATGCCAAAATAACACGTCAAATTTTCTAAAAAAAAGTTGAAAGATCAATGTTGTGGGTGTATGGAGGTCCCAAAAAGTGGCAAGAATTTGGTTTCGGTAGATTCCGAGAACGTTAATATGTTAGCAATCTCGTAACATCGTGCTAAAATGCCAAAATAACACGTCAAATTTTCTAAAAAAAAGTTGAAAGATCAATGTTGTGGGTGTATTGAGGTCCCAAAAAGAGCCAAGAATTTGGTTTCGGTAGATTCCGAGAACGTTAATATGTTAGCAATCTCGTGACATCGTGCGAAAATGCCAAAATAACACATCAAATTTTCTAAAAAAAAGTTGAAAGATCATTGTTGTGGGTGTATGGAGGTCCCAAAAACAGCCAAGAATTTGGTTTCGGCAGATTCCGAGAACGTTGATATGTTCGCAATCTCGTAAGATCGTGCGAAAATGCCAAAATAACACGTCAAATTTTCTCAAAAAAAGTTGAAAGAGCAATGTTATGGGTGTATGGAGGTCCCAAAAAGAGCCAAGAATTTAGTTTCGGCATATTCCGAGAACGTTGATATGTTCGCAATCTCGTAAGATCGTGCGAAAATGCCAAAATAACACGTCAAATTTTCTAAAAAAAAGTTGAAAGATCAATGTTGTGGGTGTATGGAGGTCCCAAAAAGAGCCAAGAATTTAGTTTCGGCATATTCCGAGAACGTTGATATGTTCGCAATCTCGTAAGATCGTGCGAAAATGCCAAAATAACACGTCAAATTTTCTCAAAAAAAGTTAAAAGATCAATGTTTTGGGTGTATGGAGGACCCAAAAACAGCCAAGAATTTGGTTTCGGCAGATTCCGAGAACGTTGATTTGTTCGCAATTTAGTAAGATCGTGCGAAAATGCCAAAATAACACGTCAAATTTTCTCAAAAAAAGTTGAAAGATCAATGTTTTGGGTGTATGGAGGTCCCAAAAACAGCCAAGAATTTGGTTTCGGCAGATTCCGAGAACGTTGATTTGTTCGCAATTTAGTAAGATCGTGCGAAAATGCCAAAATAACACGTCAAATTTTCTCAAAAAAAGTTGAAAGACCAATGTTGTGGGTGTATGGAGGTCCCAAAAAGAGCCAAGAATTTGGTTTCGGCAGATTCCGAGAACGTTGATATGTTCGCAATCTCGTAAGATCGTGCGATAATGCCAAAATAACACGTCAAATTTTCTCAAAAAAAGTTGAAAGATCAATGTTGTGGGTGTATGGAGATCCCAAAAAGAGCCAAGAATTTGGTTTCGGCAGATTCCGAGAACGTTGATATGTTCGCAACCTCGTAAGATAGTTCGGAAATGCCAAAATAACACGTCAAATTTTCTAAAAAAAAGTTGAAAGATCAATGTTGTGGGTGTATTGAGGTCCCAAAAAGAGCCAAGAATTTGGTTTCGGTAGATTCCGAGAACGTTAATATGTTAGCAAACTCGTAACATCGTGCGAAAATGCCAAAATAACACGTCAAATTTTCTAAAAAAAAGTTGAAAGATCAATGTTGTGGGTGTATGGAGGTCCCAAAAAGTGGCAAGAATTTGGTTTCGGTAGATTCCGAGAACGTTAATATGTTAGCAATCTCGTAACATCGTGCTAAAATGCCAAAATAACACGTCAAATTTTCTAAAAAAAAGTTGAAAGATCATTGTTGTGGGTGTATGGAGGTCCCAAAAACAGCCAAGAATTTGGTTTCGGCAGATTCCGAGAACGTTGATTTGTTCGCAATCTCGTAAGATCGTGCGAAAATGCCAAAATAACACATCAAAATTTCTAAAAAAAAGTTGAAAGACCAATGTTGTGGGTGTATGGAGGTCCCAAAAAGAGCCAAGAATTTGGTTTCGGCAAATTCCGAGAACGTTGATATGTTCGCAATGTCGTAAGATCGTTCGGAAATGCCAAAATAACACGTCAAATTTTCTAAAAAAAAGTTGAAAGATCAATGTTGTGGGTGTATGGAGGTCCCAAAAAGAGCAAGAATTTGGTTTCGGCAGATTCCGAGAAAGTTGATATGTTCGCAATCTCGTAAGATAGTTCGGAAATGCCAAAATAACACGTCAAATTTTCTAAAAAAAAGTTGAAAGATCAATGTTGTGGGTGTATTGAGGTCCCAAAAAGAGCCAAGAATTTGGTTTCGGTAGATTCCGAGAACGTTAATATGTTAGCAAACTCGTAACATCGTGCGAAAATGCCAAAATAACACGTCAAATTTTCTAAAAAAAATTGAATGATCAATGTTGTGGGTGTATGGAGGTCCCAAAAAGTGGCAAGAATTTGGTTTCGGTAGATTCCGAGAACGTTAATATGTTATCAATCTCGTAACATCGTGCTAAAATGCCAAAATAACACGTCAAATTTTCTAAAAAAAAGTTGAAAGATCATTGTTGTGGGTGTATGGAGGTCCCAAAAACAGCCAAGAATTTGGTTTCGGCAGATTCCGAGAACGTTGATTTGTTCGCAATCTCGTAAGATCGTGCGAAAATGCCAAAATAACACATAAAAATTTCTAAAAAAAAGTTGAAAGACCAATGTTGTGGGTGTATGGAGGTCCCAAAAAGAGCCAAGAATTTAGTTTCGGCATATTCCGAGAACGTTGATATGTTCGCAATCTCGTAAGATCGTGCGAAAATGCCAAAATAACACGTCAAATTTTCTCAAAAAAGGTTAAAAGATCAATGTTTTGGGTGTATGGAGGTCCCAAAAACAGCCAAGAATTTGGTTTCGGCAGATTCCGAGAACGTTGATTTGTTCGCAATTTAGTAAGATCGTGCGAAAATGCCAAAATAACACGTCAAATTTTCTCAAAAAATGTTGAAAGACCAATGTTGTGGGTGTATGGAGGTCCCAAAAAGAGCCAAGAATTTGGTTTCGGCAGATTCCGAGAACGTTGATATGTTCGCAATCTCGTAAGATCGTGCGATAATGCCAAAATAACACGTCAAATTTTCTCAAAAAAAGTTGAAAGATCAATGTTGTGGGTGTATGGAGGTCCCAAAAAGAGAAAGAATTTGGTTTCGGCAGATTCCGAGAAAGTTGATATGTTCGCAATCTCGTAAGATAGTTCGGAAATGCCAAAATAACACGTCAAATTTTCTAAAAAAAAGTTGAAAGATCAATGTTGTGGGTGTATTGAGGTCCCAAAAAGAGCCAAGAATTTGGTTTCGGTAGATTCCGAGAACGTTAATATGTTAGCAAACTCGTAACATCGTGCGAAAATGCCAAAATAACACGTCAAATTTTCTAAAAAAAAGTTGAAAGATCAATGTTGTGGGTGTATAGAGGTCCCAAAAAGTGGCAAGAATTTGGTTTCGGTAGATTCTGAGAACGTTAATATGTTAGCAATCTCGTAACATCGTGCTAAAATGCCAAAATAACACGTCAAATTTTCTAAAAAAAAGTTGAAAGATCATTGTTGTGGGTGTATGGAGGTCCCAAAAACAGCCAAGAATTTGGTTTCGGCAGATTCCGAGAACGTTGATATGTTCGCAATCTCGTAAGATCGTGCGATAATGCCAAAATAACACGTCAAATTTTCTCAAAAAAAGTTGAAAGATCAATCTTGTGGGTGTATGGAGGTCCCAAAAAGAGCAAGAATTTGGTTTCGGCAGATTCCGAAAAAGTTGATATGTTCGCAATCTCGTAAGATAGTTCGGAAATGCCAAAATAACACGTCAAATTTTCTAAAAAAAAGTTGAAAGATCAATGTTGTGGGTGTATTGAGGTCCCAAAAAGAGCCAAGAATTTGGTTTCGGTAGATTCCGAGAACGTTAATATGTTAGCAAACTCGTAACATCGTGCGAAAATGCCAAAATAACACGTCAAATTTTCTAAAAAAAAGTTGAAAGATCAATGTTGTGGGTGTATGGAGGTCCCAAAAAGTGGCAAGAATTTGGTTTCGGTAGATTCCGAGAACGTTAATATGTTAGCAATCTCGTAACATCGTGCTAATATGCCAAAATAACACGTCAAATTTTCTAAAAAAAAGTTGAAAGATCAATGTTGTGGGTGTATTGAGGTCCCAAAAAGAGCCAAGAATTTGGTTTCGGTAGATTCCGAGAACGTTAATATGTTAGCAATCTCGTGACATCGTGCGAAAATGCCAAAATAACACATCAAATTTTCTAAAAAAAAGTTGAAAGATCATTGTTGTGGGTGTATGGAGGTCCCAAAAACAGCCAAGAATTTGGTTTCGGCAGATTCCGAGAACGTTGATATGTTCGCAATCTCGTAAGATCGTGCGAAAATGCCAAAATAACACGTCAAATTTAATCAAAAAAAGTTGAAAGATCAATGTTGTGGGTGTATGGAGGTCCCAAAAAGAGCAAGAATTTGGTTTCGGCAGATTCCGAGAACGTTGATATGTTCGCAATCTCGTAAGATAGTTCGGAAATGCCAAAATAACACGTCAAATTTTCTAAAAAAAAGTTGAAAGATCAATGTTGTGGGTGTATGGAGGTCCCAAAAAGAGCCAAGAATTTGGTTTCGGTAGATTCCGAGAACGTTAATATGTTAGCAAACTCGTAACATCGTGCTAAAATGCCAAAATAACACGTCAAATTTTCTAAAAAAAAGTTGAAAGATCAATGTTGTGGGTGTATTGAGGTCCCAAAAAGAGCCAAGAATTTGGTTTCGGTAGATTCCGAGAACGTTAATATGTTAGCAATCTCGTGACATCGTGCGAAAATGCCAAAATAACACATCAAATTTTCTAAAAAAAAGTTGAAAGATCATTGTTGTGGGTGTATGGAGGTCCCAAAAACAGCCAAGAATTTGGTTTCGGCAGATTCCGAGAACGTTGATATGTTCGCAATCTCGTAAGATCGTGCGAAAATGCCAAAATAACACCTCAAATTTTCTCAAAAAAAGTTGAAAGAGCAATGTTATGGGTGTATGGAGGTCCCAAAAAGAGCCAAGAATTTAGTTTCGGCATATTCCGAGAACGTTGATATGTTCGCAATCTCGTAAGATCGTGCGAAAATGCCAAAATAACACGTCAAATTTTCTAAAAAAAAGTTGAAAGATCAATGTTGTGGGTGTATGGAGGTCCCAAAAAGAGCCAAGAATTTAGTTTAGGCATATTCCGAGAACGTTGATATGTTCGCAATCTCGTAAGATCGTGCGAAAATGCCAAAATAACACGTCAAATTTTCTAAAAAAAAGTTGAAAGATCAATGTTGTGGGTGTATGGAGGTCCCAAAAAGAGCCAAGAATTTAGTTTCGGCATATTCCGAGAACGTTGATTTGTTCGCAATTTAGTAAGATCGTGCGAAAATGCCAAAATAACACGTCAAATTTTCTCAAAAAAAGTTGAAAGACCAATGTTGTGGGTGTATGGAGGTCCCAAAAAGAGCCAAGAATTTGGTTTCGGCAGATTCCGAGAACGTTGATATGTTCGCAATCTCGTAAGATCGTGCGAAAATGCCAAAATAACACGTCAAATTTTCTCAAAAAAAGTTGAAAGATCAATGTTGTGGGTGTATTGAGGTCCCAAAAAGAGCCAAGAATTTGGTTTCGGTAGATTCCGAGAACGTTAATATGTTAGCAAACTCGTAACATCGTGCGAAAATGCCAAAATAACACGTCAAATTTTCTCAAAAAAAGTTGAAAGACCAATGTTGTGGGTGTATGGAGGTCCCAAAAAGAGCCAAGAATTTAGTTTCGGCATATTCCGAGAACGTTGATATGTTCGCAATCTCGTAAGATCGTGCGAAAATGCCAAAATAACACGTCAAATTTTCTAAAAAAAAGTTGAAAGATCAATGTTGTGGGTGTATGGAGGTCCCAAAAAGTGGCAAGAATTTGGTTTCGGTAGATTCCGAGAACGTTAATAGGTTAGCAATCTCGTAACATCGTGCTAAAATGCCAAAATAACACGTCAAATTTTCTCAAAAAAAGTTGAAAGATCAATGTTGTGGGTGTATGGAGATCCCAAAAAGAGCCAAGAATTTGGTTTCGGCAGATTCCGAGAACGTTGATATGTTCGCAACCTCGTAAGATAGTTCGGAAATGCCAAAATAACACGTCAAATTTTCTAAAAAAAAGTTGAAAGATCAATGTTGTGGGTGTATTGAGGTCCCAAAAAGAGCCAAGAATTTGGTTTCGGTAGATTCCGAGAACGTTAATATGTTAGCAAACTCGTAACATCGTGCGAAAATGCCAAAATAACACGTCAAATTTTCTAAAAAAAAGTTGAAAGATCAATGTTGTGGGTGTATGGAGGTCCCAAAAAGTGGCAAGAATTTGGTTTCGGTAGATTCCGAGAACGTTAATATGTTAGCAATCTCGTAACATCGTGCTAAAATGCCAAAATAACACGTCAAATTTTCTAAAAAAAAGTTGAAAGATCATTGTTGTGGGTGTATGGAGGTCCCAAAAACAGCCAAGAATTTGGTTTCGGCAGATTCCGAGAACGTTGATTTGTTCGCAATCTCGTAAGATCGTGCGAAAATGCCAAAATAACACATCAAAATTTCTAAAAAAAAGTTGAAAGACCAATGTTGTGGGTGTATGGAGGTCCCAAAAAGAGCCAAGAATTTGGTTTCGGCAAATTCCGAGAACGTTGATATGTTCGCAATGTCGTAAGATCGTTCGGAAATGCCAAAATAACACGTCAAATTTTCTAAAAAAAAGTTGAAAGATCAATGTTGTGGGTGTATGGAGGTCCCAAAAAGAGCAAGAATTTGGTTTCGGCAGATTCCGAGAAAGTTGATATGTTCGCAATCTCGTAAGATAGTTCGGAAATGCCAAAATAACACGTCAAATTTTCTAAAAAAAAGTTGAAAGATCAATGTTGTGGGTGTATTGAGGTCCCAAAAAGAGCCAAGAATTTGGTTTCGGTAGATTCCGAGAACGTTAATATGTTAGCAAACTCGTAACATCGTGCGAAAATGCCAAAATAACACGTCAAATTTTCTAAAAAAAATTGAAAGATCAATGTTGTGGGTGTATGGAGGTCCCAAAAAGTGGCAAGAATTTGGTTTCGGTAGATTCCGAGAACGTTAATATGTTATCAATCTCGTAACATCGTGCTAAAATGCCAAAATAACACGTCAAATTTTCTAAAAAAAAGTTGAAAGATCATTGTTGTGGGTGTATGGAGGTCCCAAAAACAGCCAAGAATTTGGTTTCGGCAGATTCCGAGAACGTTGATTTGTTCGCAATCTCGTAAGATCGTGCGAAAATGCCAAAATAACACATAAAAATTTCTAAAAAAAAGTTGAAAGACCAATGTTGTGGGTGTATGGAGGTCCCAAAAAGAGCCAAGAATTTAGTTTCGGCATATTCCGAGAACGTTGATATGTTCGCAATCTCGTAAGATCGTGCGAAAATGCCAAAATAACACGTCAAATTTTCTCAAAAAAGGTTAAAAGATCAATGTTTTGGGTGTATGGAGGTCCCAAAAACAGCCAAGAATTTGGTTTCGGCAGATTCCGAGAACGTTGATTTGTTCGCAATTTAGTAAGATCGTGCGAAAATGCCAAAATAACACGTCAAATTTTCTCAAAAAATGTTGAAAGACCAATGTTGTGGGTGTATGGAGGTCCCAAAAAGAGCCAAGAATTTGGTTTCGGCAGATTCCGAGAACGTTGATATGTTCGCAATCTCGTAAGATCGTGCGATAATGCCAAAATAACACGTCAAATTTTCTCAAAAAAAGTTGAAAGATCAATGTTGTGGGTGTATGGAGGTCCCAAAAAGAGAAAGAATTTGGTTTCGGCAGATTCCGAGAAAGTTGATATGTTCGCAATCTCGTAAGATAGTTCGGAAATGCCAAAATAACACGTCAAATTTTCTAAAAAAAAGTTGAAAGATCAATGTTGTGGGTGTATTGAGGTCCCAAAAAGAGCCAAGAATTTGGTTTCGGTAGATTCCGAGAACGTTAATATGTTAGCAAACTCGTAACATCGTGCGAAAATGCCAAAATAACACGTCAAATTTTCTAAAAAAAAGTTGAAAGATCAATGTTGTGGGTGTATAGAGGTCCCAAAAAGTGGCAAGAATTTGGTTTCGGTAGATTCTGAGAACGTTAATATGTTAGCAATCTCGTAACATCGTGCTAAAATGCCAAAATAACACGTCAAATTTTCTAAAAAAAAGTTGAAAGATCATTGTTGTGGGTGTATGGAGGTCCCAAAAACAGCCAAGAATTTGGTTTCGGCAGATTCCGAGAACGTTGATATGTTCGCAATCTCGTAAGATCGTGCGATAATGCCAAAATAACACGTCAAATTTTCTCAAAAAAAGTTGAAAGATCAATCTTGTGGGTGTATGGAGGTCCCAAAAAGAGCAAGAATTTGGTTTCGGCAGATTCCGAAAAAGTTGATATGTTCGCAATCTCGTAAGATAGTTCGGAAATGCCAAAATAACACGTCAAATTTTCTAAAAAAAAGTTGAAAGATCAATGTTGTGGGTGTATTGAGGTCCCAAAAAGAGCCAAGAATTTGGTTTCGGTAGATTCCGAGAACGTTAATATGTTAGCAAACTCGTAACATCGTGCGAAAATGCCAAAATAACACGTCAAATTTTCTAAAAAAAAGTTGAAAGATCAATGTTGTGGGTGTATGGAGGTCCCAAAAAGTGGCAAGAATTTGGTTTCGGTAGATTCCGAGAACGTTAATATGTTAGCAATCTCGTAACATCGTGCTAATATGCCAAAATAACACGTCAAATTTTCTAAAAAAAAGTTGAAAGATCAATGTTGTGGGTGTATTGAGGTCCCAAAAAGAGCCAAGAATTTGGTTTCGGTAGATTCCGAGAACGTTAATATGTTAGCAATCTCGTGACATCGTGCGAAAATGCCAAAATAACACATCAAATTTTCTAAAAAAAAGTTGAAAGATCATTGTTGTGGGTGTATGGAGGTCCCAAAAACAGCCAAGAATTTGGTTTCGGCAGATTCCGAGAACGTTGATATGTTCGCAATCTCGTAAGATCGTGCGAAAATGCCAAAATAACACGTCAAATTTTCTCAAAAAAAGTTGAAAGATCAATGTTGTGGGTGTATGGAGGTCCCAAAAAGAGCAAGAATTTGGTTTCGGCAGATTCCGAGAACGTTGATATGTTCGCAATCTCGTAAGATAGTTCGGAAATGCCAAAATAACACGTCAAATTTTCTAAAAAAAAGTTGAAAGATCAATGTTGTGGGTGTATGGAGGTCCCAAAAAGAGCCAAGAATTTGGTTTCGGTAGATTCCGAGAACGTTAATATGTTAGCAAACTCGTAACATCGTGCTAAAATGCCAAAATAACACGTCAAATTTTCTAAAAAAAAGTTGAAAGATCAATGTTGTGGGTGTATTGAGGTCCCAAAAAGAGCCAAGAATTTGGTTTCGGTAGATTCCGAGAACGTTAATATGTTAGCAATCTCGTGACATCGTGCGAAAATGCCAAAATAACACATCAAATTTTCTAAAAAAAAGTTGAAAGATCATTGTTGTGGGTGTATGGAGGTCCCAAAAACAGCCAAGAATTTGGTTTCGGCAGATTCCGAGAACGTTGATATGTTCGCAATCTCGTAAGATCGTGCGAAAATGCCAAAATAACACCTCAAATTTTCTCAAAAAAAGTTGAAAGAGCAATGTTATGGGTGTATGGAGGTCCCAAAAAGAGCCAAGAATTTAGTTTCGGCATATTCCGAGAACGTTGATATGTTCGCAATCTCGTAAGATCGTGCGAAAATGCCAAAATAACACGTCAAATTTTCTAAAAAAAAGTTGAAAGATCAATGTTGTGGGTGTATGGAGGTCCCAAAAAGAGCCAAGAATTTAGTTTAGGCATATTCCGAGAACGTTGATATGTTCGCAATCTCGTAAGATCGTGCGAAAATGCCAAAATAACACGTCAAATTTTCTAAAAAAAAGTTGAAAGATCAATGTTGTGGGTGTATGGAGGTCCCAAAAAGAGCCAAGAATTTAGTTTCGGCATATTCCGAGAACGTTGATTTGTTCGCAATTTAGTAAGATCGTGCGAAAATGCCAAAATAACACGTCAAATTTTCTCAAAAAAAGTTGAAAGACCAATGTTGTGGGTGTATGGAGGTCCCAAAAAGAGCAAGAATTTGGTTTCGGCAGATTCCGAAAAAGTTGATATGTTCGCAATCTCGTAAGATCGTGCGAAAATGCCAAAATAACACGTCAAATTTTCTCAAAAAAAGTTGAAAGATCAATGTTGTGGGTGTATGGAGGTCCCAAAAAGAGCAAGAATTTGGTTTCGGCAGATTCCGAGAACGTTGATATGTTCGCAATCTCGTAAGATAGTTCGGAAATGCCAAAATAACACGTCAAATTTTCTAAAAAAAAGTTGAAAGATCAATGTTGTGGGTGTATGGAGGTCCCAAAAAGAGCCAAGAATTTGGTTTCGGTAGATTCCGAGAACGTTAATATGTTAGCAAACTCGTAACATCGTGCGAAAATGCCAAAATAACACGTCAAATTTTCTAAAAAAAAGTTGAAAGATCAATGTTGTGGGTGTATGGAGGTCCCAAAAAGTGGCAAGAATTTGGTTTCGGTAGATTCCGAGAACGTTAATATGTTAGCAATCTCGTAACATCGTGCTAAAATGCCAAAATAACACGTCAAATTTTCTAAAAAAAAGTTGAAAGATCAATGTTGTGGGTGTATTGAGGTCCCAAAAAGAGCCAAGAATTTGGTTTCGGTAGATTCCGAGAACGTTAATATGTTAGCAATCTCGTGACATCGTGCGAAAATGCCAAAATAACACATCAAATTTTCTAAAAAAAAGTTGAAAGATCATTGTTGTGGGTGTATGGAGGTCCCAAAAACAGCCAAGAATTTGGTTTCGGCAGATTCCGAGAACGTTGATATGTTCGCAATCTCGTAAGATCGTGCGAAAATGCCAAAATAACACGTCAAATTTTCTCAAAAAAAGTTGAAAGAGCAATGTTATGGGTGTATGGAGGTCCCAAAAAGAGCCAAGAATTTAGTTTCGGCATATTCCGAGAACGTTGATATGTTCGCAATCTCGTAAGATCGTGCGAAAATGCCAAAATAACACGTCAAATTTTCTAAAAAAAAGTTGAAAGATCAATGTTGTGGGTGTATGGAGGTCCCAAAAAGAGCCAAGAATTTAGTTTCGGCATATTCCGAGAACGTTGATATGTTCGCAATCTCGTAAGATCGTGCGAAAATGCCAAAATAACACGTCAAATTTTCTCAAAAAAAGTTAAAAGATCAATGTTTTGGGTGTATGGAGGACCCAAAAACAGCCAAGAATTTGGTTTCGGCAGATTCCGAGAACGTTGATTTGTTCGCAATTTAGTAAGATCGTGCGAAAATGCCAAAATAACACGTCAAATTTTCTCAAAAAAAGTTGAAAGATCAATGTTTTGGGTGTATGGAGGTCCCAAAAACAGCCAAGAATTTGGTTTCGGCAGATTCCGAGAACGTTGATTTGTTCGCAATTTAGTAAGATCGTGCGAAAATGCCAAAATAACACGTCAAATTTTCTCAAAAAAAGTTGAAAGACCAATGTTGTGGGTGTATGGAGGTCCCAAAAAGAGCCAAGAATTTGGTTTCGGCAGATTCCGAGAACGTTGATATGTTCGCAATCTCGTAAGATCGTGCGATAATGCCAAAATAACACGTCAAATTTTCTCAAAAAAAGTTGAAAGATCAATGTTGTGGGTGTATGGAGATCCCAAAAAGAGCCAAGAATTTGGTTTCGGCAGATTCCGAGAACGTTGATATGTTCGCAACCTCGTAAGATAGTTCGGAAATGCCAAAATAACACGTCAAATTTTCTAAAAAAAAGTTGAAAGATCAATGTTGTGGGTGTATTGAGGTCCCAAAAAGAGCCAAGAATTTGGTTTCGGTAGATTCCGAGAACGTTAATATGTTAGCAAACTCGTAACATCGTGCGAAAATGCCAAAATAACACGTCAAATTTTCTAAAAAAAAGTTGAAAGATCAATGTTGTGGGTGTATGGAGGTCCCAAAAAGTGGCAAGAATTTGGTTTCGGTAGATTCCGAGAACGTTAATATGTTAGCAATCTCGTAACATCGTGCTAAAATGCCAAAATAACACGTCAAATTTTCTAAAAAAAAGTTGAAAGATCATTGTTGTGGGTGTATGGAGGTCCCAAAAACAGCCAAGAATTTGGTTTCGGCAGATTCCGAGAACGTTGATTTGTTCGCAATCTCGTAAGATCGTGCGAAAATGCCAAAATAACACATCAAAATTTCTAAAAAAAAGTTGAAAGACCAATGTTGTGGGTGTATGGAGGTCCCAAAAAGAGCCAAGAATTTGGTTTCGGCAAATTCCGAGAACGTTGATATGTTCGCAATGTCGTAAGATCGTTCGGAAATGCCAAAATAACACGTCAAATTTTCTAAAAAAAAGTTGAAAGATCAATGTTGTGGGTGTATGGAGGTCCCAAAAAGAGCAAGAATTTGGTTTCGGCAGATTCCGAGAAAGTTGATATGTTCGC
Organism: Fragaria x ananassa; assembly: GCA_034370585.1. Taxonomy (NCBI): domain Eukaryota; kingdom Viridiplantae; phylum Streptophyta; class Magnoliopsida; order Rosales; family Rosaceae; genus Fragaria; species Fragaria x ananassa. The sequence continues at coordinate 17,173,224 of CP139753.1, read as the reverse complement.
AATCTCGTAAGATAGTTCGGAAATGCCAAAATAACACGTCAAATTTTCTAAAAAAAAGTTGAAAGATCAATGTTGTGGGTGTATTGAGGTCCCAAAAAGAGCCAAGAATTTGGTTTCGGTAGATTCCGAGAACGTTAATATGTTAGCAAACTCGTAACATCGTGCGAAAATGCCAAAATAACACGTCAAATTTTCTAAAAAAAATTGAAAGATCAATGTTGTGGGTGTATGGAGGTCCCAAAAAGTGGCAAGAATTTGGTTTCGGTAGATTCCGAGAACGTTAATATGTTATCAATCTCGTAACATCGTGCTAAAATGCCAAAATAACACGTCAAATTTTCTAAAAAAAAGTTGAAAGATCATTGTTGTGGGTGTATGGAGGTCCCAAAAACAGCCAAGAATTTGGTTTCGGCAGATTCCGAGAACGTTGATTTGTTCGCAATCTCGTAAGATCGTGCGAAAATGCCAAAATAACACATAAAAATTTCTAAAAAAAAGTTGAAAGACCAATGTTGTGGGTGTATGGAGGTCCCAAAAAGAGCCAAGAATTTAGTTTCGGCATATTCCGAGAACGTTGATATGTTCGCAATCTCGTAAGATCGTGCGAAAATGCCAAAATAACACGTCAAATTTTCTCAAAAAAGGTTAAAAGATCAATGTTTTGGGTGTATGGAGGTCCCAAAAACAGCCAAGAATTTGGTTTCGGCAGATTCCGAGAACGTTGATTTGTTCGCAATTTAGTAAGATCGTGCGAAAATGCCAAAATAACACGTCAAATTTTCTCAAAAAATGTTGAAAGACCAATGTTGTGGGTGTATGGAGGTCCCAAAAAGAGCCAAGAATTTGGTTTCGGCAGATTCCGAGAACGTTGATATGTTCGCAATCTCGTAAGATCGTGCGATAATGCCAAAATAACACGTCAAATTTTCTCAAAAAAAGTTGAAAGATCAATGTTGTGGGTGTATGGAGGTCCCAAAAAGAGAAAGAATTTGGTTTCGGCAGATTCCGAGAAAGTTGATATGTTCGCAATCTCGTAAGATAGTTCGGAAATGCCAAAATAACACGTCAAATTTTCTAAAAAAAAGTTGAAAGATCAATGTTGTGGGTGTATTGAGGTCCCAAAAAGAGCCAAGAATTTGGTTTCGGTAGATTCCGAGAACGTTAATATGTTAGCAAACTCGTAACATCGTGCGAAAATGCCAAAATAACACGTCAAATTTTCTAAAAAAAAGTTGAAAGATCAATGTTGTGGGTGTATAGAGGTCCCAAAAAGTGGCAAGAATTTGGTTTCGGTAGATTCTGAGAACGTTAATATGTTAGCAATCTCGTAACATCGTGCTAAAATGCCAAAATAACACGTCAAATTTTCTAAAAAAAAGTTGAAAGATCATTGTTGTGGGTGTATGGAGGTCCCAAAAACAGCCAAGAATTTGGTTTCGGCAGATTCCGAGAACGTTGATATGTTCGCAATCTCGTAAGATCGTGCGATAATGCCAAAATAACACGTCAAATTTTCTCAAAAAAAGTTGAAAGATCAATCTTGTGGGTGTATGGAGGTCCCAAAAAGAGCAAGAATTTGGTTTCGGCAGATTCCGAAAAAGTTGATATGTTCGCAATCTCGTAAGATAGTTCGGAAATGCCAAAATAACACGTCAAATTTTCTAAAAAAAAGTTGAAAGATCAATGTTGTGGGTGTATTGAGGTCCCAAAAAGAGCCAAGAATTTGGTTTCGGTAGATTCCGAGAACGTTAATATGTTAGCAAACTCGTAACATCGTGCGAAAATGCCAAAATAACACGTCAAATTTTCTAAAAAAAAGTTGAAAGATCAATGTTGTGGGTGTATGGAGGTCCCAAAAAGTGGCAAGAATTTGGTTTCGGTAGATTCCGAGAACGTTAATATGTTAGCAATCTCGTAACATCGTGCTAATATGCCAAAATAACACGTCAAATTTTCTAAAAAAAAGTTGAAAGATCAATGTTGTGGGTGTATTGAGGTCCCAAAAAGAGCCAAGAATTTGGTTTCGGTAGATTCCGAGAACGTTAATATGTTAGCAATCTCGTGACATCGTGCGAAAATGCCAAAATAACACATCAAATTTTCTAAAAAAAAGTTGAAAGATCATTGTTGTGGGTGTATGGAGGTCCCAAAAACAGCCAAGAATTTGGTTTCGGCAGATTCCGAGAACGTTGATATGTTCGCAATCTCGTAAGATCGTGCGAAAATGCCAAAATAACACGTCAAATTTTCTCAAAAAAAGTTGAAAGATCAATGTTGTGGGTGTATGGAGGTCCCAAAAAGAGCAAGAATTTGGTTTCGGCAGATTCCGAGAACGTTGATATGTTCGCAATCTCGTAAGATAGTTCGGAAATGCCAAAATAACACGTCAAATTTTCTAAAAAAAAGTTGAAAGATCAATGTTGTGGGTGTATGGAGGTCCCAAAAAGAGCCAAGAATTTGGTTTCGGTAGATTCCGAGAACGTTAATATGTTAGCAAACTCGTAACATCGTGCTAAAATGCCAAAATAACACGTCAAATTTTCTAAAAAAAAGTTGAAAGATCAATGTTGTGGGTGTATTGAGGTCCCAAAAAGAGCCAAGAATTTGGTTTCGGTAGATTCCGAGAACGTTAATATGTTAGCAATCTCGTGACATCGTGCGAAAATGCCAAAATAACACATCAAATTTTCTAAAAAAAAGTTGAAAGATCATTGTTGTGGGTGTATGGAGGTCCCAAAAACAGCCAAGAATTTGGTTTCGGCAGATTCCGAGAACGTTGATATGTTCGCAATCTCGTAAGATCGTGCGAAAATGCCAAAATAACACCTCAAATTTTCTCAAAAAAAGTTGAAAGAGCAATGTTATGGGTGTATGGAGGTCCCAAAAAGAGCCAAGAATTTAGTTTCGGCATATTCCGAGAACGTTGATATGTTCGCAATCTCGTAAGATCGTGCGAAAATGCCAAAATAACACGTCAAATTTTCTAAAAAAAAGTTGAAAGATCAATGTTGTGGGTGTATGGAGGTCCCAAAAAGAGCCAAGAATTTAGTTTAGGCATATTCCGAGAACGTTGATATGTTCGCAATCTCGTAAGATCGTGCGAAAATGCCAAAATAACACGTCAAATTTTCTAAAAAAAAGTTGAAAGATCAATGTTGTGGGTGTATGGAGGTCCCAAAAAGAGCCAAGAATTTAGTTTCGGCATATTCCGAGAACGTTGATTTGTTCGCAATTTAGTAAGATCGTGCGAAAATGCCAAAATAACACGTCAAATTTTCTCAAAAAAAGTTGAAAGACCAATGTTGTGGGTGTATGGAGGTCCCAAAAAGAGCCAAGAATTTGGTTTCGGCAGATTCCGAGAACGTTGATATGTTCGCAATCTCGTAAGATCGTGCGAAAATGCCAAAATAACACGTCAAATTTTCTCAAAAAAAGTTGAAAGATCAATGTTGTGGGTGTATTGAGGTCCCAAAAAGAGCCAAGAATTTGGTTTCGGTAGATTCCGAGAACGTTAATATGTTAGCAAACTCGTAACATCGTGCGAAAATGCCAAAATAACACGTCAAATTTTCTCAAAAAAAGTTGAAAGACCAATGTTGTGGGTGTATGGAGGTCCCAAAAAGAGCCAAGAATTTAGTTTCGGCATATTCCGAGAACGTTGATATGTTCGCAATCTCGTAAGATCGTGCGAAAATGCCAAAATAACACGTCAAATTTTCTAAAAAAAAGTTGAAAGATCAATGTTGTGGGTGTATGGAGGTCCCAAAAAGTGGCAAGAATTTGGTTTCGGTAGATTCCGAGAACGTTAATAGGTTAGCAATCTCGTAACATCGTGCTAAAATGCCAAAATAACACGTCAAATTTTCTCAAAAAAAGTTGAAAGATCAATGTTGTGGGTGTATGGAGATCCCAAAAAGAGCCAAGAATTTGGTTTCGGCAGATTCCGAGAACGTTGATATGTTCGCAACCTCGTAAGATAGTTCGGAAATGCCAAAATAACACGTCAAATTTTCTAAAAAAAAGTTGAAAGATCAATGTTGTGGGTGTATTGAGGTCCCAAAAAGAGCCAAGAATTTGGTTTCGGTAGATTCCGAGAACGTTAATATGTTAGCAAACTCGTAACATCGTGCGAAAATGCCAAAATAACACGTCAAATTTTCTAAAAAAAAGTTGAAAGATCAATGTTGTGGGTGTATGGAGGTCCCAAAAAGTGGCAAGAATTTGGTTTCGGTAGATTCCGAGAACGTTAATATGTTAGCAATCTCGTAACATCGTGCTAAAATGCCAAAATAACACGTCAAATTTTCTAAAAAAAAGTTGAAAGATCATTGTTGTGGGTGTATGGAGGTCCCAAAAACAGCCAAGAATTTGGTTTCGGCAGATTCCGAGAACGTTGATTTGTTCGCAATCTCGTAAGATCGTGCGAAAATGCCAAAATAACACATCAAAATTTCTAAAAAAAAGTTGAAAGACCAATGTTGTGGGTGTATGGAGGTCCCAAAAAGAGCCAAGAATTTGGTTTCGGCAAATTCCGAGAACGTTGATATGTTCGCAATGTCGTAAGATCGTTCGGAAATGCCAAAATAACACGTCAAATTTTCTAAAAAAAAGTTGAAAGATCAATGTTGTGGGTGTATGGAGGTCCCAAAAAGAGCAAGAATTTGGTTTCGGCAGATTCCGAGAAAGTTGATATGTTCGCAATCTCGTAAGATAGTTCGGAAATGCCAAAATAACACGTCAAATTTTCTAAAAAAAAGTTGAAAGATCAATGTTGTGGGTGTATTGAGGTCCCAAAAAGAGCCAAGAATTTGGTTTCGGTAGATTCCGAGAACGTTAATATGTTAGCAAACTCGTAACATCGTGCGAAAATGCCAAAATAACACGTCAAATTTTCTAAAAAAAATTGAAAGATCAATGTTGTGGGTGTATGGAGGTCCCAAAAAGTGGCAAGAATTTGGTTTCGGTAGATTCCGAGAACGTTAATATGTTATCAATCTCGTAACATCGTGCTAAAATGCCAAAATAACACGTCAAATTTTCTAAAAAAAAGTTGAAAGATCATTGTTGTGGGTGTATGGAGGTCCCAAAAACAGCCAAGAATTTGGTTTCGGCAGATTCCGAGAACGTTGATTTGTTCGCAATCTCGTAAGATCGTGCGAAAATGCCAAAATAACACATAAAAATTTCTAAAAAAAAGTTGAAAGACCAATGTTGTGGGTGTATGGAGGTCCCAAAAAGAGCCAAGAATTTAGTTTCGGCATATTCCGAGAACGTTGATATGTTCGCAATCTCGTAAGATCGTGCGAAAATGCCAAAATAACACGTCAAATTTTCTCAAAAAAGGTTAAAAGATCAATGTTTTGGGTGTATGGAGGTCCCAAAAACAGCCAAGAATTTGGTTTCGGCAGATTCCGAGAACGTTGATTTGTTCGCAATTTAGTAAGATCGTGCGAAAATGCCAAAATAACACGTCAAATTTTCTCAAAAAATGTTGAAAGACCAATGTTGTGGGTGTATGGAGGTCCCAAAAAGAGCCAAGAATTTGGTTTCGGCAGATTCCGAGAACGTTGATATGTTCGCAATCTCGTAAGATCGTGCGATAATGCCAAAATAACACGTCAAATTTTCTCAAAAAAAGTTGAAAGATCAATGTTGTGGGTGTATGGAGGTCCCAAAAAGAGAAAGAATTTGGTTTCGGCAGATTCCGAGAAAGTTGATATGTTCGCAATCTCGTAAGATAGTTCGGAAATGCCAAAATAACACGTCAAATTTTCTAAAAAAAAGTTGAAAGATCAATGTTGTGGGTGTATTGAGGTCCCAAAAAGAGCCAAGAATTTGGTTTCGGTAGATTCCGAGAACGTTAATATGTTAGCAAACTCGTAACATCGTGCGAAAATGCCAAAATAACACGTCAAATTTTCTAAAAAAAAGTTGAAAGATCAATGTTGTGGGTGTATAGAGGTCCCAAAAAGTGGCAAGAATTTGGTTTCGGTAGATTCTGAGAACGTTAATATGTTAGCAATCTCGTAACATCGTGCTAAAATGCCAAAATAACACGTCAAATTTTCTAAAAAAAAGTTGAAAGATCATTGTTGTGGGTGTATGGAGGTCCCAAAAACAGCCAAGAATTTGGTTTCGGCAGATTCCGAGAACGTTGATATGTTCGCAATCTCGTAAGATCGTGCGATAATGCCAAAATAACACGTCAAATTTTCTCAAAAAAAGTTGAAAGATCATTGTTGTGGGTGTATGGAGGTCCCAAAAAGAGCCAAGAATTTGGTTTCGGTAGATTCCGAGAACGTTAATATGTTAGCAATCTCGTGACATCGTGCGAAAATGCCAAAATAACACATAAAATTTTCTAAAAAAAAGTTGAAAGATCATTGTTGTGGGTGTATGGAGGTCCCAAAAACAGCCAAGAATTTGGTTTCGGCAGATTCCGAGAACGTTGATATGTTCGCAATCTCGTAAGATCGTGCGAAAATGCCAAAATAACACCTCAAATTTTCTCAAAAAAAGTTGAAAGAGCAATGTTATGGGTGTATGGAGGTCCCAAAAAGAGCCAAGAATTTAGTTTCGGCATATTCCGAGAACGTTGATATGTTCGCAATCTCGTAAGATCGTGCGAAAATGCCAAAATAACACGTCAAATTTTCTAAAAAAAAGTTGAAAGATCAATGTTGTGGGTGTATGGAGGTCCCAAAAAGAGCCAAGAATTTAGTTTAGGCATATTCCGAGAACGTTGATATGTTCGCAATCTCGTAAGATCGTGCGAAAATGCCAAAATAACACGTCAAATTTTCTAAAAAAAAGTTGAAAGATCAATGTTGTGGGTGTATGGAGGTCCCAAAAAGAGCCAAGAATTTAGTTTCGGCATATTCCGAGAACGTTGATTTGTTCGCAATTTAGTAAGATCGTGCGAAAATGCCAAAATAACACGTCAAATTTTCTCAAAAAAAGTTGAAAGACCAATGTTGTGGGTGTATGGAGGTCCCAAAAAGAGCCAAGAATTTGGTTTCGGCAGATTCCGAGAACGTTGATATGTTCGCAATCTCGTAAGATCGTGCGAAAATGCCAAAATAACACGTCAAATTTTCTCAAAAAAAGTTGAAAGATCAATGTTGTGGGTGTATTGAGGTCCCAAAAAGAGCCAAGAATTTGGTTTCGGTAGATTCCGAGAACGTTAATATGTTAGCAAACTCGTAACATCGTGCGAAAATGCCAAAATAACACGTCAAATTTTCTCAAAAAAAGTTGAAAGACCAATGTTGTGGGTGTATGGAGGTCCCAAAAAGAGCCAAGAATTTAGTTTCGGCATATTCCGAGAACGTTGATATGTTCGCAATCTCGTAAGATCGTGCGAAAATGCCAAAATAACACGTCAAATTTTCTAAAAAAAAGTTGAAAGATCAATGTTGTGGGTGTATGGAGGTCCCAAAAAGTGGCAAGAATTTGGTTTCGGTAGATTCCGAGAACGTTAATAGGTTAGCAATCTCGTAACATCGTGCTAAAATGCCAAAATAACACGTCAAATTTTCTAAAAAAAAGTTGAAAGATCATTGTTGTGGGTGTATGGAGGTCCCAAAAACAGCCAAGAATTTGGTTTCGGCAGATTCCGAGAACGTTGATTTGTTCGCAATCTCGTAAGATCGTGCGAAAATGCCAAAATAACACATCAAAATTTCTAAAAAAAAGTTGAAAGACCAATGTTGTGGGTGTATGGAGGTCCCAAAAAGAGCCAAGAATTTGGTTTCGGCAGATTCCGAGAACGTTGATATGTTCGCAATGTCGTAAGATCGTTCGGAAATGCCAAAATAACACGTCAAATTTTCTCAAAAAAAGTTGAAAGATCAATGTTGTGGGTGTATGGAGGTCCCAAAAAGAGCAAGAATTTGGTTTCGGCAGATTCCGAGAAAGTTGATATGTTCGCAATCTCGTAAGATAGTTCGGAAATGCCAAAATAACACGTCAAATTTTCTAAAAAAAAGTTGAAAGATCAATGTTGTGGGTGTATTGAGGTCCCAAAAAGAGCCAAGAATTTGGTTTCGGTAGATTCCGAGAACGTTAATATGTTAGCAAACTCGTAACATCGTGCGAAAATGCCAAAATAACACGTCAAATTTTCTAAAAAAAAGTTGAAAGATCAATGTTGTGGGTGTATTGAGGTCCCAAAAAGAGCCAAGAATTTGGTTTCGGTAGATTCCGAGAACGTTAATATGTTAGCAATCTCGTGACATCGTGCGAAAATGCCAAAATAACACATCAAATTTTCTAAAAAAAAGTTGAAAGATCATTGTTGTGGGTGTATGGAGGTCCCAAAAACAGCCAAGAATTTGGTTTCGGCAGATTCCGAGAACGTTGATATGTTCGCAATCTCGTAAGATCGTGCGAAAATGCCAAAATAACACCTCAAATTTTCTCAAAAAAAGTTGAAAGAGCAATGTTATGGGTGTATGGAGGTCCCAAAAAGAGCCAAGAATTTAGTTTCGGCATATTCCGAGAACGTTGATATGTTCGCAATCTCGTAAGATCGTGCGAAAATGCCAAAATAACACGTCAAATTTTCTAAAAAAAAGTTGAAAGATCAATGTTGTGGGTGTATGGAGGTCCCAAAAAGAGCCAAGAATTTAGTTTAGGCATATTCCGAGAACGTTGATATGTTCGCAATCTCGTAAGATCGTGCGAAAATGCCAAAATAACACGTCAAATTTTCTAAAAAAAAGATGAAAGATCAATGTTGTGGGTGTATGGAGGTCCCAAAAAGAGCCAAGAATTTAGTTTCGGCATATTCCGAGAACGTTGATTTGTTCGCAATTTAGTAAGATCGTGCGAAAATGCCAAAATAACACGTCAAATTTTCTCAAAAAAAGTTGAAAGACCAATGTTGTGGGTGTATGGAGGTCCCAAAAAGAGCCAAGAATTTGGTTTCGGCAGATTCCGAGAACGTTGATATGTTCGCAATCTCGTAAGATCGTGCGATAATGCCAAAATAACACGTCAGATTTTCTCAAAAAAAGTTGAAAGATCAATGTTGTGGGTGTATGGAGGTCCCAAAAAGAGCAAGAATTTGGTTTCGGCATATTCCGAGAACGTTGATTTGTTCGCAATTTAGTAAGATCGTGCGAAAATGCCAAAATAACACGTCAAATTTTCTCAAAAAAAGTTGAAAGACCAATGTTGTGGGTGTATGGAGGTCCCAAAAAGAGCCAAGAATTTGGTTTCGGCAGATTCCGAGAACGTTGATATGTTCGCAATCTCGTAAGATCGTGCGAAAATGCCAAAATAACACGTCAAATTTTCTCAAAAAAAGTTGAAAGACCAATGTTGTGGGTGTATGGAGGTCCCAAAAAGAGCCAAGAATTTAGTTTCGGCATATTCCGAGAACGTTGATATGTTCGCAATCTCGTAAGATCGTGCGAAAATGCCAAAATAACACGTCAAATTTTCTAAAAAAAAGTTGAAAGATCAATGTTGTGGGTGTATGGAGGTCCCAAAAAGTGGCAAGAATTTGGTTTCGGTAGATTCCGAGAACGTTAATAGGTTAGCAATCTCGTAACATCGTGCTAAAATGCCAAAATAACACGTCAAATTTTCTAAAAAAAAGTTGAAAGATCATTGTTGTGGGTGTATGGAGGTCCCAAAAACAGCCAAGAATTTGGTTTCGGCAGATTCCGAGAACGTTGATTTGTTCGCAATCTCGTAAGATCGTGCGAAAATGCCAAAATAACACATAAAAATTTCTAAAAAAAAGTTGAAAGACCAATGTTGTGGGTGTATGGAGGTCCCAAAAAGAGCCAAGAATTTAGTTTCGGCATATTCCGAGAACGTTGATATGTTCGCAATCTCGTAAGATCGTGCGAAAATGCCAAAATAACACGTCAAATTTTCTCAAAAAAGGTTAAAAGATCAATGTTTTGGGTGTATGGAGGTCCCAAAAACAGCCAAGAATTTGGTTTCGGCAGATTCCGAGAACGTTGATTTGTTCGCAATGTAGTAAGATCGTGCGAAAATGCCAAAATAACACGTCAAATTTTCTCAAAAAATGTTGAAAGACCAATGTTGTGGGTGTATGGAGGTCCCAAAAAGAGCCAAGAATTTGGTTTCGGCAGATTCCGAGAACGTTGATATGTTCGCAATCTCGTAAGATCGTGCGATAATGCCAAAATAACACGTCAAATTTTCTCAAAAAAAGTTGAAAGATCAATGTTGTGGGTGTATGGAGGTCCCAAAAAGAGAAAGAATTTGGTTTCGGCAGATTCCGAGAAAGTTGATATGTTCGCAATCTCGTAAGATAGTTCGGAAATGCCAAAATAACACGTCAAATTTTCTAAAAAAAAGTTGAAAGATCAATGTTGTGGGTGTATTGAGGTCCCAAAAAGAGCCAAGAATTTGGTTTCGGTAGATTCCGAGAACGTTAATATGTTAGCAAACTCGTAACATCGTGCGAAAATGCCAAAATAACACGTCAAATTTTCTAAAAAAAAGTTGAAAGATCAATGTTGTGGGTGTATAGAGGTCCCAAAAAGTGGCAAGAATTTGGTTTCGGTAGATTCCGAGAACGTTAATATGTTAGCAATCTCGTAACATCGTGCTAAAATGCCAAAATAACACGTCAAATTTTCTAAAAAAAAGTTGAAAGATCATTGTTGTGGGTGTATGGAGGTCCCAAAAACAGCCAAGAATTTGGTTTCGGCAGATTCCGAGAACGTTGATATGTTCGCAATCTCGTAAGATCGTGCGATAATGCCAAAATAACACGTCAAATTTTCTCAAAAAAAGTTGAAAGATCAATCTTGTGGGTGTATGGAGGTCCCAAAAAGAGCAAGAATTTGGTTTCGGCAGATTCCGAAAAAGTTGATATGTTCGCAATCTCGTAAGATAGTTCGGAAATGCCAAAATAACACGTCAAATTTTCTAAAAAAAAGTTGAAAGATCAATGTTGTGGGTGTATGGAGGTCCCAAAAAGTGGCAAGAATTTGGTTTCGGTAGATTCCGAGAACGTTAATATGTTATCAATCTCGTAACATCGTGCTAAAATGCCAAAATAACACGTCAAATTTTCTAAAAAAAAGTTGAAAGATCATTGTTGTGGGTGTATGGAGGTCCCAAAAACAGCCAAGAATTTGGTTTCGGCAGATTCCGAGAACGTTGATTTGTTCGCAATCTCGTAAGATCGTGCGAAAATGCCAAAATAACACATAAAAATTTCTAAAAAAAAGTTGAAAGACCAATGTTGTGGGTGTATGGAGGTCCCAAAAAGAGCCAAGAATTTAGTTTCGGCATATTCCGAGAACGTTGATATGTTCGCAATCTCGTAAGATCGTGCGAAAATGCCAAAATAACACGTCAAATTTTCTCAAAAAAAGTTAAAAGATCAATGTTTTGGGTGTATGGAGGTCCCAAAAACAGCCAAGAATTTGGTTTCGGCAGATTCCGAGAACGTTGATTTGTTCGCAATTTAGTAAGATCGTGCGAAAATGCCAAAATAACACGTCAAATTTTCTCAAAAAATGTTGAAAGACCAATGTTGTGGGTGTATGGAGGTCCCAAAAAGAGCCAAGAATTTGGTTTCGGCAGATTCCGAGAACGTTGATATGTTCGCAATCTCGTAAGATCGTGCGATAATGCCAAAATAACACGTCAAATTTTCTCAAAAAAAGTTGAAAGATCAATGTTGTGGGTGTATGGAGGTCCCAAAAAGAGCCAAGAATTTAGTTTCGGCATATTCCGAGAACGTTGATATGTTCGCAATCTCGTAAGATCGTGCGAAAATGCCAAAATAACACGTCAAATTTTCTCAAAAAGAGTTAAAAGATCAATGTTTTGGGTGTATGGAGGTCCCAAAAACAGCCAAGAATTTGGTTTCGGCAGATTCCGAGAACGTTGATTTGTTCGCAATTTAGTAAGATCGTGCGAAAATGCCAAAATAACACGTCAAATTTTCTAAAAAAAAGTTGAAAGATCAATGTTGTTCGTGTATGGAGGTCCCAAAAAGTGGCAAGAATTTGGTTTCGGTAGATTCCGAGAACGTTAATATGTTAGCAATCTCGTAACATCGTGCTAAAATGCCAAAATAACACGTCAAATTTTCTAAAAAAAAGTTGAAAGATCATTGTTGTGGGTGTATGGAGGTCCCAAAAACAGCCAAGAATTTGGTTTCGGCAGATTCCGAGAACGTTGATATGTTCGCAATCTCGTAAGATCGTGCGATAATGCCAAAATAACACGTCAAATTTTCTCAAAAAAAGTTGAAAGATCAATGTTGTGGGTGTATGGAGGTCCCAAAAAGAGCAAGAATTTGGTTTCGGCAGATTCCGAGAAAGTTGATATGTTCGCAATCTCGTAAGATAGTTCGGAAATGCCAAAATAACACGTCAAATTTTCTAAAAAAAAGTTGAAAGATCAATGTTGTGTGTGTATTGAGGTCCCAAAAAGAGCCAAGAATTTGGTTTCGGTAGATTCCAAGAACGTTAATATGTTAGCAAACTCGTAACATCGTGCGAAAATGCCAAAATAACACGTCAAATTTTCTAAAAAAAAGTTGAAAGATCAATGTTGTGGGTGTATGGAGGTCCCAAAAAGTGGCAAGAATTTGGTTTCGGTAGATTCCGAGAACGTTAATATGTTAGCAATCTCGTAACATCGTGCTAAAATGCCAAAATAACACGTCAAATTTTCTAAAAAAAAGTTGAAAGATCAATGTTGTGGGTGTATTGAGGTCCCAAAAAGAGCCAAGAATTTGGTTTCGGTAGATTCCGAGAACGTTAATATGTTAGCAATCTCGTGACATCGTGCGAAAATGCCAAAATAACACATCAAATTTTCTAAAAAAAAGTTGAAAGATCATTGTTGTGGGTGTATGGAGGTCCCAAAAACAGCCAAGAATTTGGTTTCGGCAGATTCCGAGAACGTTGATATGTTCGCAATCTCGTAAGATCGTGCGAAAATGCCAAAATAACACGTCAAATTTTCTCAAAAAAAGTTGAAAGATCAATGTTGTGGGTGTATGGAGCTCCCAAAAAGAGCAAGAATTTGGTTTCGGCAGATTCCGAGAAAGTTGATATGTTCGCAATCTCGTAAGATAGTTCGGAAATGCCAAAATAACACGTCAAATTTTCTAAAAAAAAGTTGAAAGATCAATGTTGTGGGTGTATGGAGGTCCCAAAAAGAGCCAAGAATTTGGTTTCGGTAGATTCCGAGAACGTTAATATGTTAGGAAACTCGTAACATCGTGCTAAAATGCCAAAATAACACGTCAAATTTTCTAAAAAAAAGTTGAAAGATCAATGTTGTGGGTGTATTGAGGTCCCAAAAAGAGCCAAGAATTTGGTTTCGGTAGATTCCGAGAACGTTAATATGTTAGCAATCTCGTGACATCGTGCGAAAATGCCAAAATAACACATCAAATTTTCTAAAAAAAAGTTGAAAGATCATTGTTGTGGGTGTATGGAGGTCCCAAAAACAGCCAAGAATTTGGTTTCGGCAGATTCCGAGAACGTTGATATGTTCGCAATCTCGTAAGATCGTGCGAAAATGCCAAAATAACACGTCAAATTTTCTCAAAAAAAGTTGAAAGAGCAATGTTATGGGTGTATGGAGGTCCCAAAAAGAGCCAAGAATTTAGTTTCGGCATATTCCGAGAACGTTGATATGTTCGCAATCTCGTAAGATCGTGCGAAAATGCCAAAATAACACGTCAAATTTTCTCAAAAAAAGTTAAAAGATCAATGTTTTGGGTGTATGGAGGTCCCAAAAACAGCCAAGAATTTGGTTTCGGCAGATTCCGAGAACGTTGATTTGTTCGCAATTTAGTAAGATCGTGCGAAAATGCCAAAATAACACGTCAAATTTTCTCAAAAAAAGTTGAAAGACCAATGTTGTGGGTGTATGGAGGTCCCAAAAAGAGCCAAGAATTTGGTTTCGGCAGATTCCGAGAACGTTGATATGTTCGCAATCTCGTAAGATCGTGCGATAATGCCAAAATAACACGTCAAATTTTCTCAAAAAAAGTTGAAAGATCAATGTTGTGGGTGTATGGAGGTCCCAAAAAGAGCAAGAATTTGGTTTCGGCAGATTCCGAGAAAGTTGATATGTTCGCAATCTCGTAAGATAGTTCGGAAATGCCAAAATAACACGTCAAATTTTCTAAAAAAAAGTTGAAAGATCAATGTTGTGGGTGTATGGAGGTCCCAAAAAGAGCCAAGAATTTGGTTTCGGCAGATTCCGAGAACGTTGATTTGTTCGCAATCTCGTAAGATCGTGCGAAAATGCCAAAATAACACGTCAAATTTTCTCAAAAAAAGTTGAAAGAGCAATGTTATGGGTGTATGGAGGTCCCAAAAAGAGCCAAGAATTTAGTTTCGGCATATTCCGAGAACGTTGATATGTTCGCAATCTCGTAAGATTGTGCGAAAATGCCAAAATAACACGTCAAATTTTCTAAAAAAAAGTTGAAAGATCAATGTTGTGGGTGTATGGAGGTCCCAAAAAGAGCCAAGAATTTAGTTTAGGCATATTCCGAGAACGTTGATATGTTCGCAATCTCGTAAGATCGTGCGAAAATGCCAAAATAACACGTCAAATTTTCTAAAAAAAAGTTGAAAGATCAATGTTGTGGGTGTATGGAGGTCCCAAAAAGAGCCAAGAATTTAGTTTCGGCATATTCCGAGAACGTTGATATGTTCGCAATCTCGTAAGATCGTGCGAAAATGCCAAAATAACACGTCAAATTTTCTCAAAAAAAGTTAAAAGATCAATGTTTTGGGTGTATGGAGGTCCCAAAAACAGCCAAGAATTTGGTTTCGGCAGATTCCGAGAACGTTGATTTGTTCGCAATTTAGTAAGATCGTGCGAAAATGCCAAAATAACACGTCAAATTTTCTCAAAAAAAGTTGAAAGACCAATGTTGTGGGTGTATGGAGGTCCCAAAAAGAGCCAAGAATTTGGTTTCGGCAGATTCCGAGAACGTTGATATGTTCGCAATCTCGTAAGATCGTGCGATAATGCCAAAATAACACGTCAAATTTTCTCAAAAAAAGTTGAAAGATCAATGTTGTGGGTGTATGGAGGTCCCAAAAAGAGCAAGAATTTGGTTTCGGCAGATTCCGAGAAAGTTGATATGTTCGCAATCTCGTAAGATAGTTCGGAAATGCCAAAATAACACGTCAAATTTTCTAAAAAAAAGTTGAAAGATCAATGTTGTGGGTGTATTGAGGTCCCAAAAAGAGCCAAGAATTTGGTTTCGGTAGATTCCGAGAACGTTAATATGTTAGCAAACTCGTAACATCGTGCGAAAATGCCAAAATAACACGTCAAATTTTCTCAAAAAAAGTTGAAAGACCAATGTTGTGGGTGTATGGAGGTCCCAAAAAGAGCCAAGAATTTAGTTTCGGCATATTCCGAGAACGTTGATATGTTCGCAATCTCGTAAGATCGTGCGAAAATGCCAAAATAACACGTCAAATTTTCTAAAAAAAAGTTGAAAGATCAATGTTGTGGGTGTATGGAGGTCCCAAAAAGTGGCAAGAATTTGGTTTCGGTAGATTCCGAGAACGTTAATATGTTAGCAATCTCGTAACATCGTGCTAAAATGCCAAAATAACACGTCAAATTTTCTAAAAAAAAGTTGAAAGATCATTGTTGTGGGTGTATGGAGGTCCCAAAAACAGCCAAGAATTTGGTTTCGGCAGATTCCGAGAACGTTGATTTGTTCGCAATCTCGTAAGATCGTGCGAAAATGCCAAAATAACACATCAAAATTTCTAAAAAAAAGTTGAAAGACCAATGTTGTGGGTGTATGGAGGTCCCAAAAAGAGCCAAGAATTTGGTTTCGGCAGATTCCGAGAACGTTGATATGTTCGCAATGTCGTAAGATCGTTCGGAAATGCCAAAATAACACGTCAAATTTTCTCAAAAAAAGTTGAAAGATCAATGTTGTGGGTGTATGGAGGTCCCAAAAAGAGCAAGAATTTGGTTTCGGCAGATTCCGAGAAAGTTGATATGTTCGCAATCTCGTAAGATAGTTCGGAAATGCCAAAATAACACGTCAAATTTTCTAAAAAAAAGTTGAAAGATCAATGTTGTGGGTGTATTGAGGTCCCAAAAAGAGCCAAGAATTTGGTTTCGGTAGATTCCGAGAACGTTAATATGTTAGCAAACTCGTAACATCGTGCGAAAATGCCAAAATAACACGTCAAATTTTCTAAAAAAAAGTTGAAAGATCAATGTTGTGGGTGTATGGAGGTCCCAAAAAGTGGCAAGAATTTGGTTTCGGTAGATTCCGAGAACGTTAATATGTTATCAATCTCGTAACATCGTGCTAAAATGCCAAAATAACACGTCAAATTTTCTAAAAAAAAGTTGAAAGATCATTGTTGTGGGTGTATGGAGGTCCCAAAAACAGCCAAGAATTTGGTTTCGGCAGATTCCGAGAACGTTGATTTGTTCGCAATCTCGTAAGATCGTGCGAAAATGCCAAAATAACACATCAAAATTTCTAAAAAAAAGTTGAAAGACCAATGTTGTGGGTGTATGGAGGTCCCAAAAAGAGCCAAGAATTTGGTTTCGGCAGATTCCGAGAACGTTGATATGTTCGCAATGTCGTAAGATCGTTCGGAAATGCCAAAATAACACGTCAAATTTTCTCAAAAAAAGTTGAAAGATCAATGTTGTGGGTGTATGGAGGTCCCAAAAAGAGCAAGAATTTGGTTTCGGCAGATTCCGAGAAAGTTGATATGTTCGCAATCTCGTAAGATAGTTCGGAAATGCCAAAATAACACGTCAAATTTTCTAAAAAAAAGTTGAAAGATCAATGTTGTGGGTGTATTGAGGTCCCAAAAAGAGCCAAGAATTTGGTTTCGGTAGATTCCGAGAACGTTAATATGTTAGCAAACTCGTAACATCGTGCGAAAATGCCAAAATAACACGTCAAATTTTCTAAAAAAAAGTTGAAAGATCAATGTTGTGGGTGTATGGAGGTCCCAAAAAGTGGCAAGAATTTGGTTTCGGTAGATTCCGAGAACGTTAATATGTTATCAATCTCGTAACATCGTGCTAAAATGCCAAAATAACACGTCAAATTTTCTAAAAAAAAGTTGAAAGATCATTGTTGTGGGTGTATGGAGGTCCCAAAAACAGCCAAGAATTTGGTTTCGGCAGATTCCGAGAACGTTGATTTGTTCGCAATCTCGTAAGATCGTGCGAAAATGCCAAAATAACACGTCAAATTTTCTCAAAAAAAGTTGAAAGATCAATGTTGTGGGTGTATGGAGGTCCCAAAAAGAGCAAGAATTTGGTTTCGGCAGATTCCGAGAAAGTTGATATGTTCGCAATCTCGTAAGATAGTTCGGAAATGCCAAAATAACACGTCAAATTTTCTAAAAAAAAGTTGAAAGATCAATGTTGTGGGTGTATGGAGGTCCCAAAAAGAGCCAAGAATTTGGTTTCGGTAGATTCCGAGAACGTTAATATGTTAGGAAACTCGTAACATCGTGCTAAAATGCCAAAATAACACGTCAAATTTTCTAAAAAAAAGTTGAAAGATCAATGTTGTGGGTGTATTGAGGTCCCAAAAAGAGCCAAGAATTTGGTTTCGGTAGATTCCGAGAACGTTAATATGTTAGCAATCTCGTGACATCGTGCGAAAATGCCAAAATAACACATCAAATTTTCTAAAAAAAAGTTGAAAGATCATTGTTGTGGGTGTATGGAGGTCCCAAAAACAGCCAAGAATTTGGTTTCGGCAGATTCCGAGAACGTTGATTTGTTCGCAATCTCGTAAGATCGTGCGAAAATGCCAAAATAACACATCAAAATTTCTAAAAAAAAGTTGAAAGACCAATGTTGTGGGTGTATGGAGGTCCCAAAAAGAGCCAAGAATTTGGTTTCGGCAGATTCCGAGAACGTTGATATGTTCGCAATCTCGTAAGATCGTGCGATAATGCCAAAATAACACGTCAAATTTTCTCAAAAAAAGTTGAAAGATCAATGTTGTGGGTGTATGGAGGTCCCAAAAAGAGCAAGAATTTGGTTTCGGCAGATTCCGAGAAAGTTGATATGTTCGCAATCTCGTAAGATAGTTCGGAAATGCCAAAATAACACGTCAAATTTTCTAAAAAAAAGTTGAAAGATCAATGTTGTGGGTGTATTGAGGTCCCAAAAAGAGCCAAGAATTTGGTTTCGGTAGATTCCGAGAACGTTAATATGTTAGCAAACTCGTAACATCGTGCGAAAATGCCAAAATAACACGTCAAATTTTCTCAAAAAAAGTTGAAAGACCAATGTTGTGGGTGTATGGAGGTCCCAAAAAGAGCCAAGAATTTAGTTTCGGCATATTCCGAGAACGTTGATATGTTCGCAATCTCGTAAGATCGTGCGAAAATGCCAAAATAACACGTCAAATTTTCTAAAAAAAAGTTGAAAGATCAATGTTGTGGGTGTATGGAGGTCCCAAAAAGTGGCAAGAATTTGGTTTCGGTAGATTCCGAGAACGTTAATATGTTAGCAATCTCGTAACATCGTGCTAAAATGCCAAAATAACACGTCAAATTTTCTAAAAAAAAGTAGAAAGATCATTGTTGTGGGTGTATGGAGGTCCCAAAAACAGCCAAGAATTTGGTTTCGGCAGATTCCGAGAACGTTGATTTGTTCGCAATCTCGTAAGATCGTGCGAAAATGCCAAAATAACACATCAAAATTTCTAAAAAAAAGTTGAAAGACCAATGTTGTGGGTGTATGGAGGTCCCAAAAAGAGCCAAGAATTTGGTTTCGGCAGATTCCGAGAACGTTGATATGTTCGCAATGTCGTAAGATCGTTCGGAAATGCCAAAATAACACGTCAAATTTTCTCAAAAAAAGTTGAAAGATCAATGTTGTGGGTGTATGGAGGTCCCAAAAAGAGCAAGAATTTGGTTTCGGCAGATTCCGAGAAAGTTGATATGTTCGCAATCTCGTAAGATAGTTCGGAAATGCCAAAATAACACGTCAAATTTTCTAAAAAAAAGTTGAAAGATCAATGTTGTGGGTGTATTGAGGTCCCAAAAAGAGCCAAGAATTTGGTTTCGGTAGATTCCGAGAACGTTAATATGTTAGCAAACTCGTAACATCGTGCGAAAATGCCAAAATAACACGTCAAATTTTCTAAAAAAAAGTTGAAAGATCAATGTTGTGGGTGTATGGAGGTCCCAAAAAGTGGCAAGAATTTGGTTTCGGTAGATTCCGAGAACGTTAATATGTTATCAATCTCGTAACATCGTGCTAAAATGCCAAAATAACACGTCAAATTTTCTAAAAAAAAGTTGAAAGATCATTGTTGTGGGTGTATGGAGGTCCCAAAAACAGCCAAGAATTTGGTTTCGGCAGATTCCGAGAACGTTGATTTGTTCGCAATCTCGTAAGATCGTGCGAAAATGCCAAAATAACACATAAAAATTTCTAAAAAAAAGTTGAAAGACCAATGTTGTGGGTGTATGGAGGTCCCAAAAAGAGCCAAGAATTTAGTTTCGGCATATTCCGAGAACGTTGATATGTTCGCAATCTCGTAAGATCGTGCGAAAATGCCAAAATAACACGTCAAATTTTCTCAAAAAAAGTTAAAAGATCAATGTTGTGGGTGTATGGAGGTCCCAAAAAGAGCCAAGAATTTGGTTTCGGTAGATTCCGAGAACGTTAATATGTTAGCAAACTCGTAACATCGTGCTAAAATGCCAAAATAACACGTCAAATTTTCTAAAAAAAAGTTGAAAGATCAATGTTGTGGGTGTATGGAGGTCCCAAAAAGAGCAAGAATTTGGTTTCGGCAGATTCCGAGAAAGTTGATATGTTCGCAATCTCGTAAGATAGTTCGGAAATGCCAAAATAACACGTCAAATTTTCTAAAAAAAAGTTGAAAGATCAATGTTGTGGGTGTATGGAGGTCCCAAAAAGAGCCAAGAATTTGGTTTCGGTAGATTCCGAGAACGTTAATATGTTAGCAAACTCGTAACATCGTGCTAAAATGCCAAAATAACACGTCAAATTTTCTAAAAAAAAGTTGAAAGATCAATGTTGTGGGTGTATTGAGGTCCCAAAAAGAGCCAAGAATTTGGTTTCGGTAGATTCCGAGAACGTTAATATGTTAGCAATCTCGTGACATCGTGCGAAAATGCCAAAATAACACATCAAATTTTCTAAAAAAAAGTTGAAAGATCATTGTTGTGGGTGTATGGAGGTCCCAAAAACAGCCAAGAATTTGGTTTCGGCAGATTCCGAGAACGTTGATATGTTCGCAATCTCGTAAGATCGTGCGAAAATGCCAAAATAACACGTCAAATTTTCTCAAAAAAAGTTGAAAGAGCAATGTTATGGGTGTATGGAGGTCCCAAAAAGAGCCAAGAATTTAGTTTCGGCATATTCCGAGAACGTTGATATGTTCGCAATCTCGTAAGATCGTGCGAAAATGCCAAAATAACACGTCAAATTTTCTCAAAAAAAGTTAAAAGATCAATGTTTTGGGTGTATGGAGGTCCCAAAAACAGCCAAGAATTTGGTTTCGGCAGATTCCGAGAACGTTGATTTGTTCGCAATTTAGTAAGATCGTGCGAAAATGCCAAAATAACACGTCAAAATTTCTAAAAAAAAGTTGAAAGACCAATGTTGTGGGTGTATGGAGGTCCCAAAAAGAGCCAAGAATTTGGTTTCGGCAGATTCCGAGAACGTTGATATGTTCGCAATCTCGTAAGATCGTGCGATAATGCCAAAATAACACGTCAAATTTTCTCAAAAAAAGTTGAAAGATCAATGTTGTGGGTGTATGGAGGTCCCAAAAAGAGCAAGAATTTGGTTTCGGCAGATTCCGAGAAAGTTGATATGTTCGCAATCTCGTAAGATAGTTCGGAAATGCCAAAATAACACGTCAAATTTTCTAAAAAAAAGTTGAAAGATCAATGTTGTGGGTGTATTGAGGTCCCAAAAAGAGCCAAGAATTTGGTTTCGGTAGATTCCGAGAACGTTAATATGTTAGCAAACTCGTAACATCGTGCGAAAATGCCAAAATAACACGTCAAATTTTCTCAAAAAAAGTTGAAAGACCAATGTTGTGGGTGTATGGAGGTCCCAAAAAGAGCCAAGAATTTAGTTTCGGCATATTCCGAGAACGTTGATATGTTCGCAATCTCGTAAGATCGTGCGAAAATGCCAAAATAACACGTCAAATTTTCTAAAAAAAAGTTGAAAGATCAATGTTGTGGGTGTATGGAGGTCCCAAAAAGTGGCAAGAATTTGGTTTCGGTAGATTCCGAGAACGTTAATATGTTAGCAATCTCGTAACATCGTGCTAAAATGCCAAAATAACACGTCAAATTTTCTAAAAAAAAGTTGAAAGATCATTGTTGTGGGTGTATGGAGGTCCCAAAAACAGCCAAGAATTTGGTTTCGGCAGATTCCGAGAACGTTGATTTGTTCGCAATCTCGTAAGATCGTGCGAAAATGCCAAAATAACACATCAAAATTTCTAAAAAAAAGTTGAAAGACCAATGTTGTGGGTGTATGGAGGTCCCAAAAAGAGCCAAGAATTTGGTTTCGGCAGATTCCGAGAACGTTGATATGTTCGCAATGTCGTAAGATCGTTCGGAAATGCCAAAATAACACGTCAAATTTTCTCAAAAAAAGTTGAAAGATCAATGTTGTGGGTGTATGGAGGTCCCAAAAAGAGCAAGAATTTGGTTTCGGCAGATTCCGAGAAAGTTGATATGTTCGCAATCTCGTAAGATAGTTCGGAAATGCCAAAATAACACGTCAAATTTTCTAAAAAAAAGTTGAAAGATCAATGTTGTGGGTGTATTGAGGTCCCAAAAAGAGCCAAGAATTTGGTTTCGGTAGATTCCGAGAACGTTAATATGTTAGCAAACTCGTAACATCGTGCGAAAATGCCAAAATAACACGTCAAATTTTCTAAAAAAAAGTTGAAAGATCAATGTTGTGGGTGTATGGAGGTCCCAAAAAGTGGCAAGAATTTGGTTTCGGTAGATTCCGAGAACGTTAATATGTTATCAATCTCGTAACATCGTGCTAAAATGCCAAAATAACACGTCAAATTTTCTAAAAAAAAGTTGAAAGATCATTGTTGTGGGTGTATGGAGGTCCCAAAAACAGCCAAGAATTTGGTTTCGGCAGATTCCGAGAACGTTGATTTGTTCGCAATCTCGTAAGATCGTGCGAAAATGCCAAAATAACACATCAAAATTTCTAAAAAAAAGTTGAAAGACCAATGTTGTGGGTGTATGGAGGTCCCAAAAAGAGCCAAGAATTTGGTTTCGGCAGATTCCGAGAACGTTGATATGTTCGCAATGTCGTAAGATCGTTCGGAAATGCCAAAATAACACGTCAAATTTTCTCAAAAAAAGTTGAAAGATCAATGTTGTGGGTGTATGGAGGTCCCAAAAAGAGCAAGAATTTGGTTTCGGCAGATTCCGAGAAAGTTGATATGTTCGCAATCTCGTAAGATAGTTCGGAAATGCCAAAATAACACGTCAAATTTTCTAAAAAAAAGTTGAAAGATCAATGTTGTGGGTGTATTGAGGTCCCAAAAAGAGCCAAGAATTTGGTTTCGGTAGATTCCGAGAACGTTAATATGTTAGCAAACTCGTAACATCGTGCGAAAATGCCAAAATAACACGTCAAATTTTCTAAAAAAAAGTTGAAAGATCAATGTTGTGGGTGTATGGAGGTCCCAAAAAGTGGCAAGAATTTGGTTTCGGTAGATTCCGAGAACGTTAATATGTTATCAATCTCGTAACATCGTGCTAAAATGCCAAAATAACACGTCAAATTTTCTAAAAAAAAGTTGAAAGATCATTGTTGTGGGTGTATGGAGGTCCCAAAAACAGCCAAGAATTTGGTTTCGGCAGATTCCGAGAACGTTGATTTGTTCGCAATCTCGTAAGATCGTGCGAAAATGCCAAAATAACACGTCAAATTTTCTCAAAAAAAGTTGAAAGATCAATGTTGTGGGTGTATGGAGGTCCCAAAAAGAGCAAGAATTTGGTTTCGGCAGATTCCGAGAAAGTTGATATGTTCGCAATCTCGTAAGATAGTTCGGAAATGCCAAAATAACACGTCAAATTTTCTAAAAAAAAGTTGAAAGATCAATGTTGTGGGTGTATGGAGGTCCCAAAAAGAGCCAAGAATTTGGTTTCGGTAGATTCCGAGAACGTTAATATGTTAGGAAACTCGTAACATCGTGCTAAAATGCCAAAATAACACGTCAAATTTTCTAAAAAAAAGTTGAAAGATCAATGTTGTGGGTGTATTGAGGTCCCAAAAAGAGCCAAGAATTTGGTTTCGGTAGATTCCGAGAACGTTAATATGTTAGCAATCTCGTGACATCGTGCGAAAATGCCAAAATAACACATCAAATTTTCTAAAAAAAAGTTGAAAGATCATTGTTGTGGGTGTATGGAGGTCCCAAAAACAGCCAAGAATTTGGTTTCGGCAGATTCCGAGAACGTTGATTTGTTCGCAATCTCGTAAGATCGTGCGAAAATGCCAAAATAACACATCAAAATTTCTAAAAAAAAGTTGAAAGACCAATGTTGTGGGTGTATGGAGGTCCCAAAAAGAGCCAAGAATTTGGTTTCGGCAGATTCCGAGAACGTTGATATGTTCGCAATCTCGTAAGATCGTGCGATAATGCCAAAATAACACGTCAAATTTTCTCAAAAAAAGTTGAAAGATCAATGTTGTGGGTGTATGGAGGTCCCAAAAAGAGCAAGAATTTGGTTTCGGCAGATTCCGAGAAAGTTGATATGTTCGCAATCTCGTAAGATAGTTCGGAAATGCCAAAATAACACGTCAAATTTTCTAAAAAAAAGTTGAAAGATCAATGTTGTGGGTGTATTGAGGTCCCAAAAAGAGCCAAGAATTTGGTTTCGGTAGATTCCGAGAACGTTAATATGTTAGCAAACTCGTAACATCGTGCGAAAATGCCAAAATAACACGTCAAATTTTCTCAAAAAAAGTTGAAAGACCAATGTTGTGGGTGTATGGAGGTCCCAAAAAGAGCCAAGAATTTAGTTTCGGCATATTCCGAGAACGTTGATATGTTCGCAATCTCGTAAGATCGTGCGAAAATGCCAAAATAACACGTCAAATTTTCTAAAAAAAAGTTGAAAGATCAATGTTGTGGGTGTATGGAGGTCCCAAAAAGTGGCAAGAATTTGGTTTCGGTAGATTCCGAGAACGTTAATATGTTAGCAATCTCGTAACATCGTGCTAAAATGCCAAAATAACACGTCAAATTTTCTAAAAAAAAGTAGAAAGATCATTGTTGTGGGTGTATGGAGGTCCCAAAAACAGCCAAGAATTTGGTTTCGGCAGATTCCGAGAACGTTGATTTGTTCGCAATCTCGTAAGATCGTGCGAAAATGCCAAAATAACACATCAAAATTTCTAAAAAAAAGTTGAAAGACCAATGTTGTGGGTGTATGGAGGTCCCAAAAAGAGCCAAGAATTTGGTTTCGGCAGATTCCGAGAACGTTGATATGTTCGCAATGTCGTAAGATCGTTCGGAAATGCCAAAATAACACGTCAAATTTTCTCAAAAAAAGTTGAAAAATCAATGTTGTGGGTGTATGGAGGTCCCAAAAAGAGCAAGAATTTGGTTTCGGCAGATTCCGAGAAAGTTGATATGTTCGCAATCTCGTAAGATAGTTCGGAAATGCCAAAATAACACGTCAAATTTTCTAAAAAAAAGTTGAAAGATCAATGTTGTGGGTGTATTGAGGTCCCAAAAAGAGCCAAGAATTTGGTTTCGGTAGATTCCGAGAACGTTAATATGTTAGCAAACTCGTAACATCGTGCGAAAATGCCAAAATAACACGTCAAATTTTCTAAAAAAAAGTTGAAAGATCAATGTTGTGGGTGTATGGAGGTCCCAAAAAGTGGCAAGAATTTGGTTTCGGTAGATTCCGAGAACGTTAATATGTTATCAATCTCGTAACATCGTGCTAAAATGCCAAAATAACACGTCAAATTTTCTAAAAAAAAGTTGAAAGATCATTGTTGTGGGTGTATGGAGGTCCCAAAAACAGCCAAGAATTTGGTTTCGGCAGATTCCGAGAACGTTGATTTGTTCGCAATCTCGTAAGATCGTGCGAAAATGCCAAAATAACACATAAAAATTTCTAAAAAAAAGTTGAAAGACCAATGTTGTGGGTGTATGGAGGTCCCAAAAAGAGCCAAGAATTTAGTTTCGGCATATTCCGAGAACGTTGATATGTTCGCAATCTCGTAAGATCGTGCGAAAATGCCAAAATAACACGTCAAATTTTCTCAAAAAAAGTTAAAAGATCAATGTTGTGGGTGTATGGAGGTCCCAAAAAGAGCCAAGAATTTGGTTTCGGTAGATTCCGAGAACGTTAATATGTTAGCAAACTCGTAACATCGTGCTAAAATGCCAAAATAACACGTCAAATTTTCTAAAAAAAAGTTGAAAGATCAATGTTGTGGGTGTATGGAGGTCCCAAAAAGAGCAAGAATTTGGTTTCGGCAGATTCCGAGAAAGTTGATATGTTCGCAATCTCGTAAGATAGTTCGGAAATGCCAAAATAACACGTCAAATTTTCTAAAAAAAAGTTGAAAGATCAATGTTGTGGGTGTATGGAGGTCCCAAAAAGAGCCAAGAATTTGGTTTCGGTAGATTCCGAGAACGTTAATATGTTAGCAAACTCGTAACATCGTGCTAAAATGCCAAAATAACACGTCAAATTTTCTAAAAAAAAGTTGAAAGATCAATGTTGTGGGTGTATTGAGGTCCCAAAAAGAGCCAAGAATTTGGTTTCGGTAGATTCCGAGAACGTTAATATGTTAGCAATCTCGTGACATCGTGCGAAAATGCCAAAATAACACATCAAATTTTCTAAAAAAAAGTTGAAAGATCATTGTTGTGGGTGTATGGAGGTCCCAAAAACAGCCAAGAATTTGGTTTCGGCAGATTCCGAGAACGTTGATATGTTCGCAATCTCGTAAGATCGTGCGAAAATGCCAAAATAACACGTCAAATTTTCTCAAAAAAAGTTGAAAGAGCAATGTTATGGGTGTATGGAGGTCCCAAAAAGAGCCAAGAATTTAGTTTCGGCATATTCCGAGAACGTTGATATGTTCGCAATCTCGTAAGATCGTGCGAAAATGCCAAAATAACACGTCAAATTTTCTCAAAAAAAGTTAAAAGATCAATGTTTTGGGTGTATGGAGGTCCCAAAAACAGCCAAGAATTTGGTTTCGGCAGATTCCGAGAACGTTGATTTGTTCGCAATTTAGTAAGATCGTGCGAAAATGCCAAAATAACACGTCAAAATTTCTAAAAAAAAGTTGAAAGACCAATGTTGTGGGTGTATGGAGGTCCCAAAAAGAGCCAAGAATTTGGTTTCGGCAGATTCCGAGAACGTTGATATGTTCGCAATCTCGTAAGATCGTGCGATAATGCCAAAATAACACGTCAAATTTTCTCAAAAAAAGTTGAAAGATCAATGTTGTGGGTGTATGGAGGTCCCAAAAAGAGCAAGAATTTGGTTTCGGCAGATTCCGAGAAAGTTGATATGTTCGCAATCTCGTAAGATAGTTCGGAAATGCCAAAATAACACGTCAAATTTTCTAAAAAAAAGTTGAAAGATCAATGTTGTGGGTGTATTGAGGTCCCAAAAAGAGCCAAGAATTTGGTTTCGGTAGATTCCGAGAACGTTAATATGTTAGCAAACTCGTAACATCGTGCGAAAATGCCAAAATAACACGTCAAATTTTCTCAAAAAAAGTTGAAAGACCAATGTTGTGGGTGTATGGAGGTCCCAAAAAGAGCCAAGAATTTAGTTTCGGCATATTCCGAGAACGTTGATATGTTCGCAATCTCGTAAGATCGTGCGAAAATGCCAAAATAACACGTCAAATTTTCTAAAAAAAAGTTGAAAGATCAATGTTGTGGGTGTATGGAGGTCCCAAAAAGTGGCAAGAATTTGGTTTCGGTAGATTCCGAGAACGTTAATATGTTAGCAATCTCGTAACATCGTGCTAAAATGCCAAAATAACACGTCAAATTTTCTAAAAAAAAGTTGAAAGATCATTGTTGTGGGTGTATGGAGGTCCCAAAAACAGCCAAGAATTTGGTTTCGGCAGATTCCGAGAACGTTGATTTGTTCGCAATCTCGTAAGATCGTGCGAAAATGCCAAAATAACACATCAAAATTTCTAAAAAAAAGTTGAAAGACCAATGTTGTGGGTGTATGGAGGTCCCAAAAAGAGCCAAGAATTTGGTTTCGGCAGATTCCGAGAACGTTGATATGTTCGCAATGTCGTAAGATCGTTCGGAAATGCCAAAATAACACGTCAAATTTTCTCAAAAAAAGTTGAAAGATCAATGTTGTGGGTGTATGGAGGTCCCAAAAAGAGCAAGAATTTGGTTTCGGCAGATTCCGAGAAAGTTGATATGTTCGCAATCTCGTAAGATAGTTCGGAAATGCCAAAATAACACGTCAAATTTTCTAAAAAAAAGTTGAAAGATCAATGTTGTGGGTGTATTGAGGTCCCAAAAAGAGCCAAGAATTTGGTTTCGGTAGATTCCGAGAACGTTAATATGTTAGCAAACTCGTAACATCGTGCGAAAATGCCAAAATAACACGTCAAATTTTCTAAAAAAAAGTTGAAAGATCAATGTTGTGGGTGTATGGAGGTCCCAAAAAGTGGCAAGAATTTGGTTTCGGTAGATTCCGAGAACGTTAATATGTTATCAATCTCGTAACATCGTGCTAAAATGCCAAAATAAC
Organism: Fragaria x ananassa; assembly: GCA_034370585.1. Classification (NCBI taxonomy): domain Eukaryota; kingdom Viridiplantae; phylum Streptophyta; class Magnoliopsida; order Rosales; family Rosaceae; genus Fragaria; species Fragaria x ananassa. The sequence continues at coordinate 17,145,436 of CP139753.1, read as the reverse complement.
ACGTCAAATTTTCTAAAAAAAAGTTGAAAGATCATTGTTGTGGGTGTATGGAGGTCCCAAAAACAGCCAAGAATTTGGTTTCGGCAGATTCCGAGAACGTTGATTTGTTCGCAATCTCGTAAGATCGTGCGAAAATGCCAAAATAACACATAAAAATTTCTAAAAAAAAGTTGAAAGACCAATGTTGTGGGTGTATGGAGGTCCCAAAAAGAGCCAAGAATTTAGTTTCGGCATATTCCGAGAACGTTGATATGTTCGCAATCTCGTAAGATCGTGCGAAAATGCCAAAATAACACGTCAAATTTTCTCAAAAAAAGTTAAAAGATCAATGTTGTGGGTGTATGGAGGTCCCAAAAAGAGCCAAGAATTTGGTTTCGGTAGATTCCGAGAACGTTAATATGTTAGCAAACTCGTAACATCGTGCTAAAATGCCAAAATAACACGTCAAATTTTCTAAAAAAAAGTTGAAAGATCAATGTTGTGGGTGTATGGAGGTCCCAAAAAGAGCAAGAATTTGGTTTCGGCAGATTCCGAGAAAGTTGATATGTTCGCAATCTCGTAAGATAGTTCGGAAATGCCAAAATAACACGTCAAATTTTCTAAAAAAAAGTTGAAAGATCAATGTTGTGGGTGTATGGAGGTCCCAAAAAGAGCCAAGAATTTGGTTTCGGTAGATTCCGAGAACGTTAATATGTTAGCAAACTCGTAACATCGTGCTAAAATGCCAAAATAACACGTCAAATTTTCTAAAAAAAAGTTGAAAGATCAATGTTGTGGGTGTATTGAGGTCCCAAAAAGAGCCAAGAATTTGGTTTCGGTAGATTCCGAGAACGTTAATATGTTAGCAATCTCGTGACATCGTGCGAAAATGCCAAAATAACACATCAAATTTTCTAAAAAAAAGTTGAAAGATCATTGTTGTGGGTGTATGGAGGTCCCAAAAACAGCCAAGAATTTGGTTTCGGCAGATTCCTTGAACGTTGATATGTTCGCAATCTCGTAAGATCGTGCGAAAATGCCAAAATAACACGTCAAATTTTCTCAAAAAAAGTTGAAAGAGCAATGTTATGGGTGTATGGAGGTCCCAAAAAGAGCCAAGAATTTAGTTTCGGCATATTCCGAGAACGTTGATATGTTCGCAATCTCGTAAGATCGTGCGAAAATGCCAAAATAACACGTCAAATTTTCTCAAAAAAAGTTAAAAGATCAATGTTTTGGGTGTATGGAGGTCCCAAAAACAGCCAAGAATTTGGTTTCGGCAGATTCCGAGAACGTTGATTTGTTCGCAATTTAGTAAGATCGTGCGAAAATGCCAAAATAACACGTCAAATTTTCTCAAAAAAAGTTGAAAGACCAATGTTGTGGGTGTATGGAGGTCCCAAAAAGAGCCAAGAATTTGGTTTCGGCAGATTCCGAGAACGTTGATATGTTCGCAATCTCGTGCGATAATGCCAAAATAACACGTCAAATTTTCTCAAAAAAAGTTGAAAGATCAATGTTGTGGGTGTATGTAGGTCCCAAAAAGAGCAAGAATTTGGTTTCGGCAGATTCCGAGAAAGTTGATATGTTCGCAATCTCGTAAGATAGTTCGGAAATGCCAAAATAACACGTCAAATTTTCTAAAAAAAAGTTGAAAGATCAATGTTGTGGGTGTATTGAGGTCCCAAAAAGAGCCAAGAATTTGGTTTCGGTAGATTCCGAGAACGTTAATATGTTAGCAAACTCGTAACATCGTGCGAAAATGCCAAAATAACACGTCAAATTTTCTCAAAAAAAGTTGAAAGACCAATGTTGTGGGTGTATGGAGGTCCCAAAAAGAGCCAAGAATTTAGTTTCGGCATATTCCGAGAAAGTTGATATGTTCGCAATCTCGTAAGATCGTGCGAAAATGCCAAAATAACACGTCAAATTTTCTAAAAAAAAGTTGAAAGATCAATGTTGTGGGTGTATGGAGGTCCCAAAAAGTGGCAAGAATTTGGTTTCGGTAGATTCCGAGAACGTTAATATGTTAGCAATCTCGTAACATCGTGCTAAAATGCCAAAATAACACGTCAAATTTTCTAAAAAAAAGTTGAAAGATCATTGTTGTGGGTGTATGGAGGTTCCAAAAACAGCCAAGAATTTGGTTTCGGCAGATTCCGAGAACGTTGATTTGTTCGCAATCTCGTAAGATCGTGCGAAAATGCCAAAATAACACATCAAAATTTCTAAAAAAAAGTTGAAAGACCAATGTTGTGGGTGTATGGAGGTCCCAAAAAGAGCCAAGAATTTGGTTTCGGCAGATTCCGAGAACGTTGATATGTTCGCAATGTCGTAAGATCGTTCGGAAATGCCAAAATAACACGTCAAATTTTCTCAAAAAAAGTTGAAAGATCAATGTTGTGGGTGTATGGAGGTCCCAAAAAGAGCAAGAATTTGGTTTCGGCAGATTCCGAGAAAGTTGATATGTTCGCAATCTAGTAAGATAGTTCGGAAATGCCAAAATAACACGTCAAATTTTCTAAAAAAAAGTTGAAAGATCAATGTTGTGGGTGTATTGAGGTCCCAAAAAGAGCCAAGAATTTGGTTTCGGTAGATTCCGAGAACGTTAATATGTTAGCAAACTCGTAACATCGTGCGAAAATGCCAAAATAACACGTCAAATTTTCTAAAAAAAAGTTGAAAGATCAATGTTGTGGGTGTATGGAGGTCCCAAAAAGTGGCAAGAATTTGGTTTCGGTAGATTCCGAGAACGTTAATATGTTATCAATCTCGTAACATCGTGCTAAAATGCCAAAATAACACGTCAAATTTTCTAAAAAAAAGTTGAAAGATCATTGTTGTGGGTGTATGGAGGTCCCAAAAACAGCCAAGAATTTGGTTTCGGCAGATTCCGAGAACGTTGATTTGTTCGCAATCTCGTAAGATCGTGCGAAAATGCCAAAATAACACATAAAAATTTCTAAAAAAAAGTTGAAAGACCAATGTTGTGGGTGTATGGAGGTCCCAAAAAGAGCCAAGAATTTAGTTTCGGCATATTCCGAGAACGTTGATATGTTCGCAATCTCGTAAGATCGTGCGAAAATGCCAAAATAACACGTCAAATTTTCTCAAAAAAAGTTAAAAGATCAATGTTTTGGGTGTATGGAGGTCCCAAAAACAGCCAAGAATTTGGTTTCGGCAGATTCCGAGAACGTTGATTTGTTCGCAATTTAGTAAGATCGTGCGAAAATGCCAAAATAACACGTCAAATTTTCTCAAAAAATGTTGAAAGACCAATGTTGTGGGTGTATGGAGGTCCCAAAAAGAGCCAAGAATTTGGTTTCGGCAGATTCCGAGAACGTTGATATGTTCGCAATCTCGTAAGATCGTGCGATAATGCCAAAATAACACGTCAAATTTTCTCAAAAAAAGTTGAAAGATCAATGTTGTGGGTGTATGGAGGTCCCAAAAAGAGAAAGAATTTGGTTTCGGCAGATTCCGAGAATGTTGATATGTTCGCAATCTCGTAAGATAGTTCGGAAATGCCAAAATAACACGTCAAATTTTCTAAAAAAAAGTTGAAAGATCAATGTTGTGGGTGTATTGAGGTCCCAAAAAGAGCCAAGAATTTGGTTTCGGTAGATTCCGAGAACGTTAATATGTTAGCAAACTCGTAACATCGTGCGAAAATGCCAAAATAACACGTCAAATTTTCTAAAAAAAAGTTGAAAGATCAATGTTGTGGGTGTATGGAGGTCCCAAAAAGTGGCAAGAATTTGGTTTCGGTAGATTCCGAGAACGTTAATATGTTAGCAATCTCGTAACATCATGTTAAAATGCCAAAATAACACGTCAAATTTTCTAAAAAAAAGTTGAAAGATCATTGTTGTGGGTGTATGGAGGTCCCAAAAAGAGAAAGAATTTGGTTTCGGTAGATTCCGAGAACGTTAATATGTTCGCAATCTCGTAAGATCGTGCGAAAATGCCAAAATAACACGTCAAATTTTCTAAAAAAAAGTTGAAAGATCAATGTTGTGGGTGTATGGAGGTCCCAAAAAGAGCCAAGAATTTAGTTTCGGCATATTCCGAGAACGTTGATATGTTCGCAATCTCGTAAGATCGTGCGAAAATGCCAAAATAACACGTCAAATTTTCTCAAAAAAAGTTAAAAGATCAATGTTTTGGGTGTATGGAGGTCCCAAAAACAGCCAAGAATTTGGTTTCGGCAGATTCCGAGAACGTTGATTTGTTCGCAATTTAGTAAGATCGTGCGAAAATGCCAAAATAACACGTCAAATTTTCTCAAAAAAAGTTGAAAGACCAATGTTGTGGGTGTATGGAGGTCCCAAAAAGAGCCAAGAATTAAAAGAGCCAAGAATTTGGTTTCGGCTGATTCCGAGAAAGTTGATATGTTCGCAATCTCGTAAGACCGTGCGAAAATACCATAATAACACGTCAAATTTTCTAAAAAAAAGTTGAAAGATCAATGTTGTGGGTGTATGGAGGTCCCAAAAAGAGGCAAGAATTTGGTTTCAGTAGATTCCGAGAACGTTAATATGTTCGCAATCTCGTAAGATCGTGCGAAAATGCCAAAATAACACGTCAAATTTTCTCAAAAAAAGTTGAAAGATCAATGTTGTGGGTGTATGGAGGTCCCAAAAAGAGGCAAGAATTTGGTTTCGGTAGATTCCGAGAACGTTAATATGTTAGCAATCTCGTATGATCGTGCGAAAATGACAAAATAACACGTCAAATTTTCTAAAAAAAAGTTGAAAGATCAATATTGTGGGTGTATGGAGGTCCCAAAAAGAGCCAAGAATTTGGTTTCGGCAGATTCTGAGAACGTTGATATGTTCGCAATCTCGTAAGATCGTGCGAAAATGCCAAAATAACACGTCAAATTTTCTAAAAAAAAGTTGAAAGATCAATGTTGTGGGTGTATGAGGTCCCAAAAAGAGCCAACAATTTGGTTTCGGCGGATTCCGAGAAAGTTGATATGTTCGCAATCTCGTAAGATCGTTCGGAAATGCCAAAATAACACGTCAAATTTTCTCAAAAAAAGTTGAAAGATCAATGTTGTGGGTGTATGGAGGTCCCAAAAAGAGCCAAGAATTTGGTTTCGGCAGATTCCGAGAACATTGATTTGTTCGCAATCTCGTAAGATCGTGCGAAAATGCCAAAATAACACATCAAATTTTCTCAAAAAAAGTTGAAAGACCAATGTTGTGGGTGTATGGAGGTCCCAGAAAGAGCAAAGAAATTGGTTTCGGTAGATTCCGAGAACGTTGATATGTTCGCAATCTCGTAAGATCGTGCGAAAATGCCAAAATAACACGTCAAATTTTCTCAAAAAATATTGAAAGATCAATGTTGTGGGTGTATTGAGGTCCCAAAAAGAGCCAAGAATTTGGTTTCGGCAGATTCCGAGAACGTTGATATGTTCGCAATCTCGTAAGATCGTGCGAAAATACCAAAATAACACGTCAAATTTTCTCAAAGAAAGTTGAAAGATCAATGTTGTGGGTGTATGGAGGTCCCAAAAAGAGCCAAGAATTTGGTTTCGGCTGATTCCGAGAAAGTTGATATGTTCGCAATCTCGTAAGATCGTGCGAAAATGCCAAAATAACACGTCAAATTTTCTCAAAAAATATTGAAAGATCAATGTTGTCGGTGTATGGAGATCCCAAAAAGAGCCAACAATTTGGTTTCGGCAGATTCCGAGAAAGTTGATATGTTCGCAATCTCGTAAGATCGTGCGAAAATGCCAAAATAACACGTCAAATTTTCTCAAAAAATATTGAAAGATCAATGTTGTCGGTGTATGGAGATCCCAAAAAGAGCCAAGAATTTGGTTTCGGCAGATTCCGAGAAAGTTGATATGTTCGCAATCTCGTAAGATCGTGCGAAAATGCAAAAATAACACGTCAAATTTTCTAAAAAAAAAGTTGAAAGATCAATGTTGTGGGTGTATGGAGTTCCCAAAAAGAACCAAGAATTTGGTTTCGGCAGATTCCGAGAACGTTGATATGTTCGCAATCTCGTCAGATCGAGCGAAAATGCCAAAATAACACGTCAAATTTTCATAAAAAAAGTTGAAAGATCAATGTTGTGGGTGTATGAAGTTCCCAAAAAGAGCCAAGAATTTGGTTTCGGCAGATTCCGAGAAAGTTGATATGTTCGCAATCTCGTAAGATCGTGCGAAAATGCAAAAATAACACGTCAAATTTTCTAAAAAAAAAGTTGAAAGATCAATGTTGTGGGTGTATGGAGTTCCCAAAAAGAACCAAGAATATGGTTTCGGCAGATTCCTAGAACGTTGATTTGTTCGCAATCTCGTAAGATCGTGCGAAAATACCAAAATAACACGTCAAATTTTCTCAAAAAAAGTTGAAAGATCAATGTTGTGGGTGTATGGAGGTCCCAAAAAGAGCCAACAATTTGGTTTCGGCAGATTCCGAGAAAGTTGATATGTTCGCAATCTCGTAAGATCGTGCGAAAATGCCAAAATAACACGTCAAATTTTCTCAAAAAATATTGAAAGATCAATGTTGTCGGTGTATGGAGATCCCAAAAAGAGCCAACAATTTGGTTTTGGCAGATTCCGAAAAAGTTGATATGTTCGCAATCTCGTAAGATCGTGCGAAAATGCCAATATAACACGTCAAATTTTCTAAAAAAAAGTTGAAAGATCAATGTTGTGGGTGTATGGAGGTCCCAAAAAGTTGCAAGAATTTGGTTTCGGTAGATTCCGAAAACGTTAATATGTTAGCAATCTCGTAACATCGTGCGAAAATGCCAAAATAACACGTCAAATTTTCTCAAAAAATATTGAAAGATCAATGTTGTCGGTGTATGGAGATCCCAAAAAGATCCAACAATTTGGTTTCGGCAGATTCCTAGAACGTTGATTTGTTCGCAATCTCGTAAGATCGTGCGAAAATACCAAAATAACACGTCAAATTTTCTCAAAAAAAGTTGAAAGATCAATGTTGTGGGTGTATGGAGGTCCCAAAAAGAGCCAAGAATTTGGTTTCGGCTGATTCCGAGAAAGTTGATATGTTCGCAATCTCGTAAGATCGTGCGAAAATGCCAAAATAACACGTCAAATTTTCTCAAAAAATATTGAAAGATCAATGTTGTCGGTGTATGGAGATCCCAAAAAGAGCCAACAATTTGGTTTCGGCAGATTCCGAGAAAGTTGATATGTTCGCAATCTCGTAAGATCTTGCGAAAATGCAAAAATAACACGTCAAATTTTCTAAAAAAAAGTTGAAAGATCAATGTTGTGGGTGTATGGAGTTCCCAAAAAGAACCAAGAATTTGGTTTCGGCAGATTCCGAGAACGTTGATATGTTCGCAATCTCGTCAGATCGAGCGAAAATGCCAAAATAACACGTCAAATTTTCATAAAAAAAGTTGAAAGATCAATGTTGTGGGTGTATGAAGGTCCCAAAAAGAGCCAAGAATTTGGTTTCGGCAGATTCCTAGAACGTTGATTTGTTCGCAATCTCGTAAGATCGTCCGAAAATGCCAAAATAACACGTCAAATTTTCATAAAAAAAGTTGAAAGATCAATGTTGTGGGTGTATGAAGGTCCCAAAAAGAGCCAAGAATTTGGTTTCGGCATATTCCGAGAACGTTGATATGTTCGCAATCTCGTAAGATCGTGCGAAAATGCCAAAATAACACGTCAAATTTTCTCAAAAAAAGTTAAAAGATCAATGTTTTGGGTGTATGGAGGTCCCAAAAACAGCCAAGAATTTGGTTTCGGCAGATTCCGAGAACGTTGATTTGTTCGCAATTTAGTAAGATCGTGCGAAAATGCCAAAATAACACGTCAAATTTTCTCAAAAAATGTTGAAAGACCAATGTTGTGGGTGTATGGAGGTCCCAAAAAGAGCCAAGAATTTGGTTTCGGCAGATTCCGAGAACGTTGATATGTTCGCAATCTCGTAAGATCGTGCGATAATGCCAAAATAACACGTCAAATTTTCTCAAAAAAAGTTGAAAGATCAATGTTGTGGGTGTATGGAGGTCCCAAAAAGAGAAAGAATTTGGTTTCGGCAGATTCCGAGAAAGTTGATATGTTCGCAATCTCGTAAGATAGTTCGGAAATGCCAAAATAACACGTCAAATTTTCTAAAAAAAAGTTGAAAGATCAATGTTGTGGGTGTATTGAGGTCCCAAAAAGAGCCAAGAATTTGGTTTCGGTAGATTCCGAGAACGTTAATATGTTAGCAAACTCGTAACATCGTGCGAAAATGCCAAAATAACACGTCAAATTTTCTAAAAAAAAGTTGAAAGATCAATGTTGTGGGTGTATGGAGGTCCCAAAAAGTGGCAAGAATTTGGTTTCGGTAGATTCCGAGAACGTTAATATGTTAGCAATCTCGTAACATCATGTTAAAATGCCAAAATAACACGTCAAATTTTCTAAAAAAAAGTTGAAAGATCATTGTTGTGGGTGTATGGAGGTCCCAAAAAGAGAAAGAATTTGGTTTCGGTAGATTCCGAGAACGTTAATATGTTCGCAATCTCGTAAGATCGTGCGAAAATGCCAAAATAACACGTCAAATTTTCTAAAAAAAAGTTGAAAGATCAATGTTGTGGGTGTATGGAGGTCCCAAAAAGAGCCAAGAATTTAGTTTCGGCATATTCCGAGAACGTTGATATGTTCGCAATCTCGTAAGATCGTGCGAAAATGCCAAAATAACACGTCAAATTTTCTCAAAAAAAGTTAAAAGATCAATGTTTTGGGTGTATGGAGGTCCCAAAAACAGCCAAGAATTTGGTTTCGGCAGATTCCGAGAACGTTGATTTGTTCGCAATTTAGTAAGATCGTGCGAAAATGCCAAAATAACACGTCAAATTTTCTCAAAAAAAGTTGAAAGACCAATGTTGTGGGTGTATGGAGGTCCCAAAAAGAGCCAAGAATTAAAAGAGCCAAGAATTTGGTTTCGGCTGATTCCGAGAAAGTTGATATGTTCGCAATCTCGTAAGACCGTGCGAAAATACCATAATAACACGTCAAATTTTCTAAAAAAAAGTTGAAAGATCAATGTTGTGGGTGTATGGAGGTCCCAAAAAGAGGCAAGAATTTGGTTTCGGTAGATTCCGAGAACGTTAATATGTTCGCAATCTCGTAAGATCGTGCGAAAATGCCAAAATAACACGTCAAATTTTCTCAAAAAAAGTTGAAAGATCAATGTTGTGGGTGTATGGAGGTCCCAAAAAGAGGCAAGAATTTGGTTTCGGTAGATTCCGAGAACGTTAATATGTTAGCAATCTCGTATGATCGTGCGAAAATGACAAAATAACACGTCAAATTTTCTAAAAAAAAGTTGAAAGATCAATATTGTGGGTGTATGGAGGTCCCAAAAAGAGCCAAGAATTTGGTTTCGGCAGATTCTGAGAACGTTGATATGTTCGCAATCTCGTAAGATCGTGCGAAAATGCCAAAATAACACGTCAAATTTTCTAAAAAAAAGTTGAAAGATCAATGTTGTGGGTGTATGAGGTCCCAAAAAGAGCCAACAATTTGGTTTCGGCGGATTCCGAGAAAGTTGATATGTTCGCAATCTCGTAAGATCGTTCGGAAATGCCAAAATAACACGTCAAATTTTCTCAAAAAAAGTTGAAAGATCAATGTTGTGGGTGTATGGAGGTCCCAAAAAGAGCCAAGAATTTGGTTTCGGCAGATTCCGAGAACATTGATTTGTTCGCAATCTCGTAAGATCGTGCGAAAATGCCAAAATAACACATCAAATTTTCTCAAAAAAAGTTGAAAGACCAATGTTGTGGGTGTATGGAGGTCCCAGAAAGAGCAAAGAAATTGGTTTCGGTAGATTCCGAGAACGTTGATATGTTCGCAATCTCGTAAGATCGTGCGAAAATGCCAAAATAACACGTCAAATTTTCTCAAAAAATATTGAAAGATCAATGTTGTGGGTGTATTGAGGTCCCAAAAAGAGCCAAGAATTTGGTTTCGGCAGATTCCGAGAACGTTGATATGTTCGCAATCTCGTAAGATCGTGCGAAAATACCAAAATAACACGTCAAATTTTCTCAAAGAAAGTTGAAAGATCAATGTTGTGGGTGTATGGAGGTCCCAAAAAGAGCCAAGAATTTGGTTTCGGCTGATTCCGAGAAAGTTGATATGTTCGCAATCTCGTAAGATCGTGCGAAAATGCCAAAATAACACGTCAAATTTTCTCAAAAAATATTGAAAGATCAATGTTGTCGGTGTATGGAGATCCCAAAAAGAGCCAACAATTTGGTTTCGGCAGATTCCGAGAAAGTTGATATGTTCGCAATCTCGTAAGATCGTGCGAAAATGCCAAAATAACACGTCAAATTTTCTCAAAAAATATTGAAAGATCAATGTTGTCGGTGTATGGAGATCCCAAAAAGAGCCAAGAATTTGGTTTCGGCAGATTCCGAGAAAGTTGATATGTTCGCAATCTCGTAAGATCGTGCGAAAATGCAAAAATAACACGTCAAATTTTCTAAAAAAAAAGTTGAAAGATCAATGTTGTGGGTGTATGGAGTTCCCAAAAAGAACCAAGAATTTGGTTTCGGCAGATTCCGAGAACGTTGATATGTTCGCAATCTCGTCAGATCGAGCGAAAATGCCAAAATAACACGTCAAATTTTCATAAAAAAAGTTGAAAGATCAATGTTGTGGGTGTATGAAGTTCCCAAAAAGAGCCAAGAATTTGGTTTCGGCAGATTCCGAGAAAGTTGATATGTTCGCAATCTCGTAAGATCGTGCGAAAATGCAAAAATAACACGTCAAATTTTCTAAAAAAAAAGTTGAAAGATCAATGTTGTGGGTGTATGGAGTTCCCAAAAAGAACCAAGAATATGGTTTCGGCAGATTCCTAGAACGTTGATTTGTTCGCAATCTCGTAAGATCGTGCGAAAATACCAAAATAACACGTCAAATTTTCTCAAAAAAAGTTGAAAGATCAATGTTGTGGGTGTATGGAGGTCCCAAAAAGAGCCAACAATTTGGTTTCGGCAGATTCCGAGAAAGTTGATATGTTCGCAATCTCGTAAGATCGTGCGAAAATGCCAAAATAACACGTCAAATTTTCTCAAAAAATATTGAAAGATCAATGTTGTCGGTGTATGGAGATCCCAAAAAGAGCCAACAATTTGGTTTTGGCAGATTCCGAAAAAGTTGATATGTTCGCAATCTCGTAAGATCGTGCGAAAATGCCAATATAACACGTCAAATTTTCTAAAAAAAAGTTGAAAGATCAATGTTGTGGGTGTATGGAGGTCCCAAAAAGTTGCAAGAATTTGGTTTCGGTAGATTCCGAAAACGTTAATATGTTAGCAATCTCGTAACATCGTGCGAAAATGCCAAAATAACACGTCAAATTTTCTCAAAAAATATTGAAAGATCAATGTTGTCGGTGTATGGAGATCCCAAAAAGATCCAACAATTTGGTTTCGGCAGATTCCTAGAACGTTGATTTGTTCGCAATCTCGTAAGATCGTGCGAAAATACCAAAATAACACGTCAAATTTTCTCAAAAAAAGTTGAAAGATCAATGTTGTGGGTGTATGGAGGTCCCAAAAAGAGCCAAGAATTTGGTTTCGGCTGATTCCGAGAAAGTTGATATGTTCGCAATCTCGTAAGATCGTGCGAAAATGCCAAAATAACACGTCAAATTTTCTCAAAAAATATTGAAAGATCAATGTTGTCGGTGTATGGAGATCCCAAAAAGAGCCAACAATTTGGTTTCGGCAGATTCCGAGAAAGTTGATATGTTCGCAATCTCGTAAGATCTTGCGAAAATGCAAAAATAACACGTCAAATTTTCTAAAAAAAAGTTGAAAGATCAATGTTGTGGGTGTATGGAGTTCCCAAAAAGAACCAAGAATTTGGTTTCGGCAGATTCCGAGAACGTTGATATGTTCGCAATCTCGTCAGATCGAGCGAAAATGCCAAAATAACACGTCAAATTTTCATAAAAAAAGTTGAAAGATCAATGTTGTGGGTGTATGAAGGTCCCAAAAAGAGCCAAGAATTTGGTTTCGGCAGATTCCTAGAACGTTGATTTGTTCGCAATCTCGTAAGATCGTCCGAAAATGCCAAAATAACACGTCAAATTTTCATAAAAAAAGTTGAAAGATCAATGTTGTGGGTGTATGAAGGTCCCAAAAAGAGCCAAGAATTTGGTTTCGGCAGATTCCTAGAACGTTGATTTGTTCGCAATCTCGTAAGATCGTGCGAAAATACCAAACTAACAAGTCAAATTTTCTCAAAAAAAGTTGAAAGATCAATGTTGTGGGTGTATGGAGGTCCCAAAAAGAGCCAAGAATTTGGTTTCGGCTGATTCCGAGAAAGTTGATATGTTCGCAATCTCGTAAGATCGTGCGAAAATGCCAAAATAACACGTCAAATTTTCTCACTAAATATTGAAAGATCAATGTTGTCGGTGTATGGAGATCCCAAAAAGATCCAAGAATTTGGTTTCGGCAGATTCCGAGAAAGTTGATATGTTCGCAATCTCGTAAGATCGTGCGAAAATGCAAAAATAACACGTCAAATTTTCTTAAAAAAAGTTGAAAGATCAATGTTGTGGGTGTATGGAGTTCCCAAAAAGAACCAAGAATTTGGTTTCGGCAGATTCCGAGAACGTTGATATGTTCGCAATCTCGTCAGATCGAGCGAAAATGCCAAAATAACAAGTCAAATTTTCATAAAAAAAGTTGAAAGATCAATGTTGTGGGTGTATGAAGGTCCCAAAAAGAGCCAAGAATTTGGTTTCGGCAGATTCCTAGAACGTTGATTTGTTCGCAATCTCGTAAGATCGTGCGAAAATACCAAAATAACAAGTCAAATTTTCTCAAAAAAAGTTGAAAGATCAATGTTGTGGGTGTATGGAGGTCCCAAAAAGAGCCAAGAATTTGGTTTCGGCTGATTCCGAGAAAGTTGATATGTTCGCAATCTCGTAAGATCGTGCGAAAATGCCAAAATAACACGTCAAATTTTCTCAAAAAATATTGAAAGATCAATGTTGTCGGTGTATGGAGATCCCAAAAAGAGCCAACAATTTGGTTTCGGCAGATTCCGAGAAAGTTGATATGTTCGCAATCTCGTAAGATCGTGCGAAAATGCAAAAATAACACGTCAAATTTTCTAAAAAAAAGTTGAAAGATCAATGTTGTGGGTGTATGGAGTTCCCAAAAAGAACCAAGAATTTGGTTTCGGCAGATTCTGAGAACGTTGATATGTTCGCAATCTCGTAAGATCGTGCGAAAATGCCAAAATAACACGTCAAATTTTCTAAAAAAAAGTTGAAAGATCAATGTTGTGGGTGTATGGAGGTCCCAAAAAGAGCCAACAATTTGGTTTCGGCGGATTCCGAGAAAGTTGATATGTTCGCAATCTCGTAAGATCGTTCGGAAATGCCAAAATAACACGTCAAATTTTCTCAAAAAAAGTTGAAAGATCAATGTTGTGGGTGTATGGAGGTCCCAAAAAGAGCCAAGAATTTGGTTTCGGCAGATTCCGAGAACATTGATTTGTTCGCAATCTCGTAAGATCGTGCGAAAATGCCAAAATAACACATCAAATTTTCTCAAAAAAAGTTGAAAGACCAATGTTGTGGGTGTATGGAGGTCCCAGAAAGAGCAAAGAAATTGGTTTCGGTAGATTCCGAGAACGTTGATATGTTCGCAATCTCGTAAGATCGTGCGAAAATGCCAAAATAACACGTCAAATTTTCTCAAAAAATATTGAAAGATCAATGTTGTGGGTGTATTGAGGTCCCAAAAAGTGCCAAGAATTTGGTTTCGGCAGATTCCGAGAACGTTGATATGTTCGGAATCTCGTAAGATCGTGCGAAAATGCCAAAATAACACTTCAAATTTTCTAAACAAAAGTTGAAAGACCAATGTTGTGGGTGTATGGAGGTCCCAAAAAGAGCCAAGAATTTGGTTTCGGCAGATTCCGAGAACGTTGATATGTTCGCAATCTCGTCAGATCGAGCGAAAATGCCAAAATAACACGTCAAATTTTCATAAAAAAAGTTGAAAGATCAATGTTGTGGGTGTATGAAGGTCCCAAAAAGAGCCAAGAATTTGGTTTCGGCAGATTCCTAGAACGTTGATTTGTTCGCAATCTCGTAAGATCGTGCGAAAATACCAATAACACGTCAAATTTTCTCAAAAAAAGTTGAAAGATCAATGTTGTGGGTGTATGGAGGTCCCAAAAAGAGCCAAGAATTTGGTTTCGGCTGATTCCGAGAAAGTTGATATGTTCGCAATCTCGTAAGATCGTGCGAAAATGCCAAAATAACACGTCAAATTTTCTCAAAAAATATTGAAAGATCAATGTTGTCGGTGTATGGAGATCCCAAAAAGAGCCAACAATTTGGTTTCGGCAGATTCCGAGAAAGTTGATATGTTCGCAATCTCGTAAGATCGTGCGAAAATGCCAAAATAACACGTCAAATTTTCTCAAAAAATATTGAAAGATCAATGTTGTCGGTGTATGGAGATCCCAAAAAGAGCCAACAATTTGGTTTCGGCAGATTCCGAGAAAGTGGATATGTTCGCAATCTCGTAAGATCGTGCGAAAATGCCAAAATAACACGTCAAATTTTCTAAAAAAAAGTTGCAAGATCAATGTTGTGGGTGTATGGAGGTCCCAAAAAGTTGCAAGAATTTGGTTTCGGTAGATTCCGAAAACGTTAATATGTTTGCAATCTCGTAACATCGTGCGAAAATGCCAAAATAACACGTAAATTTTCTCAAAAAAAGTTGAAAGATCAATGTTGTGGGTGTATGGAGGTCCCAAAAAGAGCCAAGAATTTAGTTTCGGCAGATTCCGAGAACGTTGATATGTTCGCAATCTCGTAAGATCGTGCGAAAATGCCAAAATAACACGTCAAATTTTCTCAAAAAAAGTTGAAAGACCAATGTTGTGGGTGTATGGAGGTCCCAAAAAGAGCCATGAATTTGGTTTCGGCAGATTCCGAGAACGTTGATATGTTCGCAATCTCGTCAGATCGAGCGAAAATGCCAAAATAACGCGTCAAATTTTCTCCAAAAATATTGAAAGATCAATGTTGTCGGTGTATGGAGATCCCAAAAAGAGCCAACAATTTGGGTTCGGCAGATTCCGAGAAAGTTGATATGTTCGCAATCTCGTAAGATCGTGCGAAAATGCCAAAATAACACGTCAAATTTTCTCAAAAAATATTGAAAGATCAATGTTGTGGGTGTATGAAGGTCCCAAAAAGAGCCAAGAATTTGGTTTCGGCAGATTCCTAGAACGTTGATTTGTTCGCAATCTCGTAAGATCGTGCGAAAATACCAATAACACGTCAAGTTTTCTCAAAAAAAGTTGAAAGATCAATGTTGTGGGTGTATGGAGGTCCCAAAAAGAGCCAAGAATTTGGTTTCGGCTGATTCCGAGAAAGTTGATATGTTCGCAATCTCGTAAGATCGTGCGAAAATGCCAAAATAACACGTCAAATTTTCTCAAAAAATATTGAAAGATCAATGTTGTCGGTGTATGGAGATCCCAAAAAGAGCCAACAATTTGGTTTCGGCAGATTCCGAGAAAGTTGATATGTTCGCAATCTCGTAAGATCGTGCGAAAATGCCAAAATAACACGTCAAATTTTATCAAAAAATATTGAAAGATCAATGTTGTCGGTGTATGGAGATCCCAAAAAGAGCCAACAATTTGGTTTCGGCAGATTCCGAGAAAGTTGATATGTTCGCAATCTCGTAAGATCGTGCGAAAATGCCAAAATAACACGTCAAATTTTCTAAAAAAAAGTTGAAAGATCAATGTTGTGGGTGTATTGAGGTCCCAAAAAGTGCCAAGAATTTGGTTTCGGCAGATTCCGAGAACGTTGATATGTTCGCAATCTCGTAAGATCGTGCGAAAATGCCAAAATAACACGTCAAATTTTCTCAAAAAAAGTTGAAAGACCATTGTTGTGGGTGTATGGAGGTCCCAAAAAGAGCCAAGAATTTGGTTTCGGCAGATTCCGAGAACGTTGATATGTTCGCAATCTCGTCAGATCGAGCGAAAATGCCAAAATAACACGTCAAATTTTCTAAAAAAAAGTTGAAAGATCAATGTTGTGGGTGTATGGAGTTCCCAAAAAGAACCAAGAATTTGATTTCGGCAGATTCCGAGAACGTTGATATGTTCGCAATCTCGTCAGATCGAGCGAAAATGCCAAAATAACACGTCAAATTTTCATAAAAAAAGTTGAAAGATCAATGTTGTGGGTGTATGAAGGTCCCAAAAAGAGCCAAGAATTTGGTTTCGGCAGATTCCTAGAACGTTGATTTGTTCGCAATCTCGTAAGATCGTGCGAAAATACCAATAACACGTCAAATTTTCTCAAAAAAAGTTGAAAGATCAATGTTGTGGGTGTATGGAGGTCCCAAAAAGAGCCAAGAATTTGGTTTCGGCTGATTCCGAGAAAGTTGATATGTTCGCAATCTCGTAAGACCGTGCGAAAATACCATAATAACACGTCAAATTTTCTAAAAAAAAGTTGAAAGATCAATGTTGTGGGTGTATGGAGGTCCCAAAAAGAGGCAAGAATTTGGTTTCGGTAGATTCCGAGAACGTTAATATGTTCGCAATCTCGTAAGATCGTGCGAAAATGCCAAAATAACACGTCAAATTTTCTCAAAAAAAGTTGAAAGATCAATGTTGTGGGTGTATGGAGGTCCCAAAAAGAGGCAAGAATTTGGTTTCGGTAGATTCCGAGAACGTTAATATGTTAGCAATCTCGTATGATCGTGCGAAAATGACAAAATAACACGTCAAATTTTCTAAAAAAAAGTTGAAAGATCAATATTGTGGGTGTATGGAGGTCCCAAAAAGAGCCAAGAATTTGGTTTCGGCAGATTCTGAGAACGTTGATTTGTTCGCAATCTCGTAAGATCGTGCGAAAATGCCAAAATAACACGTCAAATTTTCTAAAAAAAAGTTGAAAGATCAATGTTGTGGGTGTATGAGGTCCCAAAAAGAGCCAACAATTTGGTTTCGGCGGATTCCGAGAAAGTTGATATGTTCGCAATCTCGTAAGATCGTTCGGAAATGCCAAAATAACACGTCAAATTTTCTCAAAAAAAGTTGAAAGATCAATGTTGTGGGTGTATGGAGGTCCCAAAAAGAGCCAAGAATTTGGTTTCGGCAGATTCCGAGAACATTGATTTGTTCGCAATCTCGTAAGATCGTGCGAAAATGCCAAAATAACACATCAAATTTTCTCAAAAAAAGTTGAAAGACCAATGTTGTGGGGTGTATGGAGGTCCCAGAAAGAGCAAAGAAATTGGTTTCGGTAGATTCCGAGAACGTTGATATGTTCGCAATCTCGTAAGATCGTGCGAAAATGCCAAAATAACACGTCAAATTTTCTCTAAAAATATTGAAAGATCAATGTTGTGGGTGTATTGAGGTCCCAAAAAGAGCCAAGAATTTGGTTTCGGCAGATTCCGAGAACGTTGATATGTTCGCAATCTCGTCAGATCGTGCGAAAATACCAAAATAACACGTCAAATTTTCTCAAAGAAAGTTGAAAGATCAATGTTGTGGGTGTATGGAGGTCCCAAAAAGAGCCAAGAATTTGGTTTCGGCAGATTCCGAGAACGTTGATATGTTCGCAATCTCGTCAGATCGAGCGAAAATGCCAAAATAACACGTCAAATTTTCATAAAAAAAGTTGAAAGATCAATGTTGTGGGTGTATGAAGGTCCCAAAAAGAGCCAAGAATTTGGTTTCGGCAGATTCCTAGAACGTTGATTTGTTCGCAATCTCGTAAGATCGTGCGAAAATACCAATAACACGTCAAATTTTCTCAAAAAAAGTTGAAAGATCAATGTTGTGGGTGTATGGAGGTCCCAAAAAGAGCCAAGAATTTGGTTTCGGCTGATTCCGAGAAAGTTGATATGTTCGCAATCTCGTAAGATCGTGCGAAAATGCCAAAATAACACGTTAAATTTTCTCAAAAAATATTGAAAGATCAATGTTGTCGGTGTATGGAGATCCCAAAAAGAGCCAACAATTTGGTTTCGGCAGATTCCGAGAAAGTTGATATGTTCGCAATCTCGTAAGATCGTGCGAAAATGCCAAAATAACACGTCAAATTTTCTCAAAAAATATTGAAAGATCAATGTTGTCGGTGTATGGAGATCCCAAAAAGAGCCAACAATTTGGTTTCGGCAGATTCCGAGAAAGTGGATATGTTCGCAATCTCGTAAGATCGTGCGAAAATGCCAAAATAACACGTCAAATTTTCTAAAAAAAAGTTGCAAGATCAATGTTGTGGGTGTATGGAGGTCCCAAAAAGTTGCAAGAATTTGGTTTCGGTAGATTCCGAAAACGTTAATATGTTTGCAATCTCGTAACATCGTGCGAAAATGCCAAAATAACACGTAAATTTTCTCAAAAAAAGTTGAAAGATCAATGTTGTGGGTGTATGGAGGTCCCAAAAAGAGCCAAGAATTTAGTTTCGGCAGATTCCGAGAACGTTGATATGTTCGCAATCTCGTAAGATCGTGCGAAAATGCCAAAATAACACGTCAAATTTTCTCAAAAAAAGTTGAAAGACCAATGTTGTGGGTGTATGGAGGTCCCAAAAAGAGCCATGAATTTGGTTTCGGCAGATTCCGAGAACGTTGATATGTTCGCAATCTCGTCAGATCGAGCGAAAATGCCAAAATAACGCGTCAAATTTTCTCCAAAAATATTGAAAGATCAATGTTGTCGGTGTATGGAGATCCCAAAAAGAGCCAACAATTTGGGTTCGGCAGATTCCGAGAAAGTTGATATGTTCGCAATCTCGTAAGATCGTGCGAAAATGCCAAAATAACACGTCAAATTTTCTCAAAAAATATTGAAAGATCAATGTTGTGGGTGTATGAAGGTCCCAAAAAGAGCCAAGAATTTGGTTTCGGCAGATTCCTAGAACGTTGATTTGTTCGCAATCTCGTAAGATCGTGCGAAAATACCAATAACACGTCAAATTTTCTCAAAAAAAGTTGAAAGATCAATGTTGTGGGTGTATGGAGGTCCCAAAAAGAGCCAAGAATTTGGTTTCGGCTGATT
Organism: Fragaria x ananassa; assembly: GCA_034370585.1. Classification (NCBI taxonomy): domain Eukaryota; kingdom Viridiplantae; phylum Streptophyta; class Magnoliopsida; order Rosales; family Rosaceae; genus Fragaria; species Fragaria x ananassa. The sequence continues at coordinate 17,126,376 of CP139753.1, read as the reverse complement.
CCGAGAAAGTTGATATGTTCGCAATCTCGTAAGATCGTGCGAAAATGCCAAAATAACACGTCAAATTTTCTCAAAAAATATTGAAAGATCAATGTTGTCGGTGTATGGAGATCCCAAAAAGAGCCAACAATTTGGTTTCGGCAGATTCCGAGAAAGTTGATATGTTCGCAATCTCGTAAGATCGTGCGAAAATGCCAAAATAACACGTCAAATTTTATCAAAAAATATTGAAAGATCAATGTTGTCGGTGTATGGAGATCCCAAAAAGAGCCAACAATTTGGTTTCGGCAGATTCCGAGAAAGTTGATATGTTCGCAATCTCGTAAGATCGTGCGAAAATGCCAAAATAACACGTCAAATTTTCTAAAAAAAAGTTGAAAGATCAATGTTGTGGGTGTATTGAGGTCCCAAAAAGTGCCAAGAATTTGGTTTCGGCAGATTCCGAGAACGTTGATATGTTCGCAATCTCGTAAGATCGTGCGAAAATGCCAAAATAACACGTCAAATTTTCTCAAAAAAAGTTGAAAGACCATTGTTGTCGGTGTATGGAGGTCCCAAAAAGAGCCATGAATTTGGTTTCGGCAGATTCCGAGAACGTTGATATGTTCGCAATCTCGTCAGATCGAGCGAAAATGCCAAAATAACGCGTCAAATTTTCTCCAAAAATATTGAAAGATCAATGTTGTCGGTGTATGGAGATCCCAAAAAGAGCCAACAATTTGAGTTCGGCAGATTCCGAGAAAGTTGATATGTTCGCAATCTCGTAAGATCGTGCGAAAATGCTAAAATAACACGTCAAATTTTCTCAAAAAATATTGAAAGATCAATGTTGTCGGTGTAAGGAGATCATAAAAAGAGCCAACAATTTGGTTTCGGCAGATTCCGATAAAGTGGATATGTTCGCAATCTCGTAAGATCGTGCGAAAATGCCAAAATAACACGTCAAATTTTCTAAAAAAAAGTTGACAGATCAATGTTGTGGGTGTATGGAGGTCCCAAAAAGTTGCAAGAATTTGGTTTCGGTAGATTCCGAAAACGTTAATATGTTTGCAATCTCGTAACATCGTGCGAAAATGCCAAAATAACAAGTAAATTTTCTCAAAAAAAGTTGAAAGATCAATGTTGTGGGTGTATGGAGGTCCCAAAAAGAGCCAAGAATTTGGTTTCGGCAGATTCCGAGAAAGTTGATATGTTCGCAATCTCGTAAGATCGTGCGAAAATGCCAAAATAACACGTCAAATTTTCTCAAAAAATATTGAAAGATCAATGTTGTCGGTGTATGGAGATCCCAAAAAGAGCCAACAATTTGGTTTCGGCAGATTCCGAGAAAGTTGATATGTTCGCAATCTCGTAAGATCGTGCGAAAATGCCAAAATAACACGTCAAATTTTCTAAAAAAAAGTTGAAAGATCAATGTTGTGGGTGTATTGAGGTCCCAAAAAGTGCCAAGAATTTGGTTTCGGCAGATTCCGAGAACGTTGATATGTTCGCAATCTCGTAAGATCGTGCGAAAATGCCAAAATAACACGTCAAATTTTCTCAAAAAAAGTTGAAAGACCAATGTTGTGGGTGTATGGAGGTCCCAAAAAGAGCCAAGAATTTGGTTTCGGCAGATTCCGAGAACGTTGATATGTTCGCAATCTCGTCAGATCGAGCGAAAATGCCAAAATAACACGTCAAATTTTCATAAAAAAAGTTGAAAGATCAATGTTGTGGGTGTATGAAGGTCCCAAAAAGAGCCAAGAATTTGGTTTCGGCAGATTCCTAGAACGTTGATTTGTTCGCAATCTCGTAAGATCGTGCGAAAATACCAATAACACGGCAAATTTTCTCAAAAAAAGTTGAAAGATCAATGTTGTGGGTGTATGGAGGTCCCAAAAAGAGCCAAGAATTTGGTTTCGGCTGATTCCGAGAAAGTTGATATGTTCGCAATCTCGTAAGATCGTGCGAAAATGCCAAAATAACACGTCAAATTTTCTCAAAAAATATTGAAAGATCAATGTTGTCGGTGTATGGAGATCCCAAAAAGAGCCAACAATGTGGTTTCGGCAGATTCCGAGAAAGTTGATAGGTTCGCAATCTCGTAAGATCGTGCGAAAATGCCAAAATAACACGTCAAATTTTCTCAAAAAAAGTTGAAAGATCAATGTTGTGGGTGTATGGAGGTCCCAAAAAGTTGCAAGAATTTGGTTTCGGCTGATTCCGAGAAAGTTGATATGTTCGCAATCTCGTAAGATCGTGCGAAAATGCCAAAATAACACGTCAAATTTTCTCAAAAAATATTGAAAGATCAATGTTGTCGGTGTAAGGAAATCCCAAAAAGAGCCAACAATTTGGTTTCGGCAGATTCCGAGAAAGTTGATATGTTCGCAATCTCGTAAGATCGTGCGAAAATGCCAAAATAACACGTCAAATTTTCTCAAAAAAAGTTGAAAGACCAATGTTGTGGGTGTATTGAGGTCCCAAAAAGAGCCAAGAATTTGGTTTCGGCAGATTCCGAGAACGTTGATATGTTCGCAATCTCGTAAGATCGTGCGAAAATGCCAAAATAACACGTCAAATTTTCTCAAAAAAAGTTGAAAGATCAATGTTGTGGGTGTATGGAGGTCCCAAAAAGTTGCAAGAATTTGGTTTCGGCTGATTCCGAGAAAGTTGATATGTTCGCAATCTCGTAAGATCGTGCGAAAATGCCAAAATAACACGTCAAATTTTCTCAAAAAATATTGAAAGATCAATGTTGTCGGTGTAAGGAAATCCCAAAAAGAGCCAACAATTTGGTTTCGGCAGATTCCGAGAAAGTTGATATGTTCGCAATCTCGTAAGATCGTGCGAAAATGCCAAAATAACACGTCAAATTTTCTCAAAAAAAGTTGAAAGACCAATGTTGTGGGTGTATTGAGGTCCCAAAAAGAGCCAAGAATTTGGTTTCGGCAGATTCCGAGAACGTTGATATGTTCGCAATCTCGTAAGATCGTGCGAAAATGCCAAAATAACACGTCAAATTTTCTCAAAAAAAGTTGAAAGATCATTGTTGTGGGTGTATGGAGGTCCCAAAAAGTTGCAAGAATTTGGTTTCGGTAGATTCCGAAAACGTTAATATGTTAGCAATCTCGTATGATCGTGCGAAAATGCCAAAATAACACGTCAAATTTTCTCAAAAAAAGTTGAAAGACCATTGTTGTGGGTGTATGGAGGTCCCAAAAAGAGCCAAGAATTTGGTTTCGGCAGATTCCGAGAACGTTGATATGTTCGCAATCTCGTCAGATCGAGCGAAAATGCCAAAATAACACGTCAAATTTTCTAAAAAAAAGTTGAAAGATCAATGTTGTGGGTGTATGGAGTTCCCAAAAAGAACCAAGAATTTGGTTTCGGCAGATTCCGAGAAAGTTGATATGTTCGCAATCTCGTAAGATCGTGCGAAAATGCCAAAATAACACGTCAAATTTTCTCAAAAAATATTGAAAGATCAATGTTGTCGGTGTATGGAGATCCCAAAAAGAGCCAACAATGTGGTTTCGGCAGATTCCGAGAAAGTTGATAGGTTCGCAATCTCGTAAGATCGTGCGAAAATGCCAAAATAACACGTCAAATTTTCTCAAAAAAAGTTGAAAGATCAATGTTGTGGGTGTATGGAGGTCCCAAAAAGTTGCAAGAATTTGGTTTCGGCTGATTCCGAGAAAGTTGATATGTTCGCAATCTCGTAAGATCGTGCGAAAATGCCAAAATAACACGTCAAATTTTCTCAAAAAATATTGAAAGATCAATGTTGTCGGTGTAAGGAAATCCCAAAAAGAGCCAACAATTTGGTTTCGGCAGATTCCGAGAAAGTTGATATGTTCGCAATCTCGTAAGATCGTGCGAAAATGCCAAAATAACACGTCAAATTTTCTCAAAAAAAGTTGAAAGACCAATGTTGTGGGTGTATTGAGGTCCCAAAAAGAGCCAAGAATTTGGTTTCGGCAGATCCCGAGAACGTTGATATGTTCGCAATCTCGTAAGATCGTGCGAAAATGCCAAAATAACACGTCAAATTTTCTCAAAAAAAGTTGAAAGATCAATGTTGTGGGTGTATGGAGGTCCCAAAAAGTTGCAAGAATTTGGTTTCGGCTGATTCCGAGAAAGTTGATATGTTCGCAATCTCGTAAGATCGTGCGAAAATGCCAAAATAACACGTCAAATTTTCTCAAAAAATATTGAAAGATCAATGTTGTCGGTGTATGGAGATCCCAAAAAGAGCCAACAATTTGGTTTCGGCAGATTCCGAGAAAGTTGATATGTTCGCAATCTCGTAAGATCGTGCGAAAATGCCAAAATAACACGTCAAATTTTATCAAAAAATATTGAAAGATCAATGTTGTCGGTGTATGGAGATCCCAAAAAGAGCCAACAATTTGGTTTCGGCAGATTCCGAGAAAGTTGATATGTTCGCAATCTCGTAAGATCGTGCGAAAATGCCAAAATAACACGTCAAATTTTCTAAAAAAAAGTTGAAAGATCAATGTTGTGGGTGTATTGAGGTCCCAAAAAGTGCCAAGAATTTGGTTTCGGCAGATTCCGAGAACGTTGATATGTTCGCAATCTCGTAAGATCGTGCGAAAATGCCAAAATAACACGTCAAATTTTCTCAAAAAAAGTTGAAAGACCATTGTTGTGGGTGTATGGAGGTCCCAAAAAGAGCCAAGAATTTGGTTTCGGCAGATTCCGAGAACGTTGATATGTTCGCAATCTCGTCAGATCGAGCGAAAATGCCAAAATAACACGTCAAATTTTCTAAAAAAAAGTTGAAAGATCAATGTTGTGGGTGCATGGAGTTCCCAAAAAGAACCAAGAATTTGGTTTCGGCAGATTCCGAGAACGTTGATATGTTCGCAATCTCGTCAGATCGAGCGAAAATGCCAAAATAACACGTCAAATTTTCATAAAAAAAGTTGAAAGATCAATGTTGTGGGTGTATGAAGGTCCCAAAAAGAGCCAAGAATTTGGTTTCGGCAGATTCCTAGAACGTTGATTTGTTCGCAATCTCGTAAGATCGTGCGAAAATACCAATAACACGTCAAATTTTCTCAAAAAAAGTTGAAAGATCAATGTTGTGGGTGTATGGAGGTCCCAAAAAGAGCCAAGAATTTGGTTTCGGCTGATTCCGAGAAAGTTGATATGTTCGCAATCTCGTAAGACCGTGCGAAAATACCATAATAACACGTCAAATTTTCTCAAAAAAAGTTGAAAGATCAATGTTGTGGGTGTATGGAGGTCCCAAAAAGTTGCAAGAATTTGGTTTCGGTAGATTCCGAAAACGTTAATATGTTAGCAATCTCGTATGATCGTGCGAAAATGCCAAAATAACACGTCAAATTTTCTAAAAAAAAGTTGAAAGATCAATGTTGTGGGTGTATGAGGTCCCAAAAAGAGCCAACAATTTGGTTTCGGCGGATTCCGAGAAAGTTGATATGTTCGCAATCTCGTAAGATCGTTCGGAAATGCCAAAATAACACGTCAAATTTTCTCAAAAAAAGTTGAAAGATCAATGTTGTGGGTGTATGGAGGTCCCAAAAAGTGCCAAGAATTTGGTTTCGGCAGATTCCGAGAACATTGATTTGTTCGCAATCTCGTAAGATCGTGCGAAAATGCCAAAATAACACATCAAATTTTCTCAAAAAAAGTTGAAAGACCAATGTTGTGGGTGTATGGAGGTCCCAGAAAGAGCAAAGAAATTGGTTTCGGTAGATTCCGAGAACGTTGATATGTTCGCAATCTCGTAAGATCGTGCGAAAATGCCAAAATAACACGTCAAATTTTCTCTAAAAATATTGAAAGATCAATGTTGTGGGTGTATTGAGGTCCCAAAAAGAGCCAAGAATTTGGTTTCGGCAGATTCCGAGAACGTTGATATGTTCGCAATCTCGTAAGATCGTGCGAAAATACCAAAATAACACGTCAAATTTTCTCAAAGAAAGTTGAAAGATCAATGTTGTGGGTGTATGGAGGTCCCAAAAAGAGCCAAGAATTTGGTTTCGGCAGATTCCGAGAACGTTGATATGTTCGCAATCTCGTCAGATCGAGCGAAAATGCCAAAATAACACGTCAAATTTTCATAAAAAAAGTTGAAAGATCAATGTTGTGGGTGTATGAAGGTCCCAAAAAGAGCCAAGAATTTGGTTTCGGCAGATTCCTAGAACGTTGATTTGTTCGCAATCTCGTAAGATCGTGCGAAAATACCAATAACACGTCAAATTTTCTCAAAAAAAGTTGAAAGATCAATGTTGTGGGTGTATGGAGGTCCCAAAAAGAGCCAAGAATTTGGTTTCGGCTGATTCCGAGAAAGTTGATATGTTCGCAATCTCGTAAGATCGTGCGAAAATGCCAAAATAACACGTTAAATTTTCTCAAAAAATATTGAAAGATCAATGTTGTCGGTGTATGGAGATCCCAAAAAGAGCCAACAATTTGGTTTCGGCAGATTCCGAGAAAGTTGATATGTTCGCAATCTCGTAAGATCGTGCGAAAATGCCAAAATAACACGTCAAATTTTCTCAAAAAATATTGAAAGATCAATGTTGTCGGTGTATGGAGATCCCAAAAAGAGCCAACAATTTGGTTTCGGCAGATTCCGAGAAAGTGGATATGTTCGCAATCTCGTAAGATCGTGCGAAAATGCCAAAATAACACGTCAAATTTTCTAAAAAAAAGTTGCAAGATCAATGTTGTGGGTGTATGGAGGTCCCAAAAAGTTGCAAGAATTTGGTTTCGGTAGATTCCGAAAACGTTAATATGTTTGCAATCTCGTAACATCGTGCGAAAATGCCAAAATAACACGTAAATTTTCTCAAAAAAAGTTGAAAGATCAATGTTGTGGGTGTATGGAGGTCCCAAAAAGAGCCAAGAATTTAGTTTCGGCAGATTCCGAGAACGTTGATATGTTCGCAATCTCGTAATATCGTGCGAAAATGCCAAAATAACACGTCAAATTTTCTCAAAAAAAGTTGAAAGACCAATGTTGTGGGTGTATGGAGGTCCCAAAAAGAGCCATGAATTTGGTTTCGGCAGATTCCGAGAACGTTGATATGTTCGCAATCTCGTCAGATCGAGCGAAAATGCCAAAATAACGCGTCAAATTTTCTCCAAAAATATTGAAAGATCAATGTTGTCGGTGTATGGAGATCCCAAAAAGAGCCAACAATTTGGGTTCGGCAGATTCCGAGAAAGTTGATATGTTCGCAATCTCGTAAGATCGTGCGAAAATGCCAAAATAACACGTCAAATTTTCTCAAAAAATATTGAAAGATCAATGTTGTGGGTGTATGAAGGTCCCAAAAAGAGCCAAGAATTTGGTTTCGGCAGATTCCTAGAACGTTGATTTGTTCGCAATCTCGTAAGATCGTGCGAAAATACCAATAACACGTCAAATTTTCTCAAAAAAAGTTGAAAGATCAATGTTGTGGGTGTATGGAGGTCCCAAAAAGAGCCAAGAATTTGGTTTCGGCTGATTCCGAGAAAGTTGATATGTTCGCAATCTCGTAAGATCGTGCGAAAATGCCAAAATAACACGTCAAATTTTCTCAAAAAATATTGAAAGATCAATGTTGTCGGTGTATGGAGATCCCAAAAAGAGCCAACAATTTGGTTTCGGCAGATTCCGAGAAAGTTGATATGTTCGCAATCTCGTAAGATCGTGCGAAAATGCCAAAATAACACGTCAAATTTTATCAAAAAATATTGAAAGATCAATGTTGTCGGTGTATGGAGATCCCAAAAAGAGCCAACAATTTGGTTTCGGCAGATTCCGAGAAAGTTGATATGTTCGCAATCTCGTAAGATCGTGCGAAAATGCCAAAATAACACGTCAAATTTTCTAAAAAAAAGTTGAAAGATCAATGTTGTGGGTGTATTGAGGTCCCAAAAAGTGCCAAGAATTTGGTTTCGGCAGATTCCGAGAACGTTGATATGTTCGCAATCTCGTAAGATCGTGCGAAAATGCCAAAATAACACGTCAAATTTTCTCAAAAAAAGTTGAAAGACCATTGTTGTGGGTGTATGGAGGTCCCAAAAAGAGCCATGAATTTGGTTTCGGCAGATTCCGAGAACGTTGATATGTTCGCAATCTCGTCAGATCGAGCGAAAATGCCAAAATAACGCGTCAAATTTTCTCCAAAAATATTGAAAGATCAATGTTGTCGGTGTATGGAGATCCCAAAAAGAGCCAACAATTTGAGTTCGGCAGATTCCGAGAAAGTTGATATGTTCGCAATCTCGTAAGATCGTGCGAAAATGCTAAAATAACACGTCAAATTTTCTCAAAAAATATTGAAAGATCAATGTTGTCGGTGTAAGGAGATCATAAAAAGAGCCAACAATTTGGTTTCGGCAGATTCCGATAAAGTGGATATGTTCGCAATCTCGTAAGATCGTGCGAAAATGCCAAAATAACACGTCAAATTTTCTAAAAAAAAGTTGACAGATCAATGTTGTGGGTGTATGGAGGTCCCAAAAAGTTGCAAGAATTTGGTTTCGGTAGATTCCGAAAACGTTAATATGTTTGCAATCTCGTAACATCGTGCGAAAATGCCAAAATAACAAGTAAATTTTCTCAAAAAAAGTTGAAAGATCAATGTTGTGGGTGTATGGAGGTCCCAAAAAGAGCCAAGAATTTGGTTTCGGCAGATTCCGAGAAAGTTGATATGTTCGCAATCTCGTAAGATCGTGCGAAAATGCCAAAATAACACGTCAAATTTTCTCAAAAAATATTGAAAGATCAATGTTGTCGGTGTATGGAGATCCCAAAAAGAGCCAACAATTTGGTTTCGGCAGATTCCGAGAAAGTTGATATGTTCGCAATCTCGTAAGATCGTGCGAAAATGCCAAAATAACACGTCAAATTTTCTAAAAAAAAGTTGAAAGATCAATGTTGTGGGTGTATTGAGGTCCCAAAAAGTGCCAAGAATTTGGTTTCGGCAGATTCCGAGAACGTTGATATGTTCGCAATCTCGTAAGATCGTGCGAAAATGCCAAAATAACACGTCAAATTTTCTCAAAAAAAGTTGAAAGACCAATGTTGTGGGTGTATGGAGGTCCCAAAAAGAGCCAAGAATTTGGTTTCGGCAGATTCCGAGAACGTTGATATGTTCGCAATCTCGTCAGATCGAGCGAAAATGCCAAAATAACACGTCAAATTTTCATAAAAAAAGTTGAAAGATCAATGTTGTGGGTGTATGAAGGTCCCAAAAAGAGCCAAGAATTTGGTTTCGGCAGATTCCTAGAACGTTGATTTGTTCGCAATCTCGTAAGATCGTGCGAAAATACCAATAACACGGCAAATTTTCTCAAAAAAAGTTGAAAGATCAATGTTGTGGGTGTATGGAGGTCCCAAAAAGAGCCAAGAATTTGGTTTCGGCTGATTCCGAGAAAGTTGATATGTTCGCAATCTCGTAAGATCGTGCGAAAATGCCAAAATAACACGTCAAATTTTCTCAAAAAATATTGAAAGATCAATGTTGTCGGTGTATGGAGATCCCAAAAAGAGCCAACAATGTGGTTTCGGCAGATTCCGAGAAAGTTGATAGGTTCGCAATCTCGTAAGATCGTGCGAAAATGCCAAAATAACACGTCAAATTTTCTCAAAAAAAGTTGAAAGATCAATGTTGTGGGTGTATGGAGGTCCCAAAAAGTTGCAAGAATTTGGTTTCGGCTGATTCCGAGAAAGTTGATATGTTCGCAATCTCGTAAGATCGTGCGAAAATGCCAAAATAACACGTCAAATTTTCTCAAAAAATATTGAAAGATCAATGTTGTCGGTGTAAGGAAATCCCAAAAAGAGCCAACAATTTGGTTTCGGCAGATTCCGAGAAAGTTGATATGTTCGCAATCTCGTAAGATCGTGCGAAAATGCCAAAATAACACGTCAAATTTTCTCAAAAAAAGTTGAAAGACCAATGTTGTGGGTGTATTGAGGTCCCAAAAAGAGCCAAGAATTTGGTTTCGGCAGATTCCGAGAACGTTGATATGTTCGCAATCTCGTAAGATCGTGCGAAAATGCCAAAATAACACGTCAAATTTTCTCAAAAAAAGTTGAAAGATCAATGTTGTGGGTGTATGGAGGTCCCAAAAAGTTGCAAGAATTTGGTTTCGGTAGATTCCGAAAACGTTAATATGTTAGCAATCTCGTATGATCGTGCGAAAATGCCAAAATAACACGTCAAATTTTCTCAAAAAAAGTTGAAAGACCATTGTTGTGGGTGTATGGAGGTCCCAAAAAGAGCCAAGAATTTGGTTTCGGCAGATTCCGAGAACGTTGATATGTTCGCAATCTCGTCAGATCGAGCGAAAATGCCAAAATAACACGTCAAATTTTCTAAAAAAAAGTTGAAAGATCAATGTTGTGGGTGTATGGAGTTCCCAAAAAGAACCAAGAATTTGGTTTCGGCAGATTCCGAGAAAGTTGATATGTTCGCAATCTCGTCAGATCGAGCGAAAATGCCAAAATAACACGTCAAATTTTCATAAAAAAAGTTGAAAGATCAATGTTGTGGGTGTATGAAGGTCCCAAAAAGAGCCAAGAATTTGGTTTCGGCAGATTCCTAGAACGTTGATTTGTTCGCAATCTCGTAAGATCGTGCGAAAATACCAATAACACGGCAAATTTTCTCAAAAAAAGTTGAAAGATCAATGTTGTGGGTGTATGGAGGTCCCAAAAAGAGCCAAGAATTTGGTTTCGGCTGATTCCGAGAAAGTTGATATGTTCGCAATCTCGTAAGATCGTGCGAAAATGCCAAAATAACACGTCAAATTTTCTCAAAAAATATTGAAAGATCAATGTTGTCGGTGTATGGAGATCCCAAAAAGAGCCAACAATGTGGTTTCGGCAGATTCCGAGAAAGTTGATAGGTTCGCAATCTCGTAAGATCGTGCGAAAATGCCAAAATAACACGTCAAATTTTCTCAAAAAAAGTTGAAAGATCAATGTTGTGGGTGTATGGAGGTCCCAAAAAGTTGCAAGAATTTGGTTTCGGCTGATTCCGAGAAAGTTGATATGTTCGCAATCTCGTAAGATCGTGCGAAAATGCCAAAATAACACGTCAAATTTTCTCAAAAAATATTGAAAGATCAATGTTGTCGGTGTAAGGAAATCCCAAAAAGAGCCAACAATTTGGTTTCGGCAGATTCCGAGAAAGTTGATATGTTCGCAATCTCGTAAGATCGTGCGAAAATGCCAAAATAACACGTCAAATTTTCTCAAAAAAAGTTGAAAGACCAATGTTGTGGGTGTATTGAGGTCCCAAAAAGAGCCAAGAATTTGGTTTCGGCAGATTCCGAGAACGTTGATATGTTCGCAATCTCGTAAGATCGTGCGAAAATGCCAAAATAACACGTCAAATTTTCTCAAAAAAAGTTGAAAGATCAATGTTGTGGGTGTATGGAGGTCCCAAAAAGTTGCAAGAATTTGGTTTCGGCTGATTCCGAGAAAGTTGATATGTTCGCAATCTCGTAAGATCGTGCGAAAATGCCAAAATAACACGTCAAATTTTCTCAAAAAATATTGAAAGATCAATGTTGTCGGTGTAAGGAAATCCCAAAAAGAGCCAACAATTTGGTTTCGGCAGATTCCGAGAAAGTTGATATGTTCGCAATCTCGTAAGATCGTGCGAAAATGCCAAAATAACACGTCAAATTTTCTCAAAAAAAGTTGAAAGACCAATGTTGTGGGTGTATTGAGGTCCCAAAAAGAGCCAAGAATTTGGTTTCGGCAGATTCCGAGAACGTTGATATGTTCGCAATCTCGTAAGATCGTGCGAAAATGCCAAAATAACACGTCAAATTTTCTCAAAAAAAGTTGCAAGATCAATGTTGTGGGTGTATGGAGGTCCCAAAAAGTTGCAAGAATTTGGTTTCGGTAGATTCCGAAAACGTTAATATGTTTGCAATCTCGTAACATCGTGCGAAAATGCCAAAATAACACGTAAATTTTCTCAAAAAAAGTTGAAAGATCAATGTTGTGGGTGTATGGAGGTCCCAAAAAGAGCCAAGAATTTAGTTTCGGCAGATTCCGAGAACGTTGATATGTTCGCAATCTCGTAAGATCGTGCGAAAATGCCAAAATAACACGTCAAATTTTCTCAAAAAAAGTTGAAAGACCAATGTTGTGGGTGTATGGAGGTCCCAAAAAGAGCCATGAATTTGGTTTCGGCAGATTCCGAGAACGTTGATATGTTCGCAATCTCGTCAGATCGAGCGAAAATGCCAAAATAACGCGTCAAATTTTCTCCAAAAATATTGAAAGATCAATGTTGTCGGTGTATGGAGATCCCAAAAAGAGCCAACAATTTGGGTTCGGCAGATTCCGAGAAAGTTGATATGTTCGCAATCTCGTAAGATCGTGCGAAAATGCCAAAATAACACGTCAAATTTTCTCAAAAAAAGTTGAAAGACCAATGTTGTGGGTGTATTGAGGTCCCAAAAAGAGCCAAGAATTTGGTTTCGGCAGATTCCGAGAACGTTGATATGTTCGCAATCTCGTAAGATCGTGCGAAAATGCCAAAATAACACGTCAAATTTTCTCAAAAAAAGTTGAAAGATCAATGTTGTGGGTGTATGGAGGTCCCAAAAAGTTGCAAGAATTTGGTTTCGGCTGATTCCGAGAAAGTTGATATGTTCGCAATCTCGTAAGATCGTGCGAAAATGCCAAAATAACACGTCAAATTTTCTCAAAAAATATTGAAAGATCAATGTTGTCGGTGTAAGGAAATCCCAAAAAGAGCCAACAATTTGGTTTCGGCAGATTCCGAGAAAGTTGATATGTTCGCAATCTCGTAAGATCGTGCGAAAATGCCAAAATAACACGTCAAATTTTCTCAAAAAAAGTTGAAAGACCAATGTTGTGGGTGTATTGAGGTCCCAAAAAGAGCCAAGAATTTGGTTTCGGCAGATTCCGAGAACGTTGATATGTTCGCAATCTCGTAAGATCGTGCGAAAATGCCAAAATAACACGTCAAATTTTCTCAAAAAAAGTTGAAAGATCAATGTTGTGGGTGTATGGAGGTCCCAAAAAGTTGCAAGAATTTGGTTTCGGTAGATTCCGAAAACGTTAATATGTTAGCAATCTCGTAACATCGTGCGAAAATGCCAAAATAACACGTAAATTTTCTCAAAAAAAGTTGAAAGATCAATGTTGTGGGTGTATGGAGGTCCCAAAAAGAGCCAAGAATTTGGTTTCGGCAGATTCCGAGAAAGTTGATATGTTCGCAATCTCGTAAGATCGTGCGAAAATGCCAAAATAACACGTCAAATTTTCTCAAAAAATATTGAAAGATCAATGTTGTAGGTGTATGGACATCCCAAAAAGAGCCAACAATTTGGTTTCGGCAGATTCCGAGAAAGTTGATATGTTCGCAATCTTGTAAGATCGTGCGAAAATGCCAAAATAACACGTCAAATTTTCTCAAAAAAAGTTGAAAGATCAATGTTGTGGGTGTATGGAGGTCCCAAAAAGTTGCAAGAATTTGGTTTCGGCTGATTCCGAGAAAGTTGATATGTTCGCAATCTCGTAAGATCGTGCGAAAATGCCAAAATAACACGTCAAATTTTCTCAAAAAATATTGAAAGATCAATGTTGTCGGTGTAAGGAAATCCCAAAAAGAGCCAACAATTTGGTTTCGGCAGATTCCGAGAAAGTTGATATGTTCGCAATCTCGTAAGATCGTGCGAAAATGCCAAAATAACACGTCAAATTTTCTCAAAAAAAGTTGAAAGACCAATGTTGTGGGTGTATTGAGGTCCCAAAAAGAGCCAAGAATTTGGTTTCGGCAGATTCCGAGAACGTTGATATGTTCGCAATCTCGTAAGATCGTGCGAAAATGCCAAAATAACACGTCAAATTTTCTCAAAAAAAGTTGAAAGATCAATGTTGTGGGTGTATGGAGGTCCCAAAAAGTTGCAAGAATTTGGTTTCGGCTGATTCCGAGAAAGTTGATATGTTCGCAATCTCGTAAGATCGTGCGAAAATGCCAAAATAACACGTCAAATTTTCTCAAAAAATATTGAAAGATCAATGTTGTCGGTGTAAGGAAATCCCAAAAAGAGCCAACAATTTGGTTTCGGCAGATTCCGAGAAAGTTGATATGTTCGCAATCTCGTAAGATCGAGCGAAAATGCCAAAATAACACGTCAAATTTTCTCAAAAAAAGTTGAAAGACCAATGTTGTGGGTGTATTGAGGTCCCAAAAAGAGCCAAGAATTTGGTTTCGGCAGATTCCGAGAACGTTGATATGTTCGCAATCTCGTAAGATCGTGCGAAAATGCCAAAATAACACGTCAAATTTTCTCAAAAAAAGTTGAAAGATCAATGTTGTGGGTGTATGTAGGTCCCAAAAAGTTGCAAGAATTTGGTTTCGGTAGATTCCGAAAACGTTAATATGTTAGCAATCTCGTAACATCGTGCGAAAATGCCAAAATAACACGTAAATTTTCTCAAAAAAAGTTGAAAGATCAATGTTGTGGGTGTATGGAGGTCCCAAAAAGAGCCAAGAATTTGGTTTCGGCAGATTCCGAGAAAGTTGATATGTTCGCAATCTCGTAAGATCGTGCGAAAATGCCAAAATAACACGTCAAATTTTCTCAAAAAATATTGAAAGATCAATGTTGTAGGTGTATGGAGATCCCAAAAAGAGCCAACAATTTGGTTTCGGCAGATTCCGAGAAAGTTGATATGTTCGCAGTCTCGTAAGATCGTGCGAAAATGCCAAAATAACACGTCAAATTTTCTCAAAAAATATTGAAAGATCAATGTTGTCGGTGTATGGAGATCCCAAAAAGAGCCAACAATTTGGTTTCGGCAGATTCCGAGAAAGTTGATATGTTCGCAGTCTCGTAAGATCGTGCGAAAATGCCAAAATAACACGTCAAATTTTCTCAAAAAATATTGAAAGATCAATGTTGTCGGTGTATGGAGATCCCAAAAAGAGCCAACAATTTGGTTTCGGCAGATTCCGAGAAAGTGGATATGTTCGCAATCTCGTAAGATCGTGCGAAAATGCCAAAATAACACGTCAAATTTTCTAAAAAAAAGTTGCAAGATCAATGTTGTGGGTGTATGGAGGTCCCAAAAAGTTGCAAGAATTTGGTTTCGGTAGATTCCGAAAACGTTAATATGTTTGCAATCTCGTAACATCGTGCGAAAATGCCAAAATAACACGTAAATTTTCTCAAAAAAAGTTGAAAGATCAATGTTGTGGGTGTATGGAGGTCCCAAAAAGAGCCAAGAATTTAGTTTCGGCAGATTCCGAGAACGTTGATATGTTCGCAATCTCGTAAGATCGTGCGAAAATGCCAAAATAACACGTCAAATTTTCTCAAAAAAAGTTGAAAGACCAATGTTGTGGGTGTATGGAGGTCCCAAAAAGAGCCATGAATTTGGTTTCGGCAGATTCCGAGAACGTTGATATGTTCGCAATCTCGTCAGATCGAGCGAAAATGCCAAAATAACGCGTCAAATTTTCTCCAAAAATATTGAAAGATCAATGTTGTCGGTGTATGGAGATCCCAAAAAGAGCCAACAATTTGGGTTCGGCAGATTCCGAGAAAGTTGATATGTTCGCAGTCTCGTAAGATCGTGCGAAAATGCCAAAATAACACGTCAAATTTTCTCAAAAAATATTGAAAGATCAATGTTGTCGGTGTATGGAGATCCCAAAAAGAGCCAACAATTTGGTTTCGGCAGATTCCGAGAAAGTTGATATGTTCGCAATCTCGTAAGATCGTGCGAAAATGCCAAAATAACACGTCAAATTTTCTAAAAAAAAGTTGAAAGATCAATGTTGTGGGTGTATTGAGGTCCCAAAAAGTGCCAAGAATTTGGTTTCGGCAGATTCCGAGAACGTTGATATGTTCGCAATCTCGTAAGATCGTGCGAAAATGCCAAAATAACACGTCAAATTTTCTAAAAAAAAGTTGAAAGATCAATGTTGTGGGTGTATTGAGGTCCCAAAAAGTGCCAAGAATTTGGTTTCGGCAGATTCCGAGAACGTTGATATGTTCGCAATCTCGTAAGATCGTGCGAAAATGCCAAAATAACACGTCAAATTTTCTCAAAAAAAGTTGAAAGACCAATGTTGTGGTTGTATGGAGGTCCCAAAAAGAGCCAAGAATTTGGTTTCGGCAGATTCCGAGAACGTTGATATGTTCGCAATCTCGTCAGATCGAGCGAAAATGCCAAAATAACACGTCAAATTTTCATAAAAAAAATTGAAAGATCAATGTTGTGGGTGTATGAAGGTCCCAAAAAGAGCCAAGAATTTGGTTTCGGCAGATTCCTAGAACGTTGATTTGTTCGCAATCTCGTAAGATCGTGCGAAAATGCCAAAATAACACGTCAAATTTTCTCAAAAAAAGTTGAAAGACCAATGTTGTGGTTGTATGGAGGTCCCAAAAAGAGCCAAGAATTTGGTTTCGGCAGATTCCGAGAACGTTGATATGTTCGCAATCTCGTCAGATCGAGCGAAAATGCCAAAATAACACGTCAAATTTTCATAAAAAAAATTGAAAGATCAATGTTGTGGGTGTATGAAGGTCCCAAAAAGAGCCAAGAATTTGGTTTCGGCAGATTCCTAGAACGTTGATTTGTTCGCAATCTCGTAAGATCGTGCGAAAATACCAATAACACGTCAAATTTTCTCAAAAAAAGTTGAAAGATCAATGTTGTGGGTGTATGGAGGTCCCAAAAAGAGCCAAGAATTTGGTTTCGGCTAATTCCGAGAAAGTTGATATGTTCGCAATCTCGTAAGATCGTGCGAAAATGCCAAAATAACACGTCAAATTTTCTCAAAAAATATTGAAAGATCAATGTTGTCGGTGTATGGAGATCCCAAAAAGAGCCAACAATGTGGTTTCGGCAGATTCCGAGAAAGTTGATAGGTTCGCAATCTCGTAAGATCGTGCGAAAATGCCAAAATAACACGTCAAATTTTCTCAAAAAAAGTTGAAAGATCAATGTTGTGGGTGTATGGAGGTCCCAAAAAGTTGCAAGAATTTGGTTTCGGCTGATTCCGAGAAAGTTGATATGTTCGCAATCTCGTAAGATCGTGCGAAAATGCCAAAATCACACGTCAAATTTTCTCAAAAAATATTGAAAGATCAATGTTGTCGGTGTATGGAAATCCCAAAAAAAGCCAACAATTTGGTTTCGGCAGATTCCGAGAAAGTTAATATGTTAGCAATCTCGTAACATCGTGCGAAAATGCCAAAATAACACGTAAATTTTCTCAAAAAAAGTTGAAAGATCAATGTTGTGGGTGTATGGAGGTCCCAAAAAGAGCCAAGAATTTGGTTTCGGCAGATTCCGAGAAAGTTGATATGTTCGCAATCTCGTAAGATCGTGCGAAAATGCCAAAATAACACGTCAAATTTTCTCAAAAAATATTGAAAGATCAATGTTGTCGGTGTATGGAGATCCCAAAAAGAGCCAACAATTTGGTTTCGGCGGATTCCGAGAAAGTTGATATGTTCGCAATCTCGTAAGATCGTGCGAAAATGCCAAAATAACACGTAAATTTTCTCAAAAAAAGTTGAAAGATCAATGTTGTGGGTGTATGGAGGTCCCAAAAAGTTGCAAGAATTTGGTTTCGGTAGATTCCGAAAACGTTAATATGTTAGCAATCTCGTAACATCGTGCGAAAATGCCAAAATAACACGTAAATTTTCTCAAAAAAAGTTGAAAGATCAATGTTGTGGGTGTATGGAGGTCCCAAAAAGAGCCAAGAATTTGGTTTCGGCAGATTCCGAGAAAGTTGATATGTTCGCAATCTTGTAAGATCGTGCGAAAATGCCAAAATAACACGTCAAATTTTAATAAAAAAAGTTGAAAGATCAATGTTGTGGGTGTATGAAGGTCCCAAAAAGAGCCAAGAATTTGGTTTCGGCAGATTCCTAGAACGTTGATTTGTTCGCAATCTCGTCAGATCGTGCGAAAATGCCAAAATAACACGTCAAATTTTCTCAAAAAATATTGAAAGATCAATGTTGTAGGTGTATGGAGATCCCAAAAAGAGCCAACAATTTGGTTTCGGCAGATTCCGAGAAAGTTGATATGTTCGCAGTCTCGTAAGATCGTGCGAAAATGCCAAAATAACACGTCAAATTTTCTCAAAAAATATTGAAAGATCAATGTTGTCGGTGTATGGAGATCCCAAAAAGAGCCAACAATTTGGTTTCGGCAGATTCCGAGAAAGTTGATATGTTCGCAGTCTCGTAAGATCGTGCGAAAATGCCAAAATAACACGTCAAATTTTCTCAAAAAATATTGAAAGATCAATGTTGTCGGTGTATGGAGATCCCAAAAAGAGCCAACAATTTGGTTTCGGCAGATTCCGAGAAAGTGGATATGTTCGCAATCTCGTAAGATCGTGCGAAAATGCCAAAATAACACGTCAAATTTTCTAAAAAAAAGTTGCAAGATCAATGTTGTGGGTGTATGGAGGTCCCAAAAAGTTGCAAGAATTTGGTTTCGGTAGATTCCGAAAACGTTAATATGTTTGCAATCTCGTAACATCGTGCGAAAATGCCAAAATAACACGTAAATTTTCTCAAAAAAAGTTGAAAGATCAATGTTGTGGGTGTATGGAGGTCCCAAAAAGAGCCAAGAATTTAGTTTCGGCAGATTCCGAGAACGTTGATATGTTCGCAATCTCGTAAGATCGTGCGAAAATGCCAAAATAACACGTCAAATTTTCTCAAAAAAAGTTGAAAGACCAATGTTGTGGGTGTATGGAGGTCCCAAAAAGAGCCATGAATTTGGTTTCGGCAGATTCCGAGAACGTTGATATGTTCGCAATCTCGTCAGATCGAGCGAAAATGCCAAAATAACGCGTCAAATTTTCTCCAAAAATATTGAAAGATCAATGTTGTCGGTGTATGGAGATCCCAAAAAGAGCCAACAATTTGGGTTCGGCAGATTCCGAGAAAGTTGATATGTTCGCAGTCTCGTAAGATCGTGCGAAAATGCCAAAATAACACGTCAAATTTTCTCAAAAAATATTGAAAGATCAATGTTGTCGGTGTATGGAGATCCCAAAAAGAGCCAACAATTTGGTTTCGGCAGATTCGGAGAAAGTTGATATGTTCGCAATCTCGTAAGATCGTGCGAAAATGCCAAAATAACACGTCAAATTTTCTAAAAAAAAGTTGAAAGATCAATGTTGTGGGTGTATTGAGGTCCCAAAAAGTGCCAAGAATTTGGTTTCGGCAGATTCCGAGAACGTTGATATGTTCGCAATCTCGTAAGATCGTGCGAAAATGCCAAAATAACACGTCAAATTTTCTAAAAAAAAGTTGAAAGATCAATGTTGTGGGTGTATTGAGGTCCCAAAAAGTGCCAAGAATTTGGTTTCGGCAGATTCCGAGAACGTTGATATGTTCGCAATCTCGTAAGATCGTGCGAAAATGCCAAAATAACACGTCAAATTTTCTCAAAAAAAGTTGAAAGACCAATGTTGTGGTTGTATGGAGGTCCCAAAAAGAGCCAAGAATTTGGTTTCGGCAGATTCCGAGAACGTTGATATGTTCGCAATCTCGTCAGATCGAGCGAAAATGCCAAAATAACACGTCAAATTTTCATAAAAAAAATTGAAAGATCAATGTTGTGGGTGTATGAAGGTCCCAAAAAGAGCCAAGAATTTGGTTTCGGCAGATTCCTAGAACGTTGATTTGTTCGCAATCTCGTAAGATCGTGCGAAAATACCAATAACACGTCAAATTTTCTCAAAAAAAGTTGAAAGATCAATGTTGTGGGTGTATGGAGGTCCCAAAAAGTTGCAAGAATTTGGTTTCGGTAGATTCCGAAAACGTTAATATGTTAGCAATCTCGTAACATCGTGCGAAAATGCCAAAATAACACGTAAATTTTCTCAAAAAAAGTTGAAAGATCAATGTTGTGGGTGTATGGAGGTCCCAAAAAGAGCCAAGAATTTGGTTTCGGCAGATTCCGAGAAAGTTGATATGTTCGCAATCTTGTAAGATCGTGCGAAAATGCCAAAATAACACGTCAAATTTTAATAAAAAAAGTTGAAAGATCAATGTTGTGGGTGTATGAAGGTCCCAAAAAGAGCCAAGAATTTGGTTTCGGCAGATTCCTAGAACGTTGATTTGTTCGCAATCTCGTAAGATCGTGCGAAAATGCCAAAATAACACGTCAAATTTTCTCAAAAAATATTGAAAGATCAATGTTGTAGGTGTATGGAGATCCCAAAAAGAGCCAACAATTTGGTTTCGGCAGATTCCGAGAAAGTTGATATGTTCGCAGTCTCGTAAGATCGTGCGAAAATGCCAAAATAACACGTCAAATTTTCTCAAAAAATATTGAAAGATCAATGTTGTCGGTGTATGGAGATCCCAAAAAGAGCCAACAATTTGGTTTCGGCAGATTCCGAGAAAGTTGATATGTTCGCAGTCTCGTAAGATCGTGCGAAAATGCCAAAATAACACGTCAAATTTTCTCAAAAAATATTGAAAGATCAATGTTGTCGGTGTATGGAGATCCCAAAAAGAGCCAACAATTTGGTTTCGGCAGATTCCGAGAAAGTGGATATGTTCGCAATCTCGTAAGATCGTGCGAAAATGCCAAAATAACACGTCAAATTTTCTAAAAAAAAGTTGCAAGATCAATGTTGTGGGTGTATGGAGGTCCCAAAAAGTTGCAAGAATTTGGTTTCGGTAGATTCCGAAAACGTTAATATGTTTGCAATCTCGTAACATCGTGCGAAAATGCCAAAATAACACGTAAATTTTCTCAAAAAAAGTTGAAAGATCAATGTTGTGGGTGTATGGAGGTCCCAAAAAGAGCCAAGAATTTAGTTTCGGCAGATTCCGAGAACGTTGATATGTTCGCAATCTCGTAAGATCGTGCGAAAATGCCAAAATAACACGTCAAATTTTCTCAAAAAAAGTTGAAAGACCAATGTTGTGGGTGTATGGAGGTCCCAAAAAGAGCCATGAATTTGGTTTCGGCAGATTCCGAGAACGTTGATATGTTCGCAATCTCGTCAGATCGAGCGAAAATGCCAAAATAACGCGTCAAATTTTCTCCAAAAATATTGAAAGATCAATGTTGTCGGTGTATGGAGATCCCAAAAAGAGCCAACAATTTGGGTTCGGCAGATTCCGAGAAAGTTGATATGTTCGCAGTCTCGTAAGATCGTGCGAAAATGCCAAAATAACACGTCAAATTTTCTCAAAAAATATTGAAAGATCAATGTTGTCGGTGTATGGAGATCCCAAAAAGAGCCAACAATTTGGTTTCGGCAGATTCCGAGAAAGTTGATATGTTCGCAATCTCGTAAGATCGTGCGAAAATGCCAAAATAACACGTCAAATTTTCTAAAAAAAAGTTGAAAGATCAATGTTGTGGGTGTATTGAGGTCCCAAAAAGTGCCAAGAATTTGGTTTCGGCAGATTCCGAGAACGTTGATATGTTCGCAATCTCGTAAGATCGTGCGAAAATGCCAAAATAACACGTCAAATTTTCTAAAAAAAAGTTGAAAGATCAATGTTGTGGGTGTATTGAGGTCCCAAAAAGTGCCAAGAATTTGGTTTCGGCAGATTCCGAGAACGTTGATATGTTCGCAATCTCGTAAGATCGTGCGAAAATGCCAAAATAACACGTCAAATTTTCTCAAAAAAAGTTGAAAGACCAATGTTGTGGTTGTATGGAGGTCCCAAAAAGAGCCAAGAATTTGGTTTCGGCAGATTCCGAGAACGTTGATATGTTCGCAATCTCGTCAGATCGAGCGAAAATGCCAAAATAACACGTCAAATTTTCATAAAAAAAATTGAAAGATCAATGTTGTGGGTGTATGAAGGTCCCAAAAAGAGCCAAGAATTTGGTTTCGGCAGATTCCTAGAACGTTGATTTGTTCGCAATCTCGTAAGATCGTGCGAAAATACCAATAACACGTCAAATTTTCTCAAAAAAAGTTGAAAGATCAATGTTGTGGGTGTATGGAGGTCCCAAAAAGAGCCAAGAATTTGGTTTCGGCTAATTCCGAGAAAGTTGATATGTTCGCAATCTCGTAAGATCGTGCGAAAATGCCAAAATAACACGTCAAATTTTCTCAAAAAATATTGAAAGATCAATGTTGTCGGTGTATGGAGATCCCAAAAAGAGCCAACAATGTGGTTTCGGCAGATTCCGAGAAAGTTGATAGGTTCGCAATCTCGTAAGATCGTGCGAAAATGCCAAAATAACACGTCAAATTTTCTCAAAAAAAGTTGAAAGATCAATGTTGTGGGTGTATGGAGGTCCCAAAAAGTTGCAAGAATTTGGTTTCGGCTGATTCCGAGAAAGTTGATATGTTAGCAATCTCGTAACATCGTGCGAAAATGCCAAAATAACACGTAAATTTTCTCAAAAAAAGTTGAAAGATCAATGTTGTGGGTGTATGGAGGTCCCAAAAAGAGCCAAGAATTTGGTTTCGGCAGATTCCGAGAAAGTTGATATGTTCGCAATCTCGTAAGATCGTGCGAAAATGCAAAAATAACACGTCAAATTTTCTCAAAAAATATTGAAAGATCAATGTTGTCGGTGTATGGAGATCCCAAAAAGAGCCAACAATTTGGTTTCGGCAGATTCCGAGAAAGTTGATATGTTCGCAATCTCGTAAGATAGTGCGAAAATGCCAAAATAACACGTAAATTTTCTCAAAAAAAGTTGAAAGATCAATGTTGTGGGTGTATGGAGGTCCCAAAAAGTTGCAAGAATTTGGTTTCGGTAGATTCCGAAAACGTTAATATGTTAGCAATCTCGTAACATCGTGCGAAAATGCCAAAATAACACGTAAATTTTCTCAAAAAAAGTTGAAAGATCAATGTTGTGGGTGTATGGAGGTCCCAAAAAGAGCCAAGAATTTGGTTTCGGCAGATTCCGAGAAAGTTGATATGTTCGCAATCTTGTAAGATCGTGCGAAAATGCCAAAATAACACGTCAAATTTTAATAAAAAAAGTTGAAAGATCAATGTTGTGGGTGTATGAAGGTCCCAAAAAGAGCCAAGAATTTGGTTTCGGCAGATTCCTAGAACGTTGATTTGTTCGCAATCTCGTAAGATCGTGCGAAAATGCCAAAATAACACGTCAAATTTTCTCAAAAAATATTGAAAGATCAATGTTGTAGGTGTATGGAGATCCCAAAAAGAGCCAACAATTTGGTTTCGGCAGATTCCGAGAAAGTTGATATGTTCGCAGTCTCGTAAGATCGTGCGAAAATGCCAAAATAACACGTCAAATTTTCTCAAAAAATATTGAAAGATCAATGTTGTCGGTGTATGGAGATCCCAAAAAGAGCCAACAATTTGGTTTCGGCAGATTCCGAGAAAGTTGATATGTTCGCAATCTCGTAAGATCGTGCGAAAATGCCAAAATAACACGTCAAATTTTCTCAAAAAATATTGAAAGATCAATGTTGTCGGTGTATGGAAATCCCAAAAAGAGCCAACAATTTGGTTTCGGCAGATTCCGAGAAAGTTGATATGTTCGCAATCTTGTAAGATCGTGCGAAAATGCCAAAATAACACGTCAAATTTTCTCAAAAAAAATTGAAAGATCAATGTTGTGGGTGTATGGAGGTCCCAAAAAGTTGCAAGAATTTGGTTTCGGTAGATTCCGAAAACGTTAATATGTTAGCAATCTCGTAACATCGTGCGAAAATGCCAAAATAACACGTAAATTTTCTCAAAAAAAGTTGAAAGATCAATGTTGTGGGTGTATGGAGGTCCCAAAAAGAGCCAAGAATTTGGTTTCGGCAGATTCCGAGAAAGTTGATATGTTCGCAATCTCGTAAGATCGTGCGAAAATGCCAAAATAACACGTCAAATTTTCTCAAAAAATATTGAAAGATCAATGTTGTCGGTGTATGGAGATCCCAAAAAGAGCCAACAATTTGGTTTCGGCAGATTCCGAGAAAGTTGATATGTTCGCAATCTCGTAAGATCGTGCGAAAATGCCAAAATAACACGTAAATTTTCTCAAAAAAAGTTGAAAGATCAATGTTGTGGGTGTATGGAGATCCCAAAAATTTGCAAGAATTTGGTTTCGGTAGATTCCGAAAACGTTAATATGTTAGCAATCTCGTAACATCGTGCGAAAATGCCAAAATAACACGTAAATTTTCTCAAAAAAAGTTGAAAGATCAATGTTGTGGGTGTATGGAGGTCCCAAAAAGAGCCAAGAATTTGGTTTCGGCAGATTCCGAGAAAGTTGATATGTTCGCAATCTCGTAACATCGTGCGAAAATGCCAAAATAACACGTCAAATTTTCTCAAAAAATATTGAAAGATCAATGTTGTAGGTGTATGGAGATCCCAAAAAGAGCCAACAATTTGGTTTCGGCAGATTCCGAGAAAGTTGATATGTTCGCAGTCTCGTAAGATCGTGCGAAAATGCCAAAATAACAGGTCAAATTTTCTCAAAAAATATTGAAAGATCAATGTTGTCGGTGTATGGAGATCCCAAAAAGAGCCAACAATTTGGTTTCGGCAGATTCCGAGAAAGTTGATATGTTCGCAATCTCGTAAGATCGTGCGAAAATGCCAAAATAACACGTCAAATTTTCTAAAAAAAAGTTGAAAGATCAATGTTGTGGGTGTATTGAGGTCCCAAAAAGTGCCAAGAATTTGGTTTCGGCAGATTCCGAGAACGTTGATATGTTCGCAATCTCGTAAGATCGTGCGAAAATGCCAAAATAACACGTCAAATTTTCTCAAAAAAAGTTGAAAGACCAATGTTGTGGGTGTATGGAGGTCCCAAAAAGAGCCATGAATTTGGTTTCGGCAGATTCCGAGAACGTTGATATGTTCGCAATCTCGTCAGATCGAGCGAAAATGCCAAAATAACGCGTCAAATTTTCTCCAAAAATATTGAAAGATCAATGTTGTCGGTGTATGGAGATCCCAAAAAGAGCCAACAATTTGGGTTCGGCAGCTTCCGAGAAAGTTGATATGTTCGCATTCTCGTAAGATCGTGCGAAAATGCCAAAATAACACGTCAAATTTTCTCAAAAAATATTGAAAGATCAATGTTGTCGGTGTGTGGAGATCATAAAAAGAGCCAACAATTTGGTTTCGGCAGATTCCGAGAAAGTGGATATGTTCGCAATCTCGTAAGATCGTGCGAAAATGCCAAAATAACACGTCAAATTTTCTAAAAAAAAGTTGAAAGATCAATGTTGTGGGTGTATGGAGGTCCCAAAAAGTTGCAAGAATTTGGTTTCGGTAGATTCCGAAAACGTTAATATGTTTGCAATCTCGTAACATCGTGCGAAAATGCCAAAATAACAAGTAAATTTTCTCAAAAAAAGTTGAAAGATCAATGTTGTGGATGTATGGAGGTCCCAAAAAGAGCCAAGAATTTGGTTTCGGCAGATTCCGAGAAAGTTGATATGTTCGCAATCTCGTAAGATCGTGCGAAAATTTGCAAGAATTTGGTTTCGGTAGATTCCGAAAACGTTAATATGTTAGCAATCTCGTAACATCGTGCGAAAATGCCAAAATAACATCGTGCGAAAATGTTGTGGGTGTATGGAGATCCCAAAAAGAGCCAACAATTTGGTTTCGGCAGATTCCGAGAAAGTTGATATGTTCGCAGTCTCGTAAGATCGTGCGAAAATGCCAAAATAACACGTCAAATTTTCTCAAAAAATATTGAAAGATCAATGTTGTCGGTGTATGGAGATCCCAAAAAGAGCCAACAATTTGGTTTCGGCAGATTCCGAGAAAGTTGATATGTTCGCAATCTCGTAAGATCGTGCGAAAATGCCAAAATAACACGTCAAATTTTCTAAAAAAAAGTTGAAAGATCAATGTTGTGGGTGTATTGAGGTCCCAAAAAGTGCCAAGAATTTGGTTTCGGCAGATTCCGAGAAAGTTGATAGGTTCGCAATCTCGTAAGATCGTGCGAAAATGCCAAAATAACACGTCAAATTTTCTCAAAAAAAGTTGAAAGATCAATGTTGTGGGTGTATGGAGGTCCCAAAAAGTTGCAAGAATTTGGTTTCGGCTGATTCGGAGAAAGTTGATATGTTCGCAATCTCGTAAGATCGTGCGAAAATGCCAAAATAACACGTCAAATTTTCTCAAAAAATATTGAAAGATCAATGTTGTCGGTGTATGGAAATCCCAAAAAGAGCCAACAATTTGGTTTCGGCAGATTCCGAGAAAGTTGATATGTTCGCAATCTCGTAAGATCGTGCGAAAATGCCAAAATAACACGTCAAATTTTCTCAAAAAAAGTTGAAAGACCAATGTTGTGGGTGTATTGAGGTCCCAAAAAGAGCCAAGAATTTGGTTTCGGCAGATTCCGAGAACGTTGATATGTTCGCAATCTCGTAAGATCGTGCGAAAATGCCAAAATAACACGTCAAATTTTCTCAAAAAAAGTTGAAAGATCAATGTTGTGGGTGTATGGAGGTCCCAAAAAGTTGCAAGAATTTGGTTTCGGTAGATTCCGAAAACGTTAATATGTTAGCAATCTCGTAACATCGTGCGAAAATGCCAAAATAACACGTAAATTTTCTCAAAAAAAGTTGAAAGATCAATGTTGTGGGTGTATGGAGGTCCCAAAAAGAGCCAAGAATTTGGTTTCGGCAGATTCCGAGAAAGTTGATATGTTCGCAATCTCGTAAGATCGTGCGAAAATGCCAAAATAACACGTCAAATTTTCTCAAAAAATATTGAAAGATCAATGTTGTAGGTGTATGGAGATCCCAAAAAGAGCCAACAATTTGGTTTCGGCAGATTCCGAGAAAGTTGATATGTTCGCAGTCTCGTAAGATCGTGCGAAAATGCCAAAATAACACGTCAAATTTTCTCAAAAAATATTGAAAGATCAATGTTGTCGGTGTATGGAGATCCCAAAAAGAGCCAACAATTTGGTTTCGGCAGATTCCGAGAAAGTTGATATGTTCGCAATCTCGTAAGATCGTGCGAAAATGCCAAAATAACACGTCAAATTTTCTAAAAAAAAGTTGAAAGATCAATGTTGTGGGTGTATTGAGGTCCCAAAAAGTGCCAAGAATTTGGTTTCGGCAGATTCCGAGAACGTTGATATGTTCTCGGAATCTGCCGAAACCAAATTCTTCGCAATCTCGTAAGATCGTGCGAAAATGCCAAAATAACACGTCAAATTTTCTCAAAAAAAGTTGAAAGACAAATGTTGTGGGTGTATGGAGGTCCCAAAAAGAGCCAAGAATTTGGTTTCGGCAGATTCCGAGAACGTTGATATGTTCGCAATCTCGTCAGATCGAGCGAAAATGCCAAAATAACACGTCAAATTTTCATAAAAAAGTTGAAAGATCAATGTTGTGGGTGTATGAAGGTCCCAAAAAGAGCCAAGAATTTGGTTTCGGCAGATTCCTAGAACGTTGATTTGTTCGCAATCTCGTAAGATCGTGCGAAAATACCAATAACACGTCAAATTTTCTCAAAAAAAGTTGAAAGATCAATGTTGTGGGTGTATGGAGGTCCCAAAAAGAGCCAAGAATTTGGTTTCGGCTGATTCCGAGAAAGTTGATATGTTCGCAATCTCGTAAGATCGTGCGAAAATGCCAAAATAACACGTCAAATTTTCTCAAAAAATATTGAAAGATCAATGTTGTCGGTGTATGGAGATCCCAAAAAGAGCCAACAATGTGGTTTCGGCAGATTCCGAGAAAGTTGATAGGTTCGCAATCTCGTAAGATCGTGCGAAAATGCCAAAATAACACGTCAAATTTTCTCAAAAAAACTTGAAAGATCAATGTTGTGGGTGTATGGAGGTCCCAAAAAGTTGCAAGAATTTGGTTTCGGCTGATTCCGAGAAAGTTGATATGTTCGCAATCTCGTAAGATCGTGCGAAAATGCCAAAATAACACGTCAAATTTTCTCAAAAAATATTGAAAGATCAATGTTGTCGGTTTATGGAGATCCCAAAAAGAGCCAACAATTTGGTTTCGGCAGATTCCGAGAAAGTGGATATGTTCGCAATCTCGTAAGATCGTGCGAAAATGCCAAAATAACACGTCAAATTTTCTCAAAAAATATTGAAAGATCAATGTTGTCGGTGTATGGAAATCCCAAAAAGAGCCAACAATTTGGTTTCGGCAGATTCTGAGAAAGTTGATATGTTCGCAATCTTGTAAGATCGTGCGAAAATGCCAAAATAACACGTCAAATTTTCTAAAAAAAAAGTTGAAAGATCAATGTTGTGGGTGTATGGAGGTCCCAAAAAGTTGCAAGAATTTCGTTTCGGTAGATTCCGAAAACGTTAATATGTTAGCAATCTCGTAACATCGTGCGAAAATGCCAAAATAACACGTAAATTTTCTCAAAAAAAGTTGAAAGATCAATGTTGTGGGTCTATGGAGGTCCCAAAAAGAGCCAAGAATTTGGTTTCGGCAGATTCCGAGAAAGTTGATATGTTCGCAATCTCGTAAGATCGTGCGAAAATGCCAAAATAACACGTCAAATTTTCTCAAAAAATATTGAAAGATCAATCTTGTCGGTGTATGGAGATCCCAAAAAGAGCCAACAATTTGGTTTCGGCAGATTCCGAGAAAGTTGATATGTTCGCAATCTCGTAAGATCGTGCGAAAATGCCAAAATAACACGTCAAATTTTCTCAAAAAATATTGAAAGATCAATGTTGTCGGTGTATGGAGATCCCAAAAAGAGCCAACAATTTGGTTTCGGCAGATTCCGAGAAAGTTGATATGTTCGCAATCTCGTAAGATCGTGCGAAAATGCCAAAATAACACGTCAAATTTTCTCAAAAAAAGTTGAAAGATCAATGTTGTGGGTGTATGGAGGTCCCAAAAATTTGCAAGAATTTGGTTTCGTTAGATTCCGAAAACGTTAATATGTTTGCAATCTCGTAACATCGTGCGAAAATGCCAAAATAACAAGTAAATTTTCTCAAAAAAAGTTGAAAGATCAATGTTGTGGATGTATGGAGGTCCCAAAAAGAGCCAAGAATTTGGTTTCGGCAGATTCCGAGAAAGTTGATATGTTCGCAATCTCGTAAGATCGTGCGAAAATTTGCAAGAATTTGGTTTCGGTAGATTCCGAAAACGTTAATATGTTAGCAATCTCGTAACATCGTGCGAAAATGCCAAAATAACATCGTGCGAAAATGTTGTGGGTGTATGGAGATCCCAAAAAGAGCCAACAATTTGGTTTCGGCAGATTCCGAGAAAGTTGATATGTTCGCAGTCTCGTAAGATCGTGCGAAAATGCCAAAATAACACGTCAAATTTTCTCAAAAAATATTGAAAGATCAATGTTGTCGGTGTATGGAGATCCCAAAAAGAGCCAACAATTTGGTTTCGGCAGATTCCGAGAAAGTTGATATGTTCGCAATCTCGTAAGATCGTGCGAAAATGCCAAAATAACACGTCAAATTTTCTAAAAAAAAGTTGAAAGATCAATGTTGTGGGTGTATTGAGGTCCCAAAAAGTGCCAAGAATTTGGTTTCGGCAGATTCCGAGAAAGTTGATAGGTTCGCAATCTCGTAAGATCGTGCGAAAATGCCAAAATAACACGTCAAATTTTCTCAAAAAAAGTTGAAAGATCAATGTTGTGGGTGTATGGAGGTCCCAAAAAGTTGCAAGAATTTGGTTTCGGCTGATTCGGAGAAAGTTGATATGTTCGCAATCTCGTAAGATCGTGCGAAAATGCCAAAATAACACGTCAAATTTTCTCAAAAAATATTGAAAGACCAATGTTGTGGGTGTATTGAGGTCCCAAAAAGAGCCAAGAATTTGGTTTCGGCAGATTCCGAGAACGTTGATATGTTCGCAATCTCGTAAGATCGTGCGAAAATGCCAAAATAACACGTCAAATTTTCTCAAAAAAAGTTGAAAGATCAATGTTGTGGGTGTATGGAGGTCCCAAAAAGTTGCAAGAATTTGGTTTCGGTAGATTCCGAAAACGTTAATATGTTAGCAATCTCGTAACATCGTGCGAAAATGCCAAAATAACACGTAAATTTTCTCAAAAAAAGTTGAAAGATCAATGTTGTGGGTGTATGGAGGTCCCAAAAAGAGCCAAGAATTTGGTTTCGGCAGATTCCGAGAAAGTTGATATGTTCGCAATCTCGTAAGATCGTGCGAAAATGCCAAAATAACACGTCAAATTTTCTCAAAAAATATTGAAAGATCAATGTTGTAGGTGTATGGAGATCCCAAAAAGAGCCAACAATTTGGTTTC
This sequence comes from Fragaria x ananassa, assembly GCA_034370585.1. Taxonomy (NCBI): domain Eukaryota; kingdom Viridiplantae; phylum Streptophyta; class Magnoliopsida; order Rosales; family Rosaceae; genus Fragaria; species Fragaria x ananassa. The sequence continues at coordinate 17,096,169 of CP139753.1, read as the reverse complement.
GGCAGATTCCGAGAAAGTTGATATGTTCGCAGTCTCGTAAGATCGTGCGAAAATGCCAAAATAACACGTCAAATTTTCTCAAAAAATATTGAAAGATCAATGTTGTCGGTGTATGGAGATCCCAAAAAGAGCCAACAATTTGGTTTCGGCAGATTCCGAGAAAGTTGATATGTTCGCAATCTCGTAAGATCGTGCGAAAATGCCAAAATAACACGTCAAATTTTCTAAAAAAAAGTTGAAAGATCAATGTTGTGGGTGTATTGAGGTCCCAAAAAGTGCCAAGAATTTGGTTTCGGCAGATTCCGAGAACGTTGATATGTTCTCGGAATCTGCCGAAACCAAATTCTTCGCAATCTCGTAAGATCGTGCGAAAATGCCAAAATAACACGTCAAATTTTCTCAAAAAAAGTTGAAAGACAAATGTTGTGGGTGTATGGAGGTCCCAAAAAGAGCCAAGAATTTGGTTTCGGCAGATTCCGAGAACGTTGATATGTTCGCAATCTCGTCAGATCGAGCGAAAATGCCAAAATAACACGTCAAATTTTCATAAAAAAGTTGAAAGATCAATGTTGTGGGTGTATGAAGGTCCCAAAAAGAGCCAAGAATTTGGTTTCGGCAGATTCCTAGAACGTTGATTTGTTCGCAATCTCGTAAGATCGTGCGAAAATACCAATAACACGTCAAATTTTCTCAAAAAAAGTTGAAAGATCAATGTTGTGGGTGTATGGAGGTCCCAAAAAGAGCCAAGAATTTGGTTTCGGCTGATTCCGAGAAAGTTGATATGTTCGCAATCTCGTAAGATCGTGCGAAAATGCCAAAATAACACGTCAAATTTTCTCAAAAAATATTGAAAGATCAATGTTGTCGGTGTATGGAGATCCCAAAAAGAGCCAACAATGTGGTTTCGGCAGATTCCGAGAAAGTTGATAGGTTCGCAATCTCGTAAGATCGTGCGAAAATGCCAAAATAACACGTCAAATTTTCTCAAAAAAACTTGAAAGATCAATGTTGTGGGTGTATGGAGGTCCCAAAAAGTTGCAAGAATTTGGTTTCGGCTGATTCCGAGAAAGTTGATATGTTCGCAATCTCGTAAGATCGTGCGAAAATGCCAAAATAACACGTCAAATTTTCTCAAAAAATATTGAAAGATCAATGTTGTCGGTTTATGGAGATCCCAAAAAGAGCCAACAATTTGGTTTCGGCAGATTCCGAGAAAGTGGATATGTTCGCAATCTCGTAAGATCGTGCGAAAATGCCAAAATAACACGTCAAATTTTCTCAAAAAATATTGAAAGATCAATGTTGTCGGTGTATGGAAATCCCAAAAAGAGCCAACAATTTGGTTTCGGCAGATTCTGAGAAAGTTGATATGTTCGCAATCTTGTAAGATCGTGCGAAAATGCCAAAATAACACGTCAAATTTTCTAAAAAAAAAGTTGAAAGATCAATGTTGTGGGTGTATGGAGGTCCCAAAAAGTTGCAAGAATTTCGTTTCGGTAGATTCCGAAAACGTTAATATGTTAGCAATCTCGTAACATCGTGCGAAAATGCCAAAATAACACGTAAATTTTCTCAAAAAAAGTTGAAAGATCAATGTTGTGGGTCTATGGAGGTCCCAAAAAGAGCCAAGAATTTGGTTTCGGCAGATTCCGAGAAAGTTGATATGTTCGCAATCTCGTAAGATCGTGCGAAAATGCCAAAATAACACGTCAAATTTTCTCAAAAAATATTGAAAGATCAATCTTGTCGGTGTATGGAGATCCCAAAAAGAGCCAACAATTTGGTTTCGGCAGATTCCGAGAAAGTTGATATGTTCGCAATCTCGTAAGATCGTGCGAAAATGCCAAAATAACACGTCAAATTTTCTCAAAAAATATTGAAAGATCAATGTTGTCGGTGTATGGAGATCCCAAAAAGAGCCAACAATTTGGTTTCGGCAGATTCCGAGAAAGTTGATATGTTCGCAATCTCGTAAGATCGTGCGAAAATGCCAAAATAACACGTCAAATTTTCTCAAAAAATATTGAAAGATCAATGTTGTCGGTTTATGGAGATCCCAAAAAGAGCCAACAATTTGGTTTCGGCAGATTCCGAGAAAGTGGATATGTTCGCAATCTCGTAAGATCGTGCGAAAATGCCAAAATAACACGTCAAATTTTCTCAAAAAATATTGAAAGATCAATGTTGTCGGTGTATGGAAATCCCAAAAAGAGCCAACAATTTGGTTTCGGCAGATTCCGAGAAAGTTGATATGTTCGCAATCTTGTAAGATCGTGCGAAAATGCCAAAATAACACGTCAAATTTTCTCAAAAAAAATTGAAAGATCAATGTTGTGGGTGTATGGAGGTCCCAAAAAGTTGCAAGAATTTCGTTTCGGTAGATTCCAAAAACGTTAATATGTTAGCAATCTCGTAACATCGTGCGAAAATGCCAAAATAACACGTAAATTTTCTCAAAAAAAGTTGAAAGATCAATGTTGTGGGTGTATGGAGGTCCCAAAAAGAGCCAAGAATTTGGTTTCGGCAGATTCCGAGAAAGTTGATATGTTCGCAATCTCGTAAGATCGTGCGAAAATGCCAAAATAACACGTCAAATTTTCTCAAAAAATATTGAAAGATCAATGTTGTCGGTGTATGGAGATCCCAAAAAGAGCCAACAATTTGGTTTCGGCAGATTCCGAGAAAGTTGATATGTTCGCAATCTCGTAAGATCGTGCGAAAATGCCAAAATAACACGTCAAATTTTCTCAAAAAATATTGAAAGATCAATGTTGTCGGTGTATGGAGATCCCAAAAAGAGCCAACAATTTGGTTTCGGCAGATTCCGAGAAAGTTGATATGTTCGCAATCTCGTAAGATCGTGCGAAAATGCCAAAATAACACGTCAAATTTTCTCAAAAAATATTGAAAGATCAATGTTGTCGGTTTATGGAGATCCCAAAAAGAGCCAACAATTTGGTTTCGGCAGATTCCGAGAAAGTGGATATGTTCGCAATCTCGTAAGATCGTGCGAAAATGCCAAAATAACACGTCAAATTTTCTCAAAAAATATTGAAAGATCAATGTTGTCGGTGTATGGAAATCCCAAAAAGAGCCAACAATTTGGTTTCGGCAGATTCCGAGAAAGTTGATATGTTCGCAATCTCGTAAGATCGTGCGAAAATGCCAAAATAACACGTCAAATTTTCTCAAAAAAAGTTGAAAGACCAATGTTGTGGGTGTATTGAGGTCCCAAAAAGAGCCAAGAATTTGGTTTCGGCAGATTCCGAGAACGTTGATATGTTCGCAATCTCGTAAGATCGTGCGAAAATGCCAAAATAACACGTCAAATTTTCTCAAAAAAAGTTGAAAGATCAATGTTGTGGGTGTATGGAGGTCCCAAAAAGTTGCAAGAATTTGGTTTCGGTAGATTCCGAAAACGTTAATATGTTAGCAATCTCGTAACATCGTGCGAAAATGCCAAAATAACACGTAAATTTTCTCAAAAAAAGTTGAAAGATCAATGTTGTGGGTGTATGGAGGTCCCAAAAAGAGCCAAGAATTTGGTTTCGGCAGATTCCGAGAAAGTTGATATGTTCGCAATCTCGTAAGATCGTGCGAAAATGCCAAAATAACACGTCAAATTTTCTCAAAAAATATTGAAAGATCAATGTTGTAGGTGTATGGAGATCCCAAAAAGAGCCAACAATTTGGTTTCGGCAGATTCCGAGAAAGTTGATATGTTCGCAGTCTCGTAAGATCGTGCGAAAATGCCAAAATAACACGTCAAATTTTCTCAAAAAATATTGAAAGATCAATGTTGTCGGTGTATGGAGATCCCAAAAAGAGCCAACAATTTGGTTTCGGCAGATTCCGAGAAAGTTGATATGTTCGCAATCTCGTAAGATCGTGCGAAAATGCCAAAATAACACGTCAAATTTTCTAAAAAAAAGTTGAAAGATCAATGTTGTGGGTGTATTGAGGTCCCAAAAAGTGCCAAGAATTTGGTTTCGGCAGATTCCGAGAACGTTGATATGTTCTCGGAATCTGCCGAAACCAAATTCTTCGCAATCTCGTAAGATCGTGCGAAAATGCCAAAATAACACGTCAAATTTTCTCAAAAAAAGTTGAAAGACAAATGTTGTGGGTGTATGGAGGTCCCAAAAAGAGCCAAGAATTTGGTTTCGGCAGATTCCGAGAACGTTGATATGTTCGCAATCTCGTCAGATCGAGCGAAAATGCCAAAATAACACGTCAAATTTTCATAAAAAAGTTGAAAGATCAATGTTGTGGGTGTATGAAGGTCCCAAAAAGAGCCAAGAATTTGGTTTCGGCAGATTCCTAGAACGTTGATTTGTTCGCAATCTCGTAAGATCGTGCGAAAATACCAATAACACGTCAAATTTTCTCAAAAAAAGTTGAAAGATCAATGTTGTGGGTGTATGGAGGTCCCAAAAAGAGCCAAGAATTTGGTTTCGGCTGATTCCGAGAAAGTTGATATGTTCGCAATCTCGTAAGATCGTGCGAAAATGCCAAAATAACACGTCAAATTTTCTCAAAAAATATTGAAAGATCAATGTTGTCGGTGTATGGAGATCCCAAAAAGAGCCAACAATGTGGTTTCGGCAGATTCCGAGAAAGTTGATAGGTTCGCAATCTCGTAAGATCGTGCGAAAATGCCAAAATAACACGTCAAATTTTCTCAAAAAAACTTGAAAGATCAATGTTGTGGGTGTATGGAGGTCCCAAAAAGTTGCAAGAATTTGGTTTCGGCTGATTCCGAGAAAGTTGATATGTTCGCAATCTCGTAAGATCGTGCGAAAATGCCAAAATAACACGTCAAATTTTCTCAAAAAATATTGAAAGATCAATGTTGTCGGTTTATGGAGATCCCAAAAAGAGCCAACAATTTGGTTTCGGCAGATTCCGAGAAAGTGGATATGTTCGCAATCTCGTAAGATCGTGCGAAAATGCCAAAATAACACGTCAAATTTTCTCAAAAAATATTGAAAGATCAATGTTGTCGGTGTATGGAAATCCCAAAAAGAGCCAACAATTTGGTTTCGGCAGATTCTGAGAAAGTTGATATGTTCGCAATCTTGTAAGATCGTGCGAAAATGCCAAAATAACACGTCAAATTTTCTAAAAAAAAAGTTGAAAGATCAATGTTGTGGGTGTATGGAGGTCCCAAAAAGTTGCAAGAATTTCGTTTCGGTAGATTCCGAAAACGTTAATATGTTAGCAATCTCGTAACATCGTGCGAAAATGCCAAAATAACACGTAAATTTTCTCAAAAAAAGTTGAAAGATCAATGTTGTGGGTCTATGGAGGTCCCAAAAAGAGCCAAGAATTTGGTTTCGGCAGATTCCGAGAAAGTTGATATGTTCGCAATCTCGTAAGATCGTGCGAAAATGCCAAAATAACACGTCAAATTTTCTCAAAAAATATTGAAAGATCAATCTTGTCGGTGTATGGAGATCCCAAAAAGAGCCAACAATTTGGTTTCGGCAGATTCCGAGAAAGTTGATATGTTCGCAATCTCGTAAGATCGTGCGAAAATGCCAAAATAACACGTCAAATTTTCTCAAAAAATATTGAAAGATCAATGTTGTCGGTGTATGGAGATCCCAAAAAGAGCCAACAATTTGGTTTCGGCAGATTCCGAGAAAGTTGATATGTTCGCAATCTCGTAAGATCGTGCGAAAATGCCAAAATAACACGTCAAATTTTCTCAAAAAATATTGAAAGATCAATGTTGTCGGTTTATGGAGATCCCAAAAAGAGCCAACAATTTGGTTTCGGCAGATTCCGAGAAAGTGGATATGTTCGCAATCTCGTAAGATCGTGCGAAAATGCCAAAATAACACGTCAAATTTTCTCAAAAAATATTGAAAGATCAATGTTGTCGGTGTATGGAAATCCCAAAAAGAGCCAACAATTTGGTTTCGGCAGATTCCGAGAAAGTTGATATGTTCGCAATCTTGTAAGATCGTGCGAAAATGCCAAAATAACACGTCAAATTTTCTCAAAAAAAATTGAAAGATCAATGTTGTGGGTGTATGGAGGTCCCAAAAAGTTGCAAGAATTTCGTTTCGGTAGATTCCAAAAACGTTAATATGTTAGCAATCTCGTAACATCGTGCGAAAATGCCAAAATAACACGTAAATTTTCTCAAAAAAAGTTGAAAGATCAATGTTGTGGGTGTATGGAGGTCCCAAAAAGAGCCAAGAATTTGGTTTCGGCAGATTCCGAGAAAGTTGATATGTTCGCAATCTCGTAAGATCGTGCGAAAATGCCAAAATAACACGTCAAATTTTCTCAAAAAATATTGAAAGATCAATGTTGTCGGTGTATGGAGATCCCAAAAAGAGCCAACAATTTGGTTTCGGCAGATTCCGAGAAAGTTGATATGTTCGCAATCTCGTAAGATCGTGCGAAAATGCCAAAATAACACGTCAAATTTTCTCAAAAAATATTGAAAGATCAATGTTGTCGGTGTATGGAGATCCCAAAAAGAGCCAACAATTTGGTTTCGGCAGATTCCGAGAAAGTTGATATGTTCGCAATCTCGTAAGATCGTGCGAAAATGCCAAAATAACACGTCAAATTTTCTCAAAAAATATTGAAAGATCAATGTTGTCGGTTTATGGAGATCCCAAAAAGAGCCAACAATTTGGTTTCGGCAGATTCCGAGAAAGTGGATATGTTCGCAATCTCGTAAGATCGTGCGAAAATGCCAAAATAACACGTCAAATTTTCTCAAAAAATATTGAAAGATCAATGTTGTCGGTGTATGGAAATCCCAAAAAGAGCCAACAATTTGGTTTCGGCAGATTCCGAGAAAGTTGATATGTTCGCAATCTCGTAAGATCGTGCGAAAATGCCAAAATAACACGTCAAATTTTCTCAAAAAAAGTTGAAAGACCAATGTTGTGGGTGTATTGAGGTCCCAAAAAGAGCCAAGAATTTGGTTTCGGCAGATTCCGAGAACGTTGATATGTTCGCAATCTCGTAAGATCGTGCGAAAATGCCAAAATAACACGTCAAATTTTCTCAAAAAAAGTTGAAAGATCAATGTTGTGGGTGTATGGAGGTCCCAAAAAGTTGCAAGAATTTGGTTTCGGTAGATTCCGAAAACGTTAATATGTTAGCAATCTCGTAACATCGTGCGAAAATGCCAAAATAACACGTAAATTTTCTCAAAAAAAGTTGAAAGATCAATGTTGTGGGTGTATGGAGGTCCCAAAAAGAGCCAAGAATTTGGTTTCGGCAGATTCCGAGAAAGTTGATATGTTCGCAATCTCGTAAGATCGTGCGAAAATGCCAAAATAACACGTCAAATTTTCTCAAAAAATATTGAAAGATCAATGTTGTAGGTGTATGGAGATCCCAAAAAGAGCCAACAATTTGGTTTCGGCAGATTCCGAGAAAGTTGATATGTTCGCAGTCTCGTAAGATCGTGCGAAAATGCCAAAATAACACGTCAAATTTTCTCAAAAAATATTGAAAGATCAATGTTGTCGGTGTATGGAGATCCCAAAAAGAGCCAACAATTTGGTTTCGGCAGATTCCGAGAAAGTTGATATGTTCGCAATCTCGTAAGATCGTGCGAAAATGCCAAAATAACACGTCAAATTTTCTAAAAAAAAGTTGAAAGATCAATGTTGTGGGTGTATTGAGGTCCCAAAAAGTGCCAAGAATTTGGTTTCGGCAGATTCCGAGAACGTTGATATGTTCTCGGAATCTGCCGAAACCAAATTCTTCGCAATCTCGTAAGATCGTGCGAAAATGCCAAAATAACACGTCAAATTTTCTCAAAAAAAGTTGAAAGACAAATGTTGTGGGTGTATGGAGGTCCCAAAAAGAGCCAAGAATTTGGTTTCGGCAGATTCCGAGAACGTTGATATGTTCGCAATCTCGTCAGATCGAGCGAAAATGCCAAAATAACACGTCAAATTTTCATAAAAAAGTTGAAAGATCAATGTTGTGGGTGTATGAAGGTCCCAAAAAGAGCCAAGAATTTGGTTTCGGCAGATTCCTAGAACATTGATTTGTTCGCAATCTCGTAAGATCGTGCGAAAATACCAATAACACGTCAAATTTTCTCAAAAAAAGTTGAAAGATCAATGTTGTGGGTGTATGGAGGTCCCAAAAAGAGCCAAGAATTTGGTTTCGGCTGATTCCGAGAAAGTTGATATGTTCGCAATCTCGTAAGATCGTGCGAAAATGCCAAAATAACACGTCAAATTTTCTCAAAAAATATTGAAAGATCAATGTTGTCGGTGTATGGAGATCCCAAAAAGAGCCAACAATGTGCTTTCGGCAGATTCCGAGAAAGTTGATAGGTTCGCAATCTCGTAAGATCGTGCGAAAATGCCAAAATAACACGTCAAATTTTCTCAAAAAAACTTGAAAGATCAATGTTGTGGGTGTATGGAGGTCCCAAAAAGTTGCAAGAATTTGGTTTCGGCTGATTCCGAGAAAGTTGATATGTTCGCAATCTCGTAAGATCGTGCGAAAATGCCAAAATAACACGTCAAATTTTCTCAAAAAATATTGAAAGATCAATGTTGTCGGTTTATGGAGATCCCAAAAAGAGCCAACAATTTGGTTTCGGCAGATTCCGAGAAAGTGGATATGTTCGCAATCTCGTAAGATCGTGCGAAAATGCCAAAATAACACGTCAAATTTTCTCAAAAAATATTGAAAGATCAATGTTGTCGGTGTATGGAAATCCCAAAAAGAGCCAACAATTTGGTTTCGGCAGATTCTGAGAAAGTTGATATGTTCGCAATCTTGTAAGATCGTGCGAAAATGCCAAAATAACACGTCAAATTTTCTAAAAAAAAAGTTGAAAGATCAATGTTGTGGGTGTATGGAGGTCCCAAAAAGTTGCAAGAATTTCGTTTCGGTAGATTCCGAAAACGTTAATATGTTAGCAATCTCGTAACATCGTGCGAAAATGCCAAAATAACACGTAAATTTTCTCAAAAAAAGTTGAAAGATCAATGTTGTGGGTCTATGGAGGTCCCAAAAAGAGCCAAGAATTTGGTTTCGGCAGATTCCGAGAAAGTTGATATGTTCGCAATCTCGTAAGATCGTGCGAAAATGCCAAAATAACACGTCAAATTTTCTCAAAAAATATTGAAAGATCAATCTTGTCGGTGTATGGAGATCCCAAAAAGAGCCAACAATTTGGTTTCGGCAGATTCCGAGAAAGTTGATATGTTCGCAATCTCGTAAGATCGTGCGAAAATGCCAAAATAACACGTCAAATTTTCTCAAAAAATATTGAAAGATCAATGTTGTCGGTGTATGGAGATCCCAAAAAGAGCCAACAATTTGGTTTCGGCAGATTCCGAGAAAGTTGATATGTTCGCAATCTCGTAAGATCGTGCGAAAATGCCAAAATAACACGTCAAATTTTCTCAAAAAAAGTTGAAAGATCAATGTTGTGGGTGTATGGAGGTCCCAAAAATTTGCAAGAATTTGGTTTCGTTAGATTCCGAAAACGTTAATATGTTTGCAATCTCGTAACATCGTGCGAAAATGCCAAAATAACAAGTAAATTTTCTCAAAAAAAGTTGAAAGATCAATGTTGTGGATGTATGGAGGTCCCAAAAAGAGCCAAGAATTTGGTTTCGGCAGATTCCGAGAAAGTTGATATGTTCGCAATCTCGTAAGATCGTGCGAAAATTTGCAAGAATTTGGTTTCGGTAGATTCCGAAAACGTTAATATGTTAGCAATCTCGTAACATCGTGCGAAAATGCCAAAATAACATCGTGCGAAAATGTTGTGGGTGTATGGAGATCCCAAAAAGAGCCAACAATTTGGTTTCGGCAGATTCCGAGAAAGTTGATATGTTCGCAGTCTCGTAAGATCGTGCGAAAATGCCAAAATAACACGTCAAATTTTCTCAAAAAATATTGAAAGATCAATGTTGTCGGTGTATGGAGATCCCAAAAAGAGCCAACAATTTGGTTTCGGCAGATTCCGAGAAAGTTGATATGTTCGCAATCTCGTAAGATCGTGCGAAAATGCCAAAATAACACGTCAAATTTTCTAAAAAAAAGTTGAAAGATCAATGTTGTGGGTGTATTGAGGTCCCAAAAAGTGCCAAGAATTTGGTTTCGGCAGATTCCGAGAAAGTTGATAGGTTCGCAATCTCGTAAGATCGTGCGAAAATGCCAAAATAACACGTCAAATTTTCTCAAAAAAAGTTGAAAGATCAATGTTGTGGGTGTATGGAGGTCCCAAAAAGTTGCAAGAATTTGGTTTCGGCTGATTCGGAGAAAGTTGATATGTTCGCAATCTCGTAAGATCGTGCGAAAATGCCAAAATAACACGTCAAATTTTCTCAAAAAATATTGAAAGATCAATGTTGTCGGTGTATGGAAATCCCAAAAAGAGCCAACAATTTGGTTTCGGCAGATTCCGAGAAAGTTGATATGTTCGCAATCTCGTAAGATCGTGCGAAAATGCCAAAATAACACGTCAAATTTTCTCAAAAAAAGTTGAAAGACCAATGTTGTGGGTGTATTGAGGTCCCAAAAAGAGCCAAGAATTTGGTTTCGGCAGATTCCGAGAACGTTGATATGTTCGCAATCTCGTAAGATCGTGCGAAAATGCCAAAATAACACGTCAAATTTTCTCAAAAAAAGTTGAAAGATCAATGTTGTGGGTGTATGGAGGTCCCAAAAAGTTGCAAGAATTTGGTTTCGGTAGATTCCGAAAACGTTAATATGTTAGCAATCTCGTAACATCGTGCGAAAATGCCAAAATAACACGTAAATTTTCTCAAAAAAAGTTGAAAGATCAATGTTGTGGGTGTATGGAGGTCCCAAAAAGAGCCAAGAATTTGGTTTCGGCAGATTCCGAGAAAGTTGATATGTTCGCAATCTCGTAAGATCGTGCGAAAATGCCAAAATAACACGTCAAATTTTCTCAAAAAATATTGAAAGATCAATGTTGTAGGTGTATGGAGATCCCAAAAAGAGCCAACAATTTGGTTTCGGCAGATTCCGAGAAAGTTGATATGTTCGCAGTCTCGTAAGATCGTGCGAAAATGCCAAAATAACACGTCAAATTTTCTCAAAAAATATTGAAAGATCAATGTTGTCGGTGTATGGAGATCCCAAAAAGAGCCAACAATTTGGTTTCGGCAGATTCCGAGAAAGTTGATATGTTCGCAATCTCGTAAGATCGTGCGAAAATGCCAAAATAACACGTCAAATTTTCTAAAAAAAAGTTGAAAGATCAATGTTGTGTGTGTATTGAGGTCCCAAAAAGTGCCAAGAATTTGGTTTCGGCAGATTCCGAGAACGTTGATATGTTCTCGGAATCTGCCGAAACCAAATTCTTCGCAATCTCGTAAGATCGTGCGAAAATGCCAAAATAACACGTCAAATTTTCTCAAAAAAAGTTGAAAGACAAATGTTGTGGGTGTATGGAGGTCCCAAAAAGAGCCAAGAATTTGGTTTCGGCAGATTCCGAGAACGTTGATATGTTCGCAATCTCGTCAGATCGAGCGAAAATGCCAAAATAACACGTCAAATTTTCATAAAAAAGTTGAAAGATCAATGTTGTGGGTGTATGAAGGTCCCAAAAAGAGCCAAGAATTTGGTTTCGGCAGATTCCTAGAACGTTGATTTGTTCGCAATCTCGTAAGATCGTGCGAAAATACCAATAACACGTCAAATTTTCTCAAAAAAAGTTGAAAGATCAATGTTGTGGGTGTATGGAGGTCCCAAAAAGAGCCAAGAATTTGGTTTCGGCTGATTCCGAGAAAGTTGATATGTTCGCAATCTCGTAAGATCGTGCGAAAATGCCAAAATAACACGTCAAATTTTCTCAAAAAATATTGAAAGATCAATGTTGTCGGTGTATGGAGATCCCAAAAAGAGCCAACAATGTGGTTTCGGCAGATTCCGAGAAAGTTGATAGGTTCGCAATCTCGTAAGATCGTGCGAAAATGCCAAAATAACACGTCAAATTTTCTCAAAAAAACTTGAAAGATCAATGTTGTGGGTGTATGGAGGTCCCAAAAAGTTGCAAGAATTTGGTTTCGGCTGATTCCGAGAAAGTTGATATGTTCGCAATCTCGTAAGATCGTGCGAAAATGCCAAAATAACACGTCAAATTTTCTCAAAAAATATTGAAAGATCAATGTTGTCGGTTTATGGAGATCCCAAAAAGAGCCAACAATTTGGTTTCGGCAGATTCCGAGAAAGTGGATATGTTCGCAATCTCGTAAGATCGTGCGAAAATGCCAAAATAACACGTCAAATTTTCTCAAAAAATATTGAAAGATCAATGTTGTCGGTGTATGGAAATCCCAAAAAGAGCCAACAATTTGGTTTCGGCAGATTCTGAGAAAGTTGATATGTTCGCAATCTTGTAAGATCGTGCGAAAATGCCAAAATAACACGTCAAATTTTCTAAAAAAAAAGTTGAAAGATCAATGTTGTGGGTGTATGGAGGTCCCAAAAAGTTGCAAGAATTTCGTTTCGGTAGATTCCGAAAACGTTAATATGTTAGCAATCTCGTAACATCGTGCGAAAATGCCAAAATAACACGTAAATTTTCTCAAAAAAAGTTGAAAGATCAATGTTGTGGGTCTATGGAGGTCCCAAAAAGAGCCAAGAATTTGGTTTCGGCAGATTCCGAGAAAGTTGATATGTTCGCAATCTCGTAAGATCGTGCGAAAATGCCAAAATAACACGTCAAATTTTCTCAAAAAATATTGAAAGATCAATCTTGTCGGTGTATGGAGATCCCAAAAAGAGCCAACAATTTGGTTTCGGCAGATTCCGAGAAAGTTGATATGTTCGCAATCTCGTAAGATCGTGCGAAAATGCCAAAATAACACGTCAAATTTTCTCAAAAAATATTGAAAGATCAATGTTGTCGGTGTATGGAGATCCCAAAAAGAGCCAACAATTTGGTTTCGGCAGATTCCGAGAAAGTTGATATGTTCGCAATCTCGTAAGATCGTGCGAAAATGCCAAAATAACACGTCAAATTTTCTCAAAAAAAGTTGAAAGATCAATGTTGTGGGTGTATGGAGGTCCCAAAAATTTGCAAGAATTTGGTTTCGTTAGATTCCGAAAACGTTAATATGTTTGCAATCTCGTAACATCGTGCGAAAATGCCAAAATAACAAGTAAATTTTCTCAAAAAAAGTTGAAAGATCAATGTTGTGGATGTATGGAGGTCCCAAAAAGAGCCAAGAATTTGGTTTCGGCAGATTCCGAGAAAGTTGATATGTTCGCAATCTCGTAAGATCGTGCGAAAATTTGCAAGAATTTGGTTTCGGTAGATTCCGAAAACGTTAATATGTTAGCAATCTCGTAACATCGTGCGAAAATGCCAAAATAACATCGTGCGAAAATGTTGTGGGTGTATGGAGATCCCAAAAAGAGCCAACAATTTGGTTTCGGCAGATTCCGAGAAAGTTGATATGTTCGCAGTCTCGTAAGATCGTGCGAAAATGCCAAAATAACACGTCAAATTTTCTCAAAAAATATTGAAAGATCAATGTTGTCGGTGTATGGAGATCCCAAAAAGAGCCAACAATTTGGTTTCGGCAGATTCCGAGAAAGTTGATATGTTCGCAATCTCGTAAGATCGTGCGAAAATGCCAAAATAACACGTCAAATTTTCTAAAAAAAAGTTGAAAGATCAATGTTGTGGGTGTATTGAGGTCCCAAAAAGTGCCAAGAATTTGGTTTCGGCAGATTCCGAGAAAGTTGATAGGTTCGCAATCTCGTAAGATCGTGCGAAAATGCCAAAATAACACGTCAAATTTTCTCAAAAAAAGTTGAAAGATCAATGTTGTGGGTGTATGGAGGTCCCAAAAAGTTGCAAGAATTTGGTTTCGGCTGATTCGGAGAAAGTTGATATGTTCGCAATCTCGTAAGATCGTGCGAAAATGCCAAAATAACACGTCAAATTTTCTCAAAAAATATTGAAAGATCAATGTTGTCGGTGTATGGAAATCCCAAAAAGAGCCAACAATTTGGTTTCGGCAGATTCCGAGAAAGTTGATATGTTCGCAATCTCGTAAGATCGTGCGAAAATGCCAAAATAACACGTCAAATTTTCTCAAAAAAAGTTGAAAGACCAATGTTGTGGGTGTATTGAGGTCCCAAAAAGAGCCAAGAATTTGGTTTCGGCAGATTCCGAGAACGTTGATATGTTCGCAATCTCGTAAGATCGTGCGAAAATGCCAAAATAACACGTCAAATTTTCTCAAAAAAAGTTGAAAGATCAATGTTGTGGGTGTATGGAGGTCCCAAAAAGTTGCAAGAATTTGGTTTCGGTAGATTCCGAAAACGTTAATATGTTAGCAATCTCGTAACATCGTGCGAAAATGCCAAAATAACACGTAAATTTTCTCAAAAAAAGTTGAAAGATCAATGTTGTGGGTGTATGGAGGTCCCAAAAAGAGCCAAGAATTTGGTTTCGGCAGATTCCGAGAAAGTTGATATGTTCGCAATCTCGTAAGATCGTGCGAAAATGCCAAAATAACACGTCAAATTTTCTCAAAAAATATTGAAAGATCAATGTTGTAGGTGTATGGAGATCCCAAAAAGAGCCAACAATTTGGTTTCGGCAGATTCCGAGAAAGTTGATATGTTCGCAGTCTCGTAAGATCGTGCGAAAATGCCAAAATAACACGTCAAATTTTCTCAAAAAATATTGAAAGATCAATGTTGTCGGTGTATGGAGATCCCAAAAAGAGCCAACAATTTGGTTTCGGCAGATTCCGAGAAAGTTGATATGTTCGCAATCTCGTAAGATCGTGCGAAAATGCCAAAATAACACGTCAAATTTTCTAAAAAAAAGTTGAAAGATCAATGTTGTGTGTGTATTGAGGTCCCAAAAAGTGCCAAGAATTTGGTTTCGGCAGATTCCGAGAACGTTGATATGTTCTCGGAATCTGCCGAAACCAAATTCTTCGCAATCTCGTAAGATCGTGCGAAAATGCCAAAATAACACGTCAAATTTTCTCAAAAAAAGTTGAAAGATCAATGTTGTGGGTGTATGAAGGTCCCAAAAAGAGCCAAGAATTTGGTTTCGGCAGATTCCTAGAACGTTGATTTGTTCGCAATCTCGTAAGATCGTGCGAAAATACCAATAACACGTCAAATTTTCTCAAAAAAAGTTGAAAGATCAATGTTGTGGGTGTATGGAGGTCCCAAAAAGAGCCAAGAATTTGGTTTCGGCTGATTCCGAGAAAGTTGATATGTTCGCAATCTCGTAAGATCGTGCGAAAATGCCAAAATAACACGTCAAATTTTCTCAAAAAATATTGAAAGATCAATGTTGTCGGTGTATGGAGATCCCAAAAAGAGCCAACAATGTGGTTTCGGCAGATTCCGAGAAAGTTGATAGGTTCGCAATCTCGTAAGATCGTGCGAAAATGCCAAAATAACACGTCAAATTTTCTCAAAAAAACTTGAAAGATCAATGTTGTGGGTGTATGGAGGTCCCAAAAAGTTGCAAGAATTTGGTTTCGGCTGATTCCGAGAAAGTTGATATGTTCGCAATCTCGTAAGATCGTGCGAAAATGCCAAAATAACACGTCAAATTTTCTCAAAAAATATTGAAAGATCAATGTTGTCGGTTTATGGAGATCCCAAAAAGAGCCAACAATTTGGTTTCGGCAGATTCCGAGAAAGTGGATATGTTCGCAATCTCGTAAGATCGTGCGAAAATGCCAAAATAACACGTCAAATTTTCTCAAAAAATATTGAAAGATCAATGTTGTCGGTGTATGGAAATCCCAAAAAGAGCCAACAATTTGGTTTCGGCAGATTCTGAGAAAGTTGATATGTTCGCAATCTTGTAAGATCGTGCGAAAATGCCAAAATAACACGTCAAATTTTCTAAAAAAAAAGTTGAAAGATCAATGTTGTGGGTGTATGGAGGTCCCAAAAAGTTGCAAGAATTTCGTTTCGGTAGATTCCGAAAACGTTAATATGTTAGCAATCTCGTAACATCGTGCGAAAATGCCAAAATAACACGTAAATTTTCTCAAAAAAAGTTGAAAGATCAATGTTGTGGGTCTATGGAGGTCCCAAAAAGAGCCAAGAATTTGGTTTCGGCAGATTCCGAGAAAGTTGATATGTTCGCAATCTCGTAAGATCGTGCGAAAATGCCAAAATAACACGTCAAATTTTCTCAAAAAATATTGAAAGATCAATCTTGTCGGTGTATGGAGATCCCAAAAAGAGCCAACAATTTGGTTTCGGCAGATTCCGAGAAAGTTGATATGTTCGCAATCTCGTAAGATCGTGCGAAAATGCCAAAATAACACGTCAAATTTTCTCAAAAAATATTGAAAGATCAATGTTGTCGGTGTATGGAGATCCCAAAAAGAGCCAACAATTTGGTTTCGGCAGATTCCGAGAAAGTTGATATGTTCGCAATCTCGTAAGATCGTGCGAAAATGCCAAAATAACACGTCAAATTTTCTCAAAAAAAGTTGAAAGATCAATGTTGTGGGTGTATGGAGGTCCCAAAAATTTGCAAGAATTTGGTTTCGTTAGATTCCGAAAACGTTAATATGTTTGCAATCTCGTAACATCGTGCGAAAATGCCAAAATAACAAGTAAATTTTCTCAAAAAAAGTTGAAAGATCAATGTTGTGGATGTATGGAGGTCCCAAAAAGAGCCAAGAATTTGGTTTCGGCAGATTCCGAGAAAGTTGATATGTTCGCAATCTCGTAAGATCGTGCGAAAATTTGCAAGAATTTGGTTTCGGTAGATTCCGAAAACGTTAATATGTTAGCAATCTCGTAACATCGTGCGAAAATGCCAAAATAACATCGTGCGAAAATGTTGTGGGTGTATGGAGATCCCAAAAAGAGCCAACAATTTGGTTTCGGCAGATTCCGAGAAAGTTGATATGTTCGCAGTCTCGTAAGATCGTGCGAAAATGCCAAAATAACACGTCAAATTTTCTCAAAAAATATTGAAAGATCAATGTTGTCGGTGTATGGAGATCCCAAAAAGAGCCAACAATTTGGTTTCGGCAGATTCCGAGAAAGTTGATATGTTCGCAATCTCGTAAGATCGTGCGAAAATGCCAAAATAACACGTCAAATTTTCTAAAAAAAAGTTGAAAGATCAATGTTGTGGGTGTATTGAGGTCCCAAAAAGTGCCAAGAATTTGGTTTCGGCAGATTCCGAGAAAGTTGATAGGTTCGCAATCTCGTAAGATCGTGCGAAAATGCCAAAATAACACGTCAAATTTTCTCAAAAAAAGTTGAAAGATCAATGTTGTGGGTGTATGGAGGTCCCAAAAAGTTGCAAGAATTTGGTTTCGGCTGATTCGGAGAAAGTTGATATGTTCGCAATCTCGTAAGATCGTGCGAAAATGCCAAAATAACACGTCAAATTTTCTCAAAAAATATTGAAAGATCAATGTTGTCGGTGTATGGAAATCCCAAAAAGAGCCAACAATTTGGTTTCGGCAGATTCCGAGAAAGTTGATATGTTCGCAATCTCGTAAGATCGTGCGAAAATGCCAAAATAACACGTCAAATTTTCTCAAAAAAAGTTGAAAGACCAATGTTGTGGGTGTATTGAGGTCCCAAAAAGAGCCAAGAATTTGGTTTCGGCAGATTCCGAGAACGTTGATATGTTCGCAATCTCGTAAGATCGTGCGAAAATGCCAAAATAACACGTCAAATTTTCTCAAAAAAAGTTGAAAGATCAATGTTGTGGGTGTATGGAGGTCCCAAAAAGTTGCAAGAATTTGGTTTCGGTAGATTCCGAAAACGTTAATATGTTAGCAATCTCGTAACATCGTGCGAAAATGCCAAAATAACACGTAAATTTTCTCAAAAAAAGTTGAAAGATCAATGTTGTGGGTGTATGGAGGTCCCAAAAAGAGCCAAGAATTTGGTTTCGGCAGATTCCGAGAAAGTTGATATGTTCGCAATCTCGTAAGATCGTGCGAAAATGCCAAAATAACACGTCAAATTTTCTCAAAAAATATTGAAAGATCAATGTTGTAGGTGTATGGAGATCCCAAAAAGAGCCAACAATTTGGTTTCGGCAGATTCCGAGAAAGTTGATATGTTCGCAGTCTCGTAAGATCGTGCGAAAATGCCAAAATAACACGTCAAATTTTCTCAAAAAATATTGAAAGATCAATGTTGTCGGTGTATGGAGATCCCAAAAAGAGCCAACAATTTGGTTTCGGCAGATTCCGAGAAAGTTGATATGTTCGCAATCTCGTAAGATCGTGCGAAAATGCCAAAATAACACGTCAAATTTTCTAAAAAAAAGTTGAAAGATCAATGTTGTGTGTGTATTGAGGTCCCAAAAAGTGCCAAGAATTTGGTTTCGGCAGATTCCGAGAACGTTGATATGTTCTCGGAATCTGCCGAAACCAAATTCTTCGCAATCTCGTAAGATCGTGCGAAAATGCCAAAATAACACGTCAAATTTTCTCAAAAAAAGTTGAAAGACAAATGTTGTGGGTGTATGGAGGTCCCAAAAAGAGCCAAGAATTTGGTTTCGGCAGATTCCGAGAACGTTGATATGTTCGCAATCTCGTCAGATCGAGCGAAAATGCCAAAATAACACGTCAAATTTTCATAAAAAAGTTGAAAGATCAATGTTGTGGGTGTATGAAGGTCCCAAAAAGAGCCAAGAATTTGGTTTCGGCAGATTCCTAGAACGTTGATTTGTTCGCAATCTCGTAAGATCGTGCGAAAATACCAATAACACGTCAAATTTTCTCAAAAAAAGTTGAAAGATCAATGTTGTGGGTGTATGGAGGTCCCAAAAAGAGCCAAGAATTTGGTTTCGGCTGATTCCGAGAAAGTTGATATGTTCGCAATCTCGTAAGATCGTGCGAAAATGCCAAAATAACACGTCAAATTTTCTCAAAAAATATTGAAAGATCAATGTTGTCGGTGTATGGAGATCCCAAAAAGAGCCAACAATGTGGTTTCGGCAGATTCCGAGAAAGTTGATAGGTTCGCAATCTCGTAAGATCGTGCGAAAATGCCAAAATAACACGTCAAATTTTCTCAAAAAAACTTGAAAGATCAATGTTGTGGGTGTATGGAGGTCCCAAAAAGTTGCAAGAATTTGGTTTCGGCTGATTCCGAGAAAGTTGATATGTTCGCAATCTCGTAAGATCGTGCGAAAATGCCAAAATAACACGTCAAATTTTCTCAAAAAATATTGAAAGATCAATGTTGTCGGTTTATGGAGATCCCAAAAAGAGCCAACAATTTGGTTTCGGCAGATTCCGAGAAAGTGGATATGTTCGCAATCTCGTAAGATCGTGCGAAAATGCCAAAATAACACGTCAAATTTTCTCAAAAAATATTGAAAGATCAATGTTGTCGGTGTATGGAAATCCCAAAAAGAGCCAACAATTTGGTTTCGGCAGATTCTGAGAAAGTTGATATGTTCGCAATCTTGTAAGATCGTGCGAAAATGCCAAAATAACACGTCAAATTTTCTAAAAAAAAAGTTGAAAGATCAATGTTGTGGGTGTATGGAGGTCCCAAAAAGTTGCAAGAATTTCGTTTCGGTAG
Organism: Fragaria x ananassa; assembly: GCA_034370585.1. Lineage (NCBI taxonomy): Eukaryota > Viridiplantae > Streptophyta > Magnoliopsida > Rosales > Rosaceae > Fragaria > Fragaria x ananassa. The sequence goes on along the minus strand of CP139753.1, from coordinate 17,076,624 downwards.
ATTCCGAAAACGTTAATATGTTAGCAATCTCGTAACATCGTGCGAAAATGCCAAAATAACACGTAAATTTTCTCAAAAAAAGTTGAAAGATCAATGTTGTGGGTCTATGGAGGTCCCAAAAAGAGCCAAGAATTTGGTTTCGGCAGATTCCGAGAAAGTTGATATGTTCGCAATCTCGTAAGATCGTGCGAAAATGCCAAAATAACACGTCAAATTTTCTCAAAAAATATTGAAAGATCAATCTTGTCGGTGTATGGAGATCCCAAAAAGAGCCAACAATTTGGTTTCGGCAGATTCCGAGAAAGTTGATATGTTCGCAATCTCGTAAGATCGTGCGAAAATGCCAAAATAACACGTCAAATTTTCTCAAAAAATATTGAAAGATCAATGTTGTCGGTGTATGGAGATCCCAAAAAGAGCCAACAATTTGGTTTCGGCAGATTCCGAGAAAGTTGATATGTTCGCAATCTCGTAAGATCGTGCGAAAATGCCAAAATAACACGTCAAATTTTCTCAAAAAAAGTTGAAAGATCAATGTTGTGGGTGTATGGAGGTCCCAAAAATTTGCAAGAATTTGGTTTCGTTAGATTCCGAAAACGTTAATATGTTTGCAATCTCGTAACATCGTGCGAAAATGCCAAAATAACAAGTAAATTTTCTCAAAAAAAGTTGAAAGATCAATGTTGTGGATGTATGGAGGTCCCAAAAAGAGCCAAGAATTTGGTTTCGGCAGATTCCGAGAAAGTTGATATGTTCGCAATCTCGTAAGATCGTGCGAAAATTTGCAAGAATTTGGTTTCGGTAGATTCCGAAAACGTTAATATGTTAGCAATCTCGTAACATCGTGCGAAAATGCCAAAATAACATCGTGCGAAAATGTTGTGGGTGTATGGAGATCCCAAAAAGAGCCAACAATTTGGTTTCGGCAGATTCCGAGAAAGTTGATATGTTCGCAGTCTCGTAAGATCGTGCGAAAATGCCAAAATAACACGTCAAATTTTCTCAAAAAATATTGAAAGATCAATGTTGTCGGTGTATGGAGATCCCAAAAAGAGCCAACAATTTGGTTTCGGCAGATTCCGAGAAAGTTGATATGTTCGCAATCTCGTAAGATCGTGCGAAAATGCCAAAATAACACGTCAAATTTTCTAAAAAAAAGTTGAAAGATCAATGTTGTGGGTGTATTGAGGTCCCAAAAAGTGCCAAGAATTTGGTTTCGGCAGATTCCGAGAAAGTTGATAGGTTCGCAATCTCGTAAGATCGTGCGAAAATGCCAAAATAACACGTCAAATTTTCTCAAAAAAAGTTGAAAGATCAATGTTGTGGGTGTATGGAGGTCCCAAAAAGTTGCAAGAATTTGGTTTCGGCTGATTCGGAGAAAGTTGATATGTTCGCAATCTCGTAAGATCGTGCGAAAATGCCAAAATAACACGTCAAATTTTCTCAAAAAATATTGAAAGATCAATGTTGTCGGTGTATGGAAATCCCAAAAAGAGCCAACAATTTGGTTTCGGCAGATTCCGAGAAAGTTGATATGTTCGCAATCTCGTAAGATCGTGCGAAAATGCCAAAATAACACGTCAAATTTTCTCAAAAAAAGTTGAAAGACCAATGTTGTGGGTGTATTGAGGTCCCAAAAAGAGCCAAGAATTTGGTTTCGGCAGATTCCGAGAACGTTGATATGTTCGCAATCTCGTAAGATCGTGCGAAAATGCCAAAATAACACGTCAAATTTTCTCAAAAAAAGTTGAAAGATCAATGTTGTGGGTGTATGGAGGTCCCAAAAAGTTGCAAGAATTTGGTTTCGGTAGATTCCGAAAACGTTAATATGTTAGCAATCTCGTAACATCGTGCGAAAATGCCAAAATAACACGTAAATTTTCTCAAAAAAAGTTGAAAGATCAATGTTGTGGGTGTATGGAGGTCCCAAAAAGAGCCAAGAATTTGGTTTCGGCAGATTCCGAGAAAGTTGATATGTTCGCAATCTCGTAAGATCGTGCGAAAATGCCAAAATAACACGTCAAATTTTCTCAAAAAATATTGAAAGATCAATGTTGTAGGTGTATGGAGATCCCAAAAAGAGCCAACAATTTGGTTTCGGCAGATTCCGAGAAAGTTGATATGTTCGCAGTCTCGTAAGATCGTGCGAAAATGCCAAAATAACACGTCAAATTTTCTCAAAAAATATTGAAAGATCAATGTTGTCGGTGTATGGAGATCCCAAAAAGAGCCAACAATTTGGTTTCGGCAGATTCCGAGAAAGTTGATATGTTCGCAATCTCGTAAGATCGTGCGAAAATGCCAAAATAACACGTCAAATTTTCTAAAAAAAAGTTGAAAGATCAATGTTGTGTGTGTATTGAGGTCCCAAAAAGTGCCAAGAATTTGGTTTCGGCAGATTCCGAGAACGTTGATATGTTCTCGGAATCTGCCGAAACCAAATTCTTCGCAATCTCGTAAGATCGTGCGAAAATGCCAAAATAACACGTCAAATTTTCTCAAAAAAAGTTGAAAGACAAATGTTGTGGGTGTATGGAGGTCCCAAAAAGAGCCAAGAATTTGGTTTCGGCAGATTCCGAGAACGTTGATATGTTCGCAATCTCGTCAGATCGAGCGAAAATGCCAAAATAACACGTCAAATTTTCATAAAAAAGTTGAAAGATCAATGTTGTGGGTGTATGAAGGTCCCAAAAAGAGCCAAGAATTTGGTTTCGGCAGATTCCTAGAACGTTGATTTGTTCGCAATCTCGTAAGATCGTGCGAAAATACCAATAACACGTCAAATTTTCTCAAAAAAAGTTGAAAGATCAATGTTGTGGGTGTATGGAGGTCCCAAAAAGAGCCAAGAATTTGGTTTCGGCTGATTCCGAGAAAGTTGATATGTTCGCAATCTCGTAAGATCGTGCGAAAATGCCAAAATAACACGTCAAATTTTCTCAAAAAATATTGAAAGATCAATGTTGTCGGTGTATGGAGATCCCAAAAAGAGCCAACAATGTGGTTTCGGCAGATTCCGAGAAAGTTGATAGGTTCGCAATCTCGTAAGATCGTGCGAAAATGCCAAAATAACACGTCAAATTTTCTCAAAAAAACTTGAAAGATCAATGTTGTGGGTGTATGGAGGTCCCAAAAAGTTGCAAGAATTTGGTTTCGGCTGATTCCGAGAAAGTTGATATGTTCGCAATCTCGTAAGATCGTGCGAAAATGCCAAAATAACACGTCAAATTTTCTCAAAAAATATTGAAAGATCAATGTTGTCGGTTTATGGAGATCCCAAAAAGAGCCAACAATTTGGTTTCGGCAGATTCCGAGAAAGTGGATATGTTCGCAATCTCGTAAGATCGTGCGAAAATGCCAAAATAACACGTCAAATTTTCTCAAAAAATATTGAAAGATCAATGTTGTCGGTGTATGGAAATCCCAAAAAGAGCCAACAATTTGGTTTCGGCAGATTCTGAGAAAGTTGATATGTTCGCAATCTTGTAAGATCGTGCGAAAATGCCAAAATAACACGTCAAATTTTCTAAAAAAAAAGTTGAAAGATCAATGTTGTGGGTGTATGGAGGTCCCAAAAAGTTGCAAGAATTTCGTTTCGGTAGATTCCGAAAACGTTAATATGTTAGCAATCTCGTAACATCGTGCGAAAATGCCAAAATAACACGTAAATTTTCTCAAAAAAAGTTGAAAGATCAATGTTGTGGGTCTATGGAGGTCCCAAAAAGAGCCAAGAATTTGGTTTCGGCAGATTCCGAGAAAGTTGATATGTTCGCAATCTCGTAAGATCGTGCGAAAATGCCAAAATAACACGTCAAATTTTCTCAAAAAATATTGAAAGATCAATGTTGTAGGTGTATGGAGATCCCAAAAAGAGCCAACAATTTGGTTTCGGCAGATTCCGAGAAAGTTGATATGTTCGCAGTCTCGTAAGATCGTGCGAAAATGCCAAAATAACACGTCAAATTTTCTCAAAAAATATTGAAAGATCAATGTTGTCGGTGTATGGAGATCCCAAAAAGAGCCAACAATTTGGTTTCGGCAGATTCCGAGAAAGTTGATATGTTCGCAATCTCGTAAGATCGTGCGAAAATGCCAAAATAACACGTCAAATTTTCTCAAAAAATATTGAAAGATCAATGTTGTCGGTTTATGGAGATCCCAAAAAGAGCCAACAATTTGGTTTCGGCAGATTCCGAGAAAGTGGATATGTTCGCAATCTCGTAAGATCGTGCGAAAATGCCAAAATAACACGTCAAATTTTCTCAAAAAATATTGAAAGATCAATGTTGTCGGTGTATGGAAATCCCAAAAAGAGCCAACAATTTGGTTTCGGCAGATTCCGAGAAAGTTGATATGTTCGCAATCTTGTAAGATCGTGCGAAAATGCCAAAATAACACGTCAAATTTTCTCAAAAAAAATTGAAAGATCAATGTTGTGGGTGTATGGAGGTCCCAAAAAGTTGCAAGAATTTGGTTTCGGTAGATTCCAAAAACGTTAATATGTTAGCAATCTCGTAACATCGTGCGAAAATGCCAAAATAACACGTAAATTTTCTCAAAAAAAGTTGAAAGATCAATGTTGTGGGTGTATGGAGGTCCCAAAAAGAGCCAAGAATTTGGTTTCGGCAGATTCCGAGAAAGTTGATATGTTCGCAATCTCGTAAGATCGTGCGAAAATGCCAAAATAACACGTCAAATTTTCTCAAAAAATATTGAAAGATCAATGTTGTCGGTGTATGGAGATCCCAAAAAGAGCCAACAATTTGGTTTCGGCAGATTCCGAGAAAGTTGATATGTTCGCAATCTCGTAAGATCGTGCGAAAATGCCAAAATAACACGTCAAATTTTCTCAAAAAATATTGAAAGATCAATGTTGTCGGTGTATGGAGATCCCAAAAAGAGCCAACAATTTGGTTTCGGCAGATTCCGAGAAAGTTGATATGTTCGCAATCTCGTAAGATCGTGCGAAAATGCCAAAATAACACGTCAAATTTTCTCAAAAAATATTGAAAGATCAATGTTGTCGGTTTATGGAGATCCCAAAAAGAGCCAACAATTTGGTTTCGGCAGATTCCGAGAAAGTGGATATGTTCGCAATCTCGTAAGATCGTGCGAAAATGCCAAAATAACACGTCAAATTTTCTCAAAAAATATTGAAAGATCAATGTTGTCGGTGTATGGAAATCCCAAAAAGAGCCAACAATTTGGTTTCGGCAGATTCCGAGAAAGTTGATATGTTCGCAATCTCGTAAGATCGTGCGAAAATGCCAAAATAACACGTCAAATTTTCTCAAAAAAAGTTGAAAGACCAATGTTGTGGGTGTATTGAGGTCCCAAAAAGAGCCAAGAATTTGGTTTCGGCAGATTCCGAGAACGTTGATATGTTCGCAATCTCGTAAGATCGTGCGAAAATGCCAAAATAACACGTCAAATTTTCTCAAAAAAAGTTGAAAGATCAATGTTGTGGGTGTATGGAGGTCCCAAAAAGTTGCAAGAATTTGGTTTCGGTAGATTCCGAAAACGTTAATATGTTAGCAATCTCGTAACATCGTGCGAAAATGCCAAAATAACACGTAAATTTTCTCAAAAAAAGTTGAAAGATCAATGTTGTGGGTGTATGGAGGTCCCAAAAAGAGCCAAGAATTTGGTTTCGGCAGATTCCGAGAAAGTTGATATGTTCGCAATCTCGTAAGATCGTGCGAAAATGCCAAAATAACACGTCAAATTTTCTCAAAAAATATTGAAAGATCAATGTTGTAGGTGTATGGAGATCCCAAAAAGAGCCAACAATTTGGTTTCGGCAGATTCCGAGAAAGTTGATATGTTCGCAGTCTCGTAAGATCGTGCGAAAATGCCAAAATAACACGTCAAATTTTCTCAAAAAATATTGAAAGATCAATGTTGTCGGTGTATGGAGATCCCAAAAAGAGCCAACAATTTGGTTTCGGCAGATTCCGAGAAAGTTGATATGTTCGCAATCTCGTAAGATCGTGCGAAAATGCCAAAATAACACGTCAAATTTTCTAAAAAAAAGTTGAAAGATCAATGTTGTGGGTGTATTGAGGTCCCAAAAAGTGCCAAGAATTTGGTTTCGGCAGATTCCGAGAACGTTGATATGTTCTCGGAATCTGCCGAAACCAAATTCTTCGCAATCTCGTAAGATCGTGCGAAAATGCCAAAATAACACGTCAAATTTTCTCAAAAAAAGTTGAAAGACAAATGTTGTGGGTGTATGGAGGTCCCAAAAAGAGCCAAGAATTTGGTTTCGGCAGATTCCGAGAACGTTGATATGTTCGCAATCTCGTCAGATCGAGCGAAAATGCCAAAATAACACGTCAAATTTTCATAAAAAAGTTGAAAGATCAATGTTGTGGGTGTATGAAGGTCCCAAAAAGAGCCAAGAATTTGGTTTCGGCAGATTCCTAGAACGTTGATTTGTTCGCAATCTCGTAAGATCGTGCGAAAATACCAATAACACGTCAAATTTTCTCAAAAAAAGTTGAAAGATCAATGTTGTGGGTGTATGGAGGTCCCAAAAAGAGCCAAGAATTTGGTTTCGGCTGATTCCGAGAAAGTTGATATGTTCGCAATCTCGTAAGATCGTGCGAAAATGCCAAAATAACACGTCAAATTTTCTCAAAAAATATTGAAAGATCAATGTTGTCGGTGTATGGAGATCCCAAAAAGAGCCAACAATGTGGTTTCGGCAGATTCCGAGAAAGTTGATAGGTTCGCAATCTCGTAAGATCGTGCGAAAATGCCAAAATAACACGTCAAATTTTCTCAAAAAAACTTGAAAGATCAATGTTGTGGGTGTATGGAGGTCCCAAAAAGTTGCAAGAATTTGGTTTCGGCTGATTCCGAGAAAGTTGATATGTTCGCAATCTCGTAAGATCGTGCGAAAATGCCAAAATAACACGTCAAATTTTCTCAAAAAATATTGAAAGATCAATGTTGTCGGTTTATGGAGATCCCAAAAAGAGCCAACAATTTGGTTTCGGCAGATTCCGAGAAAGTGGATATGTTCGCAATCTCGTAAGATCGTGCGAAAATGCCAAAATAACACGTCAAATTTTCTCAAAAAATATTGAAAGATCAATGTTGTCGGTGTATGGAAATCCCAAAAAGAGCCAACAATTTGGTTTCGGCAGATTCTGAGAAAGTTGATATGTTCGCAATCTTGTAAGATCGTGCGAAAATGCCAAAATAACACGTCAAATTTTCTAAAAAAAAAGTTGAAAGATCAATGTTGTGGGTGTATGGAGGTCCCAAAAAGTTGCAAGAATTTCGTTTCGGTAGATTCCGAAAACGTTAATATGTTAGCAATCTCGTAACATCGTGCGAAAATGCCAAAATAACACGTAAATTTTCTCAAAAAAAGTTGAAAGATCAATGTTGTGGGTCTATGGAGGTCCCAAAAAGAGCCAAGAATTTGGTTTCGGCAGATTCCGAGAAAGTTGATATGTTCGCAATCTCGTAAGATCGTGCGAAAATGCCAAAATAACACGTCAAATTTTCTCAAAAAATATTGAAAGATCAATCTTGTCGGTGTATGGAGATCCCAAAAAGAGCCAACAATTTGGTTTCGGCAGATTCCGAGAAAGTTGATATGTTCGCAATCTCGTAAGATCGTGCGAAAATGCCAAAATAACACGTCAAATTTTCTCAAAAAATATTGAAAGATCAATGTTGTCGGTGTATGGAGATCCCAAAAAGAGCCAACAATTTGGTTTCGGCAGATTCCGAGAACGTTGATATGTTCGCAATCTCGTAAGATCGTGCGAAAATGCCAAAATAACACGTCAAATTTTCTCAAAAAATATTGAAAGATCAATGTTGTCGGTTTATGGAGATCCCAAAAAGAGCCAACAATTTGGTTTCGGCAGATTCCGAGAAAGTGGATATGTTCGCAATCTCGTAAGATCGTGCGAAAATGCCAAAATAACACGTCAAATTTTCTCAAAAAATATTGAAAGATCAATGTTGTCGGTGTATGGAAATCCCAAAAAGAGCCAACAATTTGGTTTCGGCAGATTCCGAGAAAGTTGATATGTTCGCAATCTTGTAAGATCGTGCGAAAATGCCAAAATAACACGTCAAATTTTCTCAAAAAAAATTGAAAGATCAATGTTGTGGGTGTATGGAGGTCCCAAAAAGTTGCAAGAATTTGGTTTCGGTAGATTCCAAAAACGTTAATATGTTAGCAATCTCGTAACATCGTGCGAAAATGCCAAAATAACACGTAAATTTTCTCAAAAAAAGTTGAAAGATCAATGTTGTGGGTGTATGGAGGTCCCAAAAAGAGCCAAGAATTTGGTTTCGGCAGATTCCGAGAAAGTTGATAGGTTCGCAATCTCGTAAGATCGTGCGAAAATGCCAAAATAACACGTCAAATTTTCTAAAAAAAAGTTGAAAGATCAATGTTGTGGGTGTATTGAGGTCCCAAAAAGTGCCAAGAATTTGGTTTCGGCAGATTCCGAGAAAGTTGATAGGTTCGCAATCTCGTAAGATCGTGCGAAAATGCCAAAATAACACGTCAAATTTTCTCAAAAAAAGTTGAAAGATCAATGTTGTGGGTGTATGGAGGTCCCAAAAAGTTGCAAGAATTTGGTTTCGGCTGATTCGGAGAAAGTTGATATGTTCGCAATCTCGTAAGATCGTGCGAAAATGCCAAAATAACACGTCAAATTTTCTCAAAAAATATTGAAAGATCAATGTTGTCGGTGTATGGAAATCCCAAAAAGAGCCAACAATTTGGTTTCGGCAGATTCCGAGAAAGTTGATATGTTCGCAATCTCGTAAGATCGTGCGAAAATGCCAAAATAACACGTCAAATTTTCTCAAAAAAAGTTGAAAGACCAATGTTGTGGGTGTATTGAGGTCCCAAAAAGAGCCAAGAATTTGGTTTCGGCAGATTCCGAGAACGTTGATATGTTCGCAATCTCGTAAGATCGTGCGAAAATGCCAAAATAACACGTCAAATTTTCTCAAAAAAAGTTGAAAGATCAATGTTGTGGGTGTATGGAGGTCCCAAAAAGTTGCAAGAATTTGGTTTCGGTAGATTCCGAAAACGTTAATATGTTAGCAATCTCGTAACATCGTGCGAAAATGCCAAAATAACACGTAAATTTTCTCAAAAAAAGTTGAAAGATCAATGTTGTGGGTGTATGGAGGTCCCAAAAAGAGCCAAGAATTTGGTTTCGGCAGATTCCGAGAAAGTTGATATGTTCGCAATCTCGTAAGATCGTGCGAAAATGCCAAAATAACACGTCAAATTTTCTCAAAAAATATTGAAAGATCAATGTTGTAGGTGTATGGAGATCCCAAAAAGAGCCAACAATTTGGTTTCGGCAGATTCCGAGAAAGTTGATATGTTCGCAGTCTCGTAAGATCGTGCGAAAATGCCAAAATAACACGTCAAATTTTCTCAAAAAATATTGAAAGATCAATGTTGTCGGTGTATGGAGATCCCAAAAAGAGCCAACAATTTGGTTTCGGCAGATTCCGAGAAAGTTGATATGTTCGCAATCTCGTAAGATCGTGCGAAAATGCCAAAATAACACGTCAAATTTTCTAAAAAAAAGTTGAAAGATCAATGTTGTGTGTGTATTGAGGTCCCAAAAAGTGCCAAGAATTTGGTTTCGGCAGATTCCGAGAACGTTGATATGTTCTCGGAATCTGCCGAAACCAAATTCTTCGCAATCTCGTAAGATCGTGCGAAAATGCCAAAATAACACGTCAAATTTTCTCAAAAAAAGTTGAAAGACAAATGTTGTGGGTGTATGGAGGTCCCAAAAAGAGCCAAGAATTTGGTTTCGGCAGATTCCGAGAACGTTGATATGTTCGCAATCTCGTCAGATCGAGCGAAAATGCCAAAATAACACGTCAAATTTTCATAAAAAAGTTGAAAGATCAATGTTGTGGGTGTATGAAGGTCCCAAAAAGAGCCAAGAATTTGGTTTCGGCAGATTCCTAGAACGTTGATTTGTTCGCAATCTCGTAAGATCGTGCGAAAATACCAATAACACGTCAAATTTTCTCAAAAAAAGTTGAAAGATCAATGTTGTGGGTGTATGGAGGTCCCAAAAAGAGCCAAGAATTTGGTTTCGGCTGATTCCGAGAAAGTTGATATGTTCGCAATCTCGTAAGATCGTGCGAAAATGCCAAAATAACACGTCAAATTTTCTCAAAAAATATTGAAAGATCAATGTTGTCGGTGTATGGAGATCCCAAAAAGAGCCAACAATGTGGTTTCGGCAGATTCCGAGAAAGTTGATAGGTTCGCAATCTCGTAAGATCGTGCGAAAATGCCAAAATAACACGTCAAATTTTCTCAAAAAAACTTGAAAGATCAATGTTGTGGGTGTATGGAGGTCCCAAAAAGTTGCAAGAATTTGGTTTCGGCTGATTCCGAGAAAGTTGATATGTTCGCAATCTCGTAAGATCGTGCGAAAATGCCAAAATAACACGTCAAATTTTCTCAAAAAATATTGAAAGATCAATGTTGTCGGTTTATGGAGATCCCAAAAAGAGCCAACAATTTGGTTTCGGCAGATTCCGAGAAAGTGGATATGTTCGCAATCTCGTAAGATCGTGCGAAAATGCCAAAATAACACGTCAAATTTTCTCAAAAAATATTGAAAGATCAATGTTGTCGGTGTATGGAAATCCCAAAAAGAGCCAACAATTTGGTTTCGGCAGATTCTGAGAAAGTTGATATGTTCGCAATCTTGTAAGATCGTGCGAAAATGCCAAAATAACACGTCAAATTTTCTAAAAAAAAAGTTGAAAGATCAATGTTGTGGGTGTATGGAGGTCCCAAAAAGTTGCAAGAATTTCGTTTCGGTAGATTCCGAAAACGTTAATATGTTAGCAATCTCGTAACATCGTGCGAAAATGCCAAAATAACACGTAAATTTTCTCAAAAAAAGTTGAAAGATCAATGTTGTGGGTCTATGGAGGTCCCAAAAAGAGCCAAGAATTTGGTTTCGGCAGATTCCGAGAAAGTTGATATGTTCGCAATCTCGTAAGATCGTGCGAAAATGCCAAAATAACACGTCAAATTTTCTCAAAAAATATTGAAAGATCAATCTTGTCGGTGTATGGAGATCCCAAAAAGAGCCAACAATTTGGTTTCGGCAGATTCCGAGAAAGTTGATATGTTCGCAATCTCGTAAGATCGTGCGAAAATGCCAAAATAACACGTCAAATTTTCTCAAAAAATATTGAAAGATCAATGTTGTCGGTGTATGGAGATCCCAAAAAGAGCCAACAATTTGGTTTCGGCAGATTCCGAGAAAGTTGATATGTTCGCAATCTCGTAAGATCGTGCGAAAATGCCAAAATAACACGTCAAATTTTCTCAAAAAAAGTTGAAAGATCAATGTTGTGGGTGTATGGAGGTCCCAAAAATTTGCAAGAATTTGGTTTCGTTAGATTCCGAAAACGTTAATATGTTTGCAATCTCGTAACATCGTGCGAAAATGCCAAAATAACAAGTAAATTTTCTCAAAAAAAGTTGAAAGATCAATGTTGTGGATGTATGGAGGTCCCAAAAAGAGCCAAGAATTTGGTTTCGGCAGATTCCGAGAAAGTTGATATGTTCGCAATCTCGTAAGATCGTGCGAAAATTTGCAAGAATTTGGTTTCGGTAGATTCCGAAAACGTTAATATGTTAGCAATCTCGTAACATCGTGCGAAAATGCCAAAATAACATCGTGCGAAAATGTTGTGGGTGTATGGAGATCCCAAAAAGAGCCAACAATTTGGTTTCGGCAGATTCCGAGAAAGTTGATATGTTCGCAGTCTCGTAAGATCGTGCGAAAATGCCAAAATAACACGTCAAATTTTCTCAAAAAATATTGAAAGATCAATGTTGTCGGTGTATGGAGATCCCAAAAAGAGCCAACAATTTGGTTTCGGCAGATTCCGAGAAAGTTGATATGTTCGCAATCTCGTAAGATCGTGCGAAAATGCCAAAATAACACGTCAAATTTTCTAAAAAAAAGTTGAAAGATCAATGTTGTGGGTGTATTGAGGTCCCAAAAAGTGCCAAGAATTTGGTTTCGGCAGATTCCGAGAAAGTTGATAGGTTCGCAATCTCGTAAGATCGTGCGAAAATGCCAAAATAACACGTCAAATTTTCTCAAAAAAAGTTGAAAGATCAATGTTGTGGGTGTATGGAGGTCCCAAAAAGTTGCAAGAATTTGGTTTCGGCTGATTCGGAGAAAGTTGATATGTTCGCAATCTCGTAAGATCGTGCGAAAATGCCAAAATAACACGTCAAATTTTCTCAAAAAATATTGAAAGATCAATGTTGTCGGTGTATGGAAATCCCAAAAAGAGCCAACAATTTGGTTTCGGCAGATTCCGAGAAAGTTGATATGTTCGCAATCTCGTAAGATCGTGCGAAAATGCCAAAATAACACGTCAAATTTTCTCAAAAAAAGTTGAAAGACCAATGTTGTGGGTGTATTGAGGTCCCAAAAAGAGCCAAGAATTTGGTTTCGGCAGATTCCGAGAACGTTGATATGTTCGCAATCTCGTAAGATCGTGCGAAAATGCCAAAATAACACGTCAAATTTTCTCAAAAAAAGTTGAAAGATCAATGTTGTGGGTGTATGGAGGTCCCAAAAAGTTGCAAGAATTTGGTTTCGGTAGATTCCGAAAACGTTAATATGTTAGCAATCTCGTAACATCGTGCGAAAATGCCAAAATAACACGTAAATTTTCTCAAAAAAAGTTGAAAGATCAATGTTGTGGGTGTATGGAGGTCCCAAAAAGAGCCAAGAATTTGGTTTCGGCAGATTCCGAGAAAGTTGATATGTTCGCAATCTCGTAAGATCGTGCGAAAATGCCAAAATAACACGTCAAATTTTCTCAAAAAATATTGAAAGATCAATGTTGTAGGTGTATGGAGATCCCAAAAAGAGCCAACAATTTGGTTTCGGCAGATTCCGAGAAAGTTGATATGTTCGCAGTCTCGTAAGATCGTGCGAAAATGCCAAAATAACACGTCAAATTTTCTCAAAAAATATTGAAAGATCAATGTTGTCGGTGTATGGAGATCCCAAAAAGAGCCAACAATTTGGTTTCGGCAGATTCCGAGAAAGTTGATATGTTCGCAATCTCGTAAGATCGTGCGAAAATGCCAAAATAACACGTCAAATTTTCTAAAAAAAAGTTGAAAGATCAATGTTGTGTGTGTATTGAGGTCCCAAAAAGTGCCAAGAATTTGGTTTCGGCAGATTCCGAGAACGTTGATATGTTCTCGGAATCTGCCGAAACCAAATTCTTCGCAATCTCGTAAGATCGTGCGAAAATGCCAAAATAACACGTCAAATTTTCTCAAAAAAAGTTGAAAGACAAATGTTGTGGGTGTATGGAGGTCCCAAAAAGAGCCAAGAATTTGGTTTCGGCAGATTCCGAGAACGTTGATATGTTCGCAATCTCGTCAGATCGAGCGAAAATGCCAAAATAACACGTCAAATTTTCATAAAAAAGTTGAAAGATCAATGTTGTGGGTGTATGAAGGTCCCAAAAAGAGCCAAGAATTTGGTTTCGGCAGATTCCTAGAACGTTGATTTGTTCGCAATCTCGTAAGATCGTGCGAAAATACCAATAACACGTCAAATTTTCTCAAAAAAAGTTGAAAGATCAATGTTGTGGGTGTATGGAGGTCCCAAAAAGAGCCAAGAATTTGGTTTCGGCTGATTCCGAGAAAGTTGATATGTTCGCAATCTCGTAAGATCGTGCGAAAATGCCAAAATAACACGTCAAATTTTCTCAAAAAATATTGAAAGATCAATGTTGTCGGTGTATGGAGATCCCAAAAAGAGCCAACAATGTGGTTTCGGCAGATTCCGAGAAAGTTGATAGGTTCGCAATCTCGTAAGATCGTGCGAAAATGCCAAAATAACACGTCAAATTTTCTCAAAAAAACTTGAAAGATCAATGTTGTGGGTGTATGGAGGTCCCAAAAAGTTGCAAGAATTTGGTTTCGGCTGATTCCGAGAAAGTTGATATGTTCGCAATCTCGTAAGATCGTGCGAAAATGCCAAAATAACACGTCAAATTTTCTCAAAAAATATTGAAAGATCAATGTTGTCGGTTTATGGAGATCCCAAAAAGAGCCAACAATTTGGTTTCGGCAGATTCCGAGAAAGTGGATATGTTCGCAATCTCGTAAGATCGTGCGAAAATGCCAAAATAACACGTCAAATTTTCTCAAAAAATATTGAAAGATCAATGTTGTCGGTGTATGGAAATCCCAAAAAGAGCCAACAATTTGGTTTCGGCAGATTCTGAGAAAGTTGATATGTTCGCAATCTTGTAAGATCGTGCGAAAATGCCAAAATAACACGTCAAATTTTCTAAAAAAAAAGTTGAAAGATCAATGTTGTGGGTGTATGGAGGTCCCAAAAAGTTGCAAGAATTTCGTTTCGGTAGATTCCGAAAACGTTAATATGTTAGCAATCTCGTAACATCGTGCGAAAATGCCAAAATAACACGTAAATTTTCTCAAAAAAAGTTGAAAGATCAATGTTGTGGGTCTATGGAGGTCCCAAAAAGAGCCAAGAATTTGGTTTCGGCAGATTCCGAGAAAGTTGATATGTTCGCAATCTCGTAAGATCGTGCGAAAATGCCAAAATAACACGTCAAATTTTCTCAAAAAATATTGAAAGATCAATCTTGTCGGTGTATGGAGATCCCAAAAAGAGCCAACAATTTGGTTTCGGCAGATTCCGAGAAAGTTGATATGTTCGCAATCTCGTAAGATCGTGCGAAAATGCCAAAATAACACGTCAAATTTTCTCAAAAAATATTGAAAGATCAATGTTGTCGGTGTATGGAGATCCCAAAAAGAGCCAACAATTTGGTTTCGGCAGATTCCGAGAAAGTTGATATGTTCGCAATCTCGTAAGATCGTGCGAAAATGCCAAAATAACACGTCAAATTTTCTCAAAAAATATTGAAAGATCAATGTTGTCGGTTTATGGAGATCCCAAAAAGAGCCAACAATTTGGTTTCGGCAGATTCCGAGAAAGTGGATATGTTCGCAATCTCGTAAGATCGTGCGAAAATGCCAAAATAACACGTCAAATTTTCTCAAAAAATATTGAAAGATCAATGTTGTCGGTGTATGGAAATCCCAAAAAGAGCCAACAATTTGGTTTCGGCAGATTCCGAGAAAGTTGATATGTTCGCAATCTTGTAAGATCGTGCGAAAATGCCAAAATAACACGTCAAATTTTCTCAAAAAAAATTGAAAGATCAATGTTGTGGGTGTATGGAGGTCCCAAAAAGTTGCAAGAATTTGGTTTCGGTAGATTCCAAAAACGTTAATATGTTAGCAATCTCGTAACATCGTGCGAAAATGCCAAAATAACACGTAAATTTTCTCAAAAAAAGTTGAAAGATCAATGTTGTGGGTGTATGGAGGTCCCAAAAAGAGCCAAGAATTTGGTTTCGGCAGATTCCGAGAAAGTTGATATGTTCGCAATCTCGTAAGATCGTGCGAAAATGCCAAAATAACACGTCAAATTTTCTCAAAAAATATTGAAAGATCAATGTTGTCGGTGTATGGAGATCCCAAAAAGAGCCAACAATTTGGTTTCGGCAGATTCCGAGAAAGTTGATATGTTCGCAATCTCGTAAGATCGTGCGAAAATGCCAAAATAACACGTCAAATTTTCTCAAAAAATATTGAAAGATCAATGTTGTCGGTGTATGGAGATCCCAAAAAGAGCCAACAATTTGGTTTCGGCAGATTCCGAGAAAGTTGATATGTTCGCAATCTCGTAAGATCGTGCGAAAATGCCAAAATAACACGTCAAATTTTCTCAAAAAATATTGAAAGATCAATGTTGTCGGTTTATGGAGATCCCAAAAAGAGCCAACAATTTGGTTTCGGCAGATTCCGAGAAAGTGGATATGTTCGCAATCTCGTAAGATCGTGCGAAAATGCCAAAATAACACGTCAAATTTTCTCAAAAAATATTGAAAGATCAATGTTGTCGGTGTATGGAAATCCCAAAAAGAGCCAACAATTTGGTTTCGGCAGATTCCGAGAAAGTTGATATGTTCGCAATCTCGTAAGATCGTGCGAAAATGCCAAAATAACACGTCAAATTTTCTCAAAAAAAGTTGAAAGACCAATGTTGTGGGTGTATTGAGGTCCCAAAAAGAGCCAAGAATTTGGTTTCGGCAGATTCCGAGAACGTTGATATGTTCGCAATCTCGTAAGATCGTGCGAAAATGCCAAAATAACACGTCAAATTTTCTCAAAAAAAGTTGAAAGATCAATGTTGTGGGTGTATGGAGGTCCCAAAAAGTTGCAAGAATTTGGTTTCGGTAGATTCCGAAAACGTTAATATGTTAGCAATCTCGTAACATCGTGCGAAAATGCCAAAATAACACGTAAATTTTCTCAAAAAAAGTTGAAAGATCAATGTTGTGGGTGTATGGAGGTCCCAAAAAGAGCCAAGAATTTGGTTTCGGCAGATTCCGAGAAAGTTGATATGTTCGCAATCTCGTAAGATCGTGCGAAAATGCCAAAATAACACGTCAAATTTTCTCAAAAAATATTGAAAGATCAATGTTGTAGGTGTATGGAGATCCCAAAAAGAGCCAACAATTTGGTTTCGGCAGATTCCGAGAAAGTTGATATGTTCGCAGTCTCGTAAGATCGTGCGAAAATGCCAAAATAACACGTCAAATTTTCTCAAAAAATATTGAAAGATCAATGTTGTCGGTGTATGGAGATCCCAAAAAGAGCCAACAATTTGGTTTCGGCAGATTCCGAGAAAGTTGATATGTTCGCAATCTCGTAAGATCGTGCGAAAATGCCAAAATAACACGTCAAATTTTCTAAAAAAAAGTTGAAAGATCAATGTTGTGGGTGTATTGAGGTCCCAAAAAGTGCCAAGAATTTGGTTTCGGCAGATTCCGAGAACGTTGATATGTTCTCGGAATCTGCCGAAACCAAATTCTTCGCAATCTCGTAAGATCGTGCGAAAATGCCAAAATAACACGTCAAATTTTCTCAAAAAAAGTTGAAAGACAAATGTTGTGGGTGTATGGAGGTCCCAAAAAGAGCCAAGAATTTGGTTTCGGCAGATTCCGAGAACGTTGATATGTTCGCAATCTCGTCAGATCGAGCGAAAATGCCAAAATAACACGTCAAATTTTCATAAAAAAGTTGAAAGATCAATGTTGTGGGTGTATGAAGGTCCCAAAAAGAGCCAAGAATTTGGTTTCGGCAGATTCCGAGAAAGTTGATATGTTCGCAATCTCGTAAGATCGTGCGAAAATGCCAAAATAACACGTCAAATTTTCTCAAAAAATATTGAAAGATCAATCTTGTCGGTGTATGGAGATCCCAAAAAGAGCCAACAATTTGGTTTCGGCAGATTCCGAGAAAGTTGATATGTTCGCAATCTCGTAAGATCGTGCGAAAATGCCAAAATAACACGTCAAATTTTCTCAAAAAATATTGAAAGATCAATGTTGTCGGTGTATGGAGATCCCAAAAAGAGCCAACAATTTGGTTTCGGCAGATTCCGAGAAAGTTGATATGTTCGCAATCTCGTAAGATCGTGCGAAAATGCCAAAATAACACGTCAAATTTTCTCAAAAAATATTGAAAGATCAATGTTGTCGGTTTATGGAGATCCCAAAAAGAGCCAACAATTTGGTTTCGGCAGATTCCGAGAAAGTGGATATGTTCGCAATCTCGTAAGATCGTGCGAAAATGCCAAAATAACACGTCAAATTTTCTCAAAAAATATTGAAAGATCAATGTTGTCGGTGTATGGAAATCCCAAAAAGAGCCAACAATTTGGTTTCGGCAGATTCCGAGAAAGTTGATATGTTCGCAATCTTGTAAGATCGTGCGAAAATGCCAAAATAACACGTCAAATTTTCTCAAAAAAAATTGAAAGATCAATGTTGTGGGTGTATGGAGGTCCCAAAAAGTTGCAAGAATTTGGTTTCGGTAGATTCCAAAAACGTTAATATGTTAGCAATCTCGTAACATCGTGCGAAAATGCCAAAATAACACGTAAATTTTCTCAAAAAAAGTTGAAAGATCAATGTTGTGGGTGTATGGAGGTCCCAAAAAGAGCCAAGAATTTGGTTTCGGCAGATTCCGAGAAAGTTGATATGTTCGCAATCTCGTAAGATCGTGCGAAAATGCCAAAATAACACGTCAAATTTTCTCAAAAAATATTGAAAGATCAATGTTGTCGGTGTATGGAGATCCCAAAAAGAGCCAACAATTTGGTTTCGGCAGATTCCGAGAAAGTTGATATGTTCGCAATCTCGTAAGATCGTGCGAAAATGCCAAAATAACACGTCAAATTTTCTCAAAAAATATTGAAAGATCAATGTTGTCGGTGTATGGAGATCCCAAAAAGAGCCAACAATTTGGTTTCGGCAGATTCCGAGAAAGTTGATATGTTCGCAATCTCGTAAGATCGTGCGAAAATGCCAAAATAACACGTCAAATTTTCTCAAAAAATATTGAAAGATCAATGTTGTCGGTTTATGGAGATCCCAAAAAGAGCCAACAATTTGGTTTCGGCAGATTCCGAGAAAGTGGATATGTTCGCAATCTCGTAAGATCGTGCGAAAATGCCAAAATAACACGTCAAATTTTCTCAAAAAATATTGAAAGATCAATGTTGTCGGTGTATGGAAATCCCAAAAAGAGCCAACAATTTGGTTTCGGCAGATTCCGAGAAAGTTGATATGTTCGCAATCTCGTAAGATCGTGCGAAAATGCCAAAATAACACGTCAAATTTTCTCAAAAAAAGTTGAAAGACCAATGTTGTGGGTGTATTGAGGTCCCAAAAAGAGCCAAGAATTTGGTTTCGGCAGATTCCGAGAACGTTGATATGTTCGCAATCTCGTAAGATCGTGCGAAAATGCCAAAATAACACGTCAAATTTTCTCAAAAAAAGTTGAAAGATCAATGTTGTGGGTGTATGGAGGTCCCAAAAAGTTGCAAGAATTTGGTTTCGGTAGATTCCGAAAACGTTAATATGTTAGCAATCTCGTAACATCGTGCGAAAATGCCAAAATAACACGTAAATTTTCTCAAAAAAAGTTGAAAGATCAATGTTGTGGGTGTATGGAGGTCCCAAAAAGAGCCAAGAATTTGGTTTCGGCAGATTCCGAGAAAGTTGATATGTTCGCAATCTCGTAAGATCGTGCGAAAATGCCAAAATAACACGTCAAATTTTCTCAAAAAATATTGAAAGATCAATGTTGTAGGTGTATGGAGATCCCAAAAAGAGCCAACAATTTGGTTTCGGCAGATTCCGAGAAAGTTGATATGTTCGCAGTCTCGTAAGATCGTGCGAAAATGCCAAAATAACACGTCAAATTTTCTCAAAAAATATTGAAAGATCAATGTTGTCGGTGTATGGAGATCCCAAAAAGAGCCAACAATTTGGTTTCGGCAGATTCCGAGAAAGTTGATATGTTCGCAATCTCGTAAGATCGTGCGAAAATGCCAAAATAACACGTCAAATTTTCTAAAAAAAAGTTGAAAGATCAATGTTGTGGGTGTATTGAGGTCCCAAAAAGTGCCAAGAATTTGGTTTCGGCAGATTCCGAGAACGTTGATATGTTCTCGGAATCTGCCGAAACCAAATTCTTCGCAATCTCGTAAGATCGTGCGAAAATGCCAAAATAACACGTCAAATTTTCTCAAAAAAAGTTGAAAGACAAATGTTGTGGGTGTATGGAGGTCCCAAAAAGAGCCAAGAATTTGGTTTCGGCAGATTCCGAGAACGTTGATATGTTCGCAATCTCGTCAGATCGAGCGAAAATGCCAAAATAACACGTCAAATTTTCATAAAAAAGTTGAAAGATCAATGTTGTGGGTGTATGAAGGTCCCAAAAAGAGCCAAGAATTTGGTTTCGGCAGATTCCTAGAACGTTGATTTGTTCGCAATCTCGTAAGATCGTGCGAAAATACCAATAACACGTCAAATTTTCTCAAAAAAAGTTGAAAGATCAATGTTGTGGGTGTATGGAGGTCCCAAAAAGAGCCAAGAATTTGGTTTCGGCTGATTCCGAGAAAGTTGATATGTTCGCAATCTCGTAAGATCGTGCGAAAATGCCAAAATAACACGTCAAATTTTCTCAAAAAATATTGAAAGATCAATGTTGTCGGTGTATGGAGATCCCAAAAAGAGCCAACAATGTGGTTTCGGCAGATTCCGAGAAAGTTGATAGGTTCGCAATCTCGTAAGATCGTGCGAAAATGCCAAAATAACACGTCAAATTTTCTCAAAAAAACTTGAAAGATCAATGTTGTGGGTGTATGGAGGTCCCAAAAAGTTGCAAGAATTTGGTTTCGGCTGATTCCGAGAAAGTTGATATGTTCGCAATCTCGTAAGATCGTGCGAAAATGCCAAAATAACACGTCAAATTTTCTCAAAAAATATTGAAAGATCAATGTTGTCGGTTTATGGAGATCCCAAAAAGAGCCAACAATTTTGTTTCGGCAGATTCCGAGAAAGTGGATATGTTCGCAATCTCGTAAGATCGTGCGAAAATGCCAAAATAACACGTCAAATTTTCTCAAAAAATATTGAAAGATCAATGTTGTCGGTGTATGGAAATCCCAAAAAGAGCCAACAATTTGGTTTCGGCAGATTCTGAGAAAGTTGATATGTTCGCAATCTTGTAAGATCGTGCGAAAATGCCAAAATAACACGTCAAATTTTCTAAAAAAAAAGTTGAAAGATCAATGTTGTGGGTGTATGGAGGTCCCAAAAAGTTGCAAGAATTTCGTTTCGGTAGATTCCGAAAACGTTAATATGTTAGCAATCTCGTAACATCGTGCGAAAATGCCAAAATAACACGTAAATTTTCTCAAAAAAAGTTGAAAGATCAATGTTGTGGGTCTATGGAGGTCCCAAAAAGAGCCAAGAATTTGGTTTCGGCAGATTCCGAGAAAGTTGATATGTTCGCAATCTCGTAAGATCGTGCGAAAATGCCAAAATAACACGTCAAATTTTCTCAAAAAATATTGAAAGATCAATCTTGTCGGTGTATGGAGATCCCAAAAAGAGCCAACAATTTGGTTTCGGCAGATTCCGAGAAAGTTGATATGTTCGCAATCTCGTAAGATCGTGCGAAAATGCCAAAATAACACGTCAAATTTTCTCAAAAAATATTGAAAGATCAATGTTGTCGGTGTATGGAGATCCCAAAAAGAGCCAACAATTTGGTTTCGGCAGATTCCGAGAAAGTTGATATGTTCGCAATCTCGTAAGATCGTGCGAAAATGCCAAAATAACACGTCAAATTTTCTCAAAAAAAGTTGAAAGATCAATGTTGTGGGTGTATGGAGGTCCCAAAAATTTGCAAGAATTTGGTTTCGTTAGATTCCGAAAACGTTAATATGTTTGCAATCTCGTAACATCGTGCGAAAATGCCAAAATAACAAGTAAATTTTCTCAAAAAAAGTTGAAAGATCAATGTTGTGGATGTATGGAGGTCCCAAAAAGAGCCAAGAATTTGGTTTCGGCAGATTCCGAGAAAGTTGATATGTTCGCAATCTCGTAAGATCGTGCGAAAATTTGCAAGAATTTGGTTTCGGTAGATTCCGAAAACGTTAATATGTTAGCAATCTCGTAACATCGTGCGAAAATGCCAAAATAACACGTCAAATTTTCTCAAAAAATATTGAAAGATCAATGTTGTCGGTGTATGGAGATCCCAAAAAGAGCCAACAATTTGGTTTCGGCAGATTCCGAGAAAGTTGATATGTTCGCAATCTCGTAAGATCGTGCGAAAATGCCAAAATAACACGTCAAATTTTCTAAAAAAAAGTTGAAAGATCAATGTTGTGGGTGTATTGAGGTCCCAAAAAGTGCCAAGAATTTGGTTTCGGCAGATTCCGAGAACGTTGATATGTTCTCGGAATCTGCCGAAACCAAATTCTTCGCAATCTCGTAAGATCGTGCGAAAATGCCAAAATAACACGTCAAATTTTCTCAAAAAAAGTTGAAAGACAAATGTTGTGGGTGTATGGAGGTCCCAAAAAGAGCCAAGAATTTGGTTTCGGCAGATTCCGAGAACGTTGATATGTTCGCAATCTCGTCAGATCGAGCGAAAATGCCAAAATAACACGTCAAATTTTCATAAAAAAGTTGAAAGATCAATGTTGTGGGTGTATGAAGGTCCCAAAAAGAGCCAAGAATTTGGTTTCGGCAGATTCCGAGAAAGTTGATATGTTCGCAATCTCGTAAGATCGTGCGAAAATGCCAAAATAACACGTCAAATTTTCTCAAAAAATATTGAAAGATCAATCTTGTCGGTGTATGGAGATCCCAAAAAGAGCCAACAATTTGGTTTCGGCAGATTCCGAGAAAGTTGATATGTTCGCAATCTCGTAAGATCGTGCGAAAATGCCAAAATAACACGTCAAATTTTCTCAAAAAATATTGAAAGATCAATGTTGTCGGTGTATGGAGATCCCAAAAAGAGCCAACAATTTGGTTTCGGCAGATTCCGAGAAAGTTGATATGTTCGCAATCTCGTAAGATCGTGCGAAAATGCCAAAATAACACGTCAAATTTTCTCAAAAAATATTGAAAGATCAATGTTGTCGGTTTATGGAGATCCCAAAAAGAGCCAACAATTTGGTTTCGGCAGATTCCGAGAAAGTGGATATGTTCGCAATCTCGTAAGATCGTGCGAAAATGCCAAAATAACACGTCAAATTTTCTCAAAAAATATTGAAAGATCAATGTTGTCGGTGTATGGAAATCCCAAAAAGAGCCAACAATTTGGTTTCGGCAGATTCCGAGAAAGTTGATATGTTCGCAATCTTGTAAGATCGTGCGAAAATGCCAAAATAACACGTCAAATTTTCTCAAAAAAAATTGAAAGATCAATGTTGTGGGTGTATGGAGGTCCCAAAAAGTTGCAAGAATTTGGTTTCGGTAGATTCCAAAAACGTTAATATGTTAGCAATCTCGTAACATCGTGCGAAAATGCCAAAATAACACGTAAATTTTCTCAAAAAAAGTTGAAAGATCAATGTTGTGGGTGTATGGAGGTCCCAAAAAGAGCCAAGAATTTGGTTTCGGCAGATTCCGAGAAAGTTGATATGTTCGCAATCTCGTAAGATCGTGCGAAAATGCCAAAATAACACGTCAAATTTTCTCAAAAAATATTGAAAGATCAATGTTGTCGGTGTATGGAGATCCCAAAAAGAGCCAACAATTTGGTTTCGGCAGATTCCGAGAAAGTTGATATGTTCGCAATCTCGTAAGATCGTGCGAAAATGCCAAAATAACACGTCAAATTTTCTCAAAAAATATTGAAAGATCAATGTTGTCGGTGTATGGAGATCCCAAAAAGAGCCAACAATTTGGTTTCGGCAGATTCCGAGAAAGTTGATATGTTCGCAATCTCGTAAGATCGTGCGAAAATGCCAAAATAACACGTCAAATTTTCTCAAAAAATATTGAAAGATCAATGTTGTCGGTTTATGGAGATCCCAAAAAGAGCCAACAATTTGGTTTCGGCAGATTCCGAGAAAGTGGATATGTTCGCAATCTCGTAAGATCGTGCGAAAATGCCAAAATAACACGTCAAATTTTCTCAAAAAATATTGAAAGATCAATGTTGTCGGTGTATGGAAATCCCAAAAAGAGCCAACAATTTGGTTTCGGCAGATTCCGAGAAAGTTGATATGTTCGCAATCTCGTAAGATCGTGCGAAAATGCCAAAATAACACGTCAAATTTTCTCAAAAAAAGTTGAAAGACCAATGTTGTGGGTGTATTGAGGTCCCAAAAAGAGCCAAGAATTTGGTTTCGGCAGATTCCGAGAACGTTGATATGTTCGCAATCTCGTAAGATCGTGCGAAAATGCCAAAATAACACGTCAAATTTTCTCAAAAAAAGTTGAAAGATCAATGTTGTGGGTGTATGGAGGTCCCAAAAAGTTGCAAGAATTTGGTTTCGGTAGATTCCGAAAACGTTAATATGTTAGCAATCTCGTAACATCGTGCGAAAATGCCAAAATAACACGTAAATTTTCTCAAAAAAAGTTGAAAGATCAATGTTGTGGGTGTATGGAGGTCCCAAAAAGAGCCAAGAATTTGGTTTCGGCAGATTCCGAGAAAGTTGATATGTTCGCAATCTCGTAAGATCGTGCGAAAATGCCAAAATAACACGTCAAATTTTCTCAAAAAATATTGAAAGATCAATGTTGTAGGTGTATGGAGATCCCAAAAAGAGCCAACAATTTGGTTTCGGCAGATTCCGAGAAAGTTGATATGTTCGCAGTCTCGTAAGATCGTGCGAAAATGCCAAAATAACACGTCAAATTTTCTCAAAAAATATTGAAAGATCAATGTTGTCGGTGTATGGAGATCCCAAAAAGAGCCAACAATTTGGTTTCGGCAGATTCCGAGAAAGTTGATATGTTCGCAATCTCGTAAGATCGTGCGAAAATGCCAAAATAACACGTCAAATTTTCTAAAAAAAAGTTGAAAGATCAATGTTGTGGGTGTATTGAGGTCCCAAAAAGTGCCAAGAATTTGGTTTCGGCAGATTCCGAGAACGTTGATATGTTCTCGGAATCTGCCGAAACCAAATTCTTCGCAATCTCGTAAGATCGTGCGAAAATGCCAAAATAACACGTCAAATTTTCTCAAAAAAAGTTGAAAGACAAATGTTGTGGGTGTATGGAGGTCCCAAAAAGAGCCAAGAATTTGGTTTCGGCAGATTCCGAGAACGTTGATATGTTCGCAATCTCGTCAGATCGAGCGAAAATGCCAAAATAACACGTCAAATTTTCATAAAAAAGTTGAAAGATCAATGTTGTGGGTGTATGAAGGTCCCAAAAAGAGCCAAGAATTTGGTTTCGGCAGATTCCTAGAACGTTGATTTGTTCGCAATCTCGTAAGATCGTGCGAAAATACCAATAACACGTCAAATTTTCTCAAAAAAAGTTGAAAGATCAATGTTGTGGGTGTATGGAGGTCCCAAAAAGAGCCAAGAATTTGGTTTCGGCTGATTCCGAGAAAGTTGATATGTTCGCAATCTCGTAAGATCGTGCGAAAATGCCAAAATAACACGTCAAATTTTCTCAAAAAATATTGAAAGATCAATGTTGTCGGTGTATGGAGATCCCAAAAAGAGCCAACAATGTGGTTTCGGCAGATTCCGAGAAAGTTGATAGGTTCGCAATCTCGTAAGATCGTGCGAAAATGCCAAAATAACACGTCAAATTTTCTCAAAAAAACTTGAAAGATCAATGTTGTGGGTGTATGGAGGTCCCAAAAAGTTGCAAGAATTTGGTTTCGGCTGATTCCGAGAAAGTTGATATGTTCGCAATCTCGTAAGATCGTGCGAAAATGCCAAAATAACACGTCAAATTTTCTCAAAAAATATTGAAAGATCAATGTTGTCGGTTTATGGAGATCCCAAAAAGAGCCAACAATTTTGTTTCGGCAGATTCCGAGAAAGTGGATATGTTCGCAATCTCGTAAGATCGTGCGAAAATGCCAAAATAACACGTCAAATTTTCTCAAAAAATATTGAAAGATCAATGTTGTCGGTGTATGGAAATCCCAAAAAGAGCCAACAATTTGGTTTCGGCAGATTCTGAGAAAGTTGATATGTTCGCAATCTTGTAAGATCGTGCGAAAATGCCAAAATAACACGTCAAATTTTCTAAAAAAAAAGTTGAAAGATCAATGTTGTGGGTGTATGGAGGTCCCAAAAAGTTGCAAGAATTTCGTTTCGGTAGATTCCGAAAACGTTAATATGTTAGCAATCTCGTAACATCGTGCGAAAATGCCAAAATAACACGTAAATTTTCTCAAAAAAAGTTGAAAGATCAATGTTGTGGGTCTATGGAGGTCCCAAAAAGAGCCAAGAATTTGGTTTCGGCAGATTCCGAGAAAGTTGATATGTTCGCAATCTCGTAAGATCGTGCGAAAATGCCAAAATAACACGTCAAATTTTCTCAAAAAATATTGAAAGATCAATCTTGTCGGTGTATGGAGATCCCAAAAAGAGCCAACAATTTGGTTTCGGCAGATTCCGAGAAAGTTGATATGTTCGCAATCTCGTAAGATCGTGCGAAAATGCCAAAATAACACGTCAAATTTTCTCAAAAAATATTGAAAGATCAATGTTGTCGGTGTATGGAGATCCCAAAAAGAGCCAACAATTTGGTTTCGGCAGATTCCGAGAAAGTTGATATGTTCGCAATCTCGTAAGATCGTGCGAAAATGCCAAAATAACACGTCAAATTTTCTCAAAAAAAGTTGAAAGATCAATGTTGTGGGTGTATGGAGGTCCCAAAAATTTGCAAGAATTTGGTTTCGTTAGATTCCGAAAACGTTAATATGTTTGCAATCTCGTAACATCGTGCGAAAATGCCAAAATAACAAGTAAATTTTCTCAAAAAAAGTTGAAAGATCAATGTTGTGGATGTATGGAGGTCCCAAAAAGAGCCAAGAATTTGGTTTCGGCAGATTCCGAGAAAGTTGATATGTTCGCAATCTCGTAAGATCGTGCGAAAATTTGCAAGAATTTGGTTTCGGTAGATTCCGAAAACGTTAATATGTTAGCAATCTCGTAACATCGTGCGAAAATGCCAAAATAACATCGTGCGAAAATGTTGTGGGTGTATGGAGATCCCAAAAAGAGCCAACAATTTGGTTTCGGCAGATTCCGAGAAAGTTGATATGTTCGCAGTCTCGTAAGATCGTGCGAAAATGCCAAAATAACACGTCAAATTTTCTCAAAAAATATTGAAAGATCAATGTTGTCGGTGTATGGAGATCCCAAAAAGAGCCAACAATTTGGTTTCGGCAGATTCCGAGAAAGTTGATATGTTCGCAATCTCGTAAGATCGTGCGAAAATGCCAAAATAACACGTCAAATTTTCTAAAAAAAAGTTGAAAGATCAATGTTGTGGGTGTATTGAGGTCCCAAAAAGTGCCAAGAATTTGGTTTCGGCAGATTCCGAGAAAGTTGATAGGTTCGCAATCTCGTAAGATCGTGCGAAAATGCCAAAATAACACGTCAAATTTTCTCAAAAAAAGTTGAAAGATCAATGTTGTGGGTGTATGGAGGTCCCAAAAAGTTGCAAGAATTTGGTTTCGGCTGATTCGGAGAAAGTTGATATGTTCGCAATCTCGTAAGATCGTGCGAAAATGCCAAAATAACACGTCAAATTTTCTCAAAAAATATTGAAAGATCAATGTTGTCGGTGTATGGAAATCCCAAAAAGAGCCAACAATTTGGTTTCGGCAGATTCCGAGAAAGTTGATATGTTCGCAATCTCGTAAGATCGTGCGAAAATGCCAAAATAACACGTCAAATTTTCTCAAAAAAAGTTGAAAGACCAATGTTGTGGGTGTATTGAGGTCCCAAAAAGAGCCAAGAATTTGGTTTCGGCAGATTCCGAGAACGTTGATATGTTCGCAATCTCGTAAGATCGTGCGAAAATGCCAAAATAACACGTCAAATTTTCTCAAAAAAAGTTGAAAGATCAATGTTGTGGGTGTATGGAGGTCCCAAAAAGTTGCAAGAATTTGGTTTCGGTAGATTCCGAAAACGTTAATATGTTAGCAATCTCGTAACATCGTGCGAAAATGCCAAAATAACACGTAAATTTTCTCAAAAAAAGTTGAAAGATCAATGTTGTGGGTGTATGGAGGTCCCAAAAAGAGCCAAGAATTTGGTTTCGGCAGATTCCGAGAAAGTTGATATGTTCGCAATCTCGTAAGATCGTGCGAAAATGCCAAAATAACACGTCAAATTTTCTCAAAAAATATTGAAAGATCAATGTTGTAGGTGTATGGAGATCCCAAAAAGAGCCAACAATTTGGTTTCGGCAGATTCCGAGAAAGTTGATATGTTCGCAGTCTCGTAAGATCGTGCGAAAATGCCAAAATAACACGTCAAATTTTCTCAAAAAATATTGAAAGATCAATGTTGTCGGTGTATGGAGATCCCAAAAAGAGCCAACAATTTGGTTTCGGCAGATTCCGAGAAAGTTGATATGTTCGCAATCTCGTAAGATCGTGCGAAAATGCCAAAATAACACGTCAAATTTTCTAAAAAAAAGTTGAAAGATCAATGTTGTGTGTGTATTGAGGTCCCAAAAAGTGCCAAGAATTTGGTTTCGGCAGATTCCGAGAACGTTGATATGTTCTCGGAATCTGCCGAAACCAAATTCTTCGCAATCTCGTAAGATCGTGCGAAAATGCCAAAATAACACGTCAAATTTTCTCAAAAAAAGTTGAAAGACAAATGTTGTGGGTGTATGGAGGTCCCAAAAAGAGCCAAGAATTTGGTTTCGGCAGATTCCGAGAACGTTGATATGTTCGCAATCTCGTCAGATCGAGCGAAAATGCCAAAATAACACGTCAAATTTTCATAAAAAAGTTGAAAGATCAATGTTGTGGGTGTATGAAGGTCCCAAAAAGAGCCAAGAATTTGGTTTCGGCAGATTCCTAGAACGTTGATTTGTTCGCAATCTCGTAAGATCGTGCGAAAATACCAATAACACGTCAAATTTTCTCAAAAAAAGTTGAAAGATCAATGTTGTGGGTGTATGGAGGTCCCAAAAAGAGCCAAGAATTTGGTTTCGGCTGATTCCGAGAAAGTTGATATGTTCGCAATCTCGTAAGATCGTGCGAAAATGCCAAAATAACACGTCAAATTTTCTCAAAAAATATTGAAAGATCAATGTTGTCGGTGTATGGAGATCCCAAAAAGAGCCAACAATGTGGTTTCGGCAGATTCCGAGAAAGTTGATAGGTTCGCAATCTCGTAAGATCGTGCGAAAATGCCAAAATAACACGTCAAATTTTCTCAAAAAAACTTGAAAGATCAATGTTGTGGGTGTATGGAGGTCCCAAAAAGTTGCAAGAATTTGGTTTCGGCTGATTCCGAGAAAGTTGATATGTTCGCAATCTCGTAAGATCGTGCGAAAATGCCAAAATAACACGTCAAATTTTCTCAAAAAATATTGAAAGATCAATGTTGTCGGTTTATGGAGATCCCAAAAAGAGCCAACAATTTGGTTTCGGCAGATTCCGAGAAAGTGGATATGTTCGCAATCTCGTAAGATCGTGCGAAAATGCCAAAATAACACGTCAAATTTTCTCAAAAAATATTGAAAGATCAATGTTGTCGGTGTATGGAAATCCCAAAAAGAGCCAACAATTTGGTTTCGGCAGATTCTGAGAAAGTTGATATGTTCGCAATCTTGTAAGATCGTGCGAAAATGCCAAAATAACACGTCAAATTTTCTAAAAAAAAAGTTGAAAGATCAATGTTGTGGGTGTATGGAGGTCCCAAAAAGTTGCAAGAATTTCGTTTCGGTAGATTCCGAAAACGTTAATATGTTAGCAATCTCGTAACATCGTGCGAAAATGCCAAAATAACACGTAAATTTTCTCAAAAAAAGTTGAAAGATCAATGTTGTGGGTCTATGGAGGTCCCAAAAAGAGCCAAGAATTTGGTTTCGGCAGATTCCGAGAAAGTTGATATGTTCGCAATCTCGTAAGATCGTGCGAAAATGCCAAAATAACACGTCAAATTTTCTCAAAAAATATTGAAAGATCAATCTTGTCGGTGTATGGAGATCCCAAAAAGAGCCAACAATTTGGTTTCGGCAGATTCCGAGAAAGTTGATATGTTCGCAATCTCGTAAGATCGTGCGAAAATGCCAAAATAACACGTCAAATTTTCTCAAAAAATATTGAAAGATCAATGTTGTCGGTGTATGGAGATCCCAAAAAGAGCCAACAATTTGGTTTCGGCAGATTCCGAGAAAGTTGATATGTTCGCAATCTCGTAAGATCGTGCGAAAATGCCAAAATAACACGTCAAATTTTCTCAAAAAATATTGAAAGATCAATGTTGTCGGTTTATGGAGATCCCAAAAAGAGCCAACAATTTGGTTTCGGCAGATTCCGAGAAAGTGGATATGTTCGCAATCTCGTAAGATCGTGCGAAAATGCCAAAATAACACGTCAAATTTTCTCAAAAAATATTGAAAGATCAATGTTGTCGGTGTATGGAAATCCCAAAAAGAGCCAACAATTTGGTTTCGGCAGATTCCGAGAAAGTTGATATGTTCGCAATCTTGTAAGATCGTGCGAAAATGCCAAAATAACACGTCAAATTTTCTCAAAAAAAATTGAAAGATCAATGTTGTGGGTGTATGGAGGTCCCAAAAAGTTGCAAGAATTTGGTTTCGGTAGATTCCAAAAACGTTAATATGTTAGCAATCTCGTAACATCGTGCGAAAATGCCAAAATAACACGTAAATTTTCTCAAAAAAAGTTGAAAGATCAATGTTGTGGGTGTATGGAGGTCCCAAAAAGAGCCAAGAATTTGGTTTCGGCAGATTCCGAGAAAGTTGATATGTTCGCAATCTCGTAAGATCGTGCGAAAATGCCAAAATAACACGTCAAATTTTCTCAAAAAATATTGAAAGATCAATGTTGTCGGTGTATGGAGATCCCAAAAAGAGCCAACAATTTGGTTTCGGCAGATTCCGAGAAAGTTGATATGTTCGCAATCTCGTAAGATCGTGCGAAAATGCCAAAATAACACGTCAAATTTTCTCAAAAAATATTGAAGGATCAATGTTGTCGGTGTATGGAGATCCCAAAAAGAGCCAACAATTTGGTTTCGGCAGATTCCGAGAAAGTTGATATGTTCGCAATCTCGTAAGATCGTGCGAAAATGCCAAAATAACACGTCAAATTTTCTCAAAAAATATTGAAAGATCAATGTTGTCGGTTTATGGAGATCCCAAAAAGAGCCAACAATTTGGTTTCGGCAGATTCCGAGAAAGTGGATATGTTCGCAATCTCGTAAGATCGTGCGAAAATGCCAAAATAACACGTCAAATTTTCTCAAAAAATATTGAAAGATCAATGTTGTCGGTGTATGGAAATCCCAAAAAGAGCCAACAATTTGGTTTCGGCAGATTCCGAGAAAGTTGATATGTTCGCAATCTCGTAAGATCGTGCGAAAATGCCAAAATAACACGTCAAATTTTCTCAAAAAAAGTTGAAAGACCAATGTTGTGGGTGTATTGAGGTCCCAAAAAGAGCCAAGAATTTGGTTTCGGCAGATTCCGAGAACGTTGATATGTTCGCAATCTCGTAAGATCGTGCGAAAATGCCAAAATAACACGTCAAATTTTCTCAAAAAAAGTTGAAAGATCAATGTTGTGGGTGTATGGAGGTCCCAAAAAGTTGCAAGAATTTGGTTTCGGTAGATTCCGAAAACGTTAATATGTTAGCAATCTCGTAACATCGTGCGAAAATGCCAAAATAACACGTAAATTTTCTCAAAAAAAGTTGAAAGATCAATGTTGTGGGTGTATGGAGGTCCCAAAAAGAGCCAAGAATTTGGTTTCGGCAGATTCCGAGAAAGTTGATATGTTCGCAATCTCGTAAGATCGTGCGAAAATGCCAAAATAACACGTCAAATTTTCTCAAAAAATATTGAAAGATCAATGTTGTAGGTGTATGGAGATCCCAAAAAGAGCCAACAATTTGGTTTCGGCAGATTCCGAGAAAGTTGATATGTTCGCAGTCTCGTAAGATCGTGCGAAAATGCCAAAATAACACGTCAAATTTTCTCAAAAAATATTGAAAGATCAATGTTGTCGGTGTATGGAGATCCCAAAAAGAGCCAACAATTTGGTTTCGGCAGATTCCGAGAAAGTTGATATGTTCGCAATCTCGTAAGATCGTGCGAAAATGCCAAAATAACACGTCAAATTTTCTAAAAAAAAGTTGAAAGATCAATGTTGTGGGTGTATTGAGGTCCCAAAAAGTGCCAAGAATTTGGTTTCGGCAGATTCCGAGAACGTTGATATGTTCTCGGAATCTGCCGAAACCAAATTCTTCGCAATCTCGTAAGATCGTGCGAAAATGCCAAAATAACACGTCAAATTTTCTCAAAAAAAGTTGAAAGACAAATGTTGTGGGTGTATGGAGGTCCCAAAAAGAGCCAAGAATTTGGTTTCGGCAGATTCCGAGAACGTTGATATGTTCGCAATCTCGTCAGATCGAGCGAAAATGCCAAAATAACACGTCAAATTTTCATAAAAAAGTTGAAAGATCAATGTTGTGGGTGTATGAAGGTCCCAAAAAGAGCCAAGAATTTGGTTTCGGCAGATTCCTAGAACGTTGATTTGTTCGCAATCTCGTAAGATCGTGCGAAAATACCAATAACACGTCAAATTTTCTCAAAAAAAGTTGAAAGATCAATGTTGTGGGTGTATGGAGGTCCCAAAAAGAGCCAAGAATTTGGTTTCGGCTGATTCCGAGAAAGTTGATATGTTCGCAATCTCGTAAGATCGTGCGAAAATGCCAAAATAACACGTCAAATTTTCTCAAAAAATATTGAAAGATCAATGTTGTCGGTGTATGGAGATCCCAAAAAGAGCCAACAATGTGGTTTCGGCAGATTCCGAGAAAGTTGATAGGTTCGCAATCTCGTAAGATCGTGCGAAAATGCCAAAATAACACGTCAAATTTTCTCAAAAAAACTTGAAAGATCAATGTTGTGGGTGTATGGAGGTCCCAAAAAGTTGCAAGAATTTGGTTTCGGCTGATTCCGAGAAAGTTGATATGTTCGCAATCTCGTAAGATCGTGCGAAAATGCCAAAATAACACGTCAAATTTTCTCAAAAAATATTGAAAGATCAATGTTGTCGGTTTATGGAGATCCCAAAAAGAGCCAACAATTTGGTTTCGGCAGATTCCGAGAAAGTGGATATGTTCGCAATCTCGTAAGATCGTGCGAAAATGCCAAAATAACACGTCAAATTTTCTCAAAAAATATTGAAAGATCAATGTTGTCGGTGTATGGAAATCCCAAAAAGAGCCAACAATTTGGTTTCGGCAGATTCTGAGAAAGTTGATATGTTCGCAATCTTGTAAGATCGTGCGAAAATGCCAAAATAACACGTCAAATTTTCTAAAAAAAAAGTTGAAAGATCAATGTTGTGGGTGTATGGAGGTCCCAAAAAGTTGCAAGAATTTCGTTTCGGTAGATTCCGAAAACGTTAATATGTTAGCAATCTCGTAACATCGTGCGAAAATGCCAAAATAACACGTAAATTTTCTCAAAAAAAGTTGAAAGATCAATGTTGTGGGTGTATGGAGGTCCCAAAAAGAGCCAAGAATTTGGTTTCGGCAGATTCCGAGAAAGTTGATATGTTCGCAATCTCGTAAGATCGTGCGAAAATGCCAAAATAACACGTCAAATTTTCTCAAAAAATATTGAAAGATCAATGTTGTAGGTGTATGGAGATCCCAAAAAGAGCCAACAATTTGGTTTCGGCAGATTCCGAGAAAGTTGATATGTTCGCAGTCTCGTAAGATCGTGCGAAAATGCCAAAATAACACGTCAAATTTTCTCAAAAAATATTGAAAGATCAATGTTGTCGGTGTATGGAGATCCCAAAAAGAGCCAACAATTTGGTTTCGGCAGATTCCGAGAAAGTTGATATGTTCGCAATCTCGTAAGATCGTGCGAAAATGCCAAAATAACACGTCAAATTTTCTAAAAAAAAGTTGAAAGATCAATGTTGTGTGTGTATTGAGGTCCCAAAAAGTGCCAAGAATTTGGTTTCGGCAGATTCCGAGAACGTTGATATGTTCTCGGAATCTGCCGAAACCAAATTCTTCGCAATCTCGTAAGATCGTGCGAAAATGCCAAAATAACACGTCAAATTTTCTCAAAAAAAGTTGAAAGACAAATGTTGTGGGTGTATGGAGGTCCCAAAAAGAGCCAAGAATTTGGTTTCGGCAGATTCCGAGAACGTTGATATGTTCGCAATCTCGTCAGATCGAGCGAAAATGCCAAAATAACACGTCAAATTTTCATAAAAAAGTTGAAAGATCAATGTTGTGGGTGTATGAAGGTCCCAAAAAGAGCCAAGAATTTGGTTTCGGCAGATTCCTAGAACGTTGATTTGTTCGCAATCTCGTAAGATCGTGCGAAAATACCAATAACACGTCAAATTTTCTCAAAAAAAGTTGAAAGATCAATGTTGTGGGTGTATGGAGGTCCCAAAAAGAGCCAAGAATTTGGTTTCGGCTGATTCCGAGAAAGTTGATATGTTCGCAATCTCGTAAGATCGTGCGAAAATGCCAAAATAACACGTCAAATTTTCTCAAAAAATATTGAAAGATCAATGTTGTCGGTGTATGGAGATCCCAAAAAGAGCCAACAATGTGGTTTCGGCAGATTCCGAGAAAGTTGATAGGTTCGCAATCTCGTAAGATCGTGCGAAAATGCCAAAATAACACGTCAAATTTTCTCAAAAAAACTTGAAAGATCAATGTTGTGGGTGTATGGAGGTCCCAAAAAGTTGCAAGAATTTGGTTTCGGCTGATTCCGAGAAAGTTGATATGTTCGCAATCTCGTAAGATCGTGCGAAAATGCCAAAATAACACGTCAAATTTTCTCAAAAAATATTGAAAGATCAATGTTGTCGGTTTATGGAGATCCCAAAAAGAGCCAACAATTTGGTTTCGGCAGATTCCGAGAAAGTGGATATGTTCGCAATCTCGTAAGATCGTGCGAAAATGCCAAAATAACACGTCAAATTTTCTCAAAAAATATTGAAAGATCAATGTTGTCGGTGTATGGAAATCCCAAAAAGAGCCAACAATTTGGTTTCGGCAGATTCTGAGAAAGTTGATATGTTCGCAATCTTGTAAGATCGTGCGAAAATGCCAAAATAACACGTCAAATTTTCTAAAAAAAAAGTTGAAAGATCAATGTTGTGGGTGTATGGAGGTCCCAAAAAGTTGCAAGAATTTCGTTTCGGTAGATTCCGAAAACGTTAATATGTTAGCAATCTCGTAACATCGTGCGAAAATGCCAAAATAACACGTAAATTTTCTCAAAAAAAGTTGAAAGATCAATGTTGTGGGTCTATGGAGGTCCCAAAAAGAGCCAAGAATTTGGTTTCGGCAGATTCCGAGAAAGTTGATATGTTCGCAATCTCGTAAGATCGTGCGAAAATGCCAAAATAACACGTCAAATTTTCTCAAAAAATATTGAAAGATCAATCTTGTCGGTGTATGGAGATCCCAAAAAGAGCCAACAATTTGGTTTCGGCAGATTCCGAGAAAGTTGATATGTTCGCAATCTCGTAAGATCGTGCGAAAATGCCAAAATAACACGTCAAATTTTCTCAAAAAATATTGAAAGATCAATGTTGTCGGTGTATGGAGATCCCAAAAAGAGCCAACAATTTGGTTTCGGCAGATTCCGAGAAAGTTGATATGTTCGCAATCTCGTAAGATCGTGCGAAAATGCCAAAATAACACGTCAAATTTTCTCAAAAAATATTGAAAGATCAATGTTGTCGGTTTATGGAGATCCCAAAAAGAGCCAACAATTTGGTTTCGGCAGATTCCGAGAAAGTGGATATGTTCGCAATCTCGTAAGATCGTGCGAAAATGCCAAAATAACACGTCAAATTTTCTCAAAAAATATTGAAAGATCAATGTTGTCGGTGTATGGAAATCCCAAAAAGAGCCAACAATTTGGTTTCGGCAGATTCCGAGAAAGTTGATATGTTCGCAATCTTGTAAGATCGTGCGAAAATGCCAAAATAACACGTCAAATTTTCTCAAAAAAAATTGAAAGATCAATGTTGTGGGTGTATGGAGGTCCCAAAAAGTTGCAAGAATTTGGTTTCGGTAGATTCCAAAAACGTTAATATGTTAGCAATCTCGTAACATCGTGCGAAAATGCCAAAATAACACGTAAATTTTCTCAAAAAAAGTTGAAAGATCAATGTTGTGGGTGTATGGAGGTCCCAAAAAGAGCCAAGAATTTGGTTTCGGCAGATTCCGAGAAAGTTGATATGTTCGCAATCTCGTAAGATCGTGCGAAAATGCCAAAATAACACGTCAAATTTTCTCAAAAAATATTGAAAGATCAATGTTGTCGGTGTATGGAGATCCCAAAAAGAGCCAACAATTTGGTTTCGGCAGATTCCGAGAAAGTTGATATGTTCGCAATCTCGTAAGATCGTGCGAAAATGCCAAAATAACACGTCAAATTTTCTCAAAAAATATTGAAGGATCAATGTTGTCGGTGTATGGAGATCCCAAAAAGAGCCAACAATTTGGTTTCGGCAGATTCCGAGAAAGTTGATATGTTCGCAATCTCGTAAGATCGTGCGAAAATGCCAAAATAACACGTCAAATTTTCTCAAAAAATATTGAAAGATCAATGTTGTCGGTTTATGGAGATCCCAAAAAGAGCCAACAATTTGGTTTCGGCAGATTCCGAGAAAGTGGATATGTTCGCAATCTCGTAAGATCGTGCGAAAATGCCAAAATAACACGTCAAATTTTCTCAAAAAATATTGAAAGATCAATGTTGTCGGTGTATGGAAATCCCAAAAAGAGCCAACAATTTGGTTTCGGCAGATTCCGAGAAAGTTGATATGTTCGCAATCTCGTAAGATCGTGCGAAAATGCCAAAATAACACGTCAAATTTTCTCAAAAAAAGTTGAAAGACCAATGTTGTGGGTGTATTGAGGTCCCAAAAAGAGCCAAGAATTTGGTTTCGGCAGATTCCGAGAACGTTGATATGTTCGCAATCTCGTAAGATCGTGCGAAAATGCCAAAATAACACGTCAAATTTTCTCAAAAAAAGTTGAAAGATCAATGTTGTGGGTGTATGGAGGTCCCAAAAAGTTGCAAGAATTTGGTTTCGGTAGATTCCGAAAACGTTAATATGTTAGCAATCTCGTAACATCGTGCGAAAATGCCAAAATAACACGTAAATTTTCTCAAAAAAAGTTGAAAGATCAATGTTGTGGGTGTATGGAGGTCCCAAAAAGAGCCAAGAATTTGGTTTCGGCAGATTCCGAGAAAGTTGATATGTTCGCAATCTCGTAAGATCGTGCGAAAATGCCAAAATAACACGTCAAATTTTCTCAAAAAATATTGAAAGATCAATGTTGTAGGTGTATGGAGATCCCAAAAAGAGCCAACAATTTGGTTTCGGCAGATTCCGAGAAAGTTGATATGTTCGCAGTCTCGTAAGATCGTGCGAAAATGCCAAAATAACACGTCAAATTTTCTCAAAAAATATTGAAAGATCAATGTTGTCGGTGTATGGAGATCCCAAAAAGAGCCAACAATTTGGTTTCGGCAGATTCCGAGAAAGTTGATATGTTCGCAATCTCGTAAGATCGTGCGAAAATGCCAAAATAACACGTCAAATTTTCTAAAAAAAAGTTGAAAGATCAATGTTGTGGGTGTATTGAGGTCCCAAAAAGTGCCAAGAATTTGGTTTCGGCAGATTCCGAGAACGTTGATATGTTCTCGGAATCTGCCGAAACCAAATTCTTCGCAATCTCGTAAGATCGTGCGAAAATGCCAAAATAACACGTCAAATTTTCTCAAAAAAAGTTGAAAGACAAATGTTGTGGGTGTATGGAGGTCCCAAAAAGAGCCAAGAATTTGGTTTCGGCAGATTCCGAGAACGTTGATATGTTCGCAATCTCGTCAGATCGAGCGAAAATGCCAAAATAACACGTCAAATTTTCATAAAAAAGTTGAAAGATCAATGTTGTGGGTGTATGAAGGTCCCAAAAAGAGCCAAGAATTTGGTTTCGGCAGATTCCTAGAACGTTGATTTGTTCGCAATCTCGTAAGATCGTGCGAAAATACCAATAACACGTCAAATTTTCTCAAAAAAAGTTGAAAGATCAATGTTGTGGGTGTATGGAGGTCCCAAAAAGAGCCAAGAATTTGGTTTCGGCTGATTCCGAGAAAGTTGATATGTTCGCAATCTCGTAAGATCGTGCGAAAATGCCAAAATAACACGTCAAATTTTCTCAAAAAATATTGAAAGATCAATGTTGTCGGTGTATGGAGATCCCAAAAAGAGCCAACAATGTGGTTTCGGCAGATTCCGAGAAAGTTGATAGGTTCGCAATCTCGTAAGATCGTGCGAAAATGCCAAAATAACACGTCAAATTTTCTCAAAAAAACTTGAAAGATCAATGTTGTGGGTGTATGGAGGTCCCAAAAAGTTGCAAGAATTTGGTTTCGGCTGATTCCGAGAAAGTTGATATGTTCGCAATCTCGTAAGATCGTGCGAAAATGCCAAAATAACACGTCAAATTTTCTCAAAAAATATTGAAAGATCAATGTTGTCGGTTTATGGAGATCCCAAAAAGAGCCAACAATTTGGTTTCGGCAGATTCCGAGAAAGTGGATATGTTCGCAATCTCGTAAGATCGTGCGAAAATGCCAAAATAACACGTCAAATTTTCTCAAAAAATATTGAAAGATCAATGTTGTCGGTGTATGGAAATCCCAAAAAGAGCCAACAATTTGGTTTCGGCAGATTCTGAGAAAGTTGATATGTTCGCAATCTTGTAAGATCGTGCGAAAATGCCAAAATAACACGTCAAATTTTCTAAAAAAAAAGTTGAAAGATCAATGTTGTGGGTGTATGGAGGTCCCAAAAAGTTGCAAGAATTTCGTTTCGGTAGATTCCGAAAACGTTAATATGTTAGCAATCTCGTAACATCGTGCGAAAATGCCAAAATAACACGTAAATTTTCTCAAAAAAAGTTGAAAGATCAATGTTGTGGGTCTATGGAGGTCCCAAAAAGAGCCAAGAATTTGGTTTCGGCAGATTCCGAGAAAGTTGATATGTTCGCAATCTCGTAAGATCGTGCGAAAATGCCAAAATAACACGTCAAATTTTCTCAAAAAATATTGAAAGATCAATCTTGTCGGTGTATGGAGATCCCAAAAAGAGCCAACAATTTGGTTTCGGCAGATTCCGAGAAAGTTGATATGTTCGCAATCTCGTAAGATCGTGCGAAAATGCCAAAATAACACGTCAAATTTTCTCAAAAAATATTGAAAGATCAATGTTGTCGGTGTATGGAGATCCCAAAAAGAGCCAACAATTTGGTTTCGGCAGATTCCGAGAACGTTGATATGTTCGCAATCTCGTAAGATCGTGCGAAAATGCCAAAATAACACGTCAAATTTTCTCAAAAAATATTGAAAGATCAATGTTGTCGGTTTATGGAGATCCCAAAAAGAGCCAACAATTTGGTTTCGGCAGATTCCGAGAAAGTGGATATGTTCGCAATCTCGTAAGATCGTGCGAAAATGCCAAAATAACACGTCAAATTTTCTCAAAAAATATTGAAAGATCAATGTTGTCGGTGTATGGAAATCCCAAAAAGAGCCAACAATTTGGTTTCGGCAGATTCCGAGAAAGTTGATATGTTCGCAATCTTGTAAGATCGTGCGAAAATGCCAAAATAACACGTCAAATTTTCTCAAAAAAAATTGAAAGATCAATGTTGTGGGTGTATGGAGGTCCCAAAAAGTTGCAAGAATTTGGTTTCGGTAGATTCCAAAAACGTTAATATGTTAGCAATCTCGTAACATCGTGCGAAAATGCCAAAATAACACGTAAATTTTCTCAAAAAAAGTTGAAAGATCAATGTTGTGGGTGTATGGAGGTCCCAAAAAGAGCCAAGAATTTGGTTTCGGCAGATTCCGAGAAAGTTGATATGTTCGCAATCTCGTAAGATCGTGCGAAAATGCCAAAATAACACGTCAAATTTTCTCAAAAAATATTGAAAGATCAATGTTGTCGGTGTATGGAGATCCCAAAAAGAGCCAACAATTTGGTTTCGGCAGATTCCGAGAAAGTTGATATGTTCGCAATCTCGTAAGATCGTGCGAAAATGCCAAAATAACACGTCAAATTTTCTCAAAAAATATTGAAAGATCAATGTTGTCGGTGTATGGAGATCCCAAAAAGAGCCAACAATTTGGTTTCGGCAGATTCCGAGAAAGTTGATATGTTCGCAATCTCGTAAGATCGTGCGAAAATGCCAAAATAACACGTCAAATTTTCTCAAAAAATATTGAAAGATCAATGTTGTCGGTTTATGGAGATCCCAAAAAGAGCCAACAATTTGGTTTCGGCAGATTCCGAGAAAGTGGATATGTTCGCAATCTCGTAAGATCGTGCGAAAATGCCAAAATAACACGTCAAATTTTCTCAAAAAATATTGAAAGATCAATGTTGTCGGTGTATGGAAATCCCAAAAAGAGCCAACAATTTGGTTTCGGCAGATTCCGAGAAAGTTGATATGTTCGCAATCTTGTAAGATCGTGCGAAAATGCCAAAATAACACGTCAAATTTTCTCAAAAAAAATTGAAAGATCAATGTTGTGGGTGTATGGAGGTCCCAAAAAGTTGCAAGAATTTGGTTTCGGTAGATTCCGAAAACGTTAATATGTTAGCAATCTCGTAACATCGTGCGAAAATGCCAAAATAACACGTAAATTTTCTCAAAAAAAGTTGAAAGATCAATGTTGTGGGTGTATGGAGGTCCCAAAAAGAGCCAAGAATTTGGTTTCGGCAGATTCCGAGAAAGTTGATATGTTCGCAATCTCGTAAGATCGTGCGAAAATGCCAAAATAACACGTCAAATTTTCTCAAAAAATATTGAAAGATCAATGTTGTCGGTGTATGGAGATCCCAAAAAGAGCCAACAATTTGGTTTCGGCAGATTCCGAGAAAGTTGATATGTTCGCAATCTCGTAAGATCGTGCGAAAATGCCAAAATAACACGTAAATTTT
Organism: Fragaria x ananassa; assembly: GCA_034370585.1. Lineage (NCBI taxonomy): Eukaryota > Viridiplantae > Streptophyta > Magnoliopsida > Rosales > Rosaceae > Fragaria > Fragaria x ananassa. Next base: position 17,035,935 of record CP139753.1, on the reverse strand, counting down.
CTCAAAAAAAGTTGAAAGATCAATGTTGTGGGTGTATGGAGGTCCCAAAAATTTGCAAGAATTTGGTTTCGTTAGATTCCGAAAACGTTAATATGTTAGCAATCTCGTAACATCGTGCGAAAATGCCAAAACAAAACGTAAATTTTCTCAAAAAAAGTTGAAAGATCAATGTTGTGGGTGAATGGAGGTCCCAAAAAGAGCCAAGAATTTGGTTTCGGCAGATTCCGAGAAAGTTGATATGTTCGCAATCTCGTAAGATCGTGCGAAAATGCCAAAATAACACGTCAAATTTTCTCAAAAAATATTGAAAGATCAATGTTGTAGGTGTATGGAGATCCCAAAAAGAGCCAACAATTTGGTTTCGGCAGATTCCGAGAAAGTTGATATGTTCGCAGTCTCGTAAGATCGTGCGAAAATGCCAAAATAACACGTCAAATTTTCTCAAAAAATATTGAAAGATCAATGTTGTCGGTGTATGGAGATCCCAAAAAGAGCCAACAATTTGGTTTCGGCAGATTCCGAGAAAGTTGATATGTTCGCAATCTCGTAAGATCGTGCGAAAATGCCAAAATAACACGTCAAATTTTCTAAAAAAAAGTTGAAAGATCAATGTTGTGGGTGTATTGAGGTCCCAAAAAGTGCCAAGAATTTGGTTTCGGCAGATTCCGAGAACGTTGATATGTTCTCGGAATCTGCCGAAACCAAATTCTTCGCAATCTCGTAAGATCGTGCGAAAATGCCAAAATAACACGTCAAATTTTCTCAAAAAAAGTTGAAAGACAAATGTTGTGGGTGTATGGAGGTCCCAAAAAGAGCCAAGAATTTGGTTTCGGCAGATTCCGAGAACGTTGATATGTTCGCAATCTCGTCAGATCGAGCGAAAATGCCAAAATAACACGTCAAATTTTCATAAAAAAGTTGAAAGATCAATGTTGTGGGTGTATGAAGGTCCCAAAAAGAGCCAAGAATTTGGTTTCGGCAGATTCCTAGAACGTTGATTTGTTCGCAATCTCGTAAGATCGTGCGAAAATACCAATAACACGTCAAATTTTCTCAAAAAAAGTTGAAAGATCAATGTTGTGGGTGTATGGAGGTCCCAAAAAGAGCCAAGAATTTGGTTTCGGCTGATTCCGAGAAAGTTGATATGTTCGCAATCTCGTAAGATCGTGCGAAAATGCCAAAATAACACGTCAAATTTTCTCAAAAAATATTGAAAGATCAATGTTGTCGGTGTATGGAGATCCCAAAAAGAGCCAACAATGTGGTTTCGGCAGATTCCGAGAAAGTTGATAGGTTCGCAATCTCGTAAGATCGTGCGAAAATGCCAAAATAACACGTCAAATTTTCTCAAAAAAACTTGAAAGATCAATGTTGTGGGTGTATGGAGGTCCCAAAAAGTTGCAAGAATTTGGTTTCGGCTGATTCCGAGAAAGTTGATATGTTCGCAATCTCGTAAGATCGTGCGAAAATGCCAAAATAACACGTCAAATTTTCTCAAAAAATATTGAAAGATCAATGTTGTCGGTTTATGGAGATCCCAAAAAGAGCCAACAATTTGGTTTCGGCAGATTCCGAGAAAGTGGATATGTTCGCAATCTCGTAAGATCGTGCGAAAATGCCAAAATAACACGTCAAATTTTCTCAAAAAATATTGAAAGATCAATGTTGTCGGTGTATGGAAATCCCAAAAAGAGCCAACAATTTGGTTTCGGCAGATTCTGAGAAAGTTGATATGTTCGCAATCTTGTAAGATCGTGCGAAAATGCCAAAATAACACGTCAAATTTTCTAAAAAAAAAGTTGAAAGATCAATGTTGTGGGTGTATGGAGGTCCCAAAAAGTTGCAAGAATTTCGTTTCGGTAGATTCCGAAAACGTTAATATGTTAGCAATCTCGTAACATCGTGCGAAAATGCCAAAATAACACGTAAATTTTCTCAAAAAAAGTTGAAAGATCAATGTTGTGGGTCTATGGAGGTCCCAAAAAGAGCCAAGAATTTGGTTTCGGCAGATTCCGAGAAAGTTGATATGTTCGCAATCTCGTAAGATCGTGCGAAAATGCCAAAATAACACGTCAAATTTTCTCAAAAAATATTGAAAGATCAATCTTGTCGGTGTATGGAGATCCCAAAAAGAGCCAACAATTTGGTTTCGGCAGATTCCGAGAAAGTTGATATGTTCGCAATCTCGTAAGATCGTGCGAAAATGCCAAAATAACACGTCAAATTTTCTCAAAAAATATTGAAAGATCAATGTTGTCGGTGTATGGAGATCCCAAAAAGAGCCAACAATTTGGTTTCGGCAGATTCCGAGAAAGTTGATATGTTCGCAATCTCGTAAGATCGTGCGAAAATGCCAAAATAACACGTCAAATTTTCTCAAAAAATATTGAAAGATCAATGTTGTCGGTTTATGGAGATCCCAAAAAGAGCCAACAATTTGGTTTCGGCAGATTCCGAGAAAGTGGATATGTTCGCAATCTCGTAAGATCGTGCGAAAATGCCAAAATAACACGTCAAATTTTCTCAAAAAATATTGAAAGATCAATGTTGTCGGTGTATGGAAATCCCAAAAAGAGCCAACAATTTGGTTTCGGCAGATTCCGAGAAAGTTGATATGTTCGCAATCTTGTAAGATCGTGCGAAAATGCCAAAATAACACGTCAAATTTTCTCAAAAAAAATTGAAAGATCAATGTTGTGGGTGTATGGAGGTCCCAAAAAGTTGCAAGAATTTGGTTTCGGTAGATTCCAAAAACGTTAATATGTTAGCAATCTCGTAACATCGTGCGAAAATGCCAAAATAACACGTAAATTTTCTCAAAAAAAGTTGAAAGATCAATGTTGTGGGTGTATGGAGGTCCCAAAAAGAGCCAAGAATTTGGTTTCGGCAGATTCCGAGAAAGTTGATATGTTCGCAATCTCGTAAGATCGTGCGAAAATGCCAAAATAACACGTCAAATTTTCTCAAAAAATATTGAAAGATCAATGTTGTCGGTGTATGGAGATCCCAAAAAGAGCCAACAATTTGGTTTCGGCAGATTCCGAGAAAGTTGATATGTTCGCAATCTCGTAAGATCGTGCGAAAATGCCAAAATAACACGTCAAATTTTCTCAAAAAATATTGAAAGATCAATGTTGTCGGTGTATGGAGATCCCAAAAAGAGCCAACAATTTGGTTTCGGCAGATTCCGAGAAAGTTGATATGTTCGCAATCTCGTAAGATCGTGCGAAAATGCCAAAATAACACGTCAAATTTTCTCAAAAAATATTGAAAGATCAATGTTGTCGGTTTATGGAGATCCCAAAAAGAGCCAACAATTTGGTTTCGGCAGATTCCGAGAAAGTGGATATGTTCGCAATCTCGTAAGATCGTGCGAAAATGCCAAAATAACACGTCAAATTTTCTCAAAAAATATTGAAAGATCAATGTTGTCGGTGTATGGAAATCCCAAAAAGAGCCAACAATTTGGTTTCGGCAGATTCCGAGAAAGTTGATATGTTCGCAATCTTGTAAGATCGTGCGAAAATGCCAAAATAACACGTCAAATTTTCTCAAAAAAAATTGAAAGATCAATGTTGTGGGTGTATGGAGGTCCCAAAAAGTTGCAAGAATTTGGTTTCGGTAGATTCCGAAAACGTTAATATGTTAGCAATCTCGTAACATCGTGCGAAAATGCCAAAATAACACGTAAATTTTCTCAAAAAAAGTTGAAAGATCAATGTTGTGGGTGTATGGAGGTCCCAAAAAGAGCCAAGAATTTGGTTTCGGCAGATTCCGAGAAAGTTGATATGTTCGCAATCTCGTAAGATCGTCCGAAAATGCCAAAATAACACGTCAAATTTTCTCAAAAAATATTGAAAGATCAATGTTGTCGGTGTATGGAGATCCCAAAAAGAGCCAACAATTTGGTTTCGGCAGATTCCGAGAAAGTTGATATGTTCGCAATCTCGTAAGATCGTGCGAAAATGCCAAAATAACACGTAAATTTTCTCAAAAAAAGTTGAAAGATCAATGTTGTGGGTGTATGGAGGTCCCAAAAATTTGCAAGAATTTGGTTTCGTTAGATTCCGAAAACGTTAATATGTTAGCAATCTCGTAACATCGTGCGAAAATGCCAAAATAACACGTAAATTTTCTCAAAAAAAGTTGAAAGATCAATGTTGTGGGTGAATGGAGGTCCCAAAAAGAGCCAAGAATTTGGTTTCGGCAGATTCCGAGAAAGTTGATATGTTCGCAATCTCGTAAGATCGTGCGAAAATGCCAAAATAACACGTCAAATTTTCTCAAAAAATATTGAAAGATCAATGTTGTAGGTGTATGGAGATCCCAAAAAGAGCCAACAATTTGGTTTCGGCAGATTCCGAGAAAGTTGATATGTTCGCAGTCTCGTAAGATCGTGCGAAAATGCCAAAATAACACGTCAAATTTTCTCAAAAAATATTGAAAGATCAATGTTGTCGGTGTATGGAGATCCCAAAAAGAGCCAACAATTTGGTTTCGGCAGATTCCGAGAAAGTTGATATGTTCGCAATCTCGTAAGATCGTGCGAAAATGCCAAAATAACACGTCAAATTTTCTAAAAAAAAGTTGAAAGATCAATGTTGTGGGTGTATTGAGGTCCCAAAAAGTGCCAAGAATTTGGTTTCGGCAGATTCCGAGAACGTTGATATGTTCGCAATCTCGTAAGATCGTGAGAAAATGCCAAAATAACACGTCAAATTTTCTCAAAAAAAGTTGAAAGACAAATGTTGTGGGTGTATGGAGGTCCCAAAAAGAGCCAAGAATTTGGTTTCGGCAGATTCCGAGAACGTTGATATGTTCGCAATCTCGTCAGATCGAGCGAAAATGCCAAAATAACACGTCAAATTTTCATAAAAAAAGTTGAAAGATCAATGTTGTGGGTGTATGAAGGTCCCAAAAAGAGCCAAGAATTTGGTTTCGGCAGATTCCTAGAACGTTGATTTGTTCGCAATCTCGTAAGATCGTGCGAAAATACCAATAACACGTCAAATTTTCTCAAAAAAAGTTGAAAGATCAATGTTGTGGGTGTATGGAGGTCCCAAAAAGAGCCAAGAATTTGGTTTCGGCTGATTCCGAGAAAGTTGATATGTTCGCAATCTCGTAAGATCGTGCGAAAATGCCAAAATAACACGTCAAATTTTCTCAAAAAATATTGAAAGATCAATGTTGTCGGTGTATGGAGATCCCAAAAAGAGACAACAATGTGGTTTCGGCAGATTCCGAGAAAGTTGATAGGTTCGCAATCTCGTAAGATCGTGCGAAAATGCCAAAATAACACGTCAAATTTTCTCAAAAAAAGTTGAAAGATCAATGTTGTGGGTGTATGGAGGTCCCAAAAAGTTGCAAGAATTTGGTTTCGGCTGATTCCGAGAAAGTTGATAAGTTCGCAATCTCGTAAGATCGTGCGAAAATGCCAAAATAACACGTCAAATTTTCTCAAAAAATATTGAAAGATCAATGTTGTCGGTTTATGGAGATCCCAAAAAGAGCCAACAATTTGGTTTCGGCAGATTCCGAGAAAGTGGATATGTTCGCAATCTCGTAAGATCGTGCGAAAATGCCAAAATAACACGTCAAATTTTCTCAAAAAATATTGAAAGATCAATGTTGTCGGTGTATGGAAATCCCAAAAAGAGCCAACAATTTGGTTTCGGCAGATTCCGAGAAAGTTGATATGTTCGCAATCTCGTAAGATCGTGCGAAAATGCCAAAATAACACGTCAAATTTTCTCAAAAAATATTGAAAGATCAATGTTGTCGGTGTATGGAAATCCCAAAAAGAGCCAACAATTTGGTTTCGGCAGATTCCGAGAAAGTTGATATGTTCGCAATCTTGTAAGATCGTGCGAAAATGCCAAAATAACACGTCAAATTTTCTCAAAAAAAATTGAAAGATCAATGTTGTGGGTGTATGGAGGTCCCAAAAAGTTGCAAGAATTTGGTTTCGGTAGATTCCGAAAACGTTAATATGTTAGCAATCTCGTAACATCGTGCGAAAATGCCAAAATAACACGTAAATTTTCTCAAAAAAAATTGAAAGATCAATGTTGTGGGTGTATGGAGGTCCCAAAAAGTTGCAAGAATTTGGTTTCGGTAGATTCCGAAAACGTTAATATGTTAGCAATCTCGTAAGATCGTGCGAAAATGCCAAAATAACACGTCAAATTTTCTCAAAAAAAGTTGAAAGATCAATGTTGTGGGTGTATGGAGGTCCCAAAAAGTTGCAAGAATTTGGTTTCGGCTGATTCCGAGAAAGTTGATATGTTCGCAATCTCGTAAGATCGTGCGAAAATGCCAAAATAACACGTCAAATTTTCTCAAAAAATATTGAAAGATCAATGTTGTCGGTTTATGGAGATCCCAAAAAGAGCCAACAATTTGGTTTCGGCAGATTCCGAGAAAGTGGATTTGTTCGCAATCTCGTAAGATCGTGCGAAAATGCCAAAATAACACGTCAAATTTTCTCAAAAAATATTGAAAGATCAATGTTGTCGGTGTATGGAAATCCCAAAAAGAGCCAACAATTTGGTTTCGGCAGATTCCGAGAAAGTTGATATGTTCGCAATCTTGTAAGATCGTGCGAAAATGCCAAAATAACACGTCAAATTTTCTCAAAAAAAGTTGAAAGATCAATGTTGTGGGTGTATGGAGGTCCCAAAAAGTTGCAAGAATTTCGTTTCGGTAGATTCCGAAAACGTTAATATGTTAGCAATCACGTAACATCGTGCGAAAATGCCAAAATAACACGTAAATTTTCTCAAAAAAAGTTGAAAGATCAATGTTGTGGGTCTATGGAGGTCCCAAAAAGAGCCAAGAATTTGGTTTCGGCAGATTCCGAGAAAGTTGATATGTTCGCAATCTCGTAAGATCGTGCGAAAATGCCAAAATAACACGTCAAATTTTCTCAAAAAATATTGAAAGATCAATCTTGTCGGTGTATGGAGATCCCAAAAAGAGCCAACAATTTGGTTTCGGCAGATTCCGAGAAAGTTGATATGTTCGCAATCTCGTAAGATCGTGCGAAAATGCCAAAATAACACGTCAAATTTTCTCAAAAAATATTGAAAGATCAATGTTGTCGGTGTATGGAGATCCCAAAAAGAGCCAACAATTTGGTTTCGGCAGATTCCGAGAAAGTTGATATGTTCGCAATCTCGTAAGATCGTGCGAAAATGCCAAAATAACACGTCAAATTTTCTCAAAAAATATTGAAAGATCAATGTTGTCGGTTTATGGAGATCCCAAAAAGAGCCAACAATTTGGTTTCGGCAGATTCCGAGAAAGTGGATATGTTCGCAATCTCGTAAGATCGTGCGAAAATGCCAAAATAACACGTCAAATTTTCTCAAAAAATATTGAAAGATCAATGTTGTCGGTGTATGGAAATCCCAAAAAGAGCCAACAATTTGGTTTCGGCAGATTCCGAGAAAGTTGATATGTTCGCAATCTTGTAAGATCGTGCGAAAATGCCAAAATAACACGTCAAATTTTCTCAAAAAAAATTGAAAGATCAATGTTGTGGGTGTATGGAGGTCCCAAAAAGTTGCAAGAATTTGGTTTCGGTAGATTCCGAAAACGTTAATATGTTAGCAATCTCGTAACATCGTGCGAAAATGCCAAAATAACACGTAAATTTTCTCAAAAAAAGTTGAAAGATCAATGTTGTGGGTGTATGGAGGTCCCAAAAAGAGCCAAGAATTTGGTTTCGGCAGATTCCGAGAAAGTTGATATGTTCGCAATCTCGTAAGATCGTGCGAAAATGCCAAAATAACACGTCAAATTTTCTCAAAAAATATTGAAAGATCAATGTTGTCGGTGTATGGAGATCCCAAAAAGAGCCAACAATTTGGTTTCGGCAGATTCCGAGAAAGTTGATATGTTCGCAATCTCGTAAGATCGTGCGAAAATGCCAAAATAACACGTAAATTTTCTCAAAAAAAGTTGAAAGATCAATGTTGTGGGTGTATGGAGGTCCCAAAAATTTGCAAGAATTTGGTTTCGTTAGATTCCGAAAACGTTAATATGTTAGCAATCTCGTAACATCGTGCGAAAATGCCAAAATAACACGTAAATTTTCTCAAAAAAAGTTGAAAGATCAATGTTGTGGGTGTATGGAGGTCCCAAAAAGAGCCAAGAATTTGGTTTCGGCAGATTCCGAGAAAGTTGATATGTTCGCAATCTCGTAAGATCGTGCGAAAATGCCAAAATAACACGTCAAATTTTCTCAAAAAATATTGAAAGATCAATGTTGTAGGTGTATGGAGATCCCAAAAAGAGCCAACAATTTGGTTTCGGCAGATTCCGAGAAAGTTGATATGTTCGCAGTCTCGTAAGATCGTGCGAAAATGCCAAAATAACACGTCAAATTTTCTCAAAAAATATTGAAAGATCAATGTTGTCGGTGTATGGAGATCCCAAAAAGAGCCAACAATTTGGTTTCGGCAGATTCCGAGAAAGTTGATATGTTCGCAATCTCGTAAGATCGTGCGAAAATGCCAAAATAACACGTCAAATTTTCTAAAAAAAAGTTGAAAGATCAATGTTGTGGGTGTATTGAGGTCCCAAAAAGTGCCAAGAATTTGGTTTCGGCAGATTCCGAGAACGTTGATATGTTCGCAATCTCGTAAGATCTTGCGAAAATGCCAAAATAACACGTCAAATTTTCTCAAAAAAAGTTGAAAGACCAATGTTGTGGGTGTATGGAGGTCCCAAAAAGAGCCATGAATTTGGTTTCGGCAGATTCCGAGAACGTTGATATGTTCGCAATCTCGTAAGATCGTGCGAAAATGCCAAAATAACACGTCAAATTTTCTAAAAAAAAGTTGAAAGATCAATGTTGTGGGTGTATTGAGGTCCCAAAAAGTGCCAAGAATTTGGTTTCGGCAGATTCCGAGAACGTTGATATGTTCGCAATCTCGTAAGATCTTGCGAAAATGCCAAAATAACACGTCAAATTTTCTCAAAAAAAGTTGAAAGACCAATGTTGTGGGTGTATGGAGGTCCCAAAAAGAGCCATGAATTTGGTTTCGGCAGATTCCGAGAACGTTGATATGTTCGCAATCTCGTCAGATCGAGCGAAAATGCCAAAATAACGCGTCAAATTTTCTCCAAAAATATTGAAAGATCAATGTTGTCGGTGTATGGAGATCCCAAAAAGAGCCAACAATTTGGGTTCGGCAGCTTCCGAGAAAGTTGATATGTTCGCAATCTCGTAAGATCGTGCGAAAATGCCAAAATAACACGTCAAATTTTCTCAAAAAATATTGAAAGATCAATGTTGTCGGTGTGTGGAGATCATAAAAAGAGCCAACAATTTGGTTTCGGCAGATTCCGAGAAAGTGGATATGTTCGCAATCTCGTAAGATCGTGCGAAAATGCCAAAATAACACGTCAAATTTTCTAAAAAAAAGTTGAAAGATCAATGTTGTGGGTGTATGGAGGTCCCAAAAAGTTGCAAGAATTTGGTTTCGGTAGATTCCGAAAACGTTAATATGTTTGCAATCTCGTAACATCGTGCGAAAATGCCAAAATAACAAGTAAATTTTCTCAAAAAAAGTTGAAAGATCAATGTTGTGGATGTATGGAGGTCCCAAAAAGAGCCAAGAATTTGGTTTCGGCAGATTCCGAGAAAGTTGATATGTTCGCAATCTCGTAAGATCGTGCGAAAATGCCCAAATAACACGTCAAATTTTCTCAAAAAATATTGAAAGATCAATGTTGTCGGTGTATGGAGATCCCAAAAAGAGCCAACAATTTGGTTTCGGCAGATTCCGAGAAAGTTGATATGTTCGCAATCTCGTAAGATCGTGCGAAAATGCCAAAATAACACGTCAAATTTTCTAAAAAAAAGTTGAAAGATCAATGTTGTGGGTGTATTGAGGTCCCAAAAAGTGCCAAGAATTTGGTTTCGGCAGATTCCGAGAACGTTGATATGTTCGCAATCTCGTAAGATCGTGCGAAAATGCCAAAATAACACGTCAAATTTTCTCAAACAAAGTTGAAAGACCAATGTTGTGGGTGTATGGAGGTCCCAAAAAGAGCCAAGAATTTGGTTTCGGCAGATTCCGAGAACGTTGATTTGTTCGCAATCTCGTAAGATCGTGCGAAAATGCCAAAATAACACATCAAATTTTCTCAAACAAAGTTGAAAGACCAATGTTGTGGGTGTATGGAGGTCCCAAAAAGAGCCAAGAATTTGGTTTCGGCAGATTCCGAGAACGTTGATATGTTCGCAATCTCGTCAGATCGAGCGAAAATGCCAAAATAACACGTCAAATTTTCATAAAAAAAGTTGAAAGATCAATGTTGTGGGTGTATGAAGGTCCCAAAAAGAGCCAAGAATTTGGCTTCGGCAGATTCCTTGAACGTTGATTTGTTCGCAATCTCGTAAGATCGTGCGAAAATACCAATAACACGTCAAATTTTCTCAAAAAAAGTTGAAAGAATAATGTTGTGGGTGTATGGAGGTCCCAAAAAGAGCCAAGAATTTGGTTTCGGCTGATTCCGAGAAAGTTGATATGTTCGCAATCTCGTAAGATCGTGCGAAAATGCCAAAATAACACGTCAAATTTTCTCAAAAAATATTGAAAGATCAATGTTGTCGGTGTATGGAGATCCCAAAAAGAGCCAACAATGTGGTTTCGGCAGATTCCGAGAAAGTTGATAGGTTCGCAATCTCGTAAGATCGTGCGAAAATGCCAAAATAACACGTCAAATTTTCTCAAAAAAAGTTGAAAGATCAATGTTGTGGGTGTATGGAGGTCCCAAAAAGTTGCAAGAATTTGGTTTCGGCTGATTCGGAGAAAGTTGATATGTTCGCAATCTCGTAAGATCGTGCGAAAATGCCAAAATAACACGTCAAATTTTCTCAAAAAATATTGAAAGATCAATGTTGTCGGTGTATGGAAATCCCAAAAAGAGCCAACAATTTGGTTTCGGCAGATTCCGAGAAAGTTGATATGTTCGCAATCTCGTAAGATCGTGCGAAAATGCCAAAATAACACGTCAAATTTTCTCAAAAAAAGTTGAAAGACCAATGTTGTGGGTGTATTGAGGTCCCAAAAAGAGCCAAGAATTTGGTTTCGGCAGATTCCGAGAACGTTGATATGTTCGCAATCTCGTAAGATCGTGCGAAAATGCCAAAATAACACGTCAAATTTTCTCAAAAAAAGTTGAAAGATCAATGTTGTGGGTGTATGGAGGTCCCAAAAAGTTGCAAGAATTTGGTTTCGGTAGATTCCGAAAACGTTAATATGTTAGCAATCTCGTAACATCGTGCGAAAATGCCAAAATAACACGTAAATTTTCTCAAAAAAAGTTGAAAGATCAATGTTGTGGGTGTATGGAGGTCCCAAAAAGAGCCAAGAATTTGGTTTCGGCAGATTCCGAGAAAGTTGATATGTTCGCAATCTCGTAAGATCGTGCGAAAATGCCAAAATAACACGTCAAATTTTCTCAAAAAATATTGAAAGATCAATGTTGTAGGTGTATGGAGATCCCAAAAAGAGCCAACAATTTGGTTTCGGCAGATTCCGAGAAAGTTGATATGTTCGCAGTCTCGTAAGATCGTGCGAAAATGCCAAAATAACACGTCAAATTTTCTCAAAAATTATTGAAAGATCAATGTTGTCGGTGTATGGAGATCCCAAAAAGAGCCAACAATTTGGTTTCGGCAGATTCCGAGAAAGTTGATATGTTCGCAATCTCGTAAGATCGTGCGAAAATGCCAAAATAACACGTCAAATTTTCTAAAAAAAAGTTGAAAGATCAATGTTGTGGGTGTATTGAGGTCCCAAAAAGTGCCAAGAATTTTGTTTCGGCAGATTCCGAGAACGTTGATATGTTCGCAATCTCGTAAGATCGTGCGAAAATGCCAAAATAACACGTCAAATTTTCTCAAAAAAAGTTGAAAGACCAATGTTGTGGGTGTATGGAGGTCCCAAAAAGAGCCAAGAATTTGGTTTCGGCAGATTCCGAGAACGTTGATATGTTCGCAATCTCGTCAGATCGAGCGAAAATGCCAAAATAACACGTCAAATTTTCATAAAAAAAGTTGAAAGATCAATGTTGTGGGTGTATGAAGGTCCCAAAAAGAGCCAAGAATTTGGTTTCGGCAGATTCCTAGAACGTTGATTTGTTCGCAATCTCGTAAGATCGTGCGAAAATACCAATAACACGTCAAATTTTCTCAAAAAAAGTTGAAAGATCAATGTTGTGGGTGTATGGAGGTCCCAAAAAGAGCCAAGAATTTGGTTTCGGCTGATTCCGAGAAAGTTGATATGTTCGCAATCTCGTAAGATCGTGTGAAAATGCCAAAATAACACGTCAAATTTTCTCAAAAAATATTGAAAGATCAATGTTGTCGGTGTATGGAGATCCCTAAAAGAGCCAACAATGTGGTTTCGGCAGATTCCGAGAAAGTTGATAGGTTCGCAATCTCGTAAGATCGTGCGAAAATGCCAAAATAACACGTCAAATTTTCTCAAAAAAAGTTGAAAGATCAATGTTGTGGGTGTATGGAGGTCCCAAAAAGTTGCAAGAATTTGGTTTCAGCTGATTCCGAGAAAGTTGATATGTTCGCAATCTCGTAAGATCGTGCGAAAATGCCAAAATAACACGTCAAATTTTCTCAAAAAATATTGAAAGATCAATGTTGTCGGTGTATGGAAATCCCAAAAAGAGCCAACAATTTGGTTTCGGCAGATTCCGAGAAAGTTGATATGTTCGCAATCTCGTAAGATCGTGCGAAAATGCCAAAATAACACGTCAAATTTTCTCAAAAAAAGTTGAAAGACCAATGTTGGGGGTGTATTGAGGTCCCAAAAAGAGCCAAGAATTTGGTTTCGGCAGATTCCGAGAACGTTGATATGTTCGCAATCTCGTAAGATCGTGCGAAAATGCCAAAATAACACGTCAAATTTTCTCAAAAAAAGTTGAAAGATCAATGTTGTGGGTGTATGGAGGTCCCAAAAAGTTGCAAGAATTTGGTTTCGGTAGATTCCGAAAACGTTAATATGTTAGCAATCTCGTAACATCGTGCGAAAATGCCAAAATAACACGTAAATTTTCTCAAAAAAAGTTGAAAGATCAATGTTGTGGGTGTATGGAGGTCCCAAAAAGAGCCAAGAATTTGGTTTCGGCAGATTCCGAGAAAGTTGATATGTTCGCAATCTCGTAAGATCGTGCGAAAATGCCAAAATAACACGTCAAATTTTCTCAAAAAATATTGAAAGATCAATGTTGTAGGTGTATGGAGATCCCAAAAAGAGCCAACAATTTGGTTTCGGCAGATTCCGAGAAAGTTGATATGTTCGCAGTCTCGTAAGATCGTGCGAAAATGCCAAAATAACACGTCAAATTTTCTATAAAATTATTGAAAGATCAATGTTGTCGGTGTATGGAGATCCCAAAAAGAGCCAACAATTTGGTTTCGGCAGATTCCGAGAAAGTTGATATGTTCGCAATCTCGTAAGATCGTGCGAAAATGCCAAAATAACACGTCAAATTTTCTAAAAAAAAGTTGAAAGATCAATGTTGTGGGTGTATTGAGGTCCCAAAAAGTGCCAAGAATTTGGTTTCGGCAGATTCCGAGAACGTTGATATGTTCGCAATCTCGTAAGATCGTGCGAAAATGCCAAAATAACACGTCAAATTTTCTCAAAAAAAGTTGAAAGACCAATGTTGTGGGTGTATGGAGGTCCCAAAAAGAGCCAAGAATTTGGTTTCGGCAGATTCCGAGAACGTTGATATGTTCGCAATCTCGTCAGATCGAGCGAAAATGCCAAAATAACACGTCAAATTTTCATAAAAAAAGTTGAAAGATCAATGTTGTGGGTGTATGAAGGTCCCAAAAAGAGCCAAGAATTTGGTTTCGGCAGATTCCTAGAACGTTGATTTGTTCGCAATCTCGTAAGATCGTGCGAAAATACCAATAACACGTCAAATTTTCTCAAAAAAAGTTGAAAGATCAATGTTGTGGGTGTATGGAGGTCCCAAAAAGAGCCAAGAATTTGGTTTCGGCTGATTCCGAGAAAGTTGATATGTTCGCAATCTCGTAAGATCGTGCGAAAATGCCAAAATAACACGTCAAATTTTCTCAAAAAATATTGAAAGATCAATGTTGTCGGTGTATGGAGATCCCTAAAAGAGCCAACAATGTGGTTTCGGCAGATTCCGAGAAAGTTGATAGGTTCGCAATCTCGTAAGATCGTGCGAAAATGCCAAAATAACACGTCAAATTTTCTCAAAAAAAGTTGAAAGATCAATGTTGTGGGTGTATGGAGGTCCCAAAAAGTTGCAAGAATTTGGTTTCGGCTGATTCCGAGAAAGTTGATATGTTCGCAATCTCGTAAGATCGTGCGAAAATGCCAAAATAACACGTCAAATTTTCTCAAAAAATATTGAAAGATCAATGTTGTCGGTGTATGGAAATCCCAAAAAGAGCCAACAATTTGGTTTCGGCAGATTCCGAGAAAGTTGATATGTTCGCAATCTCGTAAGATCGTGCGAAAATGCCAAAATAACACGTCAAATTTTCTCAAAAAAAGTTGAAAGACCAATGTTGGGGGTGTATTGAGGTCCCAAAAAGAGCCAAGAATTTGGTTTCGGCAGATTCCGAGAACGTTGATATGTTCGCAATCTCGTAAGATCGTGCGAAAATGCCAAAATAACACGTCAAATTTTCTCAAAAAAAGTTGAAAGATCAATGTTGTGGGTGTATGGAGGTCCCAAAAAGTTGCAAGAATTTGGTTTCGGTAGATTCCGAAAACGTTAATATGTTAGCAATCTCGTAACATCGTGCGAAAATGCCAAAATAACACGTAAATTTTCTCAAAAAAAGTTGAAAGATCAATGTTGTGGGTGTATGGAGGTCCCAAAAAGAGCCAAGAATTTGGTTTCGGCAGATTCCGAGAAAGTTGATATGTTCGCAATCTCGTAAGATCGTGCGAAAATGCCAAAATAACACGTCAAATTTTCTCAAAAAATATTGAAAGATCAATGTTGTAGGTGTATGGAGATCCCAAAAAGAGCCAACAATTTGGTTTCGGCAGATTCCGAGAAAGTTGATATGTTCGCAGTCTCGTAAGATCGTGCGAAAATGCCAAAATAACACGTCAAATTTTCTATAAAATTATTGAAAGATCAATGTTGTCGGTGTATGGAGATCCCAAAAAGAGCCAACAATTTGGTTTCGGCAGATTCCGAGAAAGTTGATATGTTCGCAATCTCGTAAGATCGTGCGAAAATGCCAAAATAACACGTCAAATTTTCTAAAAAAAAGTTGAAAGATCAATGTTGTGGGTGTATTGAGGTCCCAAAAAGTGCCAAGAATTTGGTTTCGGCAGATTCCGAGAACGTTGATATGTTCGCAATCTCGTAAGATCGTGCGAAAATGCCAAAATAACACGTCAAATTTTCTCAAAAAAAGTTGAAAGACCAATGTTGTGGGTGTATGGAGGTCCCAAAAAGAGCCAAGAATTTGGTTTCGGCAGATTCCGAGAACGTTGATATGTTCGCAATCTCGTCAGATCGAGCGAAAATGCCAAAATAACACGTCAAATTTTCATAAAAAAAGTTGAAAGATCAATGTTGTGGGTGTATGAAGGTCCCAAAAAGAGCCAAGAATTTGGTTTCGGCAGATTCCTAGAACGTTGATTTGTTCGCAATCTCGTAAGATCGTGCGAAAATACCAATAACACGTCAAATTTTCTCAAAAAAAGTTGAAAGATCAATGTTGTGGGTGTATGGAGGTCCCAAAAAGAGCCAAGAATTTGGTTTCGGCTGATTCCGAGAAAGTTGATATGTTCGCAATCTCGTAAGATCGTGCGAAAATGCCAAAATAACACGTCAAATTTTCTCAAAAAATATTGAAAGATCAATGTTGTCGGTGTATGGAGATCCCTAAAAGAGCCAACAATGTGGTTTCGGCAGATTCCGAGAAAGTTGATAGGTTCGCAATCTCGTAAGATCGTGCGAAAATGCCAAAATAACACGTCAAATTTTCTCAAAAAAAGTTGAAAGATCAATGTTGTGGGTGTATGGAGGTCCCAAAAAGTTGCAAGAATTTGGTTTCGGCTGATTCCGAGAAAGTTGATATGTTCGCAATCTCGTAAGATCGTGCGAAAATGCCAAAATAACACGTCAAATTTTCTCAAAAAATATTGAAAGATCAATGTTGTCGGTGTATGGAAATCCCAAAAAGAGCCAACAATTTGGTTTCGGCAGATTCCGAGAAAGTTGATATGTTCGCAATCTCGTAAGATCGTGCGAAAATGCCAAAATAACACGTCAAATTTTCTCAAAAAAAGTTGAAAGACCAATGTTGGGGGTGTATTGAGGTCCCAAAAAGAGCCAAGAATTTGGTTTCGGCAGATTCCGAGAACGTTGATATGTTCGCAATCTCGTAAGATCGTGCGAAAATGCCAAAATAACACGTCAAATTTTCTCAAAAAAAGTTGAAAGATCAATGTTGTGGGTGTATGGAGGTCCCAAAAAGTTGCAAGAATTTGGTTTCGGTAGATTCCGAAAACGTTAATATGTTAGCAATCTCGTAACATCGTGCGAAAATGCCAAAATAACACGTAAATTTTCTCAAAAAAAGTTGAAAGATCAATGTTGTGGGTGTATGGAGGTCCCAAAAAGAGCCAAGAATTTGGTTTCGGCAGATTCCGAGAAAGTTGATATGTTCGCAATCTCGTAAGATCGTGCGAAAATGCCAAAATAACACGTCAAATTTTCTCAAAAAATATTGAAAGATTAATGTTGTAGGTGTATGGAGATCCCAAAAAGAGCCAACAATTTGGTTTCGGCAGATTCCGAGAAAGTTGATATGTTCGCAGTCTCGTAAGATCGTGCGAAAATGCCAAAATAACACGTCAAATTTTCTCAAAAATTATTGAAAGATCAATGTTGTCGGTGTATGGAGATCCCAAAAAGAGCCAACAATTTGGTTTCGGCAGATTCCGAGAAAGTTGATATGTTCGCAATCTCGTAAGATCGTGCGAAAATGCCAAAATAACACGTCAAATTTTCTAAAAAAAAGTTGAAAGATCAATGTTGTGGGTGTATTGAGGTCCCAAAAAGTGCCAAGAATTTGGTTTCGGCAGATTCCGAGAACGTTGATATGTTCGCAATCTCGTAAGATCGTGCGAAAATGCCAAAATAACACGTCAAATTTTCTCAAAAAAAGTTGAAAGACCAATGTTGTGGGTGTATGGAGGTCCCAAAAAGAGCCAAGAATTTGGTTTCGGCAGATTCCGAGAACGTTGATATGTTCGCAATCTCGTCAGATCGAGCGAAAATGCCAAAATAACACGTCAAATTTTCATAAAAAAAGTTGAAAGATCAATGTTGTGGGTGTATGAAGGTCCCAAAAAGAGCCAAGAATTTGGTTTCGGCAGATTCCTAGAACGTTGATTTGTTCGCAATCTCGTAAGATCGTGCGAAAATACCAATAACACGTCAAATTTTCTCAAAAAAAGTTGAAAGATCAATGTTGTGGGTGTATGGAGGTCCCAAAAAGAGCCAAGAATTTGGTTTCGGCTGATTCCGAGAAAGTTGATATGTTCGCAATCTCGTAAGATCGTGCGAAAATGCCAAAATAACACGTCAAATTTTCTCAAAAAATATTGAAAGATCAATGTTGTCGGTGTATGGAGATCCCTAAAAGAGCCAACAATGTGGTTTCGGCAGATTCCGAGAAAGTTGATAGGTTCGCAATCTCGTAAGATCGTGCGAAAATGCCAAAATAACACGTCAAATTTTCTCAAAAAAAGTTGAAAGATCAATGTTGTGGGTGTATGGAGGTCCCAAAAAGTTGCAAGAATTTGGTTTCGGCTGATTCCGAGAAAGTTGATATGTTCGCAATCTCGTAAGATCGTGCGAAAATGCCAAAATAACACGTCAAATTTTCTCAAAAAATATTGAAAGATCAATGTTGTCGGTGTATGGAAATCCCAAAAAGAGCCAACAATTTGGTTTCGGCAGATTCCGAGAAAGTTGATATGTTCGCAATCTCGTAAGATCGTGCGAAAATGCCAAAATAACACGTCAAATTTTCTCAAAAAAAGTTGAAAGACCAATGTTGGGGGTGTATTGAGGTCCCAAAAAGAGCCAAGAATTTGGTTTCGGCAGATTCCGAGAACGTTGATATGTTCGCAATCTCGTAAGATCGTGCGAAAATGCCAAAATAACACGTCAAATTTTCTCAAAAAAAGTTGAAAGATCAATGTTGTGGGTGTATGGAGGTCCCAAAAAGTTGCAAGAATTTGGTTTCGGTAGATTCCGAAAACGTTAATATGTTAGCAATCTCGTAACATCGTGCGAAAATGCCAAAATAACACGTAAATTTTCTCAAAAAAAGTTGAAAGATCAATGTTGTGGGTGTATGGAGGTCCCAAAAAGAGCCAAGAATTTGGTTTCGGCCGATTCCGAGAAAGTTGATATGTTCGCAATCTCGTAAGATCGTGCGAAAATGCCAAAATAACACGTCAAATTTTCTCAAAAAATATTGACAGATCAATGTTGTCGGTGTATGGAGATCCCAAAAAGAGCCAACAATTTGGTTTCGGCAGATTCCGAGAAAGTTGATATGTTCGCAATCTCGTAAGATAGTGCGAAAATGCCAAAATAACACGTAAATTTTCTCAAAAAAAGTTGAAAGATCAATGTTGTGGGTGTATGGAGGTCCCAAAAAGTTGCAAGAATTTGGTTTCGGTAGATTCCGAAAACGTTAATATGTTAGCAATCTCGTAACATCGTGCGAAAATGCCAAAATAACACGTAAATTTTCTCAAAAAAAGTTGAAAGATCAATGTTGTGGGTGTATGGAGGTCCCAAAAAGAGCCAAGAATTTGGTTTCGGCAGATTCCGAGAAAGTTGATATGTTCGCAATCTTGTAAGATCGTGCGAAAATGCCAAAATAACACGTCAAATTTTCATAAAAAAAGTTGAAAGATCAATGTTGTGGGTGTATGAAGGTCCCAAAAAGAGCCAAGAATTTGGTTTCGGCAGATTCCTAGAACGTTGATTTGTTCGCAATCTCGTAAGATCGTGCGAAAATGCCAAAATAACACGTCAAATTTTCTCAAAAAATATTGAAAGATCAATGTTGTAGGTGTATGGAGATCCCAAAAAGAGCCAACAATTTGGTTTCGGCAGATTCCGAGAAAGTTGATATGTTCGCAGTCTCGTAAGATCGTGCGAAAATGCCAAAATAACACGTCAAATTTTATCAAAAAATATTGAAAGATCAATGTTGTCGGTGTATGGAGATCCCAAAAAGAGCCAACAATTTGGTTTCGGCAGATTCCGAGAAAGTTGATATGTTCGCAATCTCGTAAGATAGTGCGAAAATGCCAAAATAACACGTAAATTTTCTCAAAAAAAGTTGAAAGATCAATGTTGTGGGTGTATGGAGGTCCCAAAAAGTTGCAAGAATTTGGTTTCGGTAGATTCCGAAAACGTTAATATGTTAGCAATCTCGTAACATCGTGCGAAAATGCCAAAATAACACGTAAATTTTCTCAAAAAAAGTTGAAAGATCAATGTTGTGGGTGTATGGAGGTCCCAAAAAGAGCCATGAATTTGGTTTCGGCAGATTCCGAGAAAGTTGATATGTTCACAATCTCGTAAGATCGTGCGAAAATGCCAAAATAACACGTCAAATTTTCTCAAAAAATATTGAAAGATCAATGTTGTAGGTGTATGGAGATCCCAAAAAGAGCCAACAATTTGGTTTCGGCAGATTCCGAGAAAGTTGATATGTTCGCAGTCTCGTAAGATCGTGCGAAAATGCCAAAATAACACGTCAAATTTTCTCAAAAAATATTGAAAGATCAATGTTGTCGGTGTATGGAGATCCCAAAAAGAGCCAACAATTTGGTTTCGGCAGAGTCCGAGAAAGTTGATATGTTCGCAATCTCGTAAGATCGTGCGAAAATGCCAAAATAACACGTCAAATTTTCTCAAAAAATATTGAAAGATCAATGTTGTCGGTTTATGGAGATCCCAAAAAGAGCCAACAATTTGGTTTCGGCAGATTCCGAGAAAGTGGATATGTTCGCAATCTCGTAAGATCGTGCGAAAATTCCAAAATAACACGTCAAATTTTCTCAAAAAATATTGAAAGATCAATGTTGTCGGTGTATGGAAATCCCAAAAAGAGCCAACAATTTGGTTTCGGCAGATTCCGAGAAAGTTGATATGTTCGCAATCTCGTAAGATCGTGCGAAAATGCCAAAATAACACGTCAAATTTTCTCAAAAAATATTGAAAGATCAATGTTGTCGGTTTATGGAGATCCCAAAAAGAGCCAACAATTTGGTTTCGGCAGATTCCGAGAAAGTGGATATGTTCGCAATCTCGTAAGATCGTGCGAAAATTCCAAAATAACACGTCAAATTTTCTCAAAAAATATTGAAAGATCAATGTTGTCGGTGTATGGAAATCCCAAAAAGAGCCAACAATTTGGTTTCGGCAGATTCCGAGAAAGTTGATATGTTCGCAATCTCGTAAGATCGTGCGAAAATGCCAAAATAACACGTCAAATTTTCTCAAAAAATATTGAAAGATCAATCTTGTCGGTGTATGGAGATCCCAAAAAGAGCCAACAATTTGGTTTCGGCAGATTCCGAGAAAGTTGATATGTTCGCAATCTCGTAAGATCGTGCGAAAATGCCAAAATAACACGTCAAATTTTCTCAAAAAATATTGAAAGATCAATGTTGTCGGTGTATGGAAATCCCAAAAAGAGCCAACAATTTGGTTTCGGCAGATTCCGAGAAAGTTGATATGTTCGCAATCTCGTAAGATCGTGCGAAAATGCCAAAATAACACGTCAAATTTTCTCAAAAAATATTGAAAGATCAATGTTGTCGGTTTATGGAGATCCCAAAAAGAGCCAACAATTTGGTTTCGGCAGATTCCGAGAAAGTGGATATGTTCGCAATCTCGTAAGATCGTGCGAAAATTCCAAAATAACACGTCAAATTTTCTCAAAAAATATTGAAAGATCAATGTTGTCGGTGTATGGAAATCCCAAAAAGAGCCAACAATTTGGTTTCGGCAGATTCCGAGAAAGTTGATATGTTCGCAATCTCGTAAGATCGTGCGAAAATGCCAAAATAACACGTCAAATTTTCTCAAAAAATATTGAAAGATCAATCTTGTCGGTGTATGGAGATCCCAAAAAGAGCCAACAATTTGGTTTCGGCAGATTCCGAGAAAGTTGATATGTTCGCAATCTCGTAAGATCGTGCGAAAATGCCAAAATAACACGTCAAATTTTCTCAAAAAATATTGAAAGATCAATGTTGTCGGTGTATGGAGATCCCAAAAAGAGCCAACAATTTGGTTTCGACAGATTCCGAGAAAGTTGATATGTTCGCAATCTCGTAAGATCGTGCGAAAATGCCAAAATAACACGTCAAATTTTCTAAAAAAAAGTTGAAAGATCAATGTTGTGGGTGTATTGAGGTCCCAAAAAGTGCCAAGAATTTGGTTTCGGCAGATTCCGAGAACGTTGATATGTTCGCAATCTCGTAAGATCGTGCGAAAATGCCAAAATAACACGTCAAATTTTCTCAAAAAAAGTTGAAAGACCAATGTTGTGGGTGTATGGAGGTCCCAAAAAGAGCCAAGAATTTGGTTTCGGCAGATTCCGAGAACGTTGATATGTTCGCAATCTCGTCAGATCGAGCGAAAATGCCAAAATAACACGTCAAATTTTCATAAAAAAAGTTGAAAGATCAATGTTGTGGGTGTATGAAGGTCCCAAAAAGAGCCAAGAATTTGGTTTCGGCAGATTCCTAGAACGTTGATTTGTTCGCAATCTCGTAAGATCGTGCGAAAATACCAATAACACGTCAAATTTTCTCAAAAAAAGTTGAAAGATCAATGTTGTGGGTGTATGGAGGTCCCAAAAAGAGCCAAGAATTTGGTTTCGGCTGATTCCGAGAAAGTTGATATGTTCGCAATCTCGTAAGATCGTGCGAAAATGCCAAAATAACACGTCAAATTTTCTCAAAAAATATTGAAAGATCAATGTTGTCGGTGTATGGAGATCCCAAAAAGAGCCAACAATGTGGTTTCGGCAGATTCCGAGAAAGTTGATAGGTTCGCAATCTCGTAAGATCGTGCGAAAATGCCAAAATAACACGTCAAATTTTCTCAAAAAAAGTTGAAAGATCATTGTTGTGGGTGTATGGAGGTCCCAAAAAGTTGCAAGAATTTGGTTTCGGCTGATTCCGAGAAACTTGATATGTTCGCAATCTCGTAAGATCGTGCGAAAATGACAAAATAACACGTCAAATTTTCTCAAAAAAAGTTGAAAGACCAATGTTGTCGGTGTATGGAAATCCCAAAAAGAGCCAAGAATTTGGTTTCGGCAGATTCCGAGAAAGTTGATATGTTCGCAATCTCGTAAGATCGTGCGAAAATGCCAAAATAACATGTCAAATTTTCTCAAAAAAAGTTGAAAGACCAATGTTGGGGGTGTATTGAGGTCCCAAAAAGAGCCAAGAATTTGGTTTCGGCAGATTCCGAGAACGTTGATATGTTCGCAATCTCGTAAGATCGTGCGAAAATGCCAAAATAACACGTCAAATTTTCTCAAAAAAAGTTGAAAGATCAATGTTGTGGGTGTATGGAGGTCCCAAAAAGTTGCAAGAATTTGGTTTCGGTAGATTCCGAAAACGTTAATATGTTAGCAATCTCGTAACATCGTGCGAAAATGCCAAAATAACACGTAAATTTTCTCAAAAAAAGTTGAAAGATCAATGTTGTGGGTGTATGGAGGTCCCAAAAAGAGCCAAGAATTTGGTTTCGGCAGATTCCGAGAAAGTTGATATGTTCGCAATCTCGTAAGATCGTGCGAAAATGCCAAAATAACACGTCAAATTTTCTCAAAAAATATTGAAAGATCAATGTTGTCGGTGTATGGAGATCCCAAAAAGAGCCAACAATTTGGTTTCGGCAGATTCCGAGAAAGTTGATATGTTCGCAATCTCGTAAGATAGTGCGAAAATGCCAAAATAACACGTAAATTTTCTCAAAAAAAGTTGAAAGATCAATGTTGTGGGTGTATGGAGGTCCCAAAAAGTTGCAAGAATTTGGTTTCGGTAGATTCCGAAAACGTTAATATGTTAGCAATCTCGTAACATCGTGCGAAAATGCCAAAATAACACGTAAATTTTCTCAAAAAAAGTTGAAAGATCAATGTTGTGGGTGTATGGAGGTCCCAAAAAGAGCCAAGAATTTGGTTTCGGCAGATTCCGAGAAAGTTGATATGTTCGCAATCTTGTAAGATCGTGCGAAAATGCCAAAATAACACGTCAAATTTTCATAAAAAAAGTTGAAAGATCAATGTTGTGGGTGTATGAAGGTCCCAAAAAGAGCCAACAATTTGGTTTCGGCAGATTCCGAGAAAGTGGATATGTTCGCAATCTCGTAAGATCGTGCGAAAATGCCAAAATAACACGTCAAATTTTCTCAAAAAATATTGAAAGATCAATGTTGTAGGTGTATGGAGATCCCAAAAAGAGCCAACAATTTGGTTTCGGCAGATTCCGAGAAAGTTGATATGTTCGCAGTCTCGTAAGATCGTGCGAAAATGCCAAAATAACACGTCAAATTTTATCAAAAAATATTGAAAGATCAATGTTGTCGGTGTATGGAGATCCCAAAAAGAGCCAACAATTTGGTTTCGGCAGATTCCGAGAAAGTTGATATGTTCGCAATCTCGTAAGATAGTGCGAAAATGCCAAAATAACACGTAAATTTTCTCAAAAAAAGTTGAAAGATCAATGTTGTGGGTGTATGGAGGTCCCAAAAAGTTGCAAGAATTTGGTTTCGGTAGATTCCGAAAACGTTAATATGTTAGCAATCTCGTAACATCGTGCGAAAATGCCAAAATAACACGTAAATTTTCTCAAAAAAAGTTGAAAGATCAATGTTGTGGGTGTATGGAGGTCCCAAAAAGAGCCAAGAATTTGGTTTCGGCAGATTCCGAGAAAGTTGATATGTTCACAATCTCGTAAGATCGTGCGAAAATGCCAAAATAACACGTCAAATTTTCTCAAAAAATATTGAAAGATCAATGTTGTAGGT
This sequence comes from Fragaria x ananassa, assembly GCA_034370585.1. Classification (NCBI taxonomy): domain Eukaryota; kingdom Viridiplantae; phylum Streptophyta; class Magnoliopsida; order Rosales; family Rosaceae; genus Fragaria; species Fragaria x ananassa. The sequence goes on along the minus strand of CP139753.1, from coordinate 17,011,809 downwards.
GTATGGAGATCCCAAAAAGAGCCAACAATTTGGTTTCGGCAGATTCCGAGAAAGTTGATATGTTCGCAGTCTCGTAAGATCGTGCGAAAATGCCAAAATAACACGTCAAATTTTCTCAAAAAATATTGAAAGATCAATGTTGTCGGTGTATGGAGATCCCAAAAAGAGCCAACAATTTGGTTTCGGCAGAGTCCGAGAAAGTTGATATGTTCGCAATCTCGTAAGATCGTGCGAAAATGCCAAAATAACACGTCAAATTTTCTAAAAAAAGTTGAAAGATCAATGTTGTGGGTGTATTGAGGTCCCAAAAAGTGCCAAGAATTTGGTTTCGGCAGATTCCGAGAACGTTGATATGTTCGCAATCTCGTAAGATCGTGCGAAAATGCCAAAATAACACGTCAAATTTTCTCAAAAAAAGTTGAAAGACCAATGTTGTGGTTGTATGGAGGTCCCAAAAAGAGCCAAGAATTTGGTTTCGGCAGATTCCGAGAACGTTGATATGTTCGCAATCTCGTCAGATCGAGCGAAAATGCCAAAATAACACGTCAAATTTTCATAAAAAAAATTGAAAGATCAATGTTGTGGGTGTATGAAGGTCCCAAAAAGAGCCAAGAATTTGGTTTCGGCAGATTCCTAGAACGTTGATTTGTTCGCAATCTCGTAAGATCGTGCGAAAATGCCAAAATAACACGTCAAATTTTCTCAAAAAATATTGAAAGATCAATGTTGTAGGTGTATGGAGATCCCAAAAAGAGCCAACAATTTGGTTTCGGCAGATTCCGAGAAAGTTGATATGTTCGCAGTCTCGTAAGATCGTGCGAAAATGCCAAAATAACACGTCAAATTTTATCAAAAAATATTGAAAGATCAATGTTGTCGGTGTATGGAGATCCCAAAAAGAGCCAACAATTTGGTTTCGGCAGATTCCGAGAAAGTTGATATGTTCGCAATCTCGTAAGATAGTGCGAAAATGCCAAAATAACACGTAAATTTTCTCAAAAAAAGTTGAAAGATCAATGTTGTGGGTGTATGGAGGTCCCAAAAAGTTGCAAGAATTTGGTTTCGGCAGATTCCGAGAAAGTGGATATGTTCGCAATCTCGTAAGATCGTGCGAAAATGCCAAAATAACACGTCAAATTTTCTCAAAAAATATTGAAAGATCAATGTTGTAGGTGTATGGAGATCCCAAAAAGAGCCAACAATTTGGTTTCGGCAGATTCCGAGAAAGTTGATATGTTCGCAGTCTCGTAAGATCGTGCGAAAATGCCAAAATAACACGTCAAATTTTATCAAAAAATATTGAAAGATCAATGTTGTCGGTGTATGGAGATCCCAAAAAGAGCCAACAATTTGGTTTCGGCAGATTCCTAGAACGTTGATTTGTTCGCAATCTCGTAAGATCGTGCGAAAATGCCAAAATAACACGTCAAATTTTCTCAAAAAATATTGAAAGATCAATGTTGTCGGTTTATGGAGATCCCAAAAAGAGCCAACAATTTGGTTTCGGCAGATTCCGAGAAAGTGGATATGTTCGCAATCTCGTAAGATCGTGCGAAAATTCCAAAATAACACGTCAAATTTTCTCAAAAAATATTGAAAGATCAATGTTGTCGGTGTATGGAAATCCCAAAAAGAGCCAACAATTTGGTTTCGGCAGATTCCGAGAAAGTTGATATGTTCGCAATCTCGTAAGATCGTGCGAAAATGCCAAAATAACACGTCAAATTTTCTCAAAAAATATTGAAAGATCAATCTTGTCGGTGTATGGAGATCCCAAAAAGAGCCAACAATTTGGTTTCGGCAGATTCCGAGAAAGTTGATATGTTCGCAATCTCGTAAGATCGTGCGAAAATGCCAAAATAACACGTCAAATTTTCTCAAAAAATATTGAAAGATCAATGTTGTCGGTGTATGGAGATCCCAAAAAGAGCCAACAATTTGGTTTCGACAGATTCCGAGAAAGTTGATATGTTCGCAATCTCGTAAGATCGTGCGAAAATGCCAAAATAACACGTCAAATTTTCTAAAAAAAAGTTGAAAGATCAATGTTGTGGGTGTATTGAGGTCCCAAAAAGTGCCAAGAATTTGGTTTCGGCAGATTCCGAGAACGTTGATATGTTCGCAATCTCGTAAGATCGTGCGAAAATGCCAAAATAACACGTCAAATTTTCTCAAAAAAAGTTGAAAGACCAATGTTGTGGGTGTATGGAGGTCCCAAAAAGAGCCAAGAATTTGGTTTCGGCAGATTCCGAGAACGTTGATATGTTCGCAATCTCGTCAGATCGAGCGAAAATGCCAAAATAACACGTCAAATTTTCATAAAAAAAGTTGAAAGATCAATGTTGTGGGTGTATGAAGGTCCCAAAAAGAGCCAAGAATTTGGTTTCGGCAGATTCCTAGAACGTTGATTTGTTCGCAATCTCGTAAGATCGTGCGAAAATACCAATAACACGTCAAATTTTCTCAAAAAAAGTTGAAAGATCAATGTTGTGGGTGTATGGAGGTCCCAAAAAGAGCCAAGAATTTGGTTTCGGCTGATTCCGAGAAAGTTGATATGTTCGCAATCTCGTAAGATCGTGCGAAAATGCCAAAATAACACGTCAAATTTTCTCAAAAAATATTGAAAGATCAATGTTGTCGGTGTATGGAGATCCCAAAAAGAGCCAACAATGTGGTTTCGGCAGATTCCGAGAAAGTTGATAGGTTCGCAATCTCGTAAGATCGTGCGAAAATGCCAAAATAACACGTCAAATTTTCTCAAAAAAAGTTGAAAGATCATTGTTGTGGGTGTATGGAGGTCCCAAAAAGTTGCAAGAATTTGGTTTCGGCTGATTCCGAGAAACTTGATATGTTCGCAATCTCGTAAGATCGTGCGAAAATGACAAAATAACACGTCAAATTTTCTCAAAAAAAGTTGAAAGACCAATGTTGTCGGTGTATGGAAATCCCAAAAAGATCCAAGAATTTGGTTTCGGCAGATTCCGAGAAAGTTGATATGTTCGCAATCTCGTAAGATCGTGCGAAAATGCCAAAATAACATGTCAAATTTTCTCAAAAAAAGTTGAAAGACCAATGTTGGGGGTGTATTGAGGTCCCAAAAAGAGCCAAGAATTTGGTTTCGGCAGATTCCGAGAACGTTGATATGTTCGCAATCTCGTAAGATCGTGCGAAAATGCCAAAATAACACGTCAAATTTTCTCAAAAAAAGTTGAAAGATCAATGTTGTGGGTGTATGGAGGTCCCAAAAAGTTGCAAGAATTTGGTTTCGGTAGATTCCGAAAACGTTAATATGTTAGCAATCTCGTAACATCGTGCGAAAATGCCAAAATAACACGTAAATTTTCTCAAAAAAAGTTGAAAGATCAATGTTGTGGGTGTATGGAGGTCCCAAAAAGAGCCAAGAATTTGGTTTCGGCAGATTCCGAGAAAGTTGATATGTTCGCAATCTCGTAAGATCGTGCGAAAATGCCAAAATAACACGTCAAATTTTCTCAAAAAATATTGAAAGATCAATGTTGTCGGTGTATGGAGATCCCAAAAAGAGCCAACAATTTGGTTTCGGCAGATTCCGAGAAAGTTGATATGTTCGCAATCTCGTAAGATAGTGCGAAAATGCCAAAATAACACGTAAATTTTCTCAAAAAAAGTTGAAAGATCAATGTTGTGGGTGTATGGAGGTCCCAAAAAGTTGCAAGAATTTGGTTTCGGTAGATTCCGAAAACGTTAATATGTTAGCAATCTCGTAACATCGTGCGAAAATGCCAAAATAACACGTAAATTTTCTCAAAAAAAGTTGAAAGATCAATGTTGTGGGTGTATGGAGGTCCCAAAAAGAGCCAAGAATTTGGTTTCGGCAGATTCCGAGAAAGTTGATATGTTCGCAATCTTGTAAGATCGTGCGAAAATGCCAAAATAACACGTCAAATTTTCATAAAAAAAGTTGAAAGATCAATGTTGTGGGTGTATGAAGGTCCCAAAAAGAGCCAACAATTTGGTTTCGGCAGATTCCGAGAAAGTGGATATGTTCGCAATCTCGTAAGATCGTGCGAAAATGCCAAAATAACACGTCAAATTTTCTCAAAAAATATTGAAAGATCAATGTTGTAGGTGTATGGAGATCCCAAAAAGAGCCAACAATTTGGTTTCGGCAGATTCCGAGAAAGTTGATATGTTCGCAGTCTCGTAAGATCGTGCGAAAATGCCAAAATAACACGTCAAATTTTATCAAAAAATATTGAAAGATCAATGTTGTCGGTGTATGGAGATCCCAAAAAGAGCCAACAATTTGGTTTCGGCAGATTCCGAGAAAGTTGATATGTTCGCAATCTCGTAAGATAGTGCGAAAATGCCAAAATAACACGTAAATTTTCTCAAAAAAAGTTGAAAGATCAATGTTGTGGGTGTATGGAGGTCCCAAAAAGTTGCAAGAATTTGGTTTCGGTAGATTCCGAAAACGTTAATATGTTAGCAATCTCGTAACATCGTGCGAAAATGCCAAAATAACACGTAAATTTTCTCAAAAAAAGTTGAAAGATCAATGTTGTGGGTGTATGGAGGTCCCAAAAAGAGCCAAGAATTTGGTTTCGGCAGATTCCGAGAAAGTTGATATGTTCACAATCTCGTAAGATCGTGCGAAAATGCCAAAATAACACGTCAAATTTTCTCAAAAAATATTGAAAGATCAATGTTGTAGGTGTATGGAGATCCCAAAAAGAGCCAACAATTTGGTTTCGGCAGATTCCGAGAAAGTTGATATGTTCGCAGTCTCGTAAGATCGTGCGAAAATGCCAAAATAACACGTCAAATTTTCTCAAAAAATATTGAAAGATCAATGTTGTCGGTGTATGGAGATCCCAAAAAGAGCCAACAATTTGGTTTCGGCAGAGTCCGAGAAAGTTGATATGTTCGCAATCTCGTAAGATCGTGCGAAAATGCCAAAATAACACGTCAAATTTTCTAAAAAAAGTTGAAAGATCAATGTTGTGGGTGTATTGAGGTCCCAAAAAGTGCCAAGAATTTGGTTTCGGCAGATTCCGAGAACGTTGATATGTTCGCAATCTCGTAAGATCGTGCGAAAATGCCAAAATAACACGTCAAATTTTCTCAAAAAAAGTTGAAAGACCAATGTTGTGGTTGTATGGAGGTCCCAAAAAGAGCCAAGAATTTGGTTTCGGCAGATTCCGAGAACGTTGATATGTTCGCAATCTCGTCAGATCGAGCGAAAATGCCAAAATAACACGTCAAATTTTCATAAAAAAAATTGAAAGATCAATGTTGTGGGTGTATGAAGGTCCCAAAAAGAGCCAAGAATTTGGTTTCGGCAGATTCCTAGAACGTTGATTTGTTCGCAATCTCGTAAGATCGTGCGAAAATGCCAAAATAACACGTCAAATTTTCTCAAAAAATATTGAAAGATCAATGTTGTAGGTGTATGGAGATCCCAAAAAGAGCCAACAATTTGGTTTCGGCAGATTCCGAGAAAGTTGATATGTTCGCAGTCTCGTAAGATCGTGCGAAAATGCCAAAATAACACGTCAAATTTTATCAAAAAATATTGAAAGATCAATGTTGTCGGTGTATGGAGATCCCAAAAAGAGCCAACAATTTGGTTTCGGCAGATTCCGAGAAAGTTGATATGTTCGCAATCTCGTAAGATAGTGCGAAAATGCCAAAATAACACGTAAATTTTCTCAAAAAAAGTTGAAAGATCAATGTTGTGGGTGTATGGAGGTCCCAAAAAGTTGCAAGAATTTGGTTTCGGTAGATTCCGAAAACGTTAATATGTTAGCAATCTCGTAACATCGTGCGAAAATGCCAAAATAACACGTCAAATTTTCTCAAAAAATATTGACAGATCAATGTTGTCGGTGTATGGAGATCCCAAAAAGAGCCAAGAATTTGGTTTCGGCAGATTCCGAGAACGTTGATATGTTCGCAATCTCGTAAGATCGTGCGAAAATGCCAAAATAACACGTAAATTTTCTCAAAAAAAGTTGAAAGATCAATGTTGTGGGTGTATGGAGGTCCCAAAAAGTTGCAAGAATTTGGTTTCGGTAGATTCCGAAAACGTTAATATGTTAGCAATCTCGTAACATCGTGCGAAAATGCCAAAATAACACGTAAATTTTCTCAAAAAAAGTTGAAAGATCAATGTTGTGGGTGTATGGAGGTCCCAAAAAGAGCCAAGAATTTGGTTTCGGCAGATTCCGAGAAAGTTGATATGTTCGCAATCTTGTAAGATCGTGCGAAAATGCCAAAATAACACGTCAAATTTTCTCAAAAAATATTGAAAGATCAATCTTGTCGGTGTATGGAGATCCCAAAAAGAGCCAACAATTTGGTTTCGGCAGATTCCGAGAAAGTTGATATGTTCGCAATCTCGTAAGATCGTGCGAAAATGCCAAAATAACACGTCAAATTTTCTCAAAAAATATTGAAAGATCAATGTTGTCGGTGTATGGAGATCCCAAAAAGAGCCAACAATTTGGTTTCGGCAGATTCCGAGAAAGTTGATATGTTCGCAATCTCGTAACATCATGCGAAAATGCCAAAATAACACGTCAAATTTTCTCAAAAAAAGTTGAAAGACCAATGTTGGGGGTGTATTGAGGTCCCAAAAAGAGCCAAGAATTTGGTTTCGGCAGATTCCGAGAACGTTGATATGTTCGCAATCTCGTAAGATCGTGCGAAAATGCCAAAATAACACGTCAAATTTTCTCAAAAAAAGTTGAAAGATCAATGTTGTGGGTGTATGGAGGTCCCAAAAAGTTGCAAGAATTTGGTTTCGGTAGATTCCGAAAACGTTAATATGTTAGCAATCTCGTAACATCGTGCGAAAATGCCAAAATAACACGTAAATTTTCTCAAAAAAAGTTGAAAGATCAATGTTGTGGGTGTATGGAGGTCCCAAAAAGAGCCAAGAATTTGGTTTCGGCCGATTCCGAGAAAGTTGATATGTTCGCAATCTCGTAAGATCGTGCGAAAATGCCAAAATAACACGTCAAATTTTCTCAAAAAATATTGAAAGATCAATCTTGTCGGTGTATGGAGATCCCAAAAAGAGCCAACAATTTGGTTTCGGCAGATTCCGAGAAAGTTGATATGTTCGCAATCTCGTAAGATCGTGCGAAAATGCCAAAATAACACGTCAAATTTTCTCAAAAAATATTGAAAGATCAATGTTGTCGGTGTATGGAGATCCCAAAAAGAGCCAACAATTTGGTTTCGGCAGATTCCGAGAAAGTTGATATGTTCGCAATCTCGTAAGATCGTGCGAAAATGCCAAAATAACACGTCAAATTTTCTAAAAAAAAGTTGAAAGATCAATGTTGTGGGTGTATTGAGGTCCCAAAAAGTGCCAAGAATTTGGTTTCGGCAGATTCCGAGAACGTTGATATGTTCGCAATCTCGTAAGATCGTGCGAAAATGCCAAAATAACACGTCAAATTTTCTCAAAAAAAGTTGAAAGACCAATGTTGTGGGTGTATGGAGGTCCCAAAAAGAGCCAAGAATTTGGTTTCGGCAGATTCCGAGAACGTTGATATGTTCGCAATCTCGTCAGATCGAGCGAAAATGCCAAAATAACACGTCAAATTTTCATAAAAAAAGTTGAAAGATCAATGTTGTCGGTGTATGGAGATCCCAAAAAGAGCCAACAATGTGGTTTCGGCAGATTCCGAGAAAGTTGATAGGTTCGCAATCTCGTAAGATCGTGCGAAAATGCCAAAATAACACGTCAAATTTTCTCAAAAAAAGTTGAAAGATCAATGTTGTGGGTGTATGGAGGTCCCAAAAAGTTGCAAGAATTTGGTTTCGGTAGATTCCGAAAACGTTAATATGTTAGCAATCTCGTAACATCGTGCGAAAATGCCAAAATAACACGTAAATTTTCTCAAAAAAAGTTGAAAGATCAATGTTGTGGGTGTATGGAGGTCCCAAAAAGAGCCAAGAATTTGGTTTCGGCAGATTCCGAGAAAGTTGATATGTTCACAATCTCGTAAGATCGTGCGAAAATGCCAAAATAACACGTCAAATTTTCTCAAAAAATATTGAAAGATCAATGTTGTAGGTGTATGGAGATCCCAAAAAGAGCCAACAATTTGGTTTCGGCAGATTCCGAGAAAGTTGATATGTTCGCAGTCTCGTAAGATCGTGCGAAAATGCCAAAATAACACGTCAAATTTTCTCAAAAAATATTGAAAGATCAATGTTGTCGGTGTATGGAGATCCCAAAAAGAGCCAACAATTTGGTTTCGGCAGAGTCCGAGAAAGTTGATATGTTCGCAATCTCGTAAGATCGTGCGAAAATGCCAAAATAACACGTCAAATTTTCTAAAAAAAAGTTGAAAGATCAATGTTGTGGGTGTATTGAGGTCCCAAAAAGTGCCAAGAATTTGGTTTCGGCAGATTCCGAGAACGTTGATATGTTCGCAATCTCGTAAGATCGTGCGAAAATGCCAAAATAACACGTCAAATTTTCTCAAAAAATATTGAAAGATCAATGTTGTCGGTGTATGGAGATCCCAAAAAGAGCCAACAATTTGGTTTCGGCAGATTCCGAGAAAGTTGATATGTTCGCAATCTCGTAACATCATGCGAAAATGCCAAAATAACACGTCAAATTTTCTCAAAAAAAGTTGAAAGACCAATGTTGGGGGTGTATTGAGGTCCCAAAAAGAGCCAAGAATTTGGTTTCGGCAGATTCCGAGAACGTTGATATGTTCGCAATCTCGTAAGATCGTGCGAAAATGCCAAAATAACACGTCAAATTTTCTCAAAAAAAGTTGAAAGATCAATGTTGTGGGTGTATGGAGGTCCCAAAAAGTTGCAAGAATTTGGTTTCGGTAGATTCCGAAAACGTTAATATGTTAGCAATCTCGTAACATCGTGCGAAAATGCCAAAATAACACGTAAATTTTCTCAAAAAAAGTTGAAAGATCAATGTTGTGGGTGTATGGAGGTCCCAAAAAGAGCCAAGAATTTGGTTTCGGCCGATTCCGAGAAAGTTGATATGTTCGCAATCTCGTAAGATCGTGCGAAAATGCCAAAATAACACGTCAAATTTTCTCAAAAAATATTGAAAGATCAATCTTGTCGGTGTATGGAGATCCCAAAAAGAGCCAACAATTTGGTTTCGGCAGATTCCGAGAAAGTTGATATGTTCGCAATCTCGTAAGATCGTGCGAAAATGCCAAAATAACACGTCAAATTTTCTCAAAAAATATTGAAAGATCAATGTTGTCGGTGTATGGAGATCCCAAAAAGAGCCAACAATTTGGTTTCGGCAGATTCCGAGAAAGTTGATATGTTCGCAATCTCGTAAGATCGTGCGAAAATGCCAAAATAACACGTCAAATTTTCTAAAAAAAAGTTGAAAGATCAATGTTGTGGGTGTATTGAGGTCCCAAAAAGTGCCAAGAATTTGGTTTCGGCAGATTCCGAGAACGTTGATATGTTCGCAATCTCGTAAGATCGTGCGAAAATGCCAAAATAACACGTCAAATTTTCTCAAAAAAAGTTGAAAGACCAATGTTGTGGGTGTATGGAGGTCCCAAAAAGAGCCAAGAATTTGGTTTCGGCAGATTCCGAGAACGTTGATATGTTCGCAATCTCGTCAGATCGAGCGAAAATGCCAAAATAACACGTCAAATTTTCATAAAAAAAGTTGAAAGATCAATGTTGTCGGTGTATGGAGATCCCAAAAAGAGCCAACAATGTGGTTTCGGCAGATTCCGAGAAAGTTGATAGGTTCGCAATCTCGTAAGATCGTGCGAAAATGCCAAAATAACACGTCAAATTTTCTCAAAAAAAGTTGAAAGATCAATGTTGTGGGTGTATGGAGGTCCCAAAAAGTTGCAAGAATTTGGTTTCGGTAGATTCCGAAAACGTTAATATGTTAGCAATCTCGTAACATCGTGCGAAAATGCCAAAATAACACGTAAATTTTCTCAAAAAAAGTTGAAAGATCAATGTTGTGGGTGTATGGAGGTCCCAAAAAGAGCCAAGAATTTGGTTTCGGCAGATTCCGAGAAAGTTGATATGTTCACAATCTCGTAAGATCGTGCGAAAATGCCAAAATAACACGTCAAATTTTCTCAAAAAATATTGAAAGATCAATGTTGTAGGTGTATGGAGATCCCAAAAAGAGCCAACAATTTGGTTTCGGCAGATTCCGAGAAAGTTGATATGTTCGCAGTCTCGTAAGATCGTGCGAAAATGCCAAAATAACACGTCAAATTTTCTCAAAAAATATTGAAAGATCAATGTTGTCGGTGTATGGAGATCCCAAAAAGAGCCAACAATTTGGTTTCGGCAGAGTCCGAGAAAGTTGATATGTTCGCAATCTCGTAAGATCGTGCGAAAATGCCAAAATAACACGTCAAATTTTCTAAAAAAAAGTTGAAAGATCAATGTTGTGGGTGTATTGAGGTCCCAAAAAGTGCCAAGAATTTGGTTTCGGCAGATTCCGAGAACGTTGATATGTTCGCAATCTCGTAAGATCGTGCGAAAATGCCAAAATAACACGTCAAATTTTCTAAAAAAAAGTTGAAAGATCAATGTTGTGGGTGTATTGAGGTCCCAAAAAGTGCCAAAAATTTGGTTTCGGCAGATTCCGAGAACGTTGATATGTTCGCAATCTCGTAAGATCGTGCGAAAATGCCAAAATAACACGTCAAATTTTCTCAAAAAATATTGAAAGATCAATGTTGTCGGTTTATTGAGATCCCAAAAAGAGCCAACAATTTGGTTTCGGCAGATTCCGAGAAAGTGGATATGTTCGCAATCTCGTAAGATCGTGCGAAAATGTCAAAATAACACGTCAAATTTTCTCAAAAAATATTGAAAGATCAATGTTGTCGGTGTATGGAAATCCCAAAAAGAGCCAACAATTTGGTTTCGGCAGATTCCGAGAAAGTTGATATGTTCGCAATCTTGTAAGATCGTGCGAAAATGCCAAAATAACACGTCAAATTTTCTCAAAAAAAGTTGAAAGATCAATGTTGTGGGTGTATGGAGGTCCCAAAAAGTTGCAAGAATTTCGTTTCGGTAGATTCCGAAAACGTTAATATGTTAGCAATCTCGTAACATCGTGCGAAAATGCCAAAATAACACGTAAATTTTCTCAAAAAAAGTTGAAAGATCAATGTTGTGGGTCTATGGAGGTCCCAAAAAGAGCCAAGAATTTGGTTTCGGCAGATTCCGAGAAAGTTGATATGTTCGCAATCTCGTAAGATCGTGCGAAAATGCCAAAATAACACGTCAAATTTTCTCAAAAAATATTGAAAGATCAATCTTGTCGGTGTATGGAGATCCCAAAAAGAGCCAACAATTTGGTTTCGGCAGATTCCGAGAAAGTTGATATGTTCGCAATCTCGTAAGATCGTGCGAAAATGCCAAAATAACACGTCAAATTTTCTCAAAAAATATTGAAAAATCAATGTTGTCGGTGTATGGAGATCCCAAAAAGAGCCAACAATTTGGTTTCGGCAGATTCCGAGAAAGTTGATATGTTCGCAATCTCGTAAGATCGTGCGAAAATGCCAAAATAACACGTCAAATTTTCTCAAAAAATATTGAAAGATCAATGTTGTCGGTTTATGGAGATTCCAAAAAGAGCCAACAATTTGGTTTCGGCAGATTCCGAGAAAGTGGATATGTTCGCAATCTCGTAAGATCGTGCGAAAATGCCAAAATAACACGTCAAATTTTCTCAAAAAATATTGAAAGATCAATGTTGTCGGTGTATGGAGATCCCAAAAAGAGCCAACAATTTGGTTTCGGCAGATTCCGAGAAAGTTGATATGTTCGCAATCTTGTAAGATCGTGCGAAAATGCCAAAATAACACGTCAAATTTTCTCAAAAAAAATTGAAAGATCAATGTTGTGGGTGTATGGAGGTCCCAAAAAGTTGCAAGAATTTGGTTTCGGTAGATTCCGAATACGTTAATATGTTAGCAATCTCGTAACATCGTGCGAAAATGCCAAAATAACACGTAAATTTTCTCAAAAAAAGTTGAAAGATCAATGTTGTGGGTGTATGGAGGTCCCAAAAAGAGCCAAGAATTTGGTTTCGGCAGATTCCGAGAAAGTTGATATGTTCGCAATCTCGTAAGATCGTGCGAAAATGCCAAAATAACACGTCAAATTTTCTCAAAAAATATTGAAAGATCAATGTTGTCGGTGTATGGAGATCCCAAAAAGAGCCAACAATTTGGTTTCGGCAGATTCCGAGAAAGTTGATATGTTCGTAATCTCGTAAGATCGTGCGAAAATGCCAAAATAACACGTAAATTTTCTCAAAAAAAGTTGAAAGATCAATGTTGTGGGTGTATGGAGGTCCCAAAAATTTGCAAGAATTTGGTTTCGGTAGATTCCGAAAACGTTAATATGTTAGCAATCTCGTAACATCGTGCGAAAATGCCAAAATAACACGTAAATTTTCTCAAAAAAAGTTGAAAGATCAATGTTGTGGGTGTATGGAGGTCCCAAAAAGAGCCAAGAATTTGGTTTCGGCAGATTCCGAGAAAGTTGATATGTTCGCAATCTCGTAAGATCGTGCGAAAATGCCAAAATAACACGTCAAATTTTCTCAAAAAATATTGAAAGATCAATGTTGTAGGTGTATGGAGATCCCAAAAAGAGCCAACAATTTGGTTTCGGCAGATTCCGAGAAAGTTGATATGTTCGCAGTCTCGTAAGATCGTGCGAAAATGCCAAAATAACACGTCAAATTTTCTCAAAAAAAATTGAAAGATCAATGTTGTCGGTGTATGGAGATCCCAAAAAGAGCCAACAATTTGGTTTCGGCAGATTCCGAGAAAGTTGATATGTTCGCAATCTCGTAAGATCGTGCGAAAATGCCAAAATAACACGTCAAATTTTCTAAAAAAAAGTTGAAAGATCAATGTTGTGGGTGTATTGAGGTCCCAAAAAGTGCCAAAAATTTGGTTTCGGCAGATTCCGAGAAAGTTGATAGGTTCGCAATCTCGTAAAATCGTGCGAAAATGCCAAAATAACACGTCAAATTTTCTCAAAAAAAGTTGAAAGATCAATGTTGTGGGTGTATGGAGGTCCCAAAAAGTTGCAAGAATTTGGTTTCGGCTGATTCGGAGAAAGTTGATATGTTCGCAATCTCGTAAGATCGTGCGAAAATGCCAAAATAACACGTCAAATTTTCTCAAAAAATATTGAAAGATCAATGTTGTCGGTGTATGGAAATCCCAAAAAGAGCCAACAATTTGGTTTCGGCAGATTCCGAGAAAGTTGATATGTTCGCAATCTCGTAAGATCGTGCGAAAATGCCAAACTAACACGTCAAATTTTCTCAAAAAAAGTTGAAAGACCAATGTTGTGGGTGTATTGAGGTCCCAAAAAGAGCCAAGAATTTGGTTTCGGCAGATTCCGAGAACGTTGATATGTTCGCAATCTCGTAAGATCGTGCGAAAATGCCAAAATAACACGTCAAATTTTCTCAAAAAAAGTTGAAAGATCAATGTTGTGGGTGTATGGAGGTCCCAAAAAGTTGCAAGAATTTCGTTTCGGTAGATTCCGAAAACGTTAATATGTTAGCAATCTCGTAACATCGTGCGAAAATGCCAAAATAACACGTAAATTTTCTCAAAAAAAGTTGAAAGATCAATGTTGTGGGTGTATGGAGGTCCCAAAAAGAGCCAAGAATTTGGTTTCGGCAGATTCCGAGAAAGTTGATATGTTCGCAATCTTGTAAGATCGTGCGAAAATGCCAAAATAACACGTCAAATTTTCATAAAAAAAGTTGAAAGATCAATGTTGTGGGTGTATGAAGGTCCCAAAAAGAGCCAAGAATTTGGTTTCGGCAGATTCCTAGAACGTTGATTTGTTCGCAATCTCGTAAGATCGTGCGAAAATGCCAAAATAACACGTCAAATTTTCTCAAAAAATATTGAAAGATCAATGTTGTAGGTGTATGGAGATCCCAAAAAGAGCCAACAATTTGGTTTCGGCAGATTCCGAGAAAGTTGATATGTTCGCAGTCTCGTAAGATCGTGCGAAAATGCCAAAATAACACGTCAAATTTTATCAAAAAATATTGAAAGATCAATGTTGTCGGTGTATGGAGATCCCAAAAAGAGCCAACAATTTGGTTTCGGCAGATTCCGAGAAAGTTGATATGTTCGCAATCTCGTAAGATAGTGCGAAAATGCCAAAATAACACGTAAATTTTCTCAAAAAAAGTTGAAAGATCAATGTTGTGGGTGTATGGAGGTCCCAAAAAGTTGCAAGAATTTGGTTTCGGTAGATTCCGAAAACGTTAATATGTTAGCAATCTCGTAACATCGTGCGAAAATGCCAAAATAACATGTAAATTTTCTCATAAAAAGTTGAAAGATCAATGTTGTGGGTGTATGGAGGTCCCAAAAAGAGCCAAGAATTTGGTTTCGGCAGATTCCGAGAAAGTTGATATGTTCACAATCTCGTAAGATCGTGCGAAAATGCCAAAATAACACGTCAAATTTTCTCAAAAAATATTGAAAGATCAATGTTGTAGGTGTATGGAGATCCCAAAAAGAGCCAACAATTTGGTTTCGGCAGATTCCGAGAAAGTTGATATGTTCGCAGTCTCGTAAGATCGTGCGAAAATGCCAAAATAACACGTCAAATTTTCTCAAAAAATATTGAAAGATCAATGTTGTCGGTGTATGGAGATCCCAAAAAGAGCCAACAATTTGGTTTCGGCAGAGTCCGAGAAAGTTGATATGTTCGCAATCTCGTAAGATCGTGCGAAAATGCCAAAATAACACGTCAAATTTTCTAAAAAAAAGTTGAAAGATCAATGTTGGGGGTGTATTGAGGTCCCAAAAAGTGCCAAGAATTTGGTTTCGGCAGATTCCGAGAACGTTGATATGTTCGCAATCTCGTAAGATCGTGCGAAAATGCCAAAATAACACGTCAAATTTTCTCAAAAAAAGTTGAAAGACCAATGTAGTGGTTGTATGGAGGTCCCAAAAAGAGCCAAGAATTTGGTTTCGGCAGATTCCGAGAACGTTGATATGTTCGCAATCTCGTCAGATCGAGCGAAAATGCCAAAATAACACGTCAAATTTTCATAAAAAAAATTGAAAGATCAATGTTGTGGGTGTATGAAGGTCCCAAAAAGAGCCAAGAATTTGGTTTCGGCAGATTCCTAGAACGTTGATTTGTTCGCAATCTCGTAAGATCGTGCGAAAATACCAATAACACGTCAAATTTTCTCAAAAAAAGTTGAAAGATCAATGTTGTGGGTGTATGGAGGTCCCAAAAAGAGCCAAGAATTTGGTTTCGGCTGATTCCGAGAAAGTTGATATGTTCGCAATCTCGTAAGATCGTGCGAAAATGCCAAAATAACACGTCAAATTTTCTCAAAAAATATTGAAAGATCAATGTTGTCGGTGTATGGAGATCCCAAAAAGAGCCAACAATGTGGTTTCGGCAGATTCCGAGAAAGTTGATAGGTTCGCAATCTCGTAAGATCGTGCGAAAATGCCAAAATAACACGTCAAATTTTCTCAAAAAATATTGAAAGATCAATGTTGTCGGTGTATGGAGATCCCAAAAAGAGCCAACAATGTGGTTTCGGCAGATTCCGAGAAAGTTGATAGGTTCGCAATCTCGTAAGATCATGCGAAAATGCCAAAATAACACGTCAAATTTTCTCAAAAAATATTGAAAGATCAATGTTGTCGGTTTATGGAGATCCCAAAAAGAGCCAACAATTTGGTTTCGGCAGATTCCGAGAAAGTGGATATGTTCGCAATCTCGTAAGATCGTGCGAAAATGCCAAAATAACACGTCAAATTTTCTCAAAAAATATTGAAAGATCAATGTTGTCGGTGTATGGAAATCCCAAAAAGAGCCAACAATTTGGTTTCGGCAGATTCCGAGAAAGTTGATATGTTCGCAATCTTGTAAGATCGTGCGAAAATGCCAAAATAACACGTCAAATTTTCTCAAAAAAAGTTGAAAGATCAATGTTGTGGGTGTATGGAGGTCCCAAAAAGTTGCAAGAATTTCGTTTCGGTAGATTCCGAAAACGTTAATATGTTAGCAATCTCGTAACATCGTGCGAAAATGCCAAAATAACACGTAAATTTTCTCAAAAAAAGTTGAAAGATCAATGTTGTGGGTATATGGAGGTCCCAAAAAGAGCCAAGAATTTGGTTTCGGCAGATTCCGAGAAAGTTGATATGTTCGCAATCTCGTAAGATCGTACGAAAATGCCAAAATAACACGTCAAATTTTCTCAAAAAATATTGAAAGATCAATCTTGTCGGTGTATGGAGATCCCAAAAAGAACCAACAATTTGGTTTCGGCAGATTCCGAGAAAGTTGATATGTTCGCAATCTCGTAAGATCGTGCGAAAATGCCAAAATAACACGTCAAATTTTCTCAAAAAATATTGAAAGATCAATGTTGTCGGTGTATGGAGATCCCAAAAAGAGCCAACAATTTGGTTTCGACAGATTCCGAGAAAGTTGATATGTTCGCAATCTCGTAAGATCGTGCGAAAATGCCAAAATAACACGTCAAATTTTCTAAAAAAAAGTTGAAAGATCAATGTTGGGGGTGTATTGAGGTCCC
This sequence comes from Fragaria x ananassa, assembly GCA_034370585.1. Taxonomy (NCBI): domain Eukaryota; kingdom Viridiplantae; phylum Streptophyta; class Magnoliopsida; order Rosales; family Rosaceae; genus Fragaria; species Fragaria x ananassa. Next base: position 16,995,212 of record CP139753.1, on the reverse strand, counting down.
AAAAAGTGCCAAGAATTTGGTTTCGGCAGATTCCGAGAACGTTGATATGTTCGCAATCTCGTAAGATCGTGCGAAAATGCCAAAATAACACGTCAAATTTTCTCAAAAAAAGTTGAAAGACCAATGTAGTGGTTGTATGGAGGTCCCAAAAAGAGCCAAGAATTTGGTTTCGGCAGATTCCGAGAACGTTGATATGTTCGCAATCTCGTCAGATCGAGCGAAAATGCCAAAATAACACGTCAAATTTTCATAAAAAAAATTGAAAGATCAATGTTGTGGGTGTATGAAGGTCCCAAAAAGAGCCAAGAATTTGGTTTCGGCAGATTCCTAGAACGTTGATTTGTTCGCAATCTCGTAAGATCGTGCGAAAATACCAATAACACGTCAAATTTTCTCAAAAAAAGTTGAAAGATCAATGTTGTGGGTGTATGGAGGTCCCAAAAAGAGCCAAGAATTTGGTTTCGGCTGATTCCGAGAAAGTTGATATGTTCGCAATCTCGTAAGATCGTGCGAAAATGCCAAAATAACACGTCAAATTTTCTCAAAAAATATTGAAAGATCAATGTTGTCGGTGTATGGAGATCCCAAAAAGAGCCAACAATGTGGTTTCGGCAGATTCCGAGAAAGTTGATAGGTTCGCAATCTCGTAAGATCGTGCGAAAATGCCAAAATAACACGTCAAATTTTCTCAAAAAATATTGAAAGATCAATGTTGTCGGTGTATGGAGATCCCAAAAAGAGCCAACAATGTGGTTTCGGCAGATTCCGAGAAAGTTGATAGGTTCGCAATCTCGTAAGATCATGCGAAAATGCCAAAATAACACGTCAAATTTTCTCAAAAAATATTGAAAGATCAATGTTGTCGGTTTATGGAGATCCCAAAAAGAGCCAACAATTTGGTTTCGGCAGATTCCGAGAAAGTGGATATGTTCGCAATCTCGTAAGATCGTGCGAAAATGCCAAAATAACACGTCAAATTTTCTCAAAAAATATTGAAAGATCAATGTTGTCGGTGTATGGAAATCCCAAAAAGAGCCAACAATTTGGTTTCGGCAGATTCCGAGAAAGTTGATATGTTCGCAATCTTGTAAGATCGTGCGAAAATGCCAAAATAACACGTCAAATTTTCTCAAAAAAAGTTGAAAGATCAATGTTGTGGGTGTATGGAGGTCCCAAAAAGTTGCAAGAATTTCGTTTCGGTAGATTCCGAAAACGTTAATATGTTAGCAATCTCGTAACATCGTGCGAAAATGCCAAAATAACACGTAAATTTTCTCAAAAAAAGTTGAAAGATCAATGTTGTGGGTATATGGAGGTCCCAAAAAGAGCCAAGAATTTGGTTTCGGCAGATTCCGAGAAAGTTGATATGTTCGCAATCTCGTAAGATCGTACGAAAATGCCAAAATAACACGTCAAATTTTCTCAAAAAATATTGAAAGATCAATCTTGTCGGTGTATGGAGATCCCAAAAAGAACCAACAATTTGGTTTCGGCAGATTCCGAGAAAGTTGATATGTTCGCAATCTCGTAAGATCGTGCGAAAATGCCAAAATAACACGTCAAATTTTCTCAAAAAATATTGAAAGATCAATGTTGTCGGTGTATGGAGATCCCAAAAAGAGCCAACAATTTGGTTTCGACAGATTCCGAGAAAGTTGATATGTTCGCAATCTCGTAAGATCGTGCGAAAATGCCAAAATAACACGTCAAATTTTCTAAAAAAAAGTTGAAAGATCAATGTTGTGGGTGTATTGAGGTCCCAAAAAGTGCCAAGAATTTGGTTTCGGCAGATTCCGAGAACGTTGATATGTTCGCAATCTCGTAAGATCGTGCGAAAATGCCAAAATAACACGTCAAATTTTCTCAAAAAAAGTTGAAAGACCAATGTTGTGGGTGTATGGAGGTCCCAAAAAGAGCCAAGAATTTGGTTTCGGCAGATTCCGAGAACGTTGATATGTTCGCAATCTCGTCAGATCGAGCGAAAATGCCAAAATAACACGTCAAATTTTCAAAAAAAAAGTTGAAAGATCAATGTTGTGGGTGTATGAAGGTCCCAAAAAGAGCCAAGAATTTGGTTTCGGCAGATTCCTAGAACGTTGATTTGTTCGCAATCTCGTAAGATCGTGCGAAAATACCAATAACACGTCAAATTTTCTCAAAAAAAGTTGAAAGATCAATGTTGTGGGTGTATGGAGGTCCCAAAAAGAGCCAAGAATTTGGTTTCGGCTGATTCCGAGAAAGTTGATATGTTCGCAATCTCGTAAGATCGTGCGAAAATGCCAAAATAACACGTCAAATTTTCTCAAAAAATATTGAAAGATCAATGTTGTCGGTGTATGGAGATCCCAAAAAGAGCCAACAATGTGGTTTCGGCAGATTCCGAGAAAGTTGATAGGTTCGCAATCTCGTATGATCGTGCGAAAATGCCAAAATAACACGTCAAATTTTCTCAAAAAAAGTTGAAAGATCAATGTTGTGGGTGTATGGAGGTCCCAAAAAGTTGCAAGAATTTGGTTTCGGTAGATTCCGAAAACGTTAATATGTTAGCAATCTCGTAACATCGTGCGAAAATGCCAAAATAACACGTAAATTTTCTCAAAAAAAGTTGAAAGATCAATGTTGTGGGTGTATGGAGGTCCCAAAAAGAGCCAAGAATTTGGTTTCGGCAGATTCCGAGAAAGTTGATATGTTCACAATCTCGTAAGATCGTGCGAAAATGCCAAAATAACACGTCAAATTTTCTCAAAAAATATTGAAAGATCAATGTTGTAGGTGTATGGAGATCCCAAAAAGAGCCAACAATTTGGTTTCGGCAGATTCCGAGAAAGTTGATATGTTCGCAGTCTCGTAAGATCGTGCGAAAATGCCAAAATAACACGTCAAATTTTCTCAAAAAATATTGAAAGATCAATGTTGTCGGTGTATGGAGATCCCAAAAAGAGCCAACAATTTGGTTTCGGCAGAGTCCGAGAAAGTTGATATGTTCGCAATCTCGTAAGATCGTGCGAAAATGCCAAAATAACACGTCAAATTTTCTAAAAAAAAGTTGAAAGATCAATGTTGTGGGTGTATTGAGGTCCCAAAAAGTGCCAAGAATTTGGTTTCGGCAGATTCCGAGAACGTTGATATGTTCGCAATCTCGTAAGATCGTGCGAAAATGCCAAAATAACACGTCAAATTTTCTAAAAAAAAGTTGAAAGATCAATGTTGTGGGTGTATTGATGTCCCAAAAAGTGCCAAAAATTTGGTTTCGGCAGATTCCGAGAACGTTGATATGTTCGCAATCTCGTAAGATCGTGCGAAAATGCCAAAATAACACGTCAAATTTTCTCAAAAAATATTGAAAGATCAATGTTGTCGGTTTATGGAGATCCCAAAAAGAGCCAACAATTTGGTTTCGGCAGATTCCGAGAAAGTGGATATGTTCGCAATCTCGTAAGATCGTGCGAAAATGCCAAAATAACACGTCAAATTTTCTCAAAAAATATTGAAAGATCAATGTTGTCGGTGTATGGAAATCCCAAAAAGAGCCAACAATTTGGTTTCGGCAGATTCCGAGAAAGTTGATATGTTCGCAATCTTGTAAGATCGTGCGAAAATGCCAAAATAACACGTCAAATTTTCTCAAAAAAAGTTGAAAGATCAATGTTGTGGGTGTATGGAGGTCCCAAAAAGTTGCAAGAATTTCGTTTCGGTAGATTCCGAAAACGTTAATATGTTAGCAATCTCGTAACATCGTGCGAAAATGCCAAAATAACACGTAAATTTTCTCAAAAAAAGTTGAAAGATCAATGTTGTGGGTCTATGGAGGTCCCAAAAAGAGCCAAGAATTTGGTTTCGGCAGATTCCGAGAAAGTTGATATGTTCGCAATCTCGTAAGATCGTGCGAAAATGCCAAAATAACACGTCAAATTTTCTCAAAAAATATTGAAAGATCAATCTTGTCGGTGTATGGAGATCCCAAAAAGAGCCAACAATTTGGTTTCGGCAGATTCCGAGAAAGTTGATATGTTCGCAATCTCGTAAGATCGTGCGAAAATGCCAAAATAACACGTCAAATTTTCTCAAAAAATATTGAAAGATCAATGTTGTCGGTGTATGGAGATCCCAAAAAGAGCCAACAATTTGGTTTCGGCAGATTCCGAGAAAGTTGATATGTTCGCAATCTCGTAAGATCGTGCGAAAATGCCAAAATAACACGTCAAATTTTCTCAAAAAATATTGAAAGATCAATGTTGTGGGTGTATTGAGGTCCCAAAAAGTGCCAAGAATTTGGTTTCGGCAGATTCCGAGAACGTTGATATGTTCGCAATCTCGTAAGATCGTGCGAAAATGCCAAAATAACACGTCAAATTTTCTCAAAAAAAGTTGAAAGACCAATGTTGTGGGTGTATGGAGGTCCCAAAAAGAGCCAAGAATTTGGTTTCGGCAGATTCCGAGAACGTTGATATGTTCGCAATCTCGTCAGATCGAGCGAAAATGCCAAAATAACACGTCAAATTTTCATAAAAAAAGTTGAAAGATCAATGTTGTGGGTGTATGAAGGTCCCAAAAAGAGCCAAGAATTTGGTTTCGGCAGATTCCGAGAACGTTGATATGTTCGCAATCTCGTAAGATCGTGCGAAAATGCCAAAATAACACGTCAAATTTTCTCAAAAAAAGTTGAAAGATCAATGTTGTGGGTGTATGGAGGTCCCAAAAAGTTGCAAGAATTTGGTTTCGGCTGATTCGGAGAAAGTTGATATGTTCGCAATCTCGTAAGATCGTGCGAAAATGCCAAAATAACACGTCAAATTTTCTCAAAAAAAGTTGAAAGATCAATGTTGTGGGTGTATGGAGGTCCCAAAAAGTTGCAAGAATTTGGTTTCGGCTGATTCGGAGAAAGTTGATATGTTCGTAATCTCGTAAGATCGTGCGAAAATGCCAAAATAACACGTCAAATTTTCTCAAAAAATATTGAAAGATCAATGTTGTCGGTGTATGGAAATCCCAAAAAGAGCCAACAATTTGGTTTCGGCAGATTCCGAGAAAGTTGATATGTTCGCAATCTCGTAAGATCGTGCGAAAATGCCAAAATAACACGTCAAATTTTCTCAAAAAAAGTTGAAAGACCAATGTTGTGGGTGTATTGAGGTCCCAAAAAGAGCCAAGAATTTGGTTTCGGCAGATTCCGAGAACGTTGATATGTTCGCAATCTCGTAAGATCGTGCGAAAATGCCAAAATAACACGTCAAATTTTCTCAAAAAAAGTTGAAAGATCAATGTTGTGGGTGTATGGAGGTCCCAAAAAGTTGCAAGAATTTGGTTTCGGTAGATTCCGAAAACGTTAATATGTTAGCAATCTCGTAACATCGTGCGAAAATGCCAAAATAACACGTAAATTTTCTCAAAAAAAGTTGAAAGATCAATGTTGTGGGTGTATGGAGGTCCCAAAAAGAGCCAAGAATTTGGTTTCGGCAGATTCCGAGAAAGTTGATATGTTCGCAATCTCGTAAGATCGTGCGAAAATGCCAAAATAACACGTCAAATTTTCTCAAAAAATATTGAAAGATCAATGTTGTAGGTGTATGGAGATCCCAAAAAGAGCCAACAATTTGGTTTCGGCAGATTCCGAGAAAGTTGATATGTTCGCAGTCTCGTAAGATCGTGCGAAAATGCCAAAATAACACGTCAAATTTTCTCAAAAAATATTGAAAGATCAATGTTGTCAGTGTATGGAGATCCCAAAAAGAGCCAACAATTTGGTTTCGGCAGATTCCGAGAAAGTTGATATGTTCGCAATCTCGTAAGATCGTGCGAAAATGCCAAAATAACACGTCAAATTTTCTAAAAAAAAGTTGAAAGATCAATGTTGTGGGTGTATTGAGGTCCCAAAAAGTGCCAAGAATTTGGTTTCGGCAGATTCCGAGAACGTTGATATGTTCGCAATCTCGTAAGATCGTGCGAAAATGCCAAAATAACACGTCAAATTTTCTCAAAAAAAGTTGAAAGACCAATGTTGTGGGTGTATGGAGGTCCCAAAAAGAGCCAAGAATTTGGTTTCGGCAGATTCCGAGAACGTTGATATGTTCGCAATCTCGTCAGATCGAGCGAAAATGCCAAAATAACACGTCAAATTTTCATAAAAAAAGTTGAAAGATCAATGTTGTGGGTGTATGAAGGTCCCAAACAGAGCCAAGAATTTGGTTTCGGCAGATTCCGAGAACGTTGATATGTTCGCAATCTCGTAAGATCGTGCGAAAATGCCAAAATAACACGTCAAATTTTCTCAAAAAAAGTTGAAAGATCAATGTTGTGGGTGTATGGAGGTCCCAAAAAGTTGCAAGAATTTGGTTTCGGCTGATTCGGAGAAAGTTGATATGTTCGCAATCTCGTAAGATCGTGCGAAAATGCCAAAATAACACGTCAAATTTTCTCAAAAAAAGTTGAAAGATCAATGTTGTGGGTGTATGGAGGTCCCAAAAAGTTGCAAGAATTTGGTTTCGGCTGATTCGGAGAAAGTTGATATGTTCGCAATCTCGTAAGATCGTGCGAAAATGCCAAAATAACACGTCAAATTTTCTCAAAAAATATTGAAAGATCAATGTTGTCGGTGTATGGAAATCCCAAAAAGAGCCAACAATTTGGTTTCGGCAGATTCCGAGAAAGTTGATATGTTCGCAATCTCGTAAGATCGTGCGAAAATGCCAAAATAACACGTCAAATTTTCTCAAAAAAAGTTGAAAGACCAATGTTGTGGGTGTATTGAGGTCCCAAAAAGAGCCAAGAATTTGGTTTCGGCAGATTCCGAGAACGTTGATATGTTCGCAATCTCGTAAGATCGTGCGAAAATGCCAAAATAACACGTCAAATTTTCTCAAAAAAAGTTGAAAGATCAATGTTGTGGGTGTATGGAGGTCCCAAAAAGTTGCAAGAATTTGGTTTCGGTAGATTCCGAAAACGTTAATATGTTAGCAATCTCGTAACATCGTGCGAAAATGCCAAAATAACACGTAAATTTTCTCAAAAAAAGTTGAAAGATCAATGTTGTGGGTGTATGGAGGTCCCAAAAAGAGCCAAGAATTTGGTTTCGGCAGATTCCGAGAAAGTTGATATGTTCGCAATCTCGTAAGATCGTGCGAAAATGCCAAAATAACACGTCAAATTTTCTCAAAAAATATTGAAAGATCAATGTTGTAGGTGTATGGAGATCCCAAAAAGAGCCAACAATTTGGTTTCGGCAGATTCCGAGAAAGTTGATATGTTCGCAGTCTCGTAAGATCGTGCGAAAATGCCAAAATAACACGTCAAATTTTCTCAAAAAATATTGAAAGATCAATGTTGTCGGTGTATGGAGATCCCAAAAAGAGCCAACAATTTGGTTTCGGCAGATTCCGAGAAAGTTGATATGTTCGCAATCTCGTAAGATCGTGCGAAAATGCCAAAATAACACGTCAAATTTTCTAAAAAAAAGTTGAAAGATCAATGTTGTGGGTGTATTGAGGTCCCAAAAAGTGCCAAGAATTTGGTTTCGGCAGATTCCGAGAACGTTGATATGTTCGCAATCTCGTAAGATCGTGCGAAAATGCCAAAATAACACGTCAAATTTTCTCAAAAAAAGTTGAAAGACCAATGTTGTGGGTGTATGGAGGTCCCAAAAAGAGCCAAGAATTTGGTTTCGGCAGATTCCGAGAACGTTGATATGTTCGCAATCTCGTCAGATCGAGCGAAAATGCCAAAATAACACGTCAAATTTTCATAAAAAAAGTTGAAAGATCAATGTTGTATGTGTATGAAGGTCCCAAAAAGAGCCAAGAATTTGGTTTCGGCAGATTCCTAGAACGTTGATTTGTTCGCAAACTCGTAAGATCGTGCGAAAATACCAATAACACGTCAAATTTTCTCAAAAAAAGTTGAAAGATCAATGTTGTGGGTGTATGGAGGTCCCAAAAAGAGCCAAGAATTTGGTTTCGGCTGATTCCGAGAAAGTTGATATGTTCGCAATCTCGTAAGATCGTGCGAAAATGCCAAAATAACACGTCAAATTTTCTCAAAAAATATTGAAAGATCAATGTTGTCGGTGTATGGAGATCCCAAAAAGAGCCAACAATGTGGTTTCGGCAGATTCCGAGAAAATTGATAGGTTCGCAATCTCGTAAGATCGTGCGAAAATGCCAAAATAACACGTCAAATTTTCTCAAAAAAAGTTGAAAGATCAATGTTGTGGGTGTATGGAGGTCCCAAAAAGTTGCAAGAATTTGGTTTCGGCTGATTCCGAGAAAGTTGATATGTTCGCAATCTCGTAAGATCGTGCGAAAATGCCAAAATAACACGTCAAATTTTCTCAAAAAATATTGAAAGATCAATGTTGTCGGTTTATGGAGATCCCAAAAAGAGCCAACAATTTGGTTTCGGCAGATTCCGAGAAAGTGGATATGTTCGCAATCTCGTAAGATCGTGCGAAAATGCCAAAATAACACGTCAAATTTTCTCAAAAAATATTGAAAGATCAATGTTGTCGGTGTATGGAAATCCCAAAAAGAGCCAACAATTTGGTTTCGGCAGATTCCGAGAAAGTTGATATGTTCGCAATCTTGTAAGATCGTGCGAAAATGCCAAAATAACACGTCAAATTTTCTCAAAAAAAGTTGAAAGATCAATGTTGTGGGTGTATGGAGGTCCCAAAAAGTTGCAAGAATTTGGTTTCGGTAGATTCCGAAAACGTTAATATGTTAGCAATCTCGTAACATCGTGCGAAAATGCCAAAATAACATGTAAATTTTCTCAAAAAAAGATGAAAGATCAATGTTGTGGGTCTATGGAGGTCCCAAAAAGAGCCAAGAATTTGGTTTCGGCAGATTCCGAGAAAGTTGATATGTTCGCAATCTCGTAAGATCGTGCGAAAATGCCAAAATAACACGTCACATTTTCTCAAAAAATATTGAAAGATCAATCTTGTCGGTGTATGGAGATCCCAAAAAGAGCCAACAATTTGGTTTCGGCAGATTCCGAGAAAGTTGATATGTTCGCAATCTCGTAAGATCGTGCGAAAATGCCAAAATAACACGTCAAATTTTCTCAAAAAATATTGAAAGATCAATGTTGTCGGTGTATGGAGATCCCAAAAAGAGCCAACAATTTGGTTTCGGCAGATTCCGAGAAAGTTGATATGTTCGCAATCTCGTAAGATCGGGCGAAAATGCCAAAATAACACGTCAAATTTATCAAAAAAATTTGAAAGACCAATGTTGCGGGTGTATTGAGGTCCCAAAAAGAGCCAAGAATTTGGTTTCGGCAGATTCCGAGAACGTTGATATGTTCGCAATCTCGTAAGATCGTGCGAAAATGCCAAAATAACACGTCAAATTTTCTCAAAAAAAGTTGAAAGACCAATGTTGCGGGTGTATTGAGGTCCCAAAAAGAGCCAAGAATTTGGTTTCGGCAGATTCCGAGAACGTTGATATGTTCGCAATCTCGTAAGATCGTGCGAAAATGCCAAAATAACACGTCAAATTTTCTCAAAAAAAGTTGAAAGACCAATGTTGTGGGTGTATTGAGGTCCCAAAAAGAGCCAAGAATTTGGTTTCGGCAGATTCCTAGAACGTTGATATGTTCGCAATCTCGTAAGATCGTGCGAAAATACCAAAATAACACGTCAAATTTTCTCAAAAAAAGTTGAAAGATCAATGTTGTGGGTCTATGGAGGTCCCAAAAAGAGCCAAGAATTTGGTTTCGGCAGATTCCGAGAAAGTTGATATGTTCGCAATCTCGTAAGATCGTGCGAAAATGCCAAAATAACACGTCAAATTTTCTCAAAAAATATTGAAAGATCAATGTTGTCGGTGTATGGAGATCCCAAAAAGAGCCAACAATTTGGTTTCGGCAGATTCCGAGAAAGTTGATATGTTCGCAATCTCGTAAGATCGTGCGAAAATGCCAAAATAACACGTAAATTTTATCAAAAAAAGTTGAAAGATCAATGTTGTGGGTGTATGGAGGTCCCAAAAATTTGCAAGAATTTGGTTTCGGTAGATTCCGAAAACGTTAATATGTTAGCAATCTCGTAACATCGTGCGAAAATGCCAAAATAACACGTAAATTTTCTCAAAAAAAGTTGAAAGATCAATGTTGTGGGTGTATGGAGGTCCCAAAAAGAGCCAAGAATTTGGTTTCGGCAGATTCCGAGAAAGTTGATATGTTCGCAATCTCGTAAGATCGTGCGAAAATGCCAAAATAACACGTCAAATTTTCTCAAAAAATATTGAAAGATCAATGTTGTAGGTGTATGGAGATCCCAAAAAGAGCCAACAATTTGGTTTCGGCAGATTCCGAGAAAGTTGATATGTTCGCAGTCTCGTAAGATCGTGCGAAAATGCCAAAATAACACGTCAAATTTTCTCAAAAAATATTGAAAGATCAATGTTGTCGGTGTATGGAGATCCCAAAAAGAGCCAACAATTTGGTTTCGGCAGATTCCGAGAAAGTTGATATGTTCGCAATCTCGTAAGATCGTGCGAAAATGCCAAAATAACACGTCAAATTTTCTAAAAAAAAGTTGAAAGATCAATGTTGTGGGTGTATTGAGGTCCCAAAAAGTGCCAAGAATTTGGTTTCGGCAGATTCCGAGAACGTTGATATGTTCGCAATCTCGTAAGATCGTGCGAAAATGCCAAAATAACACGTCAAATTTTCTCAAAAAAAGTTGAAAGACCAATGTTGTGGGTGTATGGAGGTCCCAAAAAGAGCCAAGAATTTGGTTTCGGCAGATTCCGAGAACGTTGATATGTTCGCAATCTCGTCAGATCGAGCGAAAATGCCAAAATAACACGTCAAATTTTCATAAAAAAAGTTGAAAGATCAATGTTGTGGGTGTATGAAGGTCCCAAAAAGAGCCAAGAATTTGGTTTCGGCAGATTCCTAGAACGTTGATTTGTTCGCAATCTCGTAAGATCGTGCGAAAATACCAATAACACGTCAAATTTTCTCAAAAAAAGTTGAAAGATCAATGTTGTGGGTTTATGGAGGTCCCAAAAAGAGCCAAGAATTTGGTTTCGGCTGATTCCGAGAAAGTTGATATGTTCGCAATCTCGTAAGATCGTGCGAAAATGCCAAAATAACACGTCAAATTTTCTCAAAAAATATTGAAAGATCAATGTTGTCGGTGTATGGAGATCCCAAAAAGAGCCAACAATGTGGTTTCGGCAGATTCCGAGAAAGTTGATAGGTTCGCAATCTCGTAAGATCGTGCGAAAATGCCAAAATAACACGTCAAATTTTCTCAAAAAAAGTTGAAAGAACAATGTTGTGGGTGTATGGAGGTCCCAAAAAGTTGCAAGAATTTGGTTTCGGCTGATTCCGAGAAAGTTGATATGTTCGCAATCTCGTAAGATCGTGCGAAAATGCCAAAATAACACGTCAAATTTTCTCAAAAAATATTGAAAGATCAATGTTGTCGGTTTATGGAGATCCCAAAAAGAGCCAACAATTTGGTTTCGGCAGATTCCGAGAAAGTGGATATGTTCGCAATCTCGTAAGATCGTGCGAAAATGCCAAAATAACACGTCAAATTTTCTCAAAAAATATTGAAAGATCAATGTTGTCGGTGTATGGAAATCCCAAAAAGAGCCAACAATTTGGTTTCGGCAGATTCCGAGAAAGTTGATATGTTCGCAATCTTGTAAGATCGTGCGAAAATGCCAAAATAACACGTCAAATTTTCTCAAAAAAAGTTGAAAGATCAATGTTGTGGGTGTATGGAGGTCCCAAAAAGTTGCAAGAATTTCGTTTCGGTAGATTCCGAAAACGTTAATATGTTAGCAATCTCGTAACATCGTGCGAAAATGCCAAAATAACACGTAAATTTTCTCAAAAAAAGTTGAAAGATCAATGTTGTGGGTCTATGGAGGTCCCAAAAAGAGCCAAGAATTTGGTTTCGGCAGATTCCGAGAAAGTTGATATGTTCGCAATCTCGTAAGATCGTGCGAAAATGCCAAAATAACACGTCAAATTTTCTCAAAAAATATTGAAAGATCAATCTTGTCGGTGTATGGAGATCCCAAAAAGAGCCAACAATTTGGTTTCGGCAGATTCCGAGAAAGTTGATATGTTCGCAATCTCGTAAGATCGTGCGAAAATGCCAAAATAACACGTCAAATTTTCTCAAAAAATATTGAAAGATCAATGTTGTCGGTGTATGGAGATCCCAAAAAGAGCCAACAATTTGGTTTCGGCAGATTCCGAGAAAGTTGATATGTTCGCAATCTCGTAAGATCGTGCGAAAATGCCAAAATAACACGTCAAATTTATCAAAAAAATTTGAAAGACCAATGTTGCGGGTGTATTGAGGTCCCAAAAAGAGCCAAGAATTTGGTTTCGGCAGATTCCGAGAACGTTGATATGTTCGCAATCTCGTAAGATCGTGCGAAAATGCCAAAATAACACGTCAAATTTTCTCAAAAAAAGTTGAAAGACCAATGTTGCGGGTGTATTGAGGTCCCAAAAAGAGCCAAGAATTTGGTTTCGGCAGATTCCGAGAACGTTGATATGTTCGCAATCTCGTAAGATCGTGCGAAAATGCCAAAATAACACGTCAAATTTTCTCAAAAAAAGTTGAAAGACCAATGTTGTGGGTGTATTGAGGTCCCAAAAAGAGCCAAGAATTTGGTTTCGGCAGATTCCTAGAACGTTGATATGTTCGCAATCTCGTAAGATCGTGCGAAAATACCAAAATAACACGTCAAATTTTCTCAAAAAAAGTTGAAAGATCAATGTTGTGGGTGTATGGAGGTCCCAAAAAGAGCCAAGAATTTGGTTTCGGCAGATTCCGAGAAAGTTGATATGTTCGCAATCTCGTAAGATCGTGCGAAAATGCCAAAATAACACGTCAAATTTTCTCAAAAAATATTGAAAGATCAATGTTGTCGGTGTATGGAGATCCCAAAAAGAGCCAACAATTTGGTTTCGGCAGATTCCGAGAAAGTTGATATGTTCGCAATCTCGTAAGATCGTGCGAAAATGCCAAAATAACACGTAAATTTTATCAAAAAAAGTTCAAAGATCAATGTTGTGGGTGTATGGAGGTCCCAAAAATTTGCAAGAATTTGGTTTCGGTAGATTCCGAAAACGTTAATATGTTAGCAATCTCGTAACATCGTGCGAAAATGCCAAAATAACACGTAAATTTTCTCAAAAAAAGTTGAAAGATCAATGTTGTGGGTGTATGGAGGTCCCAAAAATTTGCAAGAATTTGGTTTCGGTAGATTCCGAAAACGTTAATATGTTAGCAATCTCGTAACATCGTGCGAAAATGCCAAAATAACACGTAAATTTTCTCAAAAAAAGTTGAAAGATCAATGTTGTGGGTGTATGGAGGTCCCAAAAAGAGCCAAGAATTTGGTTTCGGCAGATTCCGAGAAAGTTGATATGTTCGCAATCTCGTAAGATCGTGCGAAAATGCCAAAATAACACGTCAAATTTTCTCAAAAAATATTGAAAGATCAATGTTGTAGGTGTATGGAGATCCCAAAAAGAGCCAACAATTTGGTTTCGGCAGATTCCGAGAAAGTTGATATGTTCGCAGTCTCGTAAGATCGTGCGAAAATGCCAAAATAACACGTCAAATTTTCTCAAAAAATATTGAAAGATCAATGTTGTCGGTGTATGGAGATCCCAAAAAGAGCCAACAATTTGGTTTCGGCAGATTCCGAGAAAGTTGATATGTTCGCAATCTCGTAAGATCGTGCGAAAATGCCAAAATAACACGTCAAATTTTCTAAAAAAAAGTTGAAAGATCAATGTTGTGGGTGTATTGAGGTCCCAAAAAGTGCCAAGAATTTGGTTTCGGCAGATTCCGAGAACGTTGATATGTTCGCAATCTCGTAAGATCGTGCGAAAATGCCAAAATAACACGTTAAATTTTCTCAAAAAAAGTTGAAAGACCAATGTTGTGGGTGTATGGAGGTCCCAAAAAGAGCCATGAATTTGGTTTCGGCAGATTCCGAGAACGTTGATATGTTCGCAATCTCGTCAGATCGAGCGAAAATGCCAAAATAACGCGTCAAATTTTCTCCAAAAATATTGAAAGATCAATGTTGTCGGTGTATGGAGATCCCAAAAAGAGCCAACAATTTGGGTTCGGCAGCTTCCGAGAAAGTTGATATGTTCGCAATCTCGTAAGATCGTGCGAAAATGCCAAAATAACACGTCAAATTTTCTCAAAAAATATTGAAAGATCAATGTTGTCGGTGTATGGAGATCCCAAAAAGAGCCAACAATTTGGTTTCGGCAGATTCCGAGAAAGTTGATATGTTCGCAATCTCGTAAGATCGTGCGAAAATGCCAAAATAACACGTCAAATTTTCTAAAAAAATATTGAAAGATCAATGTTGTCGGTGTATGGAGATCCCAAAAAGAGCCAACAATTTGGTTTCGGCAGATTCCGAGAAAGTTGATATGTTCGTAATCTCGTAAGATCGTGCGAAAATGCCAAAATAACACGTAAATTTTCTCAAAAAAAGTTGAAAGATCAATGTTGTGGGTGTATGGAGGTCCCAAAAATTTGCAAGAATTTGGTTTCGGTAGATTCCGAAAACGTTAATATGTTAGCAATCTCGTAACATCGTGCGAAAATGCCAAAATAACACGTAAATTTTCTCAAAAAAAGTTGAAAGATCAATGTTGTGGGTGTATGGAGGTCCCAAAAAGAGCCAAGAATTTGGTTTCGGCAGATTCCGAGAAAGTTGATATGTTCGCAATCTCGTAAGATCGTGCGAAAATGCCAAAATAACACGTCAAATTTTCTCAAAAAATATTGAAAGATCAATGTTGTAGGTGTATGGAGATCCCAAAAAGAGCCAACAATTTGGTTTCGGCAGATTCCGAGAAAGTTGATATGTTCGCAGTCTCGTAAGATCGTGCGAAAATGCCAAAATAACACGTCAAATTTTCTCAAAAAATATTGAAAGATCAATGTTGTCGGTGTATGGAGATCCCAAAAAGAGCCAACAATTTGGTTTCGGCAGATTCCGAGAAAGTTGATATGTTCGCAATCTCGTAAGATCGTGCGAAAATGCCAAAATAACACGTCAAATTTTCTAAAAAAAAGTTGAAAGATCAATGTTGTGGGTGTATTGAGGTCCCAAAAAGTGCCAAGAATTTGGTTTCGGCAGATTCCGAGAACGTTGATATGTTCGCAATCTCGTAAGATCGTGCGAAAATGCCAAAATAACACGTCAAATTTTCTCAAAAAAAGTTGAAAGACCAATGTTGTGGGTGTATGGAGGTCCCAAAAAGAGCCATGAATTTGGTTTCGGCAGATTCCGAGAACGTTGATATGTTCGCAATCTCGTCAGATCGAGCAAAAATGCCAAAATAACGCGTCAAATTTTCTCCAAAAATATTGAAAGATCAATGTTGTCGGTGTATGGAGATCCCAAAAAGAGCCAACAATTTGGGTTCGGCAGCTTCCGAGAAAGTTGATATGTTCGCAATCTCGTAAGATCGTGCGAAAATGCCAAAATAACACGTCAAATTTTCTCAAAAAATATTGAAAGATCAATGTTGTCGGTGTATGGAGATCCCAAAAAGAGCCAACAATTTGGTTTCGGCAGATTCCGAGAAAGTTGATATGTTCGCAATCTCGTAAGATCGTGCGAAAATGCCAAAATAACACGTCAAATTTTCTAAAAAAATATTGAAAGATCAATGTTGTCGGTGTATGGAGATCCCAAAAAGAGCCAACAATTTGGTTTCGGCAGATTCCGAGAAAGTTGATATGTTCGTAATCTCGTAAGATCGTGCGAAAATGCCAAAATAACACGTAAATTTTCTCAAAAAAAGTTGAAAGATCAATGTTGTGGGTGTATGGAGGTCCCAAAAATTTGCAAGAATTTGGTTTCGGTAGATTCCGAAAACGTTAATATGTTAGCAATCTCGTAACATCGTGCGAAAATGCCAAAATAACACGTAAATTTTCTCAAAAAAAGTTGAAAGATCAATGTTGTGGGTGTATGGAGGTCCCAAAAAGAGCCAAGAATTTGGTTTCGGCAGATTCCGAGAAAGTTGATATGTTCGCAATCTCGTAAGATCGTGCGAAAATGCCAAAATAACACGTCAAATTTTCTCAAAAAATATTGAAAGATCAATGTTGTAGGTGTATGGAGATCCCAAAAAGAGCCAACAATTTGGTTTCGGCAGATTCCGAGAAAGTTGATATGTTCGCAGTCTCGTAAGATCGTGCGAAAATGCCAAAATAACACGTCAAATTTTCTCAAAAAATATTGAAAGATCAATGTTGTCGGTGTATGGAGATCCCAAAAAGAGCCAACAATTTGGTTTCGGCAGATTCCGAGAAAGTTGATATGTTCGCAATCTCGTAAGATCGTGCAAAAATGCCAAAATAACACGTCAAATTTTCTAAAAAAAAGTTGAAAGATCAATGTTGTGGGTGTATTGAGGTCCCAAAAAGTGCCAAGAATTTGGTTTCGGCAGATTCCGAGAACGTTGATATGTTCGCAATCTCGTAAGATCGTGCGAAAATGCCAAAATAACACGTCAAATTTTCTCAAAAAAAGTTGAAAGACCAATGTTGTGGGTGTATGGAGGTCCCAAAAAGAGCCATGAATTTGGTTTCGGCAGATTCCGAGAACGTTGATATGTTCGCAATCTCGTCAGATCGAGCGAAAATGCCAAAATAACGCGTCAAATTTTCTCCAAAAATATTGAAAGATCAATGTTGTCGGTGTATGGAGATCCCAAAAAGAGCCAACAATTTGGGTTCGGCAGCTTCCGAGAAAGTTGATATGTTCGCAATCTCGTAAGATCGTGCGAAAATGCCAAAATAACACGTCAAATTTTCTCAAAAAATATTGAAAGATCAATGTTGTCGGTGTGTGGAGATCATAAAAAGAGCCAACAATTTGGTTTCGGCAGATTCCGAGAAAGTGGATATGTTCGCAATCTCGTAAGATCGTGCGAAAATGCCAAAATAACACGTCAAATTTTCTCAAAAAATATTGAAAGATCAATGTTGTCGGTTTATGGAGATCCCAAAAAGAGCCAACAATTTGGTTTCGGCAGATTCTGAGAAAGTGGATATGTTCGCAATCTCGTAAGATCGTGCGAAAATGCCAAAATAACACGTCAAATTTTCTCAAAAAATATTGAAAGATCAATGTTGTAGGTGTATGGAGATCCCAAAAAGAGCCAACAATTTGGTTTCGGCAGATTCCGAGAAAGTTGATATGTTCGCAGTCTCGTAAGATCGTGCGAAAATGCCAAAATAACACGTCAAATTTTCTCAAAAAATATTGAAAGATCAATGTTGTCGGTGTATGGAGATCCCAAAAAGAGCCAACAATTTGGTTTCGGCAGATTCCGAGAAAGTTGATATGTTCGCAATCTCGTAAGATCGTGCGAAAATGCCAAAATAACACGTCAAATTTTCTAAAAAAAAGTTGAAAGATCAATGTTGTGGGTGTATTGAGGTCCCAAAAAGTGCCAAGAATTTGGTTTCGGCAGATTCCGAGAACGTTGATATGTTCGCAATCTCGTAAGATCGTGCGAAAATGCCAAAATAACACGTCAAATTTTCTCAAAAAAAGTTGAAAGACCAATGTTGTGGGTGTATGGAGGTCCCAAAAAGAGCCATGAATTTGGTTTCGGCAGATTCCGAGAACGTTGATATGTTCGCAATCTCGTCAGATCGAGCGAAAATGCCAAAATAACGCGTCAAATTTTCTCAAAAAATATTGAAAGATCAATGTTGTCGGTGTATGGAGATCCCAAAAAGAGCCAACAATTTGGTTTCGGCAGATTCCGAGAAAGTTGATATGTTCGCAATCTCGTAAGATCGTGCGAAAATGCCAAAATAACACGTCAAATTTTCTCAAAAAATATTGAAAGATCAATGTTGTCGGTTTATGGAGATCCCAAAAAGAGCCAACAATTTGGTTTCGGCAGATTCCGAGAAAGTGGATATGTTCGCAATCTCGTAAGATCGTGCGAAAATGCCAAAATAACACGTCAAATTTTCTAAAAAAATATTGAAAGATCAATGTTGTCGGTGTATGGAAATCCCAAAAAGAGCCAACAATTTGGTTTCGGCAGATTCCGAGAAAGTTGATATGTTCGCAATCTTGTAAGATCGTGCGAAAATGCCAAAATAACACGTCAAATTTTCTCAAAAAAAATTGAAAGATCAATGTTGTGGGTGTATGGAGGTCCCAAAAAGTTGCAAGAATTTGGTTTCGGTAGATTCCGAAAACGTTAATATGTTTGCAATCTCGTAACATCGTGCGAAAATGCCAAAATAACACGTAAATTTTCTCAAAAAAAGTTGAAAGATCAATGTTGTGGGTGTATGGAGGTCCCAAAAAGAGCCAAGAATTTGGTTTCGGCATATTCCGAGAAAGTTGATATGTTCGCAATCTCGTAAGATCGTGCGAAAATGCCAAAATAACACGTCAAATTTTCTCAAAAAATATTGAAAGATCAATGTTGTCGGTGTATGGAGATCCCAAAAAGAGCCAACAATTTGGTTTCGGCAGATTCCGAGAAAGTTGATATGTTCGCAATCTCGTAAGATCGTGCGAAAATGCCAAAATAACACGTCAAATTTTCTAAAAAAAAGTTGAAAGATCAATGTTGTGGGTGTATTGAGGTCCCAAAAAGTGCCAAGAATTTGGTTTCGGCAGATTCCGAGAACGTTGATATGTTCGCAATCTCGTAAGATCGTGCGAAAATGCCAAAATAACACGTCAAATTTTCTCAAAAAAAGTTGAAAGACCAATGTTGTGGGTGTATGGAGGTCCCAAAAAGAGCCATGAATTTGGTTTCGGCAGATTCCGAGAACGTTGATATGTTCGCAATCTCGTCAGATCGAGCGAAAATGCCAAAATAACGCGTCAAATTTTCTCCAAAAATATTGAAAGATCAATGTTGTCGGTGTATGGAGATCCCAAAAAGAGCCAACAATTTGGGTTCGGCAGCTTCCGAGAAAGTTGATATGTTCGCAATCTCGTAAGATCGTGCGAAAATGCCAAAATAACACGTCAAATTTTCTCAAAAAATATTGAAAGATCAATGTTGTCGGTGTATGGAGATCCCAAAAAGAGCCAACAATTTGGTTTCGGCAGATTCCGAGAAAGTTGATATGTTCGCAATCTCGTAAGATCGTGCGAAAATGCCAAAATAACACGTCAAATTTTCTCAAAAAATATTGAAAGATCAATGTTGTCGGTGTATGGAGATCCCAAAAAGAGCCAACAATTTGGTTTCGGCAGATTCCGAGAAAGTTGATATGTTCGCAATCTCGTAAGATCGTGCGAAAATGCCAAAATAACACGTCAAATTTATCAAAAAAATTTGAAAGACCAATGTTGCGGGTGTATTGAGGTCCCAAAAAGAGCCAAGAATTTGGTTTCGGCAGATTCCGAGAACGTTGATATGTTCGCAATCTCGTAAGATCGTGCGAAAATGCCAAAATAACACGTCAAATTTTCTCAAAAAAAGTTGAAAGACCAATGTTGCGGGTGTATTGAGGTCCCAAAAAGAGCCAAGAATTTGGTTTCGGCAGATTCCGAGAACGTTGATATGTTCGCAATCTCGTAAGATCGTGCGAAAATGCCAAAATAACACGTCAAATTTTCTCAAAAAAAGTTGAAAGACCAATGTTGTGGGTGTATTGAGGTCCCAAAAAGAGCCAAGAATTTGGTTTCGGCAGATTCCTAGAACGTTGATATGTTCGCAATCTCGTAAGATCGTGCGAAAATACCAAAATAACACGTCAAATTTTCTCAAAAAAAGTTGAAAGATCAATGTTGTGGGTGTATGGAGGTCCCAAAAAGAGCCAAGAATTTGGTTTCGGCAGATTCCGAGAAAGTTGATATGTTCGCAATCTCGTAAGATCGTGCGAAAATGCCAAAATAACACGTCAAATTTTCTCAAAAAATATTGAAAGATCAATGTTGTCGGTGTATGGAGATCCCAAAAAGAGCCAACAATTTGGTTTCGGCAGATTCCGAGAAAGTTGATATGTTCGCAATCTCGTAAGATCGTGCGAAAATGCCAAAATAACACGTAAATTTTATCAAAAAAAGTTCAAAGATCAATGTTGTGGGTGTATGGAGGTCCCAAAAATTTGCAAGAATTTGGTTTCGGTAGATTCCGAAAACGTTAATATGTTAGCAATCTCGTAACATCGTGCGAAAATGCCAAAATAACACGTAAATTTTCTCAAAAAAAGTTGAAAGATCAATGTTGTGGGTGTATGGAGGTCCCAAAAATTTGCAAGAATTTGGTTTCGGTAGATTCCGAAAACGTTAATATGTTAGCAATCTCGTAACATCGTGCGAAAATGCCAAAATAACACGTAAATTTTCTCAAAAAAAGTTGAAAGATCAATGTTGTGGGTGTATGGAGGTCCCAAAAAGAGCCAAGAATTTGGTTTCGGCAGATTCCGAGAAAGTTGATATGTTCGCAATCTCGTAAGATCGTGCGAAAATGCCAAAATAACACGTCAAATTTTCTCAAAAAATATTGAAAGATCAATGTTGTAGGTGTATGGAGATCCCAAAAAGAGCCAACAATTTGGTTTCGGCAGATTCCGAGAAAGTTGATATGTTCGCAGTCTCGTAAGATCGTGCGAAAATGCCAAAATAACACGTCAAATTTTCTCAAAAAATATTGAAAGATCAATGTTGTCGGTGTATGGAGATCCCAAAAAGAGCCAACAATTTGGTTTCGGCAGATTCCGAGAAAGTTGATATGTTCGCAATCTCGTAAGATCGTGCGAAAATGCCAAAATAACACGTCAAATTTTCTAAAAAAAAGTTGAAAGATCAATGTTGTGGGTGTATTGAGGTCCCAAAAAGTGCCAAGAATTTGGTTTCGGCAGATTCCGAGAACGTTGATATGTTCGCAATCTCGTAAGATCGTGCGAAAATGCCAAAATAACACGTCAAATTTTCTCAAAAAAAGTTGAAAGACCAATGTTGTGGGTGTATGGAGGTCCCAAAAAGAGCCATGAATTTGGTTTCGGCAGATTCCGAGAACGTTGATATGTTCGCAATCTCGTCAGATCGAGCGAAAATGCCAAAATAACGCGTCAAATTTTCTCCAAAAATATTGAAAGATCAATGTTGTCGGTGTATGGAGATCCCAAAAAGAGCCAACAATTTGGGTTCGGCAGCTTCCGAGAAAGTTGATATGTTCGCAATCTCGTAAGATCGTGCGAAAATGCCAAAATAACACGTCAAATTTTCTCAAAAAATATTGAAAGATCAATGTTGTCGGTGTGTGGAGATCATAAAAAGAGCCAACAATTTGGTTTCGGCAGATTCCGAGAAAGTGGATATGTTCGCAATCTCGTAAGATCGTGCGAAAATGCCAAAATAACACGTCAAATTTTCTCAAAAAATATTGAAAGATCAATGTTGTCGGTTTATGGAGATCCCAAAAAGAGCCAACAATTTGGTTTCGGCAGATTCTGAGAAAGTGGATATGTTCGCAATCTCGTAAGATCGTGCGAAAATGCCAAAATAACACGTCAAATTTTCTCAAAAAATATTGAAAGATCAATGTTGTAGGTGTATGGAGATCCCAAAAAGAGCCAACAATTTGGTTTCGGCAGATTCCGAGAAAGTTGATATGTTCGCAGTCTCGTAAGATCGTGCGAAAATGCCAAAATAACACGTCAAATTTTCTCAAAAAATATTGAAAGATCAATGTTGTCGGTGTATGGAGATCCCAAAAAGAGCCAACAATTTGGTTTCGGCAGATTCCGAGAAAGTTGATATGTTCGCAATCTCGTAAGATCGTGCGAAAATGCCAAAATAACACGTCAAATTTTCTAAAAAAAAGTTGAAAGATCAATGTTGTGGGTGTATTGAGGTCCCAAAAAGTGCCAAGAATTTGGTTTCGGCAGATTCCGAGAACGTTGATATGTTCGCAATCTCGTAAGATCGTGCGAAAATGCCAAAATAACACGTCAAATTTTCTCAAAAAAAGTTGAAAGACCAATGTTGTGGGTGTATGGAGGTCCCAAAAAGAGCCATGAATTTGGTTTCGGCAGATTCCGAGAACGTTGATATGTTCGCAATCTCGTCAGATCGAGCGAAAATGCCAAAATAACGCGTCAAATTTTCTCAAAAAATATTGAAAGATCAATGTTGTCGGTGTATGGAGATCCCAAAAAGAGCCAACAATTTGGTTTCGGCAGATTCCGAGAAAGTTGATATGTTCGCAATCTCGTAAGATCGTGCGAAAATGCCAAAATAACACGTCAAATTTTCTCAAAAAATATTGAAAGATCAATGTTGTCGGTTTATGGAGATCCCAAAAAGAGCCAACAATTTGGTTTCGGCAGATTCCGAGAAAGTGGATATGTTCGCAATCTCGTAAGATCGTGCGAAAATGCCAAAATAACACGTCAAATTTTCTAAAAAAATATTGAAAGATCAATGTTGTCGGTGTATGGAAATCCCAAAAAGAGCCAACAATTTGGTTTCGGCAGATTCCGAGAAAGTTGATATGTTCGCAATCTTGTAAGATCGTGCGAAAATGCCAAAATAACACGTCAAATTTTCTCAAAAAAAATTGAAAGATCAATGTTGTGGGTGTATGGAGGTCCCAAAAAGTTGCAAGAATTTGGTTTCGGTAGATTCCGAAAACGTTAATATGTTAGCAATCTCGTAACATCGTGCGAAAATGCCAAAATAACATGTAAATTTTCTCAAAAAAAGTTGAAAGATCAATGTTGTGGGTGTATGGAGGTCCCAAAAAGAGCCAAGAATTTGGTTTCGGCATATTCCGAGAAAGTTGATATGTTCGCAATCTCGTAAGATCGTGCGAAAATGCCAAAATAACACGTCAAATTTTCTCAAAAAATATTGAAAGATCAATGTTGTCGGTGTATGGAGATCCCAAAAAGAGCCAACAATTTGGTTTCGGCAGATTCCGAGAAAGTTGATATGTTCGCAATCTCGTAAGATCGTGCGAAAATGCCAAAATAACACGTAAATTTTCTCAAAAAAAGTTGAAAGATCAATGTTGTGGGTGTATGGAGGTCCCAAAAATTTGCAAGAATTTGGTTTCGGTAGATTCCGAAAACGTTAATATGTTCGCAATCTCGTAACATCGTGCGAAAATGCCAAAATAACACGTAAATTTTCTCAAAAAAAGTTGAAAGATCAATGTTGTGGGTGTATGGAGGTCCCAAAAAGAGCCAAGAATTTGGTTTCGGCAGATTCCGAGAAAGTTGATATGTTCGCAATCTCGTAAGATCGTGCGAAAATGCCAAAATAACACGTCAAATTTTCTCAAAAAATATTGAAAGATCAATGTTGTAGGTGTATGGAGATCCCAAAAAGAGCCAACAATTTGGTTTCGGCAGATTCCGAGAAAGTTGATATGTTCGCAGTCTCGTAAGATCGTGCGAAAATGCCAAAATAACACGTCAAATTTTCTCAAAAAATATTGAAAGATCAATGTTGTCGGTGTATGGAGATCCCAAAAAGAGCCAACAATTTGGTTTCGGCAGATTCCGAGAAAGTTGATATGTTCGCAATCTCGTAAGATCGTGCGAAAATGCCAAAATAACACGTCAAATTTTCTAAAAAAAAGTTGAAAGATCAATGTTGTGGGTGTATTGAGGTCCCAAAAAGTGCCAAGAATTTGGTTTCGGCAGATTCCGAGAACGTTGATATGTTCGCAATCTCGTAAGATCGTGCGAAAATGCCAAAATAACACGTCAAATTTTCTCAAAAAAAGTTGAAAGACCAATGTTGTGGGTGTATGGAGGTCCCAAAAAGAGCCATGAATTTGGTTTCGGCAGATTCCGAGAACGTTGATATGTTCGCAATCTCGTCAGATCGAGCGAAAATGCCAAAATAACGCGTCAAATTTTCTCCAAAAATATTGAAAGATCAATGTTGTCGGTGTATGGAGATCCCAAAAAGAGCCAACAATTTGGGTTCGGCAGCTTCCGAGAAAGTTGATATGTTAGCAATCTCGTAAGATCGTGCGAAAATGCCAAAATAACACGTCAAATTTTCTCAAAAAATATTGAAAGATCAATGTTGTCGGTGTGTGGAGATCATAAAAAGAGCCAACAATTTGGTTTCGGCAGATTCCGAGAAAGTGGATATGTTCGCAATCTCGTAAGATCGTGCGAAAATGCCAAAATAACACGTCAAATTTTCTAAAAAAAAGTTGAAAGATCAATGTTGTGGGTGTATGGAGGTCCCAAAAAGTATCAAGAATTTGGTTTCGGTAGATTCCGAAAACGTTAATATGTTTGCAATCTCGTAACATCGTGCGAAAATGCCAAAATAACAAGTAAATTTTCTCAAAAAAAGTTGAAAGATCAATGTTGTGGATGTATGGAGGTCCCAAAAAGAGCCAAGAATTTGGTTTCGGCAGATTCCGAGAAAGTTGATATGTTCGCAATCTCGTAAGATCGTGCGAAAATGCCAAAATAACACGTCAAATTTTCTCAAAAAATATTGAAAGATCAATGTTGTCGGTGTATGGAGATCCCAAAAAGAGCCAACAATTTGGTTTCGGCAGATTCCGAGAAAGTTGATATGTTCGCAATCTTGTAAGATCGTGCGAAAATGCCAAAATAACACGTCAAATTTTCTAAAAAAAAGTTGAAAGATCAATGTTGTGGGTGTATTGAGGTCCCAAAAAGTGCCAAGAATTTGGTTTCGGCAGATTCCG
This sequence comes from Fragaria x ananassa, assembly GCA_034370585.1. Classification (NCBI taxonomy): domain Eukaryota; kingdom Viridiplantae; phylum Streptophyta; class Magnoliopsida; order Rosales; family Rosaceae; genus Fragaria; species Fragaria x ananassa. Next base: position 16,970,516 of record CP139753.1, on the reverse strand, counting down.
AGAACGTTGATATGTTCGCAATCTCGTAAGATCGTGCGAAAATGCCAAAATAACACGTCAAATTTTCTCAAAAAAAGTTGAAAGACCAATGTTGTGGGTGTATGGAGGTCCCAAAAAGAGCAAAGAATTTGGTTTCGGCAGATTCCGAGAACGTTGATATGTTCGCAATCTCGTCAGATCGAGCGAAAATGCCAAAATTACACGTCAAATTTTCATAAAAAAAGTTGAAAGATCAATGTTGTGGGTGTATGAAGGTCCCAAAAAGAGCCAAGAATTTGGTTTCGGCAGATTCCTAGAACGTTGATTTGTTCGCAATCTCGTAAGATCGTGCGAAAATACCAATAACACGTCAAATTTTCTCAAAAAAAGTTGAAAGAATAATGTTGTGGGTGTATGGAGGTCCCAAAAAGAGCCAAGAATTTGGTTTCGGCTGATTCCGAGAAAGTTGATATGTTCGCAATCTCGTAAGATCGTGCGAAAATGCCAAAATAACACGTCAAATTTTCTCAAAAAATATTGAAAGATCAATGTTGTCGGTGTAAGGAGATCCCAAAAAGAGCCAACAATGTGGTTTCGGCAGATTCCGAGAAAGTTGATAGGTTCGCAATCTCGTAAGATCGTGCGAAAATGCCAAAATAACACGTAAATTTTCTCAAAAAAAGTTGAAAGATCAATGTTGTGGGTGTATGGAGGTCCCAAAAAGTTGCAAGAATTTGGTTTCGGCTGATTCGGAGAAAGTTGATATGTTCGCAATCTCGTAAGATCGTGCGAAAATGCCAAAATAACAAGTCAAATTTTCTCAAAAAATATTGAAAGATCAATGTTGTCGGTGTATGGAAATCCCAAAAAGAGCCAACAATTTGGTTTCGGCAGATTCCGAGAAAGTTGATATGTTCGCAATCTTGTAAGATCGTGCGAAAATGCCAAAATAACACGTCAAATTTTCTCAAAAAAAGTTGAAAGATCAATGTTGTGGGTGTATGGAGGTCCCAAAAAGTTGCAAGAATTTCGTTTCGGTAGATTCCGAAAACGTTAATATGTTAGCAATCTCGTAACATCGTGCGAAAATGCCAAAATAACACGTAAATTTTCTCAAAAAAAGTTGAAAGATCAATGTTGTGGGTGTATGGAGGTCCCAAGAAGAGCCAAGAATTTGGTTTCGGCAGATTCCGAGAAAGTTGATATGTTCGCAATCACGTAAGATCGTGCGAAAATGCCAAAATAACACGTCAAATTTTCTCAAAAAATATTGAAAGATCAATGTTGTCGGTGTATGGAGATCCCAAAAAGAGCCAACAATTTGGTTTCGGCAGATTCCGAGAAAGTTGATATGTTCGCAATCTCGTAAGATCGTGCGAAAATGCCAAAATAACACGTCAAATTTTCTCAAAAAAAGTTGAAAGATCAATGTTGTGGGTGTATGGAGGTCCCAAAAAGTTGCAAGAATTTGGTTTCGGTAGATTCCGAAAACGTTAATATGTTAGCAATCTCGTAACATCGTGCGAAAATGCCAAAATAACACGTAAATTTTCTCAAAAAAAGTTGAAAGATCAATGTTGTGGGTGTATGGAGGTCCCAAGAAGAGCCAAGAATTTGGTTTCGGCAGATTCCGAGAAAGTTGATATGTTCGCAATCACGTAAGATCGTGCGAAAATGCCAAAATAACACGTCAAATTTTCTCAAAAAATATTGAAAGATCAATGTTGTCGGTGGATGGAGATCCCAAAAAGAGCCAACAATTTGGTTTCGGCAGATTCCGAGAAAGTTGATATGTTCGCAATCTCGTAAGATAGTGCGAAAATGCCAAAATAACACGTCAAATTTTCTCAAAAAAAGTTGAAAGACCAATGTTGCGGGTGTATTGAGGTCCCAAAAAGAGCCAAGAATTTGGTTTCGGCAGATTCCGAGAACGTTGATATGTTCGCAATCTCGTAAGATCGTGCGAAAATATCAAAATAACACGTCAAATTTTCTCAAAAAAAGTTGAAAGATCAATGTTGTGGGTGTATGGAGGTCCCAAAAAGAGCCAAGAATTTGGTTTCGGCTGATTCCGAGAAAGTTGATATGTTCGCAATCTCGTAAGATCGTGCGAAAATGCCAAAATAACACGTCAAATTTTCTCAAAAAATATTTAAAGATCAATGTTGTCGGTGTATGGAGATCCCAAAAAGAGCCAACAATTTGGTATCGGCAGATTCCGAGAAAGTTGATATGTTCGCAATCTCGTAAAATCGTGCGAAAATGCCAAAATAACACGTCAAATTTTCTCAAAAAATATTGAAAGATCAATGTTGTCGGTGTATGGAGATCCCAAAAAGAGCCAACAATTTGGTTTCGGCAGATTCCGAGAAAGTTGATATGTTCGCAATCTCGTAAGATCGTGCGAAAATGCCAAAATAACACATCAAATTTTCTCAAAAAAAGTTGAAAGACCAATGTTGTGGGTGTATGGAGGTCCCAAAAAGAGCCAAGAATTTGGTTTCGGCAGATTCCGAGAAAGTTGATATGTTCGCAATCTCGTAACATCGTGCGAAAATGCCAAAATAACACGTCAAATTTTCTAAAAAAAAGTTGAAAGATCAATGTTGTGGGTGTATGGAGGTCCCAAAAAGAGCCAAGAATTTGGTTTCGGCAGATTCCGAGAACGTTAATATGTTAGCAATCTCGTAACATCGTGCGAAAATGCCAAAATAACACATAAATTTTCTCAAAAAAAGTTGAAAGATCAATGTTGTGGGTGTATGGAGGTCCCAAAAAGAGCCAAGAATTTGGTTTCGCCAGATTCCGAGAAAGTTGATATGTTCGCAATCTCGTAAGATAGTTCGGAAATGACAAAATAACACGTCAAATTTTCTCAAAAAAAGTTGAAAGATCAATGTTGTGGGTGTATGGAAGTCCCAAAAAGAGCCAACAATTTAGTTTCGGCAGATTCCGAGAACGTTGATATGTTCGCAATCTCGTAAGACCGTGCGAAAATACCAAAATAACACGTCAAATTTTCTCAAAAAAAGTTGAAAGATCAATGTTGTGGGTGTATGGAGGTCCCAAAAAGAGCCAAGAATTTGGTTTCGGCAGATTCCGAGAACGTTCATATGTTCGCAATCTCGTAAGATCGTGCGAAAATGCCAAAATAACACGTCAAATTTTCTCAAAAAAAGTTGAAAGATCAATGTTGTGGGTGTATGGAGGTCCCAAAAAGCGGCAAGAATTTGGTTTCGGTAGATTCCGAGAACGTTAATATGTTAGCAATCTCGTAAGATCGTGCGAAAATGCCAAAATAACACGTCAAATTTTCTAAAAAAAAAGTTGAAAAATCAATGTTGTGGGTGTATGGAGGTCCCAAAAAGAGCCAAGAATTTGGTTTCGGTAGATTCCGAGAACGTTAATATGTTAGCAATCTCGTATGACCGTGCGAAAATGCCAAAATAACACGTCAAATTTTCTAAAAAAAAGTTGAAAGATCAATGTTGTGGGTGTATGGAGGTCCCAAAAAGGTGGCAAGATTTCGAGAACGTTGATATGTTCGCAATCTCGTAAGATCGTGCGAAAATGCCAAAATAACACGTCAAATTATGTCAAAAAAAGTTGAAAGACCAATGTTGTGGGTGTATGGAGGTCCCAAAAAGAGCCAAGAATTTGGTTTCGGCAGATTCCGAGAACGTTGATATGTTCGCAATCTCGTAAGATCGTGCGAAAATGACAAAATAACACGTCAAATTTGCTCAAAAAAAGTTGAAAGACCAATGTTGTGGGTGTATGGAGGTCCCAAAAAGAGCCAAAAATTTGGTTTCGGCAGATTCCGAGAAAGTTGATATGTTCGCAATCTCGTAAGATCGTGCGAAAATGCCAAAATAACACGTCAAATTTTGTCAAAAAAAGTTGAAAGACCAATGTTGTGGGTGTATGGAGGTCCCAAAAAGAGCCAAGAATTTGGTTTCGGCAGATTTCGAGAACGTTTATATGTTCGCAATCTCGTAAGATCGTGCGAAAATGCCAAAATAACACGTCAAATTTTGTCAAAAAAAGTTGAAAGACCAATGTTGTGGGTGTATGGAGGTCCCAAAAAGAGCCAAGAATTTGGTTTCGGCAGATTCCGAGAACGTTGATATGTTCGCAATCTCGTAAGATCGTGCGAAAATGACAAAATAACACGTCAAATTTTCTCAAAAAAAGTTGAAAGACCAATGTTGTGGGTGTATGGAGGTCCCACAAAGAGCCAAGAATTTGGTTTCGGCAGATTCCGAGAACGTTGATTTGTTCGCAATCTCGTAAGATCGTGCGAAAATGCCAAATTAACACATCAAATTTTCTCAAAAAAAGTTGAAAGACCAATGTTGTGGGTGTATGGAGGTCCCAAAAACAGCCAAGAATTTGGTTTCGGCAGATTCCGAGAACGTTGATATGTTCGCAATCTCGAAAGATCGTGCGAAAATGCCAAAATAACACGTCAAATTTTCTAAAAAAAAGTTGAAAGATCAATGTTGTGGGTGTATGGAGGTCCCAAAAAGAGCCAAGAATATAGTTTCGGCAGATTCCGAGAACGTTGATATGTTCGCAATCTCGTAAGATCGTGCGAAAAAACCAAAATAACACGTCAAATTTTATAAAAAAAAGTTGAAAGATCAATGTTGTGGGTGTATGGAGGTCCCAAAAAGGTGGCAAGAATTTGGTTTCGGTAGATTCCGAGAACGTTAATATGTTAGCAATCTCGTAAGATCGTGCGAAAATGCCAAAATAACACGTCAAATTTTCTCAAAAAAAGTTAAAAGATCAATGTTGTGGGTGTATGGAGGTCCCACAAAGAGCCAAGAATTTGGTTTCGGCAGATTCTGAAAACGTTGATATGTTCGCAATCTCGTAAGATCTTGCGAAAATGCCAAAATAACACGTCAAATTTTCTCAAAAAGAGTTGAAAGACCAATGTTGTGGGTGTATGGAGGTCCCACAAAGAGCCAACAATTTGGTTTCGGCAGATTCTGAGAACGTTGATATGTTCGCAATCTCGTAACATCGTGCGAAAATGCCAAAATAACTTGTCAAATTTTCTAAAAAAAAGTTGAAAGATCAATGTTTTGGGTGTATGGAGGTCGCAAAAAGAGCCAAGAATTTGGTTTCGGCAGATTCCGAGAACGTTGATATGTTCGCAATCTCGTAAGATCGTGCGAAAATGCCAAAATAACACGTCAAATTTTCTCAAAAAAAGTTGAAAGACCAATGTTGTGGGTGTATGGAGGTCCCACAAAGAGCCAACAATTTGGTTTCGGCAGATTCCGAGAACGTTGATATGTTCGCAATCTCGTAAGATCGTGCGAAAATGCCAAAATAACACGTCAAATTTTCTCAAAAAAAGTTGAAAGATTAATGTTGTGGGTGTATGGAGGTCCCAAAAAGAGCCAAGAATTTGGTTTCGGCAGATTCTGAGAACGTTGATATGTTCGCAATCTCGTAAGATCGTGCGAAAATGCCAAAATAACACGTCAAATTTTCTCAAAAAAAGTTGAAAGACCAATGTTGTGGGTGTATGGAGGTCCCACAAAGAGCCAACAATTTGGTTTCGGCAGATTCTGAGAACGTTGATATGTTCGCAATCTCGTAACATCGTGCGAAAATGCCAAAATAACTTGTCAAATTTTCTAAAAAAAAGTTGAAAGATCAATGTTTTGGGTGTATGGAGGTCGCAAAAAGAGCCAAGAATTTGGTTTCGGCAGATTCCGAGAACGTTGATATGTTCGCAATCTCGTAAGATCGTGCGAAAATGCCAAAATAACACGTCAAATTTTCTCAAAAAAAGTTGAAAGACCAATGTTGTGGGTGTATGGAGGTCCCAAAAAGAGCCAAGAATTTGGTTTCGGCAGATTCCGAGAACGTTGATATGTTCGCAATCTCATAAGATCGTGTGAAAATGCCAAAATAACACGTCAAATTTTCTCAAAAAATGTTAAAAGATCAATGTTGTGGGTGTATGGAGGTCCCAAAAACAGCCAAGAATTTGGTTTCGGCAGATTCCGAGAACGTTGATTTGTTCGCAATCTCGTAAGATCGTGCGAAAATGCCAAAATAACACATCAAATTTTCTCAAACAAAGTTGAAAGACCAATATTGTGGGTGTATGGAGGTCCCAAAAAGAGCCAAGAATTTGGTTTCGGCAGATTCCGAGAACGTTGATATGTTCGCAATCTCGTAAGATCGTGCGAAAATGCCAAAATAACACGTCAAATTTTCTCAAAAAAAGTTGAAAGATTAATGTTGTGGGAGTATGGAGGTCCCAAAAAGAGCCAAAAATTTGGTTTCGGCAGATTCCGAGAAAGTTGATATGTTCGCAATCTCGTAAGATCGTGCGAAAATGCCAAAATAACACGTCAAATTTTCTCAAAAAAAGTTGAAAGACCAATGTTGTGGGTGTATGGAGGTCCCAAAAAGAGCCAAGAATTTGGTTTCGGCAGATTCCGAGAACGTTCATATGTTCGCAATCTCGTAAGATCGTGCGAAAATGCCAAAATAACACGTCAAATTTTCTCAAAAAAAGTTGAAAGATCAATGTTGTGGGTGTATGGAGGTCCCAAAAAGCGGCAAGAATTTGGTTTCGGTAGATTCCGAGAACGTTAATATGTTAGCAATCTCGTAAGATCGTGCGAAAATGCCAAAATAACACGTCAAATTTTCTAAAAAAAAAGTTGAAAAATCAATGTTGTGGGTGTATGGAGGTCCCAAAAAGAGCCAAGAATTTGGTTTCGGTAGATTCCGAGAACGTTAATATGTTAGCAATCTCGTATGACCGTGCGAAAATGCCAAAATAACACGTCAAATTTTCTAAAAAAAAGTTGAAAGATCAATGTTGTGGGTGTATGGAGGTCCCAAAAAGGTGGCAAGATTTCGAGAACGTTGATATGTTCGCAATCTCGTAAGATCGTGCGAAAATGCCAAAATAACACGTCAAATTTTGTCAAAAAAAGTTGAAAGACCAATGTTGTGGGTGTATGGAGGTCCCAAAAAGAGCCAAGAATTTGGTTTCGGCAGATTCCGAGAACGTTGATATGTTCGCAATCTCGTAAGATCGTGCGAAAATGACAAAATAACACGTCAAATTTTCTCAAAAAAAGTTGAAAGACCAATGTTGTGGGTGTATGGAGGTCCCAAAAAGAGCCAAAAATTTGGTTTCGGCAGATTCCGAGAAAGTTGATATGTTCGCAATCTCGTAAGATCGTGCGAAAATGCCAAAATAACACGTCAAATTTTGTCAAAAAAAGTTGAAAGACCAATGTTGTGGGTGTATGGAGGTCCCAAAAAGAGCCAAGAATTTGGTTTCGGCAGATTTCGAGAACGTTTATATGTTCGCAATCTCGTAAGATCGTGCGAAAATGCCAAAATAACACGTCAAATTTTGTCAAAAAAAGTTGAAAGACCAATGTTGTGGGTGTATGGAGGTCCCAAAAAGAGCCAAGAATTTGGTTTCGGCAGATTCCGAGAACGTTGATATGTTCGCAATCTCGTAAGATCGTGCGAAAATGACAAAGTAACACGTCAAATTTTCTCAAAAAAAGTTGAAAGACCAATGTTGTGGGTGTATGGAGGTCCCACAAAGAGCCAAGAATTTGGTTTCGGCAGATTCCGAGAACGTTGTTTTGTTCGCAATCTCGTAAGATCGTGCGAAAATGCCAAATTAACACATCAAATTTTCTCAAAAAAAGTTGAAAGACCAATGTTGTGGGTGTATGGAGGTCCCAAAAACAGCCAAGAATTTGGTTTCGGCAGATTCCGAGAACGTTGATATGTTCGCAATCTCGAAAGATCGTGCGAAAATGCCAAAATAACACGTCAAATTTTCTAAAAAAAAGTTGAAAGATCAATGTTGTGGGTGTATGGAGGTCCCAAAAAGAGCCAAGAATATAGTTTCGGCAGATTCCGAGAACGTTGATATGTTCGCAATCTCGTAAGATCGTGCGAAAAAACCAAAATAACACGTCAAATTTTATAAAAAAAAGTTGAAAGATCAATGTTGTGGGTGTATGGAGGTCCCAAAAAGGTGGCAAGAATTTGGTTTCGGTAGATTCCGAGAACGTTAATATGTTAGCAATCTCGTAAGATCGTGCGAAAATGCCAAAATAACACGTCAAATTTTCTCAAAAAAAGTTAAAAGATCAATGTTGTGGGTGTATGGAGGTCCCACAAAGAGCCAAGAATTTGGTTTCGGCAGATTCTGAAAACGTTGATATGTTCGCAATCTCGTAAGATCTTGCGAAAATGCCAAAATAACACGTCAAATTTTCTCAAAAAAAGTTGAAAGACCAATGTTGTGGGTGTATGGAGGTCCCACAAAGAGCCAACAATTTGGTTTCGGCAGATTCTGAGAACGTTGATATGTTCGCAATCTCGTAACATCGTGCGAAAATGCCAAAATAACTTGTCAAATTTTCTAAAAAAAAGTTGAAAGATCAATGTTTTGGGTGTATGGAGGTCGCAAAAAGAGCCAAGAATTTGGTTTCGGCAGATTCCGAGAACGTTGATATGTTCGCAATCTCGTAAGATCGTGCGAAAATGCCAAAATAACACGTCAAATTTTCTCAAAAAAAGTTGAAAGACCAATGTTGTGGGTGTATGGAGGTCCCACAAAGAGCCAACAATTTGGTTTCGGCAGATTCCGAGAACGTTGATATGTTCGCAATCTCGTAAGATCGTGCGAAAATGCCAAAATAACACGTCAAATTTTCTCAAAAAAAGTTGAAAGATTAATGTTGTGGGTGTATGGAGGTCCCAAAAAGAGCCAAGAATTTGGTTTCGGCAGATTCTGAGAACGTTGATATGTTCGCAATCTCGTAAGATCGTGCGAAAATGCCAAAATAACACGTCAAATTTTCTCAAAAAAAGTTGAAAGACCAATGTTGTGGGTGTATGGAGGTCCCACAAAGAGCCAACAATTTGGTTTCGGCAGATTCTGAGAACGTTGATATGTTCGCAATCTCGTAAGATCGTGCGAAAATGGCAAAATAACATGTCAAATTTTCTAAAAAAAAGTTGAAAGATCAATGTTTTGGGTGTATGGAGGTCCCAAAAAGAGCCAAGAATTTGGTTTCGGCAGATTCCGAGAACGTTGATATGTTCGCAATCTCATAAGATCGTGTGAAAATGCCAAAATAACACGTCAAATTTTCTCAAAAAATGTTAAAAGATCAATGTTGTGGGTGTATGGAGGTCCCAAAAACAGCCAAGAATTTGGTTTCGGCAGATTCCGAGAACGTTGATTTGTTCGCAATCTCGTAAGATCGTGCGAAAATGCCAAAATAACACATCAAATTTTCTCAAACAAAGTTGAAAGACCAATGTTGTGGGTGTATGGAGGTCCCAAAAAGAGCCAAGAATTTGGTTTCGGCAGATTCCGAGAACGTTGATATGTTCGCAATCTCGTAAGATCGTGCGAAAATGCCAAAATAACACGTCAAATTTTCTAAACAAAAGTTGAAAGATCAATGTTGTGGGTGTATGGAGGTCCCAAAAAGAGCCAAGAATATAGTTTCGGCAGATTCCGAGAACGTTGATATGTTCGCAATCTCGAAAGATCGTGCGAAAATACCAAAATAACACGTCAAATTTTCTAAAAAAAAGTTGAAAGATCAATGTTGTGGGTGTATGGAGGTCCCAAAAAGTGGCAAGAATTTGGTTTCGGTAGATTCCGAGAAGGTTAATATGTTAGCAATTTCGTAAGATCGTGCGAAAATGCCAAAATAACACGTCAAATTTTCTAAAAAAAAGTTGAAAGATCAATGTTGTGGGTGTATGGAGGTCCCAAAAAGAGCCAAGAATTTGGTTTCGGCAGATTCCGAAAACGTTGATATGTTCGCAATCTCGTAAGATCGTGCGAAAATGCGAAAATAACACGTCAAATTTTCTCAAAAAAAGTTAAAAGATCAATGTTGTGGGTGTATGGAGGTCCCAAAAACAGCCAAGAATTTGGTTTCGGCAGATTCCGAGAACGTTGATTAGTTCGCAATCTCGTAAGATCGTGCGAAAATGCCAAAATAACACATCAAATTTTCTCAAAAAAAGTTGAAATCCCAATGTTGTGGGTGTATGGAGGTCCCAAAAAGAGCCAAGAATTTGGTTTCGGCAGATTTCGAGAACGTTGATATGTTCGCAATCTCGTAAGATCGTGCGAAAATGCCAAAATAACACGTCAAATTTTGTCAAAAAAAGTTGAAAGACCAATGTTGTGGGTGTATGGAGGTCCCAAAAAGAGCCAAGAATTTGGTTTCGGCAGATTCCGAGAACGTTGATATGTTCGCAATCTCGTAAGATCGTGCGAAAATGACAAAATAACACGTCAAATTTTCTCAAAAAAAGTTGAAAGACCAATGTTGTGGGTGTATGGAGGTCCCACAAAGAGCCAACAATTTGGTTTCGGCAGATTCTGAGAACGTTGATATGTTCGCAATCTCGTAAGATCGTGCGAAAATGCCAAAATAACACGTCAAATTTTGTCAAAAAAAGTTGAAAGACCAATGTTGTGGGTGTATGGAGGTCCCAAAAAGAGCCAAGAATTTGGTTTCGGCAGATTCCGAGAACGTTGATATGTTCGCAATCTCGTAAGATCGTGCGAAAATGACAAAATAACACGTCAAATTTCTCAAAAAAAGTTGAAAGACCAATGTTGTGGGTGTATGGAGGTCCCACAAAGAGCCAACAATTTGGTTTCGGCAGATTCTGAGAACGTTGATATGTTCGCAATCTCGTAAGACCGTGCGAAAATGCCAAAATAACACGTCAAATTTTCTAAAAAAAAGTTGAAAGATCAATGTTGTGGGTGTATGGATGTCCCAAAAAGAGCGAAGAATTTGGTTTCGGCTGATTCCGAGAACGTTGATATGTTCGCAATCTAGTAAGATCGTGCGAAAATACCAAAATAACACGTCAAATTTTCTCAAAGAAAGTTGAAAGATCAATGTTGTGGGTGTATGGAGGTCCCTAAAAGAGCCAAGAATTTGGTTTCGGCAGATTCCGAGAACGTTGATATGTTCCTTCGCAATCTCGTAAGATCGTGCGAAAATGCCAAATTAACACTTCAAATTTTCTCAAAAAAAGTTGAAAGATCAATGTTGTGGGTGTATGGAGGTCCCAAAAAGAGCCAAGAATTTGGTTTCGGCAGATTCCGAGAACGTTGATATGTTCCTTCGCAATCTCGTAAGATCGTGCGAAAATGCCAAATTAACAATTCAAATTTTCTCAAAAAAAGTTGAAAGATCAATGTTGTGGGTGTATGGAGGTCCCAAAAACAGCCAAGAATTTGGTTTCGGCAGATTCCGAGAACGTTGATATGTTCGCAATCTCGTAAGATCGTGCGAAAATACCATAATAACACGTCAAATTTTCTCAAAAAAAGTTGAAAGATCAATGTTGTGGGTGTATGGAGGTCCCAAAAAGAGCCAAGAATTTGGTTTCGGCAGATTCCGAGAAAGTTGATATGTTGGGAGATCAATGTCGTTGGTGTATAGAGGTTCCATAAAGAAAAAAGAATTTGGTTTTGGCTGATTCTGAGAACGTTGATTCGTTCGCAAGCTTGTAAGATCTTGTTAAACTGCTAGTAAAACACACACAGTTTTCTCAAAAAATTGATGATATAAGTTGGGAGATCAATGTAGTTGATGTATAGAGGTTCCATAAAGAACAAAGAATTTGGTTTCAGCAGATTCTGAGAAAGTTGTTTCCTTCGCAATCTTGTAAGATCTTGTTAAACAGCTAGTAAAAGCTACACAGTTTTCTCAAAAAATTGATGAAATAAGTTGGGAGATCAATGTAGTTGGTGTATAGAGGTTCCATAAAGAAAAAAGAATTTGGTTTCGGCTGATTCTGAGAAAGTTGATTCGTTCGCAATCTTGTAAGATCTTGTTAAACTGCTAGTAAAACACACACAGTTTTGTGTTTTACTCGCAGTTTAACACGATCTTACAAGATTGCGAAGGAATAAACGTTCTCAGAATCTGCCGAAACCAAGTTATTGGTTCTTTTTGGGACCACAATACACCGACCAATATGATATCTCATCTTTTTCCGAGAAATGTGTTTTGGTTTTACTGGCAGTTTAACACGATCTTACAAGATTGCTAACTAATAAACGTTCTTAGAATCTGCCGAAATCAAATTCTTTGTTCTATTTGAGACCTCTACACACAATCCACAATGATCTATCAACTTTTTTTTTTCCGAGAAAAGTATTTGCGTTTTATTTATAGTTTAACACGATATTATAAGATTGCGAACGAATAAACGTTCTCAGAATCTGCCGAAACCAAATTCTTGGTTCTTTTTGGGACCTCACCACACCAACCACAATGATCTCCCATCCTTTTTCAATAAAACTGTTTGTGTTTTACTCGCAGTTTAACACGATCTTACAAGATTGCGAACGAATAAACGTTCTCAGAATCTGCCGAAACCAAGTTATTGGTTCTTTTTGGAACCACAATATACCGACCAATATGATATCTCATCTTTTTCCGAGAAATGTGTTTTGGTTTTACTGGTAGTTTAACACGATCTTACAAGATTGCTAACTAATAAACGTTCTTAGAATCTGCCGAAATCAAATTCTTTGTTCTATTTGAGACCTCTACACACAATCCACAATGATCTATCACCTTTTTTTTTTTCGAGAAAAGTATTTGCGTTTTATTTATAGTTTAACACGATCTTACAAGATTGCGAACGAATAAAGGTTCTCAGAATCTGCCGAAACCAAATTCTTGGTAATTTTTGGGACATCACCACACCAACCACAATGATCTCCCATATTCTTCCAATAAAACTGTTTGTGTTTTACTCGCAGTTTAACACGATCCTACAAGATTGCGAACGAATAAACTTTCTCAGAATCTGCCGAAACCAAAATCTTTGTTCTATTTGAGACCTCTACACACAAACCACAATGATCTACAAACTTTTCTTTTGTTTTTCAAGAAAATATTTTCTTTTTACTGATAGTTTAACACGATGTAACAAGATTGCGAACGAATAAACGTTCTCAGAATCTGCCGAAACAAAATTCTTGGTTCTTTTTGGGACCTCACCACACCAACCACAATGATCTCCCATCTTTTTTCAATAAAACAGTTTGTGTTTTACTCGCAGTTTAACACGATCTTACAAGATTGCGAACGAATAAACGTTCTCAGAATTTTCTGAAACCATGTTTTTGGTTCTTTTTGGGACCACAATACACCGACCACAAAGATCTAACATCTTTTACCGAGAAAAGTGTTTGCGTTTTACTGGCAGTTTAACACGATCTTACAAGATTGCGAACGAATAAACGTTCTCCGAATCTGCCAAAACCAAGTTGTTGGTTCTTTTTGGGACCACAATACACCGACCAATATGATATCCCATCTTTTTCCGAGAAATGTGTTTGGGTTTTACAGGCAGTTTAACACGATCTTAACAGATTGCGAACGAATAAACGTTCTCAGAATCTGCCGAAATCAAATTCTTTGTTTTCTTTGAGACCTCTACACACAAACCACAATGATCTATCAACTTTTCTTTTACTCTTTCGAGATAAGTATTTGCTTTTTACTGATAGTTTAACATGATATTACAAGATTGCGAACGAATAAACGTTCTCTGAATCCGCCGAAACCAAATTCTTGCTTCTTTTTGGGACCTCACCACACCAATCACAATGATCTCCATCTTTTTTCAATAAAACTGTTTGTGTTTTACTCGCAGTTTAACACGATCTTACAAGATTTCGAACGAATAAACGTTCTCAGAATCTGCCGAAACCAAGTTCTTCGTACTTTTTGGGACCACAATACACCGACCACAAAGATCTCGAATCTTTTTCCGAGAAAAGTGTTTGCGTTTTACTGGCAGTTTAACACGATCTTACAAGATTGCGAAGGAATAAACGTTCTCAGAATCTGCCGAAACCAAGTTATTGGTTCTTTTTGGGACCACAATACACCAACCAATATGATATCTCATCTTTTTCCGAGAAATGTGTTTTGGTTTTACTGGCAGTTTAACACGATCTTACAAGATTGCTAACTAATAAACGTTCTTAGAATCTGCCGAAATCAAATTCTTTGTTCTATTTGAGACCTCTACACACAATCCACAATGATCTATCAACTTTTTTTTTTTCCGAGAAAAGTATTTGCGTTTTATTTATAGTTTAACACGATATTATAAGATTGCGAACGAATAAACGTTCTCAGAATCTGCCGAAACCAAATTCTTGGTTCTTTTTGGGACCTCACCACACCAACCACAATGATCTCCCATCCTTTTTCAATAAAACTGTTTGTGTTTTACTCGCAGTTTAACACGATCTTACAAGATTGCGAACGAATAAACGTTCTCAGAATCTGCCGAAACCAAGTTATTGGTTCTTTTTGGGACCACAATATACCGACCAATATGATATCTCATCTTTTTCCGAGAAATGTGTTTTGGTTTTACTGGTAGTTTAACACGATCTTACAAGATTGCTAACTAATAAACGTTCTTAGAATCTGCCGAAATCAAATTCTTTGTTCTATTTGAGACCTCTACACACAATCCACAATGATCTATCACCTTTTTTTTTTCGAGAAAAGTATTTGCGTTTTATTTATAGTTTAACACGATCTTACAAGATTGCGAACGAATAAAGGTTCTCAGAATCTGCCGAAACCAAATTCTTGGTAATTTTTGGGACATCACCACACCAACCACAATGATCTCCCATATTCTTCCAATAAAATTGTTTGTGTTTTACTCGCAGTTTAACACGATCCTACAAGATTGCGAACGAATAAACTTTCTCAGAATCTGCCGAAACCAAATTCTTTGTTTTATTTGAGACCTCTACACACAAACCACAATGATCTACAAACTTTTCTTTTGTTTTTCAAGAAAATATTTTCTTTTTACTGATAGTTTAACACGATGTAACAAGATTGCGAACGAATAAACGTTCTCAGAATCTGCCGAAACAAAATTCTTGGTTCTTTTTGGGACCTCACCACACCAACCACAATGATCTCCCATCTTTTTTTAATAAAACAGTTTGTGTTTTACTCGCAGTTTAACACGATCTTACAAGATTGCGAACGAAGAAACGTTCTCCGAATCTGCCAAAACCAAGTTGTTGGTTCTTTTTGGGACCACAATACACCGACCAATATGATATCCCATCTTTTTCCGAGTAATGTGTTTGGGTTTTACTGGCAGTTTAACATGATCTTACAAGATTGCGAACGAATAAACGTTCTCAGAATCTGCCGAAATCAAATTCTTTGTTCTATTTGAGACCTCGACACACAAACCATAATGATCTATCAACTTTTCTTTTTCTCTTTCGAGATAAGTATTTGCTTTTTACTGATAGTTTAACACGATATTACAAGATTGCGAACGAATTAACGTTCTCAGAATCCGCCGAAACCAAATTCTTGCTTCTTTTTGGGACCTCACCACACCAATCACAATGATCTCCCATCTTTTTTCAATAAAACTGTTTGTGTTTTACTCGCAGTTTAACACGATCTTACAAGATTGCGAACGAATAAACGTTCTCAGAATCTACCGAAACCAAGTTCTTCGTACTTTTTGGGACCACAATACACCGACCAAAAAGATCTCACATCTTTTTCCGAGAAAAGTGTTTGCGTTTTACTGGCAGTTTAACACGATCTTACAAGATTGCGAACGAATAAACGTTCTCAGAATTTGCCGGAACCAAGTTATTGGTTCTTTTTGGGACCACAATACACCGACCAATATGATATCTCATCTTTTTCCGAGAAATGTGTTTTGGTTTTACTGGCAGTTTAACACGATCTTACAAGATTGCTAACTAATAAATGTTCTTAGAATCTGCCGAAATCAATTTCTTTGTTCTATTTGAGACCTCTACACACAATCCACAATGATCTATCAACTTTTTTTTTTCGAGAAAAGTATTTGAGTTTTATTTATAGTTTAACACGATCTTAAAAGATTGCGAACGAATAAAGGTTCTCAGAATCTGCCGAAACCAAATTCTTGGTTATTTTTGGGACCTCACCACACCAACCACAATGATCTCCCATATTCTTCCAATAAAACTGTTTGTGTTTTACTTGCAGTTTAACACGATCTTATAAGATTGCGAACGAATAAACTTTCTCAGAATCTGCCGAAACCAAATTCTTTGTTCTATTTGAGACCTCTACACACAAACCACAATGATCTATCAACTTTTCTTTTGTTTTTCAAGAAAATATTTGCTTTTTACTGATAGTTTAACACGATCTAACAAGATTGCGAACGAATAAACGTTCTCAGAATCTGCCGAAACCAAATTCTTGGTTATTTCTGGGACCTCACCACACCAACCACAATGATCTCCCATCTTTTTTTAATAAAACAGTTTGTATTTTACTCGCAGTTTAACACGATCTTACAAGATTGCGAACGAATAAACGTTCTCAGAATTTTCTGAAACCATGTTTTTGGTTCTTTTTGGGACCACAATACACCGACCACAAAGATCTAACATCTTTTACCGAGAAAAGTGTTTGCGTTTTACTGTCATTTTAACACGATCTTACAAGATTGCGAACGAATAAACGTTCTCCGAATCTGCCAAAACCAAGTTCTTGGTTCTTTTTGGGACCACAATACACCGACCAATATGATATCCCATCTTTTTCCGAGTAATGTGTTTGGGTTTTACTGGCAGTTTAACATGATCTTACAAGATTGCGAACGAATAAACGTTCTCAGAATCTGCCGAAATCAAATTCTTTGTTCTATTTGAGATCTCTACACAGAAACCACAATGATCTATCATCTTTTTTTTTTCGAGAAAAGTATTTGCGTTTTACTGATAGTTTAACACGATCTTATATGATTACGAACGAATAAACGTTCTTAGAATATGCCGAAACCAAATTCTTGGTTCTTTTTGGGACCTCACCACACCAACCACAATGATCTCCCATCTTTTTTCAATAAAACAGTTTGTGTTTTACTCGCAGTTTAACACTATCTTACAAGATTGCGAACGAATAAACGTTCTCAGAATCTGCCGAAACCAAATTCGTTGTTCTATTTGAGACCTCTACATACAAACCACAATGATCTATACTCTTTTCGTTTTTCTTTCGAGAAAAGTATTTGCTTTTTACTGATAGTTTAACACGATCTTACAAGATTTCAAATGAATAAACTTTCTCAGACTCTGCCGAAACCAAATTCTTTGTTCTATTTGAGACCTCTACACACAAACCACAATGATCTATCAACTTTTCTTTTTCTCTTTCGAGATAAGTATTTGCTTTTTACTGATAGTTTAACACGATATTACAAGATTGCGAACGAATAAACGTTCTCAGAATCCGCCGAAACCAAATTCTTGCTTCTTTTTGGACCTCACCACACCAATTTGTTTCCTTAACATCTTTTCCATGTCGATCAATAACATCAAAAAAAAAAAAAAATCACAAATAGCCGCCATTGTCTCCTATCGTTACTATACTGAAGAAACAACGGTGCCATAGTGAACTGGTCTCTGTTTTGCTACAGCTGCAAGACTGTCATGTGAAATGAATAATGTTAAGATTACAGTGGAGTTGTAAAACAAATTAAGGAAGAAAGAATGAACATGTATAACATGAAAGTGATAGCATATTACATTTTATGATTTTATAGTATGCCACTTATGCCTCCCTATCACTATACAAATTCAAAGAATTGAATTCATATCATTGAAAACATGGGTGATGCTCACGTACACTTACTGTCACGAGATTAAAAAAAATCTCAAAAAAAAAAAATTAAGAAACTTCACATCAGGGGAAATGAAAAAATAACTGAATATGAAGCGATAAGAAGATGCATTCACTGGGAGGAAACCGTAACATATGAGACAATACTATCATCAAAATAAGCTTACAACGTGAGCTAATTGTGCACCTATCCTCTAACAATCATGAGAGGCACATCCTTATACAGGTAGCCTGTATAAGTATAAAGTTCTGCCACTTTCCTTTTATCATTTAGTGTACAAGTTTCCAAACTTGTTTGCTTAGTTTTCAGAAGAAACATATTTTATAGGAGAAATGATCAAGGGACAAGGAAAACAAGAAGTTCTCAGAACCTTTTCAAAACAAGAACACTTGCTGAAGCTTTCCAACTTAGTAAGGCTTGGGAGTTGATTTCTAAACTCTAAGGTGATACTAGTGCCCGGCATGCAAACAGCTTATTAAACCAAAAACATTTAACAAAATTACAGATAATGCCAGAAGAGGAAGAGATACAAAATCTATGAAACACACCTCATTTTTAGTAAGTGGATGCAGCATTGGAATGAAAAAATGTGACAACCTGCAGACAGTCATTATTCAACCCAGGTTCAAGTGAAATAAAAAAAATGAGGCAAAAGATTTTATATTTTTAAAGAGAGAGCTTAAGTTATTTGAAAACCTTTTATTTACTTTCATACAAATGTTTACCAGTGCCAATCAGATCAAACGATGGTGCTGTCTGTTGAGTCAATTGTTGCAGCACCTTGTATATTACAGAACATAGTATTACAAACATAGTATGATTATAGTAAAATTCGAGATTAAAACTCATTATCATGATAGGAAATATGATACCCACCAACATCAAAAGGTTTTCTCTTCCTTATGGAGGATCAGATATAATGTGAAGCAAATCTGAATTTGACGACCCTAAGGCCCTTATAAGAACAGGAATATTGCGATCAAAAGCCTGCATCATTCAAAACGTACGCAAAAGAAATCAGCATTAATTACATATTTGCATTTCATAAATCATTCTAAGAGAGAAGAGGTTACCATCATTCCAATTTCTATTATTGTCTTCCTGGAAAAAAGAACCACTGCAGCCATGGTTTGTAGACCTCAAGTCTTTTTCTGTGCCACGGCAAACATGTAACTTGTAGCAGACATATACAATTCTGAGGTGGCAATGCTTATAAGATAAACCGACAATGCTTTAATATCGGAGGCAACAATTAGGGACCAATTCAGAGGCAACAATTAGGGACCAATTTTGAGGCAACAATGCTTATAAGATAAACCGACAATGCTTTAATATCAGAGGCAACACTTAGAGACCAATTCAGAGGCAACAATGCTTTAAACTCAGAGGCAACAATGGTTATAAGATGAACCACAATGCTTTAATATGAGAGGCAACAATGCTTATAACATAAACGGACAATGATTTAATGTAAGAGGCAACAACTAGGGGCCAATTCCGCAACAATTAGGGACCAATTCTGAGGCAACGATGCTTTAATCCGAGGCAACAGTTAGGGACCAATTCCGACAAAACAACCCTTATTTCGATGGCAACCTTGTAACAATAATTAAGGGACAGATGAAGGAAGAAACTCGAGGCAGGACAACATGAAACCCAACAATATTTTGAATTGACCTTACCGAGACAAATCGAGATCATAGCACTGATTGATGATCAAACGGCCGCGAATACATCTGAAATTGAATCAACGAAAACCAGAATAGATAACCTACACGGCCAAACAATTCTCTTTTTGAATTTCAAAATCCCACCGCCTCAAGCCTTTGGTTCTTATCTCGTTACCTTTCAAAATTCAAGAATGAGAGCTTCTTCTACATATTTGAAACGTAAAGGTGACGGCTTGGCTTAGCGGTGTCTATACTCTGTTAACTTTTTTTTTTTGGAGATTCTGTTAACTTCCTTTCTTGTTAACGTTTCCTCGTTCTTCCTTTCAACAAAAAAAATGTTATTACAATCGTTCTCGTATGTTTTTTTTTATCAGATAAACAGATTAAATATTAAAACTTGGTGAGTCAAACTTACAACCTCTTACTTATTAAAATGAGAGACTATGCCATTCGACCAAATAATATTGTTCTCATATGTTATACCCATTTTAGTGACCCAAATATTCAAAATCCTTCTATTCCTTTCACAAAAATAAAGCTTGGAAATATATATATATATATATATATATATATATATATATATATATATATGCATATGCTTGAAATTATTTGACTATCAATTACATAGAACAAAGCTTGTTGAAATTATTGCAGTGACCTACCTAATAACTGTATGCTATTTCACATAAAATTTATAGATAATGCAGGGCATACAATACAAATCTTGCACTCCTAATCCAAACAACAAGAAGAGATTATTGATTTTTGTCCCGGAATTGTGTATCCTTTTTAGTTTTCCATTGACCAGTTGCTAAGCTTCAGAGCCACTCATCAGCTGAACTGCTGAGGAATATGATTTCTGAACTTGAAGTAGGCTGTTGGCAATTGATTGCTTCCATAGAACTTCCGGGAAGGAACTGGAGAAATTTTGGGATCGGGGGTATCCCAACATCTAAAGCTCCTTCGAGAATTTGAACAACCCGCCTCATTGTTGGCCTATCCTTCTCCTCATCTTGAATACACCAACATGCAACTTTGCATGCTCTAATGAGTTCATCTTTGTCAGCATTACCTTCCAACCTGTAATCAACCAAGGTAAGAACATCTTGTCCTTTAGTTACTACATTTGCAACCCGGTTAGGAATGTAGCTTTCTAATCCATCATTTAACCCTTCAGTGTTTCTCCTTCCAGATATAACCTCAAAGAGCAACTTTCCATAGCTGAAGACATCGGCTTTTGGTGTGATGGCTTCACCTGTAAACCACTCTGGTGCTAGATATCCAACAGTTCCTCTCACAGTTGTCATAACTCGACTATGGTGTCTGCCAATCAGTTTCGCAAGACCAAAATCTGCAACTTTTGGACTATATTCTTCATCCAACAAAATGTTCTCTGGCTTAATGTCACAGTGTATTATACAATCTCTACAGTCCTCATGGAGGTAAGCCAATCCTCTTGCAATGCCTATGGCTATATGATATCTTGCTTTCCAATCTAAGATTAGTGGATGCTTTTGAAATAGAACAGATTGTAGAGAGCCATTTGCCACATAGTCATAAACCAAGAGTCTTCTTGTATAATCTGCACAAAACCCACGGAGGCGAAGAAGATTAATGTGCTGGATTGTACCAAGAGTTCTCACTTCAGCCTGAAATTGCTTTTCAACATGCCACAGACTCTTTAGTTGTTTCACTGCAATGGGAGTTGAGTCAGGCAATATTCCCTTAAAAACAGAACCGAAAGCTCCTTCTCCAATTTTCTCTGAGAAGTTTTCTGTTGCTTTTCTTAAATCTCTGTAGTTGAAGAGCACTAGAGACTGCTCAAAAGACTCCAATGCTCCAGTAGACTTTCTCCGTCTGACAACTACCAGCGCAATGCTAAAGATAGTAAAGATGCCTGCAAGTACTCCAACCACAATCCAAGTAGTCATTCTCTTCTCAGATGCTGCTACTCGTAGATACCAAACTTTTCCTATCATTCCCTCAGATGATAGTTGCGTTACATTAAACAGATCACCCCCCCAAATCAGACACTGATTATCATAAGCAAAAGCAGTGCACGAGCAATTTCTCAAGCAAGCTAATCTACATTTTCCGATGTTATCAACTGCCAATGAGTCCGGACTCTTCGGGTAAGTAACATTCTCCATCACCAGGAATGCGGAATTTCCTTCATCACTGCAATGGAAAGACGTCTTTCTCCCACAGCCATTTGAGTGATCTTCTAATTCCCAGTCTTTAGGAAATTTGGGTCTGAATCCTTTTAGACAGCCGCACCGAGGAAGATTAAGCGGGTTGCATATACTAAAAGCACCACAGGGAGCATAAACATCACATTGTTTGGTTGGTTGCATCCATAGCAAGTTCCATTGCAGGGTGCCCTTCTCCAAGACAAAGAACTTTATTTGACCAGTGGTTTCTATCATGTACCTAATAAAGGTATGCTCAAAGGTATCAGGATAGGCAGAAGCACGAACTGCATAAGTAAGGTAGCTTCCAGTCTCATTTACAACAAATGAGAAAATTGAGGGAACATACTTTTCTTCTACGTTTTGAATGTGGCTGAAAGTTTTCCCCGTCCAATCACCGCTAGTCCAGTATGTTTCAGAACTATTCCATAATAGCCGAAGACTTGTTTGTTCTAGCTCAAAAGAAAAGGGACCAGGTGCTGGATATTGTGGGTTTCTCCAGGGAGTAACACTACGGATTTTCTTCGTGAGCTTGTTATATCCAAGCCTCGCACCTGGCAGCCAAGTATCAGTTGGATGATCAAAACTCTGCCATAGTACTGAAGATGCATCTCTTATGACAAAGTTGCCATTGTCCAGAAGCATGGCTATTGTAGAATTTGTAGCTTGTGGCGTTGAATTCGCTGACCATATTGCCACGGTTGAGGGGCTGTTTAAGGTCAAGTTTCCATTTTTAAGGAGCACAAGGGACGAGGAAGTTGGATCAATAATTGGTTGGTTTCGGTTTGCCACCCAAACAACTGTCTGTTGGGGTAGATTTTTGTACCAGATGCCTACGTAATAGTGTTGAGAGTTACCTGGTGTGAAGAAACCAAGTTCAAAAATGCCACCAGGAGAGGTGATCTTCTGGTCCGCATTGAGAGATTGGCCTGGTAACAAAATCTCAATAGCCTTGAGAGTACAAGCAGTGTAAGATAACAAGAGTAGCACAGACTGGGAAATCAAGTGGTTTCTGATACTAGTTTTCATTGTGTTCAAGGTGTTTGATGTGTTTATCAAATGTCTAACTTGGTCTGTTATGGATCCAAACATGTCATTAATATAAACAATGGCAAACGGTCATACTTGCTGTATGTATGTGCAATTTTCCACACTTAGAGGATACAATATAAACTGGTCAAGTCAAATTTTCTCTGAACATGAAAGTCATCCCTAGCTTACCATGTTTTATTAGTTTATTTGTGTTTGATTTTACATGGAAAGCAAATGTTGTGATAACTGCAAGAAAAAAAAATCATTTTTGTTATAGAAAACCAAAAGATGATGACATTATTCTAGAAAACTAAATAGTCAGTGTCAATCTCTCATCGACATTCCCATATCAGTGTTGGAGGGACTGATATAAGAGCATGAGAATGGAATAATATAACTAGACAGACAATATAAAAGAGAAAAAATTGAACAATAGAGATTTGAGGAAATTATGGACCAAAATTTGATTTTTGGGCTAGAAACATGACAAGAAATCACTTTTGCAAGACCAACACTATGAATTAGAAGAACAAATTGTGTATACAAAAGGTAAGTATCAACCAACAAACTTCCTTCCGACTCAATGATTGAATGGGATCAAGCTTTGATCCTATTGTGAAATAGAAAAAAAAATGCAAGCAGTTAAATGCAGATCAAGATTCAAAACAAGAATTTAATAAAATTTTAATCAGGGGTCAGGACTCATCCAAGACTTCTGTGCTTCACCTTCTGGTTAAACTTGAAGCAACAACAACAAATAGCTACAGACAACAGATTCTGGTGCTAAATAGCCTTCTGTTCCTCGCATGGTAGTAAGAATTCGGCTATCCTTTCCGCAGATAAGTTTGGCAAGACCGAAATCTCCCAGTTTTGGGCATCCAACAAAAAGTTATCAGTCTTAATGCGACAGTGATTCTTTGCGCATGCAGGTAAGCCAATCCTCTGGCACTTCCTAATGCAATAGGATATCTTGTTTCCAATCTATGACTAGTTGATTCATTTGGAGCATCAGAGATTGCAAAGAACCTTGGGGCATCTAATCATAGAGACTAGAAAGTCTTTTAACATCGCAAAATCTAAGTCCATTCGGTGTAGTGTTTCCCCCAGACATATATCTTGATCCAACCACCAATTCCGACAATAAGCCTAATGTTCTAGGAGAAACAGAGTAAAATGTAGCAATGTAGCAATGTAGCTCCCATTGGCATTTGAAACAAAATTGAGACGTGCAATATGGCCATCATCCATTCCATTTGTGGGAAAAGGCTGAAAATCTTCCCCATCCAACATCCACTGGTCCATTAAGTTTCTGAACTAATCAAAAATAACCCAAACAAAAGCTTGATCCATTTAGCCCTAGCTCAAAACGGACCAGGGGATGAATTTTGTTGGTTTCTCCAGGGAGTAAGATTTTCTTAGCTAGTAAGCTTGTTGTATCCACAATTTGTGTAGCCTAGTATCTGTTAAATCTTCAATACTCTACCATAGAAAAGCAGATGAATCAAATGTATACTTTCCAAGTTAAAACAAAGTTAACCATTGTCAAAATGCATTTCTATGGTGGAATTAGAAACTATTAACATGGCTCAATGGACCAAATTGGAGATTTGGACAGGTCTAGTAAAGTTGTGTTTCCATTTCGGAAGGCCTAGTTTATGTTGGCCACCCAAACTACTGCTGGACTGGGTAGATGCTGGACTGGGTAGAATTTTATACCAAATGCCAATGTAATAGTCTAGAGAGTCACCTGTTCAAAAATACCACCAGGAGAGATGGTCAGCCAGTCCTCATAAGAGATTGACCTGGTAAGAGAGTCTCAGTGGCAATGCAGATATAAGCTTTCCAGGAAACAGATAACAGAATCACTGCTACTAATTTTAATAACACCCAAAACCAAGAAAATAATTGTTCTACAGTTCTGGTTGCATCAAGCATAAGGGCCTACTTCCATATCTAATTCAGTCAGTCGAATGCAAAATGCAGTTCAATTCCAGTGCTACCAAGTGCTTCAAATTCAGGGTTGCATATATCTCCAAATACAAGAATTAACAATTTGCCCCTATGAACTCATTTGATCATATTCAGTGTCAACCAACAATCTGTAAAAGTAGATTAAAGGTTCTCTGGGTTCTTTATTGAATATCAGCCTAAAAGATAATCCAAAAATGGAGCACTATTTTAAAAAAGAGATTCAAATTGGAGATATGCAAGAAGGTAAACAAACGAAAAAGAGAAAAAGAAACCCAGAAAATGGGCGGCAGAAGCAACAAGAAAGAAAGAAAGAAGAATATGAATCAGAAAGAACGTAGCGAAGAGTATTTGATTTTAATGATCACAGGAATCATCCATCACTCTCGTAATACTTTCATCATCTTCATCTAACAAAACAAACAGAAGCTCAGAGAGAGAGAGACCGACCTTATATATAGGCAAACTGGTCCAAACCCTAGAGGTCACTCTCGTCATTTCACCAGCCAATTCTTTTTTCTTTTGTCTTTTTGTGAAATCGGAGATCGAATCTGAATTGTGGAATTTGGGTGATGTCTCTCCGAGCCTTGAAAGAAAGCCTGAAACCCTGCCAGAACTCATCACTCCGGGCCTCCACCCAAACACAGTCCCTAGAAAGCCCCCCAAGTCGTCTCTGGCTCAGCAGCTCCTCAGGCTGCAGGACCCTATGAGCCCTTGCTCCTGTCCTCCCCCGGTGAACTTCCTGTAATCCAGGTGTTAGCCCTTGCAGGTTGCTTCAACATCAGAGAGTGGGAGTAAAGTTTCTTTACAGAATATACGAGAACAACCATGGAGGGGTTCTTGGAGATGATATGTAAGTCTATCCTGCTGAAATTATATTTCAAATTGCTTTACAAGATTGATTTATCTTTGTATTTTTTCATACCAATCACATTTGCATATTAATTTGAGCCTTTCCTTCCTTTCATCGCTAGGGTAGATTTTAGTGAAGAACCGGAATCAATAGTTCTGAACACGTGGCTCCAACGGATTATACTATGCATTATTCAAACCCATCGATGAAGCACATGTTCCCATGATGTTCCTTAACAACCTTAGCCAGAACTAATAGGGAAACTTTCTCACCTAGGAATGAAAGAAAGTTTAGGGTAAAGTGTGAATGAAAGTTCTTGGGTGGTCGTATAAGTAGAATTTCTCTACCAGGTATATGTATTGTAGGTAATGCATTCATGTCATATCTCTAGATATTTACAATCCTTTACCATAATTTTGTAGCGGGAAGGTTTCATATTTTCTCTTACTCATGCAATAGGGGACTAGGCAAAACCATTCAAACAATTGCGTTCTTGGCTGCTGTGTTTGGGAAAGGTGGCGATCACATTGATTCCACAATTTCAAAGAAAAGTGACATAGCAGAGCGAAACCCTGTTCTCATAGTTTGCCCCAGTTCAGTTATTCACAACTGGGAGAGCGAATTTTCTAAGTGGTCTAACTTTAGTGTTGCTGTTTACCATGGTGCAAATCGTGATTTGATTTATGATAAACTCAAAGCTCGCGGAGTTGAGATACTTATCACGAGCTTTGACACATACAGAATTTGTGGAAGCCAGTTATCAGGTGTTAATTGGGAGATTGTTGTTGTGGATGAGGCACACCGTCTTAAGAATAAAAAATCAAAGCTCTACCTGGCATGTCTAGAATTTAAAACCTTTAAACGAATTGGTCTCACTGGAACTATGATGCAGAACAAAATCATGGATTTGTTTAATCTCTTTGACTGGGTTGCACCTGGATCCTTGGGAACACGGGAGCATTTTCGGGAGTTTTATGATGAACCTCTCAAACATGGCCAAAGATCAACTGCTCCGGAAAGATTTTTCCGCATTGCTGATGAGCGAAAACAGCATCTAGTGGTGGTTCTTAATAAATATATGTTGAGGAGAACAAAAGAGGAAACTATTGGTCATCTTATGATGGGGAAGGAAGATAATGTCATCTTTTGTTCCATGAGCGAATTGCAAAAGCGGGTGTATAGGCGAATGTTGCAGCTACCAGACATCCAATGCCTGATAAATAAGGACCTTCCATGTAGTTGTGGATCTCCTCTTTCCCAAGTTGAGTGCTGCAAAAGGACTGTACCAGATGGAAAATTTTGGCCATACCTTCATAGGGATAACCCTGATGGTTGTGATTCATGCCCCTTTTGTATTGTCCTTCCTTGCCTTGTCAAGCTCCAACAGGTAAATGAGATTTCCCTTACTTAACCTACTATTTTTCACTCTTTTATCAGGAAGACATAGTTCATTTTGTGTGGAAGTGTTTTGATCCTTGTAATTTGTATCATTAAAGCTATGGTTTCCTCAAGGAAGGGGCGGGGCATGAAGCTTTTGTCTCCTCATGAGTTAGGGGTCGAGCTAAGGTGGAGAGGCAAGGCTTTCTATACTTTTGGTCTGCATTGATCAAATGTGAGAGAAAAAAACAGTGTCAGAAAATAGAATATCTGTGAATAAATGAATCACCTGAAAATATGTTGTTTTCAGCTCGGTCATGTGGTGTTCTGTTCTTTTCTTGTTTTCCTAGACTCTTAATTTCTTTTTCTTCTTTTTTTGGCATTTTCTATGTGGAAGAGATTAACTTTGTCCCACCTTTTTTCTTGATCAAACTGTTAAGAACAATAAAAACCCTTGTTATTTGCTTTCCTAGTTATGACATGAGTCATCAAACATTTGGTGACTTTTGCATGTGTTTGCTGAGTTGGCATCAGGCCATGTATTATAAGCATAAGAACCTTTACAGTACGTGCTTACATGTATTAAGTTAGGATGATTGTTTGAGTGAGACATTGAGTTTGCATTTTATAAACCATGCATGATATTTGTAGATTGATTGATGCCTAATTGTTCACACAAATTTCTGTCACAATGTTTTATAATTTTATGAAGTGTGTTTGGGAATGTTTAGATAAGTAATCACTTGGAGCTTATTAAGCTTAATCCAAAGGATGACCCAGAAAAGCAAAAGAAAGATGCAGAGTTTGCATCCGCTGTTTTTGGCCCAGCTATTGATCTGGTGGGAGGCAACACTCAAAACGAGAGTTTTATGGGCTTGAGTGATGTTAAACAGTGTGGGAAAATGCGAGCACTTGAAAAGTTTATGTTCTCATGGATGGCACAGGGTGATAAAGTCCTTTTGTTCAGTTACTCTGTCAGGTGAATGTGATCACTTGGCTCCATATTTATTTTTCTTAAATTTCCCAGTGCATGCCTTTCATCTATAGGTCGGCCTTTGGATCTTGTTAGTTGCTGAACTGAATTAACTAGAATCTCTTCTTCCAGGATGCTGGACATACTGGAAAAATTTCTAATACGCAAAGGTTATTGCTTCTCAAGACTTGATGGTTCTACACCTACCAACTTGTCTCTTGTTGACAACTTTAATTCAAGTCCAAGCAAACAGGTATAATTTAATCAAATGTCAGAGAAGTCTATTTAAGTTCCTATTTGACAGGTATCTATTGTTTTAGGTGTTCCTTATATCAACTCGAGCCGGTGGGCTTGGACTGAATCTTGTCAGTGCAAATCGTGTTGTAATATTTGATCCAAGTTGGAATCCTGCCCAAGATTTACAGGCCCAAGACAGGTCATTTTGGTTTGGGCAGAAATGGCATGTTGTGGTTTTCCGCCTACTTTCTGCTGGTTCCCTTGATGAACTTGTTTATTCATGTCAGGTGTACAAACTGCAGCTATCAAACATTGCTATTTCTGGAAAAATGGAGAAAAGATATTTTGAAGGTGTCCAGGTACGGTAAATCTGTGTTTTTCTACATTTCTCCTGGAACTTTTTTATTTGTATTCAACTCCTAAATACTTGCATTTCACTTGACTCTCGCATTTTTCAGGATTGCAAAGAGTTTCGAGGGGAACTTTTTGGAATTTACAATTTATTTCGTGACCTTTCAGATAAGGTTTGTACCAGCGAAATATTTGAGATGCATGCAATGCAAGGACAAAAAGAAGGGGATTGTCATGATAGGGAACAAGAATCAACCAAATTACTTGCATAAAAAAGAAGTGGGTCTGACATCTTCATCCGTGTCTGAGACCACTGATTCTGAGAAGGCTTTAGCAAGTCAACCTGTGCTCAAAGATGTGGGTAAGTATGATTTATGATTTAGCTGTTTGCCGCAATGGAGCTTCTGTGCCATACAAGATAATGAGCTGTTTGGTGAGGGGAAGAGAAAAGGCGTAACAGGAAAAGAAGAAGGAAAGAAATATAAAAAATAAAAAAATTTAATTTTGACTTCCTAATACACATGGAAAGTCATTGGAACAAAAAAGGAAAGTCAGTCAAACAAATAAAGAAGGAAAAAAAAAATGAAACAGCCTGTTATTGCTCTCTCTCTGGTAGGTTCCTTAAAAATTGTCCACAATTTGAAGTGCGGGGTTGCCAACTTTAGAGATACTGGTTTTTGAGCTTCAGACCATTTATTTCATATTGCAAGGTTCTTGGGATGAAAATTTGTTGCACTTAATATCTTTTTGTTCTTTGTTTTAGCTTTCTACCATTTGATTTATTTATTTAAGTTCATTTTTGTTCTGAATGCAACCGAAATGTTTTGTTTTGTTTAGGTGTTGTCTATGCACATCGTAACGAAGACATTGTGAATAATCGACCTGGAATGAAAGGGACGACGGAAATAGTTAGTGGTTGTAACAATAGCCTCAAACAGCTTTGCACTGGTATTGCTAGGAGAAAACAACAGGATAATACTGGTGGAAAGGAGAATGTATCTGTATCCACAGATCGCAAAAGGATTCAGTTCAGTCTTCTTGGCAAGTTTATGGGTATGGGAGAGCTTGAATTTAGCAAGTGGGTAGTATCTGCTACTCCCCTGGAGAGGGAGAAAGTTATTCAGGACTTCAAGAAGAGAAACAAGAAGAAACTCGACAGTGTTGATTTGTTATAAGGTTGTGGCCGTCATATAAAATGACATTAGAACATGAGGTTTTTTATTTATTTATTACATGAGTTTTTTCAACTCATCACCGATACTTACCTTTTCCTTTATTTTTTTGCCAGTATACGTCTGGATTAAAGAGTTCTTCAAGGACAAGGATGAGCTCATATTTAAATTGGATCTGTATAATATTAGCATAGCTGTGTTACTTGAAGAAGATTTTAGACAACATTAATCGGTCTTTGTTAATGATCCATGCATAACTAAAGCAATAGCTAAATTTTTTCTCTTCTTTCTTGCCCACGTGTCACTTTACAATAAATAGTAGCAATTACTGATGAATCAACATTATCAAATCGATACCTATATTTTAAATTTCTTGCTAAATATATCAATTTCTAAATCTCACCGCTAGAGATGCTTTGCTCTTAATCGATTGTACTATTTCACTAATGAATTAGTTACTTTTTGATAAAAATCAGTAAACATCTTCTTAATTGATGGGTGTCATAAAAGAATTAACCAAAATACTTATTATTGAATTAATTTCGTGCATAATTCAAACGCGAATGGATTTGTAGAGGGAGGCGGGTCGTGTGAGAGCTAAAGACACCTTGCGGTGGAACACAACGTTATGGATGTACTGTAATTTGAGCAGAAAAATAAGGTTTTATCTTATTTGTTAAGAAATATCGAAATTTGTTATTTTCATTTGCAGGAGAAGTAGTATAGAGTTGAGTTGCAGGCACCTGAAAAGCGCGTGTGACCAGAAAACCAAAGCGCAGAGAAAGGCAGTGGACATTTCAACCACCACCACCGTAGCTTCTCCAATCCCAAAATGGTATTAATGATCTAATTAGTTGCTAAATCTTAACCTTGTGGTGTTTGCTTAAGAGAGTCGACTAGTCGCTGAGCTTTCACTTTCTTCATTTGATCGGCTGGTACTCCCTTCCTAATCCAAGCAACCTCTCTGTCTTAAGCTGATGGGCTTTGCTTCGATTTCCCTTCGCAGTTGAATTGTGGTATGGGCACTCTGAGGAAATTAGGGTTTAGGTTTCTCTACTGCTTCTTCTTCTGTGCTGCTGCTTCGCTGCTTTCTCCTCCTCCGGTGGCGGCGCTCAGACCCTTGAGGGAAAGGGCTCGCTCCTGGGGCGATGAGGTTCGGTTCCTTCGTTTTCCACTCTTTTACTATTTCTTTGATTCTAGGGTCGAATTGCTGATTTGAGATGCTAAGTTAATCAAATTGGTGCTTGCATTTAGTGTTGATTGGTTCTAATGTCAGCCTCATTATGTCTTCGAAACAAAGATACAGGTCATTCAACATTAGTTCAGTTGTTAGTACTGAGCCTAGATAGTGAATTTTCGGCGGTTTCTAGCTCTGATGGCAGATGGCAACAGTTTGACATTCACCTTTTCTCTCCTTTGAAGAAGAACACTGTTGTATAGACAATTAGACATTATACAGGCTTGGGTCTGTGTCTTGACAAAAGGGATAGGGCATGAGGTTTTGTATCCACAGGAAACATGTTGTGGTTCTCTTTACTTCTGGCTCTCTCAGTTTCTGGCATTTGTACTTTGGTCTGTACGGTTTTAAGACTTCAGTGTTTGTCAAAGATTATGGGTTTATGAATGGAGCTTAACTGAAGAAACTTGAGATTAGAAGGGGGTAGGAGTGAAGAGCTTGGGATCACATGCGATTTTGGTCTGCTTTATTGGCAGTGGTTACAGGCTTGTGTCTTGTGCAATGTGTCAAAGCTAATCTCTCTGACGTCTTTGTAGATATCATCTCAGCACTATGTTCTGAACATTTCCACTCCAATAGCTCTTCTGTTGTGATCAAATCCTTTCTCTCTTGTAAAGACGTATTATAATTTTCATTTAACCACAAGAAGACTAATGAAAAAGATTATACTACTTAACCTTATTTACTCATTTACTGTTGAGTGTACAACATTAATCATTTCAATTATAGTGCATGGCTGCATGCAGATATTGACAATTAGCTTTGTATTTCAGTTGATAGTTTCCTAGGAAGTCTGCAATCTTGTTTGTTAATTACCAAAATAAGATTGTTGGAATTGGATGAAATCTGAATAAACCTACTAAACTCCTCATTTAACCTTCTTTGCAGTGGCTATTTGTAAGAAAAGATGAAAATGAGTTGGGACCATTTTCTACGTGGAATATAACAGGAACTTATAGAGGTTTGTAACTTATGGCCATATTTTCTGTTCACATGTAGATTGGTACCCAGTTCATATGATATTCTTATTGCATTTCGTAGACTTGTGTATTTTGAAGCTTACGCTAGACTAGTTGCTCAAGAATATGAAGTTGTAAAATTTAACGGATTGTCTAAGCTTTATATACCAGAGCTAGTCGAAGGCTCTGCAATGAAAAAGGATAGGGGGTGCTGCAGCAAATCCATTACAGGATGCTGCAGTGAATCTATAACAGGATGCTGCCAATGTGGCTTCTAAAGAAGAGAAAACTTCAGGGATTGTGGGGGGATTTGGGTGTTGGCTTTTCATTTTTTCTGAATTAGGACACCTTTTGTCTTATACGTTTGAATGAGTTAATGATTTTTTTTAATTGATCTGCGACATCAGTATAGGGTTTCCGTGGAGAAATGAAGTTGTAATTATATTTGGATTATTTGTCATGTTACAAGGAGCACAGTGTCTTTTATAATTGGTTATAGTAGCACAATGGGTTCAACTGGCTTGCATAGTTAAATACACTGAGGCTCCATTTGGATAGAAGGATCTAAAAGAGTGACTTGCAGTTTTGATAATAAGTTTGCTTTGGTTAAAAAAAAATACTAAATACTGGGCATTTAACAAATTAATCAAATCTTACAGTGAATTTTTCTAATAAGTGCATTTGTTATTTTTCTTCCTAAACAAGCGCACAATTTACTCGTTGTCGACATTATTTCCAAGCATAGATATAAACACTGAGTAAGACAACTACAGTTACTAGTCTTAAAATAAATAATCAATTTTATATTGATTCATTAGGCAGGTGTGTGTACTTGATCTGATGAGATATATAAATTATTGTTGTGTGAGTTGCAGGGACTTGGAAGTTTCCTGATTCTGCTAATAGCTCTTCCAGATTTCAGGAATTTAGGAAATCCAGTGGCAATTCTGTCATCGAATTAGTTAGCACACAAACAAAAATAACAGGTGTACATTATGTGCAGGTGAGGAGTTTCCCTTTAATGATCCTGACTGATACAAAAGTATGGTTTGTATCTGTTAAAAGCATCTGGCTTTCAATTCCTTGAATGCACACCATTTGTACACAACTTAAAATAGTCACACGTCAGGCCAAAACTCACCAGTCTCAAAAATAAATAAGTACCTGGCATTTTAGTCTTGCACATAGGCAATCAGTGGAATTTCTTTATCAATAGAACATGTATACTAATGGCACAAACCCTTCTCCTGTGGACTTCCATACCATGGTAAATGTTTGCTCAATGGGACATTCGCCCCATGAATTCAGCTGTCAAGTATTGTCCTTCGATTAGTAGCAGCTTGATTTAGCAGAAGCAATTAGAATTGTTGGACAATAGTTTTCTATACAACACTTTCAGATCCATTTTATACATCTTTAGTTCATATATTGTTCTAGCACTATTCCTGTTTTTTCTTTAATTGAGTTCTACCACTCATTCTTAAATTGTGTAATTTTAAATATTTGCTTTACCATTTTTTGAACTATGAAACATATAATTAATCATGAGTTCCCAAGTTATTATGATACTTCTATGGATAATTTTTGTTTCTTCATTTTGCTGGCAACAGGGTGTGATTATCTTCCATGATGTGTTTGACAATGAACACAATGTTGGTGGTGTCAAAATTAGAGTGGAAGGTGTATTTATATGGCCGTTTAGACAGCTTCGAATGGTAGCTAATAGGTGATTTTCCGTACTTTTTGTTATGAAGTTTACTCCTTGTTGTTGATCCTATCATTGTCACCTAGTTTCCGTTTAAGTTATGTGCTATGCAGACTTATAATTACGTGCCCATCATTGTACAGTGGGAAAGAGGGAGACTCAAGCCAAGAAGAAGATTATATTTTGTCGAACCCGTATCATATGGTATCATTTTTTTCTCATCTCATGTGTTATGGAGCCTAATAAATATTTTGACTATATGTTGTCTTTATTGTGCTTTCGTCTGGCACATCTTATTTGTTATTCATATCGTGATTTTTATCTGGAGTGCCAGAAGGTGGCAATATATAGTACATTTTGCTTGAAATTACTTTGCATCTGATATAAAATTTTAAATAAGGAGGTAGGAAACATGCAATAGTTCATAGAAAGTACTAACCTACTAAATTACTTTGCACTTGAAGTTTAAATTATTATGATCTTTGGAAATCTGAGCCGAAAAGGTTGCAGAAAAGTGGCTATCCAAAATGTGCTACAAATGACTAATAACAGTAATAATTTCCGATCCATTATTTGCTTAACTGTGAAGTTGCACATTATCTGTAAGGAAGTGATTAGACAGATTGGTTGGGTCATTCCAGCCACTTGTGATGTTGTTCTTTCGAAACATTAAACAATTTTAGAGGGTGGAAAAGGCGTTTCTTGACAAGGAGGTAGGAATGCTGGCAACATTTGGTTTTGATAGCTGGACTGGCAGAAATGAGTTTTTGAATAGATAAGTAGGGAAGATGAGGTTTTATACGGTATGGAGTGGGCATCTTTTATGGGCTTTGGTTTTCATAATAGTTTAGGGATTGGTCTCTTCATGGCTTCATGCTATTATGTGATTGTTATGTTGTTGTCTAGTCCTTATTTTGCTGCTTTGTTTTTGTATCTTGAACTGTATTGTAATATAGTCAGTTGGGTTTAGATATCATCTATAAATGTTGTACAAAGTTTAATAAACAAACAATTAATTGAGTTACGATAAACAACACATAAAGTTTCTAGATACAGCTTTGTCTTATCCTTGTTGGGGGCCCGGGCCCGGGAAGAGGTGTGTGTGTGTGGTGGGGGTTGGTGTGGATCCTTAATTTGAGTATGTTTTGGTTTTTGGCTCTTGTTGTTTTCCAAATCTTGATAGACATCTCATTCAATTTATTTAAATCTCTTCCCTTCACATGTTTGTTTTTTTTTTTTGAAGGGTCTTATGCATATTGATATAAATGAAGTCTTGCATGTATCTTTTTTTTCTTTCTTTAGAAACAAATTTTTTGTTTCTTGTTAGAATTTTTTGTAAATGATTTAGTAATAAAATAAATCAGAAACGTTTTGTCAATGTTAATTCATATGTTCATTTTTAAAAATGAAGCATGCAAATATGATCTGTATGTGTAACTGGGTTTGATCACATGTTCCCAAGGAAGCTACAGTTCCTTGAACAAGTATTCAATTTTTTTTTCTCAAATGGCCGTATTTATCATACTACAGTGTAATGTGTGTCTACTGACGTATGGAATCTGTCTACCAAAGAAGGTTTTGATGACTTACATGATACATGTATTCTTTTTTGAACAGCTTGGAGCTTTCTCTTCCCAAGTTTTTCAAGAATCTCCACAAGATAAGCTATGGAAGAAAAAGCATTGTAATTTCTCCCACTTCACTATTAGTTTCCATATTGCTTTTGTGATGTTTGTAATTTAGTTATGTTCTCTTACTGCAGCACCAATTTACGAAATGGAGAAACATTTTAATATAGAAATTGCAGGCCAAATTTCACGTGTATCATCTGCCCATAATGGTATTTGAGTTTTCTCAGCGTATGGATTCTTTCTTTCCTTTTAATTGCTTCCTTAACATTAAAAAGTTTTAGATTCTTCTCTAAAAACTATTTTGTTTTAATTAAAGAACGAAAAAGTAGAGGAAGATGAGAGGAGAGATGATGAATGTTTAGAAGACACTAATTTATAACTGTGTGTCCATTGTAAATGTGCATATGCCATCAGGTCCGGTTTACTATACTTTTACCGAAAGTTAACAGGACGCCATAACTTCTTATTTCACCTCCGGGTTTATGGAAATCTCTTCCTCTTTTTATATCTCTTTTTCATCATTTTTCTGTTTCTATTTATTAAAGGTCAGTGATTATGAAATTAAAAATATAACATAGTAGTTGCAAAAGTATGAAAAGCTGTATTCTCAGTTGAATGGTTATGCAGAAA
Organism: Fragaria x ananassa; assembly: GCA_034370585.1. Lineage (NCBI taxonomy): Eukaryota > Viridiplantae > Streptophyta > Magnoliopsida > Rosales > Rosaceae > Fragaria > Fragaria x ananassa. Next base: position 16,934,790 of record CP139753.1, on the reverse strand, counting down.
AAAACGAACAAGTGACTTTCAGGAATGTATGGATATATTTCGGTATTCAAATGAAATTTGTATACACTTGTGATAAGACTTATTGCAAGTCTCATGTTCATATGCGTATGTCATCATATCAAATTTTGTTTATTCTCTCTTTATAAATCTTATCGATGAATAAATAATCAAGTTTTAAGCATTAAGGGGCTTGTGTAGGTCTGATGCCAAAGTTCTAACCTTTTTGATTGTGATTTCAAATCTATTCCTTTGTTTATTTTGAAATTTCTTCTCTTATGAAAAATTGTTATCATTATTAGATGGAGATCGTGATCGTTACCAAATAGAAGGTTTGATGGAGAGTCCTGCAGTGGATGATGACGGAGATTGCTTCTCACCCTTGATTCTAAATGCTACTTCTATCAACGTGGAGGTGTACTATAATAAAGCCGTGAACTATACCTTGATGGTCACCTTTGTATCCTTTATTTTTTATTTTCCATCAGTCTTGCATTTAGTTTCAAATGGTGATTTTCCACTGTTGTGGAGGAATTCCTTAACGTATTTCCCCAGATCTCCTTCCTACAAGTTCTTCTCTTAATTCGGCAAATGGAACATAGCAACACTCAGTCGGTAATAAATTTGTCCGAACCTACTTTTTAGGAAACCAATTTTAGCGATATGTCAATCATCATTCAGCTTTCTTTTTCTTCTGGTCGACGGAAGTAATTGTGGTTCCTTATCAGGGGGCTGCCAGAGTGTCGATTCTAATGATTGGCCAACAGGCTATCATGGACGCTTATCTTTGCCTTCTACACTTGACAGCAGGAATACTTGTTGGTACGTTTGTTATTTGTCACTACCACCTTTGTCTCAAATCGCTTGTATGTTTCCAATCATAGAAGTTGTGGACTAGTAATTAGTAATATCCTGTTGATCAAGGTATTTTATAATAGATGCTCGAAAAGCTAAAGTTACTGTTATTGTAACCATCTAAAGTACATGGCTGCCGTTTAGATCATTGATAAGAAGTATTGAATTTAAGATTAACAAAGTCTCTGTCTTCTGCTCTTCACGTGTAACTTGTATTGCATTTGTGAATACTTCAGCTGTCGTTTCTCCTTATTAACTATTTTTTTCTTATTCCTTGTGCATACAGAATCCTTATTTAATGCTTTTGCAACCGCTGCGTTTTTCAAGTTTGTTGTCTTCTCAATATTCGAGATGAGATATCTTCTTGCTATATGGAAAGCAAGTAGGCCTACAAATAGCGGAGAAGGATGGGAGACGATGAGGCGTGAGCTTTCAGTTTTATATAGCCGTTTCTGTAAGTACTATTTTGAGTTTATATCACTTCATCATTAACTTATATATGCAAGTACTTTTTTCAGTTTTTATGTCACTTTATCAACTCTGGAATTCTGAGTTTATTGGGAATCATGCACAGATACACTTGAATTTTATGTATATATTAAACTCATGAAAGTTAATCTCTCTTTATTCTCAAGGATAATTATTTGACAAGAACAATTTGATATGACTATTAATAGTATGTATGTCAATTTTTTTGGTTGACTTTTGACTTTAGAGCCCCTACGTTTTTTGAACTTTTGGTTTCAGCAAACTAATGCTGAAGATGAATGTTTACATATAATTTAAGCTACTAGATAACCAAGTAGATAAATAATTTTTTTTTATCCAAAACATACCGGAGAATAATTTGGTCGTTCAGAGTTTGAACTCTCTGTCATCTCAGCTACTTGTGAACTGTAGTGATTCAACAAGTTATACAGATAACTTCTCTCTAATGCAAAAGTCTGCCCAAAACCAGCTAATTCTCATTCCCCCAGTGCCAATGACACCACTGTAGAAAACAAGCACACCTAGTATCCTGCTTCGGTTTGCAACTTGACTGTCTCCCACCGGTTTCCTAGCCATGGTGTAGGTTACCTAATAACTAAAATATCATCCTTAATCTAGGGTACCTCACAGTGGAGACAGTAGTCATTCAGATATCCAGTATCATAAGTTTTGGGTATTGCATGAGGGAGATTATCCTTTAGATATCCATATTTAGTCTATGATATGTGCTCCCGGATTTACATTTTATTTCTATTTTATGATTCTTTGTTACAACATACAAATGTTAGGCTTTACGTAAATCTATAATCTTTTGCAGATGGAATTCTTCTTGGAGGCATTCTGGTCATGTATGAGTTCCATAACTTCCTGAGACCTATTCTTCTCCTTATGTACTCTTTTTGGATGCCTCAAATAATCACCAATGTCATCCGTGATTCAAGAAAACCCTTGCACCCTCATTACATCCTAGGCATGACTGTTACTCGGCTAGCAATTCCGTTATACATATTTGGGTGCCCTAACAACTTCATGCGCATAGAGCCTGACAAGATTTGGTGTATATGTTTGAGTTTATTTCTTGGACTGCAAGCATCAATTCTTCTTCTCCAGCATTATCTTGGCTCTCGGTGGTTCATTCCTCGTCAGGTGTGGTGCAACTTTGATCATTTATATATTCCTCATTCTTCTTCTTTTTCAACTCTCATGTCAAGAAACCTATTTGTTGTCAGAAGAATGAGTAATGATGACATTTTTATTTTATTGAACTTCCTTAAGCAAGGAGCAGGTTTATTCTTTTTTTTTTTTTTTAAGAATAAGGTGCAGGTTTATTTGATTGGAACTTAGATGCCTATTTGTTCTTGCATTTGAATAGTAGCTAATTGATTTTCTTTTAAGAATACTTTAAGGATTTTACAAAGTATTTCACTAGATAAATTCTATTAAGCTTTGATATTGATAAGTTATTGTTTGTTTTGAAACGAAAATATAAGAAATGTTGAAGGTCTTTCACTGTATTGTAAATATCATTTCCAACACCCAAGCTTATGTTGCTAATGGTATTACAAGATTGTTATACTCTATGTCAGCTTTGAGTGTCTCAATATTCTTTTTATGACACTACATGTGTTGAGATTGTCACTTGCTTTTCTGCTCTTTTGGATGAAATGAAGTTTACAATGGCTGTACAAATATGATAATAAACTTTGTAATCCTATTCTTACTTTTAAATCTGGGGGAAAACTGTTACAGCAAGTTTATATGCTACTTTGAAAACGCCTCTTGTGCATGTCCCTGCAGTGTGACATATCGTCTCTCTATAATGTGTTGCAGATTCTACCTGAGAAATATAGCTACCATAGAAGGCCTGATCAGGATACAAATCATGCCACAGATTGTGTCATTTGCATGACTGGAATTGATCTCACACTGCGTTCAGATGATTGCATGGTACAGTGATGGGATGTTTTATTTTTCCTTTATTTTATAATAGATAGCTTGACCAGTGCTTGACGTAGTTTGCTATTTTCATTGCAGGTGACACCATGCGATCATTTCTTTCATTCGGGTTGTTTACAAAGGTGGATGGATATAAAGATGGAGTGTCCAACTTGTCGGCGTCCACTGCCCCCTGCCTGAATTGTCTATATCACGTATAGGATCAACTGACATCACCCAACTCACTAATTTTGGTACATTGACTCACTGGCATCCAAGCACTCCTGTAGAAATATTCTAAAATTCTAGGGTTTGACCGGTGCTTACCAGGCATACCACTCATTGATATTCTCTTGGCAAAATAATTCAGCAACCAAACATGCCTTTTAAAATAATCGCTCTTGTTGAATCAATTTTCTGTAGAAGTCATTATTATTCTCATTGTTTGTACAGTAATTGCTAAAGAAATGTGTACATTACATTTCTCACTTTTTGATGTTTAAGTTTACAGAGTATTTGCTTCCCACGTTTAATTACGAAGTATCATAATCCTGAATTGCCTCTGTATTCCATTTCAGGTTGGGTATTGAATCCATTTTCTGCATGAGTGCACCTTCAGATGAAGGTTAAGATACAACAGATCAGTTTATTAAGTATAACAGGCTGCAATAGGTTGCAGCTCTAGACAATGTTCTTTGCATTGTTGTATACTGATAATTAGTTAGCAATACAGTCCATCAAAAGTTGGTTTAAAGAGACGATAAAAGAAAGTGGCATGGATCTTGATTTGAGCTATGATGCCATTGTGAGAACTGTATCTCATGTTGCTCAGTGGCCAATGCAAACGATGTGAGGTACATATGTATATGGCATGTCTCTAAAAGGATAAGGAACTGGAGGCCATGCCAGTACAGAATTCTGTATTATGAAATTGGGAAAATCTATGAACTGTAGCATTGTTCCTCAATCTGCGTCCACACTACAAATTCGTCGACCAAATGTTATTACAAAAGAGAATGGGAAAATTATATAAACAATGTCTTAGAAGTAAAGCTTTGATATCTCATGTTTAAAAAACTTTACAACAGTATCTCACGTTCTTACCTTAACCAAAGTTTGGTATCTAGAACCGTTAGCTCCGTTAAAAAGATTGACGATAGTCATTTTTATTCATAAAATAACTAATTTACCCTTAAGTTTTTGTTTTTGTTATTCATTTTATATATTAAAAAGAGAAATTTGTTATAAATGTACCTCATCTTTTTTTGTTTATAAACTTTGGTACTTTAAGTTTTGAAAACACCACGTTTACTAACTTGGTAAGAATCAGTGTGAGAATATTTCATTTCATTTTATTGTTTACTTACCATAAGGAATTAAAATATGAATGTTACTAATTACAATTGATATTGTTTACTTATTATATCAGAATTAAAACTAGTTTGATTACTGAAATACTTTACTAGAAATGATGTTAGAATATTTGCAATTTTTTACGGTCGTGTAATTTGAAAATATTATAATTATGTGAGGATATTTTGACTTTTTGAAGAGAATAAGTTAATTCCATAAGTTTGATTCGGATACTCATCTCCCTCTTTGGATATCAGATTAATAGGGGGTGTTCACAAGAAATAGATTCCTGATAAGTAAATGAGACCCACACATATTCTAATACGCCAGAATTTACTCATCCGGAATTAATTCTAACACTCTTAATTTCATCTCAGATTAATAAACATGTAAAAGAAAAAAATTCTTAAGAAGCGGGCAAAAAAGTGATTTCAAAAGGGAAGAGAAGGGGTAGTATTGTCATTCGGAAAAACCCTAGAGGTCCGGGGGCAGCGGTTCGGTGTGTATAATCCTTCTCTCTCTCTCTCTCTGTAGCATCGTCGACCTCCTCAGGTTTCGCTCTTCTCGTTTCTTGTCGTTTAACTTAGTTAGACCTGCCTTTCTTTGGGTGCTGAAACTTTTTCTTGACTTGAAGGCTTAATATTATTGATTCATGTTCTTGCGGTCAACAACTCTATTAGGGATCTGGAAACCCTAAACAAAGCTAAGAAAATAAAGAAAACGGCAAGATGAAAATAAAAGCTTCTATTCAATCTCCCCAACTAGGGTTTCAGAGTTACATTATATAGTTGAGATACAGTCATCCTAGACATAAATGGGCCTACAACATGGGCTTAAGCACTAAAACACTCACGTGCCAAGCACGCCTGCCTGATGTCATCCTATGGTTTGGGATACTCGGCACTGGTGCTCTCCTGATTCATAACATAGCTACCCCCTGCAAAACAAACTTGTCCTCAAGTTTGTGACTGACATGAACAGTGTACCAAGAATCAGAGAGGTGAGCAATGAGAAAGCTTTCCCTGCAAATAGCCAAGCTTGAAAAACTTGAACTGTGGCTGTCAGTAGCCTAGCTGGTGTCCATGCTCCATCACCCAAGTTACCAACCAAGCAAGTGTCATTTATGAGAGCATAGAGTTGTTTCTCCTGTAGATTTACAACATACCCCACAATGCAACTTACTTCATAAATAATAGAACTAGAGCATCTTTTCTCTTGTGGCAGGCTCACTGAATAATCCATACTCTCTGTTTGACTCTTGATTTCAAAGACTTGAGCGCATTCCCTGAGATCCTCCTTGATCCTTGACTTGCAATAAGAAAGCAATTGAGCACAAGTTCCCAATAGTACCATTGCACTGATAATAATTGCGCATGTGGCTACTATATCAACACCAGTAAGGATATTGTCTGTAGGTTGATGAAAAATGGTCCACAAATAGTCTTCAGAAATGATCATAACCACAGGTTCACTCCAAACATAAAATTGGTCAATAGAAGTAGGTTTGTATACCTCACCAGCAACCAGCATGCAAGTGATGCAACTATTGATGTCACCAACAACATAAGGAGGAGACAAACCTGAGGTAGCAAGTTGGTTGGTTGCAAGAAAACTGTGATCATCACCAGGGTCCAACATAAAACTCTTCCCCAATTTCATACTCTTCCCCAATTTCATAAGGTAATGAATCAGTTTTGTCAACCTTGTCTTGCGGCCAAGTTCCTCTGCATTGATCACTTCTGTGTGGATTATGATGTAAAGCTTTGCATTTGTCATACAATTTTCTGTACAATTTCTCTCAACCCATTCATCAAAAGACTCATTTGCCTGCACTTTTTCAGTTTTTACAGTAGCCTTCTGATGGGATGGCTTCCTCTTATCCAATAACGTCTTGCTACCATTCTTCATACAGCCTCTACAATCCTTCTCAATAGAAGATGCAAGCACTACAGTAAAATTTCCCTCCCTTTCCACCAAAATATGCAGCAATGCAGATTCATGCTTCTTCAATGGCATTCTGGACAATAAACTAGCAAAGGCCAAACCCCCAGTACTGCTAGAGTGAACAACAAACACATAAAGAGGGCAGAACTTCAATGCCGCCATTCCAAGAGTAATCTGATATCTCTGACCGTTTCCCAAATTGATAGCAAATACACACAAAAGTATTGCAGGAGTAATTTCATTGTCTAAAATGATTTGTGGAAACCACTGCAACCACACAGACAGGCTCAAAGGCAGTAAAACAACAACATTATTATTTCTGCTTATGGCACTTTCATACCTGCATGTGAGAAGAGCAATTTTGGAGAGCTGGGGCTCAAGCGACCATTTGCAAGATAGCTTATCCTCAAAAGTGATCATTAATACCTGAGTACTCAAAATAGCAAGCTGATTAATAGCACCAGGTTTATACACATCCCCATTACCATAATTACTCAATACTGCACAACCCTGAGCATGGTTGAGCTGCAAAGAAAATTTGATGACCAGGTCATATAGCTTGTAGCTTTGATTCAGAGCTCCCAAAGCAATCATATTATTATGATTCATTCCTTGGTTTAAAATATAGCCAAACATTTCCATGCAAGCTACTTTTGTGAAACTCATACTTGCAAACAGCAACTCAAATCCGAGTGTTAGGCTCTGGGGATCAAGTGAACAATCATGCATTCTAATATTTGTAAACAACTCCTTCATAGCTTGATCACTTGGTGCTGCTGCCAACACTTCCATAATCTGTTCTGGAGCATTTATATTTCTCATGCAGAAGATGTCATGATCTCTTGAAAGAAGGGGATCAGCAGAGCACCTCACAGAAGATAACTCCAGATTGCTCATTAACATCATGAGTTGCCCAAGTTGTTGTGTTTGAAACCCCCATACACTGCTAATAGTCTCAATACCAACGCTGAAATTTGCAGTAGCGAGGCTGAAATGATGCATTTCTGGGCAGAAGCGGAATCCTACTTCGATGATGACAGGAACTATGCCAAAATAAGAAAGCCTCTTCTCATTCATACTCACATTAGTGTTCTGGTCGGTAAATTCATAGCCGATATCCCTGTGGCATTTCTTCTTCTCAAACACCCATTCTATTCATTGAATTGAGTTATCAGTGTCCTCATACACACAATTGAAAATTCTCTTTCTATCTCCCAATAAAATACCCAAGCTCAGGACCTCTCTCCACCCAAAGGAATCAAGCACTATAATAAGCTGGATTGTGAGGTCATACACATCAACCAGAGGAACGTCTGACATGATCACAACTTTCTCATGATCATCAGCAATGCATTTATACTTGAGACCTTCCAAAATGGCCGCACCACTATCATCATTCTCAAAAAGCTCCAAATGTAGATGATGAACTAGTAGAAACAAATTCTCATGGCTATCATCCACATAAACATTTCCATTCACTGATCTGTTGTCAGTAATCATGGTTGACCTAATACAGTGCTTAATCACATCAATCAGTATCCTCTTTGCCTTCTCAAATTGACCCAATTCACAATATCGACACACCACAGCAAGTTGTTGTTCAACTCCAGGGCCATCATCATCAGCTTGATAATCTTTGTCTCGAGTACTCAAAAGAGCAGAATTGGTCCTTCCTGCATAACACAAGCCACTCGACTTTGGCATTTTATCAAACAGGTGGAGAATACGGTATTCTCTTCTTTTCACTCCGAAATTCAGTCCCTGATTATTTTGCTTAACATTGATACCCTCCAACTCATGGAGCTTTCTACCATCTCCATCATTCATCACAATCTTCTGATCAAAACTCTCTCCCTTCTTAGTAGCACAGTTCACATCAATACCATCCAATTTAGCAGCAATCACAGAATCAACAGCAAAACTATCCTCACCACTGCTTTCAGATAGCATAACAGTAGAGATACCATAATTCAAACTCAAAATCTCATCAATAGCAGGTCCCCCACCTTTGTCTCGAATACTCGTAAGAGCAGAATCAGCATTTCTTGCACTACCCAACCACTTTGACTTGGGCATTTCATCGAGCAGGTGGAGTGCATGGCCTTCTCTCCCATCTTCACCTGAAGTTGTACCTGAACAGAAGGATGCTTGGGTGTTGTTCACTTGGGCTGACACAGTGTTGTCAAGCAGAGAAGGCACAATAGCCGTCTTGAACTAGGGCTTGCGCATCAAGGGCTTATTGTGCTTCAGGCACTTGCGCTTCTTCACTCCTCCAGTGGCTGGAATCGTCTCTCCGGAGGCTTGCTTGATGCGAGGCTTTGAGAGATTGGGAACTGAGAGTGGTTGGGAGTCAGGTGGGCGCAGCAGAGCAAATGAGAACGGTGGTGATCCTCCTTGGGAACTCGAAGACGAGCTCACCATAGCTTGTGTAGACGCGGATGAGTCTTGGAAACCCTCAGGAGCAGTAGAGCAACCCACTGGTTGAATAGTTCCGAGTGTGAGAGGAGTAGAAACTATTGTTTCCACACCAGCTGCAGAGGACTCCTTTAGAGCTCGAACTCGAAAGGACTCCTTCAGAGCTCGAATTTCTGCCCTCATTTCAGATCTAAAAGCATCCAGTGAGGCCTGAAGTTCCCCAATTTGAGTCGCAATGCGCTCCGTCTGAGTGTTTAGTTCTAGCCTGAAAGCGGCAAGAGCACCACTTTGAGAACTAGCAGTAGGCTGGTTAGCACCTACATCCTTGTTTTTAGCCATGAGGCCCAGAGCAAGGGCTCTGATACCAGATATTAGGGATCTGGAAACCCTAAACTAAGAAAGCTAAGAAAATAAAGAAAACGGCAAGATGAAAATAAAAGCTTCTATTCAATCTCCCCAACTAGGGTTTCAGAGTTACATTATATAGTCGAGATACAGTCATCCTAGACATAAATGGGCCTACAACATGGGCTTAAGCACTAAAACACTCACGTGCCAAGCATGCCTGCCTGATGTCATCCTATGGTTTGGGATACTCGGCACTGCTGCTCTCCTGATTCATAACAAACTCTAATTTTGTTCTGCATGTTTCTTTTCCGTTGCTTGTTTAGTTTTGCTTGAGATTTGATGGTATTACCATCAAGGAAGAAGAGGTATTAAAAATAGATTCTGAGATTGAGTATAAAAGAGAGGCAGTTCCACTGGTGAATTGGAATTTGTTCAACTCGTGTTAGATAATGGAGACAGTGGGACACTAGTGATTAATGTTACTGAAGACATGTTGATTGAATCTTATGACCTGTTTCGTCAAGGTGCATGCCTTTATTTGAGATCATGTTATTCGTGCGCAGGTCACTGGCTTGAGTTATAATCATAGCTGATGGGTCGTCCCATCCATCTATATTTCAGAAAATACATGGGCAGTCCAGCCTCATTCCTAAGCTTTCTCCCAACTTCAACAGCAGAAACTATGGTTTTACTGGCGCTTATGCAAATGGAGGCTTGCAAGGACCCCTGCTCCCAGCTTGCCAAAGAACTCCCCTGGCACAGCTCTCCCCGTTGTCTACCATTTTGGTACAGGCTCCGGCAGAGAAAGGGGCTGCTGGTTTTGCTGTTGATTTCCTTATGGGAGGTGTATCTGCTGCTGTTTCTAAAACAGCTGCTGCTCCAATCGAGCGTATTAAGCTGTTAATCCAGAATCAGGATGAGATGATCAAGGCTGGTCGTCTTTCTGAACCATACAAGGGGATTACTGACTGCTTTGCCCGAACAATGAAGGATGAGGGTGTCATTGCTCTGTGGAGAGGAAATACTGCTAATGTTATCAGATACTTTCCTACCCAGGTCAATTTTCTTTCACTTTGTTTTATCTTCCCTTTTTGTGTCTGTGTCTTGAGTTATTGTATCGTGTTCAATAAGAATTGGAGTAAATGTTCCATATCTAGTTTTTAACCAACAATATTAGAGATCACTTCCCAAGTCCAAATAGAGATGGTTGTCTTATACTATAAGCTTTTTAATGTGGAATTGTGCAACTTGAGACCCCTCTAGTAGTCATTCTAAACTTGTGAAGATTTGTGTATCAGGCCTTAAACTTTGCTTTCAAGGATTATTTCAAGAGGCTTTTCAACTTCAAGAAGGACAGAGATGGCTACTGGAAGTGGTTTGCTGGGAACCTGGCGTCTGGTGGTGCTGCTGGTGCTTCATCTCTTCTGTTTGTTTATTCCTTGGACTATGCTAGAACACGTTTGGCAAATGATGCTAAAGCTGCCAAAAAGGGTGGGGAGAGGCAGTTTAATGGTATGATCGATGTGTACAAGAAAACCCTAAAGTCTGATGGTATTGCTGGGCTGTATCGTGGATTTAACATCTCATGTGTTGGGATTATCGTGTATCATGGGCTCTACTTTGGAATGTATGATTCTCTGAAACCTGTGGTTCTGGTGGGTAGCTTGCAGGTATGTTCAAATTTTCAATCTTGTACCCTTCTATCGAAATTTTGTGTGTGGTTATTATCTGAGAAAGTTGTGAAAGTGCAAGTTTTGAAGGCAAATGGGTTTCATCTGTGAATTTATTTGTTTTATCTTTCCCACTTCTTGTCTGCCTTGTTGTTACAATTCAAGCTGTGCAGGTCTATGTGGACTTTACAAGTAGTCTGCATACTTTGTTCGACCTTGGCTTAGCATCTCTTTTATCCAAGCCCTTGCCATTATTTATTGTTAATAATGTTTTGGAGTTTGTATGTTTGGCCTATTCTGTGAGAAATGATTTGAATTTGTGACCTTAGTGTTGTAAGCTGATGTCTTTGAATGCCCTGTTATTTTGGGCTTGATGTCATTTCCACAGCATGTTGATGGTAATTTCTGTGTTTCTCTTGGTATTTTACAGGATAGTTTCTTTGCTAGTTTTTTGCTCGGATGGGGAATTACAATTGGAGCTGGACTGGCTTCATACCCAATTGACACAGTGCGCAGAAGGATGATGATGACATCAGGAGAAGCAGTAAAATATAAAAGCTCTTTGGTTGCCTTTAAGCAAATTGTCAAAAATGAGGGTGCTAAATCTCTATTTAAAGGTGCTGGAGCAAACATATTGCGTGCTGTTGCAGGTGCTGGTGTGCTTGCTGGCTATGACAAGCTGCAAGTCATTGTTCTTGGCAAGAAGTATGGATCTGGTGGTGGTTAAATGTGATGTTATGTTGATGAAAGCGTAGTGTTTGATTATGTCTAATGGCTTCGTGGAATAAGTTTAGATGACCAATAGTGCTTTCATGTCTTCACATATTTAGGGAACTGTTATTAGAAAATAGGTACAAGAATGAAATTTGAGTTGTAGGTGTTTTATAACTTCCTGTGAGTTATAAGTTGGTGTGTATGGGGGTGCCTATTTCTGAGTTATCTGTTCATGAATGTTACCAGTTCTGTTCTTACATTCTAAGGCCACGTATAATATATCAAAGCTAAACTGTGATGAAGATCATTGGTGCACTTGACTTGGCTGGGATTTGGTGTGTTACAGTGGTTAATAGTGTGCAGCAATATTACAACCCCGCAGCTGTGTTAGGGGCTCTAAATTAGTTAAGCCATGAGTCAGTCGGATTATTGAAAGGAGTAGTTTCTCAAACATCGATGGCACTATGGGCCTAAGGCACTTCATGTTTTTTCACACTGCCTCCCCCATTGGCCTTCAGGCAAGACTAACTAAGTACAAACAAAAACGAGGTAGGTACATGGAGCAAATGAAGGGGGATAGCCTCAAACTTTCCTTGAGTTTGAAGAAAACCGAAGGTTAGCCTGCTGTCTGGGTTTGGTCTTGTCTGGGGATGGAAGATGTCTTTCTCCAGCTCCACTTGGAACAACTGTGAAAACTACCTATATGGAATGAGGTAGGTCTTTAATCGTTATCAAAGAAAATAACTCGATACTTAGGCTATGTACTATTAGCACTATTACTGCCTGATCTCTCTTCTCTCTTCCAAATGTGAATGTACAAGATTCATATTAAAGCCCGAATTGTAATGGTGGACTGTCGCTAGCCAACCAGAACATATTTTCTTCCAGCATTATCATCTGGTCTGATTAAAATGATTGAAGAGGAGACTAGTAACCAGTGCGCATTTGTGTTTCTATTACTTGTATACATACATACATATATATATATAAACGACTAACTGCTCTCTTACACCATGTTCAAACCAATTAACTGACGGAGGAGAGGATTGGGAAATGGCTTTGTTTTCATTCACTTCCATTGCCAAATGTGCCAATGCCATCTCATTTACTCTCTTAGTTGTGCATGTCTCCAGTTTGTTCAACCATCTCAATCTAACTTCTGTTGCTGCAAAACACAGCAGTAGAGATAGTGTACATGCTTCTCATCATCATGGCCATCCCCACCATGACCGCCACCACAGTAACCACTCTGATTCTGCTGCAGCTACAGATGATCATTCAAATGCAAGACTGGACCAAGCTTTTCTTGCGCTCCAATCATGGAAACGAGTCATGTACTCTGATCCACACAACTTTACCTCAAATTGGGAGGGTCGTTCAGTTTGCACTTACAGGGGCGTGTTCTGTGCACCTGCTCCTGATGACCCCAAAATCCAAGTTGTTGCTGGCATTGACCTCAATAAAGCTGACATAGCCGGATTCCTCCCAGACGAATTAGGCCTGCTGTCGGACCTTGCGCTTATCCATCTGAATAGCAACCGGTTTTGTGGCATCCTCCCTCACAGTTTGGCCAACCTCACACTCCTTCATGAGCTTGATCTCAGTAACAACAGATTTGTAGGTCCTTTTCCTACTGTAGTCCTCTCTCTCCCTAGTCTAAAATACCTTGATCTTCGTTACAATGAGTTTGAAGGGGCGTTACCTCCACAACTCTTCAGCAACATAGTACAACTAGATGCAATATTTGTAAATAACAACCGCTTCACCAGAATAAACATTCCAGCTTCGAGTTTATCATCGTCAGCCAGTGTGGTGATTTTTGCTTACAATAACTTCAGCGGATGCCTTCCTCCGAGCGTAGCCAACTTTGCAAATACATTAGAGGAGCTTTTGCTAATCAACACTAGCTTGTCGGGGTGTCTTCCACAACAAGTTGGGTTTCTGTACAAATTGAGGGTTTTGGATGTGAGCAATAACAAGCTGGTTGGTCCTATACCTTACAGCCTTGCAGGGCTAGCTCACTTGGAGCAACTAAATTTGGCCCACAATATGATGACTGGAATTGTGCCAGCTGGAGTTTGTAGTCTGCCTAATTTGGCAAATTTTACAGTCTCTTATAATTATTTCTGTGAGGAAGACGGGAGCATTTGTAAGAATTTGACAACATCCAAAAGAGGCAACACTGCATTTGATGATCGCCGTAACTGTCTGCCTGACAGGCCTTACCAGAGGACCCAGATGGAATGTAATGCTGTCCTTGAGAACCCTGTGGACTGCTTTTAACATCCTTCTGTTGTATAAGCGGAACGGTGCACTGCCAGCACCAAATAGGCCTCTGTCGATCTTCGCCTGGTAGTACTGCCCCTCCCGGCTATACTTCACATACGAATAAAAATAAGAATCATAGATTTAAGAATGCCAAACAAGTAACTGGTGTATACTGTCTATAAGATATTTTATCTTGTAAATACTTTATGAGTTCAGTGATTCAAGAATACTATATTCGAAGTTTTGAACAGTCTTTGAGAATCTTATACCAGTTATATGTGTAAGAGAAGCACAAGAAACCTAGAAAGAATTGAGAAAACAAAATCTCTGCTTCATAAAGGTACCATCAGATGTAAAGATCTCTTGCTGCTCCTACAAAGTTACAAACTATTATCAGCTGCCTTTTAGCATCATAATCAACCATGACAAAAAAGGAACCACGCAACTGTGCTAGCATTCAACACAAACTGCAGTTCTCATATAATGTCCAAGATTTCAAATATTCATAACAAAGTAATGCTGTCATTGCCACCATAATTCCCCTCTGTGCTGCTTATGTACTTTATATATTCCAAAGGAACCCAGGCAACAGTGGAGTATGCCGACAGTAATTACAATATACGCTAGGGATGCATCAATTTTAATGATTAGTAGAGAATAATGAACTCATTCATACTTCTGTAGCATAATATCCTGAGATCACACTGAATCAGACAGATGAAGTATGTCTGACATCATACAATTGAACTAAATCAACCAACAGGAAGTCATGCTGACATGAAGTATGTCTGAACAGCACATGAAAAACAAGTGAATTTACATACTACATCCTCTTTTCATTTTGGTGAGAAAAGAATACAGTTATACTTGTGATAAGGTTTGGCACTTGCTGTTTTACAAATGCTCCAGAGACGAGCTTAGCAACAAAACTATACATCAGAAAGCTAGAAGCAGGATTGGAGAATGTAATTATAAAGTTATGTATGCTTGCACAGCAAATGCAATTAGAACATGCAATTACAGATCATAAGGAGAGATGGATCAAAGGCACTCTAAGCAGAACACATTGATTTCCTTTGCTTTGCCAGTAAATCACTTGGTTTCTTTAGAAGGTGGGGGTCCGAGCAGATATATTCCTGGAAAGACTCCCTCAGATTTTGCAACAATTTCTTGTTATTGCAGCCAGGATTACTGTTAAGCAGTTTCACAAAGAAATTCTTCCAGAGTTCAACTTTCCAGTATCTGAAGTCATTTGAATCACCAAAATAGAAGTCAAATCATCATGGTACCAAGTGAGGAATGAAGAGTGAAGATAAAAATAAAAGATGGAAGAGGAAGCAAAAAGATCGGCCGCTGTACATGTTTATATGACCTTAAATATCGAACTGGGGTATTTCTATTCACACTTCCCCTCCCAGATAAGAGCTCAAGATGAAAGACAAATGTCAAATATGCATAACTGAGAAAACCACCTTTTAAAAGATGCCTTGGGTTGATAAACGTAACCACCATCAGGTGATGGTTTCTTGTAAATCTCCATGTAAGAACTATGCAGCATCATATGAACAACGACACAGAGTCCATACGTGTCTACCTGGTAACAAGGGACATAGCTAAGTAAGTGATAATGTGAACCGAACGTACAATGGAAAACAAAATGCAAACTAACCTGAAATTTCCAAGGCTTATTCTCTTGCATCTCCACACAACGAAATCCAGAAGTTCGGCAATCTCCCTTAAACTCTATATTTTCAGGAAAGAGACGCAGATCTATCCCTCTTCCCCAGTCCACAAGGCAAAGACCCTGCAAGAAAATAAGATTAATCATAAATTAATTAAGCCAAGTACTAGATTTTTGGAACTACAAACAAACCTGATCAAGCCAGGGGCCACTTCTGTCCTGAAATCCATCTTCTGTAAGCTCATTTCTGTCATGGAATCCACTATTTGTGAGGAAGTCCCTGCAAAAGTTCAAGCAATTGATCTCACGTAAATTTCATAGGATGCAATCTCTAGAATAACTTTAGACTTGTATTTTGAGAGACACATTCACAGTTTTAGTCAGCAGGCCCTATCAGATATAGATGAACTCCAGAATGTAACTGAAATCTATGGCAGAGGATAAGTCCAGGCCATTCTTTTATATTTATTCGTAGCAAAAATCATGAGTATAATCTCAGCTGAGAACATCCTTGCCACCCCTATGATTCCAATCATGCTGCTCTAATATAAGCTTGCATTTATATAAGGTGAGATTTCCGAACATTCCCTCAACTCCATGCATTGTTAGGCAGAATTTTTATTGGTTGGGATCCGTTGAACCTAAGTGAGAGGCTCCGAAGGATAAGCAGTTTATTATAAGAGATAGTTGTACTCTTCATTTGACATCCTACCATATACGGTAATTAAAGTATCAGCCATTTAATTGTAGGATAATTATAATTTAAAATAATCTCAAGGTATGTTTCATAGCTGGAAAACACAGTTGCAACTGGGGAAGACAAAAGAATGATAATACAATATTACTAGTAAGTAGTAATAGCATGGGAGGAAGAAGGATAGAAAAGGTGAGGAGATTGCAAGTAAAAATATAAGATGAAAAGGTTCAGTAGTCTTTAAGGTCCACTCTTCTATTTTCTAAGAGTTTCTATACAAATCAATGTAACACATTCAATAGATTGTGGAGAATGTTTGATACCGAGAATAGCGAATAAGCAGATTATCAGGCTTGAAATCTCCATGAATGATGTCAACGTCATGCAGAGTTTCTAACATGTAGAGCATTTCTATGGTGTAATAAATGCATAACTCTTCTTCCATGGATTTTCCGGTGACTGCAAATGAGTTTATTACATCCTGCGGAAGATCATTAGGTTATAAGCATGGCATGATGGTTCCAGACAGTGTATATCGTATTTGGTATGATTAAGCTACCTGAAGTGTCCCATTAGCAATATAGTCGCAGACGAGAATACTACAGTCAGAATAGTGATTCATTCTTTGAGCGAAACCAAAGCTTGACCTCTGATACAATGACATATAAAAAGTTAAATAAACAGAATGAAGAACTGCCAACAAAAAGTTGGAGCATCAGTAAATGCTTACTTCCTTGTCTGAGATTCGTTCATCAAGTTCACAGTGCATAAAGAATTCCCACGGGAAAGCAGGCTTTTGTATCTGTCACAGATTTTTAAAAAAAAATAATGAAAATATCCAGATTTCTAAGTAGCATTGAGAGAGCACTACTGAGGTCAAATATACCTTTAATGCAACAACATCATCAGGATTACAGTTGACATATGCTTTATATACTTCAGCAAAAGCACCTTGACCTGCACAACCCGTGATCTGGTATTTCGTACGACCTGTGCGCATCAAGACATGGGAATCAATAAAACTAAACTGACACTTAAGCAACATCATGCTGCATCCATAACATAATAATAACTATAAAGCTAAATAATTACAAAATAAAAAAGTATATATACAATAGGAGAGCAGAGACATTGTCAATTTGCTTAGTGGAGCTGTTTGATTTAAAATATAAGAAAGATTATGGCTCCCTGGACCCTAGTTAATGTAATAAGGATACTTCAGTATTGAAGTTGGTACTAGGTCCAATTCTGGATCAAAGGGAGACACTGAATTCTTTCACTCAGATTGGTGCCTTTAAATGAATGTTTAGTTTAAATTTTCTTTGCAGGAAGTATTAAAAAAGAAATAATAAACGTATCAAGGTATGACACTTTTTTGTAGTAATCTACTCAGAAAGAAAAGCTCTTTATTTATATGAATGGATGTGAATTTGAATAACACGCTTGTCTTGAGTGCTTAAAATCTACCCTATTTCAAGTAACCAAGTTCACATGTCAATTTATTAACACAGAAGGGCAAATAAAAATAAAATTTACTATTTTAGAAGTTTGCACCAAGAATTTCATATCCAGCTGAGAATCAGATGCATGAATATATTTTTGACACCTAACATACCCTGCATGCTGCTAAACAAACCAGTGCACTTAAGAAGTGAAAATGTGCCAATACATATATCATAGACTGGAAACTTGCCAAAAACTAAAAGCAAACAATATGTTGTAATTCACCTATCTCAATAGTCTTGTTCCTTGATGATTTCTTCAAAGAAGACAATGCCACTTTTCCTGAGTAAGCTTTATTAGTGGCATGATATCCCTGAGACAAGAGAAAAGGAAACTCTGAGACGCTACTCATACTCAGACTATACTGTGTGAACATAGTACAGTGATGAATATCTCACATCAAATTTCACTAGTCGAGGAGTGATTTTCTTTAAAAGGGCTTTCATTGTGGAATTGGACCATGGATTGATGTGGCTCTCAAACTGAATGCATTGACCGTTGTCAACCTGCACCACAGAATTTTCTTCGTATTTAAAAGTTGCACCAAAATTTAAAAATGGAAGAAAAGAAAAGGCTGTCACCAAATCATACTTAAAACGAGGTATAGAGCAAACAAAGCGATGATCAAGACTGAAGGTGCAGAGCAAACAAAGAAGCTGGCTACCTCGTGAGTTGAAGACACTAATTCAGACATCCTCTCCAGAAAAAAGGCATGCGCTTTGGTCACCCACTCAGCAGGCTTAGCATTGCTAGCACAGTAACAGATCATAAGCATTGTATGGTGAAACTCTAATTCGAAAATACAAACACAAAAAAACAAGAACGATTTCACGAAGAAAAAGAGAGGACCTTGAAATACCGATGTGATAAACCATTTGTGCATCGTACAACTTGCCTTTGGATTCTAGAAAGGAGGCATACCAAACATAGAGCAAGGACTGGCCAATACATATCTTCCTATCAAGCATTTCCAGAAACACGGTTTCGTAATCTTCGATGAATCCCATCTGCAGAACCCAATTAGTTCAATTCGGAAAGCAAAAGATGCCCAAAACTAAAGGGAGCCATGAGTGAGGAGGTGAAGTACCAAATCTTGAGGAATCTGGTGTCGTCTCGGTAGTGAGGATCGTGCTTGAAAGCTGCGATGCAATCGGATAGCAGCCTAGAGAGATCCAACCCGGAATCCTTCCCGGAGTTAAAGTCATCGAGCGCTTCCTTTATCGACCTGGGATTTTTCAGAATTTCAAAAATTCTGAAAAATAATGTTAAGGCAGAGCTCTTTGGATCACTGGAGCATTCACTCTTTGGATCTTCACGATCTCTCTATTTACCTGTTCACAGTTTTAACAATATAATGTTAAGGCAGAGCTCTTTAAATAAATTGGAATGCAAATACAACAAACTATAGAATTTATAATCATGGTATTGCACCATGCTATCATGAATTTTATGACATTACCGAGTCAACAGGACACTCAACTTTCATCTTACAAATGATCCCTTCAAAAGAAGTATACACACATTGATGTTTTTATAAACTAATAATGTTAAAACTTTTAGGAAAATCCAAAACCCACCCAGATATTCTCTGTCCTAAATTCAACACCTAAATTCAAGAACCTGTCTAAACAGAACGAGCTTTTGAGATATGAGTTTTGTACATTTGTTATGGATATAGCAGTAATATAGTTGGACTTTGGGAGCACGAGATGAAATAGAACAACAAACAAATATAACATTATACATTTAAGCAATATAAAAGTATGAAGAAAAATGCAAAGGCCTTAATGAAGAACTGCATGGAGAAGAAATGATCTACAGAACACTTGTACACATTTCGAACAATAACAAAGAATACGATGTTAAGCAGGACAGTATGAGGATTAGAAATAAGCATCAAAGAGGACCTTAGGGATGAAAGAATCGTCCTCATCAAGAAAGTATGCCAGACCTCCAGTCATTCCAGCAGCAACATTTCTACCCACTCTGTCAAGTCAAACAAAGGAGCACCTTAAGAATTAACTCTTTACTTTCATATTTTCGTGTCACTAGATGCTATGTAAATAGATGCTCACTTTCCAAGTACAACTACACAGCCACCAGTCATGTATTCACAACAGTGGTCTCCAGTGCCTTCCACCACTGCTTGCGCAAGAGAGTTTCTTACAGCAAATCGCTCTCCAGCTTTCCCTCTAACAAAGATTTGACCCCCAGTGGCACCATACAAGCAGGTATTCCCTACAATAGTTGCATCCTCGGGGCAAAATCCTGTATTCTCTGCTGGAGTGACAACCAATTCTCCCCCAGAAATACTCTAGCAAAATATTGTTTTGCATATATCAGACTGTTGCAAGCAAAACTCAATGAATCATGCAAATACTTCTCAAACATAGATTGATGTGGCAAAACTGATTGTGCTTACGCAATAGCTGCTCAAATATAGCGCTTGAGAAAAATGGGTGCCAGTAGAGTAAGAAATAAAACTAAGTGAACCTGATACAACTCAATATTATATATCTAAAATTAGAACTTTTATGATACAAAAAGAGTTTATATATATGGTTCCGAAGATGATGCAGCCAATTCAACGAGTCTTACTGAACAATAGACTAGCAAGTATCAAAGTGATAAACAACTGATAGGCCAGTGTCCAGTTAACACCAAAAACTCTGGCAGTTGATGTATTTGTGCCTGAATTTTTATTTTATTTTCACTAACTGACTTAAATAATAGATAATCAAGTCTCCAGCTAGCTGAACCTCAAATAATATATCTGAGGATTTAATTAAAAAAAGATACCTTTCCCACATAATCATTTGCCTCTCCAACAAGTCGAATGTTCATCCCAGGAGTCAAGAAGCACCCAAATGATTGCCCAGCGCTCCCTGTAAAGCTGAAAACCATGAAAACAAATGAATTAGCTTGCATCCAAATAAACAGATTTTCCGGGCAGATACTGATGATATCTCTATATGTAATGACGTAGCCAGATCTTACGTTATGTTCAGCTGCCCGGCAAAACCAGTGTCACCGTACTTTTTTGCAACCACCCCTGCTATACGCCCACAAACAGCACGATCCACATTGTATATCTTTATGGTCTTATGAACCATTTTTTCATTCCCAATTGCTTCTGATATCTGTACAAAAACATAAAAAATGCTAAAATCGCAAAGTTAATAATTTCAGGAAGGAAATCTTCTGTCCCCATATTCCCCGTCACTTACCTTGTCTCCATCTAATCTTGACGGGAAAATTCTACAATGTGTTAATGCATCAACTTTATCCTAAATTTGTAAAATGAGTCCTCAAAGTTGTAACATTAGTCCTTAAAGTTGTAAAAAATTTAGTTATTACTACATTAGTTCTCAAGTGGTAAATTTTGTCTTTAAAGTGGTAAATGAGTCCTAAAGTGATAAAAAAAAAAGTTGATGCATGAGTTGGATTAATACACCATAGCCTTACCAATATTTTGACATGTGTCTTCCATGTCAGCAAACTTAACAGGAAATCTTGATATATATAAAAAAATAAAAATAAAAAAAAGTCATGCTTGTTCTGTTCTTATTGCATAAAGAAAGTCATAAGAAAAAATCCAAAATACTGTTTAAAACTTTTTTACTGAGTGTGGACCCCTTATTGCAAACACAAGCAAACATTTAATCTTCCATGAAAACCAAGATCAATTGATTTCGGAAAGGACTAAAGGCATGGGATATGTCCTAAAGATTAAAACAATATCATAGTGATTTGTTGGAACAAACCCATGCACCTTTCAAATCAAGATCAGTTCATCCATGTCTTTAATAATAGATCCAAATTCATGCTGAATCCTTGAAACCCATTTTATCATATTCATTTTGTAGCCAATATTACTAAGCTTATTCAGATCAAGTAATTTCACTCATGTCTCCATGGACGAATTAATCATGATGAAATGGATTTAATACAAGCAGATGGGTTTCTAATTAGAAGGGAAATTGAAACCACAAGGGAAGAGTAACTACAACTTACAATTTCTCATCAAGATCAATAAATATTGGTATGGACATGTTGGGAGCTCTCATGGATCTTCA
Organism: Fragaria x ananassa; assembly: GCA_034370585.1. Classification (NCBI taxonomy): domain Eukaryota; kingdom Viridiplantae; phylum Streptophyta; class Magnoliopsida; order Rosales; family Rosaceae; genus Fragaria; species Fragaria x ananassa. The sequence goes on along the minus strand of CP139753.1, from coordinate 16,912,848 downwards.
AAGTCTAAGATAAAAATTTCCTTTAGAAATCTCATCTGGCCTAATATCCCTTTTCTTTCTGTTCTTTTCTGATTTCAAAATTTACATGCAGATTGTAACTTTTTGTGACACTTGACTACAATAACGACGCCATGTTTGAAATAACTTAGTAAGGGATTAATAATTTCCCCACCACATAAACATAACAAACATGTCTGTTGTATAGTTTATACTAATGGGAGACTATCATCATGACATACATCAAATGAGCGATACTGCAAAATCATAGAAAACTAATTCAAGAAATGAAATTAACACAGGTGCAACGCCAGCCAAAGCAATCACGAATATAATAAAAATACGAGCTAATAGTTTAAGGAGTGGACTAGTTTCTGGAAAGTTTGGTTCTTGAGCTTTTCCTCTCAATGTCTCAGAAAATTACAGGGTCGAATTTCTACCTTTTCTAAAAGAGAAACACAATAAACTAATGCTCTTAACTACAGAAATTCAATTGCATACTAAATCTCACAAACCAGGCCAGATAAATGCAGAAAGGTCTAGGAAAACTATAACAATAGTTTGAGGCATTGATACATGTGCAAGGTTTGTTTGGAAAATGTCTCCCAAAAACTTTCTTAAGCAAGAAATGGTGTACCAGAAAATGTTTGAACTTTTGTCAAAAGACTCTTAATCTCCAAGTATGAATTAGTAGAGAAAACTAGCTATGAAATTACTGGGAATCTATATTCAAGTGCAATGAAGGTATTTTTCTTAATAAGAAAGTATCCATTTGGTAGGAGAAGTTGTAACTCAGAAAAGCCAAAGCTCTGAAAAGGTTTCATGTCACCGACCTTTTTTAACCCATTCCAACAGGTACCTTCTAGTTATCTATTAACTAAAGTACGAGAATCATTTTTTATAATTACACTTCTAACACATATAATCATGCCCATGAAGAGATGGTTATGCATGTACATTATAATAGCTATCTGTGCATTAGATCAAAGAATAATCATTCTTTTTCTTCCATAACTAGGGGAATGGACCATTTAGCAGTTCAATCATCCACATAAAGCTATATTAAAATCCCATCCTATCATAGTGCCTACAAGCCTTTTGTTTAGAGAAGTTGAAACAAGAGATTGATAAAAAGTAAATACCATGTTTACTTAGCTACATAAGAAAAGAACTAATAGCAAGTGTTACCTCTGGATCTGCTAGCAATATATCATCCAGAACAGGACCATTAGTGTGAACATCCTGATTCCTGATCATGGTACTGGTCCATTTTGGTAACCCGACATTCTGGAATCAAAAGTAGAAGTTATACCAAAAGGAAATACATGGTCAAGAATATTAAATACAAACAGAAGCAAATTATTCAACAATATACTGATAGAATATAACCGAGATCAAGATGCTGCGTTTTCACTAGAGATATATCTCGTGGTCTAAACAAATCTGTCCGTCCAATTATATCATCTAACTTCTCATATCCTAACTGTGCCAACATGCCTCTAACCTGGAAAAGATAATAATTAGGAAGAGGAACATAAGAATAAACCTAGACAGGTTTAACCATAGGGATGTTTTAAAAGTGCAACATACACTATAAAGAAAAAATTAAACAAGAAAGCACTAATCCTAAAATGAAAAGTGAATAAAGTTTTTACCTCCTCTAAAAAAAAGTTGACAAGATCACCAGGCACCCCAGGAAATCGAGCACGAAGTTCCTCTCTCTAAAAAAGGGAAAATGAAATAACAAATGCAAACCCCAACTCCATTAGAAAGAAAGAAACATGGAATCATAAAGACAACAAAAAATACCCCAAATATATTCACAAGATTAGAACTTTATCACATGATGTAGCTGCTGATGTTGCTTGCCATGTTTCTCCCCACATGCACTCTCACCCCATGCATTTTTCATGTGTAGCACGAAACTAAATGGCAAGTGACATGCGTGCCATGTCATGCAATAGAGCAAGTTTGTAAGAGTTCAGGAAGTATATCACTTTACTCTCATCAAATAAGTAGTTCTGGTACCTGGCTGGCTACACCAACAGGGCAGTTATTCGTATGGCAAATGCGGGCCATAACACAACCTGTAGCAATCATTGCCACAGAACCAAACCCGTACTCATCAGCACCCATAGTTGCAGCCATTAGGACATCAACTCCACTTTTAAAGCCACCATCAACTCTAAGAATGACTCGTTCTCTAAGTCCATTTTCTATGAGTGTCTGTAAAAAATTGAAATATTACATAATTAGATCTTGATACAAAAGCATCAATATAAGAGCAGCCATCAATTTAGTTTTATTGAATCACCTGGTGCGTCTCTGTGAGTCCAAGTTCCCAGGGTCCACCAGCATGCTTAATGGAACTTATAGGACTGGTACCAGTTCCACCATCATGCCCTGATATCTAGTGTAAAAAGATTCTTTATTTTATTTTCGTCTCAGAAAAAGAGAAAATGATAAATAGAGTTGTCTCCCTCAGTGCCTTTCCAATCTGATGATAAAGCATATGTGCAAGTACTCTCACAATTGATAAACCAATGTAAGTGATGCTTTCAAGCAAATACTCAAACAAGCTCTTGATTCAATCCCATATTTATCAAAGAGAAAATGAAGGAATACTAGTGTGGTCAAACTAAGTTCATTAAAAGGAAACAAGCAACCAACAAAAAACAAAGACAGCTTTCTGATCGAAGTTAATAGGGAAAAAGGGAACTCTGGCCAAACCTTCTTAATCTATAGGTTTATTATGGATCATGTTGCAAATGCTAAATATACCGTCAGTATATCATGTAAAACCAACAACATTGTTACACTAAAGGTAGTGATACAACTAAATCATACGAGATCAGATAAATATTACATGACCACATACTATAGTACTTATAACCAAGTAGAGAAAGTGAAAATACAGATACAGCGGAAGGTCTTGTTTTTTTGTCTTTTTTTTTTTTTAGAACTATTTTCTGACTTCATTTGAAGAAGAAAAAACGATGATATTTGGAAAACGAAAGTAATCAATGATAGCTTCAAGTAAATTTTCCCTAAGTTTTACCAAAAGGCTATTAGAAGATAGCATATGCAAGTTGTGACAAGTACATATAGATTAAGATTCTTTTTTTTCTTTTTTCAAAGAGAAACACACTCAGTACACAGAGACAAGTCCCTGAGAAGTACCTGTATGACATCAGCATTACCCTTTGCGACCCCAGAAGCAACAGTGCCTATTCCAGCTTCAGCCACAAGTTTCACTGATACCTTAGCTTTAGGGTTCACCTATTTATTCAGCAAAAATTGATATCTTATCAGAAATCTTGGAACATCTAAATAAAAAGTTAAATCCAACCAATTTGCAAGATGCAATTACCTGATGAAGGTCATAGATCAATTGGGCAAGATCCTCTATAGAATAAATGTCATGGTGTGGAGGTGGAGATATAAGTGGAACCCCAGGTTTTGAGTTTCTCAACCTCGCAATGTATGCACTAACTTTTTTACCAGGCAGTTGTCCGCCTTCACCAGGCTTTGCCCCTTGTGCAATTTTGATTTCCAGCTGATCAGCATTGACCAAGAACGTTGGAGTGACTCCAAAACGTCCTGAAGCAACCTGAAGTTGTTTGAAATAACAATTATACAAAATGTGAGAAAATGTAGCCCTATTGTGATGACAGCACATAAGAAACACATGATGATCTGTTTCACTAACCATTATCTATCCAATGCATACCCTAATAAGACTGAAAGATTAAGATAAGAAGCAAACCCTAATAACATTGATAGATACTTTCGTTTCATCTTTTAGTAATTTACTTATATTGAACTGAGGAAGGGATGATGGTTTGCCATATACTGCGATAAAGTAATGCTATATAAAGATGATGACATGATGAATTGCGTATACTGAAGCATTATGGGATCTCATTTTGTGTCAGAGTTAAGGTCAAAAAGGCAACCTGCTTGATAGCACTTGTAGCAGTATCTCCATTTTGAAGACCTTTCAGATGTGGAAGGGTCGGTGAGTACCCATCAACAACATCTGCTAGTGGTTTCCAGCGAATTGGATCCTGAAGAATGAATACACATTAAAACAATGAACTACTAGTCCAAAATCACATAATAAAAGATAACTGTCAAAGCTAGACACTTTACCTCACCACCTTCTCCAGAATTGGACTTTCCACCTATTCTGTTCATTGCAATGGCTGTAGCCTCATGAGTTTCTCTGGAAATAGCTCCAAGTGACATCCCACCAGTGCAGAATCGTTGAACAATGGATACAGCAGGTTCAACCTTTCCAACAGGAATAGGAGCACGGTCGCTTTTGAACTCAATGAGATCACGAAGAACCTAACATTAAATAACAATGTATAGTCAATATCAAATGATATCACAATGCAGAAAGGTTTCCATCTTATCTTGAGTTGTAGTCTCCGTCTTCTAGCAAGCATCGTCAGAGGACATCTAGTCCCATATGTGTTGTTTTTTGTTTAATAGTAAGTTTTTCAACAGAAAGGACTCACATTCACAGGCCGGTTAGCTAAATGCTGCTGATAAACAGAAAAGGCACTTTCATTCTTCTGGCGGACAGCTTTGTGTAGCAGCTTTGACATCTCAGGGTTGTTTCCATGATACTCCCCTTAACATAAATAAATATGAAGTAGCCTTCAGTGCTTTTGAGGCGGATAAAAATTTGATCCAACCAAAAGACTTTCATGTAATTAGTTCTAAAGTGTATTATGCTGGTATATACTTTTCAGAGATCTAACTATTTTGTGATTGACAATACTAAAGATAACATGTTATTCGCTAAAGGTTGCTGTGCTTTCTGAAAATTTACCCCGTTTAATCACACATATTTTCAAATGATTGACTAAGAGAAGTTAGGACACAATGTTGAGGTAGTAGCATTTTAAGAAATAAACACATTCAACATAATTGCTACCTCCTGGTCTGAATTGTATAAATCCAAAATTTTCCAGTCGTTTAGCTGTATCCTCAGAGAAAGCCTTCACCCAGAAGGACAAAGTCTCCCTTGCCAGCTATTAGAAAAGAAAAATACAAAATGCAAAACCACTGAGTAAGAAGAGTATGACAATGTGAATACAATATAGTTGTGAAAGTATGCTCATAATATCCTAAGATTGGCTGCATAGTCATATTCAGTAACCATGCACTCTTTATATTCAGCTGGATCAAATGTAAGAGCCCGAATGAATTTCACTGAAAGATTATTGATGACGAGAACATAACCTGTAACAGAAGATGAACATATAGCTGCTCAACTAAACAGGTCTCCTGGTTCTCAAATGATTTGACAACGGAAGACGAGGGTTGGATGTTCTTCCATTTGAAAAAATATATAGGTTTCCTGGTCTAATATATATTTCACTGAATTGCCAGCTTGGTGGCGGTAATTTGGGTATTTAAGCCTGTTTACAGAAACTTGGATGTCCTTTCATTTTCCTGGTTCTGTTATACTATTATTTAACCCAACAAAAGTAAAATTCAAGATTAGGCGATAAGTAACAGCCGTGATATGAAGCAAATTTGTCCAACACATGTATGGAAAATTTACAGAAAAATACATGTACAGTGTTTGTGTACACTAGTAGAAAATTCTTACCTATACAAATGAATGCATGATCTTATTATCATTTAATATGCAACCATATTATGTTTTCAATGATTCTTACCTCATCAAAAGTTAATCCACCGATACTTGATATACTCCCACAAAATGCAAGATCAACAACCCCCTTTCCCAATCCATAAATCTCAAAAATCTGTGCACCGCAATAACTATAAACAGAATAGTATTAAAGGATTTAAGAAATAACCAATGACGCTGACGACAAAATCTACAGTAACACAACTGACAACAATTCAAGATGTAAAGAACAAAACTACGATTAAAAGGGAAAAAGAAATCAAACTAATTTCATACCATAAGCTACTGAAAATAGTCAATCATAAATTTACCTTGAAAGCAACGAGATACCCATTTTGGAAAGAATTTTGAGAAGACCAGCCCTAACAGCCTGACATAGCAAGAACCAGTTTATCAGCTTAAAATATCTACATAGCAAGAACAAGCAATTAATTATCATCCTAAAACAAGAATATTGATAAAACTATGTTCAGAAAACAAGAATTTGGTTTGTCATAAACCACATTTCTACAAGAGCTTTATAATCATCAAAGTACTTGAGCAGTGGCTCAGCTGTTGAATAATGTGCACATTGTAGAACAAGATAGGAAAATAATAAGCAAAAAATAAAATAAATTCTCCAACACAAGTATAAGTATGGTTGCAGAAGTTATTGGAAACATTCTTACATAGCCAAAAGAAAGAAAGAGAGAGAGAGAGAGAGAGAGAGATAGAGAGAGAGAGAGAAAGAGAGAGAGAGAGAAGAGAAGGCACATGAAGGACTCGTCTGCTACAGATACAAGTTCTAGCCCTTTGAAATCTGATGGAAAGAAAGCAACTGAAGAAGATGATTTAAAACCTGATGGACAGAAAGCAAGAATAAAGAGGATGATTTTGAAATTGATAAGTATTACAAAATACTCATATATATATATATATATATATATATATATTTTCTGACATTTAGAATCTCATCTTTAACAACCACAACATCTCCATATTGATTGATTGTTGTTGGTGATTAAGCAATTGCTTCCAAAACTCTCGGCTATCGATTCCTTCTCCAGGGTTTGGTTGTATCTCTCAACTTTTATGGTTTCATTCCTTTCTAGCATTGATGGATACCTAAGAACCTGTTTTTACTGACAGATCAAAAGGATGGAGGCTCTATTTAGGTTTGATTCTGGCTTGGGCTCAGGCTCTTTCTTTAGCATTTCAAACGAGATATATACATTTTTTTTGGAGATGATCTACATCTCTCATTTAAGCTTCTTCTGAATTTTACAGAGTGCATACAAAAGGCTGTACAGTTTGAAAGAGAAGGGGAGAATTGAATTTGGGAGAGGTATTTGACGATAAGTTAAACTCGTTTCTGTCAGGTATTAAAAGAGCATTAAGAATAAAAGTGCTTAGAGGAACATGTCCTCTCCTTATTGGCTCTGGTCAGCTCTAGGTAACCATGTATGGTTAGCCCTTGTTTTATCCAACATTCTTTTACATATGCTGAAAACGTAGGAAATTAATATGCGAACAAGCAAAGTTGCAACAAAAGATTTGAAATTCAATAAAAATATACAAAAAATTGGCTTCACTTGAAGAAGAAAATACACACACACACACACCTTTCAGGCAATTTATTTCAAGTACAATTGAACTGACCTTGCAGAAGTTCTTTTGAGCCTGTTCAATCGTTACAGTAGGCATCTTTCCGTTCCGCATTAGATTAACCGTTTTATTACTCAAACGCCACTGCCGACATGTCTCCAGTGCCAAGTATGGACACACACCACTGATAAAAAATCAAAATGTGTAATGTACAGGCGAACTTCAGATCGCAACAAGACTTTGTTTGAAAAGATTAGGTAATATTCAGGTATAAAGCAAATCAATGTACTAATGACAGAAAAGAAATCCACATCATAAGGTAGATGACAAGAGCAAGAAATCTGACCATGATATAAAAAATAGACACCCTTTACAAATGTAGAAATCCTACAGCTAAGCTAACCATGTAATGCGTCACCAAACAAAAAGATTTGGATAATTTGGAGGAAAGGAAAGAGATAAGTGACTGTGCGGGTGGACAGGAATACAACCATATGATAATGTGAATGGCAATGAGATGGATCATTTATAGGAAAGCGTTTGTTTGATTACATCTGGGCATCTGCAACTTTGGAATATATATTTTGCCTGCCAAATTTACCCAAAAGACAGCCAATATTTTGCAACACCATATAATTGCCTTCCACCTGTTGGGTTTCCAGCCCAAGTGTTTTTCCTAAGATGTTTCGTCTTAGAGTATGGTATTCCAATAAGGAAAGGATATCCTTATTGATGATGGTATACCTGTAATCTTGGTTCCTTACACAGAAGGAAGAAGGCATTATTGCCTACCACTAATAGGAATAGGATTTCCTATTTGGTGAAGAGATCTGATGATCCTTATGGCTATATAAGGAGGAGTTCAGCTCTAGGGTTTTGTATCGTAGAGACAAAGAGCAAAGTGTGTTCCATTCTCGGTTAGAGGGTGAGAGAGGGCAGAGAGGAGAGAGATAGGAAGAGAAGAGAGTCATTGTTTTCTTATAGTTTCTGGTGTACCCATTATTAATATAGTGGAGAGTGTTTTCTGCCGGTGGACGTAGGCAAAAGTTTTGCTGAGCCACCTTAAATCTGTGTTCTTTGTGTCTTATCTATGTGGTTGTTTCTCTTGGTTTGTTGTGTTCTTTTGGGGTTCCTTGACATACATAATTGACCGATATCACAACACCACCCCTTCTGAAATACTTAAACAGACACTATATAACTCACAGCACCAATTTGGATCAACCCAACTTAAACTAGAGTCGCTGAAAAATGTTCACCAAATTTGAGTTGAAAGAGAACTAGTTGTACTATCTTTCTTTAGATGTGAACACCCACTAGTTTTACTATTCTTCAAGCTCTTGAAATTTCATTCTACTTGGAAATGAAATAATGCAGTTCACCTCCGCAACCCAAACTCTGCCTTGCTTTGTACAACCACTAGGACTATTTAAGGTATTTAAACCCAGAACTAATTGGAGTCAAATATACTTAAAATTTTGAATCCAACCTATAAGTTAACTTCTAAAACATATAAAAGAAGCTTAAAAGTTCATCAACAACAGACCAATGTACTGAAAATGTTTGCATACAATTCAATCAATGATAATCAACATATATACCCACCCAAGGTTAATAAAAGAGAGTGAACAAATGCATATTTGACGGAGAGCTGATGAAAATGCAGGCACCTAGTCTATCTCATGTCGAGCTGTATTTGTAATTGTTTGACAAAGATCAGTTTTATGGTAAAATCCATTATAACTGAATTATACCTGTTGTCTTTTAATGTAAGTATAATTTATGATTTAAAGAAAACAATAAAAAATAATTAATAAAAAAAACAAGTAAATACTTGTTCATTCATCATTTGAATATGAAAGAGTAGGAAATAAGATGCTGAAAACAGTCCCTACAATTATAATTGGTGCACAGTATGCAATATGTAATGTGCACCAAATAATAAAAAGAACTATTAATGAGGAAAATATACGACTAAGCTTTTTTTTTTTCTGCAAAGATCTATATTCACAATTAAATGACAAAGACGAGAGTTCAGAATAACTAGTATTACATGCCTGATAAAAATGCTCACATAACTTAGCTGTCAAATCATTATCTGATTACGGATTCGAACATCCAACAGAAAACCATATATCCAGACAATGAAACAAGTATAAACACTACAGAAGCCAGCTACAAAGATTTCAGGTGAAGGAGAATTGACCTTGCACCGTATCCAATCAAGCAGGCAAATTGATGAGTGCTAAAGCACTGAGCAGTATCCACTATTATAGAAGCTGACATTCTCAACCCATTTTGAATAAGATGCTGATGAACAGCACCAACGGCAAGAAGGATCGGAATTGCAGGACGAGTAGCTTCCTGAAGTAAAAGGGCAATTACCACAGAATCATTAAAAGCTTAAATGTCTATAGAGAGGAATGCCAATCGGATAAAGAAGAAAAAAGCTAATGGCACATAAAGGAATCATATATATAGTAGAATCTTCACACATGAGCAACCTATTCTACCTAGCAATGTTTTAGAAAATAGAGAAAGCCATACGTACTCCTTGGTGCATATTTAGAGAAAACAATTCCAGTATTACAACAACGTCTTTCACATTAATACTAAAATATAAAATATAAAAAGTACAAATAATTTAACAGTTATAGTAATAATAATAACAAATAAAAAAAGAGTAAGAAAAAATTAATTGAACAGACTTCCACAAAAGGAAAGTACAAAAATGACAAAAAAGGCCTTAGTGCAATCATCATTAAGTAGTCCGACATATAATTCCTATACAAAAATCATAAAATGAAATTACTCCCATTGTGTAGGATAGATCATGCATATATTGAATAAAGAAGTAAAGAACAACTTTTGCATTAGTATACAGTGAACCTAAATTGGATTCTTACCAACTCATCAGATCGGTCAGACAGAACAAGCAATTGGCAACCATTTTGAACAGCATCATCAGCAGCTTCACAAAGCCTATACAGGGCTTTTCCAAAGAACCATCAACCCCTTTATGAATATCAAAAAATGTAGGTAAAACATGGGGTTATAGTTGAGCATCATTAAGCAATGACTCAAGTTCTCCTTCATTGAGCACAGGACTGGACAGGATAACCTGGTCCAATACATAACAAAGAAATTCACTTATCAATATCTACATCCAAGAAAAAAAAAAAGAAAAAAAAAGAGGGAAATATCTGTAATAATTACTTCAACATTATGCTTGCAATTAATGTATAACTAAGAAAAGGATTTAACAAACCTGCGATGCATTTTCAGGTCCAACCTCCAAAATATTTCGACGCTTTCCAATGTTGACTTCAAGAGACATAACTAACCCTTCTCTTAGAGGATCAATGGCTGGATTCGTAACCTGAACAAATTATACACAACTTTATCAGATCATAACATCAAGCAGACTCACTGTTGTTTAGATATGTCTTGGGCTGCAATATACAAGACAGCTCTATTCCAGTGCGCCTGTGAGTACTAATTTCTAATAATTATGTTGATTTACGATTTTACCATGATTTTCAAACTCTGAGTTACTAGGATGTGGGGCAAAAATTGGTTCTATTATAAATAAAACAGGCCTAACATGTGTAGTCAAACAAGGTAACAGACAGCATATCTATTTAGGTTACAATTGCTCTAGAAAACACAAACATTGCTAGGAAGTCAGCCAAATTACTTAGGTATTCAAATGCTAATAACATAATTCTTCCAAGGTTAGCTAGAGGACATACTGAACAGAACAGAAAAAGTAACTGCATCCATATAACTGTATTCTTATACCAAAACAGGCCCAGAGGTGCTTGATAATGTTAAACAGTATATGGAATACAATACAATGCTAAAGTTGAAAAACGTAATGATGGTAAGTACCGCTAACAGTATAAATCCTAATCTGATTTGCAAGTCCTACTCTGCTTAAATTTAATAACTCGTATAAACCTACGTGCATTTTTTTAACAGTAATTATTATTTAAAATCCCCACGCTTATGAAAGACTGGCCCTGTTCTACTCATTCAGAACGCTATATTCAGAATCTATATTTTTTATAAAAAAAACGGTTCAGATATAAAAGGCAGTATTGTTAGCAGAGATAAGATAGGCAGCCAGATTCCAAAATCAAATAAACATGTAAGCAAATTAACTGACCTGCGCAAATCGTTGCTTGAAATAGTCATATAGCATATGTGGTCTCTGGGATAAAATTGCCAATGGAATGTCATCGCCCATGCAAAATGTAGGCTCCTTCCCTTGTGAAGCCATTGTCTCAATAACCATCTGGACATCCTCACTTGAGTAGCCAAATGCCCTGCTCCCATGAAGTACAAAATATATAAGCCAACTCAAGGAAGTGATTATTTAACCGTCACAAAGTAAACTCTTGGCCATTATAAAACACTGGATATGACAGTAAAATAAACCTAGTGAAATCAAGCAACCCAGTAACATCAACAGATACAATAGAGAGAAATTAATTTTCCATTTCATAATGCAATATTATTTACTTAGGTTTCTCTCTCTACTTTCCAGAATCCAATTCTATTAACTAAAAGCTTTTGTTCTTAACAGTTCCAAAACTATAATTATTTTCTCAGAGGTTCCAATGACCACACATGAAATTATATATACAAGTTTCAATTTTCCTGTGGAAATAGATCAGACTTGATATATGCTCAAATTTGTGTTTCCACAGATAATAAACAAGTTCCAATGCCCAAATGTGACATTACATATGCAATTACTTTTCCAGTGGAAATAGATCAGACTTAATATATGATCAGAATTTGTGTCTCAAGAGATAATAAAGCAGTTCCAAACCATGACAAAAGGTGAACTCAACAAACCATTACAGTTCCGTAATGCCGGCGAAGATATTTTAACCGCTTTGGTACTGAGGTCATGGAACTAGTTGAGGTACGAATTTCCCGCCTACAAGATGAAATTTGATGTCATGTCAAGCCACACAATAGTATCTGATCCATATAAGCAAATTTTTTTTGCTGACGAGTTAATATTAGTCCAGGTAGTAAGATGCAGCAGTAGGGGTGAATACTGGCCAAAATTTGAAGCTTCTGTATCAAATAAAGTGAGGTCAAGTAAATTGCAAGCCAAGAGAAAATATAGCACATACAAATCGTGGGCTGTAAATTACTTTAAAACACAGGCAGAAGAAAAGAGAGGTCATAGAACATACCTCATACCCTGTAGGGCAACTTTCTGTAGTCCCGGATCAGAATCTTGAACCCTCTCCACGTACAAATCTTCATCGGACTGCACATAACACAGATACAAATTCAGGGAAACCGACAATCATTTGTAACCAATTCAAAAGCCGAACCCATTGCATTTACTTAACCAATACAGCTTGAATCCTCAGATATATCAGATTTTTTTATTTTAGATAATACAAACTTGGATAAACCGAAAAACAAGAGATGAACAAATCCCTAAAATAAAAGATGGTCTAGGGCAAAACAAAATTGTCAAAACCCCAAGAGATGGAATTGCATACCAAAATCCTCGTCTTTCTTGTCATCTTTCTTTTTGGAATCCTTTGGGGCCGGAGGTTTGGTGGGCTCATCGTGCTTGCCCCTGCCGCTTGCGGTGTTGGTCGGATCTTGCGAAGCAACGGTCGACGATGCTCTCTTTCTCTACTTTCCTCTTGAACAAGAAAGTGGAGACTCCTTGATGCTGCTTTGCAGGATATATACGGTGAGTCGGGCCTAAACCCACACCATATCTCCTTTTTATCGTGGGCCTCCAGATCAGCCGGCCCATATAATCTGATATTTGTAATTTTTTTTTCTTCTTTTACCGGTCGTCTCACCTGTATAAAAAACAGATTTTATACTAATTAAAACTGTTTATATCACAAAAATATATTCCTAATACAGAGTCTCTCTCTCAGATTAAATGTTCGTATTTATGACCTATATTAAAAAAGTTAATTAATATATATTATTTATTTATATTAAATACATGTATATTTATTGAATGGGTTTAGGAATGAGGATCCCAAGCTCAAATGTCTTCAGACACAAATCCAAACACTACTCTCACTCCAAAATCAAAGTCTTCCAATGAGTCATTCACTTGTTGGAACTCTTGAACAACGAGTGACTTGATCCCCTCCGAGGTACGTAGGCAACTCATTCCCAGATGTGGTTATAGTCGCAAAAAAACAAACAAACCTACAATGGTATCTTAATAAACGGAATCAAAGGGTGTTCTCTTGTAACAAGAGATTGTAATTAAAAAACACATTCTGTCTTGAATGAGTCGAACCAGACATAATTAAAACTCTTTTATGTTAATGAATATGAGTAAAATTATGTTGGGTGACATTTACACTTCGTGCATATTTTTACTCAACAGTTATGTTTTCTTTTTTCTATTTATTTCATTGCCACTACCTAAAATACGTGGACTTCTTTTATTTTCCATCCCAGACGGCTACACCTTTTTTTTTTTTGGAAATGAAATAAATACATTGCGGTATAAACCCAAACATGAGCCTAAAAAATAGCCCAAACAGTACAAGGGAATCAAGAGAAGAGTAAATCCACTACACCAACATAGGAATATTAATAGATTACTATCTCCATTACAAATTAAACTAAAACACAGGCCCATTAGGTGGCCTGACCCACTTTAGAAACCCTAGTGTTGCCATCCAAAATGCAGTGCAAGCAGCTGTAGCCGCTGGAAGTAAAAGCACGTAGAAATTATGTCGTGAGGGGCTGCACGTTGACACAACGGCACTGCAGGGATGCATGATGGCGCTGCTAGAATTGTAATTTTTTATGAACACCTAATTATATAGTTGTCATGCAATCCTGACCACAGACGAAGCAGTGCACCAGAAACATTTACAATGTGAAGCAAAGATGACATCTAAGACAGTACTGTTCATTTAGGCGAAAGGATTAGTATCAAATTCATTCAGTCTTCCTAAAATCTGTCATTTGCCAAAAGATACCTGAACCTTTATTTACTATAAAATTATGTAAAATATGGGTGATTGATGTAATTTTCAAGTAAAACGGGGCAGCTGTGTTGTATTGAATTTCAGCAAGACTTGGTAACTCATATTGATTTGAAATTTTGTGGCGTTGTACTTCCAATTGCGTATTGTTAATCTGAAAATTTTGTGTTATTTGATATTTAGATAGTGATTTTCTTGTGTTATATACATTGCAGATATTACCATTTTGTATTTTATTATGATTTATGATTCTGTTTGACTTTAAATTTTGTGTGTTTGGAATTCCATGTGTACCACTGATCAGATATATGTGCATGTCTCAAACTATAGACACCAGTGAGTTTACTAAGTTATTCATATCGAACCAGTGCCCAGAATATTATCTTATCTCATTTGTGAATCAGAAAATGTGATTACACACTGTCACGTAGATAAGATGTAACAGCCCATCTAAAAATTTGGTCAACCCGAATCAACGTCGCTTATCACACTCTAAATATTACCTACACTCTTTTCTGACTTATTTATCTTGATTGTTTCGCACACACTCTCACGTAGATGAGATGTGACTTATTCACCTATTATTTATAACGTTTTGAGCCTGAATCCACTTGGTCAACCTTAAACCGACGTCACTTATTACATGAAAACGATATTATTTTCTCTCTTATACATGTTTAAAGGTGAAGGCAAAATTGTCTTAGAAATAATATAGTTTCTTAAGACTATAGTAGAGATTTGTTCATTTGGGCATAAAAAAAATTTCCTTACATTTGATTGGACTTATATAATAGACGGGTCTGGTTCAAGTCATTGTTTTTTACACACTTTTTAACACTCATTTGTGACCATTAGATTTTAATTTTTTTAAACGCTCATATGATGTCAATACCTAAGAATGTGATGTGGCATGTGATGGAATTATCTATTTTCATACCAAATTAAATTTTACTTTTCTTTATTAAAATAACAAAGCTAAGTGGAATTCTAACTTAAAAAATCAAAATCAAATAGTACACAATAAAAAATGAAGAAGAATGATTTTAATTTTAGTTTTTCAACGGCCATTGCCCACTTTGCATTGTGTGGACTTTGATACCATTCGATCGTGTCTATATATGGTCAACTTGTGTCTAGTTAAAGGCTGCAACTCTTTCTCCCTTGAACTCAAACTATTCAAAGCTACTCAGAGGGTGAATCTTCATGTACGTTTGATTTCCCCAAGGTAAACTTACAACACACTTTGATTATTTGTTTCAAATAGATCTGGGTTTGTATTTTTAGATTTATATAATTGTTCAGCTTTTCGGGGTATTTTTATGAAGTCAAAAAGACAAATGTTCACAGCTTAAAATGGTCAATGTTTTGCAAATTTGGGTTTGTTGGTAACAAAATTTAGAATTAAAATTGTTTTTTTTTTCGATTAAAAAATACAATAAAAACAAGATTACAAAGAAAAGCCTCTGCTACAACCGCCACCGCACTTATCAAAGCAGAAAGCAGAGTAGACTCTGGCTGGAAGCTGGGAGAACCAACATATTACATCATGAACATTATTGATAGGAGCATAAAATGAGACGTTCTTAATATGTTTTTACCTCCATTTATACTTTGCTTAACCATTATTGTTGTAATATTAAGTCATTTAGTCAAGTTAAGAGTTTATGGTAGAGTCGGTTGTATATTATGCTAAAACGAGATGAAAACGCAGAATTTGTTAAGAGTTTTATTTAGAGTAGGATTCCTTGTGCAACTAGGAAACCTAGTTGGATTAAAAGTCTTCATTATTCGACGATTATGTAACATTTGTGATAATTACCTTGTCTTTATTTTATTTCTTCTTTCTTATTTTCAGAAATTAAAGAAGAGATAATACAACGCAAATTGAGGATTAAACAAAGAGATAATTCAGGAAGAGAGAAAAGAGAAAGAGGAGAAAACCAAGGAGAAGATAAGGAAGGAAATAATTGAAATTGAAAGAGAGAAATGTTGCAGCCAAATCGAAGGAGAAAAAAAGAAGAAGACCAGTTGTGTGCAGCTAGGATTGAGGGGATAAGACAGTCTTTTAATGAGCAAAATAATAAAGATGATTGGAAGGAAGAGAAAATTCCATGCAGCAAACCAAGGGAAGAAACCAGGTTTAAAGTGTGACTTAATAAGAGTCATTGGATTAAAAATTGATGAATGACTATGATTAAAGTTCAAGGCTGCTCTCCCTCTATAAATAGGATGCTTCATCAACAAACTGAGGATCACATCTTCCATACAAACACAAGCCGAAATTCTACCAAATTCTCACCATAAACCCTATATAGAACTAGATCCCTTTTGCTTTGTAAAATTCCATCACCGATTCCACCACCTTTGCAGCCACCATTCAAGGTTTCTACAAAGTGTGATTCATTATTCTCATAGCTGTTTATGTTTATGTAATTTTACAATACTTTGTCTATGAAGATTGTATGTCTTTATGGTTGCCGATTTAGTTTTGTAACATGTTTAGATTTTCTGATATTTATAACTTATGTATGACGATTGTTACAAACTTGTTTATGTGATATTTTCTATGTTAGATTTAGGGCAGCAAGTTTTAATGTGTTCTTGATTGTATTCGATTAGTTTTCTGAATTGAGCAGGCAAAAACAAACCCAAACAACCAAGGCAGCTGTAATACCCTAGATTTCATAATTGTTTTCCTTGTATTATTCCCTTATTTAATGAAGGATTATTCATGAAAATTCTTGGGTTTATGCGAAGTTGAAGTTTCGGGAGTTTATTTAAGTTTCCTTGATTTTTAATAGGCCAAAAGTTGACTTTATTTTCCGTAAGTTATCTTCGAAAACTTCCTTCGTGAAAGTTGTAGAGCTTGTCGATACGAGTTTGTAGACACGCGGCATGCTTAAATCGGAAGTTGTGAGAGAAAGTTGTGGTCAAAGGAAGTTAGGTTCCGGGGGTGGAAAGTGTTTAAGGGGGAAATTGTGTGTGGGTTATTTTTGGAAACCCTAACGCTAAAAGCAACTCTCTCTCTCTCTCCTCACGCACCTCACTCTTTTTCTCTCTTCTTTTCCTTCCCTCTTTTCCTCTCCCGAGCTCCCCCGAGGACCAATTTTCTGCCGGAGCTAGCTCCTCCGTCCGGCCACCGTTTGGACCGCCACCGGTCCCGTTCGACTCCCACAAGGGTGCTCTTCAAGGCTGGGCAGCTGCTGCTCAGTGTAGCGCGCCAGAATCGGGGCTGTGTTGCCAGAAAGTGGGCAGCTGCGCCACGGTCGGAGCTGCCGTGTACGGCGGCGACGGGGTACATCCTTAGGTGAGTTTTGATCCTCTCCTTCCCCTGGTAGTGTTTAGGCATGGATTGAAGCAAGTTTTTAAGGTTTTAAGGCCGGTTTTGCAGATTTCGTCTTTGATTTTCTGGTCACTGTTCGGGGCGGTTTCCGGCCGGTTCCGGCCATTTTTGGTCGAAGTCTCAGGTATGAAAGTTATTCCCCTTGCTTCAAGCTTCAACTTTGCTGTTGGGAGTTTTCTCAAATTCAGAAGTTTGGGGTGGCGCGTGAGGCCCACTCGCCGCCGCCTGTGGCGGCGCGTGGCGGCGCGTCCGGTTGAGTTGCAGCCCTATTTTCCTATGGTTAGGTAGTTCTTACTGCTGTGAGCCTGTTGAGTGGTAGTGTGGCTAGTTTTTAAGAAATGTTGGCATGCTAGAACGTTAAGTGTGATTTTAGGTTTAGTGGAGGTTTGAGTTAGGAATGGAGGATTAGAGGCAGCCTTTGTGGGTCTCTAAGTTCGACGACTTTGGAAAGTTGTCATCTCTTGATTTAAGGGTTAGTTAAGGGTATTGTGTTAGCCTATAGTATTTTTAGTTACTAAGGTTTTAATTGTGTGTTTTTAGGTGGTTGTGAAGTTGTGTTTCGCTTGCCAAATTTGGTTGTGGAATTTGCAACTGGATACTTAGGTGAGTAAATCTCACCAAGGTTCACTTTTGAACCTAATGATATAATGATAATGATGATGATGGTGGTTTTATTATTATTCTTTTAATTGTTTTTAAAAATATATGAGCTTGATCGCCAACGGCTCATAGGTAAGATAAAAACAAGTCTTCTTTATATTGTGACGTTGAGAATAATAATGTGAGATATATCATGTTGTTGACGATAATAATTGTGATAAAGTGTTGTGAGGTTAATGTTGTGAAATTTATTTTGATTGTTGGATAAATAGCCAATACCGGGTTCCAAGCCCTTTTTGGGTGATTGGTTGCGGTTAAGATACTATTTATCATTTTTGTGTTTTGTTATTAAATAGCCAAACCGGGTTCCAAGCCTTTAATCGGGTGATTGGTTGCGGTTCTGATGCTATTTATCATTTTTATTGTTGTGATATTAGACAGTCAAACCGGGATTCCAAGCCTTTGGCCGGGTGATTGGATACGGTTAGGAATAGAGCTCTAGTCCGTCTGTCAGTGTAGGTCATGGGAGATACTTGAAGGTATCTGAGACCCATGGGTACACATATTGTTGTTGTAGGTCATGAGGGGTATTTACTAAATATCTGGGACTCATGGGTACATGTCTTGTTAATGTGTGGTTTTTATTCATTTATCAAATTTATTTGGATGTGTTAAATTGTTGGATGTGATAAATGTGGAGTTTACTTTGAGTTTACTCATACGGGCTTTTTAGCTTACCGGGTTTGTTATTCTACAATCCCGGTACACCAATTCTTGGTGTAGGAGATAGACCTGCAGGTGAGGATCAGCAGGGTTGAGGCGGAGGTGTAGTGGCAGGGTTTTCCTTTTTTTTGTCAGACTCTGTATAGTTTTAAATTTGAGTAGATTGTATTAAAATCATGAGATTGTTCTCATGTTCTTGTTTTGCACATTATGTAAACAAGAAAGTGTAATATTATTTCAGTAATAGATTTTGTAGAAATTTCTATTCTGTAATTGAGTTTTGTTGTTGTTGTTTGTTGTGGTTATTGTTGTTGCCGTTATGTTGTTGTTGCAAACAGGTTGGGATGTTAAAATTTTAAGTTAGATCATGCCAAAAATTTTGAAAATTCCCTTCGAAAATTGGGGTGTGACAGCAGCAATCCAGTGTGTTGCCCTCACAGTAGCTATCGTCCTCTGCATCAACTCCGCCTCCCTGCCGCCACATTGTCTCAAAGGCCGTCGAGATCGGTCTCTGAACACGGGCGTGCCTACCCTGCCCACCAATCACCTAATCACCTAGCAGCCATCAAGATCGGAATTAGTATCTAGATTCAACGTGATATCAGGAGATACAACTCTCATCCAGATTCGCCAGCGAGCCAAATAATTGTTACCTAATATTATTTGAATTAATTACAAAACACCACCCGAACTATTATGTTATTTTCATTTTCATACATAACTATCAAAAACTTGCATTTTCATATCCTAAGTTTCATTCCGTTAGCTTTTTGATACCCTGACCACTAACACCGTTAAATTTTGAAGGCATTTTCGTCATTTCAATAAATGTATCATTTTTAACATTTACTTTAACAATTTTTTTTGAGGTTATCAAATACAAATAGAACAATTTACTTTAGCAAAAATATTCAAAAAAAAACTCCAAAATTAAATATTTATTTTTACAACAATAGTGATAAAATTTAGTAGAACTCTTGTATATTTTTGAAGTTACATGTTAAGCAAAAAAATTAAAATTAAAACATATAATTAAAAATAAATTTTATCAAGAAAATATCAAATATCAACAGAAATTTTATTAAATTTTATTAAATTTTACCGAAGCTATTCAATCTTATATTAAGACAAGTAGCGAGACCAAGAGCTCTCAAGGAGGCCTTCAAGTCAAGGGCAAGGAGATAAGTCAGTTGACGAGTAAAGAGGATAAATCTAGTAACAAGGGTACAACAAAATCCAAGAAGAAGTACAAGGAAGGTTGCTTCAAATGTGGTGCTGCAGACCACTTGAAAAGAAACTGCAAAGAAGGGAGGATGGAAGCACAGGTGACGGTAGGGAGTTCAAGCACAGCCAACATAATCATCAGAAAAGATGAAGATGATTGTGAACTTCTTGTGGTAACGTCCAGCTCCAACGCTTTCAGAGATTGGATTATAGATACCGGTTGTACATTCCACATGTGTGCAATCCGAGAATGGTTTGACACATTTGAGGAGAGTAGCAACGGAAAAGTTTTCAGGGGAGATGATTCACCGTGTAGGATCCTAGGTATTGGATCAGTGAAAATCAAAATGCATGACGGAGTTGTTAGAAAGCTGGAGAATGTCAGATATATTCCTAAGTTAAGGAAGAACTTGATATCTTTGGGTACTTTGGACAAGGCCGGTTATAGGTATAGCTCTAAAGAAGGAAGACTAAAAGTTATCAAGGGATCACTTGTTGTGATGAAGGCCGACATTCAACCTAACAACGTGTACAAGCTTTAAGGGACTACCATAATAGGTGGAGTTGCAATGTCTGTTGAGGTAAATGACAAGACTGAGCAATGGCAGCAAGGCCTACGGCGCATGAGTCAAAGAGGAATGCAGGAACTCTACAAGGAAAGTAAGGCAGAAGGTGTTGGTGTTTGCAAACTGAACTTCTACAAGGATGGTACTCTTGGGAAGCAGAAAGTGGCATTCAAGTTGGTAGATTGTGAGAACAAAAGCAAAGAATTGCTGGATTATATTCACTCAGAAGTATGGAGCGCAACACAAGTAAGGTGTATGGGAGGCTTCAAGTACTTTGTTACTTTTCTAGATGATTTTTTGAGGAAGATTTGGGCCTACTTTATGAAGGAGAAATCTGAGGTTCTCTTCAAGGTCAAGAAAGGGAAAAGCAAAGTAGGAAATCTAGAAGGTAGAAAAATCAAGTATTTGAGAAGCAATGGTGGTAGTGAATATAGAATGAAAGGGTTCTTACAGTTTTACATGGATGAAATCACAAGGTGCATCACGGTGAAGGATAATCCCCAGGAAAACGGGGCTACTAGAAGGATGAAGAAAACTCTTTTTGAGAGAGAAAGAGGCATGCGGCTGCATGCAGGGTTACCAGACACGTTTTGGAAAGAAGCAGTTAACCATGCGTATTATTTGGCTAATCGGTCACCATCAAAGGTCTTGGACTTCAAGTGTGCAGAGGAGGTATGGTCTGGAGAACCAGCTGGCTCTTCTAACTTAAGGATGTTTGATAGCATTGCATATGCTCATATTTCAAGCAATGAGCAAACCAAACTCAAGCCAAATTTTCTGGGTGTTGAGAAAAAAGTAAAGGGCTACAAGTTATGGAATATTGTCAGCAAGAAAAGGGTTCTAGGTAGATATGTCATCAATGATGAGAAGATCAAGCCGTTTAATGAAGTAAAGACAAGTGAGGTGAAGAAGAAGACTGATGTTGATGTTGTAGATGAAGCAACAGAAGTTCCTCTAACCAAAGGGATCATGGAAGAGACTCCAGCTCAGGTGGAGCAAATTGAGCAGGTGGAGCATGATAAAGGGGTTATTGAGGTAGAAGTCTTAGAGCAGCAACAACAGTCACTAATACAAGCTCAGGTGGAGCAATTAGCACTGCGAACCTACGACTCAGTTCGTCAGTTACTTAAGCAGGAGTTCCAGAGAAGCATAACATTGGACAAGTATGCTCTAAGTTTCAGTCCAGGAGATTCAACCACGTATCAGGAAGCTATAGCAAAATATATACGAGAAAGTTGGATGGGAGCTATGTTAGAACAAAAGAAGAAGTCCATACCAAAAGACTTGGTTCAAGAGTCGGTTCCTAAACCCAAAGAAGGAAATCTGGTTGGCTGTAAAAGGGTTTATAGGAATAAGGAAGGAATGCATGATAAGGAAGCCATGAGATTCAAAGCTCGGGTATTGGCAAAGGAGTATTCGCGTAAAGAAAATGTCAATTATGACCAGATCTCACCAGCGGAGAGATGCGTTTATCATCATGTGTTCAAGGATAGTATGGTTTTACTATCAAGCGACGTGTTAACTACATGTCAGGATGTGTCTAGAATTCCAAAGTTAAAGACACAACTAAGGAGGGAATTCGACATGAAGGGTTTAGAAGCTGCACAACAGATCCTAGAAGTGAAGGTAAGGAGGGACAGAGAAGCGGGAAAATTATGGTTGTCTGAACCTGTGTCTACTCCACCAGTAGCACACTTTCAGTTTAGTGTGCAGGGGGTATCATCTACATTTAAGTTAGATTAGATGATGCATGTGTCTTATGCAAGAGTAGTGGGATGTCTTATGGCTAGAATCTTCAAAAGACAAGGTTTAACTCAAGGACTGAGCATTGTGTCAAAGTATGTGGTGAATCCGGGTAGACGACACTGGCAAGCAGCGACGTGGATTCTGTATTACTTGAGAGACACTAAGGAGCATGGATTTCTGTTTGAAAGACAACAAGAACAAGCATGCATTGCTGGTCAAGAGGGCTCAGATTTGGCAGGAAACTTAGACAAAGGAAGATCTGCAACAAGTAATGTACTTACTTGCAGCAAAGGTTCAGGAAGTTGTAGAACAACTATGGAATCAGCTGAGATATTGTCTACCACTGAAGTAGATTGCATGGCAGTAACAGAAGCTTCCGCAAAGGCGTTATGGCTTAATGGGTTAATGAGTGAGTTTGGGATTCAACAAGAAGCTGTGGTGAAGAATGGTGTCATCAATTTGACAAGGAATCAAGTGTTTCAAGCAGAGAGCGAACATGTTGATGTTTGTGGTCATTGCAGCGAAGGTTGGGTCAGCTCATGGAAGATAACAACTGAGGAAGAAGCACATTCAAGGGAGAATGTTTCAGATTGTTTGACCAAGACCATTGCCATGGAGAAGTTCAAGCATTGCTTGGACTTCCTCAGTGTCACAGCTTGCTGAGTTGTGGTGGAGCACCTCCTCACTTGAGGTGCATTAAGGCAAGAGGAGTCTTGCCAAGGTGAAGGTTCTTGGAGGTTTGTTCAGGGTTACTTCAAGAAGATTCAAGATATCCTGAAGGGTGCAACAATCATTTGGTATCAAATTAACAAGGTGGAGATTGTTGTGTTTTGGCTCGTTGATATGATTTGGAAGTTAAGATTCAGTAAGCAAATCAAAGTCCAGAAAGGAAAGAGGTTTTTTCTATAAGTTCTAGGAAAGTAATCTTTCAAGATCTGTTAGGATTTTGTCTACTAGGTTTAGGAGTCCTAAAACCTTATTGTATCGGCAACCCCTATTCAGTATAAATAGGAGCTGCAAGGGTGTTTTCTAAGGGTAAGATAGAGAGCACAGAAAACCGAGAGCAAAGGGTGATAGAGAGATCTAGCAGGGAGTTGGGGATTAGCATAGGGATTTCAATAAGTACTTGTAATAAAGTTGTTATTCTCCATAGTGCTAGTGATTCTCTCAAGAGAGATCACAAAGTGGACGTAGGCCAGGGTTTTGGCTGAACCACTATAAAATTGTTGTGTGCTGTGTTTCTATCTTCAAGTTCATCTATCTACTTTGCTTAAGTCGTAAAGTACCAGTAAAGACCATAAAAGATCCTAGGGCACTAACCACAATACAGCCAGCCACTGCGATATTCAGACAACACCATTCACTTGTCTATTTCCACTAACCAATAATACGGAGACTAGAAACCCATAATCAAAACCTTATAAACCCACACACAAAAAAGTGCAGGTCTAACATGAAGAATCATGTTCATGATTCTTCAATGGGAACTCGATTAACAACCAGCCTTTCAAATTAAAAATTGACACAACAGACATAATTCTCCTTTACAAATGAATGCCAATATAGCGGTAGATTAAAAACAACTTTTATGTAGCTATCATTGTAACTATTGAAAGCTATGTAATTGACAATGTAACTACTATTTATGTGACTCGGACATGTTTCTGGCAATGTAACCGGAATGTAAGTATGAACTTGGAGCGAATTCCTAATATTCCTAATATTCAATAGTATCATGAAATTGAGATGAATAACAAATTAAATTAGTTGATGTGATGAGTATCAGTCCTAAGTAATTACTCTATACTACTCTCCTTTTGAATAATTCAATGTATTATACATATACAATCGTCTCTTTATTTACGGTTTATGAAAAGAAAGCACTTAAACACATATTACATGTTCAGATGCAAAGAAATAATGAAGACGATATAAATTAATGTTGTCTTATACCACTGACCTAGACTATAATTTAATGATATATGTGGTATCTAATTTAACATTTTGACCAAATCCAGCTAAATCTTCTTCTGAGTTTACATAAGGACGTAAAAGAATTAAATGAGGTATGGGGTTTCATAAATCTCATATATATGAGTTCAAAAACGAGGAAAATGAGGTTGAAAAATTATAACAAATAGAAAAATTATAACAAATTCAAATATATGTTGATTGCCTCAAGTAAACCCCAGATACATTATTAAAAGTTAATAGTTTCATTAACAATAGATTACATATATTATAGAAATTAGTGGAAGATTTAAATTATGACGGATAAAAAAGCATACCAAGCTGTTGCAATTATATCCAGATGTCGAACTACAGAACAAACAAAATGCGTATAACAGAAAAATTTATATTAGTTAAAAATTAAGAATGAAAAATAATCAAATAGGAGTTGTCATATATAAAAATATGACAAAAAACAAAAACATGAATTTTCAAAACCTCGATCCAAGGCTATTCTAACAAAGGCGAATGTGTCACTATCAGAAACATGCAAATAACCCTCATTTTGTAAAAGAAAACTGCATGGAAAAAGCTTGTGCAAGTTCAAGTTGTGGTATATCTAGTATCTGTGACCATTAAAACCAAATGTATCTCTTATTTGCACAACGCAGTTCAAGAGATTGACAAATTGACCAATGAATTATTTGATTTGAAAAAATATAATTTCAACTCAGAAAGAAAGAAATACAGTTTTCTTTATTTGAGTAAATTGCTTGTAAACTGTAACTTTAACCGATAAACTTCTAAAAAATGAAAATCAAATCAGCAAGCTATATATTGGAATTCGGTGCAATCGATCATTGAGGTCCTAGACTGCAGAACAGACAAACGCCGAATCAGGTAAAATCAGATAATGGGAACGGTTATCCTTCTTGAAATGATAAGCTCAATCTCAAACAGAATAAAAACCACACAAAAACGGAATAAAAAATTTAAAAATTCAAAAGCACTCAACTTATCTATTCGATCTGAGCCGAGGATTGGGAACTTCCCAAATCTATAGTCCCACGAATCCATCTTGGGGAAAATTTATATTGCACTATTTGCATTCAAACACCAAATTTCATGCCACTACAAAAAATTCAAATGCAAACACAAAAGCCAATAAAGCCAAGCATAACAACATTGAGAATGTACCTGAGAAACTAACAAATTGGATCTCGCCCAAAATCAACCAAACTCGACCAGGCACATGTTAACAAATCCTCCATAGATTTTCACTCAAAGATATCTCATCGGCTCTACACTGAAAATAGAAAAAAAAATATGGATAGAACCGAAAGAAAATGATAAGAAATACTGAGACAAATAAGAACAAAATGGTCTTCAATGGTGGGATAATTTTTTTTTTACCAAGTTCAAACGCTAAAGTGGCTTGAACTCTATTTGAATCACATAACACAGTTATGGGAACAAATTAAACCTTGGACAAAGAGCAATATTAGAATGTCGCAATAGATCAAAATAAAAAGCATACAAAACATGCACAATCCCAAATACCATTCTCTCTTTCCATACCCAAATACTATTCTCTCGTTCACTTTATCAATGCTAGTCTCGCTTTGAATTTTCTGCTAGTCTCATTAACTAGAGAATTGTAGAGCAGTGTAAAGTACTCACCAGAGCTTGCAGCAATTGTTGTTGTGATATCAATAACTAACCTGGAAAATATCCATACATGATTTTCAATGGGAACTGTGGCCATATGCATAAAATATTTGAGCAGAAACTATCTCATCGGCATTTCATGTCATCTCACCGTCAATCTAGACCGTTAAAAAAATGAGGTCTAAATAGGGTCGACAACAAAACATACCGGATAATAAAATGACTGATAATTAAGAGAAATGTTTACTTACTTTTTGCCTAAAAATTGGCCCATCCGAGTCTCCCATCTCCCACACTTATGCAATGGCACTCCTCTATATTTTGAGCCGCCTCTAGGGAACCGGTACTTTGTCGGCAAAGTACATGCACACATTCCTCCTTTGTTAAATTGCTCATCCGTTCAGCAACATATTACAAAAGAATATAATCAATCTTCCCCATATCCACAAAATCATAAAAAAATAAAAATAAAAATAAATAAATAAATAAATAATTTAATAGCTGATTTTACTGTTAAAGATAAGTTATACAACTGTTCATGATAAGTTCAGAGAAAACCACTATCGAAAAAAACTCGGCTTTCTTAAGGCAAGAATTGAAGAACACAAGCACTCACTTGTTTCAAGTCATCTTCATAGTCTTCAATGTCATCATTTATGTCAGCCTCTACTCTCCTGAATTTGATCGCAGCTCTATCATACACTGCAGAAAATAATTTATATTAAGTTACTAACTAATCATTAAAATTTCTACATGTTTTTGGCTCACATTTTCTTGGAGAATTTTTTTGATTGTTTCCCCAAAAAGTATAAGATTTTTTATGGCAAGCAGAATAGTACTCACCAAGCAGCTGCATGTGCTGTGACGAATCAACCTATAGGGTGTCCAAAACAAAATAAAATAAAAAACCCATCAGAAACACCAACATGGATTTATTTGCAATGATAAAACATGTGTCTTTTTGTCAATTCATACTTGCATTCATAGAAAATGAGGTACTGAAACTTCAAAGTGGCATATTTCAATTCATAGTTGGTGATATGTTGATATACATACTACTCCCTCACCTTATAAAACAAGAAAAGCCATAAATGATGATGAGCCAATTGAGTATGGTAACACTGTAAAATACACCAGCCACAAAGAAACATTAACATTGTAGGCAAAGTTGAAAGAAAAGACCTACATTTTAGAATAGCTGCATGGAGAATAAACAAGCCTGAATCTAGAACTACATAAAAACCAAAATATGCAATTAATCAAAAACATAATTATTGAGGAATCTGAAGCAAATAGGCAACAACATTGTAACAAAAGTTGAAAAAAAGAAAAGAAAAAAGACAGACACCCATACGGAGAAATTGATGTCCAACTTGAAGAAATAAATTAATATCAACTAAACCTTTACTCTGACTCAAAACATACTCTTTTATTTTCCTGCACTATAAAGCAAATGAAAATATCAAACACATTAGAACCACAGTTTGATCTAATTGAACGAACCCAAAAGATTGAAATCCTTGATCAAACTAGAAAAATATAAAAACCTAAGCAAATACCAAATACAGATGTGACAAAATATGATTTTTTCACTCGCCTTGATCCAAACAAAGGATTGAAACCTTTGGAGCTCATTCTGGCATTCATCACCATTGCTAATTTCCAGCCAGCTCTAATTATCTCTTCAATTTTGTGATTGCTTTTGGTAAATCGAAAATCAGTGACCTGCGCGCAATTTCAATGATAAAAAAACTGTGATTTAAATCGTTGTGTTTGGCCCTTATACACAAAGTCTGATAGTTATAGTTGATCAATTTCAAATTGCTTGCAACTTTATAAAACAAATCATCAAAATTTTGCAGAACCCCAAATGTAAAGATATTAGTTTTATATCAAATAACATTGTAGACAAAGTTGAAAGAAAATACAAGCATAAAGGCTGCAACTGCAAAACATATTAACAGGGTAAAGAGTAACCTCTACGGATTTTTTTAAGATTTGATTTGAACAGCTGCTTGCTATCCGACTCTATGTTCTTATACACTCCAATAGGCGTAAAGTGAATCATTTCTAGAATCCTTGTGTCATTGTAATTCCAGAAAGAAAATCTTGGTTTTCTGAGCTTCTTGAATACATGATTGAAGACCAGACTACATTTTTCAAATGTCAGTAAGACTTTTAGAAGAAAAAAAAAAGGGGCTTCAGTATTGTGTTTGATATGACATTTTAAAAAGTTACCTATCAATGACAAAGAGACCAATAACTTACAGCCAAACAACAATTACCGTAAATAAGTCAATAAGTATGAAATTCTAGGGGAATCCTCATCCAAGTAGACTGAATTACTGATTGATTCTAAATAAGCTCCCTAAGACGGCTTAAATATCCATCAAAACCCCACCCTGACTCTAAAATAACTTCTGGTAGGTACAAAAAATTGTCGGCACCATTATATAGCTTTGTTTTATTGCTTTCAAAACTATTAAGGATGCAGATAGAAGGAAACATACAGATAGATGCAACCGCAGCATGTATAAAACTCACTTTGCTTCAGTTTTCATATGTAGTCGGTCCCAATCCAATTAATAACCTTTCCAAAGCTCCCAATTGCACTATCAATCAAATCCATATATAACCTGACACCAATAAAATACACACCTTATAAACCCCAACATAATAAATTCTAATTAAACAATGAGCATGAAAGAAAACATTAAATCAAAAATTATACACAGAATTGGCTTTTGCCATTCAAAATCGCTAGCCTGAAAACAAGATCAAATTCTAATTACTAGATAAAAACCCTAAATCCAACCACAGCCGAAATCTTAACCCCAACTTCAGTTTTCATATGTAGTCGGTCCCAATCCAATTAATAACCTTTCCAAAGCTCCCAATTGCACTATCAATCAAATCCATATATAACCTGACACCAATAAAATACACACCTTATAAACCCCAACATAATAAATTCTAATTAAACAATGAGCATGAAAGAAAACATTAAATCAAAAATTATACACAGAATTGGCTTTTGCCATTCAAAATCGCCAGCCTGAAAACAAGATCAAATTCTAATTACTAGATAAAAACCCTAAATCCAACCACAGCCGAAATCTTAACCCCCAATTATCCTTAACACTATTTCCAAACCCAAACACTATTTGACAGAGACCATCCACAAATAGGCACAGCAACACCAACCAGAATCTGCCAGCAAAATCAAAAAATAAATAGTTGCAGTTAAAGTTTATACAGTCAACATAAGGAGACAAAAATTTCTTATCTAATGAAACATAAAATCATAAAAAATTGAAACAATCTACTAAACTTTTCATAAAACTCAAACCACAGTTTCAACTAACCGAATATTACAGTAAATTTATTTGCGAGCACGTTGGACCAATAAAAAAGAATCTAAAACAAACCCGCCACCTGAACAGAACAGAATACCATAAAATTCATAATTGAATAGAAACAATGAAAGAGTTCTGATGTTGAAGATGCATAACAAAGTCTCCTAAAATAAATAAAAAATAAGAGAAATTACTACAATAAAGCATATCTTCATCAACCCCAGTACACCATCATTAACTCAACTATAAAGCAATATTGAGAAAACTGTTTTCTGAGCAAGATACTTGAAACATGATTGAATTGAAGTTTTAGCCGTCAATTTAATCCACAATACCACATAGGAAACAAATTATTCGCATGTAAAGGCTGCAACTGCAAAACATATTAACAGACACAGGTAAGGAGTTACCTCTATGGATCAAAACAAAAAGATATAACAGGTTTTAATGATGTTATCTTTGAATTTATGAAGTGACATTATGAAATTCCAGGGAATCCTCATCCAAGTAAGACAGAATTACTGATTGATTCTAAATAAGCTCCCTGAGACAGCTTAAATATCCATCATCCATCAAAACCCCACCCTGACTCTAAAATAACTTCTAGTCGGTCCCGGCACCATTTATATAGCATTGTTTCATTGCTTCCAAAACTATTAAGAGTGCAGATAAAAGGAAACACACAGATTCGTTAATAACAAAACATTTCTTCACTCGGCCTTTGTATTAGCAAATGCATATACATTAGGAAGCCAGATGTTCTGCACTACAACTGAAGCTACCCATATGTTCTGCACCATAACTCATGTTTTGCATTAGAATGTAAGAGATTTTTTTTTGTCGAAATCCCCTTTTAATGAAGCTACCCTTTTAACAATTTTTTTGTCACCCAGCAATATGAAGCTACCATTGATCCAAGGTTCTGCTAAATACAGATTCTCGTAAAAAAAATTAAAGACTAAAAGATAATAAATGTTTCCGAACAATGGGTAATACTGGATTTTAACAGGTAATTCCACAACTAAGATTCTAAAAGCACACAAATCAATGAATAACACCAACCAAAATTCAAGCTAAAAACTCCATAAAATCCCAGAACAAAACTGAGCCTGATCATTGCGTAACATACTTTGGTGAAAACTAGAAGCGATAAAGGGCAAGTCTGCAATTCAACAACCACCTAAAAATCACTAACATTAAAAATTAAAAAATATAACAAATCAACCAAAGCATAAAAATTGAAATCGCAAACAGTTAAGAAAGACCAATACCCACAATTTTCGATTCATGAACTTTGGATAAGCTAACATTCGCATTCTTATTTTGCTGATTGATCTCAATGGCCCCAACACCTTCCTCTTCATGTAGAGACTCATGTTGATATAAAATCTCAAACCAAGCCTGAATCTAAAACCACATAAAAACCAAAATGGGCAACTAATCAAAAACAAAATGATTGAGGAATCTAGGATATTGAATGAGGACAACAAAAAGTTAAGCACACCAAAATTTAATTAGTGATGGCGTGGAATTTAGAAAGATATTAAGTCACAGTCAAATATGAACATTTGAGCCGAAATACTCTGATTGTTCCTGCAATTGGAGTCGAATTGCATAGAGGCAGACTGTTGTTGCTGTTGCTGTTCCATTGCAGCGATTCGATGTGTGATTTTGAATAGTCCCAAATGCTAGATTGTTCTTTCTTCTAGTTTGAATTTACAGCTCAAATCCAGACAATGATATCCTTCGGCATTATTACCGGAAGGCTCTGCAGAAATACAATATCTAAATGAATATTTGAAAAATTAAGATGAATTACTACAATTTAAATTAATTAATTATCAGTTGAGTTCAGCTCATTTTCATAGTTGCTAGGATCAAAGTTAGCGCAGATTATTTCCCATTATACTTGATTGCAGCTTTGTCATAGGTCCTACAAAAAAATGTACATCAATTCTCACTCCAATCTTCAACTAATTGTTTTTCTTCTTCCCAGAAATGAATAACTTCAATATCCGTATCCATCTGCAGCTTTGCAAACACGTACCTTTTGCGTCGTTCTCAGCATCAAATAATCTCAAATAAACGTACATGTAAAATCAATCATTAAGCTGTGTAAGAGATTACAAATGGGATCTAGACCGTCAAAAAATTAAGGTCTAAATAGGGTTGACAACAAAACATACCAGACAATAAAATGAGTGATAATTAAGAAAAGGGTTTACTTAATTTTTGCCTAAAAATTGGCCGATTCGAGCCTTCCCATCTCCCACACTTATGCAATGGCACTCCTCTATATTTTGAGCCGCCTCTAGGAAACCCGGTACATTGTCGGAAAAGTACACGCACACATTCCTTCTTTGTTAAATTCCTTCTGTTCAGCAACATATTACAAAAGAATATAATCAATCTTCCCCATATCCACAAAATCACACCCAAAAAAAAAATTGAATAGCTGGTTTTACTATTGAAGATAAACTATAAAACTGTTCATAATAAGTTCAGAGAAAACCACAATCCCAAAAAACCCAACTTTCTGGAGGCAAGAATTGAAGAACTCAACTTAGTACTCCATGTCATAGTCTTCCATGTCAAAATTTATGTCAGCCTCTACTCCCTTGAACTTGATCGCCATAGACCAACATGGATATTTTATTTGCAATGATGAAACAGGTGTCCTATTGTCAATTCATAGAAAAAGAGGTACTGAAACTTCAAAGTGACATTTCAATTCATAATTGGTGATATACTGAAACTGCTCCCCCACTTTATAAAGCAGGAAAAACCATGAATGGATGATAAGCCAATTAAGTATGGTAACATAGAAAAACACACCATTCAAACCATAAAGCTGAGCCACAAAGAAATAATAACATTGTAGGCAAAGTTGAAAAAAAAAAGACATACATTTTAGAATAGCTGCATAGAGAATAAGCAAGCCTTACGGAGCAATTGATGTCGTCGATCTTGTAAGAAAAATTGAAGTAACGGACAACAACATTATAACAAAAATTAAAAAGAAAAAAAAGGATAGACACCCTTACGGAGCAATTGATGTCGTCGATCTTGAGGAAAAATTAATATCAACATACACTCACATACTCCTTTAGTTTCCTGCACGATAAAGCAAATGAAAATATCAAACACACCAAAACCACAATTTGATCTGATTGAACTAACCCAAAAGATTGAAATCCTTGATCTAACTTAAAAAAAATTAAAATCCAACCAAATACCAAATACAGATTTGACAAAATATAATTTTTTCACTCACCTTGATCCAACACAAACGATGAAACCTGTGGAGCTAATACTTGCATTCATCACCGAAGCTAGTTTCCAGCCAGCTCCATTTATCACTTCAATTGTGATTGCTTTTGGTAAATTGAAAATCAGTGACCTGCAAACCCAGAAGAACAATCAAAGTCAAGCGTCAGATGCTGATGCCCTTGCCACAAACAGTGTTAATCATGAACTTGGTTTCATTGCTTTTGACCATCCTCCCAACCATGCCGCACAAGCCTTTCTAGATGACATTGCTGCTGTTTATAGAGCTAGGATGAGCTCTTCCTATAATTTTTAGTCTGTTTTTTTTTTGGCTTTGGGTCTTTTTGACCTTGTTTGTAACAAAAAAAGAGAGTCAAGCCTCAGATACCTCACTCAATCTCAGACGAAAAATACTTGAGTATCCATTCTCTCTCTCTCTCTCTCTCTCTATTCTATTGCAAATCCACAGAGACAATGAAATGTGAATGGATTTGGCTAGAAAACATATCTTGTTTGCATATACCGGATGTAAATTGTTTTTGGCCATACACAGCAATCAAATCTGCAACTACATATTTTTGCTCAGAATTGTCATCATTAACATTCAACGGGTACATTTTTGGATTTTCAATCAATTTTAGATGCATTGCATTGCATGCATTTTATCTATGTGTATATATTTCTGATGAACAGCTAAATCCTAATGTGAGTTATCAAAAGGTCTGCAATCACACCCACTGTGAAAAGTAAAATAAACATAACACAAACCTTCAATACGGTATTGAGAACAGTATAGAAATCCACACTTTGTTCTAAATCCATCTTTATGTCATAATAACAGTAATTAAATCCTAGAAGATAAAAGTTCATCAGACCTACAAAATTATTTCTAGTCGTAAAGAGCATGAAACCCACAAATATGTGATTACAGAAAAAAGAACAAATCGAAACTTATTATTATTAACTTGATAGAATCATACGGAAAGTTGGTAGTCATGAGCATGAAAATTGAATATAGATACCTCATTGATAGATTTTGAGTTACTTAAATTAGATGAGTGAAAGAACACTATTTTACTCCCTAGTTCAATCGAGTGACTAAAAAATAGCAAAAGTTGACAGGGACACAAGTTACCAACAAAAAAAACACTTGGAGCAAATTCTCTAAATCAAGGTACAGTCTGCTTACCTTGCCAAACTGATGAGGTAAAGACAAGTCCTCTTGAAATTTGTCTTGTCAAAATGCTCGACTAACAGATCAAGGTCTTCAACCTGGCTTTAGACATTTGGACAAGCTATCAGTACCAGTCCCAAAAAGAAAGGGCTTGTCTAGCAAAGAATGTTGACAAATTAATATTTGGTTTTACCTCCATTAAAAGGTCAACAGCTTCCGGTTCGGCATTGTGCTGCATTGCATTTAAGAATTGATTACAGCCAATATATATACATTTTGAATACATTTTCCTAAGAAACACTAATAGAGATGCGCTATTAAATTATATTAATTTCCAACTCTATAGATGTCTAAAAATGCATGATACAGAGCAGAGTTTGATTTAACTTTAATGTGTAAACTATTATTCTGGGATTCACTGAAGCTGTGTGACTAATTGTGCTCTAGTTAACTATTTTTGGCACATAATCCTGAGTCAAATTTTTGATTGCAATGAATCGGCTAATACAAGATAAAACACAATTGAACAGAAAAGCACAACCTGATTTCATATTCACAACCTAATTTCAGAAGTATTTGATTAAAAAAATGTTTAGACAAGAAAAACACAAACTTGTTTCTGATCTTACCCTCATGTGAAAAGCAACTATTTGTTGTCCTAGCTCCATTAGATCATCAAACGGGGGTCTCATCACTCTACAACTGAAACAGCAAGTTAGCACCAATACTTAAGAGTTGACATATATATAGCATGAAACATAGGAGTTTCTTATCTTGATTAACCGACACATGTTACAACAACAATTGCAACATTAAGTGATACATGATACAAGCATTGAAAGAAATTACAAAATAATATTTTCTAACGGTGTACTAATTTCAGAATTTCCAAGTACAGAAATGAAGAATGATCGAGATTAACTTGTCTTGCTACCTCAATTAAATTTTCCAACAAATAAAGCTAATACAACATGTCCAAAGAATAAAAATTCACACCTGTCGCTTGGCATATTCTTGAGCAATTTCTCCAGCTAAGTTCCTGATTACAAGATAGTCACAGTAGTGAGGATATATATAGTCATATACCTAAGGGACCTTAACAAATATGCAAGGACTAAAATGATGAAACGGACATACCACAAATTGCATATCATTCTGTTAGAAATTAAAAGATTCTAACCTGACATACTCATGTCCCCATGAACATTAGCGTCTGAACCCAACAATCTAAACTGTAAGCTTTCCTGAAAGAAGTGGACATATAAAGACATCATTACACAGCTGTTATATACGACAAGTTCAAATAGTTATTCAATCGATAAAAGTATAATGCAGACACACCAAACTTCAAATAATAGACATACCCGTTCTCCTTCAGCATATATGGTCAGTGCCAAAACCGACAGTATATCCGCAAGGTATTTCTGCATGCAATACACAGTATCTACGAGACGATTGATGAGACTAGAGCATCGGATGGAGAAAGAGAGAGGGAAGAAAAAACAGAAAGTTTGGTGAGAGAAAAGGGAGAGAGAGAGAGAGAGTGAGGGTGTAGTTTGGTTTATTTTGGTTTTTTGGGTTCAAAACAGAGATGAGGCAATTTCGTTATGTTTTCTTTTTTCTATTTATTTCATGGCCACTACCTAAAATACGTGGACTTCTTTTATTTTCCAGCCCAGGCGAACAACATATAGAACAAAATAAGAATCAGGCTTCTAATTACAATGACATCATCAATGGCCAACAAAATATAGAAATCCACACTTTGTTCTAAATCCATCTTTATGTCATAATAACAGTAATTCAATCCTAGAAGATAAAAGTTCATCAGACCTGCAAAACTATTTCTAGTCGTAAAGAGCATGAAACCCACAAATATGTGATTACAGAAAAAAGAACAAATCAAAACTTATTATTATTAACTTGATAGAATCATATGGAAAGTTGGTAGTCATGAGCATGAAAATTGAATATAGATACCTCATTGATAGATTTTGAGTTACTTAAATTAGATGAGTGAAAGAACACTATTTTACTCCCTAGTTCAATCGAGTGACTAAAAAATAGCAAAAGTTGATAGGGACACATGTTACCAACAAAAAAAACACTTAGAGCATGGTGTTCCTCTTCTACAAAGGTGACCAACTCTGCTGAGGCCCTCTCCCATATCCCAGTAATCAGCACAGGTTCTTCCAATGTAACGATTATGTTTCTTTCATGTTATATACATGGTGAGTTGGAGTTTTCAGATTTCCTATCTAACTCAAATCCTGTACCGACATTACTCTAAGCAGACTGCAAAGTCACTTCATCAGCAGCTGATTTCTCATAGTCTGCACACGCCTCAGGAGTGTCTTCTTCACTCGGGGGAACCAGCTGCCAGAAGAGTGGCAAGTACTTGTCCCACTCTTTCAGAATAACAGAGCCCTTGCCGCTACCAGTTTTTTCCTTCACCATGAAATCAGAGAATTAAGTAGAGTATTTTGAGAATTGGTATTGTTGACATTGACCTGACTAAAAATCAAGATTCTAAAATGGCAAACTTGCAAGAAGGCCATCAATCTTAGGGACTAGTGAAAAATTACAAAAGTATTAATTCCTTGCACTTACAACATGGGCTTCAATAAGGCTCTTTAGCTGCATCTGCCCCACTGGAGCATTCACTCTTTGGATCTTCACGATCTCTCTATTTACCTGTTCACAGTTTTAACAATATAATGTTAAGGCAGAGCTCTTTAAATAAATTGGAATGCAAATACAACAAACTATAGAATTTATAATCATGGTATTGCACCATGCTATCATGAATTTTATGACATTACCGAGTCAACAGGACACTCAACTTTCATCTTACAAATGATCCCTTCAAAAGAAGTATACACACATTGATGTTTTTATAAACTAATAATGTTAAAACTTTTAGGAAAATCCAAAACCCACCCAGATATTCTCTGTCCTAAATTCAACACCTAAATTCAAGAACCTGTCTAAACAGAACGAGCTTTTGAGATATGAGTTTTGTACATTTGTTATGGATATAGCAGTAATATAGTTGGACTTTGGGAGCACGAGATGAAATAGAACAACAAACAAATGTAACATTATACATTTAAGCAATATAAAAGTATGAAGAAAAATGCAAAGGCCTTAATGAAGAACTGCATGGAGAAGAAATGATCTACAGAACACTTGTACACATTTCGAACAATAACAAAGAATAGGATGTTAAGCAGGACAGTATGAGGATTAGAAATAAGCATCAAAGAGGACCTTAGGGATGAAAGAATCGTCCTCATCAAGAAAGTATGCCAGACCTCCAGTCATTCCAGCAGCAACATTTCTACCCACTCTGTCAAGTCAAACAAAGGAGCACCTTAAGAATTAACTCTTTACTTTCATATTTTCGTGTCACTAGATGCTATGTAAATAGATGCTCACTTTCCAAGTACAACTACACAGCCACCAGTCATGTATTCACAACAGTGGTCTCCAGTGCCTTCCACCACTGCTTGCGCAAGAGAGTTTCTTACAGCAAATCGCTCTCCAGCTTTCCCTCTAACAAAGATTTGACCCCCAGTGGCACCATACAAGCAGGTATTCCCTACAATAGTTGCATCCTCGGGGCAAAATCCTGTATTCTCTGCTGGAGTGACAACCAATTCTCCCCCAGAAATACTCTAGCAAAATATTGTTTTGCATATATCAGACTGTTGCAAGCAAAACTCAATGAATCATGCAATAACTTCTCAAACATAGATTGATGTGGCAAAACTGATTGTGCTTACGCAATAGCTGCTCAAATATAGCGCTTGAGAAAAATGGGTGCCAGTAGAGTAAGAAATAAAACTAAGTGAACCTGATACAACTCAAAATTATATATCTAAAATTAGAACTTTTATGATACAAAAAGAGTTTATATATATGGTTCCGAAGATGATGCAGCCAATTCAACGAGTCTTACTGAACAATAGACTAGCAAGTATCAAAGTGATAAACAACTGATAGGCCAGTGTCCAGTTAACACCAAAAACTCTGGCAGTTGATGTATTTGTGCCTGAATTTTTATTTTATTTTCACTAACTGACTTAAATAATAGATAATCAAGTCTCCAGCTAGCTGAACCTCAAATAATATATCTGAGGATTTAATTAAAAAAAGATACCTTTCCCACATAATCATTTGCCTCTCCAACAAGTCGAATGTTCATCCCAGGAGTCAAGAAGCACCCAAATGATTGCCCAGCGCTCCCTGTAAAGCTGAAAACCATGAAAACAAATGAATTAGCTTGCATCCAAATAAACAGATTTTCCGGGCAGATACTGATGATATCTCTATATGTAATGACGTAGCCAGATCTTACGTTATGTTCAGCTGCCCGGCAAAACCAGTGTCACCGTACTTTTTTGCAACCACCCCTGCTATACGCCCACAAACAGCACGATCCACATTGTATATCTTTATGGTCTTATGAACCATTTTTTCATTCCCAATTGCTTCTGATATCTGTACAAAAACATAAAAAATGCTAAAATCGCAAAGTTAATAATTTCAGGAAGGAAATCTTCTGTCCCCATATTCCCCGTCACTTACCTTGTCTCCATCTAATCTTGACGGGAAAATTCTACAATGTGTTAATGCATCAACTTTATCCTAAATTTGTAAAATGAGTCCTCAAAGTTGTAACATGAGTCCTTAAAGTTGTAAAAAATTTAGTTATTACTACATTAGTTCTCAAGTGGTAAATTTTGTCTTTAAAGTGGTAAATGAGTCCTAAAGTGATAAAAAAAAAAGTTGATGCATGAGTTGGATTAATACACCATAGCCTTACCAATATTTTGACATGTGTCTTCCATGTCAGCAAACTTAACAGGAAATCTTGATATATATAAAAAAATAAAAATAAAAAAAAGTCATGCTTGTTCTGTTCTTATTGCATAAAGAAAGTCATAAGAAAAAATCCAAAATACTGTTTAAAACTTTTTTACTGTGTGGACCCCTTGTTGCAAACACAAGCAAACATTTAATCTTCCATGAAAACCAAGATCAATTGATTTCGGAAAGGACTAAAGGCATGGGATATGTCCTAAAGATTAAAACAATATCATAGTGATTTGTTGGAACAAACCCATGCACCTTTCAAATCAAGATCAGTTCATCCATGTCTTTAATAATAGATCCAAATTGATGCTGAATCCTTGAAACCCATTTTATCATATTCATTTTGTAGCCAATATTACTAAGCTTATTCAGATCAAGTAATTTCACTCTTGTCTCCATGGACGAATTAATCATGATGAAATGGATTTAATACAAGCAGATGGGTTTCTAATTAGAAGGGAAATTGAAACCACAAGGGAAGAGTAACTACAACTTACAATTTCTCATCAAGATCAATAAATATTGGTATGGACATGTTGGGAGCTCTCATGGATCTTCAAAGTCTAAGATAAAAATTTCCTTTAGAAATCTCATCTGGCCTAATATCCCTTTTCTTTCTGTTCTTTTCTGATTTCAAAATTTACATGCAGATTGTAACTTTTTGTGACACTTAACTACAATAACGACGCCATGTTTGAAATAACTTAGTAAGGGATTAATAATTTCCCCACCACATAAACATAGCAAACATGTCTGTTGTATAGTTTATACTAATGGGAGACTATCATCATGACATACATCAAATGAGCGATACTGCAAAATCATAGAAAACTAATTCAAGAAATGAAATTAACACAGGTGCAACGCCAGCCAAAGCAATCACGAATATAATAAAAATACGAGCTAATAGTTTAAGGAGTGGACTAGTTTCTGGAAAGTTTGGTTCTTGAGCTTTTCCTCTCAATGTCTCAGAAAATTACAGGGTCGAATTTCTACCTTTTCTAAAAGAGAAACACAATAAACTAATGCTCTTAACTACAGAAATTCAATTGCATACTAAATCTCACAAACCAGGCCAGATAAATGCAGAAAGGTCTAGGAAAACTATAACAATAGTTTGAGGCATTGATACATGTGCAAGGTTTGTTTGGAAAATGTCTCCCAAAAACTTTCTTAAGCAAGAAATGGTGTACCAGAAAATGTTTGAACTTTTGTCAAAAGACTCTTAATCTCCAAGTATGAATTAGTAGAGAAAACTAGCTATGAAATTACTGGGAATCTATATTCAAGTGCAATGAAGGTATTTTTCTTAATAAGAAAGTATCCATTTGGTAGGAGAAGTTGTAACTCAGAAAAGCCAAAGCTCTGAAAAGGTTTCATGTCACCGACCTTTTTTAACCCATTCCAACAGGTACCTTCTAGTTATCTATTAACTAAAGTACGAGAATCATTTTTTATAATTACACTTCTAACACATATAATCATGCCCATAAAGAGATGGTTATGCATGTACATTATAATAGCTATCTGTGCATTAGATCAAAGAATAATCATTCTTTTTCTTCCATAACTAGGGGAATGGACCATTTAGCAGTTCAATCATCCACATAAAGCTATATTAAAATCCCATCCTATCATAGTGCCTACAAGCCTTTTGTTTAGAGAAGTTGAAACAAGAGATTGATAAAAAGTAAATACCATGTTTACTTAGCTACATAAGAAAAGAACTAATAGCAAGTGTTACCTCTGGATCTGCTAGCAATATATCATCCAGAACAGGACCATTAGTGTGAACATCCTGATTCCTGATCATGGTACTGGTCCATTTTGGTAACCCGACATTCTGGAATCAAAAGTAGAAGTTATACCAAAAGGAAATACGTGGTCAAGAATATTAAATACAAACAGAAGCAAATTATTCAACAACATACTGATAGAATATAACCGAGATCAAGATGCTGCGTTTTCACTAGAGATATATCTCGTGGTCTAAACAAATCTGTCCGTCCAATTATATCATCTAACTTCTCATATCCTAACTGTGCCAACATGCCTCTAACCTGGAAAAGATAATAATTAGGAAGAGGAACATAAGAATAAACCTAGACAGGTTTAACCATAGGGATGTTTTAAAAGTGCAACATACACTATAAAGAAAAAATTAAACAAGAAAGCACTAACCCTAAAATGAAAAGTGAATAAAAGTTTTTACCTCCTCGGCAACATATAAAAAAAAGTTGACAAGATCACCAGGCACCCCAGGAAATCGAGCACGAAGTTCCTCTCTCTAAAAAAGGGAAAATGAAATAACAAATGCAAACCCCAACTCCATTAGAAAGAAAGAAACATGGAATCATAAAGACAACAAAAAATACCCCAAATATATTCACAAGATTAGAACTTTATCACATGATGTAGCTGCTGATGTTGCTTGCCATGTTTCTCCCCACATGCACTCTCACCCCATGCATTTTTCATGTGTAGCACGAAACTAAATGGCAAGTGACATGCGTGCCATGTCATGCAATAGAGCAAGTTTGTAAGAGTTCAGGAAGTATATCACTTTACTCTCATCAAATAAGTAGTTCTGGTACCTGGCTGGCTACACCAACAGGGCAGTTATTCGTATGGCAAATGCGGGCCATAACACAACCTGTAGCAATCATTGCCACAGAACCAAACCCGTACTCATCAGCACCCATAGTTGCAGCCATTAGGACATCAACTCCACTTTTAAAGCCACCATCAACTCTAAGAATGACTCGTTCTCTAAGTCCATTTTCTATGAGTGTCTGTAAAAAATTGAAATATTACATAATTAGATCTTGATACAAAAGCATCAATATAAGAGCAGCCATCAATTTAGTTTTATTGAATCACCTGGTGCGTCTCTGTGAGTCCAAGTTCCCAGGGTCCACCAGCATGCTTAATGGAACTTATAGGACTGGCACCAGTTCCACCATCATGCCCTGATATCTAGTGTAAAAAGATTCTTTATTTTATTTTCGTCTCAGAAAAAGAGAAAATGATAAATAGAGTTGTCTCCCTCAGTGCCTTTCCAATCTGATGATAAAGCATATGTGCAAGTACTCTCACAATTGATAAAGCAATGTAAGTGATGCTTTCAAGCAAATACTCAAACAAGCTCTTGATTCAATCCCATATTTATCAAGGAGAAAATGAAGGAATACTAGTGTGGTCAAACTAAGTTCATTAAAAGGAAACAAGCAAGCAACAAAAAACAAAGACAGCTTTCTGATCGAAGTTAATAGGGAAAAAGGGAACTCTGGCCAAACCTTCTTAATCTATAGGTTTATTATGGATCATGTTGCAAATGCTAAATATACCGTCAGTATATCATGTAAAACCAACAACATTGTTACACTAAAGGTAGTGATACAACTAAATCATACGAGATCAGATAAATATTACATGACCACATACTATAGTACTTATAACCAAGTAGAGAAAGTGAAAATACAGATACAGCGGAAGGTCTTGTTTTTTTGTCTTTTTTTTTTTTTAGAACTATTTTCTGACTTCATTTGAAGAAGAAAAAACGATGATATTTGGAAAACGAAAGTAATCAATGATAGCTTCAAGTAAATTTTCCCTAAGTTTTACCAAAAGGCTATTAGAAGATAGCATATGCAAGTTGTGACAAGTACATATAGATTAAGATTCTTTTTTTTCTTTTTTCAAAGAGAAACACACTCAGTACACAGAGACAAGTCCCTGAGAAGTACCTGTATGACATCAGCATTACCCTTTGCGACCCCAGAAGCAACAGTGCCTATTCCAGCTTCAGCCACAAGTTTCACTGATACCTTAGCTTTAGGGTTCACCTATTTATTCAGCAAAAATTGATATCTTATCAGAAATCTTGGAACATCTAAATAAAAAGTTAAATCCAACCAATTTGCAAGATGCAATTACCTGATGAAGGTCATAGATCAATTGGGCAAGATCCTCTATAGAATAAATGTCATGGTGTGGAGGTGGAGATATAAGTGGAACCCCAGGTTTTGAGTTTCTCAACCTCGCAATGTATGCACTAACTTTTTTACCAGGCAGTTGTCCGCCTTCACCAGGCTTTGCCCCTTGTGCAATTTTGATTTCCAGCTGATCAGCATTGACCAAGAACGTTGGAGTGACTCCAAAACGTCCTGAAGCAACCTGAAGTTGTTTGAAATAACAATTATACAAAATGTGAGAAAATGTAGCCCTATTGTGATGACAGCACATAAGAAACACATGATGATCTGTTTCACTAACCATTATCTATCCAATGCATACCCTAATAAGACTGAAAGATTAAGATAAGAAGCAAACCCTAATAACATTGATAGATACTTTCGTTTCATCTTTTAGTAATTTACTTATATTGAACTGAGGAAGGGATGATGGTTTGCCATATACTGCGATAAAGTAATGCTATATAAAGATGATGACATGATGAATTGCGTATACTGAAGCATTATGGGATCTCATTTTGTGTCAGAGTTAAGGTCAAAAAGGCAACCTGCTTGATAGCACTTGTAGCAGTATCTCCATTTTGAAGACCTTTCAGATGTGGAAGGGTCGGTGAGTACCCATCAACAACATCTGCTAGTGGTTTCCAGCGAATTGGATCCTGAAGAATGAATACACATTAAAACAATGAACTACTAGTCCAAAATCACATAATAAAAGATAACTGTCAAAGCTAGACACTTTACCTCACCACCTTCTCCAGAATTGGACTTTCCACCTATTCTGTTCATTGCAATGGCTGTAGCCTCATGAGTTTCTCTGGAAATAGCTCCAAGTGACATCCCACCAGTGCAGAATCGTTGAACAATGGATACAGCAGGTTCAACCTTTCCAACAGGAATAGGAGCACGGTCGCTTTTGAACTCAATGAGATCACGAAGAACCTAACATTAAATAACAATGTATAGTCAATATCAAATGATATCACAATGCTGAAAGGTTTCCATCTTATCTTGAGTTGTAGTCTCCGTCTTCTAGCAAGCATCGTCAGAGGACATCTAGTCCCATATGTGTTGTTTTTTGGTTTAATAGTAAGTTTTTCAACAGAAAGGACTCACATTCACAGGCCGGTTAGCTAAATGCTGCTGATAAACAGAAAAGGCACTTTCATTCTTCTGGCGGACAGCTTTGTGTAGCAGCTTTGACATCTCTGGGTTGTTTCCATGATACTCCCCTTAACATAAATAAATATGAAGTAGCCTTCAGTGATTTTGAGGTGGATAAAAATTTGATCCAACCAAAAGACTTTCATGTAATTAGTTCTAAAGTGTATTATGCTGGTATATACTTTTCAGAGATCTAACTATTTTGTGATTGACAATACTAAAGATAACATGTTATTCGCTAAAG
Source organism: Fragaria x ananassa (assembly GCA_034370585.1). Lineage (NCBI taxonomy): Eukaryota > Viridiplantae > Streptophyta > Magnoliopsida > Rosales > Rosaceae > Fragaria > Fragaria x ananassa. Next base: position 16,868,715 of record CP139753.1, on the reverse strand, counting down.
GTTGCTGTGCTTTCTGAAAATTTACCCCGTTTAATCACACAAATTTTCAAATGATTGACTAAGAGAAGTTAGGACACAATGTTGAGGTAGTAGCATTTTAAGAAATAAACACATTCAACATAATTGCTACCTCCTGGTCTGAATTGTATAAATCCAAAATTTTCCAGTCGTTTAGCTGTATCCTCAGAGAAAGCCTTCACCCAGAAGGACAAAGTCTCCCTTGCCAGCTATTAGAAAAGAAAAATACAAAATGCAAAACCACTGAGTAAGAAGAGTATGACAATGTGAATACAATATAGTTGTGAAAGTATGCTCATAATATCCTAAGATTGGCTGCATAGTCATATTCAGTAACCATGCACTCTTTATATTCAGCTGGATCAAATGTAAGAGCCCGAATGAATTTCACTGAAAGATTATTGATGACGAGAACATAACCTGTAACAGAAGATGAACATATAGTTGCTCAACTAAACAGGTCTCCTGGTTCTCAAATGATTTGACAACGGAAGACGAGGGTTGGATGTTCTTCCATTTGAAAAAATATATAGGTTTCCTGGTCTAATATATATTTCACTGAATTGCCAGCTTGGTGGCGGTAATTTGGGTATTTAAGCCTGTTTACAGAAACTTGGATGTCCTTTCATTTTCCTGGTTCTGTTATACTATTATTTAACCCAACAAAAGTAAAATTCAAGATTAGGCGATAAGTAACAGCCGTGATATGAAGCAAATTTGTCCAACACATGCATGGAAAATTTACAGAAAAATACATGTACAGTGTTTGTGTACACTAGTAGAAAATTCTTACCTATACAAATGAATGCATGATCTTATTGTCATTTAATATGCAACCATATTATGTTTTCAATGATTCTTACCTCATCAAAAGTTAATCCACCGATACTTGATATACTCCCACAAAATGCAAGATCAACAACCCCCTTTCCCAATCCATAAATCTCAAAAATCTGTGCACCGCAATAACTATAAACAGAATAGTATTAAAGGATTTAAGAAATAACCAATGACGCTGACGACAAAATCTACATAATTACTAAGAGAAGTTAGGACACAATGTTGAGGTAGTAGCATTTTAAGAAATAAACACATTCAACATAATTGCTACCTCCTGGTCTGAATTGTATAAATCCAAATTTTCCAGTCGTTTAGCTGTATCCTCAGAGAAAGCCTTCACCCAGAAGGACAAAGTCTCCCTTGCCAGCTATTAGAAAAGAAAAATACAAAATGCAAAACCACTGAGTAAGAAGAGTATGACAATGTGAATACAATATAGTTGTGAAAGTATGCTCATAATATCCTAAGATTGGCTGCATAGGGGTGAATACTGGCCAAAATTTGAAGCTTCTGTATCAAATAAAGTGAGGTCAAGTAAATTGCAAGCCAAGAGAAAATATAGCACATACAAATCGTGGGCTGTAAATTACTTTAAAACACAGGCAGAAGAAAAGAGAGGTCATAGAACATACCTCATACCCTGTAGGGCAACTTTCTGTAGTCCCGGATCAGAATCTTGAACCCTCTCCACGTACAAATCTTCATCGGACTGCACATAACACAGATACAAATTCAGGGAAACCGACAATCATTTGTAACCAATTCAAAAGCCGAACCCATTGCATTTACTTAACCAATACAGCTTGAATCCTCAGATATATCAGATTTTTTTATTTTAGATAATACAAACTTGGATAAACCGAAAAACAAGAGATGAACAAATCCCTAAAATAAAAGATGGTCTAGGGCAAAACAAAATTGTCAAAACCCCAAGAGATGGAATTGCATACCAAAATCCTCGTCTTTCTTGTCATCTTTCTTTTTGGAATTCTTTGGGGCCGGAGGTTTGGTGGGCTCATCGTGCTTGCCCCTGCCGCTTGCGGTGTTGGTCGGATCTTGCGAAGCAACGGTCGACGATGCTCTCTTTCTCTACTTTCCTCTTGAACAAGAAAGTGGAGACTCCTTGATGCTGCTTTGCAGGATATATACGGTGAGTCGGGCCTAAACCCACACCATATCTCCTTTTTATCGTGGGCCTCCAGATCAGCCGGCCCATATAATCTGATATTTGTAATTTTTTTTTTTCTTCTTTTACCGGTCGTCTCACCTGTATAAAAAACAGATTTTATACTAATTAAAACTGTTTATATCACAAAAATATATTCCTAATACAGAGTCTCTCTCTCAGATTAAATGTTCGTATTTATGACCTATATTAAAAAAGTTAATTAATATATATTATTTATTTATATTAAATACATGTATATTTATTGAATGGGTTTAGGGATGAGGATCCCAAGCTCAAATGTCTTCAGACACAAATCCAAACACTACTCTCACTCCAAAATCAAAGTCTTCCAATGAGTCATTCACTTGTTGGAACTCTTGAACAACGAGTGACTTGATCCCCTCCGAGGTACGTAGGCAACTCATTCCCAGATGTGGTTATAGTCGCAAAAAAACAAACAAACCTACAATGGTATCTTAATAAACGGAATCAAAGGGTGTTCTCTTGTAACAAGAGATTGTAATTAAAAAACACATTCTGTCTTGAATGAGTCGAACCAGACATAATTAAAACTCTTTTATGTTAATGAATATGAGTAAAATTATGTTGGGTGACATTTACACTTCGTGCATATTTTTACTCAACAGTTATGCTTTCTTTTTTCTATTTATTTCATTGCCACTACCTAAAATACGTGGACTTCTTTTATTTTCCATCCCAGACGGCTACACCTTTTTTTTTTTTTTGGAAATGAAATAAATACATTGCGGTATAAACCCAAACATGAGCCTAAAAAATAGCCCAAACAGTACAAGGGAATCAAGAGAAGAGTAAATCCACTACACCAACATAGGAATATTAATAGATTACTATCTCCATTACAAATTAAACTAAAACACAGGCCCATTAGGTGGCCTGACCCATTTTAGAAACCCTAGTGTTGCCATCCAAAATGCAGTGCAAGCAGCTGTAGCCGCTGGAAGTAAAAGCACGTAGAAATTATGTCGTGAGGGGCTGCACGTTGACACAACGGCACTGCAAGTATGAAATTCTAGGGGAATCCTCATCCAAGTAGACTGAATTACTGATTGATTCTAAATAAGCTCCCTAAGACGGCTTAAATATCCATCAAAACCCCACCCTGACTCTAAAATAACTTCTGGTAGGTACAAAAAATTGTCGGCACCATTATATAGCTTTGTTTTATTGCTTTCAAAACTATTAAGGATGCAGATAGAAGGAAACATACAGATAGATGCAACCGCAGCATGTATAAAACTCACTTTGCTTCAGTTTTCATATGTAGTCGGTCCCAATCCAATTAATAACCTTTCCAAAGCTCCCAATTGCACTATCAATCAAATCCATATATAACCTGACACCAATAAAATACACACCTTATAAACCCCAACATAATAAATTCTAATTAAACAATGAGCATGAAAGAAAACATTAAATCAAAAATTATACACAGAATTGGCTTTTGCCATTCAAAATCGCTAGCCTGAAAACAAGATCAAATTCTAATTACTAGATAAAAACCCTAAATCCAACCACAGCCGAAATCTTAACCCCAACTTCAGTTTTCATATGTAGTCGGTCCCAATCCAATTAATAACCTTTCCAAAGCTCCCAATTGCACTATCAATCAAATCCATATATAACCTGACACCAATAAAATACACACCTTATAAACCCCAACATAATAAATTCTAATTAAACAATGAGCATGAAAGAAAACATTAAATCAAAAATTATACACAGAATTGGCTTTTGCCATTCAAAATCGCCAGCCTGAAAACAAGATCAAATTCTAATTACTAGATAAAAACCCTAAATCCAACCACAGCCGAAATCTTAACCCCCAATTATCCTTAACACTATTTCCAAACCCAAACACTATTTGACAGAGACCATCCACAAATAGGCACAGCAACACCAACCAGAATCTGCCAGCAAAATCAAAAAATAAATAGTTGCAGTTAAAGTTTATACAGTCAACATAAGGAGACAAAAATTTCTTATCTAATGAAACATAAAATCATAAAAAATTGAAACAATCTACTAAACTTTTCATAAAACTCAAACCACAGTTTCAACTAACCGAATATTACAGTAAATTTATTTGCGAGCACGTTGGACCAATAAAAAAGAATCTAAAACAAACCCGCCACCTGAACAGAACAGAATACCATAAAATTCATAATTGAATAGAAACAATGAAAGAGTTCTGATGTTGAAGATGCATAACAAAGTCTCCTAAAATAAATAAAAAATAAGAGAAATTACTACAATAAAGCATATCTTCATCAACCCCAGTACACCATCATTAACTCAACTATAAAGCAATATTGAGAAAACTGTTTTCTGAGCAAGATACTTGAAACATGATTGAATTGAAGTTTTAGCCGTCAATTTAATCCACAATACCACATAGGAAACAAATTATTCGCATGTAAAGGCTGCAACTGCAAAACATATTAACAGACACAGGTAAGGAGTTACCTCTATGGATCAAAACAAAAAGATATAACAGGTTTTAATGATGTTATCTTTGAATTTATGAAGTGACATTATGAAATTCCAGGGAATCCTCATCCAAGTAAGACAAAATTACTGATTGATTCTAAATAAGCTCCCTGAGACAGCTTAAATATCCATCATCCATCAAAACCCCACCCTGACTCTAAAATAACTTCTAGTCGGTCCCGGCACCATTTATATAGCATTGTTTCATTGCTTCCAAAACTATTAAGAGTGCAGATAAAAGGAAACACACAGATTCGTTAATAACAAAACATTTCTTCACTCGGCCTTTGTATTAGCAAATGCATATACATTAGGAAGCCAGATGTTCTGCACTACAACTGAAGCTACCCATATGTTCTGCACCATAACTCATGTTTTGCATTAGAATGTAAGAGATTTTTTTTTGTCGAAATCCCCTTTTAATGAAGCTACCCTTTTAACAATTTTTTTGTCACCCAGCAATATGAAGCTACCATTGATCCAAGGTTCTGCTAAATACAGATTCTCGTAAAAAAAATTAAAGACTAAAAGATAATAAATGTTTCCGAACAATGGGTAATACTGGATTTTAACAGGTAATTCCACAACTAAGATTCTAAAAGCACACAAATCAATGAATAACACCAACCAAAATTCAAGCTAAAAACTCCATAAAATCCCAGAACAAAACTGAGCCTGATCATTGCGTAACATACTTTGGTGAAAACTAGAAGCGATAAAGGGCAAGTCTGCAATTCAACAACCACCTAAAAATCACTAACATTAAAAATTAAAAAATATAACAAATCAACCAAAGCATAAAAATTGAAATCGCAAACAGTTAAGAAAGACCAATACCCACAATTTTCGATTCATGAACTTTGGATAAGCTAACATTCGCATTCTTATTTTGCTGATTGATCTCAATGGCCCCAACACCTTCCTCTTCATGTAGAGACTCATGTTGATATAAAATCTCAAACCAAGCCTGAATCTAAAACCACATAAAAACCAAAATGGGCAACTAATCAAAAACAAAATGATTGAGGAATCTAGGATATTGAATGAGGACAACAAAAAGTTAAGCACACCAAAATTTAATTAGTGATGGCGTGGAATTTAGAAAGATATTAAGTCACAGTCAAATATGAACATTTGAGCCGAAATACTCTGATTGTTCCTGCAATTGGAGTCGAATTGCATAGAGGCAGACTGTTGTTGCTGTTGCTGTTCCATTGCAGCGATTCGATGTGTGATTTTGAATAGTCCCAAATGCTAGATTGTTCTTTCTTCTAGTTTGAATTTACAGCTCAAATCCAGACAATGATATCCTTCGGCATTATTACCGGAAGGCTCTGCAGAAATACAATATCTAAATGAATATTTGAAAAATTAAGATGAATTACTACAATTTAAATTAATTAATTATCAGTTGAGTTCAGCTCATTTTCATAGTTGCTAGGATCAAAGTTAGCGCAGATTATTTCCCATTATACTTGATTGCAGCTTTGTCATAGGTCCTACAAAAAAATGTACATCAATTCTCACTCCAATCTTCAACTAATTGTTTTTCTTCTTCCCAGAAATGAATAACTTCAATATCCGTATCCATCTGCAGCTTTGCAAACACGTACCTTTTGCGTCGTTCTCAGCATCAAATAATCTCAAATAAACGTACATGTAAAATCAATCATTAAGCTGTGTAAGAGATTACAAATGGGATCTAGACCGTCAAAAAATTAAGGTCTAAATAGGGTTGACAACAAAACATACCAGACAATAAAATGAGTGATAATTAAGAAAAGGGTTTACTTAATTTTTGCCTAAAAATTGGCCGATTCGAGCCTTCCCATCTCCCACACTTATGCAATGGCACTCCTCTATATTTTGAGCCGCCTCTAGGAAACCCGGTACATTGTCGGAAAAGTACACGCACACATTCCTTCTTTGTTAAATTCCTTCTGTTCAGCAACATATTACAAAAGAATATAATCAATCTTCCCCATATCCACAAAATCACACCCAAAAAAAAAATTGAATAGCTGGTTTTACTATTGAAGATAAACTATAAAACTGTTCATAATAAGTTCAGAGAAAACCACAATCCCAAAAAACCCAACTTTCTGGAGGCAAGAATTGAAGAACTCAACTTAGTACTCCATGTCATAGTCTTCCATGTCAAAATTTATGTCAGCCTCTACTCCCTTGAACTTGATCGCCATAGACCAACATGGATATTTTATTTGCAATGATGAAACAGGTGTCCTATTGTCAATTCATAGAAAAAGAGGTACTGAAACTTCAAAGTGACATTTCAATTCATAATTGGTGATATACTGAAACTGCTCCCCCACTTTATAAAGCAGGAAAAACCATGAATGGATGATAAGCCAATTAAGTATGGTAACATAGAAAAACACACCATTCAAACCATAAAGCTGAGCCACAAAGAAATAATAACATTGTAGGCAAAGTTGAAAAAAAAAAGACATACATTTTAGAATAGCTGCATAGAGAATAAGCAAGCCTTACGGAGCAATTGATGTCGTCGATCTTGTAAGAAAAATTGAAGTAACGGACAACAACATTATAACAAAAATTAAAAAGAAAAAAAAGGATAGACACCCTTACGGAGCAATTGATGTCGTCGATCTTGAGGAAAAATTAATATCAACATACACTCACATACTCCTTTAGTTTCCTGCACGATAAAGCAAATGAAAATATCAAACACACCAAAACCACAATTTGATCTGATTGAACTAACCCAAAAGATTGAAATCCTTGATCTAACTTAAAAAAAATTAAAATCCAACCAAATACCAAATACAGATTTGACAAAATATAATTTTTTCACTCACCTTGATCCAACACAAACGATGAAACCTGTGGAGCTAATACTTGCATTCATCACCGAAGCTAGTTTCCAGCCAGCTCCATTTATCACTTCAATTGTGATTGCTTTTGGTAAATTGAAAATCAGTGACCTGCAAACCCAGAAGAACAATCAAAGTCAAGCGTCAGATGCTGATGCCCTTGCCACAAACAGTGTTAATCATGAACTTGGTTTCATTGCTTTTGACCATCCTCCCAACCATGCCGCACAAGCCTTTCTAGATGACATTGCTGCTGTTTATAGAGCTAGGATGAGCTCTTCCTATAATTTTTAGTCTGTTTTTTTTTTGGCTTTGGGTCTTTTTGACCTTGTTTGTAACAAAAAAAGAGAGTCAAGCCTCAGATACCTCACTCAATCTCAGACGAAAAATACTTGAGTATCCATTCTCTCTCTCTCTCTCTCTCTCTATTCTATTGCAAATCCACAGAGACAATGAAATGTGAATGGATTTGGCTAGAAAACATATCTTGTTTGCATATACCGGATGTAAATTGTTTTTGGCCATACACAGCAATCAAATCTGCAACTACATATTTTTGCTCAGAATTGTCATCATTAACATTCAACGGGTACATTTTTGGATTTTCAATCAATTTTAGATGCATTGCATTGCATGCATTTTATCTATGTGTATATATTTCTGATGAACAGCTAAATCCTAATGTGAGTTATCAAAAGGTCTGCAATCACACCCACTGTGAAAAGTAAAATAAACATAACACAAACCTTCAATACGGTATTGAGAACAGTATAGAAATCCACACTTTGTTCTAAATCCATCTTTATGTCATAATAACAGTAATTAAATCCTAGAAGATAAAAGTTCATCAGACCTACAAAATTATTTCTAGTCGTAAAGAGCATGAAACCCACAAATATGTGATTACAGAAAAAAGAACAAATCGAAACTTATTATTATTAACTTGATAGAATCATACGGAAAGTTGGTAGTCATGAGCATGAAAATTGAATATAGATACCTCATTGATAGATTTTGAGTTACTTAAATTAGATGAGTGAAAGAACACTATTTTACTCCCTAGTTCAATCGAGTGACTAAAAAATAGCAAAAGTTGACAGGGACACAAGTTACCAACAAAAAAAACACTTGGAGCAAATTCTCTAAATCAAGGTACAGTCTGCTTACCTTGCCAAACTGATGAGGTAAAGACAAGTCCTCTTGAAATTTGTCTTGTCAAAATGCTCGACTAACAGATCAAGGTCTTCAACCTGGCTTTAGACATTTGGACAAGCTATCAGTACCAGTCCCAAAAAGAAAGGGCTTGTCTAGCAAAGAATGTTGACAAATTAATATTTGGTTTTACCTCCATTAAAAGGTCAACAGCTTCCGGTTCGGCATTGTGCTGCATTGCATTTAAGAATTGATTACAGCCAATATATATACATTTTGAATACATTTTCCTAAGAAACACTAATAGAGATGCGCTATTAAATTATATTAATTTCCAACTCTATAGATGTCTAAAAATGCATGATACAGAGCAGAGTTTGATTTAACTTTAATGTGTAAACTATTATTCTGGGATTCACTGAAGCTGTGTGACTAATTGTGCTCTAGTTAACTATTTTTGGCACATAATCCTGAGTCAAATTTTTGATTGCAATGAATCGGCTAATACAAGATAAAACACAATTGAACAGAAAAGCACAACCTGATTTCATATTCACAACCTAATTTCAGAAGTATTTGATTAAAAAAATGTTTAGACAAGAAAAACACAAACTTGTTTCTGATCTTACCCTCATGTGAAAAGCAACTATTTGTTGTCCTAGCTCCATTAGATCATCAAACGGGGGTCTCATCACTCTACAACTGAAACAGCAAGTTAGCACCAATACTTAAGAGTTGACATATATATAGCATGAAACATAGGAGTTTCTTATCTTGATTAACCGACACATGTTACAACAACAATTGCAACATTAAGTGATACATGATACAAGCATTGAAAGAAATTACAAAATAATATTTTCTAACGGTGTACTAATTTCAGAATTTCCAAGTACAGAAATGAAGAATGATCGAGATTAACTTGTCTTGCTACCTCAATTAAATTTTCCAACAAATAAAGCTAATACAACATGTCCAAAGAATAAAAATTCACACCTGTCGCTTGGCATATTCTTGAGCAATTTCTCCAGCTAAGTTCCTGATTACAAGATAGTCACAGTAGTGAGGATATATATAGTCATATACCTAAGGGACCTTAACAAATATGCAAGGACTAAAATGATGAAACGGACATACCACAAATTGCATATCATTCTGTTAGAAATTAAAAGATTCTAACCTGACATACTCATGTCCCCATGAACATTAGCGTCTGAACCCAACAATCTAAACTGTAAGCTTTCCTGAAAGAAGTGGACATATAAAGACATCATTACACAGCTGTTATATACGACAAGTTCAAATAGTTATTCAATCGATAAAAGTATAATGCAGACACACCAAACTTCAAATAATAGACATACCCGTTCTCCTTCAGCATATATGGTCAGTGCCAAAACCGACAGTATATCCGCAAGGTATTTCTGCATGCAATACACAGTATCTACGAGACGATTGATGAGACTAGAGCATCGGATGGAGAAAGAGAGAGGGAAGAAAAAACAGAAAGTTTGGTGAGAGAAAAGGGAGAGAGAGAGAGAGAGTGAGGGTGTAGTTTGGTTTATTTTGGTTTTTTGGGTTCAAAACAGAGATGAGGCAATTTCGTTATGTTTTCTTTTTTCTATTTATTTCATGGCCACTACCTAAAATACGTGGACTTCTTTTATTTTCCAGCCCAGGCGAACAACATATAGAACAAAATAAGAATCAGGCTTCTAATTACAATGACATCATCAATGGCCAACAAAATATAGAAATCCACACTTTGTTCTAAATCCATCTTTATGTCATAATAACAGTAATTCAATCCTAGAAGATAAAAGTTCATCAGACCTGCAAAACTATTTCTAGTCGTAAAGAGCATGAAACCCACAAATATGTGATTACAGAAAAAAGAACAAATCAAAACTTATTATTATTAACTTGATAGAATCATATGGAAAGTTGGTAGTCATGAGCATGAAAATTGAATATAGATACCTCATTGATAGATTTTGAGTTACTTAAATTAGATGAGTGAAAGAACACTATTTTACTCCCTAGTTCAATCGAGTGACTAAAAAATAGCAAAAGTTGATAGGGACACATGTTACCAACAAAAAAAACACTTAGAGCATGGTGTTCCTCTTCTACAAAGGTGACCAACTCTGCTGAGGCCCTCTCCCATATCCCAGTAATCAGCACAGGTTCTTCCAATGTAACGATTATGTTTCTTTCATGTTATATACATGGTGAGTTGGAGTTTTCAGATTTCCTATCTAACTCAAATCCTGTACCGACATTACTCTAAGCAGACTGCAAAGTCACTTCATCAGCAGCTGATTTCTCATAGTCTGCACACGCCTCAGGAGTGTCTTCTTCACTCGGGGGAACCAGCTGCCAGAAGAGTGGCAAGTACTTGTCCCACTCTTTCAGAATAACAGAGCCCTTGCCGCTACCAGTTTTTTCCTTCACCATGAAATCAGAGAATTAAGTAGAGTATTTTGAGAATTGGTATTGTTGACATTGACCTGACTAAAAATCAAGATTCTAAAATGGCAAACTTGCAAGAAGGCCATCAATCGTAGGGACTAGTGAAAAATTACAAAAGTATTAATTCCTTGCACTTACAACATGGGCTTCAATAAGGCTCTTTAGCTGCATCTGCCCCACTGGAGCATTCACTCTTTGGATCTTCACGATCTCTCTATTTACCTGTTCACAGTTTTAACAATATAATGTTAAGGCAGAGCTCTTTAAATAAATTGGAATGCAAATACAACAAACTATAGAATTTATAATCATGGTATTGCACCATGCTATCATGAATTTTATGACATTACCGAGTCAACAGGACACTCAACTTTCATCTTACAAATGATCCCTTCAAAAGAAGTATACACACATTGATGTTTTTATAAACTAATAATGTTAAAACTTTTAGGAAAATCCAAAACCCACCCAGATATTCTCTGTCCTAAATTCAACACCTAAATTCAAGAACCTGTCTAAACAGAACGAGCTTTTGAGATATGAGTTTTGTACATTTGTTATGGATATAGCAGTAATATAGTTGGACTTTGGGAGCACGAGATGAAATAGAACAACAAACAAATGTAACATTATACATTTAAGCAATATAAAAGTATGAAGAAAAATGCAAAGGCCTTAATGAAGAACTGCATGGAGAAGAAATGATCTACAGAACACTTGTACACATTTCGAACAATAACAAAGAATAGGATGTTAAGCAGGACAGTATGAGGATTAGAAATAAGCATCAAAGAGGACCTTAGGGATGAAAGAATCGTCCTCATCAAGAAAGTATGCCAGACCTCCAGTCATTCCAGCAGCAACATTTCTACCCACTCTGTCAAGTCAAACAAAGGAGCACCTTAAGAATTAACTCTTTACTTTCATATTTTCGTGTCACTAGATGCTATGTAAATAGATGCTCACTTTCCAAGTACAACTACACAGCCACCAGTCATGTATTCACAACAGTGGTCTCCAGTGCCTTCCACCACTGCTTGCGCAAGAGAGTTTCTTACAGCAAATCGCTCTCCAGCTTTCCCTCTAACAAAGATTTGACCCCCAGTGGCACCATACAAGCAGGTATTCCCTACAATAGTTGCATCCTCGGGGCAAAATCCTGTATTCTCTGCTGGAGTGACAACCAATTCTCCCCCAGAAATACTCTAGCAAAATATTGTTTTGCATATATCAGACTGTTGCAAGCAAAACTCAATGAATCATGCAATAACTTCTCAAACATAGATTGATGTGGCAAAACTGATTGTGCTTACGCAATAGCTGCTCAAATATAGCGCTTGAGAAAAATGGGTGCCAGTAGAGTAAGAAATAAAACTAAGTGAACCTGATACAACTCAAAATTATATATCTAAAATTAGAACTTTTATGATACAAAAAGAGTTTATATATATGGTTCCGAAGATGATGCAGCCAATTCAACGAGTCTTACTGAACAATAGACTAGCAAGTATCAAAGTGATAAACAACTGATAGGCCAGTGTCCAGTTAACACCAAAAACTCTGGCAGTTGATGTATTTGTGCCTGAATTTTTATTTTATTTTCACTAACTGACTTAAATAATAGATAATCAAGTCTCCAGCTAGCTGAACCTCAAATAATATATCTGAGGATTTAATTAAAAAAAGATACCTTTCCCACATAATCATTTGCCTCTCCAACAAGTCGAATGTTCATCCCAGGAGTCAAGAAGCACCCAAATGATTGCCCAGCGCTCCCTGTAAAGCTGAAAACCATGAAAACAAATGAATTAGCTTGCATCCAAATAAACAGATTTTCCGGGCAGATACTGATGATATCTCTATATGTAATGACGTAGCCAGATCTTACGTTATGTTCAGCTGCCCGGCAAAACCAGTGTCACCGTACTTTTTTGCAACCACCCCTGCTATACGCCCACAAACAGCACGATCCACATTGTATATCTTTATGGTCTTATGAACCATTTTTTCATTCCCAATTGCTTCTGATATCTGTACAAAAACATAAAAAATGCTAAAATCGCAAAGTTAATAATTTCAGGAAGGAAATCTTCTGTCCCCATATTCCCCGTCACTTACCTTGTCTCCATCTAATCTTGACGGGAAAATTCTACAATGTGTTAATGCATCAACTTTATCCTAAATTTGTAAAATGAGTCCTCAAAGTTGTAACATGAGTCCTTAAAGTTGTAAAAAATTTAGTTATTACTACATTAGTTCTCAAGTGGTAAATTTTGTCTTTAAAGTGGTAAATGAGTCCTAAAGTGATAAAAAAAAAAGTTGATGCATGAGTTGGATTAATACACCATAGCCTTACCAATATTTTGACATGTGTCTTCCATGTCAGCAAACTTAACAGGAAATCTTGATATATATAAAAAAATAAAAATAAAAAAAAGTCATGCTTGTTCTGTTCTTATTGCATAAAGAAAGTCATAAGAAAAAATCCAAAATACTGTTTAAAACTTTTTTACTGTGTGGACCCCTTGTTGCAAACACAAGCAAACATTTAATCTTCCATGAAAACCAAGATCAATTGATTTCGGAAAGGACTAAAGGCATGGGATATGTCCTAAAGATTAAAACAATATCATAGTGATTTGTTGGAACAAACCCATGCACCTTTCAAATCAAGATCAGTTCATCCATGTCTTTAATAATAGATCCAAATTGATGCTGAATCCTTGAAACCCATTTTATCATATTCATTTTGTAGCCAATATTACTAAGCTTATTCAGATCAAGTAATTTCACTCTTGTCTCCATGGACGAATTAATCATGATGAAATGGATTTAATACAAGCAGATGGGTTTCTAATTAGAAGGGAAATTGAAACCACAAGGGAAGAGTAACTACAACTTACAATTTCTCATCAAGATCAATAAATATTGGTATGGACATGTTGGGAGCTCTCATGGATCTTCAAAGTCTAAGATAAAAATTTCCTTTAGAAATCTCATCTGGCCTAATATCCCTTTTCTTTCTGTTCTTTTCTGATTTCAAAATTTACATGCAGATTGTAACTTTTTGTGACACTTAACTACAATAACGACGCCATGTTTGAAATAACTTAGTAAGGGATTAATAATTTCCCCACCACATAAACATAGCAAACATGTCTGTTGTATAGTTTATACTAATGGGAGACTATCATCATGACATACATCAAATGAGCGATACTGCAAAATCATAGAAAACTAATTCAAGAAATGAAATTAACACAGGTGCAACGCCAGCCAAAGCAATCACGAATATAATAAAAATACGAGCTAATAGTTTAAGGAGTGGACTAGTTTCTGGAAAGTTTGGTTCTTGAGCTTTTCCTCTCAATGTCTCAGAAAATTACAGGGTCGAATTTCTACCTTTTCTAAAAGAGAAACACAATAAACTAATGCTCTTAACTACAGAAATTCAATTGCATACTAAATCTCACAAACCAGGCCAGATAAATGCAGAAAGGTCTAGGAAAACTATAACAATAGTTTGAGGCATTGATACATGTGCAAGGTTTGTTTGGAAAATGTCTCCCAAAAACTTTCTTAAGCAAGAAATGGTGTACCAGAAAATGTTTGAACTTTTGTCAAAAGACTCTTAATCTCCAAGTATGAATTAGTAGAGAAAACTAGCTATGAAATTACTGGGAATCTATATTCAAGTGCAATGAAGGTATTTTTCTTAATAAGAAAGTATCCATTTGGTAGGAGAAGTTGTAACTCAGAAAAGCCAAAGCTCTGAAAAGGTTTCATGTCACCGACCTTTTTTAACCCATTCCAACAGGTACCTTCTAGTTATCTATTAACTAAAGTACGAGAATCATTTTTTATAATTACACTTCTAACACATATAATCATGCCCATAAAGAGATGGTTATGCATGTACATTATAATAGCTATCTGTGCATTAGATCAAAGAATAATCATTCTTTTTCTTCCATAACTAGGGGAATGGACCATTTAGCAGTTCAATCATCCACATAAAGCTATATTAAAATCCCATCCTATCATAGTGCCTACAAGCCTTTTGTTTAGAGAAGTTGAAACAAGAGATTGATAAAAAGTAAATACCATGTTTACTTAGCTACATAAGAAAAGAACTAATAGCAAGTGTTACCTCTGGATCTGCTAGCAATATATCATCCAGAACAGGACCATTAGTGTGAACATCCTGATTCCTGATCATGGTACTGGTCCATTTTGGTAACCCGACATTCTGGAATCAAAAGTAGAAGTTATACCAAAAGGAAATACGTGGTCAAGAATATTAAATACAAACAGAAGCAAATTATTCAACAACATACTGATAGAATATAACCGAGATCAAGATGCTGCGTTTTCACTAGAGATATATCTCGTGGTCTAAACAAATCTGTCCGTCCAATTATATCATCTAACTTCTCATATCCTAACTGTGCCAACATGCCTCTAACCTGGAAAAGATAATAATTAGGAAGAGGAACATAAGAATAAACCTAGACAGGTTTAACCATAGGGATGTTTTAAAAGTGCAACATACACTATAAAGAAAAAATTAAACAAGAAAGCACTAACCCTAAAATGAAAAGTGAATAAAAGTTTTTACCTCCTCGGCAACATATAAAAAAAAGTTGACAAGATCACCAGGCACCCCAGGAAATCGAGCACGAAGTTCCTCTCTCTAAAAAAGGGAAAATGAAATAACAAATGCAAACCCCAACTCCATTAGAAAGAAAGAAACATGGAATCATAAAGACAACAAAAAATACCCCAAATATATTCACAAGATTAGAACTTTATCACATGATGTAGCTGCTGATGTTGCTTGCCATGTTTCTCCCCACATGCACTCTCACCCCATGCATTTTTCATGTGTAGCACGAAACTAAATGGCAAGTGACATGCGTGCCATGTCATGCAATAGAGCAAGTTTGTAAGAGTTCAGGAAGTATATCACTTTACTCTCATCAAATAAGTAGTTCTGGTACCTGGCTGGCTACACCAACAGGGCAGTTATTCGTATGGCAAATGCGGGCCATAACACAACCTGTAGCAATCATTGCCACAGAACCAAACCCGTACTCATCAGCACCCATAGTTGCAGCCATTAGGACATCAACTCCACTTTTAAAGCCACCATCAACTCTAAGAATGACTCGTTCTCTAAGTCCATTTTCTATGAGTGTCTGTAAAAAATTGAAATATTACATAATTAGATCTTGATACAAAAGCATCAATATAAGAGCAGCCATCAATTTAGTTTTATTGAATCACCTGGTGCGTCTCTGTGAGTCCAAGTTCCCAGGGTCCACCAGCATGCTTAATGGAACTTATAGGACTGGCACCAGTTCCACCATCATGCCCTGATATCTAGTGTAAAAAGATTCTTTATTTTATTTTCGTCTCAGAAAAAGAGAAAATGATAAATAGAGTTGTCTCCCTCAGTGCCTTTCCAATCTGATGATAAAGCATATGTGCAAGTACTCTCACAATTGATAAAGCAATGTAAGTGATGCTTTCAAGCAAATACTCAAACAAGCTCTTGATTCAATCCCATATTTATCAAGGAGAAAATGAAGGAATACTAGTGTGGTCAAACTAAGTTCATTAAAAGGAAACAAGCAAGCAACAAAAAACAAAGACAGCTTTCTGATCGAAGTTAATAGGGAAAAAGGGAACTCTGGCCAAACCTTCTTAATCTATAGGTTTATTATGGATCATGTTGCAAATGCTAAATATACCGTCAGTATATCATGTAAAACCAACAACATTGTTACACTAAAGGTAGTGATACAACTAAATCATACGAGATCAGATAAATATTACATGACCACATACTATAGTACTTATAACCAAGTAGAGAAAGTGAAAATACAGATACAGCGGAAGGTCTTGTTTTTTTGTCTTTTTTTTTTTTTAGAACTATTTTCTGACTTCATTTGAAGAAGAAAAAACGATGATATTTGGAAAACGAAAGTAATCAATGATAGCTTCAAGTAAATTTTCCCTAAGTTTTACCAAAAGGCTATTAGAAGATAGCATATGCAAGTTGTGACAAGTACATATAGATTAAGATTCTTTTTTTTCTTTTTTCAAAGAGAAACACACTCAGTACACAGAGACAAGTCCCTGAGAAGTACCTGTATGACATCAGCATTACCCTTTGCGACCCCAGAAGCAACAGTGCCTATTCCAGCTTCAGCCACAAGTTTCACTGATACCTTAGCTTTAGGGTTCACCTATTTATTCAGCAAAAATTGATATCTTATCAGAAATCTTGGAACATCTAAATAAAAAGTTAAATCCAACCAATTTGCAAGATGCAATTACCTGATGAAGGTCATAGATCAATTGGGCAAGATCCTCTATAGAATAAATGTCATGGTGTGGAGGTGGAGATATAAGTGGAACCCCAGGTTTTGAGTTTCTCAACCTCGCAATGTATGCACTAACTTTTTTACCAGGCAGTTGTCCGCCTTCACCAGGCTTTGCCCCTTGTGCAATTTTGATTTCCAGCTGATCAGCATTGACCAAGAACGTTGGAGTGACTCCAAAACGTCCTGAAGCAACCTGAAGTTGTTTGAAATAACAATTATACAAAATGTGAGAAAATGTAGCCCTATTGTGATGACAGCACATAAGAAACACATGATGATCTGTTTCACTAACCATTATCTATCCAATGCATACCCTAATAAGACTGAAAGATTAAGATAAGAAGCAAACCCTAATAACATTGATAGATACTTTCGTTTCATCTTTTAGTAATTTACTTATATTGAACTGAGGAAGGGATGATGGTTTGCCATATACTGCGATAAAGTAATGCTATATAAAGATGATGACATGATGAATTGCGTATACTGAAGCATTATGGGATCTCATTTTGTGTCAGAGTTAAGGTCAAAAAGGCAACCTGCTTGATAGCACTTGTAGCAGTATCTCCATTTTGAAGACCTTTCAGATGTGGAAGGGTCGGTGAGTACCCATCAACAACATCTGCTAGTGGTTTCCAGCGAATTGGATCCTGAAGAATGAATACACATTAAAACAATGAACTACTAGTCCAAAATCACATAATAAAAGATAACTGTCAAAGCTAGACACTTTACCTCACCACCTTCTCCAGAATTGGACTTTCCACCTATTCTGTTCATTGCAATGGCTGTAGCCTCATGAGTTTCTCTGGAAATAGCTCCAAGTGACATCCCACCAGTGCAGAATCGTTGAACAATGGATACAGCAGGTTCAACCTTTCCAACAGGAATAGGAGCACGGTCGCTTTTGAACTCAATGAGATCACGAAGAACCTAACATTAAATAACAATGTATAGTCAATATCAAATGATATCACAATGCTGAAAGGTTTCCATCTTATCTTGAGTTGTAGTCTCCGTCTTCTAGCAAGCATCGTCAGAGGACATCTAGTCCCATATGTGTTGTTTTTTGGTTTAATAGTAAGTTTTTCAACAGAAAGGACTCACATTCACAGGCCGGTTAGCTAAATGCTGCTGATAAACAGAAAAGGCACTTTCATTCTTCTGGCGGACAGCTTTGTGTAGCAGCTTTGACATCTCTGGGTTGTTTCCATGATACTCCCCTTAACATAAATAAATATGAAGTAGCCTTCAGTGATTTTGAGGTGGATAAAAATTTGATCCAACCAAAAGACTTTCATGTAATTAGTTCTAAAGTGTATTATGCTGGTATATACTTTTCAGAGATCTAACTATTTTGTGATTGACAATACTAAAGATAACATGTTATTCGCTAAAGGTTGCTGTGCTTTCTGAAAATTTACCCCGTTTAATCACACAAATTTTCAAATGATTGACTAAGAGAAGTTAGGACACAATGTTGAGGTAGTAGCATTTTAAGAAATAAACACATTCAACATAATTGCTACCTCCTGGTCTGAATTGTATAAATCCAAAATTTTCCAGTCGTTTAGCTGTATCCTCAGAGAAAGCCTTCACCCAGAAGGACAAAGTCTCCCTTGCCAGCTATTAGAAAAGAAAAATACAAAATGCAAAACCACTGAGTAAGAAGAGTATGACAATGTGAATACAATATAGTTGTGAAAGTATGCTCATAATATCCTAAGATTGGCTGCATAGTCATATTCAGTAACCATGCACTCTTTATATTCAGCTGGATCAAATGTAAGAGCCCGAATGAATTTCACTGAAAGATTATTGATGACGAGAACATAACCTGTAACAGAAGATGAACATATAGTTGCTCAACTAAACAGGTCTCCTGGTTCTCAAATGATTTGACAACGGAAGACGAGGGTTGGATGTTCTTCCATTTGAAAAAATATATAGGTTTCCTGGTCTAATATATATTTCACTGAATTGCCAGCTTGGTGGCGGTAATTTGGGTATTTAAGCCTGTTTACAGAAACTTGGATGTCCTTTCATTTTCCTGGTTCTGTTATACTATTATTTAACCCAACAAAAGTAAAATTCAAGATTAGGCGATAAGTAACAGCCGTGATATGAAGCAAATTTGTCCAACACATGCATGGAAAATTTACAGAAAAATACATGTACAGTGTTTGTGTACACTAGTAGAAAATTCTTACCTATACAAATGAATGCATGATCTTATTGTCATTTAATATGCAACCATATTATGTTTTCAATGATTCTTACCTCATCAAAAGTTAATCCACCGATACTTGATATACTCCCACAAAATGCAAGATCAACAACCCCCTTTCCCAATCCATAAATCTCAAAAATCTGTGCACCGCAATAACTATAAACAGAATAGTATTAAAGGATTTAAGAAATAACCAATGAC
Source organism: Fragaria x ananassa (assembly GCA_034370585.1). Lineage (NCBI taxonomy): Eukaryota > Viridiplantae > Streptophyta > Magnoliopsida > Rosales > Rosaceae > Fragaria > Fragaria x ananassa. Next base: position 16,848,861 of record CP139753.1, on the reverse strand, counting down.
GCTGACGACAAAATCTACATAATTACTAAGAGAAGTTAGGACACAATGTTGAGGTAGTAGCATTTTAAGAAATAAACACATTCAACATAATTGCTACCTCCTGGTCTGAATTGTATAAATCCAAATTTTCCAGTCGTTTAGCTGTATCCTCAGAGAAAGCCTTCACCCAGAAGGACAAAGTCTCCCTTGCCAGCTATTAGAAAAGAAAAATACAAAATGCAAAACCACTGAGTAAGAAGAGTATGACAATGTGAATACAATATAGTTGTGAAAGTATGCTCATAATATCCTAAGATTGGCTGCATAGGGGTGAATACTGGCCAAAATTTGAAGCTTCTGTATCAAATAAAGTGAGGTCAAGTAAATTGCAAGCCAAGAGAAAATATAGCACATACAAATCGTGGGCTGTAAATTACTTTAAAACACAGGCAGAAGAAAAGAGAGGTCATAGAACATACCTCATACCCTGTAGGGCAACTTTCTGTAGTCCCGGATCAGAATCTTGAACCCTCTCCACGTACAAATCTTCATCGGACTGCACATAACACAGATACAAATTCAGGGAAACCGACAATCATTTGTAACCAATTCAAAAGCCGAACCCATTGCATTTACTTAACCAATACAGCTTGAATCCTCAGATATATCAGATTTTTTTATTTTAGATAATACAAACTTGGATAAACCGAAAAACAAGAGATGAACAAATCCCTAAAATAAAAGATGGTCTAGGGCAAAACAAAATTGTCAAAACCCCAAGAGATGGAATTGCATACCAAAATCCTCGTCTTTCTTGTCATCTTTCTTTTTGGAATCCTTTGGGGCCGGAGGTTTGGTGGGCTCATCGTGCTTGCCCCTGCCGCTTGCGGTGTTGGTCGGATCTTGCGAAGCAACGGTCGACGATGCTCTCTTTCTCTACTTTCCTCTTGAACAAGAAAGTGGAGACTCCTTGATGCTGCTTTGCAGGATATATACGGTGAGTCGGGCCTAAACCCACACCATATCTCCTTTTTATCGTGGGCCTCCAGATCAGCCGGCCCATATAATCTGATATTTGTAATTTTTTTTTTCTTCTTTTACCGGTCGTCTCACCTGTATAAAAAACAGATTTTATACTAATTAAAACTGTTTATATCACAAAAATATATTCCTAATACAGAGTCTCTCTCTCAGATTAAATGTTCGTATTTATGACCTATATTAAAAAAGTTAATTAATATATATTATTTATTTATATTAAATACATGTATATTTATTGAATGGGTTTAGGGATGAGGATCCCAAGCTCAAATGTCTTCAGACACAAATCCAAACACTACTCTCACTCCAAAATCAAAGTCTTCCAATGAGTCATTCACTTGTTGGAACTCTTGAACAACGAGTGACTTGATCCCCTCCGAGGTACGTAGGCAACTCATTCCCAGATGTGGTTATAGTCGCAAAAAAACAAACAAACCTACAATGGTATCTTAATAAACGGAATCAAAGGGTGTTCTCTTGTAACAAGAGATTGTAATTAAAAAACACATTCTGTCTTGAATGAGTCGAACCAGACATAATTAAAACTCTTTTATGTTAATGAATATGAGTAAAATTATGTTGGGTGACATTTACACTTCGTGCATATTTTTACTCAACAGTTATGTTTTCTTTTTTCTATTTATTTCATTGCCACTACCTAAAATACGTGGACTTCTTTTATTTTCCATCCCAGACGGCTACACCTTTTTTTTTTTTTTGGAAATGAAATAAATACATTGCGGTATAAACCCAAACATGAGCCTAAAAAATAGCCCAAACAGTACAAGGGAATCAAGAGAAGAGTAAATCCACTACACCAACATAGGAATATTAATAGATTACTATCTCCATTACAAATTAAACTAAAACACAGGCCCATTAGGTGGCCTGACCCATTTTAGAAACCCTAGTGTTGCCATCCAAAATGCAGTGCAAGCAGCTGTAGCCGCTGGAAGTAAAAGCACGTAGAAATTATGTCGTGAGGGGCTGCACGTTGACACAACGGCACTGCAGGGATGCATGATGGCGCTGCTAGAATTGTAATTTTTTATGAACACCTAATTATATAGTTGTCATGCAATCCTGACCACAGACGAAGCAGTGCACCAGAAACATTTACAATGTGAAGCAAAGATGACATCTAAGACAGTACTGTTCATTTAGGCGAAAGGATTAGTATCAAATTCATTCAGTCTTCCTAAAATCTGTCATTTGCCAAAAGATACCTGAACCTTTATTTACTATAAAATTATGTAAAATATGGGTGATTGATGTAATTTTCAAGTAAAACGGGGCAGCTGTGTTGTATTGAATTTCAGCAAGACTTGGTAACTCCTATTGATTTGAAATTTTGTGGCGTTGTACTTCCAATTGCGTATTGTTAATCTGAAAATTTTGTGTTATTTGATATTTAGATAGTGATTTTCTTGTGTTATATACATTGCAGATATTACCATTTTGTATTTTATTATGATTTATGATTCTGTTTGACTTTAAATTTTGTGTGTTTGGAATTCCATGTGTACCACTGATCAGATATATGTGCATGTCTCAAACTATAGACACCAGTGAGTTTACTAAGTTATTCATATCGAACCATTGCCCAGAATATTATCTTATCTCATTTGTGAATCAGAAAATGTGATTACACACTGTCACGTAGATAAGATGTAACAGCCCATCTAAAAATTTGGTCAACCCGAATCAACGTCGCTTATCACACTCTAAATATTACCTACACTCTTTTCTGACTTATTTATCTTGATTGTTTCGCACACACTCTCACGTAGATGAGATGTGACTTATTCACCTATTATTGATAACGTTTTGAGCCTGAATCCACTCGGTCAACCTTAAACCGACATCACTTATTACATGAAAACGATATTATTTTCTCTCTTATACATGTTTAAAGGTGAAGGCAAAATTGTCTTAGATTTTAAATTTTTTAAACGCTCATATGATGTCAATACCCAAGAATGTGATGTGGCATGTGATGGAATTATCTATTTTCATACCAAATTAAATTTTACTTTTCTTTATTAAAATAACAAAGCTAAGTGGAATTCTAACTTAAATCAAAATCAAATAGTACACAATAAAAAATGAAGAAGAATGATTTTAATTCAGGAAGAGAGAAAAGAGAAAGAGGAGAAAACCAAGGAGAAGATAAGGAAGGAAATAATTGAAATTGAAAGAGAGAAATTGTAACATCCCGGACCCAATTTTTACCTATTTACTAGGTATTGCACGAGTTACTGAAGAATTTAACCGTGCTCGGTAATTTGGTAATTTAACACTCGACTTTATTGTCGAGTTTTTCTCAAAATGTCAAGTTCTTCTTTTATGGACCCGAGGTCTTAGTGCGCGTCGATACGAGTTCATCGGTGTCCTCCAATTATTTTTAGAGTTTCAAGTTATTTTCTACGATTTATCGAAGGCTTGGTGTTATAGTTAATTTTTCTGAAATCAGATTATAACTTTTAATCTTGGTTGATGTGTTAAGGCATGGAAATTGATGGTGACCTTGATTCCAGGTTGAGGTTACGGAATTTGAGCAAAATGAGTTCTAGATGTGAAATTGGTTAAAAATTATTATTTAAATCAATTGGTCAAACTTGGTCAATCCTGGTCAACTCGGTAAACCTAGTCAAACTAGGGAGAAGTCGAATCGTTAATGATTATTGGAGTCCGGTCTGACCAATTTATTCTTCTGTTTATCGTCAGACGTGGGATTGGCTGGAGAGTGTGATTTGTTGGAGGCGGCGCTCGAGGAGTATTCCGAGCATTGGAAGGCTTAGGCCTCATTCAGTGAGTGGACTTTTGATTTAAAATATATGCATGCGGTGATTCTACATTAAATGTTTGATTTTATTGAATATCAATTTGTGGATTGTCTATTATCGCGAAGTCATTTTCAGAAGTAAATGTTCTCATTTATAATGGCTATCGTGTTATTTGGAAAGTTACCGAAAATAAGATTTTCGGTAGAGTCGTGTGCGTATTGCTTTTTATGATAATTGACAATTTCCATTATTGTTGGAAAATAACCGAAATTGAGAATTTCGGTGAGTATGTATATATATCCATATTTGGATGATTATGAGAATAATATGTATATGGGAGAATGCTAGCTAGCTATACATGTTTTTCCGCCATACTGAGGTAAAATTCCATTATGGCGCAACGTGAGCGTTAGACGCAATCGTTGTAGCCCTATATAAAAATAATAATTTATATAGGGGATATGTGCGTATATTTATACACCGTGCTTTTCCACCATACTGAGGTAAAATTCCATTATGGTGCAACGTGAGCGTTAGACGCAATCGTTGTAGCCCTATATAAAAATAATAATTTATATAGGGGATATGCGCGGATATTTATACACCGTCTTTTCCACCATAATGAGGTAAAATGCCATTATGGTGCAACGTGAGCGTTAGACGCAAGCGTTGTAGCCTTGTGTGAATTTTCTATTGTGTTTGTTGTTTCAAGAAAATTCATACGAGGGATATGACGAGTGTAATACATACATATTTTATTTTAGCCTGAGAGGCTGTATTCCATTGAGCATTGGAGACTGGCCGGAGCCAGTCATGAAATTCCAGTTTTCGTGTTGAGCGTTTTGAGCTGTCGCATGCAGCATATTCTTTTTATGGAAAAGTAAAATTGGGGAAACATAAATATTTTATTCGTTAATTTGTTTTGTCCACTCACTCTAACGTTTCGTTTTCAAATGTTTTCCCCTGAGCTCTTCGTTTTAAAAATGCCCAGTTTGCAGGATTGCATAGTTGAGGTCGGACGTATAAGGAGAAGAGGCATAGTCAATAGTGTAGCTTCTGCTCATTTTTTTATATATATTTCTAGTTCATTTCCTTTCAAATATAGTTGCTCTGAACTGTGGCTGTTGGCTATGAGATTTTTTTCTTGTTTAAGTTAGAAATTAAATTGGGAGATGTTGTGATTTGGGGAGCACGAAGGCTCCAGGAGTTTATGGTTGGATTTAAATTTTCAGATGTGTTCGCAGTTTTTTTTTTAGGAAGGGTTGTCCATTTTCAAGGGAGGTTATGTTGAATTTTTTTTTCGGTAAACTTTCCTTGAAGGTGGTCCCCGCACGACTTATTCCGGGTTTCAGGGTGAAATTCGGGGTGGGTCGTATCAGTTGATGAAAGTCATCAAAAATCTTACTATTCAACGACTGCTATTAACCTTCTTCTCCAAAATGCTCTGATTATACTCTAATATGCTGATTCCAAGGATAAGAATATATCCTTGATTAGAGTTGCATGGCCAAAACATGCGCCACCAAACCATAACAAACACTAGCCAAAATAATCCCAACTGACTTTCTCTACGGACAAGGCAATTGGAAATTTGGCCGTCAATCAGGATTTCTCTAAATTGACAGCCTTTTTATTAGCCACAAATCCCCCGTGACTAATTAGACTCACAAGGGGGGTGGATTGTAATATCCCACATCGGCCAAACGGAGAGGGGTTATGTGCTGTATATGTACATGCCCACCTCCAATCTAACATGAGGCCTTTTGGTGGCTCAGCGGTTTCGGAGGGGATGGGTACTCCGAGGTTAAGCATGATGATGCTAGAGCAATCCCAGGATGGGTGACCCACTGGGAAGCTGCCTGCTCCTGAGCTGCCGGAAACAAAACCGTGAGGGCCGGCGGGCCCAAAGCGGACAATATCGTGTTATGGCGGAATGGGTCCTGGGATGTGACAATAGTATCAGAGCCACTCTGCCGTGTGGTGCGAGTGTGCCGACGAGGGCGTCGGACTCCCAAGGGGGGTGGATTGTAATATCCCACATCGGCCAAACGGAGAGGGGTTATGTGCTGTATATGTACATGCCCACCTCCAATCTAACACGAGGCCTTTTGGTGGCTCAGCGGTTTCGGAGGGGATGGGTACTCCGAGGTTAAGCATGATGATGCTAGAGCAATCCCAGGATGGGTGACCTACTGGGAAGCTGCTCTTGAGCTGCCGGAAACAAAACCGTGAGGGCCGACGGGCCCAAAGCGGACAATATCGTGTTACGGCGGAATGGGTCCTGGGATGTGACAATAGTATCAGAGCCACTATGCCGTGTGGTGCGAGTGTGCCGACGAGGGTGTCGGACTCCCAAGGGGGGTGGATTGTAATATCCCACATCGGCCAAACGGAGAGGGGTTATGTGTTGTATATGTACATGCCCACCTCCAATCTAACACGAGGCTTTTTGGTGGCTCAGCGGTTTCGGAGGGGATGGGTACTCCGAGGTTAAGCATGATGATGCTAGAGCAATCCCAGGATGGGTGACCCACTGGGAAGCTGCTCCTGAGCTGCAGGAAACAAAACCGTGAGGGCCGGCGGGCCCAAAGCGGACAATATCGTGTTACGGCGGAATGGGTCCTGGGATGTGACAAAAATGTTGCAATCAAATCGAAGGAGAAAAAAAGAAGAAGACCAGTTGTGTGCAGCTAGGATTGAGGGGATAAGACAGTCTTTTAATGAGCAAAATAATAAAGATGATTGCAAGGAAGAGAAAATTCCATGCTGCAAACCAAGGGAAGAAACCAGGTTTAAAGTGTGACTTAATAAGAGCCATTGGATTAAAAATTGATGAATGACTAGGATTAAAGTTCAAGGCTGCTCTCCCTCTATAAATAGGATGCTTCATCAACAAACTGAGGATCACATCTTCCATACAAACACAAGCCGAAATTCTACCAAATTCTCACCATAAACCCTATATAGAACTAGATCCCTTTTGCTTTGTAAAATTCCATCACTGATTCCACCACCTTTGCAGCCACCATTCAATGTTTCTACAAAGTGTGATTCATTATTCTCATAGCTGTTTATGTTTATGTAATTTTACAATACTTTGTCTATGAAGATTGTATGTCTTTATGGTTGCCGATTTAGTTTTGTAACATGTTTAGATTTTCTGATATTTATAACTTATGTATGACGATTGTTACAAACTTGTTTATGTGATATTTTCTATGTTAGATTTAGGGCAGCATGTTTTAATGTGTTCTTGATTGTATTCGATTAGTTTTCTGAATTGAGCAGGCAAAAACAAACCCAAACAACCAAGGCAGCAATCCAGTGTGTTGCCCTCACAGTAGCTATCGTCCTCTGCATCAACTCCGCCTCCCTGCCGCCACATTGTCTCAAAGGCCGTCGAGATCTGTCTCTGAACACCAGCGCGTGCCTACCCTGCCCACCAATCACCTAGCAGCCATCAAGATCGGAATTAGTATCTAGATTCAACGTGATATCAGGAGGTACAACTCTCATCCAGATTCTCCAGCGAGCCAAATAATTGTTACCTAATATTATTTGAATTAATTACAAAACACCACCCGAACTATTATGTTATTTTCATTTTCATACATAACTATCAAAAACTTGCATTTTCATACCCTAAGTTTCATTCCGTTAGCTTTTTGATACCCTGACCACTAACACCGTTCAATTTTGAAGGCATTTTTCGTCATTTCAATAAATGTATCATTTTTAACATTTACTTTAACAATTTTTTTTTGAGGTTATCAAATACAAATAGAACAATTTACTAATTAAAACAAGTTTAATTAGTAAGATAAAACAAGTTTTCCTAATTATTATTAAGTTATTCCTGTGGAATAATATTTTTATTGTTCATATAATTATATCATTGTGAATGATATAATCATAAGATGTGATTATGAGTTATGATGATTGTTGGATAAATAGTCTAACCGGGTTCCAAGCCTTTAATCTGGTGATTGGTTGCGGTTAAGATGCTATTTATCATTTTTATGTTTTGATATTAAATAGCCAAACCGGGTTCCAAGCCTTTAATCTGGTGATTGGTTGCGGTTCTGATGCTATTTATTATTTTGTGTTTTGAGATCAGACAGTTAAACTGGGTTCCAAGCCTTTGGCCAGGTGATTGGTTGCGGTTAGGAATAGAGCTCTAGTCCGTCTGTCAGTGTACGACATAGGGGATACCTTATCGTATCTGGGTCCTATGGGTACACAATTGTGATGTTGTGGGTCATGAGGGGTATTACATCAATACAGAGACTCATGAGTACACATTATCTGAAAAAGTGTTGGAAGTGTGGATATTTTCATTGATGTAATTGCTTTTGTGAAATTTCTAGATGTGAGAAATGTTGTTTTAATTTTGAGTTTACTTATACGGGCTTTTTAGCTTACCGGGTTTGTTATTTTACAATCCTGGTACACCATTTATTGGTGTAGGGGTTAGACCTGCAGGTGTTGATCAGCAGGGTTGAGGAGGAGACATATCACCAAGGTTCAATTTTGGCTTTTGCTGTACGTACTCTGTATAGTTTTGTAAATCGGGTAGATAATTTTAAGCTCATGAGGTTGTTCTCATGTTCTTGTATTTCAAGTTTTTGTAATTATGGAAGTGTAATATTTAGCTCAGTGATGGGTTGTATAATATTACTTTTCTGTTATTGAGTTCTAGTTGGTTGATTTTATTTTTAAAACTGGTTGGGTTATTTAATTAAGTTAGATCATGCCATAATTTTTGAAATTTATCTTTCTGAAATTGGGGTGTGACACATATCCAAGGCATATGATAGGCTTGAGATGGTTCAGGATAAACATATTTCCAGGTGTATAGTTGAATCCGATTGTTTAACTACTGTCCAAGATTTACAGCAGGAGGATTACAACTGGAAGTTTGAAATCTGTTGGATGACATCAAGAGACAATTGCAACACAACAATGGAGTAACATGGTTTTTGCTCCAAGGACTGCAAATGCAGTCGCTCATAGGCTTACAGCTGCATGAAGCCTTCGAATCTTCCCAGAACTATGACTCGGAGAGTATTACTCCAAATTTACTTAGGGATGTACTAAGCTTTGATTGTCACATTATTACTAGTGCAATGAAAGTTTCAATATTTGACTCTCAAAAAAAAAAAAAAAACTTCAAATCTCAGTGTTAAATGTGAGTAGTGATGCATGCTAAACATTGTAAATATTTATTCCGGTATTATTTTGGTCTTTTACCGTATTAATTAACCGTTTACTGTTAAGGACTTTAAAGTTGACTTTTTATTCCGTTGGGAATTTGGAAAAACTTTCTTCATGAAAGTTGTAGAGGACGTCTTTACGAGTTCGTAGATATGCTACGCGTTAAAATCGAAGTTAGCATGGTAAAGTTATGAATTTAATGGTAAAGTTTTTGAGTAGGTAAAAAGGGGAAAATTTGAAGTGGGTTTATTTTTTTTAGTTGGGTTTGAGAGTTGGGCCGGGGGTGGCAGCCCAACTTCTTTCTTTTTCTCTTCTCTTCTTCCTTTTCTCTTCTTCTCCCCGAGCTCTCCTCCCGTCGGAAAGCTTTGCCGCCAGCTGCCGCTGTCCAGCCAGCCACCGGCCGCCGCTCCAGCCCGGTTCGGACCCCCGCCACCTCCTCTCTCTCCCCAGCCTAGTGTCCGAGCCAGTAGTGCCGCTGGAGAGGAGAAAAACCCGCCGGAATCGCCAATTGTCCATTCGCCGGAGCTCCGTCCTTCGGCCACCATAGGCCGTGATTTTTGGCTCAATTTGTAGACCTCATCAAGATGAGTAATCCCTCCAAAAGAATCGGTCTATTTCGATCTCGTTATGGTGTTTTGTATAATTGGAAGTTTTAGGGATTTTAGAATGTTTTAGTTCGATTGCCCTAGTTAGCCTCGGAATTGGACTAAGTGCTAGTTATGAAAGTTGTTGGGTATGTTGAGAGGATTATTCTATCAAAATTTGAGAAGCATTGGAGGTCGCCGGAAAACGGCTGCCGGCCGCCGCTGCTGGCGGAGCCGCTGCCGGGAAAATATTTTTTGTAGAGATTTTGATGAGGAGTAGTATGGAATGATTTTTATAATTTTTGGAGGAGTTTTGATAAGGTTTAAGATTTTTTTCGATGGTTAAGGAATTTGGCGGTATTTAATTTGGAGTGCCGATATTTGGGTTAGTTGAATTTAAAATTTGTTTAAGGTTAAATATTGGCCATCGGGGATGGTGGTGAATTTTGAGTCTTAAAGGATTAAGGATGGAAAGTTGGATAAAGGAGAAGATAATTTTAAGACCTTAAATTTTTATGGGTCATTTATTGAAGTTTTGTTTTCAGTTCGAGGTTTTAATATTATTTTTGTCCAGGCAGTGAGGAGGATCATTCAGCAGAAGCTTCGGGTCATCGACAGGCTTAGCCGAGCACTGTGAGTGGACCCTTGATTTAAATGCCGTGCATGCAATAAAGTTTATTTAATTTTCAAGGCATTTGGAGTAAAGAGTTCCGTTAAATTTTGGGAACTCTTTTGAGCATTTTAATTGACATGTGAGACATGTCAAGTGATTTTTATAATTATTTTCGGAAAATGACTTTCCGAAAATTTGCTATTTTCTTTTCACCATAAAGGGTTGATTTATGATCATTATTGCTAGCTAAACATTATTTAGCGGCTACTCACTATAGGTGAGTAGTGCGCCTAGCGTGAGACGCTATTATAGCCTGGGAGGCAACCAATCGGTATTTATATATATATGTTAGCTAGCCATTATTAGCGGCTGCTCACTATATGTGAGTAGTGCGCCTAGCGTGGGACGCTACTATAGCCTGGGAGGCTCAGACCCTAGCCTGGGAGGCTCATCGTTATGGTGAAATATTTAATTAATGAGAACCAATGGGATTGGTTCGTCATTTTAATTTTGAATATTTATGGAAATGTTGGGAGAGCATAGATTTGACTTTATTGCTCCATATATTTTTTGCTTTATTTTGTCCACTCACTCTAACGTTTTTAAATGCTTCTCTCCTGGGCCTTTCGTTTTAAATGCCCAGTCTGCAGAGTTCGGTTCGGCGAGGATAGGAGGCTTGTTATAAATTCCCACTGCATCCAGTTTTCCGATATAAGTTACGAGTTAACCTATGTTGTTATTTCTCTCAGTTATTATTCTAGTAGATGCTATGAATATTTGAGGTTGGTTAAAGTGTAGTGAGGATTGCTGAAAAGATTTCTTTATTGTTCTTGAGAGATTATTTTTCATGAATATTATTGGGAAAATATTTGAGTTGGGTTTGGTATTTTTTCCTTTCAGTTAGGGTTACCCATTATCAAGGGAGGTTTTACCAAGAATTTTGGTAGAATTTTCCTTGAGGTGGGTCCCGTATGATTTATTCCGGTTTTCAAGGGGGAAATTCGGGGTAGGTCCTGACAATTTTTTTTGATCAAAATGTCGTTCCATTTAAATCAGAGCAAACAGTACAAAGACGACGTATCCCAATGGGGTCGTCAGAAAACATCGTCTTGCATAATCGCAAATCATATACTAGATAAAACATAAGCTATGAAGTCCTAAGTACACTCATCTTGTTCGGTTAAGGACTTTTATTTTACAAGTACTTAGGTTTTGAAGAAAAAAAAAATCAAGCTTCCACGAAAACAATTTGTTACATAGACCTAAACAGAGATTAAATCTTTTCAAGATTCGGAGTGTCAAACGCACTCCCTTCAGCAATTTGAGGCAGGACACTACTCTTCTCAGCCGTAGCTCCTACCATATCTTCCGGAGCCTCTGAGCCATCAGTTTCCTTCCTTAACTCACTAGTCGAAGTGACCATCTCAACATTTGCCTTGTCACTCACCTCAGCAGGATTTTTGATAACACCCTCATCAGAACTAGGTGCTTCTTTGATCCTCTTGTTACCAGAGGGGTTAGTTTTCTTGTGGCTCTTCCACTATTTCGGTTGAACCACCGCTGCTAGCTCCTCCCTAGAACGATTTTTGCTTCCAAATAGACGTCCTAGCTTCTTTTTCTAGGGAGAATTTATCAGCTAGGTAACCATTATTAGCGGCGACTCACCATATGTGAGTAGAGCGCTTAGCGTGGGATGCTATTATAGCCTGGGAGGCAACCGATCGGTATTTATATTATTTATTAGTTAGCCATTATTAGCGGCTACTCACTTTAGGTGAGTAGAGCGCTTAACGTGAGACGCTATTGCAGCATAGGAGACTCCGACCCTAGCCTGAGAGGCTCATCATCATGGTGAAACTTTTTCCCCATTTTTATTAATTATAGAGAATCAATGGGTTTGGTTCATCATTTTTATCTGTAAATATTTTTGGAGAATTTCTAAGAGTAGCATGCATAAGTATTTTTCTAAATGAAAATTACGGGAGAACATATATTTGATTTCATTGCTCCATATTTAAGTCCATATTACTGTTATTTATTTTTGTCCACTCACTCTAACGTTTTAAATGTTTCTCCCCTGTGCTTTTCGTTTTTAAATGCCCAGTCTGCAGAGTTTTGTTCGACAAAGATAGGAGGTGAGTCATATTTCCCACCTCATCCAGTTTTCCCTTATAGGTTACTAATTTAACCTATTGTATATTTTCTTATTTCCTAGTAGATGCTCTGATATCTTCGGGGGGCATGGTGTTCCTCTTCTACAAAGGTGACCAACTCTGCTGAGGCCCTCTCCCATATCCCAGTAATTAGCACAGGTTCTTCCAATGTAACGATTATGTTTCTTTCATGTTATATACATGGTGAGTTGGAGTTTTCAGATTTCCTATCTAACTCAAATCCTGTACCGACATTACTCTAAGCAGACTGCATAGTCACTTCATCAGCAGCTGATTTCTCATAGTCTGCACACGCCTCAGGAGTGTCTTCTTCACTCGGGGGAACCAGCTGCCAGAAGAGTGGCATGTACTTGTCCCACTCTTTCAGAATAACAGAGCCCTTGCCGCTACCAGTTTTTTCCTTCACCATGAAATCAGAGAATTAAGTAGAGTATTTTGAGAATTGGTATTGTTGACATTGACCTGACTAAAAATCAAGATTCTAAAATGGCAAACTTGCAAGAAGGCCATCAATCTTAGGGACTAGTGAAAAATTACAAAAGTATTAATTCCTTGCACTTACAACATGGGCTTCAATAAGGCTCTTTAGCTGCATCTGCCCCACTGGAGCATTCACTCTTTGGATCTTCACGATCTCTCTATTTACCTGTTCACAGTTTTAACAATATAATGTTAAGGCAGAGCTCTTTAAATAAATTGGAAAGCAAATACAACAAACTATAGAATTTATAATCATGGTATTGCACCATGCTATCATGAATTTTATGACATTACCGAGTCAACAGGACACTCAACTTTCATCTTACAAATGATCCCTTCAAAAGAAGTATACACACATTGATGTTTTTATAAACTAATAATGTTAAAACTTTTAGGAAAATCCAAAACCCACCCAGATATTCTCTGTCCTAAATTCAACACCTAAATTCAAGAACCTGTCTAAACAGAACGAGCTTTTGAGATATGAGTTTTGTACATTTGTTATGGATATAGCAGTAATATAGTTAGACTTTGGGAGCACGAGATGAAATAGAACAACAAACAAATGTAACATTATACATTTAAGCAATATAAAAGTATGAAGAAAAATGCAAAGGCCTTAATGAAGAACTGCATGGAGAAGAAATGATCTACAGAACACTTGTACACATTTCGAACAATAACAAAGAATAGGATGTTAAGCAGGACAGTATGAGGATTAGAAATAAGCATCAAAGAGGACCTTAGGGATGAAAGAATCGTCCTCATCAAGAAAGTATGCCAGACCTCCAGTCATTCCAGCAGCAACATTTCTACCCACTCTGTCAAGTCAAACAAAGGAGCACCTTAAGAATTAACTCTTTACTTTCATATTTTCGTGTCACTAGATGCTATGTAAATAGATGCTCACTTTCCAAGTACAACTACACAGCCACCAGTCATGTATTCACAACAGTGGTCTCCAGTGCCTTCCACCACTGCTTGCGCAAGAGAGTTTCTTACAGCAAATCGCTCTCCAGCTTTCCCTCTAACAAAGATTTGACCCCCAGTGGCACCATACAAGCAGGTATTCCCTACAATAGTTGCATCCTCGGGGCAAAATCCTGTATTCTCTGCTGGAGTGACAACCAATTCTCCCCCAGAAATACTCTAGCAAAATATTGTTTTGCATATATCAGACTGTTGCAAGCAAAACTCAATGAATCATGCAATAACTTCTCAAACATAGATTGATGTGGCAAAACTGATTGTGCTTACGCAATAGCTGCTCAAATATAGCGCTTGAGAAAAATGGGTGCCAGTAGAGTAAGAAATAAAACTAAGTGAACCTGATACAACTCAATATTATATATCTAAAATTAGAACTTTTATGATACAAAAAGAGTTTATATATATGGTTCCAAAGATGATGCAGCCAATTCAACGAGTCTTACTGAACAATAGACTAGCAAGTATCAAAGTGATAAACAACTGATAGGCCAGTGTCCAGTTAACACCAAAAACTCTGGCAGTTGATGTATTTGTGCCTGAATTTTTATTTTATTTTCACTAACTGACTTAAATAATAGATAATCAAGTCTCCAGCTAGCTGAACCTCAAATAATATATCTGAGGATTTAATTAAAAAAAGATACCTTTCCCACATAATCATTTGCCTCTCCAACAAGTCGAATGTTCATCCCAGGAGTCAAGAAGCACCCAAATGATTGCCCAGCGCTCCCTGTAAAGCTGAAAACCATGAAAACAAATGAATTAGCTTGCATCCAAATAAACAGATTTTCCGGGCAGATACTGATGATATCTCTATATGTAATGACGTAGCCAGATCTTACGTTATGTTCAGCTGCCCGGCAAAACCAGTGTCACCGTACTTTTTTGCAACCACCCCTGCTATACGCCCACAAACAGCACGATCCACATTGTATATCTTTATGGTCTTATGAACCATTTTTTCATTCCCAATTGCTTCTGATATCTGTACAAAAACATAAAAAATGCTAAAATCGCAAAGTTAATAATTTCAGGAAGGAAATCTTCTGTCCCCATATTCCCCGTCACTTACCTTGTCTCCATCTAATCTTGACGGGAAAATTCTACAATGTGTTAATGCATCAACTTTATCCTAAATTTGTAAAATGAGTCCTCAAAGTTGTAACATGAGTCCTTAAAGTTGTAAAAAATTTAGTTATTACTACATTAGTTCTCAAGTGGTAAATTTTGTCTTTAAAGTGGTAAATGAGTCCTAAAGTGATAAAAAAAAAAGTTGATGCATGAGTTGGATTAATACACCATAGCCTTACCAATATTTTGACATGTGTCTTCCATGTCAGCAAACTTAACAGGAAATCTTGATATATATAAAAAAATAAAAATAAAAAAAAGTCATGCTTGTTCTGTTCTTATTGCATAAAGAAAGTCATAAGAAAAAATCCAAAATACTGTTTAAAACTTTTTTACTGTGTGGACCCCTTGTTGCAAACACAAGCAAACATTTAATCTTCCATGAAAACCAAGATCAATTGATTTCGGAAAGGACTAAAGGCATGGGATATGTCCTAAAGATTAAAACAATATCATAGTGATTTGTTGGAACAAACCCATGCACCTTTCAAATCAAGATCAGTTCATCCATGTCTTTAATAATAGATCCAAATTGATGCTGAATCCTTGAAACCCATTTTATCATATTCATTTTGTAGCCAATATTACTAAGCTTATTCAGATCAAGTAATTTCACTCTTGTCTCCATGGACGAATTAATCATGATGAAATGGATTTAATACAAGCAGATGGGTTTCTAATTAGAAGGGAAATTGAAACCACAAGGGAAGAGTAACTACAACTTACAATTTCTCATCAAGATCAATAAATATTGGTATGGACATGTTGGGAGCTCTCATGGATCTTCAAAGTCTAAGATAAAAATTTCCTTTAGAAATCTCATCTGGCCTAATATCCCTTTTCTTTCTGTTCTTTTCTGATTTCAAAATTTACATGCAGATTGTAACTTTTTGTGACACTTAACTACAATAA
The DNA here is from genome assembly GCA_034370585.1 of Fragaria x ananassa. Classification (NCBI taxonomy): domain Eukaryota; kingdom Viridiplantae; phylum Streptophyta; class Magnoliopsida; order Rosales; family Rosaceae; genus Fragaria; species Fragaria x ananassa. Next base: position 16,832,957 of record CP139753.1, on the reverse strand, counting down.
CGACGCCATGTTTGAAATAACTTAGTAAGGGATTAATAATTTCCCCACCACATAAACATAGCAAACATGTCTGTTGTATAGTTTATACTAATGGGAGACTATCATCATGACATACATCAAATGAGCGATACTGCAAAATCATAGAAAACTAATTCAAGAAATGAAATTAACACAGGTGCAACGCCAGCCAAAGCAATCACGAATATAATAAAAATACGAGCTAATAGTTTAAGGAGTGGACTAGTTTCTGGAAAGTTTGGTTCTTGAGCTTTTCCTCTCAATGTCTCAGAAAATTACAGGGTCGAATTTCTACCTTTTCTAAAAGAGAAACACAATAAACTAATGCTCTTAACTACAGAAATTCAATTGCATACTAAATCTCACAAACCAGGCCAGATAAATGCAGAAAGGTCTAGGAAAACTATAACAATAGTTTGAGGCATTGATACATGTGCAAGGTTTGTTTGGAAAATGTCTCCCAAAAACTTTCTTAAGCAAGAAATGGTGTACCAGAAAATGTTTGAACTTTTGTCAAAAGACTCTTAATCTCCAAGTATGAATTAGTAGAGAAAACTAGCTATGAAATTACTGGGAATCTATATTCAAGTGCAATGAAGGTATTTTTCTTAATAAGAAAGTATCCATTTGGTAGGAGAAGTTGTAACTCAGAAAAGCCAAAGCTCTGAAAAGGTTTCATGTCACCGACCTTTTTTAACCCATTCCAACAGGTACCTTCTAGTTATCTATTAACTAAAGTACGAGAATCATTTTTTATAATTACACTTCTAACACATATAATCATGCCCATAAAGAGATGGTTATGCATGTACATTATAATAGCTATCTGTGCATTAGATCAAAGAATAATCATTCTTTTTCTTCCATAACTAGGGGAATGGACCATTTAGCAGTTCAATCATCCACATAAAGCTATATTAAAATCCCATCCTATCATAGTGCCTACAAGCCTTTTGTTTAGAGAAGTTGAAACAAGAGATTGATAAAAAGTAAATACCATGTTTACTTAGCTACATAAGAAAAGAACTAATAGCAAGTGTTACCTCTGGATCTGCTAGCAATATATCATCCAGAACAGGACCATTAGTGTGAACATCCTGATTCCTGATCATGGTACTGGTCCATTTTGGTAACCCGACATTCTGGAATCAAAAGTAGAAGTTATACCAAAAGGAAATACATGGTCAAGAATATTAAATACAAACAGAAGCAAATTATTCAACAACATACTGATAGAATATAACCGAGATCAAGATGCTGCGTTTTCACTAGAGATATATCTCGTGGTCTAAACAAATCTGTCCGTCCAATTATATCATCTAACTTCTCATATCCTAACTGTGCCAACATGCCTCTAACCTGGAAAAGATAATAATTAGGAAGAGGAACATAAGAATAAACCTAGACAGGTTTAACCATAGGGATGTTTTAAAAGTGCAACATACACTATAAAGAAAAAATTAAACAAGAAAGCACTAACCCTAAAATGAAAAGTGAATAAAAGTTTTTACCTCCTCGGCAACATATAAAAAAAAGTTGACAAGATCACCAGGCACCCCAGGAAATCGAGCACGAAGTTCCTCTCTCTAAAAAAGGGAAAATGAAATAACAAATGCAAACCCCAACTCCATTAGAAAGAAAGAAACATGGAATCATAAAGACAACAGAAAATACCCCAAATATATTCACAAGATTAGAACTTTATCACATGATGTAGCTGCTGATGTTGCTTGCCATGTTTCTCCCCACATGCACTCTCACCCCATGCATTTTTCATGTGTAGCACGAAACTAAATGGCAAGTGACATGCGTGCCATGTCATGCAATAGAGCAAGTTTGTAAGAGTTCAGGAAGTATATCACTTTACTCTCATCAAATAAGTAGTTCTGGTACCTGGCTGGCTACACCAACAGGGCAGTTATTCGTATGGCAAATGCGGGCCATAACACAACCTGTAGCAATCATTGCCACAGAACCAAACCCGTACTCATCAGCACCCATAGTTGCAGCCATTAGGACATCAACTCCACTTTTAAAGCCACCATCAACTCTAAGAATGACTCGTTCTCTAAGTCCATTTTTTATGAGTGTCTGTAAAAAATTGAAATATTACATAATTAGATCTTGATACAAAAGCATCAATATAAGAGCAGCCATCAATTTAGTTTTATTGAATCACCTGGTGCGTCTCTGTGAGTCCAAGTTCCCAGGGTCCACCAGCATGCTTAATGGAACTTATAGGACTGGCACCAGTTCCACCATCATGCCCTGATATCTAGTGTAAAAAGATTCTTTATTTTATTTTCGTCTCAGAAAAAGAGAAAATGATAAATAGAGTTGTCTCCCTCAGTGCCTTTCCAATCTGATGATAAAGCATATGTGCAAGTACTCTCACAATTGATAAACCAATGTAAGTGATGCTTTCAAGCAAATACTCAAACAAGCTCTTGATTCAATCCCATATTTATCAAGGAGAAAATGAAGGAATACTAGTGTGGTCAAACTAAGTTCATTAAAAGGAAACAAGCAAGCAACAAAAAACAAAGACAGCTTTCTGATCGAAGTTAATAGGGAAAAAGGGAACTCTGGCCAAACCTTCTTAATCTATAGGTTTATTATGGATCATGTTGCAAATGCTAAATATACCGTCAGTATATCATGTAAAACCAACAACATTGTTACACTAAAGGTAGTGATACAACTAAATCATACGAGATCAGATAAATATTACATGACCACATACTATAGTACTTATAACCAAGTAGAGAAAGTGAAAATACAGATACAGCGGAAGGTCTTGTTTTTTTGTCTTTTTTTTTTTTAGAACTATTTTCTGACTTCATTTGAAGAAGAAAAAACGATGATATTTGGAAAACGAAAGTAATCAATGATAGCTTCAAGTAAATTTTCCCTAAGTTTTACCAAAAGGCTATTAGAAGATAGCATATGCAAGTTGTGACAAGTACATATAGATTAAGATTCTTTTTTTTCTTTTTTCAAAGAGAAACACACTCAGTACACAGAGACAAGTCCCTGAGAAGTACCTGTATGACATCAGCATTACCCTTTGCGACCCCAGAAGCAACAGTGCCTATTCCAGCTTCAGCCACAAGTTTCACTGATACCTTAGCTTTAGGGTTCACCTATTTATTCAGCAAAAATTGATATCTTATCAGAAATCTTGGAACATCTAAATAAAAAGTTAAATCCAACCAATTTGCAAGATGCAATTACCTGATGAAGGTCATAGATCAATTGGGCAAGATCCTCTATAGAATAAATGTCATGGTGTGGAGGTGGAGATATAAGTGGAACCCCAGGTTTTGAGTTTCTCAACCTCGCAATGTATGCACTAACTTTTTTACCAGGCAGTTGTCCGCCTTCACCAGGCTTTGCCCCTTGTGCAATTTTGATTTCCAGCTGATCAGCATTGACCAAGAACGTTGGAGTGACTCCAAAACGTCCTGAAGCAACCTGAAGTTGTTTGAAATAACAATTATACAAAATGTGAGAAAATGTAGCCCTATTGTGATGACAGCACATAAGAAACACATGATGATCTGTTTCACTAACCATTATCTATCCAATGCATACCCTAATAAGACTGAAAGATGAAGATAAGAAGCAAACCCTAATAACATTGATAGATACTTTCGTTTCATCTTTTAGTAATTTACTTATATTGAACTGAGGAAGGGATGATGGTTTGCCATATACTGCGATAAAGTAATGCTATATAAAGATGATGACATGATGAATTGCGTATACTGAAGCATTATGGGATCTCATTTTGTGTCAGAGTTAAGGTCAAAAAGGCAACCTGCTTGATAGCACTTGTAGCAGTATCTCCATTTTGAAGACCTTTCAGATGTGGAAGGGTCGGTGAGTACCCATCAACAACATCTGCTAGTGGTTTCCAGCGAATTGGATCCTGAAGAATGAATACACATTAAAACAATGAACTACTAGTCCAAAATCACATAATAAAAGATAACTGTCAAAGCTAGACACTTTACCTCACCACCTTCTCCAGAATTGGACTTTCCACCTATTCTGTTCATTGCAATGGCTATAGCCTCATGAGTTTCTCTGGAAATAGCTCCAAGTGACATCCCACCAGTGCAGAATCGTTGAACAATGGATACAGCAGGTTCAACCTTTCCAACAGGAATAGGAGCACGGTCGCTTTTGAACTCAATGAGATCACGAAGAACCTAACATTAAATAACAATGTATAGTCAATATCAAATGATATCACAATGCTGAAAGGTTTCCATCTTATCTTGAGTTGTAGTCTCCGTCTTCTAGCAAGCATCGTCAGAGGACATCTAGTCCCATATGTGTTGTTTTTTGGTTTAATAGTAAGTTTTTCAACAGAAAGGACTCACATTCACAGGCCGGTTAGCTAAATGCTGCTGATAAACAGAAAAGGCACTTTCATTCTTCTGGCGGACAGCTTTGTGTAGCAGCTTTGACATCTCTGGGTTGTTTCCATGATACTCCCCTTAACATAAATAAATATGAAGTAGCCTTCAGTGATTTTGAGGTGGATAAAAATTTGATCCAACCAAAAGACTTTCATGTAATTAGTTCTAAAGTGTATTATGCTGGTATATACTTTTCAGAGATCTAACTATTTTGTGATTGACAATACTAAAGATAACATGTTATTCGCTAAAGGTTGCTGTGCTTTCTGAAAATTTACCCCGTTTAATCACACAAATTTTCAAATGATTGACTAAGAGAAGTTAGGACACAATGTTGAGGTAGTAGCATTTTAAGAAATAAACACATTCAACATAATTGCTACCTCCTGGTCTGAATTGTATAAATCCAAAATTTTCCAGTCGTTTAGCTGTATCCTCAGAGAAAGCCTTCACCCAGAAGGACAAAGTCTCCCTTGCCAGCTATTAGAAAAGAAAAATACAAAATGCAAAACCACTGAGTAAGAAGAGTATGACAATGTGAATACAATATAGTTGTGAAAGTATGCTCATAATATCCTAAGATTGGCTGCATAGTCATATTCAGTAACCATGCACTCTTTATATTCAGCTGGATCAAATGTAAGAGCCCGAATGAATTTCACTGAAAGATTATTGATGACGAGAACATAACCTGTAACAGAAGATGAACATATAGCTGCTCAACTAAACAGGTCTCCTGGTTCTCAAATGATTTGACAACGGAAGACGAGGGTTGGATGTTCTTCCATTTGAAAAAATATATAGGTTTCCTGGTCTAATATATATTTCACTGAATTGCCAGCTTGGTGGCGGTAATTTGGGTATTTAAGCCTGTTTACAGAAACTTGGATGTCCTTTCATTTTCCTGGTTCTGTTATACTATTATTTAACCCAACAAAAGTAAAATTCAAGATTAGGCGATAAGTAACAGCCGTGATATGAAGCAAATTTGTCCAACACATGCATGGAAAATTTACAGAAAAATACATGTACAGTGTTTGTGTACACTAGTAGAAAATTCTTACCTATACAAATGAATGCATGATCTTATTGTCATTTAATATGCAACCATATTATGTTTTCAATGATTCTTACCTCATCAAAAGTTAATCCACCGATACTTGATATACTCCCACAAAATGCAAGATCAACAACCCCCTTTCCCAATCCATAAATCTCAAAAATCTGTGCACCGCAATAACTATAAACAGAATAGTATTAAAGGATTTAAGAAATAACCAATGACGCTGACGACAAAATCTACAGTAACACAACTGACAACAATTCAAGATGTAAAGAACAAAACTACGATTAAAAGGGAAAAAGAAATCAAACTAATTTCATACCATAAGCTACTGAAAATAGTCAATCATAAATTTACCTTGAAAGCAACGAGATACCCATTTTGGAAAGAATTTTGAGAAGACCAGCCCTAACAGCCTGACATAGCAAGAACCAGTTTATCAGCTTAAAATATCTACATAGCAAGAACAAGCAATTAATTATCATCCTAAAACAAGAATATTGATAAAACTATGTTCAGAAAACAAGAATTTGGTTTGTCATAAACCACATTTCTACAAGAGCTTTATAATCATCAAAGTACTTGAGCAGTGGCTCAGCTGTTGAATAATGTGCACATTGTAGAACAAGATAGGAAAATAATAAGCAAAAAATAAAATAAATTCTCCAACACAAGTATAAGTATGGTTGCAGAAGTTATTGGAAACATTCTTACATAGCCAAAAGAAAGAAAGAGAGAGAGAGAGAGAGAGAGAGAGAGAGAGAGATAGAGAGAGAGAGAGAAAGAGAGAGAGACAGAAGAGAAGGCACATGAAGGACTCGTCTGCTACAGATACAAGTTCTAGCCCTTTGAAATCTGATGGAAAGAAAGCAACTGAAGAAGATGATTTAAAACCTGATGGAAAGAAAGCAAGAATAAAGAGGATGATTTTGAAATTGATAAGTATTACAAAATACTCATATATATATATATATATATTTTTTTTCTGACATTTAGAATCTCATCTTTAACAACCACAACATCTCCATATTGATTGATTGTTGTTGGTGATTAAGCAATTGCTTCCAAAACTCTCGGCTATCGATTCCTTCTCCAGGGTTTGGTTGTATCTCTCAACTTTTATGGTTTCATTCCTTTCTAGCATTGATGGATACCTAAGAACCTGTTTTTACTGACAGATCAAAAGGATGGAGGCTCTATTTAGGTTTGATTCTGGCTTGGGCTCAGGCTCTTTCTTTAGCATTTCAAACGAGATATATACATTTTTTTTTGGAGATGATCTACATCTCTCATTTAAGCTTCTTCTGAATTTTACAGAGTGCATACAAAAGGCTGTACAGTTTGAAAGAGAAGGGGAGAATTGAATTTGGGAGAGGTATTTGACGATAAGTTAAACTCGTTTCTGTCAGGTATTAAAAGAGCATTAAGAATAAAAGTGCTTAGAGGAACATGTCCTCTCCTTATTGGCTCTGGTCAGCTCTAGGTAACCATGTATGGTTAGCCCTTGTTTTATCCAACATTCTTTTACATATGCTGAAAACGTAGGAAATTAATATGCGAACAAGCAAAGTTGCAACAAAAGATTTGAAATTCAATAAAAATATACAAAAAATTGGCTTCACTTGAAGAAGAAAATACACACACACACACACACACCTTTCAGGCAATTTATTTCAAGTACAATTGAACTGACCTTGCAGAAGTTCTTTTGAGCCTGTTCAATCGTTACAGTAGGCATCTTTCCGTTCCGCATTAGATTAACCGTTTTATTACTCAAACGCCACTGCCGACATGTCTCCAGTGCCAAGTATGGACACACACCACTGATAAAAAATCAAAATGTGTAATGTACAGGCGAACTTCAGATCGCAACAAGACTTTGTTTGAAAAGATTAGGTAATATTCAGGTATAAAGCAAATCAATGTACTAATGACAGAAAAGAAATCCACATCATAAGGTAGATGACAAGAGCAAGAAATCTGACCATGATATAAAAAATAGACACCCTTTACAAATGTAGAAATCCTACAGCTAAGCTAATCATGTAATGCGTCACCAAACAAAAAGATTTGGATAATTTGGAGGAAAGGAAAGAGATAAGTGACTGTGCGGGTGGACAGGAATACAACCATATGATAATGTGAATGGCAATGAGATGGATCATTTATAGGAAAGCGTTTGTTTGATTACATCTGGGCATCTGCAACTTTGGAATATATATTTTGCCTGCCAAATTTACCCAAAAGACAGCCAATATTTTGCAACACCATATAATTGCCTTCCACCTGTTGGGTTTCCAGCCCAAGTGTTTTTCCTAAGATGTTTCGTCTTAGAGTATGGTATTCCAATAAGGAAAGGATATCCTTATTGATGATGGTATACCTGTAATCTTGGTTGCTTACAGAGAAGGAAGAAGGCATTATTGCCTACCACTAATAGGAATAGGATTTCCTATTTGGTGAAGAGATCTGATGATCCTTATGGCTATATAAGGAGGAGTTCAGCTCTAGGGTTTTGTATCGTAGAGACAAAGAGCAAAGTGTGTTCCATTCTCGGTTAGAGGGTGAGAGAGGGCAGAGAGGAGAGAAATAGGAAGAGAAGAGAGAGTCATTGTTTTCTTATAGTTTCTGGTGTACCCATTATTAATATAGTGGAGAGTGTTTTCTGCCGGTGGACGTAGGCAAAAGTTTTGCTGAGCCACCTTAAATCTGTGTTCTTTGTGTCTTATCTATGTGGTTGTTTCTCTTGGTTTGTTGTGTTCTTTTGGGGTTCCTTGACATACATAATTGACCGATATCACAACACCACCCCTTCTGAAATACTTAAACGGACACTATATAACTCACAGCACCAATTTGGATCAACCCAACTTAAACTAGAGTCGCTGAAAAATGTTCACCAAATTTGAGTTGAAAGAGAACTAGTTGTACTATCTTTCTTTAGATGTGAACACCCACTAGTTTTACTATTCTTCAAGCTCTTGAAATTTCATTCTACTTGGAAATGAAATAATGCAGTTCACCTCCGCAACCCAAACTCTGCCTTGCTTTGTACAACCACTAGGACTATTTAAGGTATTTAAACCCAGAACTAATTGGAGTCAAATATACTTAAAATTTTGAATCCAACCTATAAGTTAACTTCTAAAACATATAAAAGAAGCTTAAAAGTTCATCAACAACAGACCAATGTACTGAAAATGTTTGCATACAATTCAATCAATGATAATCAACATATATACCCACCCAAGGTTAATAAAAGAGAGTGAACAAATGCATATTTGACGGAGAGCTGATGAAAATGCAGGCACCTAGTCTATCTCATGTCGAGCTGTATTTGTAATTGTTTGACAAAGATCAGTTTTATGGTAAAATCCATTATAACTGAATTATACCTGTTGTCTTTTAATGTAAGTATAATTTATGATTAACAGAAAACAATAAAAAATAATTAATAAAAAAACAAGTAAATACTTGTTCATTCATCATTTGAATATGAAAGAGTAGGAAATAAGATGCTGAAAACAGTCCCTACAATTATAATTGGTGCACAGTATGCAATATGTAATGTGCACCAAATAATAGAAAGAACTATTAATGAGGAAAATATACGACTAAGCTTTTTCTTTTCTGCAAAGATCTATATTCACAATTAAATGACAAAGACGAGAGTTCAGAATAACTAGTATTACATGCCTGATAAAAATGCTCACATAACTTAGCTGTCAAATCATTATCTGATTACGGATTCGAACATCCAACAGAAAACCATATATCCAGACAATGAAACAAGTATAAACACTACAGAAGCCAGCTACAAAGATTTCAGGTGAAGGAGAACTGACCTTGCACCGTATCCAATCAAGCAGGCAAATTGATGAGTGCTAAAGCACTGAGCAGTATCCACTACTATAGAAGCTGACATTCTCAACCCATTTTGAATAAGATGCTGATGAACAGCACCAACGGCAAGAAGGATCGGAATTGCAGGACGAGTAGCTTCCTGAAGTAAAAGGGCAATTACCACAGAATCATTAAAAGCTTAAATATCTATAGAGAGGAATGCCAATCGGATAAAGAAGAAAAAAGCTGACGGCACATAAAGGAATCATATATATAGTAGAATCTTCACACATGAGCAACCTATTCTACCTAGCAATGTTTTAGAAAATAGAGAAAGCCATACGTACTCCTTGGTGCATATTTAGAGAAAACAATTCCAGTATTACAACAACGTCTTTCACATTAATACTAAAATATAAAATATAAAAAGTACAAATAATTTAACAGTTATAGTAATAATAATAACTAAAATAAAAAAAGAGTAAGAAAAAATTAATTGAACAGACTTCCAAAAAAGGAAAGTACAAAAATGACAAAAAAGGCCTTAGTGCAATCATCATTAAGTAGTCCGACATATATTCTCCTATACAAAAATCATAAAATGAAATTACTCCCATTGTGTAGGATAGATCATGCATATATTGAATAAAGAAGTAAAGAACAACTTTTGCATTAGTATACAGTGAACCTAAATTGGATTCTTACCAACTCATCAGATCGGTCAGACAGAACAAGCAATTGGCAACCATTTTGAACAGCATCATCAGCAGCTTCACAAAGCATAGACAGGGCTTTTTCCAAAGAACCATCAACCCCTTTATGAATATCAAAAAATGTAGGTAAAACATGGGGTTTTAGTTGAGCATCATTAAGCAATGACTCAAGTTCTCCTTCATTGAGCACAGGACTGGACAGGATAACCTGGTCCAATACATAACAAAGAAATTCACTTATCAATATCTACATCCAAGAAAAAAAAAAGAAAAAAAAAGAGGGAAATATCTGTAATAATTACTTCAACATTATGCTTGCAATTAATGTATAACTAAGAAAAGGATTTAACAAACCTGCGATGCATTTTCAGGTCCAACCTCCAAAATATTTCGACGCTTTCCAATGTTGACTTCAAGAGACATAACTAACCCTTCTCTTAGAGGATCAATGGCTGGATTCGTAACCTGAACAAATTATACACAACTTTATCAGATCATAACATCAAGCAGACTCACTGTTGTTTAGATATGTCTTGGGATGCAATATACAAGACAGCTCTATTCCAGTGCGCCTGTGAGTACTAATTTCTAATAATTATGTTGATTTACGATTTTACCATGATTTTCAAACTCTGAGTTACTAGGATGTGGGACAAAAATTGGTTCTATTATAAATAAAACAGGCCTAACATGTGTAGTCAAACAAGGTAACAGACAGCATATCTATTTAGGTTACTATTGCTCCAGAAAACACAAACATTGCTAGGAAGTCAGCCAAATTACTTAGGTATTCAAATGCTAATAACATAATTCTTCCAAGGTTAGCTAGAGGACATACTGAACAGAACAGAAAAAGTAACTGCATCCATATTTGTATTCTTATACCAAAACAGGCCCAGAGGTGCTTGATAATGTTAAACAGTATATGGAATACAATACAATGCTAAAGTTGAAAAACGTAATGATGGTAAGTACCGCTAACAGTATAAATCCTAATTTGATTTGCAAGTCCTACTCTGCTTAAATTTAATAACTCGTATAAACCTACGTGCATTTTTTTAACAGTAATTATTATTTAAAATCCCCACGCTTATGAAAGACTGGCCCTGTTCTACTCATTCAGAACGCTATATTCAGAATCTATATTTAAAAAAAAAAAAAACGGTTCAGATATAAAAGGCAGTATTGTTAGCAGAGATAAGATAGGCAGCCAGATTCCAAAATCAAATAAACATGTAAGCAAATTAACTGACCTGCGCAAATCGTTGCTTGAAATAGTCATATAGCATATGTGGTCTCTGGGATAAAATTGCCAATGGAATGTCATCGCCCATGCAAAATGTAGGCTCCTTCCCTTGTGAAGCCATTGTCTCAATAACCATCTGGACATCCTCACTTGAGTAGCCAAATGCCCTGCTCCCATGAAGTACAAAATATATAAGCCAGCTCAAGGAAGTGATTATTTAACCGTCACAAAGTAAACTCTTGGCCATTATAAAACACTGGATATGACAGTAAAATAAACCTAGTGAAATCAAGCAACCCAGTAACATCAACAGATACAATAGAGAGAAATTAATTTTCCATTTCATAATGCAATATTATTTACTTAGGTTTCTCTCTCTACTTTCCAGAATCCAATTCTATTAACTAAAAGCTTTTGTTCTTAACAGTTCCAAAACTATAATTATTTTCTCAGAGGTTCCAATGCCCACACATGAAATTATATATACAAGTTTCAATTTTCCTGTGGAAATAGATCAGACTTGATATATGCTCAAATTTGTGTTTCCACAGATAATAAACAAGTTCCAATGCCCAAATGTGACATTACATATGCAATTACTTTTCCTGTGGAAATAGATCAGACTTAATATATGATCAGAATTTGTGTCTCAAGAGATAATAAAGCAGTTCCAAACCATGACAAAAGGTGAACTCAACAAAGCTAAAGTGATCGTATTTTCCTGTGTATCGTTTCCTCAGTATTGTTTCTTGCACATATGTGAAAAGCAAAGAGCTTAAGTACATTTACAGACCCCATTATCTTGATTTTGACAGTCATAATAAGAGAAATTCCACAAAGCGAGACATTTTCTTATGCAGTTAGGGAAATTGTCTTCTTTTGGTCTATAGCACATGATAAGGAATTAGAAAAACAGAACAAACTGTTGAGATATCAGCCAATTATGTATGTCAAGGAACCCCAAAAGAACACAGCAAACCAAGAGAAACAACCACAGAGATAAGACACAAAGAACACAAATTTAAGGTGGTTCAGCAAAACTTTTGCCTACGTCCACCGGCAGAAAACACTCCACTATATTAATAATGGGTACACCAGAAAGTATAAGAAAACAAGGACTCTCTCTTCTCTTCCTATCTCTCTCCTCTCTGCCCTCTCTCACCCTCTAACCGAGAATGGAACACACTTTGCTCTTTGTCTCTGCGATACAAAACCCTAGAGCTGAACCCCTCCTTATATAGCCATAAGGATCTTCAGATCTCTTACCAAATAGGAAATCCTATTCCTATTAGTGGTAGGCAATAATGCCTCCTTCCTTCTCTGTAATCAACCAAGATTACAGGTATACCATCATCAATAAGGATATCCTTTCCTTATTGGAATACCATACTCTAAGACGAAACATCTTAGGAAAAACACATGGGCTGGAAAACCAACACAAACCTTTCAGTAACCTGACCCTAAGAGGCAGTATGGTCTTTCTAACACAAAGCGTCATTTTTATACAAGGTCCAAAGAAACAACTGTGCTCCTTTATCTTTGGGTGCCATTTAAGGTAAATCCCCAATGATAACACCATTTATCGAGAGTCAAAACAGAAACCATAACCAACATCTGCCACACAATCTAAGGGAAAAAAACAAAAACTGTACAGTAGATGGTCTGCTCCATGAATATCTCTGCACTATTGCTACTTGTTGCTTCGCACATAACAATTGACTTTTGTTTTTTTCTTTTTGAATTTTTTTCACTTTACAGCTGTTATTTTATGAAAGGTTTTCATCTCCTATTTGTAAGGGAAACTTGTCCTTATTTGAGAGAGAGATGATGCATTTGCTTTTTTTTAATGTAACAAAGATTATTTAAGCACATTCCTAGCATGAATGGTTAAGATTTTGAACTTCCGCAAATAACCTCAGCTAAATCAAAAAATTAAGATTTCTTGTCTTGGAAATCAACCAGAGCACAGGGGACACAAGACCAGCACCCATACAGATGACTAGAACCGTACTCTCTCCTAAAGATCTCTAACACAGCTACACCTCTATGCACAATTGACAAAAAAAAAATTAAGGAATCTTATTTTTTAGTATTTAGAGAACCCAAATAACAGCCAATACCATGAAAGTTTATTCTCATTGTATCACTGTAATCACCAATTCAACCTTAGTTTTACTATTGTAGAATGTCAGAAACTATGGATCATTATTGCCAATGAAATAGAACACTAACTGTTGCCGTCTCAGTATTGCATCATTGTCCGCAATTGTGGATGAAAGGAAGTTCACAGCCTTCAAGGTCCGCATGTTTTCCTGCACCCATGTTCCATATGGATTTGACAAAGCTACTCGCTTCTTAACTTCTGTATTCTCATAAACCTGCAATTTGAAATGCTCAAGAGTTAAAATTAGATTTAAAGCAGCCAACTCTGGATAATGAGTTCTAAAGCTCAAAAGAGTCTTAGATAAAATATAATTTGGAAGAAAGCTGAGAAGAGTAAATATCTTCAGCATCTGTATTCTCGTGACCAAGTATGTGAAACACTCAGATTTAAGCACAAGAATTATGCAATTCAAACTCTAGTTCTCACTTGCTATTTCTTATAATGAACACATCCATTGGCACTAAAAATTTGAAAGAAATGATTGGAATATTTAAAACGTTCAATCTTGCACTTCTAGAGTTGAAAATGTAAATGATCTTTCTTAAAAGAAACAAATTTTATTTCTTTTCTAGAAAAAGTACAATTGTGGTAAGCAATACACATCAAACGCAAACAAAATAACCCAAATACATTATACTAATAACGAACAAAACAGAACTCACTCCACCACAGCTAGAAAATTGAAAAGGTTACTTGAGAGAGAAATCCTCAGTGGCATCAGCAGAAATAAGACCCACAGAAAGCACCCCAAAATTTTACTCTTGACCAAAATTCTTCCATAACAAGTAAACATCCACCAGAAAATCTCAGATATATTCCTACTAAGTTCCATCAATATAATTCCAAAACAAACACCTCCACAAAGTTTCAGCATTTCTACCCTTACCCAAAGCCTTGAACTGAACGGTCAATATAATTCTAACACTTGGCATTCTCTTTTGTATCCGTAGTCTCCACCATACTTAATAAGTATGCAACGGTTTATGGAAGAACAGACATAAAGCATTTCCCTTGTATCCCATTGCAAGTATTGACCCTCCAGATACGCCACCAAAAGCCTTGGGGTGCCTCCAAATTCCAAATCTGGAAAGAGGTGGGAGAAAAATGGCAAGTGCTTTTCCAATACATGATGTATGATCACCACTGACCAGGTCTATTGCTCGTTACTCACTAAGTTCCCCTTCTCCTCTCACATACTAGTTTCCTTCTTTGCATCTAACCACTTAATTCTCTTCAATAGGTGCTACATTAACGCACCACTGGCAACACATCATCTCCAAACTAGTTTGTTGTACTGAAGTCTCGTCCTCTACCCATTACCCATCATTAACTTACAACAACATACAAAAGATGCCTATTCCACATAACATCTGATGTCAGCCGGGATATGCACAAAAATTTATGATTTGACCTATCTGCTCTGCCATTTATCTCATGTACCTACTAACTCCTTCTGGTTTCAATGCCACATAAGAATCTAGTCGCACATGTAAACGATGAAAATGACGGGTTCTGTATTCTTAAAGTACCCAAATCTGAATAACTGAGAGTTTACTGTATTTTCTCCAGAAAAAAAATTGTCAATGAGCAATAATGCTTTGCTATTGAAAACAATCTTCTAGAAAAACATTCCCAAACCATTGAAGTGTGTGTGTGTGTGTGTATCAGGCCTTTTCAGATACAAACCTCCTCATTTATTCAAAAGGTACGGATTTCCTTAATTGACCTACTTTTCGATCATATTTTCTCATCTGAACCGTTTATATGTTAGGTATATATGAGTAGATCATCTCTAAAAAATTTCAGCCAAATTGATAATCATTAAGGTATTCAAAACTGTGAATTACACGAACGGTTCGGGTTGAACAGATTTGGTTCGCTCATTGTAATCATATAGTTTTGATCCTTAACGATCCCCAATTTAGCTGAAATTTTGCAGAGATGATCATGTCATATATATCTAGATACAAAAAATATGACCGAAAGTGGTTCTATTGGCAAAATCCATACCTTTTGAATAAATAAGGATATTTGGACCTGATAAGGATTGTGAGTGTGTGTGTGTATAATCCATCTAATAACAACAGCATGATAAATCAAAATATAGTCATGCAAACTTATCTATAAAGAGAGCCAAAGTTGTTAGTTACTTGTACTGCGATCCTCGGAAGTGATTTAGAAGTGCATCACAAACATATTTAACAACAATAATGTAGCAGAAATAGACATTAAAAGAGAGGAGAAAAAAAAAACAAAAAGTATTTAACAAACCTGACCACTTAGTAAGTCAACAGATATCATCATTCCAGGACCTAGACGACCTTTCATTGTAACTTTTGAATCATCCACAGGAAGAACCCCAACCTGTAACAGATAAAGCACATCAGCATATACTTAATCACATCCAACATATTATGCACACAGCAGTGGAAAATAAAATCTCTTTTCTTATGTATAACTGGAGAAAGAAATCGACTAGCGGTTTACTCAAATATTTTTAAGTGTGTGGATGTGCTTCTTTAGACATCCGTTTGCTGCTATCATACCATCCCATGATTAAATTTTGTATTGCTCCAAACTTGTTTTATTTTCTTGGTCAAGTAGCAAAACAATTTGTTATTTTTTATTTTTTTGAGGAGAAAAGGAAAACAACTTTAACAGAAACTCTCTCAATTATTTAGCATTCCTTTCTTTCTTTCTGTTTCGGCCTTTTAGGTCCGTTTGTATCAAAAAAGAAAAAAGAAACCCTCTCATACATCCAAGCTGAAGAGAGTCGAAATGAAGCGCGCATCAGCAGCTTGAGGAGGAATGGAGTTCAACAGATTTTGGTGTTCGGAAGACGGTGACCCAAATCACATGGGAGAAGCTGATGGACTGAAGCTTCGAGATAGCTCCAAAATTTCACGAACTAGAGATTTGAGTCTCCAAGGGACTTCCACAGGTACAATGCAGTTTATGATGAGAGAAGAGTCCCCTTCAGCAAAAAAGTTATTGTAGCCAAATCTTTTAGCAGCAGCTAGCCCAACCTTCAAAGCAAAGCACTCAGCCACAAGAGCACTTGCTGAAGGGGGCGAGCACCAGCAACAGAACAATTTGTTGTGGCAGGTTCTTTCACTTCTTCGTAGAATTTTTAATTGTTTCTTCTTTAGGTTCTTCCTCAGGTTTATTTTATTTGCCTTATGATATTTCCGTGCCTAGACTTGCTTCTGCACAACTAAGAAATGATATGGCTCTATGCCAGTTCATGTAAGATCAAATGAATCTGATCCCACTCCTGTGTGAAAAAAAAGAAAAAAAAAAGACTTTCTTTGTATCCGAAAGAACAGGCTGTTGTTTTTGTATCTGAAAGAACAGACACCTAGGGCAACACCAGAATCAGCTCTGCCCAAAACAAATCCACAAACTCGTCGTCTTTCAGTTCAAATGAAATTGTTTTTTTCTGTACTTCAGATTTTTAAACTCACTGTCTGGCTACTACTATTAGTGACCGCCTTTAGAAATCATTAATGATCAATGACTAGAAATTGATTTACCAATTATTTGTTCTTTTTCTGGATAAGGAAAAAAAACCATCCATTTTAAATAACAAATATATCACTCCATAGGCCAAAGTTATTCTCAATCCAGTGGCACACTGGCATGAGCCAACTTTGTGACCCAAAAGCTAGCAACTCATTGAACACTTCAAAGAGGTTCAAGCAAACAGAATAATTAAAAAAACGAACAAACCTCAGATGCTACATAAACAACATTATCAGATGTCCGCCAATATCTAGCAGGCCGAAGTCCATTACGATCAAGACATGCCCCAACTGTTTTTCCATCACTGTACCACATAGTTTATATTACCAACAAACAGAAAAAAGCTGTATATTACAAAATAAATAAATAAATAAACCATAAAAATATTTGGGAAAAAAAAAGACTTTTGCATTATAAAGGCAAGCCTTAACATTTCTGATTCGGAATTTGCAAGCATCTTCTCAGCCAAATGCACAATTTAGAAGGATCAAAGGAAATCCAACAATAGGATAATTTAGATTATCAAAAAGATACGTAACTGTGCCACAACTACTAGTTTAGAAGTATGAGAAATAAAAAAAATTAAAAAATGAAATGATGTTTTCTACGCCTTTACTAAAGAGAGTTTATTTCAAGCTGTACCTGAATAACAATAAAGCAGGTCCATCCCAAGCCTCCATCTGACCCTTGTAATAATCATAAAAATCAACCACCTAAATGAAAACAAAGAGTTACGTATGTTTAAAATGTGGGATAACTTGAACCCTGTTCTAAATACAAGAATTCTGGTCAAGATACAGAATTGAGAGTAGAAAAATATTGTCATGTTTCTGTATTCTCAGATGCCACTACTGATTAAAAATCCTAAAATAACAACATTTATCAGCTAGACAAAGCAAATAGAAAAAAATTTATATAGCTTTTAATAGTATCTAACTGGAATACCAAACAAAAAAAGAAGAAGTGCTGAACAAGGGGGAAAAACATGTATTTGACAGTGAAAACTACGAAAGCTAATTGTATATGACTACATCACTAGCATAGAATTTAATGAGTCAACAACGAAAACTAATACAACCAGTTGCTTTAGTCATAATGAAGGTTTTCTATGGTAAACACATAAGAATGGCCCGAATGGGTACACTGGGGCATTAAAAGGATAGTTCTAAAATTAACAAGATCTTAAGGACACAGAGGACAACTGTGTTGTGTTTCTTAGTTCTTTGTTTGTCTCTTTGTTTGGGTCTTTGGCCCCCATTTATCCAAAAAAAAAAGAACATCTGTGTTGTTTTTTTATGACATAGTCACTGACTCGCTGTTAATAGTTCAGCATGTAGCTCCCCAATTTTATGCTCAGCTCATAACCTGGGAGCTGGACCTAATATCTGAGCCATGAGATTCGAAAATAATAATAATAATAATAATAATAATAATAATAATAATAATAATAATAAAAGATGTAAAATTCAACCCTAGGGATATGTAACTGTCTCATTTCCCTGTGTAACTATGACACAAATCCATTTGCAACTAAATGCTGGAAGTGATTAGAAAAACCAAAGACACTTAAATAGCTATGAATAAATGCCTCTTATCAATAAAATGCCACTTGAACACATCATCAGCTATGCATCAGGAGAGGAGACACAAACTATGATAGTACAATGCATGTAAAACACACTTTATACTTTAAACAGAATGGTGAAGCATACCTCTGGATAGTTAATCATCAAAGTTGGGTGATTTTTGTATCCCTCAGGGACAAGAATCATCAGAGCCTCCTCAGCAGTACGGCCACTTCTTAGTAACAACTACAACATGAAGAAAAAAATAAAAAATAAAAAAACCATTGTGAAGCGAATATTTAACTTAAAAGCAGTTTAATTTACTATGAACAATAATAATGGTTCATTTATTAATAACCGAGACAATAGGAGCTTCAGTAGGAATGTGAGATTGTTGTGTCCAGGAATAAAGGCATGATTGTAAAACACAGCAACACAACGCAAAAGATTTAAAATGTGGCTCATTTTAAACGTCCATAATTGATTTGAAACAACTTAAATTTGGTTTCATCTTCCGATGTCAAATAAATATGTAGAGTTAAAATTGACAATGAGATATTACAACAAATTATAACACTCACAATGCTAGAATTTCTGTAAAAATAAACCAACAAGTTGCACTTATATATTATTCAAGTAATACCAAAATAAACATTAAGAAAGCTATAGGTAATAACATTGGTTTTTTTTTCTTTTGAAAAGAGTAATAACATTGGTTATGACGGGAAGGTTTGTAATGCAATAGAAATAGTAGATCCACATCAGGAAAATAAATTTCAAAAATAAAAAATAAATAGGAAGCCAGCTTAAAAGTCCTTTAGGAATTGGTTTTTAGTTTTATATCTTTACTGATTTATTTCCAATGAGTCATTATACAAACAGAACTCTTTGAAGTATATTGTAATTGATACTCAGATATATTGCTTAGCTCATACTTCTGCTGCACTGTCAAGATTCGCAGAGTCTGAACCCTTTGGATTTCCATATGGACGAATTTCATTTTCACGACCATGCCATACAGGCGACTTCAGTGAGGATTCACGTGATTGCATCCAGTTCAAGTTCCCCTGAAATAGAAATGTGGTGTATCTTAGAATGAGGCAAGTGCAACTCATACAACTTAAACCGTAGAATCTCAAATGAGTTTTGAAGTTATAAATATAAACCTGTATGGTATTGATCTCTCCGTTGTGACCAAGTAACCTCATTGGTTGTGCAAGGGGCCATCTGGGAGTGGTATTTGTGCTATACCTTCGATGGTAGATGGCGAAAGAAGATTTATAGAGATCACTTTGGAGGTCAGAATAAAATAAACCAAGAGCTTCTGAGCGTAGCATTCCTTTGTAAACTATTGTTTGATTGGACAAAGAACAGAAATAAAGATCACTGCCCCAACTTTCTGAGATTGCTGCTCTTTCGATCAACTTCCGGCAGATGTACAGTTCTCGCTCAATGTCCTCACCTTTTTCCTCTTTAACAACTTTGACGAATACCTGTTGAATTCTGGGCATTGTTTCTTTTGCATTGAAACCAACTATAGCTGTATTCACGGGAACAGGTCTCCATCCAAGCACTTCAAGACCTTCTTGTTTGAAAATATTTACAATAGCTAAACAAAGAAACAGAAACAAAGTAAACAAAAAATTACAGTCAAACCACACACTGTTGAAAAAAGAAAAAAAATTGCTCACTAACAACTGACCAAACGAAGCAATGTATAAACAGAAAGATAGTCAAAAGGTGAAGCTAGACTAGGTAGATAGTAGAATGAAACCATAGATGTGGATAACTAGGTCCACATTTCACAAAGAGAAAGGCATCCGAGAAATTTTTTTTTTTTCCTAATAAATAACTCAAATCTTATAACATAAATATTTCTTATGGTAACCATTTTCCTTGTCTAACATTCTATGGTCATTTGAGCAATGCAAGAATTATGGCGCAAAAAAAAAAGTTTTACGAAAAAAGAAAAGAAAAAAAAGACAGGTCTTTAAATCAAATTTGAAAACTACCATCAACCCTCAAGTCAGCTTTTATATAAGCCTACTCTATGTGGTGGAATAAACTGCAGGTTCGGATGGTTTGTTTGTTTCTTACCGCTCTTGCTATGCAATCTTTTCTTTATTTCTCTTTAAAGGATAAAAAATTTATTGATCACAGAGAATGATACAACAAAAGTGGAAAGACACCACAAAGCTAATCAAACACAATTAGAAAGTTGCAGACAAAACACCCTAATAATGTCTGTAACATCAGACTACAGCTACCTTCCAGACTGACAGAACATTATACAGGTTATCGTCTTCCAGGCTACCTTCCAGACTGACAGAACATTATACTGGTTATCGTCTTCCAGGCTACCTTCCAGACTGACAGAACATTATACAGCTCTCTTGCTTAAACATGAGAACAAACGTTTGTTTCAATGCCTACTACAGCAAGCAAAACAATCTGGAAACATATCGCACATCACACATCATGCTTACCCAATGTGAGGCCAGAGAGCAAATATAAAATGCTGTCAAGACGCTGAATCAGCCATCTTTGAAGCTGATAGATTACCAAACTCACTAATGGCTGTATAACAAAAAGGACAGGAACATACTGACAACACTACCAAGGACAAGTTGTTAAATTTAGAAGGTTGGTCCTACCAAAAGTGCCAACCTTTACCTGGATGGGAGGATCCATGAGAAGCTAAATACATACAACCCAAGGAAGTCCTTACACGTGACGTGCTAGTGCTTCACATTCTAGCAGTTGTTAGTTCCTCTCGGTGAAAAGTTCTTCAACTTAGAGGTAACCACTATTTTCAGTGTGAATTTTGGCCCAAGTGTGGATTGTCTGTTAAGAAACATAAGTTTTTTATGGAAAAAGAAAAACTGGATTTTGTTCTGGATAGAACTAACTTTTACCGTTTGGACATCTTTTTTATTTTGTTCAACATTCTAGATATAATTCCTGTTTATTCTTGATTGTGGATTTGGGTGTTGACTTGGGTTACTCTGTATCATGGGCATTCTCTTCACATTTTGACAATGAAGATTCTTATCAAATAATAAATAATCCCATAATATGGACAAATCAGAAATAAGATTATTGTTTGAGATTCCTTTTCTTATACTCACTATCAGGTAAAAATTATTGTCAGGACAGGTGCACAATTCATGCAAACTACATGCAAAATTAAATAAGATCATTCATCGTTTCAAAAAAAAAGAAAAAAGAAGAGGTTATTGTATATAATGTAATTGACTTATTTCAAAAAAATAAAAATAATAATAATGTAATTGACAACAATCACCTTTTTTGGCTTCTTTCATAAGGTTGTCCTCTTTGGGGAGGAAAACCATTCCAACACCAGTGTGTAACTTGTCAAATGATGCAATCCCTTGCTTGTCAGCCCAGTTGTTAAACAGATCCCATGGGATTGAACTCATCAATCCTGAACCATCACCAGAGTCATTATCTGCTCCACAGCCACCACGATGTTCCATGCAGCCAAGAGCTGTAAGAGCATCCTTAACAATGTCATGAGATGCTTTATTGTCCAAATTGGCAATGAATCCGACTCCACAAGCTCCTCTTTCTGATATTATTTCTTTCAAGTCCGCAACCTGTTGAACATGGAATCAGATCTCAACGGATAACTGATTGAGAATATACCTCATTCAAATGCATGACAAGTTAACCTTAAACAAAAAAATGGAAAATTAATAAATAAATAAAGAAAAGGCAATAGAAACTCCAAGTTTCTGTTCAGGTTTTAGGAAAACACTAAGAAATAACAGGTATTGGATAAGAAATCGATGAAGACACAAACAAGAACACCAAAGCCCAATGGTGGAATATAATTGAAGTAAAGGGGAACCATGCCTCAGCAATCCAAGATTCTGCAGTTCCTTTGCCACAAATGTATTGAGTCTCTAACAAATGCTAATCTACTTTTATATCTTCCAACAACAAATAATGTAAAATAAAAAAACACTAAAAATTACAAATAATTAAGCAAAAAAAATCCTTGAATCATGTTATCCTTTGTTGAAAAATTTAGAATTTGATGATGGGTTGTGTTCATGTTTGATTAAAATAACATAGTATCATGTCATGCCATCTTGTGTCTGTTATTCATGGTCATCACATATTATAGCAGTCAAAAAACAAGAATGTTTATTTTTACGAGGAAAAATGCTTTGATTACTATGTACCATATAAAGAAGAAAAATACAGTACAGGGAATAAGGTGTCCCCTGATCTGACAAGCAATCCGGTTTACAAGTTGAGATCATAGCAATCACCATTGATAATTTCCCCTATAGTTTTAGATTGGAAAGCAGTTGTAACTCGGGGTGTTACTGACGAAGTTGAGGGTTCAGGTTTGCCGCTCTAACTCCTAGTTCAGGTTCTTAACCAAAAAAGGCTGATAATGTGGACTAGACTCCTTTGTTCCTCTAAATGACCCGCAACCAGGTCATTCCTTCCCCCTCCGAAAAAATGTACCTTCCACAAAATTAGATGATTTAGCCGGAATGCCCAGCTCGTATAAAACTCCTCCATCAACACCCGGTTCTCCAAAGACAGATAGTCTCACACAAGCGGCTTCCCTAAGAACTAATGCAATATATTACACAAGGTCCGGCCTGTAAAATCAGTCCTCAAAAATAGCTCCTCGGGAGTGTGTGAGTGTTAGTAGTGTTGGCCTCTAAATTGCGCACAAGTAGAGCAGTTGAAAACAACTCTTTGCTTCTAGTAAAAATAAAATCGGAAACGGCGTCATAAAAAGTACCTGGGGCTTGGAAGTAGGAGAAGGAGATGAGTGATCGGGTGGAGGAAGATGAAGAACGGCTTTGGAAACAAAATGGGGGAAGGTTGACCGTAGAGCTCCTCCTAAATGTTTACGGCGGGTCCTCTTTGATTTGCAGTAGCCGACGAAATCGACGAGAAAAGGGGAGGAGCGAAAGCCATTGGAGTAGTGAAGCAGGTGAGGAGGAATGGGAGGACCGAGTGCTGATGACTGCAACGCCGCCATTGGTGCTGAGAGAGAGAGAGAGAGAGAGAGAGGAGATGGGGGAAATGTGGTGCGGAAGGAAATGAGATAAAAAGAGAGATGAGAGAACCAAGTGCCAACCACCCGCGTCTGCTTTGTCTCTTCTTTTCTTGTCAACCACTCTCTGCTTCGCGCCTCACCCTCCTTTTCTTGTTACCGCGCTTCATCTCCCTCCATCTCCCTCCGCTTTTGACTCTTCGCGCGTCCCAAATTCCACTCTCCCCCCTCTTCTCTTCTGTGTCTCTTCACGCTTCTCTTGGTTAAACACAATTTGTTCTCTTATCTGCTCTATTTATTTACTGCTAATTTCCATTTCTTCAATCACACAACTTAAAATGATTTTAAAATTTTCATTTTAACCCCTTATTCTTTCTCGGCTTCCCTAGACCCTACATTGTTATTGAATATCAATCATCATGTTCAATCCTCGTTAAATATGTAAATCTAAAAGTTAGAAACAAAATAACTTAATTTTTAAATAATACTTGTAGTATAAAAAAACTTTAAAATAATATTTCTTACGGTTAGATTTACAAATGATTGACCATGATTTCATAGTCACTAATCGATAAGGTGAACACTACTGTGAATTATTGATTTCATTCAAGACTTAGGAGCCAAACGTTTTATATACCATCAAGTATGAATCATAGGAATCAAAGGAATACATAAGTTGAAATAACAAATATCAGATCCAACTATATTTGGCTGTACAAAATTCAATACAATATATACCCCCAAAAATTTAGAAATTAATTTCATAAGATCTCTCGATCGAGTCGCAGAAAGAAAGAGAAAGACTAGGAAAATCACAATTTCTATTTGATATGACATATGAATTACACACTACTATACTGTTTTTGTTGCCCACAATAGTTGGTACAATTTAAGAAACATTTAATAGTAATCCACCTACATTTAGCCTTGTAATATTGAATCAATGACAGAATAATATACTACTAATCGAGGTTATGTATGGATGGCAACCACAAAATGTACGTTCCTCTTTGCTTTGTGCTGCTGATGAACAAAGCACTGCTGTCAGAATCTAATCCGACATCGATCGATCATGCATTATACTAGAGACCCGTAGTAGTGTCACTAGTGTGACCAGATTGGTTATGGAGTGTCTTCAGCGAATACTCTATATATGAAATCGCGAAAGCGTCTTGAATATTGTATAGGATCAACTGCTGATATTGAAGTTGGGTCATATTGGATGGACTTGTATGCATGCTCGAGTTTCTTGCTAATGTCATAGTCCTGAAGTATGTCTATGATGCCAAAAAACATTATAACTTCATAATACTCTCCTGTTGGGTCTCCTACAAGCTGAAATTCACAGTCAATTTTTCTCTCAGTCTTCTCCACTCGTGCTGGCATGTTCAACCCAAGTTTAATACTAGCCCATCTGCGCATATAAGTATACCAATTTTGTTTAACACCAACGTACTCCCCCCTCATATACTAGATCGATTAACGTATTGACATATATAGATAATATCCACACCTGGATGGATCTAAAAGAAGTTGATCCATGTCTGCTCTGGAAAGTTTGGGAGTTCCATCACCCTCATTCTCAGCTGTGGAGAGAAAATACATATATCATGATCAAACGTACATTCAAACACTTGTGTATATATATAACTTGATAAGAGAGAGATTAGTAACCAGTAGGTGTAAGAGCTCCAGAAGGAATCAGATCCCCAGCTGCTGATGTATTTCTGAAATGAAGACCAACTAAGAGACTATAATCCATTATTCTTTCCTGTTCAAGAAACTCGCAATCTCTATCAATTTGCCTGCATATGCATATACATCATTCTTAAGAAGGGCAAACGTATTAATGAAATGAAAAAATGACAGAACAATTTTTTTCATTTCTATGACAAGAAAATTAGGCCAAATAAGAAAAGTAAAAAACAAAAAAACAAAAAGATCCCCAGTTCGATCACCTGCAGAACTCTTGAAACCATGACTTCTGAAGTCGAAATATAAAGTTAAGATCAAGGTCTTTAAGTATGGTCATTTCATCAATTTCTGTATCAGCCTTATCTGTTGTTCGACCAAGGGAAGATCCTTTCAAGTCAAAGCGTCGATGAATTGCATATTCAGAACAGAAAAGATTTCCCATAATGATAAACCGCACCTGAATCATTATAAGATAAATGATCATATGTTTTGTAAAAACTACAAAGAAATCACTTAGTGTAGCGTTTTTTTGAATATGTTGCCCAGTTCTGTATAGGTTTTGCCTGAATCGATATAAGACAAAGGGTCATATCATAACATAACAGCTATATATGTATAGGTTTCACAATACTAAAAAAAAAAAAAAATATATATATATATATATATATATATATATATACCTTCTTTTGAATAGGTTGCCCTGTTAGCCTTACACAGTGTAGACCATAAAATTTAGTGACCAGGGTGTTCTCGTATGCTCGAACATGGTTGTAATAGGCAGAGAGCATCCTTATAAGAACCTTCAGCATGGAACAAATTTGGCTAGAATCAACAGTGCTTTTGCAAATAGTATTATATATATATATATATATATGATGATGATGAATCAAGAACAAATTAACTGCCAGAGAGAACTCACTTTTACTTCCGCTTTCTTCATTGTCTTAATCATGTATCGGTCATCATTAGTCAAGTAAAAGAAGCTACCACTTTTACCAGGAGACGAGAGTTCTCGAAGAGCATCGTTCCCACAGATGGAGAGCATATAGTCAGCTGCATCCACCTTGAACAACTTCCTCAGAGTCCTGCAAATTTTCACTTTCAATTTTCTTTCATTATTGAAAAATACATGTGTACGTAACTAGTAGTTATTTAGTGAAGCAAATTAATAACCTAGCTAGCTAGTTACCTGAAGACTAATGGACAGTAATCCTTCCATTTAAATTCACAGGATTGGTGCGGTGGAGTGTATTTGGATCCTTCAGGAGGAAATCTTGTCCAATATTTTTCTCTGGGGTCGAACGCGGAAGGCTTCAGATCAAGGGTTCCAGATGGACCTGGTCTTCCAACTGAATGTCTGTGTGCATGCATGAAAAGATTAATATATAGATTATATACATGTATCAAAATATAATGCAAATGAACATGAGTTCATAGGTTTTTGCTCATTAAAACTTAATTAATTACCTAATTCCAAGCTGTAAATTGAGCATGAGTTCATAATTTTTGTGGCCTTTGCTGATGGTTTCCCCTTGTCTCCTACTTGTCTTGGATACCTTCATTTGGCCCCTTTCTTCAACAGTTAGACCAACAAGATCGCAATCGTGATCATCCAGTTGATCTGATCTACCAACAGTTGAAGCTGCTCTATCAGCAGCAGCAGCAGCAGGGTCATCACCATCCCACATTTGCATCCTATCCAACGGTCTCTCCAGCCCTACACTTACCCTTCCATCCACTGACATCCTTCTCGGCTTTACCCCATTGCCCTTAGATGACCTCCAAACTGCAAGCTTTTTCTGTGATGGCAGAATCGAAACTTTCTCTCCTGGACAAATCTTACTATCTTTCAAATCAATATTATACACGTCTTGAGGATTCCATTCGAGATTGGCATCTGAAGATGATTGAGATGGATAATAAGTACCATTTTGCTCACTCGGATCCTTACTCCAATTCCCCACATAAAGACTCCCATCAGGCCATTTGAAATTCCCATTTCCTTTAGGCATGCCGTCTTCCCAATTCCCATCGTACCTATTCCCATTACTCCAAACAAATGTCCCTTTCCCGTATATCTCTCCATTCTTCCATTCTCCAATGTAATGATTCCCATTTTTCCACTGGTACTTGCCATGACCTTCTTGCAACCCTCTTCGCCATTCGCCTTCGTACCAATCTCCATTGAAATAACTCTTGGTACCATGGCCATGCTTCAAATTCATAACCCACTGTCCCTTATAGGTGTCACCATTAGCACCTGTGTATGTGCCATTGCCATCCATATAGCCGCTTTTAAACTCTCCTTCATAGGTAGCCCCAGAAGGCCAACTAAACCTGCCTTTCCCCATAGTTTTTCCTTTAAACCATTCTCCTACGTACATGCACCCGTCCGTCCACAAATACTTGCCTTGCCCGTGAGGAAAATTTTCGCACCATTGTCCGGTGTAGTATTCTCCATTCGCAAGTATCTTGTCTGCATTGTATATCATGTCCTCGGGGCCATAATCACTACCGTCGCTACTGTGATCATCATGATCACTGTTGTCATGATCGTGATCGTGATCCACGGAAAGTCCAAATATACTATTTGCACGTTTTCTTGCAGCCTGCGTCTTCCGAACTGTGGCCTCCCATGCCTTGAAAACAGTACTCGTACTCTCTTTGCTCATTTGATCAAGCTAGCTATTGATCTGTATGCAGCAGCGACGTTTTGTTATATTAATTCTAGCTTTTTCACCTTTTCATGCCCCTCTGCCTATACGCTCTTCAAGATACAACAAAACAAGAACCTATCAAGAATATCATATACCACGTAAAGCTTGTATATTCCAGAGATCGATTAGACCAATCAATCGAGTATTCCAGATAGCTGAAGAAAATGAATCAGAAAATAAATCAACATGCCCGGCTTAATAAGCAATGGCTCAAGTAACATGATGATCACAGAGCTAAGCAAGGTAGAGATTTTATCTTTTCGTATCAAAAAAAAGGTAGAGATTTTATCCAAAACATAGAAACTTTGATATGCTTGTCTTCGGGAAGAAATTAAGTGAAAAGAGAGATTGCAACAAATGAAGTGCCTTTATTTTCTGAGCCAAAATGATCACAAAGTTTCTGCCTCTATCATTCTTTTTTTTTTTATTCCAAAATTTTGAGGTTTAATTTTGGTTTTTTGACAAGTGGTATACTTATTTCCATGGAATCAACAATAAAAACGGCCGGAGTTGTCGCATGCAACTCTCAATCCAACTGATTAAGGCAAGATCTCTAATTTCTATGGTCATCTTGCTTGCCATCAAATGCTTAAATATTTATATATGTTTAATCTTAATCTTATTAAAATTGGTTATAGATGATTGCATAGTACGTACGACGAGTAGGACTTAATTTGGCCTTGTGAATAATTTAATTTTTCTAAATCTTATAATTTTTACAGTGATTTGTGGTTAATTAATGCACGAGTGTTTGCAACTTATTTCTCTCAATTTGTTTGTTCCTCGTTTGTGGTTGAGAGAGAGAGAGAGAGTCTCGTTCATCTCCTAAAACCTCTAGAAACCAAACATTTAGGACGGCTAAGCTCATTTTTGGAGTTGTAGCAAAAAATGATAGCGTAACACTCACCCATGATGAGTAGGATTTTCACAAAGATTTCCTTGTCTATCGATAGCATGTGATTACAAAAATATAAAAATATAAAAAGACTAAAACACGTTTGTTTCGTGGAATTAGGGCATAAGGAAATGAAACTGGTTCTTTTCTAGTGTTTGGATGTTATAACAAATTAACTGGAATGGAACGTGGTTCCTGGGAGCAAAAAAATAAGTGGGAAATTAGTTCCCTCCACTCACCCCATAGAATTACTTTCCCTCTCAATTTCCTACATTTATTAAACTATTTTTCATTAAATTGTCCTTACTCAAATGATTGTTTCCTAATTTTTAATCACATATCTTTCAAAATAGATATGATTTTTTTTCCTCTCCATGGTAAGTACCAAACATTGGAAGGCAAAATGGATAGAAATTACAATTTCTCATGGTAATAGAAAATGCAAAGAAATGATTTCCTATCATTCATTTTCCATGAACCAAACATGCCATTAGAGACAAGTACGTGGGTGGGGGTATTTGAGGGTAATCATTCTAATGCATACAGTATTAATTTATTATTCAATAACAAAGTTGATGAAATGAGCAACAATTTTCTTTACAATTGGTTTCACCCCTATGTTTATAAACTTTTTCTTTCTTATGATTCCATGTGCGTGCATTATACCAGTGACGTAACCAGAAATTTAAATATAGTGAGACACAACAAATAATAATAGAAAAAATTATAACTAATCAAATATAATTTTTATAAAGTAATTACATTAGTGTATCGACAAGATTTCATATTTTGAAAGCGTCACATAATAGTCTCATCATGTATAATCATTTACAAACTTGTCACTCATTCAACTTTGTAACCAAATCTTCACAATATTCATAGTAGAAAACACTGTCTCTAAACTTTCAGTCATAATTGATAAATTCAATGTTAATTAATGTGAAAAGCAATAATAATAATCAAGGTTATATTTCTTTCCTATGAAGTATCATTCTTGGTTATATATAAATATTTTTAAATATTTGTTTATAAGATTTATGTTTTAGATTAGGAGTTGAAAAAAAAATAGCAAACCATATATACTCCCTTCAAAAAGATTTGAAACATAAATACATCCATCTACATTTTTTTAAACAAATAAGGACAATTTTTATCAAATAAAGACAAATTTTTTTCTGTTTGACATGTGTCATGGTTTAATTTACCAAACTAACCTTATACAAATTAAATCAGACTCTACCATGTATTACTTTAGCTGCTATTGCATTTGCTGGAATGTTGTTGCTGCTACTACACTTCCAAGAAATGCAGTAGGAGATTTTTAGTGGTTCAACTAGTGTATTAGCAGCTTCAGTAACTACAGTAACAAGTTTTCAATAACTCAGCTAATGTAGTAGCGTGTTTTGTTGGAAAGTTAGCTGCTACTACACTTCTAACAAATGTGGTAGAAAGGGTTTATTGGTTTAGCTAGTGTAACAACTTTAGTAAGTGCAATAACATGTTTTCAGTGGCTCAACAAATATAGTAGCAGCTATTTTCAGTATGTGCAGTTTTGGCTCAACAAATGTAGTAGCAGGTTTTCAAGACGAGGCTGCTACTGTATTTTAGGACAAGGTTGCTACTATCGACTAGGAGGAAGCTGCTGCTATCGACTGTTACCACTCATCAACCTATTTATCATTCAAACAAATATCTAGTAGCAGCAAATTTACCTTTCCAACAGATCTAACAGTAGCACCAATTTACCCTTCAAATAGATATGAACAGTAACAACAAATTACCCTAAAACATATTTCAACAGTAGCAGCAAATTCACCCTTCAAACAAATCTGAACAGTGGCAGCAAATTCCCTTAACATATCTCAACGTAGTAGCAAATGTACTCTTCATCTAGATCTCAAAAGTAGCAACGAAATTGCCTCTACAATAGATCTCTCTCTCTTTCAAAATTGTTAGCAGCAAAACTCTAACAAAATTGTCATCATAGAGATCACCGACGGTGACCGCCGCACCCCCGTTTTTGTCCTCGATGATGTTTTTACATTCATTGTTAACCGCTTCATCTGTTGATGTCATAATTTGGTTCTACAAAGAAACTTGACTTTTCAACTCATTCCACGTAGGAAGCGTTGAAATGTCAAAGAGTCACGTATGACTCTAACCTTTCAACGCACCCAAACCATTATTCGAGAAATAAAGATGATCCTCACATGTAAATAATAGTGAGATGCCCAACCTAGCATTCAAAGTCTTTCTTGGACTATCACCAAGTATCTTGGCATGCCACCAAGTGTCTTGGCATGTCACCAAATGGTTACCTCACCTTCTAGCTATCATAGTAAGATTAGAGCATATTGTCACCTAATCATTAGAGAAGTATAGTCTAAATGGGTCTAGAGCCTCAACCTCCAAGGTCGATACCTCAACCTCCAAGACCAAGAGTTCGACCTTCAGACTCTTTTTTGGACGTCCAAGAGTCGCATAGAGACATACCAGCTAATGGTATATCATTCACCCACTTCCCCACATATCACCACTCTGACAAAACCATGCATAAAGAGGACCATAGGATTGCTGACACATGTCGTATCACTCTGACGACCCCATGCTCGAAATGAGATGAAGAGTACGGATTTGCCAAAAGAGTGAGGGGAGCCATGCTGAAAGGTTTTGGCATGACATAAGGGTAAGGTGGTGTGATGCATCAAGGACAAAGCCCATGCTTTCTCTTTCCATGTTAGCAAACTCCACCCCTATGCTTTCTCTTTCTATATATACCAAGCCTTCCCAAGGCTGAAATCACACACATAACCTCATTTTTCTTTCTTCTTCCTCAATTACAACAACACTATCTCTCTCTCCCCCTCTCTCTCTCTATATGTATATATATACATATATATATACATATATATATATATATTTATCTCTCTTTGTAGGCACGTCAGGAGGGTCTCCTCCCATGCCAAGAAGCATAGTTGCTAGGTTTACTTATTCATCATCTTTGGCAAAATTCATGTTATACTTGAGCCCTATTTATTCTTCTCCAATCTTTACTCATTGTTCAAACACTTTTCTAACTTGGGCATCGAAGAGTGTTTGGCTGGCCTTAGGGTGGTCCTCCGATAACCTCCTAGCTCACATGTCAACAAATCATTCAATGGCACTCCACCAACTTGAGGAAGAGAAGACCCAAGTCAAGTGGCGAATATCCAATGCCAAGAAGAAGTAGAGGAAGCTAGCTCACCTTCAAGGAGAGGAAGGCCACTACGAAGTGGTATGAGAAAGCCCTACATCAGTTGAAGGAAGTCCACCAGAGGAGTGGAGGAAGTCCACCACAGGAGTGGATGAAACCCACCATGAAGTGGAGTATGAAGGCTCGACATCAGCCAAAGGAAGTCCACCAGAGGAGTGGAGGAAGTCCACCAAAGGAGTGGAGGAAATCCACCAAATGAGTGAATGAAGCCCACCACAAAGTGGAGCATGAAGGCTCGACATCAGCTGAAGGAAGTCCACCAAATGAGTAGAGGAAGTCCACCCATGAAGTGGAGGAAGCTAGCTCACCTTCAAGGAATAGAGGAAGTCCACCAATGAAGTAGATGAAGCTAGCTCACCTTCAAGGAGAAAAAACCCACCACTAGGTGGTACGCGGAAGCCCAGCATTAGTCGAAGGAAGTCCACCAAAGGAGTGGATTAACCCTACCACTTTACACGTATGATTTCAACGGAACTCTCGTTGGCCCGTTGGTGCTAAAAAACGACACTAACAAAATGACGCTGTATGTGGGAAAATGAACGCTTAGCACGTGCTCACTAGTTCGATGATGAAGGAATGTTACATCAAGCATGAGAGGCTTTAGAAGCTGACGAAGACCTTCAACGTCCGATATCTTGCCTACGACTTTGAGTCGCACTCACATAATGAGACATGGGGTTTTTTAACATTTGATTGCATCATTATATATTTATTAGCTTATGTTTCATTTCAACTAATTTGTTTCTTTTGTTGCCCACATACCAGCAAAAGAAATATGAAGGAAGATTAGTCTACTCTTCATGCGGTGTTGTCACATGAGAAATTCCCCGACATGCCACCAACGAGCAAACAACCCGGAAGGTAGATGAGCAAACTAGTACACCTTCGATTATCTCTATCATCATTAGAGGGTGACGATCATATTATCATCATCGGAGCACCACCACTTATAATGCAAGTCGGGAGACGACGATCCAATTGAAGGTTATAGATTTGACAATGTCATGAAAGCTCAACAAGCCACTTATAGGAGCAAGAAGTCAATCGCCAATGACCACCACCAAAACAAAGATTGGAGAGAGTTTAGCTTACGTTAACAACATATAGCTGTGCAACTGATGCACAAAGGCTACAGCGCCATGCTTGAGCCCCGTTGCTCACATGCCACTGAGGATCAATCCACTTCTAGGGAGGGACATGGGTTTCCCTCATCTTTCACCTTTATTGGCAATTTCAACTTCCACCAAAGAGGGCCTTATCACATGGTGGAGTAAGATGACGATGGAAATGCAACTCAAGAGCATGTCGCTGAAATTGATGGCAAAGAATGAGGATCGACAATTAAAGACAAGAAGAGGTAACTTGAGGCGTGGGGTAGACCCCTAAAGGCTCGGCAATGGCTCTACCTTCGACATGCAAGTCGTTAGGAGGCAGCCCACCAAGATGATCGATCAACCTCATAAGCATACCATTGCCAACCACAATTCCTTTAGAAAGATTGTCAGGACCTACCCCGGATTTCCCCTTGAAATCCGGAATAAACCCTGCGGGACCCACCTTAAGGGAAATTCTACCAAAATTTTGGCATAACTTCCCTTGAAAATGAGTAACCCTACCTGGAAGAAAAATCACCAAAACCCAAACACTTCTAAAACAATTCAATCCACATCTTCTGGAGCCATCCGCTCCCCCAAATAAACATCCACCACCTCAACCAACATAAGAAATAGAAATAATTTCATGAATTTAATCTCTCAAATAACATGCCAAATAAACCTTTTTCAACACTTAAAGGTGGAGTCACAAGCTCTTAACTCACAACATTAACAACGACAACAACACTTAAAACATCCCAAGGTTATCAGAGCAACTACTAGGAAAGAAGAAAAATACATAGGTAGGTTAACTAGTAACCTATGAGAGAAAACTGGATGAGATGGAAATATGACTCGCCTCTTACCCTCGCCGAACAGAACTCTGCAGACTGGGCATTTAAAACGAAAGGCCTAGGGGAAAGCATTTAAAACGTTAGAGTGAGTGGACAAAATAAATAATAAAAATACGGACTTTATGACAGAGCATTGAAATCAATTTAACGCTTTTCCCATATTTTCCATTGAGAAAATATTGGTTTTATGCATGTCATTCTTGGAAATCTTTCCCAAAATAATTATAGACAAAACTAATGAACCAATCCCATTGGTTCCCAATAAATCAATAAAAATAGGGAAAATATTTCACCATAACAATGAGCCTCTCAAGCTATAATAGCGTCTCACGCTAAACGCTCTACTCACATATGATGAGGACCGCTTAAAAAGTTATAATAGCGTCCCACACTAAGCGCTCAACTCTCATATGATGAGGACCGCTAAATAATGGCTAGCTAACAATAAATATATATATACCGATCGGTTGCCTCCCAAGCTATAATAGCGTCCCACGCTAAGCGCTCTACTCACATATGATGAGAACCGCTAATAAGACTATAATAGCGACTCACATATGATGAGGACCGCTAATAAGGTTAGCTAGCAATAATCTATATATCAACCTTTTTATGGTGAAGTACAATATTAAAATACAAAGATCCACACTTCCCTAAATAAATTATAATAAACTCATTGCACACAGTACAGTTCCCAACTGTACATGGAAATAATATAAACACTTGACACGTCCCACGTGTCAACTAAAATTAGCAAGAGAGTTCCGGAAAAATAAGTGGAACTCGATAATCCAACAAAATATTATATCTCCAAAAGCCTTTGAAATTAATAACTTTAGCGCATGCATGATATTAAAATCAAAGGTCTACTCACAGTGCTCGGCTATGCTTGCCGACGGCCCGAGGCCTCCTCCAAATGATCCTCCTCACGTCCTGAACAATAAATAATCATTAAGCCTCCAAACCAGGACAAAACTTTAATAAAATTTCCGAAATAAAAAGGAACCCTATAATTTCATTTCTCTTACCCAACTTCTCCACATTTTACCTAATAAGGCTCACATTACTTCGCACTTACCAAAAGCCATAATTTAATCTTTTTAGACTTTAAAACCTGCTAAACCAACTGCCGGATTTCCATTCGAATAACCGCCCAAATCTTTAATCATAGATAAATCCTAACCTTATCAAATCTCCTCCAAAAATTCCAAACTATACTTCATTAAACTCCTCTCATTAAAACAAACCCAAAAAGCATGAAAAACTGCCCCTAAGGGGCGGCGGAGGCGGCTGCCCCGCCGGTGGCGGCGGCCGGCAGCCGTTTTCCGGCGACCTCCAATGCTTCTCAAATTTTCACAGAATATTCCCCTCATCATGCTCAACAACATTCATAACTAGCACTTAGTCCATTTCTAAGGCTAACTAGGGCAAACGAATTAAAACTTCCATAAATCCCTAAAAACTTCAATTATACATTTCTCCATAACAACAACGAAATAGACTAATTCATTTTGAGGGAATACTCACCTTGATGAGGGCTACAAGATGAGCCAAAGATTTCGACCTATGGTGGCCGGAGGTGGGATTTCCGGCAAAAAGCTTCCCGGAGTCTCCGGCGAGTTTTCTCCTCCTCCGGCGGCTAACGGCTCGGGGGCTAGGCCGGGGAGAGAGAGGAGGTGATGGAGGTTAAAACTGGGGTGGTTGGCAGCTGGTGGCTGGCCGGACGGTGGCAGACCACGCTGAAAAAAAAACCAGCAGAAAAGAGGCTAGGGAACTCACGGGAGAAAAGAGAGAGAAGGAAGAGGAGAAAAGAGAAAATGGGGGGAGGTCTTGGGCTGCTCCTCAGCTGGCCCAACAATAACCCAACTGAAAAAAATACACCCACTACATTTTTTTTTACCACATTTTTACCATCTCCAAAAATTACTCTTTTAAATCATAACTTTTTCATGCTAACTCCGATTTTAACACATAGCCTGCCTACGAACTCGTAATAACGTCCTCTACGACTTCCATGAAGAAAGTTTTCCCAAATTCCAAAGTAAGAAAAAGTCA
The DNA here is from genome assembly GCA_034370585.1 of Fragaria x ananassa. Classification (NCBI taxonomy): domain Eukaryota; kingdom Viridiplantae; phylum Streptophyta; class Magnoliopsida; order Rosales; family Rosaceae; genus Fragaria; species Fragaria x ananassa. Next base: position 16,796,789 of record CP139753.1, on the reverse strand, counting down.
ACTCTAGGGTCCTTAAATGATAAACGGTTACTTAACACGGTAAAAGACCAAAATAATACCAAAGTAAATAACCGTAAAATAACTTAAGAACCGGGGTGTGACAATTCTCCCCTCCTTATAAAAATTTCGTCCTCGAAATTTACATACCTGTCAATCAAAGAGATAAGGATATTGCTGCCTCATTTGCTCTTCCGGTTCCCAAGTGGCTTCCTCTATTTGAAGACTCCTCCACAGAACTTTAACCAGCGGGATCGTTTTGTTCCTAAGCACTTGCTCCTTTCGATCAAGAATCTGAACCGGTTCCTCTACATATGACAAATCTTTCTTCAAACTTATCGGCTGCTCTTGCAAGACATGAGAGGGATCGGCAATATACTTGCGTAGCATGGATACATGGAAAACACTATGTATCCGAGACAGCTCTGAAGGTAGCTCCAATCGATAAGCAACTGTGCCAACCCGCTCTACAATCTCATAAGGACCAATATACCTCGGGCTAAGCTTTCCCTGTTTACCAAAACGCACTACTCCCTTCCAAGGGGATAATTTCAAAAATACCCAATCACCCACTTGAAACTCAAGGTCCTTTCTGCGATTATCTGCATAACTCTTTTGCCTATTTGGAGCTGCTTTAAGCCTTTCTCTAATCATCTTGATCTTCTCATTTGTATCCTGGATAATCTCTGGACCACAAAATTCTTTTTCTCCCACCTCATTCCAACATAGAGGTGTACGACACTGCCGCCCATAAAGCGCTTCAAAGGGAGTCATACCTATGCCAGAATGAAAACTATTGTTGTAGGCAAATTCTACCAAGGACAAATTCTTATCCCAACTCCCTCTGAATTGCATAGCACATGACCTCAACATGTCCTCCATGGTCTGAATAGTCCTCTCAGACTGCCCATCTGTCTGAGGATGAAAAGCTGTGCTGAAGTGCAACCGAGTGCCCAAAGCTGCCTACAAAGCTCCCCAGAATTTAGAAACAAATCTGGGATCCCGATCAGAAACAATAGACTCAGGCACACCATGGAGTCTCACAATTTCATTCACATAAAGTTCTGCCAATTTAGCCAACTTATACTTCTTCCCCACTGGCAGAAAATGTGCTGACTTTGTTAATCGATCCACAATCACCTAAATACCATCATGCCCATCACGGGTACGAGGTAAGCTAAAAACAAAATCCATGGCAATGTGGTCCCACTTTCATATAGGAATAGGCAATGGCTCTAGCAGACCATAAGGTTTCTGCCTCTCAGCTTTGACTTGCTGACAAATCAAACACTTACTTACATAAGCGGCAATCTCCCTTTTCATATTGGGCCACCAATAAAAATCCTTCAAGGTCATGTACATTTTTGTACTACCAGGATGAGCAGCATAAGCAGAACTATGATCTTCCTCCATTATCTCCTGTTTCAACTCTAAGTTCCTCTTCGGAACACATAGCCTATTTTTAAACAACAAGGCTCCATCTCTCCTCACAGAAAAATCCCTTGCCATTCCATTAAGTGCTCTTTCTATCAACCGAACTATGGAAGGATCATTATACTGAGCCTCATGCACTTTATCAATCAAAACTGGCCTCACATGGAAACAGGATGATACTCAATAGTGCAATCATAATCTTTAATCAACTCCATCCACCTTCTTTGCCTCATATTTAATTCTCTCTGAGTGAACACATACCGAAGGCTCTTATGGTCGGTGAAGATCTGGCACTTGGCTCCATAGAGATAATGTCTCCATAATTTCAATGCAAAAACCACTGCAGCAAGCTCTAGGTCGTGGGTGGGGTAATTCCCTTCATGCGGCTTCAGTTGCCTAGAAGCATAAGCAATTACTCTTTCATGCTGCATCAATACACCAACCAAACCCTGTCTAGAAGCATCGCAATAAACCACATACTCTCCACTATCATCAGGGAGTGCTAGAACTGGAGCACTAGTTAAACGATCCTTGAGCTCCTGAAAGCTCTGCTCACACTTCTCGGACCACTCGAACTTAACCCCCTTCCGGGTCAATCTTGTAAGAGGAGCAGCGATCTTTGAGAAATCTTGGACAAAACGGCGATAATAACCGGCCAACCCCAAGAAACTACGGATCTCCGTCACGCTAGAAGGCCTCTTCCAATTTGTCACCGCTTCTATCTTTTGAGGATCCACACTAACACCTTTTGCCGAAACCACATGGCCTAAAAACCCCACTTTATCCAACCAAAACTCACATTTACTAAGCTTTGCATATAACTGAGCTTTCCTCAAAGTCTGCAATACCATCTTTAAATGCTTAGCATGCTGCTTCAAATTCTTAGAATACACCAAGATGTCATCTATGAATACAATTACGAAATGGTCAAGATATGGACGGAACACCCTATTCATGAGATCCATGAAGGCAGCGGGTGCATTAGTGAGTCCAAACGACATTACCAGGAACTCATAATGACCATAACGTGATCGAAAAGCAGTCTTGGCTATATCACTTTCCCGAATCCGCAACTGATGATATCCTGATCTCAAATCAATCTTTGAAAAGACTGTGGCACCCCTCAACTGATCGAATAAATCATCAATGCAGGGCAAAGGATATTTATTCTTCACCGTAACCTGGTTCAACTTCCTATAGTCCACACATAGTCTCATGGTGCCATCTTTCTTCTTGACAAACAACACTGGAGCACCCCAAGGAGACATACTAGGCTGAATAAAACCCTTATCCACCAACTCCTGCAATTGAGTTTTTAACTCTTTTAATTCTGCAGGTGCCATTCTATAAGACGCTTGAGAAATAGGCGCCGTTCCAGGAAGTAGCTCAATTGTAAAATCTATCTCCCTTATAGGAGGCAAATCAGGCAACTCATCTGGAAAAACATCAGGGAACTCATTAACTATGGGGATATCTTCCATTCTCACCTCTCCCCTTCTAGTATCCACCACATGAGCTAAATAAGCCTGACACCCTTTATTCAACAATTTCCTAGCAGCAACCGTCGAAATCAAACAACTTGAGATAACATCTCGCTCACCTTGAAATGTAACCTCAGGCTTCCCAGGACTTCTCAACACTACTACTTTCCGGAAACAATCAATCATGGCTCTATGCGCCTCTAAAAAGTCCATACCCAAGATTACATCAAACTCCACAATATCTAATGGAATCAAGTCAACCTCGAAACTAAGACCCTCTACCAACACCTCACAACCTTTAAATACCCAATCTATCTTCATCACATCACCGGAGGGCAAGGAAACCTGCCATTCACCTAGAAGTGGTGAAGATGGCACATTGGCGAGGAATGAAAATCTACTAGACATAAAGGAATGCGTCGCTCCAGGGTCTATCAATATATAAGTAGGATGACCGAAAATTAACAACGTACCAATGATAACATCTGGGGAGGTACGTCCCTCCTGCTGAGTCATGGCATGAAGCCTAGCATGAGTAGTGGCAGGACGACCTCTTTGTCCTCTGCCCTGCTGGAAGCCTCCTCTGGCTGGAGCCATGGCGCGAGTGCCACTACTAGAACCACCAGCTGATGCCTGACCCATGGCCTGAGTAGGAGCATATATAGCTCCCTGTGTCAGAAGAGGGCAATCCCTCTTGAAGTGATCCAGCTGACCACACTGAAAACATCCCCCAGACTGAAACTGACTCTGTCCAGACTGAAAAGATTGACCACCTGAGGTCCCACTCCTACTGCTCGATCCACTCCTGAATCGCCCAAGCTGACGCCCAATAAAATTCTTGAAGGGTCTACTACCATGCTTCTTGAACTTCCCTCTGAAACCGGAGCCAGGACTCGAACTGCTACCATGTCCACTACCAGAAGATGATCCAGGACCCGAGGTGGACACCAATTTCCTTGATGAACCTTGGCTATGACCACCAGATTCACGAAGACGGCTAGCTGCCAACTCCTGGGCCTCAATATTTAGAGCAAAAGTCACAGCCTGGTGAAATGACTGATATGGCACCGCTGTCATCCTGTTTGCATAAATACCACCAAGGCCCTTGGTGAACTGATAAATCTTCTCCTGCTCTGTCTTCACCAAATCCGGCACATAATAGGACAACTCCCGGAATCGCTGCTCAAAACCCATCACTGTCATGTCATCACCCTTCTGCAGATTCAAGAACTCCTCCCGCATTCGGTTGACATGAGCATGACTAATATAGCGCTCTCTAAAAAGAGCTGTAAACTGATCCAGGACATATGATTTGCAGCTTCACCCATACCTCTACTCATATCAAGCCACCAATGCCAAGCTTCCTTCTCCAAAAACTGAGTAGCCAAGCCCACTTTTCTATCCTCTGGGCACCTCACCTGAATAAACATATTCTCAATGCTCTCTACCCAATTCTGAGCATCCAATGGCTCAACAGCATGGCTAAACGCTCTAGCACCATTCTTGTAAGCTCTATCATAATTTATCTCAGGGACCATGCTAGTGCTAAAATGCTGAAAGAAATCCTCCATGGCATTCATAAAACCACTCTGTGCTTCCTCATCATCACCCCCTGGATGATTCTGCCTAGGAGCTCGGCGAGGAGGCATACTACCTGAAAGTAGAATATTTAGCACAAGGAACAAGAAAAGGACAACTACCTACATACTTAATAAACACTTAGCATACAGGCATAACATGCTAATGGATCCGCCGCGGTCGGACCATCACTCTAATGACACTAAGTGTTACTAAGCATATATGGTAGTGATAAGGGAAGACAGGAATCGAATAACCTAATGCTCTGATACCAATTGTCAGGACCTACCCCGGATTTCCCCTTGAAATCCGGAATAAACCCTGCAGGACCCACCTCAAGGGAAATTCTACCAAAATTTTGGCATAACTTCCCTTGAAAATGAGTAACCCTACCTGGAAGAAAAATCACCAAAACCCAAACACTTCTAAAACAATTCAATCCACATCTTCTGGAGCCATCCGCTCCCCCAAATAAACATCCACCACCTCAACCAACATAAGAAATCGAAATAATTTCATGAATTTAATCTCTCAAATAACATGCCAAATAAACCTTTTTCAACACTTAAAGGTGGAGTCACAAGCTCTTAACTCACAACATTAACAACGACAACAACACTTAAAACATCCCAAGGTTATCAGAGCAACTACTAGGAAAGAAGAAAAATACATAGGTAGGTTAACTAGTAACCTATGAGAGAAAACTGGATGAGGTGGAAATATGACTCGCCTCTTACCCTCGCCGAACAGAACTCTGCAGACTGGGCATTTAAAACGAAAGGCCCAGGGGAAAGCATTTAAAACGTTAGAGTGAGTGGACAAAATAAATAATAAAAATACGGACTTTATGACAGAGCATTCAAATCAATTTAACGCTTTTCCCATATTTTCCATTGAGAAAATATTGGTTTTATGCATGCCATTCTTGGAAATCTTTCCCAAAATAATTATAGACAAAACTAATGAACCAATCCCATTGGTTCCCAATAAATCAATAAAAATAGGGAAAATATTTCACCATAACAATGAGTCTCTCAGGCTATAATAGCGTCCCACGCTAAGCGCTCTACTCACATATGATGAGGACCCCTTAAAAAGTTATAATAGCGTCCCACGCTAAGCCCTCAACTCTCATATGATGAGGACCGCTAAATAATGGCTAGCTAACAATAAATATATATATACCGATCGGTTGCCTCCCAGGCTATAATAGTGTCCCACGCTAAGCTCTCTACTCACATATGATAAGAACCGCTAATAAGACTATAATAGCGACTCACATATGATGAGGACCGCTAATAAGGTTAGCTAGCAATAATCTATATATCAACCCTTTTATGGTGAAGTACAATATTAAAATACAAAGATCCACACTTCCCTAAATAAATTATAATAAACTCATTGCGCACAGTACAGTTCCCAACTGTACATGGAAATAATATAAACACTTGACACGTCCCACGTGTCAACTAAAATTAGCAAGAGAGTTCCAGAAAAATAAGTGAAACTCGATAATCCAACAAAATATTATATCTCCAAAAGCCTTTGAAATTAATAACTTTAGCGCATGCATGATATTAAAATCAAAGGTCTACTCACAGTGCTCAGCTATGCTTGCCGACGGCCCGAGGCCTCCTCCAAATGATCCTCCTCACGTCCTGAACAATAAACAATCATTAAGCCTCCAAATCAGGACAAAACTTTAATAAAATTTCCGAAATAAAAAGGAACCCTATAATTTCATTTCTCTTACCCAACTTCTCCACATTTTACCTAATAAGGCTCACATTACTTCGCACTTACCGAAAGCCATAATTTAATCTTTTTAGACTTTAAAACCTGCTAAACCAACTGCCGGATTTCCATTCGAATAACCGCCCAAATCTTTAATCATAGATAAATCCTAACCTTATCAAATCTCCTCCGAAAATTCCAAACTATAATTCATTAAACTCCTCTCATTAAAACAAACCCAAAAAGCATGAAAAACTGCCCCTAAGGGGCGGCGGAGGCGGCTGCCCCGCCGGTGGCGGCGACCGGCAGCCGTTTTCCGGCGACCTCCAATGCTTCTCAAATTTTCACAGAATATTCCCCTCATCATGCTCAACAACATTCATAACTAGCACTTAGTCCATTTCTAAGGCTAACTAGGGCAAACGAATTAAAACTTCCATAAATCCCTAAAAACTTCAATTATACATTTCTCCATAACAACAACGAAATAGACTAATTCATTTTGAGGGAATACTCACCTTGATGAGGGCTACAAGATGAGCCAAAGATTTTGACCTATGGTGGCCGGAGGTGGGATTTCCGGCAAAAAGCTTCCCGGAGTCTCCGGCGAGTTTTCTCCTCCTCCGGCGGCTAACGGCTCGGGGGCTAGGCCGGGGAGAGAGAGGAGGTGATGGGGGCCAAAACTGGGGTGGCTGGCAGCTGGTGGCTGGCCGGACGGTGGCAGACCACGCTGAAAAAAAAACCAGCAGAAAAGAGGCTAGGGAACTCACGGGAGAAAAGAGAGAGAAGGAAGAGGAGAAAAGAGAAAATGGGGGGAGGTCTTGGGCTGCTCCTCAGCTGGCCCAACAATAACCCAACTGAAAAAAAAATACACCGACTACATTTTTTTTTACCACATTTTTACCATCTCCAAAAATTACTCTTTTAAATCATAACTTTTTCATGCTAACTCCGATTTTAACACATAGCCTGCCTACGAACTCGTAATAACGTCCTCTACGACTTCCATGAAGAAAGTTTTCCCAAATTCCAAAGTAAGAAAAAGTCAACTCTAGGGTCCTTAAGTGATAAACGGTTACTTAACACGGTAAAAGACCAAAATAATACCAAAGTAAATAACCGTAAAATAACTTAAGAACCGGGGTGTGACAAAGATGTCATCTATGATTGTGGTATTCCAATACACCATCATATAATGGTTAGGAGATTGGCCTCGCTCATAACGCCAATGTGCGTTAGACTCCCGATGGCCATGAAGTCAACACCACCGACGGAAAGACCTTGAGCATCCACCACATGGTCTAAATTCAACAGTGACACTCACTTTGCCTGACAAGACCCGCCCTAAAACACACAGGAAAAACAGTCAAGTCTTGCGGGGTCCACTCTAAAAGAGATTATACCAAAAATTTCGGCATAACCTCCCCTAAAAATGGACGACCCAACCTGAAATAAAACTAAGACACTTCAACTATAATAATCAACCACATCTCCGGGAGTCCTTCGCTCCACATAACATAACCCAAGTCACAACAACATATAAACATCTCAATCCTAATATTCAACTGCATTTCATAAACATGAACAACAACCAGAGTTTAACTCTCTACTTGGGTCATAATTCTAAAACAAACAACTTCAACTTAATTTACATATACCCATGGTCGTCAGAGCACTAAACAAGGAAAATAAAATAACTACACGTAGGTTAACTGGTAACCTACGATCAAGAAGGTGCAGCGGAGGATATTATGCCTCAACTCCTAAGGAAGCCGAACATGAACTCTGCAGTCTGGGCATTTGAAAATGAAGGGCCCAGGGAAAAATATTTAAAACGTTAGCGTGAGTGGATGAAAAATAGATTAATTGATAAGTGACCAATAACAAAATAATATGAAACCAAATTTTTATATGCTTTTCTGTTTATGTGGAATTTAAGAAGTTCCATGCATGCAGATATTCTTAAGCTCATTACCAAGAAAACATTTCAATAAATCATACTAGTCCCGCTAGTCAGCATATAACAAGATAATAAACAAAAACCTCATACAAGAAACTTCCAAGATATAGGCTAGCCCCGCTAATCAAAATATCAACTCAATAAAAGGACATATATGGCCATATAAGTGAGTCTCCCAGACTCAGTTGCCTCCCAGGCATAGTACTCCCATACTCCATATACCTTCATGTCGAGTTGACGGAGATGATACAGGGCTTGCGTGATACCGCCGGTAACATCACATCACCACTAGGGTGGAAAGGGCTTGTGTGATCCCATTTGGAACGTGGAAGTCACATCACCTTGAAATGTGGAACAACATGCTAGCATTAACATCATATATATAATCCAACAAATATGGCACCAGAAAGAAAATATAAATTCATGTGAGTTTCCCCAAAACTCATAACTAAAGCATAAGTACAATTCCCAACCGTACTCGGAAAAATTCTAAAAGAAAAGAAATGAATTAAATTTAATAACGTGTCCCACACGTTAAAATGCTCAATGAAGTAACTAACTCAAATAATTACCATTTTTTTCAAAAACTCGAGAAAACTTAAATCCTTTACATATAACTCAATTATCAATTCTCTTACCCAAGCTCAAATCCATAAGTTCATTATAGGAAGCATAATCAATATATCAAACTCAAATAAATTCCATAACCCATTTCAAAAGCTGTAATTATAATTTAAGCTTGGAACATATAATGGACAATTTATTAAATCATGCATGCATATTATTTAAAACCCAAAATATCCACTCACAATATAGACCGCTAAGTCTGATGCCGGTCAGAGCTCTCCTCACGAGGTGTGTCTTCCCGTTCTATACAAAGCGATATTTAAGGTCTGAGACAAAAATACAAGAATATCAAATTAACAAAATAGAGCAATGTCATCTTCACTCATTCTACACTCGCCAAACACCAAGAAGAACTCCAACCCTTTTTACTAATCTTCTCCAATTTTCCTCAACGTTCTAACACGTAAATAAAAATATGGCAATTCCTATGGATGAGACTCACCTCTCCTCCTCCTCCACCAAAATCAACTAAAAATTTCCTAAATCCCAATCAACCTTCACCAAAATTTTTCAATACCTCTTTTCAATTCACTTCCCCTCCATAGAGTAACCAAAACTATCCCAAATTTTAAACACCCTTCACCAAAAATCACCATACCCTATAACAACATTATCCCCTTCTAGAAATCTACCAAAATTCCTCAAAACCACCACTAAAACTGGCAGTAGCCACTGGCAGTGGCGGTCAACCGCTGGTAGTGGCGGTCAACCACCACCACTATATCAACTTCAACCAAAATTAACAAGGCGTATGTCAATCTCTTCCTCTCAACAAGCACAACAACAATCATAACTAGTAATAAACGTAGAAACTAAGAAGTTGGCTGGAAAATACCTCTAAAGCTCAAGAACAGACTAATCCTGATTTGCTCTATACTCTGAATCGTTCTACCACTTTTGGATGGTTGAATGACTAATCAAAGAGCTACAAAATCCCTAAAGAACCACTATAATTGGTGGCCAGAAAAAGGGAGTTCCGGCTAGGGCAAGACGCACGACTGTAGCGGCGTCACCGCGCCTCAAGACCGGTGCGGCGGATCACCACCCTAGGCTGGACGAGCGGTGTCCTAGCTATTGAACAAGACCGGTGCGGCGGCCAGGCGTGGTCGGACGGCGGCAATCCGTCAGAGAGAAGTTGGACGAGTCGGGCTCGGGGTCGGGCTAAGGGAGAGAGAAAGTGAGGTACGGCTGTTTGTCTTTTTTTTTTTTTTACCTTAACCGAAATACCAAGTATTCCATTTATACCCCAACCCGACTAGAACTACTGTTAAGTTACCTTTCATTTACGAACCCCCATTCGGGTAACTAAAAAACTATGAACCCAACTAATCCATCTCTATCAAAAATAACAACACAACTCCCAAATTGATTAACCACAATTAAGTCAAAAACCACGGTATAAAAAGTAATACTAAGTTCGTGGTGTATCATTGCCAACTGACGTATCAAGTTGCATCAAGGACTGAATCAATTTATGTTGATATGCCTGGACGAAAGATGTCACGCTCCGACCCATAATTTTTACCTTTATTACTGGCATAGTGGTAATAAGAATTTTACCGTGTTCATCATTAAGTGTTAAATATAATTGATCCCCAGAGAGGTGTAGGGGACGATTATTTTGTGGTATTATTCTAAGGAATAAATTTTGACGACGGTAAAAATGGTAATTTTTGCTAGTAAAAGGTAATTTTATTAGGGTATTATTTTGGGGTGTTAAATTTTGGATTTGGGTATATTATGGGGTGTTGGACCGGATCGGGCCAATCCCATTTTTTCTGTCTTTTTCTTCTCTCTCCGCCCGCGCGCTCTCTCTCTCCCCCGACCCGTTTCTGCCCGGATTTTGTCCAAGCCCGACTGTCGCCGTCCGGCCGCCCCAGACCACCGCGCCGGTCCCAATCAATCGATCTCCATCCCAGCTTCCATTCAAGACCGGTGGCAGCCTCTCTAGCGCCGCCGTGAGGGAGAAAAAGCCGCCGAAAGTCCTACTGCCGGAAAGATTTTCTCGCCGGAACTCCTTCCTCCGGCCACCATTGTCAAGACCCGCCCCGAATTTCACCCCGAAACCCGAGATGAGTCCTACGGGGACCACCTCCAAGGAAAATTTACCGAAGACTCGGCAAACCTCCCTCGAAAATGGACAACCCTAACTTATAAGAATTTAAGAACCACATTTTTACTCCAAAATAAATCCTCCGCTATAACCCAAAAGTAACTAGAATATAATACACAAGAATTCCAATAGTATTCAGAGCTACTAAAAATAAAATAATACACAGCGAAAGCTAACAAACCCCTAGTAGATTAAACATGTAACCTACTGGCGAAATGTAGTGGATAGATGGGTGACTATGCCTCGACGTCTCCTGCTAGACCTCACGCGAACTCTGCAGACTGGGCATTTTTAAAAATGAAGAGCCCATGGGAAAATATTCAACACGTCAGAGTGAGTGGACAAAACGATTCCGACAACAAATAAATATTTCCCCAAAAATGTTTTCAAAGAAAATGCTTCATCAGTGGCAAAAACAAAAGCTTCACTAGAAAGATTCTGAACTGGGGTCCAGCCTGGCCAAACTCCCAAACTTTAAGAAATTGTCTCTCAAGCTAGGATATTATATATTTTTGTATGTATGTACACTCGCCTAACTCTTTGTACGATATCTATGAAAGACTTGAAAAATAGATACCATACAAAGCTACTACGCTTGCGTCTAACGCTCACGTCATCCCACATTGGAATTGTACCTCAGGCTGGAGGAAGCGCCCGAGTGGTATATATACGTGCTTACTCCTTGTATGAAATCTATGAATGAATACGAAAATAGAAAGTCGCACAGGGCTACGACGCTCACGTCTAACACTTATGTCATCCCATACCGGAATTGTACCTCGGTATGGGGGGAAATCACGTATAGCTAGCTGGCATTTAATCATATACATACTATTCTCATATAAGAGTAATATCACCGAAATTCTCAATTTCGGAAATATCCAACAATAGAAAATCATTCAAAACGATATAGCATTTCGAATACATTAATTAAAAAAAAGGTCCACTCACAGGTTAGGCCTAAGCCTGATGTCGGTCGGAGGTCTCTTCCGCTCGAGCCTCCTCACGTCCTGTTCTAAATAAATAAAACCTTCAATAAAACACCGACGCTTACAGCAAAACAAACATAATTAAATATGCTTCGTGCGCTCAACCAAGCCTAACACTCCAAAATCTTGAATCCATTGCTAACCTCAAAACTCCACAAATTCTACCGACATCCTCAAAAATCACCTTCTACCAAACAAAAACCAATGGCCGGATTCTAACTTAATAATCCGCTAAAAATACCAAACTTCAACATTTCTCAAACCTATCCAAAACTCCTCCAAAAATTCTAAAACTTATTCCATTAAACTCCTCATATTTTTCCCCACTAAAAACATTTTCTCAGCGGCGGCTCCGCCGGCAGCGACGGCCGGCGACCAACTTCGGCGACCTCCGATGCTCACCAAAATTTGGCAGCATCTTCCTCTCAACCTCCTCTACAATATTTCTAACTATCACAAACTCCAGTTCTAAGCCTAACCAAGCCAATTGAACGAAAACACACATAAAAACCCTAGAATTTCAAATACCGATTTCTCCTTACCTAGCTCGAGATGGAGCGAGCCCTTTAGAGGGATTGAAGCACGGGAGGAGGGCTTTCTTTTGAGCTACGGCTCGCCGGTTATGGCAGCCGGAGGAAGGAGTTATGGCGAGAAAACTCTTCCCGGTAGTCGGACCTTTCGACGACCTTTTCTCCCTCAAGGCGGCGCTAGAGAGGCTGCCACCGGTGTTGAATTGAAGCAGGGACGGAGACCGATCGATCGGGACCGGCGCGGCGGTCTGGGGCGGCCGGACGACGGCAATCAGGTTTGGGCAAAATCCGGGCAGAAATGGGTCGGGGAAGAGAGAGAGGGCGCGAGCGGGAGAGAAAAAAGAGAGAAAACATTTGGGCTTGGCCCGTTCCGGGTCCAACACCTCAAATATACCCAAATCCAAAATTCAACACCCCAAAATAATACCCCAATAATATTACCTTTTACTAGCAAAAATTATCATTTTTTACCGTCGTCAAAATTTCTTCCTTAGAATAATCCCACAAAATAATCGTCCCCTACACCTCTCTGGGGATCAATTATATTTTACACTTAATGACAAACACGGTAAAATTCTTATTACCACTATGCCAGTAATAAAGGTAAAAATTATGGGTCGGGGCGTGAAAATTCTCCCCTCATAAAAATTTCGTCCTTGAAATTTACAAACTCGCTACTCAAAGAGATAAGGATACTGCTGCCTCATTTGCTCCTCTGACTCCCAAGTAGCTTCCTCTACTTGGTGGCTTCTCCAAAGCACTTTGACGAGTGGAATTGACTTGCTCCTAAGCACTTGCTCCTTTTCGGTCTAGAATCTGAACCGGCTCCTCTTCATAGGACAAATCCTTCTGCAAACTAATCGGTTGTTCTTCCAGCACATGAGAAGGATCGGCAATATACTTGCGAAGCATGGATACATGGAACACATTATGTATCCTGGACAACTCCGGAGGCAAAGCTAACTGATAGGCAAGAGAGCCAACTCGCTCTATTATCTCATAAATCCCAATATACCTCGGACTAAGCTTCTCACACTTGCCAAAATGTACTACCCATTTCCAAAGAGATAGTTTCAGGAACACCCAATCACCTACTTGCAATGTCCTTCCTGCGGACATCTGCATAACTCTTTTGCCTACTCTGAGCGGCCTTGAGTCTATCTCTGACCACCTTGATCTTCTCATTTGTGTCATGGATAATCTCAGGACCACAAAGCTCTCTTCCTCCGACTTCATTCCAACATAATGGCGTACGACACTGCTTCCCATAAAGTTCCTCAAAGGGAGCCATACCGATACTCGAATGGAAGTTGTTGTTATAGGTAAACTCCATCAAAGAAATGTTCTTATCCCAACTCTCCCTAAACTGCAAGGCACAAGCTCTTAGCATATCCTCCAAAGTTTGGATAGTCCTCTCTAATTGCCCATTAGTCTGAGGATGAAAAGCAGTGCTGAAGTGTAGTCGGGTACCTAAAGCTGCCTGAAGAGCTCCCCAAAATTTAGAAACAAATCTAGGATCCCGATCTGACACTATGGATTCAGGTACGCCATGAAGTCTGACAATTGCATTCACATACAACTCAGCCAATTTATCCAGCGAATACTTCTTTCCCACCAGCAAGAAATGAGCAGATTTAGTGAGTCTATCCACTATCACCCAAATACCGTCATGTCCTTCACGGGTACGAGGTAAACTGAAGACAAAATCCATGGTGATGTGGTCCCACTTCCACACTGGAATAGGCAACGGCTCAAGCAACCCTGAAGGTTTCTGCCTTTCAGCTTTCACCTGCTAACAAATCAGACACCTACTCACAAAAGCTGCAATTTCTCTCTTCATGTTTGGCCACCAATAATAATCTTTCAGAGTCCGATACATCTTTGTACTCCCCGGGTGAGCAGCATAAGCGGAACTATGAGCTTCCTCCATTAACTCAATCTTTAACTCTTCGTTCCTCTTTGGCACACAAAGCCTATTTTTGAACAACAACGACCCATCTCTTCTTACCGAAAAATTCTTTGCAACTCCGTCCGTTGCTCTTTCTATCAACCGAACTATGGAAGGATCATTATACTGTGCCTCTCGCACTTTATCAACCAAAACTGGCCTCACATGGAAACTAGCTACCAAAACACCCACTCCATCCACCGCTAAATCCACCCCTGTAGCTCGCAACTCACAAATAAGTGGAACTCGAACCATCCTTAAGTGAAACAAAGACACGGAGGGATTGCGACTAAGAGCATCAGCTACCACATTAGCCTTTCCTAGATGATACTCTATAATGCAATCATAATCACTGATCAACTTCATCCACCTTCTTTGCCTCATATTCAACTCCCTTTGTGTGAACACATACCGAAGACTCTTGTGATCGGTAAAAATCTGACACTTGGCTCCATAAAGATAGTGTCTCCACAACTTGAGAGTAAAAACCACAGCTGCAAGCTCTAAATCATGAGTGGGATAATTCACCTCATGCGGCTTCAAAACCCCACCTAGACCTCGTCTAGAAGTATCACAAAATACCACATACTCCCCGCTATCATCCGGAAGTGCCAGGACTGGTGCACTAGTCAAGCGGTTATTTAATTCTTTAAAACTTTGCTCACACTGATCTGACCACTCAAACTTCACTCCCTTCTTGGTCAATCCAGTTAGTGGAGCTGCAATCTTTGAAAAGTCTTGCACAAAACGCCGATAATAACCTGCTAACCCCAAGAAACTACGAATCTCAGTCACAGTTGTGGGTCTTTTCCAATTAGACACTGCATCCACCTTCTGGGGGTCCACACTAACAGCTTCAGCTGAAACTACATGACCCAGAAATCCCACTTTATCCAGCTAAAACTCACACTTGCTGAACTTGGCAAACAACTGAGCATTCCTCAAAGTCCGCAATATCAATATTAGATGTTTGGCATGCTCCTTCTCACTTTTCGAGTATACCAAAATATGATCTATGAACACGATCACGAAGTGGTCAAGATATGGACTAAACACCATATTCATGAGATCCATGAACGCCGCGGGTGCATTAGTAAGTCCAAAAGGCATCACCACAAACTCATAATGACTATAGCGTGATCGAAATGCAGTCTTGGCTACGTCACTATCCCGAATCCGCAACTGATGATAGCCAGATCTCAAATCAATCTTTGAGAACACCGAGACACTTCTCAACTGATCAAACAAATCATTAATGCGAGGCAACATGTACTTATTCTTCACTGTGACTTGATTCAGCTTCCTGTAATCAATGCATAGTCTCATGGTGCCGTCCTTCTTCTTAACAAACAACACCGGAGCACCCCATGGAGACATGCTAGGCCGAATAAAACCCTTATCTGCCAACTCCTGCAATTGAGTCTTCAACTCTTTCAATTCCGCTGGAACCATTCTGTAAGGTGCCTGAGAGATAGGCATAGTTCCAGGAAGCAACTCTATAGAAAAGTCTATCTCCCTTACAGGAGGCAAACCAGGCAAATCCACGGGAAACACGTCCGGAAATTCTCTTACTACAGGAATATCCCCTACTTCCAACACTCCTATACTTGCATCCACAACATGAGCTAAGAATGCCTAACAGCCTTTATTTAACAATTTCCTAGCGGCCACAACTGATATCAGGCAACTCGAAATCACATCTCTTTCCCCCTAAATAACAACCTCAAAACCATCCAGACTTCAAAGCACTACTTCATTTCGGAAACAATCTACCATAGCACTATAAGACTCTAAGAAGTCTATCCCCAAGATCACATCAAACTCCACCATACTCAAAGCATCTAGAAGATTGCTGCTGACCAAAAGAAAAAGTCTGACCACCAGATGATCCCCCTTGGGAACTACCACCAGCACTAAACTGACCGGTCTGCTGCCTACCCAACTGGCTCCTAGAGGGTCTCCTGAAATGCCCTCTATTCCTGCTCCAAGGACCATAACCCGATCCCCCACTACTGCCACTGCCCGCTGAAGATCCAGAAGCGAACGATGAAGCAGCCTTCTTAGATGGTCCTTGACTGGGACCACTGAAATCTCGAGGCCGAGCACTATAAGTCCCCTTGGTCTAGATGGCCATAGCGGCCCCAACTGCATCAAGGAATGTCTGATAGACAACACCGACCATCTTGTCTGCAAACACTTGTCCAAGCATGTCAACAAACATACCAATCCTGGTCCTCTCATCAGGAATCAAATGGGGCACATGGTAGCTCAAAGTGGTGAACCTCTGCTCAAACTCAATGACTCCCTCATCGTTTCTCTTCTTCATATTCAGAAAGTCTGATTGGATCATACTACGATGAGAGTGGTTGAAATACTGACCCAAGAACAACGCCTTAAACTGCTCCCAAGTCATAGTCTGAGAACCATCATTATTTCTCCTGGTGAGAGTCCACCAATGATGAGCTGAATCGTCCAGAAAAGAAACCACCATCTTCACTTTCTTTTCTTCTGGTAGTTCTGTGCTCTCGAAAGCCATCTCCATCTTGTCCACCCAAGAGTAAGCATCAAGGGGTCCCTTGGCACCCTTGAACTCTACTGCCCCTACATCAGCAACATCTCTCTTCTTCACAGATCGAGGGGGTTGAACCCTATCCAGAACACCTCTCAACATGGCCCCAATAGAATCCGCTAAACCTCTCACTTCCTCACCCTCATTGGCGTTGGTCGAGGTAGCCACATGGGGTCGGCGTCTAGGAGGCATAATACCTGAGGAGGAAGATATTTAGTAGTCTATATACAAGACTAACAGAATGACGTGCTCGTTACCGGGGGCACAATTTAAAAAACCCTTTTCTTATCAGAATGTAGTATTGGCAAATAGGGTTCGATCAATCCAGGGACTTAAAAGGCACTCTTGCAGTCACGATTACACTAAATAGTCAGCAACTATAAATATTTACAAGCATTCATATGGTACAAGTTAAACATGGGGGTTTGAAAGTTTGTTCTATGTTCCTAAAAACAGAAAATAAGATATGTATAGGTGATCAATTCATTCAACATCGGAAACAGTGATAAACTCGAATTCTACCACATATCAAGATCATGTCTCATTCCAGCAATCCGATTATCATGGAAGTTCTTAACAAAAGAAACAATCTCATAACAAAAGCTTGAAGAGGACATGCATTCCTTTAATTCTACTTACTTTGTCACCTAACAGAGAAAGGTCTAGAACTTAGATTATTTCATGTAAATTGCTGCATTCAATACTGAAGAGTACTTGTCCACAATAAACATGAATCATTAAGAATTATAGAATTGAGATTGAACAACAACGCACATCCGAGAAGTCGTAACATGTATTTGCTGTAGTTTACGTTTTCAACTATTATTACATAGTTTCCACCATTTAGAGAAACATACTTACTTAAAGAAGCTTAGCATGAATCATGGCAATAGCTAGCATGCATTCTTACTGTTTAATTTAAACAAAAACACAAACTTTCAATTATTAAACTCACGAGATCGGATCGCCAGAAAATCATTAACGAAACATCAATATGTTTTATAAAATTCTAAATCTATTGAATACAAGAGCAAGCAAAACATGCTTCCAATTCCTAAGTTTAGCACATGAAACATACCTGTAAATTGGTACAGAAAATCAAAACAAAGTAAAGGTAATGTTTACACTTTATCAAGTCTCCAAGGAAGCTTGTTGACGTCAAAAGGATGCTTGGCTTCAATGCTTCTCAGAATCCAATGTCGCTGCCTTGATGGAGAAGTCCTTCAAGGCATAGCAAAGGAAGAAGAAGCTTAAATAAGGAGAGGGAGAAGTTGCAGCTGCTCTCTTATCCCTTTGGTTTTTAATGTGAATGATTGATCCTCTTAGAAGCACCCAAGGCTGTCATTATATAGAGGAAACCTTGGTGAAAATTCTCTTAAAAAATGATGTGGGATAGCTGAAATGTTTGACTTTTCTCCTTCATTTTTGGACTTGGGCATTCTTTGCTTGGACTATTTGGGCCTTCCTTTGGGCTTTCTCCATTTTTCTCTTCCATTCTTGGACTTGGGCCTTCTCTTCTCAATTAAGCTTTTTGTCCCTTTTGTGCTCCTATCAGGATTTCTCTGAACACTTTAGTTTTAGCCTTCTTTTGTGTAAAACTGCCTCTTTCGACCTATAAAACAGAAACAAGCTAGAAATGGCATTATTAAGGAAATAACAAAGCTAAAGAAGTTCTGAAATACTTTAAGAATATAGCATAAAATACGTGTATCAAATTCCCCCACACTTAGCTTTTGCTAGTCCCTTAGCAAAACCAAACTAACAAACATACTCTAACAAAAACAAACATAAACGAAAATTCATAAAACAACAATTAGTTAAACTCCAATGCCCATAACTAGTGTCTCAGAATCTCAACTCGCATGGTATATAAAAATTAGCATTTAACCAAGAATCATTCCATGAAGTTTTAGAAGCTAATTGCCATGCACAGATCACATATTTACACGTAGGACCTGATAGGACCTGATAGAACCATGGTGATATTTAAGCTCAGCATATTTCAAACAAGTATGATTCAGTCTCACAAGGTATGGACTCAATTTTCACTCAGATTTTCTGGCTAAATCACTCAACAAGTATGCAAGACAGAATCAGAAAAGCTTGCATTTATATGAACAAATGCTCAATAGAACTGATATAAACCTCAAGAAAGAATATGATTACTCACACAAATGAACCATACCATAGGCTCAACTCTTGGAACAAACTCCACAGATCAAGTTTTACTCATCTTTTAGATCAAAAGGAACTTTAAAAGGTGTTAATGGGGCTAGACTAGGTGTAAGAATTTAAGAGTAAGGAATTGCAAAATTACGAAGGACCTAGCAGAGCATTATCAAATGCCTTATGTCGCCAAAACAAGGACCAATATATCATTTGTCCTCCAACAACGTCATTGCACCTCCTTACACAAAATGAAACAGAATAAAGGCCAAATATTACGACTTTTAGGCCTTCCATTTACATCACAACTCCTGATTCACAAACAAAGAGTATGCCTAATTTTTCTTTTCTTTTCCTGCCGAAATTTTATTCTTTATTTCCTTTTTATTCTTTTCACGGCATTTTCTTTAATTTTCAAACAACAAGGACATTTCAGCAGCTCCTCCCCCCACACTTGCTCTTCATTGTCACCTCTAGTAGTCTTCACACAAAATGCTCTACTAGGACCAAAGGACAAGGGTAGTGATAAGTGCGTTTTTACGCCATGATCTTAATGGATTTTCACCCCCATTTACACTTTGTTTGTGCCTTAGTATGTTTGTTTTTACTTATTTTAGAGTCAAGAGGGTTTTTCTGTAGAGTTGTGGCTACTAGTTGTTTTTATACAGAAAATTGCACTTAAATGATAAAAACTGTTTTTGGACTATCACTTGGACGTTTTACCGTGATTCGTTATTGTGTTACCTTGTCAGTTTTGATGTATCTTGTTTAAATGTGCAGAAGACAGGTACATGAACGTTACGTATCAAGAATCATGGTGAATGGACTCATGAATGACAACAAGTGAGGCCACGGAAAAGGGAGGAAACACTTTTGGACATTGTTTTGCTCTCGGACAGAATATGCCAGAAAACGTACATCTACTTCGGAAAATCATATCTCGAGATCTAGGAGGAGTTAGAAGGCGTGCCACATATGGAATCAAAGCTGTGTGTGTCTACTTTTCAACCCCATTTGGATCGCAGCAATCGGAGTTAAGAAGAAGGAGTTATGAGCAAAACAGTGGACAGAGGTCAGGCTGCAAAACTGGGCAGAAACTGCCTAAGTTGTCTAACGAGTTTTGGGAGATGATTCTTCAACAAAAGGCTTCCCAAATTTGTCAAGAGATGTATCAAGACCTTAATGAAGTGTTAGGAAGCTGGACAAAAGAAGAAAATACGAAGAAGCATCAAGGCAGCCATATTTTGGTTAAGTGTAAGGTTTCCCGGTCAAACCTGGAAAGCTGACCTTGCCGGACCTATCACTGGTTTTGGCTGCTATCAAAGCCCAAGATTTCGTACATGAGGCCTACATGGATCCATAAACATGTAGGAAGGTCCAAGGAATCAGAAGATAGAGTCCAAATTCGGATACACAAGCTGCATTGAAGAAGGAATCATTGAGCAAATAGGAAAGAGAGTTAAAATAGGATTACCTTCCCTTTGCCGATGCAGCTAGGGTTTCTCTATAGGTTTTCTGTATAAATAGGTCTGTTGTATGCATATTTTAAGAGTCCTTCAATTGTTTTAAGTTCTAGCAAGCCTAAACTCTACCTAAAAACCCTCCCTTACACAGCAAACACAAGCACAGCCGAACCATTCCTTGCCGCACAGCCATCTTTGCCGACTGCCTCCACTGCCATCTTCCACCAATTTCCCTTTCAACCTTGCCGAACCTTATTGGTAGGGTAAGGATGAAGATATCCATGGTTTGTGTTTGTATTTACTGTGTAAGAATTTTGAGTTTATTGATAAATATTTTCTGGTTTTTGGTTTTATATGATATGTGTGATTGTATGATCTTCTTTGTGACTTGATTATGATTGTACATGTTGTGTAACGGTTTAGTATGCATGTTAGGATTATTAAAGAAGTAAAGAATCTGTGTTTATGTGTTTAGTAATTGTTAGGTTAATTAATCCTCACCTGATCACGTAATCGAACCCTAGGTTAATTCAAAGTACACGAGTTAGCTATTAGGGGGGAGTTTAATATGCCGTGGTATTCTAGGTCGAGTTGAGCGCAAAGACAACTCGGTTCTAGGTGCTGCATAGGGTTGTTAGGGTGAGTGATTTGCATGGGTTCGAGGATGGGTGACGCCATTGCTAACGAGCATGTCTCCAACGACTCGTGGACGGTAAGTGTTGCTTGATTAGATTGAGCGCAAAGACAATTTAGTTAAGTAGTCACATAGTTTTTGGTTGAGCGCAAAGACAACCTTAAACACATGAGAAGTCTTAAGGGTTGGAATTAACTTGCAATTGTAAGAACATAGATAAGATAATTTAACCTTTCATAAAAATACTTGCATGCTAATCGGAGTTTATTTGTGAAGTGCTTACAACGTTGAAGTGACCAAACTTTGTAATTATTTGCCTTTGTTTTATTTTCTTTATTTTTCTGTCGATTTCAATCCCCCATTTTATTCTTTATGTATATATTGTGTGAATATTTCTAATGACTTTTGTTTTGCAGAATAAATTCTTCCCTAGTGTCCCCGGCTAGAACGATACCCTACTTACATGTACTACAACTATAGGGTTTTAAATTGCACTAACGTCATCTTTTAACAGGTCAATTTTTGGCGCCGTTGCCGGGGATGCTAAAAAGGATTTATTTTGTATATTTGTGACTAACTATTCTTTGTTTTCTCTTATATAGGTGCCGAAGTGTGGTATATGTTTATTGCAATATATGTGCCGAGTTCTTTCTTGTATTTATATGCCATGTCGACACCTTAGTAAATACTTAGGTAATATTTGAAGTTATGGTTTTTATATGTTAAGATGTTTTGTAATTTCTAAAGTAAAACATGTCAGGTGGAGCCACTTGTGTTAATCTTAGCCTAAACCCTTCTTTTGAGCGATGCTTCTTCGAGTCCTTGACTCTTAAAGGCAACTTAGCTTGTTTGAGGTTGAGGGCGGCTTTGATTAACATAAGGTGACTGATCTAGGGATCCGAGTTTGTTACTAGCTGAGTAAGGGGCCGTTCTGTCATAGATATGGAATTCAGGTTTGTTCAATTGGATCCCAGGATCATGACTGACCACTCTTCTCGGTGAAGGGGTCGATAGGGGTCCGCCTCCTTGATCACAAACGAGTCCTGCCTGGTTCTTGTAGGGGGTTCGCCCCTCCGTGACATTAACACTTGCCTTCTGAAACCACGGAATCCGCTTGACCTAATCAAAAGCTCGGGCCGTAACATCACCTTGCTTTAGATTTTAGCAAGCAACTTGGCATATAGGCATTCTTACTTCAATTTTGAAATTGGTCTAGATTTTCATGGTATATAGGACGAAGCAAAACACTACCTTGAGCTGTACAAGCTCATTGCATAGTGGTCTTCCCTGCTCCACGTACCATGAAGTTAAGAGTTAATAAAATGAACTAGCAACTTTATTAGGTTGCCAACGATATGTGCTTAAGTGAAATTGAACTTGTTATTGTGCTCGATTGGGGTGATGATGATGATGCCGTGTGTGGAGGAGCTGCCGCGCAAGGGAATGCCAACCAAGGGGCTGCCGAGCATGAACATGTTGCCATGTAAGGTGGGAATGTCGAGCCAAGTGGGAGGAATGCCGAGCAAGGAACAGCCGAGCAAGGGACTGCCGAGCCTACATAACACCAAGATCAAGGTACCGAGCAACACAAGCAAGCTAAGCCAAGCAAGGGAGACTTGGAAGCTATGAAGAAAAGGGCTCTTGAGAAAAACCCTGCTGCCATGGAAGGAAGACATTCGGCTGCCAAAGATGCAGCCATGCCGAGCACTTGTTGTATACCCTTCCCCTCACGTTTCACCAAGAGCAAGCGAGCCAAGTCCGACGAAGAAGTGTTGGATGTTTTTTGAAAGGTGAATGTCAACATCCCCTTGTTGGAGTGTATTAAACAAGTACCGAAGTATGCAAAGTTTTTGAAGGAGCTTTGCACCACGAGAAGACACACAAGGGAGAGAAAGGTTATGAGCATGAGCGAGACCGTGTCCGCCGTGCTACAACGCAAGATGCCGCCAAAGCTTAAGGATCCAGGAAGCTTTTCAATTCCAGTTGTCATCGGCACTACAAGGTTTGAGAAAGTAATGCTTGATCTAGGGGCTTCCATTAATGTCATGCCCTACTCTATTTACTTGTCTCTAGGTCTTGGTCCACTTCAACATGATGACGTAGTGATCCAATTGGCGGATCGATCAAGCAAATACCCTAAGGGGTATGTGGAGGATGTCCTTGTGCAGGTTAACCACTTGATATTCCCTGCCGACTTTTATGTGTTGGAGATGGAGGAGTCTGTTGATGATTCTACACAGCTTTTGTTAGGAAGACCCTTCATGAGAACCGCAAGAACCAATATCGATGTGGCTGGGGGTAACTTGACCATGGAGTTCGATGGGGAGATTATAAAGTTCAACATCTTCAACACCATGAAATATCCAAGCTTTAGGGCCGAGAATGACCAAGAGGGCAGCCATGCCGAGTCACTTAGAGAGGGAGATGCCGAGTCTGTCTATAGATATGGTGGAGTTGCACAAGGTGCAATGTCCATCGAGCAAGCATAGCAATTAGCCATTGAGCAAGGGGCCGGATTCGACAAGTTTGGAGAATGGGATGAGGAGGCTTTGAAAAATCTAGAGCCGTCCATACTTGAGGTTGTAATGGAGATCGAATCACAACCTGTCCATGAGAGAAAGACTCCCTTGCCGATCCACATGTCCACAAACAAGATGAAGCCATCCGTGGAAGAAGCCCCTAAGCTCGAGCTAAAAGCTCTCCCCTCGCATTTGAAGTATGTATTTCTTGGTGAGAATGACACTTTACCAGTTATTGTGTCAGCACAGTTGACGAAGCAACAAGAAGAAAAGTTAATTGCTGTTTTGAAAAGGAACACAGCTGCCATAGGATGGACTTTGGCAGACATCAAGGGAATCAGCCCAACTAAGTGTGTTCACCGTATTCTTCTTGAAGATGGCGCCAAACCCACACGTCAGCCTCAAAGACGTCTGCATCCGCCAATGATGAAGGTTGTCAAG
This sequence comes from Fragaria x ananassa, assembly GCA_034370585.1. Taxonomy (NCBI): domain Eukaryota; kingdom Viridiplantae; phylum Streptophyta; class Magnoliopsida; order Rosales; family Rosaceae; genus Fragaria; species Fragaria x ananassa. Next base: position 16,772,606 of record CP139753.1, on the reverse strand, counting down.
GACGAGGTGATTAAACTTTTAGATTGTGGTGTCATATACCCAATTTCCGACAGTCAATGGGTCTCACCTGTCCAAGTTGTGCCCAAGAAGAGTGGAGTGACCGTGGTAGCAAATGAAAAGAATGAACTAGTGCCTCAAAGGTTAGTGACGGGTCATCGCATGTGTATTGATTATCGAAGATTGAATGCTACTACAAGGAAGGATCACATGCCTTTGCCGTTCATGGACCAAATGTTGGAGAGACTCGCCGGTCATGAGTTTTATTGCTTCTTAGATGGGTACAGCGGTTACAACCAGATCATGATACACCCCGATGATCAGGAGAAGACAACGTTCACATGCCCATTTGGTACGTTTGCTTATCGTCGTATGCCTTTTGGATTATGCAACGCACCAGGTACGTTCCAACGTTGTATGTATAATATTTTCTCTGATTACATTGAAGATATCATTGAAGTTTTCATGGATGATTTTAGTGTTTATGGACAAAATTTCGAAACATGCCTTGAAAACTTAGAGAAAATTTTAAAACGGTGTGTAGAAACTAACCTAGTACTAAATTGGGAAAAATGCCATTTCATGGTTAATCAAGGTATAGTTTTAGGGCATATTGTATCTGCTAAGGGAATAGAAGTTGACAAGGCCAAAATTGATATTATGCATCACTTACCCTCACCAAAAACGGTGAGAGATGTCCGTTCTTTTCTTGGCCATGCAGGTTTTTATCGACGGTTCATCAAAGACTTTTCTTTGGTGGCCAAACCACTTACTTCTCTTTTGCAGAAAGATGTGCCATTTTCATGGTCTCAGGAATGCGAGGATGCTTTCGTTCATTTGAAGACCTTGCTGACTCAAGCCCCCATCATTTCGCCACCTAATTGGGATGAACCGTTCGAGTTGATGTGTGATGCATCCGATTATGCCATGGGAACCGTGCTAGGCCAACGCAAGGACAAGAAGCCTTGTGTCATCTACCATGCATCACGAACACTCAACGAGGCTCAACTCAATTATACTACCACTGAAAAAGAACTCTTAGCTGTTATTTTTGCCTTAGAAAAATTTCGATCTTACTTATTGCACTCTAAGGTTATTGTTTATTCTGATCATGCAGCTTTGAGGTACTTGATGACAAGGAAGGATGCCAAGCCACGGCTCATACGTTGGATACTCCTTCTACAAGAGTTTGACATCGAAATCAAGGATAAGAAGGGGTGTGACAATGTTGTTGCCGATCACTTGAGTAGACTTGTGAGAGCAGAGGATGCCATGCCCGTGTCAGAAACGTTTCCTGATGAACAGTTGTTTCAGGTGGATGTCAAGGAACCTTGGTACGCCGACTTGGTGAATTACATTGCAAGCCATACTTTTCCTCAAGGGATGCCGAGCCATACCAAGAAGAAAATCAAGAATGACGCTCGCCAATACGTGTGGGATTCGCCATACTTGTGGAGATATTGTGGAGACCAAGTCATGAGACGTTGTGTCCCCGAAAGCGAGCATTCAAGGAGCACGTAACGGAGGAGATGAACGTAATGGAGCCACCATCAAATGATGTATGACGCCACTTTTCAAGGAGAAGGAAGAAGAGTCTAGGCTGACAGACTATAAACATTAAGCGCTGCATGAGAGGCAACTCATTTCAACCGTCGCTGTGGAGGAGCCATCACCGAGAGTTTGAATTTCTTAATCCCTTCACTGTTATTGTTGATATTTTTATATATTTATTATGTGTTTTCGATCCCTACTTAGAAAATTATACATAATTTTGAGCTTACATTGAGGACAATGTAATTTTCTAAGTGTGGGGTAGAGATTACATAATAAATGTATATTTTATTTTTTAGCTCTTTGCCGAAATTTTAAGTTCTGTTTTTTTTTTTTTGAGTTTGTTTTATTTTTTTTAATATTTTTAATTGTTTTGAGTCTTATACCCTTAGTATGTCTATGATGAAAATTATCTTTTAAAATGCATAATGGATGGTTGAACATTTATCTTAAGAAAATTGCAACTTTTCATGAATTTTGTAAAGTATGAACACTTGAGATTTTTGAAAGAAAAGTTTGCATGTTTTGTTATTTTGTTTCCATAACAACCTTTGTGAGATTTTGAGCCTAATATGCTTTCTTTTTGAGTGATTAAATTCCATATCCTTTGAAAATTCACGTAAAGCCTCATTATTTTCATTATTCAATAACTATGTGCTATAGCTGTTTAATGGACTCTAGATTTACTAGAACTTATTTATGTGATTTTCAAAGCTTTATAATTATAACTTGTTCTGATTTTGAATAGGATTGCAATTAATCTCAATTAGGATCACCACCAAAGCCAAAATAAGCCTTTGCCCATTTTTGTGCCCGTCGTGGGACTCCTTAGTTAAACCCCTTTGAGCCTACATTATGCCTTTTCTTTCATCACCCTTAAACAGAATTCCTGAGCTTAGTATAGATTATCTTTACCTTGTTGTCAAGACTTGGCAAAGAATTTTCGATGAAGCTGTGCTGTGATGTTAAAGAACAAGTGTGGGGTGGAGTTGAAGTGTGGGGTGAACACCATTCTTTTCCATAGATAATGTGCCGAAAAAAAAATGTGTTTTTGTCCGAAATATTTTCAAAAGAAAAGAATTTCCGAAACAAAAGAAAAAAAAAAGAAAATCGGAAAAAAAAAAAGAAAGAAAGAAATTTCGGACAAGACAAAGAAAAAATTCTAAGGCATTATTTAGATGGTGTTTTGTGGATTTGGAGTTGAAATTATTTGAGGGTCCAAAGTTGTATATTTGACCCTTGTCCAATTCATGGAGTGGAGACATAAGGAGGGTGAAGCTTAAATTTGCTAAGTCTTGATATCTTACTATCACCACTTATATCCAAAAAAATTCCTACCTTATGAAACCAAGCCCCGTTACAACCCTTGAGATTATTTCATGATTCTTAAGATGACTAACTTTGATTTGTGGAGATTTTCATATAAGTAAGCATATGGTTTTGGTCCATTATTGCACTTAGTTATTAAATGAGGTTTTCCCATGAAAAACGTTATTCTCAAAAGAGCTTTTATTTCTTGAAATATGCAAGTTATTTGTTATTTATCATCTTTTCTCTTGCATATACTTTTAAGAGAGTACCCTTTTTTGAGTAAAAAAATAAGAGAGTATACCTAAGTGAGGAGGATCAAAATTTCAAACATGTTTTACTTAAGAATATCGAATCTCTCACCTTTTCATGCTATAATACAAGTTTATGAACTTTTGCAATTGTGCTTTCACTCGAATGTTAAAACTTGAGATTATGCGTACTTAAGAATCTGAGACAAAAATTTCTTAAGGGTATTAGAGTTATTGTTATTTTCGTTTTTGTTTTTGTTGTTACTTTCAGTTAGAGTCAGTTTGCTAAGGGACTAGCAAAGCTTAAGTGTGGGGTAGTTTGATAAGTGCGTTTTTACGCCATGATCTTAATGGATTTTCACCCCCATTTACACTTTGTTTGTGCCTTAGTATGTTTGTTTTTACTTATTTTAGAGTCAAGAGGGTTTTTCTGTAGAGTTGTGGCTACTAGTTGTTTTTATACAGAAAATTGCACTTAAATGATAAAAACTGTTTTTGGACTATCATTTGGACGTTTTACCGTGATTCGTTATTGTGTTACCTTGTCAGTTTTGATGTATCTTGTTTAAATGTGCAGAAGACAGGTACATGAACGTTACGTATCAAGAATCATGGTGAATGGACTCATGAATGACAACAAGTGAGGCCACGGAAAAGGGAGGAAACACTTTTGGACATTGTTTTGCTCTCGGACAGAATATGCCAGAAAACGTACATCTACTTCGGAAAATCATATCTCGAGATCCAGGAGGAGTTAGAAGGCGTGCCACATATGGAATCAAAGCTGTGTGTGTCTACTTTTCAACCCCATTTGGATCGCAGCAATCGGAGTTGAGACGAAGGAGTTATGAGCAAAACAGTGGACAGAGGTCAGGCTGCAAAACTGGGCAGAAACTGCCTAAGTTGTCTAACGAGTTTTGGGAGATGATTCTTCAACAAAAGGCTTCCCAAATTTGTCAAGAGATGTATCAAGACCTTAATGAAGTGTTAGGAAGCTGGACAAAAGAAGAAAATACGAAGAAGCATCAAGGCAGCCATATTTTGGTTAAGTGTAAGGTTTCCCGGTCAAACCTGGAAAGCTGACCTTGCCGGACCTATCACTGGTTTTGGCTGCTATCAAAGCCCAAGATTTCGTACATGAGGCCTACATGGATCCATAAACATGTAGGAAGGTCCAAGGAATCAGAAGATAGAGTCCAAATTCGGATACACAAGCTGCATTGAAGAAGGAATCATTGAGCAAATAGGAAAGAGAGTTAAAATAGGATTACCTTCCCTTTGCCGATGCAGCTAGGGTTTCTCTATAGGTTTTCTGTATAAATAGGTCTGTTGTATGCATATTTTAAGAGTCCTTCAATTGTTTTAAGTTCTAGCAAGCCTAAACTCTACCTAAAAACCCTCCCTTACACAGCAAACACAAGCACAGCCGAACCATTCCTTGCCGCACAGCCATCTTTGCCGACTGCCTCCACTGCCATCTTCCACCAATTTCCCTTTCAACCTTGCCGAACCTTATTGGTAGGGTAAGGATGAAGATATCCATGGTTTGTGTTTGTATTTACTGTGTAAGAATTTTGAGTTTATTGATAAATATTTTCTGGTTTTTGGTTTTATATGATATGTGTGATTGTATGATCTTCTTTGTGACTTGATTATGATTGTACATGTTGTGTAACGGTTTAGTATGCATGTTAGGATTATTAAAGAAGTAAAGAATCTGTGTTTATGTGTTTAGTAATTGTTAGGTTAATTAATCCTCACCTGATCACGTAATCGAACCCTAGGTTAATTCAAAGTACACGAGTTAGCTATTAGGGGGGAGTTTAATATGCCGTGGTATTCTAGGTCGAGTTGAGCGCAAAGACAACTCGGTTCTAGGTGCTGCATAGGGTTGTTAGGGTGAGTGATTTGCATGGGTTCGAGGATGGGTGACGCCATTGCTAACGAGCATGTCTCCAACGACTCGTGGACGGTAAGTGTTGCTTGATTAGATTGAGCGCAAAGACAATTTAGTTAAGTAGTCACATAGTTTTTGGTTGAGCGCAAAGACAACCTTAAACACATGAGAAGTCTTAAGGGTTGGAATTAACTTGCAATTGTAAGAACATAGATAAGATAATTTAACCTTTCATAAAAATACTTGCATGCTAATCGGAGTTTATTTGTGAAGTGCTTACAACGTTGAAGTGACCAAACTTTGTAATTATTTGCCTTTGTTTTATTTTCTTTATTTTTCTGTCGATTTCAATCCCCCATTTTATTCTTTATGTATATATTGTGTGAATATTTCTAATGACTTTTGTTTTGCAGAATAAATTCTTCCCTAGTGTCCCCGGCTAGAACGATACCCTACTTACATGTACTACAACTATAGGGTTTTAAATTGCACTAACGTCATCTTTTGACAGGTCAGGTAGAGAATGCTATACTAAGTTTAGGTAAAATTCAATAGGTGATGAAACAAAAGGCTTAATGTAGGCTCAAAGGAGTTCAAACTAAGGGGTGTGCAGCGCACACAAATAGGGACATAAGTTTATTTGGCAATGGTGATCATCCTAAAAAGTTTCATTTCTCCTCTCTAAAATCAGAGTGTTTTATGATTAAAAGTTTCGAAAGTTCATAAGAGTGAGTTCTAGTCATCTCTAGTTCATTAACAGCTATGGTGAGCAATCAATCAAATTGAAAGAATAATGAGGTTTTCAACAATTATAGCCAAGAAAACGAATCAGGATAGTTCAGTGAACACTCAGAAAGAATAGCACATATATAGGCTCAAAAGCTCACATTTAAGGTTCATATGAATCAAACTTGTCTTAGCATGCTCATTTTTGTACCAGTGATTCAAATCATATCAATTACATTTCACATGAGTTCCATTCATATCAATTAACTTCAGAATATCAGTTGGAAATCATCTCAATCTTGTGATCATTCTTTATCCATAATTCAGAGAATTACACTCATCATCGATAGTTAAGGGCTCCTATGACTCAATAAAAAACAAAAGACTCAAAAGCAACACAAACTGTTTTTAGATTTTTCAAAACAAACATGTAAATCCCTCCCCCACACTTAAACTCTACATTGTCCTCAATGTTCACAAAATAATGTGTAGAATGAAAGAAAGAAGTAGGAACTCATGACCTAACAAACAAAAACAAAACAAATAAAAACAGAAAAGTAAAAGAGAAGAAGGAATGGAAAACAAATCTGCTTTGATGATTCCACCACATCTGAGTTGGGTTGCCTTCCAATTAGAGCCTCGTTTATCGTCCATGAGCTAGACGATTGTAGCACACATCAGTTCTGTGTGAATGGTGCCTCTTGGAGGGGTACTTCCTCCACATTGTATTCCTTGAACGCCTCATAGTATGGCTTCAACCGATGTCCATTCACCTTGAATTTTCTCCGGTCTTTTCACTTTTAATCTGCACAGCACCATGTGGAAAAACATAAGTAACTATGAAAGGACCAATCCATCTAGAACATAACTTACCGGGAAAAAGTTTAAGTCTAGAATGAAACAACAACACTTTCTGTCCAACAACAAAAGATTTGTCACAGATCATTTTATCATGGTAAGCTTTAGTCCTCTCTTTGTAGATCCATGCATTTACGTAGGCATCGTTTCTAATTTCTTCAAGTTCGTTCAATTGAAGCTTCCTGTGTAGGCCAGCATCATCAAGGTTCATGTTGAAAGTCTTTACTGCCCACCAAGCTCTATGTTCAAGCTCCACTGGAAGGTGACATGCCTTCCCATAGACCAGCCGAAAAGGAGATGTCCCAATAGGGGTCTTGTAAGCTGTGCGGTAAGCCCACAATGCATCATTTAGCTTTTGGCTCCAATCCTTCCGTGTTGGCCCCACTGTCTTCTCCAAAATTCTCTTAATCTCACGGTTAGAGATCTCTGCTTGTCCACTGGTCTGAGGATGGTAAGATGTGGAAAGCTTGTGTGACACATTATACTTCTTCAGCAGAGCCTCAATTGATATGTTGCAGAAATGTTATCCTCCATCGCTCATGATAACTCGCGGCATTCCAAACCTGTAAAAAATGTGAGAGCGTGATAGGAGCACAAAGTGTTACGATATTAACGTATTTCCTACCTTATTTAGTTATGTTATTCTCATAACATTGTCATTTTAAACATGTTTTGTGATTGTAAAGGTAAAAGAGCGGAAAAGTGAAAAAGGAAGCTAAAACCGGCGGATTAAGAAGGATAAGTCGTCTAGGAAATTTTCCTATTTTTTTAAGGAGAAACTTTCCTATTTCATTTTGGGAAACTTTCCTATTTTGATTGGGGAAACTTACTAACTTTGAATCTTTCCTATTTTGACTTTCCTGAATTCTTTTGGAAACTTTCTTTCCTCTTAAGACAGGGATTTCACATGAAGCAAGGAAACCAAATCCTACATGGATTAGGCTAAAATTCTGTCACATAAAAGGAGGAGAATGGCACCATCTTTTTAGGATTTCCAGCCGAATTTATATGGAGATAATGCAGCAAACATCAAGAAAATTAAGGGAAATTCTTACCTTTTATTTCTCCATATAAATTCCTAATATTCCTAGAGTTTATGTCTGATTTATATTCCTTTTCTAGGGACATTAAATGGCACAAATATGGGAAGAATTATCAGCAGCAAATCGGCAATTAACAAGGAGAGATTCAAGCTGATTTCAATTTAGAAAACAAGCAATGTATTCAGCCACAATTCCAGCTGAATTCAAACTCTTAATGTGCAAGATATTCTAGAGAATTCTAAGGAATATTCTCTAAAAATATTGTGCTATTATTTGTGGCCCTTGGATCGGATTTTAATCAATGGTGTGGAGTAAAACCCTATGTCGTCATGACCACTATATAAAGGAGCAGAGAGGAACGTTTTCAGTATCACTTCCTACGCTCTAGAAATTCAGAAAAGGTTCTCTTAGTTTCTCTCATTGTCGTGAGTCCCTAGAAGAAGAAGGAGAGAAGCCCTTGCTGCCTCAGACGTTCCAGGGAGTACTGAAGCCCTAGCACAGCCTTGCAGGACCTCAAGTTCTTGATTGGCCAATCAGTCTATTGAAGAGTGTAAATCTATGTCTAGTACTTTCTGGCCATCTTCTTCTGCTTTTAGTTTTCGTTTAAGAACCATGTGTTTTATTTTTCGAATTGGATGGAATCTTTGTTGAGAACTAATTGATTTTCAGATAATAATAGTTATGATTTCATTGTCCTAATGATGTTATGCGATTGAGTCAGTTGCCTTAGAAATTCGTTGAAAGCATGTTTGTGTTTGATATACCTATGTTAGAATGTATGCTAACTAATGCTATGATCTGTGCTAAGCCTCGTAGGTAAGTATAGATCACCAGTAGTGGAGGCCGTATCCTGTATGGTTGGGAACATGTTTTGCATGTGAGTGGTTAAGCGTCGTACGTAAACTCTTTGCATGTTACGGTTCGTTCTTTTACTTAATGATTTGCATGTTTGTAGACAGATACTTACAGTATTGATAGCAGCAGCATGTAAAATGTTCTAAGTTCAGACGTTCTAGCTTGGATGACTATTTAGAAGAACCGATTAAATGCATGACCTCGTAGGCTTGTATTTAGAACCCTTATGTGTTTCTCTTTGGTGATAACTCAATTGTGTGATTAAAGTTCATTGGATTACGATTATGTTTTCTGGAATCTGGTTTCGAAAGTGTGGAAGTTGATCACTTGTACATAGTAGTTTAGTATCTTTACTTTACTGTTTTCGTAGGAATGTTAGAACAAACCTCAAAATCCCCCCTGAAATCATGTAAATGTAATTGCTGTTTATATTTTGTAAATAACTCTTAAGTTAGACTCTAATCTGTTTAGTTTTGTAAACGCAGGAGCACCCTAAAAGTCCTCGGATTGATCGAACCTTATTTACCAATACTACAATTGTCAAAACAGGGTTCATAATTGTCGCACACCCGGAAACGAGCCGCGTCAGAGCGAAGGAAATCTGCAACAACTTTGGAATCATTAGTTTTGGTGGCTATCGCTTCCACCCATTTCGAAACATAATCAACTGCCACAAGAATATACAAATAACCATTTGATGAAGGAAAATGACCCATAAAATCAATACCCCACACATCAAAAATTTCCATAGTTATAATATGGTGTAAAGGCATTTGATCTTTGGGTCCTAGGTTTCCTAATCTCTGACACCTATCACAAGTCATGCAATACATATAGGCATTCCTAAAAATTGTAGGCCAAAAGAAACCTGCATCCAACACTTTAAGGGCAGTTTTTTGAGATCCAAAATGACATCCACATACTTCAGAATGGCAAAAGGCAAGAATAGATTGATGTTCATTTTCAAGGACACACTTCCTAATTATTTGATCTTGACAATGTTTCCACAAATAAGGGTCATCCCAAATGTAATGCCTAGACAATTTCTTAAGCTTTTCTTTTTGAGAACGAGGTAAAGTGTCCGGAAAAGTCTTAGTTACAAGATAGTTCACAATATCAGCATACTATGGTTCACTTACCTCAATTCCGAAGAGTTGTTCATCTGGAAACGTCTCACACAAGGGCAAGGCGTCCTTTTCACGTACTAATCTGCTCAAGTGGTCAGCAACCACGTTGTCACTCCCCTTCTTGTCTTTAATCTCAATGTCGAATTCTTGGAGTAACAACATCCATCTAATAAACCTTGGCTTTGCCTCTTTCTTTGTAAACAAATACCTCAAAGATGCATGATCAGTATAAACAATTACTTTAGATTGAAGCAAATAAGAACAGAATTTATCTAAAGCAAATACAACAGCAAGAAGTTTTTTTCAGTGGTAGAGTAGTTCAATTGTGCATCATTGAGCGTTCTTGAGGCATAGTAAATGGCATAGGGCTTCTTATCCTTCCGCTGCCCGAGCACAGCTCTAACAGCATAATCGGATGCATCACACATCAACTCAAAGGGCTCGTCCCAGTTTGGGGGTAGAATCACTGGTGCTGTTGTCACCACTTCATTCAACTTCTCAAATGCCTCCTTGCATTCATCGTCAAAGTCAAAGGCTACCTCCTTTTGAAGGAGGCGAGTTAGGGGTCTGACTATCTTGGAAAAGTCCTTGATAAACCTGCGATAAAAACCAGCATGACCAAGAAACGAACGTATCTCCCTCACAGTAGTGGGGTATGGTAAGTAACGAATAAGATCAATCTTGGCCTTATCAACTTCAATTCCCCTAGCAGATATGATATGTCCCAAAACAATTCCTTGTGTCACCATGAAATGACATTTCTCCCAATTCAGAACCAGATTAGTTTCAACACACCTTTTTAAAATGAGTTCTAAATTTCCTAAACATGAATCAAAGTCTTTACCAAAGACACTAAAGTCATCCATAAAGACCTCAATTATATTTTCAATATAATTAGAGAAAATAGACATCATGCATCTTTGAAATGTACCTGGTGCATTGCACAAACCGAAGGGCATACTCCTGTAGGCAAAAGTGCCAAAAGGACATGTGAATGTAGTCTTTCTTGATCTTCTTGGGCTATGCAAATCTGGTTGTAGCCACTATATCCATCCAAGAAGCAATAAAACTCATGACCAGCTAACCTCTCAAGCATTTGATCAATGAATGGTAGGGGAAATGGAACTTTCTTGTGGTGGCGTTGAGCTTCCTATAGTCAATGCAGACTCGATGTCTAGCCACAACTCGTTGGGGCACCAGCTCATTCTCAGCATTCTTTACAACAGTCACTCGATTTCTTTGGCACAACTTGAACTGGAGAGACCCACTTACTATCAGATATGGGGTAGATCACTCCACAATCCAGCAACTTGATAACTTCGTCTTGAACCACCTTCATCATAGGTTGGTGTAGACGTCTTTGGGCCTCTTTGCTGGGTTTTGCTCCATCTTCCAACAGAATTCGATGGACACATGTGGTTGGGCTTATCCCCTTGATGTCTGCTAAAGTCCATCCGATAGCAGTCTTGTATTTCTTCAATACTTTCACCAATCTCTTTTCTTGTTCTTTGTCTAGTTTGGAGGACACAATTGCAGGCAAAGTCTCATTTTCTCCCAAGTACACGTACTTCAAATGATCAGGTAGTGCTTTCAATTCCAACTTGGGTGCTTGTTCCATAGATGGTAATAACTTGTTAGTGGAAATGGGAAGAGACAATAGAGGATCAGACCTAATTTGTAGGCTTTTAAGAGCAGCGACGGTTTCAAGTACAACGTCATCCTATATTTCCTCTAATTCTGCCGTCGACACCTGGGTACCATCAGCATTGTATCATACTCCTTGAGAAATGGTGTATTCCAATTTATCATCGATCATTGAATTTAGGAAATTCTGCGCAAGAGAGTCAACGATATCAATATAATAGCATGGTTTAAGCTCAGATAAGGGATACCTCATGGCTTCAAAGATGTTGAAGCCAATAACTTCTCCATCAAACTCCATTGTCAAGGTGCCAGCATGCACATCAATCTTTGTTCTTGCAGTTCTCATGAAAGGATGCCATAAAAGTATAAGAGTTGAATTGGAGGGTGAGTCTTCCATATCAATGATGTAGAAATCTGTAGGGAAAATCAAGTTATTAACTTGCACAAGAACGTCCTCTACATATCCCTTAGGATACTTGTGAGACCTATCTGCCAATTGAATAATGACATTGTCTTTCTTCAGTTTACCTAAGTCCATAGATGCATATAAGCTATATGGCATAATATTAATAGATGCACCTAGATCAAGCATGACGCTGTCAAAAGCAGTATCACCAATTAAACAAGGGATAGAGAAACTCCCTGGATCCTTTAGCTTGGGTGGTAATTTTCGTTGGAGAATTGCAGAAACAGTCTCACTCATTTTCACAACTTCTTTCTCGCGTGTTTGCCTCCTTGTGGTGCACAACTCCTTCAAAAATTTTGCATATTTGGGAACTTGAGTAATGCAATCAATCTAGGGCATGTTCACTTAAACTTTCTTAAAAACTTCCAAGATGGCTTGATCAGATTCTTCTTTCTTGGACTTTTGAAACCTGCTTGGAAATGGCACACGCGCATAGGGGGGATAAGTAATAATTGAACTTTGAAAGGTAGAATCATTTCCTTTTTGTGGTTCAGTTGGTTGGGGCAGTTTTTCCTCAACGTTGGAAGTGGCAGGATCTGCCTCCACATCATTCTTGGAAATTTCAACTTCATCCTCCTTTTCTTGGGTTTTCTTATGGACTTTCTTGGGGACCTCATTGAACACACGTCCACTCCTTGTTGGCACTATTTTTGCAGACTCAAAATTTGAGTTTGGATTTGGAACGGTGCTTGGTGGAAGCTTTCCATTTTCAGAAAATTTTCCCATGAAATCCACAATTTTCCCCACCTGGTTCTTTAGCTCAGCTATATCCTTCATATTATTTGTTTGACCCTACACAAGAGCTTGAGTAGAATTTGTTAAATTTTGCTGCCCTTGAAAAAGGGCTTCAAGCATCTTATCATATGAAGGAGTAGCAGTATTAGAATTAGAATTAGAAGCAAAGTTTTGAGGAACCTGGGGCTTCTGAAAGAAGCCTTGTGGACGTGGAAATGGGCCTCCAGAATATTGGGGTGGGTTCTGGACATTCTCTGTATTGCTCCATCGGAAATTTGGATGATCCCTTAGTCCAGGATTGTAGGTGTTGGAAAAAGGATTGTATCTTTGCTGTCCAATAGCATTAAGAGTCTCCCATCCACCATTTTCAGACAATTGAGGGCATTGATCAGTTGGATGCCCTTGATTTGAGCACACACCATAAGCTTTCACCTCTTGATTTTTCCCGAGCACAAGATGAGCTAATAATGCATCAATCTTACTTTCAAGAGTGGTGCTCGATTTTACTTCATTCACCTTCCAAGAAGATGCCAATGCACCAGCATATTGCTGATCATTTAGGGCACGATTGTCTAACAATGCCCATGCTTCTCTAGGTGTTTTGTCAAGGAAGGACCCCCCAGATGCGGCGTCCAGCAGCTGGCACTCCAAAGATGAAAGTCCTTCATAGAAGTATTGCAGAAGGTTGTTCTCCTTGAATCCGTGGGAGGGACACACTGCAACAAGGGCCTTGAACCGCTCATAATAGGCACAAAAAGTTTCTTTAGGTCCTTGTTGAATTCCAGTGATTTGCTTTCTCATCACCGTGATCTTTGATGCTGGAAAGTACTTGGTCAGGAATTCACTCATCATCTTTTCCCATGAGTCAATATGTCCGGCAGGAAGATCAATAAGCCATGACTTGGCTCGGTCCTCCAGTGAGAACAGAAATGCCTTCAACTTCAAAATGTTAATATCCGCATTTCTAGGGCACATGCTCACACAAACAAATTGAAAAGCTTTCAGATGCTTGTTGGGGTCTTCGTTGCTAAGCCCGTGGAATTTTGGGATTTGATGTAGAAACCCGCTTTCAACTCGAATTCTCCTTCCTTAGTGAGTGCCGGTTCAGGATAAATAATACATGAAGGTGCATTACCTCCGGCTCCTGGTACAACCGAATTAGATAACTGCCTAATAGTCTGCTGTTCCATTTGTGGAATGTCTTCCTCAGGATCTGAAGGTTGTGATGAGACTATAGACCTTGTTTGTACTTCTTCCTCTTCTTCCAACTCTTCGCCACTTTGAAGATCAAGAATCTGGGAAGGTTCTCCTTGCTTAATCTGCTCTAATCGCCTCTCCAAGTTAGTGAAAAACTCGTTGGTTAAAATAGGAATACGAATTCCCTCATCGGACATTCATAACCCTACAGAAACGAAATAACAAAATAAGAAACAAAATAAAAATTAAACAAAACAAAATAACTAAAGTTTTAAAATGAGCTCAAACAGAAAATGCTAACTAAGTAAACATCTTACATTTTAAACAGTAACAACAATATGTTAAACAGTTATAAGTTGTATTAATTTTCAAGCTCAAATCTTAAATGGTAAACCAATGGTGAATATGTATGATTGTCTTGATACAAATATTTTCGTGGTTTCAGAAGACTTGGATGGCCAAGGCGAAGTGAAGCGGGCTGGTAGGACTTCGTTTGTAATGGGCTACGGAGGTCAAAACCCTCATCGTGCTTACGCACAGTCTGTAACCCATTGAAGTCCAATTTCGGTCCCTGGCGCTTACTTAGACCTAGACACCATCCAAAATGTCGCTTACTTAGCTAAGAAACACTTGTATGTTTGATAGTCGTACAAGAGTTAATAAGGTCTGCCCTCAACTCCAAAAGACCTTTGATAAGGTACTAATGAAGGGTTTAGTATCCTATTAACTAAAGTAACCTCCAATGGTTTACAAAACAAGATAAGTACCTGAAAATAAATAAAACAACAAACAATTAGTCAAATTTGTTAAAGTAGAATAAATATTTACAAATAAAAGTAACAGAAAATCATTAATGAAACATCAATATGTTTTATAAAATTCTAAATCTATTGAATACAAGAACAAGCAAAACATGCTTCCAGTTCTTAAGTTTAGCACATGAAACATACCTGTAAATTGGTATAGAAAATCAAAACAAAGTAAAGGTAATGTTTACACTTTATCAAGTCTCCAAGGAAGCTTGTTGACATCAAAAGGATGCTTGGCTTCAATGCTTCTCAGAATCCAATGTTGCTGCCTTGATGGAGAAGTCCTTCAAGGCTTAGCAAAAGAAGAAGAAGCTTGAATAAGGAGAGGGAGAGGTTGCAGCTGCTCTCTTATCCCTTTGGTTTTTAATGTGAATGATTGATCTTCTTAGAAGCACCCAAGGCTGTCATTATATAGAGGAAACCTTGGTGAAACTTCTCTTCAAAAATGATGTGGGATAGCTGAAATGTTTGACTTTTCTCCTTCATTTTTGGACTTGGGCATTCTTTGCTTGGACTATTTGGGCATTCTTTTGGGCTTTCTCCATTTTTCTCTTCCATTCTTGGACTTGGGCCTTCTCTTCTCAATTAAGCTCTTTGTCCCTTTTGTGCTCCTATCAGGATTTCTCTCAACACTTTGGTTTAGCCTTCTTTTGTGCAAAACTGCCTCTTTCGACCTATAAAACAGAGACAAGCTAGAAATGACATTATTAAGGAAATAACAAAGCTAAAGAAGGTCAGAAATACTTTAAGAATATAGCATAAAATGCGTGTATCACAGAACTACCACACATACCCAATAACACATAGTATCAAAAGCAGAAAACTGCTGATGAATCCGCTGCGGTCGGATCATCACTCTATAGTCACTATGGCTGCTTAGGCAAATACGATAGTGAATAGGAGACATAAAATGAAACCTAGAGCTCTGATACCAACTGTCAAGACCCGCCCCGAATTTCACCTCGAAACCCGAGATGAGTCTTGAGGGGACCACCTTCAAGGAAAATTTACCGAAGACTCGGCAAACCTACCTCAAAAATGGATAACCCTAACTTATAAGAATTTAAGAATCACCTTTTTACTCTAAAATAAATCCTCCGCTACAACCCAAAAGTAGCTAGAATATAATACACAAGAATTCTAATAGTATTCAGAGCTAATAAAAATAAAATAATACATAGCGAAAGCTAACAAACCCCTAGTAGATTAAACAAGTAACATACTGGAGAAATGTAGCGGATATATGGGTGACTATTCCTCGAAGTCTCCTGCTAGACCTCACGCGAACTCTGTAGACTGGGCATTTTTAAAAACGAAGAGCCTAGGGGAAAATATTCAACACGTCAAAGTGAGTGGACAAAACGATTCTGACAACAAATAAATATTTTCCCAAAAATGCTTTCAAAGAAAACGCTTCATCAGCGGCAAAAACAAAAGCTCCACTGGAAAGATTCTGAACTGGGGTCTAGCCTGGCCAAACTCCCAAACTTTAAGAAATTGTCTCTCAGGCTAGGATATTATATATTTTTGTATATATGTACACTCGCCTAACTCTTTGTACGATATCTATGAAAGACTTGAAAAATAGATACCACACAAAGGTACTACGCTTGCGTCTAACGCTCACGTCACCCCACACTGGAATTGTACCTCAGGCTGGGGGAAGCGCCCGAGTGGTATATATACGTGCTCACTCCTTGTACGAAATCAATGAATGAATACGAAAATAGAACGTCGCACAGGGCTAAGACGCTCGCGTCTAACGCTCACATCACCCCATACCGGAATTGTACCTCGGTATGGGGGGAAATAACGTATAGCTAGCTTGCATTTAATCATATACATACAATTCTCATATAAGAGTATAATCACCGAAATTCTCAATTTCGGGAAATATCTAACAACAGAAAATCATTCAAAACGATAAAACATTTCAAACACATTAATTAAAACAAAGGTCCACTAACAGGTTAGGCCTAAGCTTGATGTCAGTCGGAGGTCTCTTCCGCTTGAGCCTCCTCACGTCCTGTTCCAAATAAATAAAACCTTAAAAAAAACACCGACGCTTATAGCAAAATAGGCATAATTAAATATGCTTCGCGCGCTCAAACAAGCCTAACACTTCAAAATCTTGAATCCACAGCTAACCTCAAAACTCCACAAATTTTACTGACATCCTCAAAAATCACCTTCCGCCAAACAAAAACCAATGGCCGGATTCTAATTTAATAATCTGCCAAAAATACCAAACTTCAACAATTCTCAAACCTATCCAAAACTCCTCCAAAAATTCTAAAACTTATTCCATTAAACTCCTCACATTTTTCCCCACAAAAAACATTTTCTCGGCGGCGGCTCCGCGAGCAGCGGCGGCCGGCGACCAACTCCGGCGACCTCCGACGCTCACCAAAATTTGGCAGCATCTTCCTCTCAACCTCCTCTACAACATTCCTAACTATGACAAACTCCAATTCTAAGCCTAACCAAGCCAATCGAATGAAAACACACATAAAAACCTTAGAATTTCAAATACCGATTTCTCCTTACGTAGCTTGAGATGGAGCGAGCCCTTTGGAGGGATTGAAGCACGGGAGAAGGGATTTCTTTTGAGCTATGGTGGCTGGAGGAAGGAGTTCTGGCGAGAAAACTATTCCCGACAGTCGGACCTTTTGGCGGCCTTTTCTCCCTCACGGCGGCGCTAGAGAGGTTGCCACCAGTCTTGAATTGAAGCTGGGATGGAGACCGATCGATCGGGACCGGCGCGGCGGTCTGGGGTGGCCGGATTGCGGCGGTCAAGCTGGGGAAAAATCCGGGCAAAAATGGGTCGGGGAAGAGAGAGAGGGCGCGAGCGGGAGAGAAAAAGTGAGAAAACATTTGGGCTTGGCCCGCTCCGGGTCCAACACCTCAAATATATCCAAATCCAAAATTCAACACCCCAAAATAATTCCATAATAAAATTACCTTTTACTAGCAAAAATTACCATTTTTACTGTCGTCAAAATTTCTTCCTTAGAATAATCCCACAAAATAATTGTCCCCTACACCTCTCTGGGGATCAATTATATTTTACACTTAATGACGAACACGGTAAAATTCTTATTACCACTAAACCAGTAATAAAGGTAAAAATTATGGTTCAGGGCGTGACAGCCCTGACTCAAAAGAAAGCCCTCCTCCCGTGCTTCAATCCCTCCAAAGGGCTTGCTCCATCTCGAGCTAGGTAAGGAGAAATCGGTATTTGAAATTCTTGGGTTTTTATGTATATTTTCGTTCGATTGACATGGTTAGGCTTAGAATTGGAGTTTGTGATAGTTAGGAATGTTGTAGAGGAGGTTGAGAGGAAGATGCTACCAAATTTTGGTGAGCATCAGAGGTCACCGGAGTTGGTCGCCGGCCGCCGCTGCCGGCGGAGCCACCGCCGAGAAAATGTTTTTGGAGGGGAAAAATGTGAAGAGTTTAATGGAATAAGTTTTAGAATTTTTGAAGGAGTTTTGGATAGGTTTGAGAATTGTTGAAGTTTGGTATTTTTGGCGGATTATTAAGTTAGAATCCGGCCATTTGATTTTATTTGGTGGAAGGTGATTTTGAGGATGTCGGTAATTTTTGTGGAGTTTTGAGGTTGGCAATGAATTCAAGATTTTGAAGTGTTAGGCTTGGTTGAGCGCGCGAAGTATATTTATTTATGCCTGTTTTGCTGTAAGCGTCAGTGTTTCATTTAAGGTTTTATTTATTTGGAACAAGACGTGAGGAGGCTCGAGCGCCAGAGACCTCCGACCGACATCAAGCTTAGGCCTAACCTGTGAGTGGACCTTTGTTTTATTTATTGTGTTCGAAATGCTTTATCGTTTTGAATGATTTTCTGTTGTTGGATATTTCCCGAAATTGAGAATTTCGGTGATTATACTCTTATATGAGAATAGTATGTATATGATTAAATGCTAGCTAGCTATACGTGATTTCCCCCCATACTGAGGTACAATACCAGTATGGGGTGACGTGAGCGTTAGACACTAGCATCGTAGCCCTGTGCGACTTTCTATTTTCGTATTCATTCATAGATTTCGTACAAGGAGTAAGCACGTATATATACCACTCGAGCGCTTCCCCCAGCCTGAGGTACAATTCCAGTATGGGGTGACATGAGCGTTAGACATAAGCGTAGTAGCTTTGTATGGTATCTATTTTTCAAGTTGTTCATAGATATCGTACAAAGAGTTAGGCGAGTGTACATACATACAAAAATATATAATATCCTAACCTGAGAGGCAATTTCTTAAAGTTTGGGAGTCTAGCCAGGCTAGACCCCAGTTCAAAATCTTTCCAGTGGAGCTTTTGTTTTTGCCGCTGATGAAGCGTTTTATTCGAAAGCATTTTTTTTTTAGAAATGTTTATTTGTTGTCGGAATCGTTTTGTCCACTCACTCTGACGTGTTGAATATTTTTCCCTAGGCTCTTCGTTTTTAAAAATGCCCAGTCTGCAAAGTTCGCGTGAGGTCTAGAAGGAGACGTCGAGGCATAGTCACTCATCTATCCGCTACATTTCGCCAGTAGGTTACCTGTTTAATCTACTAGGGGTTTGTTAGTTTCCGTTGTGTATTATTTTATTTTTAGTAGCTCTGAATACTGTTGGGATTACTGTATAACTTATTCTAGCTACTTTTGGGTTGTAGCGGAGGATTTATTTTGAGTTAAAAAGGTGATTCTTTAATTCTTCCAAGTTAGGGTTGTCCATTTTCGAGGGAGGTTTGCCGAGTTCTTCGGTAAATTTTCCTTGAAGGTGGTTCCCGCAGGACTCATCTCGGGTTTCGAGGTGAAATTCTGAGCAGGTCTTGACAGTTGGTATCAGAGCTCTAGGTTTCATTTTCTGTGTCCTATTCACTATCGTATTTGCCTAAGTAGCCATAGTGTCTATAGAGTGATGATCCGACCGCGGCGGATTCATCAACAGTTTTCTTCTTTTGATACTATGTGTTATTGGGTATGTGTGGTAGTTTTTGTTAGTCTTGTTATAGACTACTAAATATCTTCCTCCTTAGGTACTATGCCTCCTAGACGCCGACCCCGTGTAGCTACCTCTTTCAACGCCAATGAGGGTGAGGAAGTAAGACCTGCTCCAACCGCCATAGCCGGTGAGTCTTGGCTCAAAAGAAAGCCCTCCTCCCGTGCTTCAATCCCTCCAAAGGGCTCGCTCCATCTCGAGCTAGGTAAGGAGAAATTGGTATTTGAAATTCTAGGGCTTGTATGTGTATTTTCGTTCGATTGGCATGGTTAGGCTTAGAATTTGAGTTTGTGATAGTTAGGAATGTTGTAGAGGAGGTTGAGAGGAAGATGCTACCAAATTTTGGTGAGCATCGGAGGTCGCCGGAGGTTGTCGCCGGCCGCCGAGAAAATGTTTTTGGTGGGGAAAAATGTGAGGAGTTTAATAGAATAAGTTTTAGAATTTTTGGAGCTGTTTTGGATAGGTTTGAGAATTGTTAATGTTTGGTATCTTTTGCGGATTATTAAGTTAGAATCCGGCCATTGGATTTTATTTGGTGGAAGGTGATTTTGAGGATGTCGGTAATTTTTGTGGAGTTTTGAGGTTGGCAATGAATTCAAGATTTTGAAGTGTTAGGCTTGGTTGAGCGCGCGAAGTATATTTATTTATGCCTGTTTTGCTGTAAGCGTCAGTGTTTCATTTAAGGTTTTATTTATTTGGAACAAGACGTGAGGAGGCTCGAGCGCCAGAGACCTCCGACCGACATCAAGCTTAGGCCTAACCTGTGAGTGGACCTTTGTTTTATTTATTGTGTTCGAAATGCTTTATCGTTTTGAATGATTTTCTGTTGTTGGATATTTCCCGAAATTGAGAATTTCGGTGATTATACTCTTATATGAGAATAGTATGTATATGATTAAATGCTAGCTAGCTATACGTGATTTCCCCCCATACTGAGGTACAATACCAGTATGGGGTGACGTGAGCGTTAGACACTAGCATCGTAGCCCTGTGCGACTTTCTATTTTCGTATTCATTCATAGATTTCGTACAAGGAGTAAGTGCGTATATATAGCACTCGAGTGCTTCCCCCAGCCTGAGGTACAATTCCAGTATGGGGTGACATGAACGTTAGACATAAACGTAGTAGCTTTGTATGGTATCTATTTTTCAAGTTGTTCATAGATATCGTACAAAGAGTTAGGCGAGTGTACATACATACAAAAATATATAATATCCTAACCTGAGAGGCAATTTCTTAAAGTTTGGGAGTCTAGCCAGGCTAGACCCCAGTTCAAAATCTTTCCAGTGGAGCTTTTGTTTTTGCCGCTGATGAAGCGTTTTATTCGAAAGCATTTTTTTTTGGGAAATGTTTATTTGTTGTGGGAATCGTTTTGTCCACTCACTCTGACGTGTTGAATATTTTTCCCTAGGCTCTTCGTTTTTAAAAATGCCCAGTCTGCAAAGTTCGCGTGAGGTCTAGAAGGAGACGTCGAGGCATAGTGACCCATCTATCCGCTACATTTCGCCAGTAGGTTACCTGTTTAATCTACTAGAGGTTTGTTAGCTTCCGCTATGTATTATTTTATTTTTAGTAGCTCTGAATACTGTTGGGATTACTGTATAAATTATTCTAGCTACTTTTGGGTTGTAGCGGAAGATTTATTTTGAGTTAAAAAAGGTGGTTCTTTAATTCTTCCAAGTTAGGGTTGTCCATTTTCGAGGGAGGTTTGCTGAGTTCTTCGGTAAATTTTCCTTGAAGGTGGTCCCCGCATGACTCATCTCAGGTTTCGGGGTGAAATTCGAGGCGGGTCTTGACAGAAGATCTTGGATTTCCAGCGTTGCTAGAAGACCACCACACAAGTCGAAATCATTGACATGAGTCTTGTGCATGACTCATCTCAGGTTTCGGGGTGAAATTCGGGGCGGGTCTTGACAGAAGATCTTGGATTTCCAGCGTTGCTAGAAGACCACCACACAAGTCGAACTCATTGACATGAGTCTTGCACACATGGCAACAAGGGTTATTCAATTCAATGTGCGAATAAGAAAAGAGTCACACTTTTTCAATATGAAGAAAATAAGTGACTAGGAGAGCCAACCCAAGGAGGAAGAGCTTTCAGCCTACCATCTTGCTAGACTTGGACATATACTTTTGCCGAAGAGGTCTTGACGTGCTACACTCAACTCTTCCGCTGCTACTGTCTCACATCAAGAGAATATCCACGCGACACCATCTGCAACAAGTCACATCTAAAGGAGCAAGCTATGTTTCAGTCGGTACACATTTTGCTCAGTTAATTGATAGACCTAATATACTTATTACAATAGACCTAAGGTATTGCCTCGACATGCCAAGACTAATAAGTCTTTGAGCACCAATAAGAATAAGTTAGCCTCAGAGAGTCGAGGGCTCTACTCTATTAAGTAGTAACTTATATATATCTTGTATAATATCCTACTTTATAGGAACTATAAGTCTTTATACAAATTGCATGTTATAAATCATGTTGAGATCAGAATTTGCACAATACGAATTAGCTTGAAAATATATCCATCTATTCAACAATTCGGCAAAGACCCCCATGCTAAGCATATGACTACTCAGTTCTTGTTACGTTAGCTCATTACTTATGAACATGTGTCAATGCCCAGACGCGGACCAAATGGGGTACCAGTTCCACAAATCTATCTACGTAAACTCCTACAAGTTTATTAGAACACAATGGTATAGCTATCTCAGCAAAAGTCCATCTAAGATAAAGGTAGTACTAGTAGCTTGTATAATAGATAGCCTTGGTCATCAACACCAAGGGACATATTAGTCAGTAGATGAAGAAGTCTTGCTAGCCGAGACCAACTCACGAGAGTGCACTTAAAGTCCAACTCACTTGACATACCAGGTGAGTGAGTCTTAGGGATTATGAAGAGCGTTCACAGCTCTTGGACACCCACCCACCAAAACGAATAGTAAGAATCTTAGACCGAACAATAGCTAGAGGTCATACATTCCCTTATACATCACGCTAATCATTTAGTGGAATTAGCAAGAGTAGGGATAATGCTTTTAGATGCAAAATTAGAGTCAATATTTAGAGCTTAAAGGGAAACAAAAACGAAGACGTTTAATCCTTGCTCACAATTTGACAATAGTGCAACTCTTTATTTATTCGAGACATTCACCAAAGATTTAGTCTCCTAAGTAGAACTTCACCAATGAAGGTAATCATTACTCGAAGTCGAGGATAATCTTCGTAACCCACTTAGAACCTTCATAGTTCAACCTTCGAGCTACCATGAGGATTATCTACTACCTTAGAAAACTTATCTTGACACAACAAGATCAATTTCTTAGCTTCACCAACTTCTTCTTCCAATTGAGTTCCTTATCCAACAAAGGCCTTGGTTGTCCAGGGAACTGGGGGCTTGTTGATGTCATAATTTGGTTCTACAACGAAATTTGACTTTTCAACTCATTCCACGTAGGAAGCGTTGAAATGTCAAAGAGCCACGTATGACTTTAACCTTCTAACGCACCTAAACTATTATTCGAGAAATAAAGATGATCCTCACATATAAATAATAGTGAGATGCCCAACCTAGCATTCAAAGTCTTTCTTGGACTATCACCAAGTGTCTTAGCATGCCACCAAATGTCTTGGCATATCACCAAGTGGTTACCTCACATTCTTGCTGGCATGGTAAGATTAGAGCATATTGTGACCTAATAATTAGAGAAGCATAGTCTAAATGGGTCTAGAGCCTCAACCTCCAAGGTTGATACTCCAACCTCCAAGACCAAGAGTTCGACCTTCAAGGCTTAAGAGGCTTAACCTTCAAACTCTCTCTTGGATGTCCAAGAGTCTCATAGAGACATGCCAACTAATGGTATATCATTCACCCACTTCTCCACATATCACCACTCTGACAAAACCATGCATAAAAAGGACCATAGGATTGCCGACACGTGTCATATCACTCTGACGACCCCATGCTCGGAATGAGATGAAGAGTACGGATTTGCCAAAAGAGTGAGGGGAGCCATGCTGAAAGGTTTTGGCATGACATAAGGGTAAGGTGGTGTGATGCATTAAGGACAAAGCCCATGCTTTCTTTTCCTACATCAGCAACCTCCACCCCTATATATACCAAGCCTTCTCAAGGCTGAAGGACACACACAATCAAATGTTAAGAAACCTCATGTCTCATTATGTGGGCGCGACTCAAAGTCGTAGATGGTGAGCACGTGCTAAGCGTTCATTTTCCTAGTGAGCACGCGCTAAGCATCGAACTAGTGAGCACGCACTAAGCGTTCATTTTCCCACAGACTGTGCCATTTTGTTGGTGTCTTTTTTTAACACCAACGGGTCAACGAGAGTTCTGTTGAAATCATACGTGTAAAGTGGTGAGGTTAATCCTCTCTTTTGGTCGACTTTTTTAGACTGATGTTGGGCTTCCGCGTACCACCTCGTGGTGGGCTTTTCCTCCTTAAAGGTGAGCTAGCTTTCTCTACTTCATTGGTGGACTTTCTCTACCCCTTGAAGGTGAGCTAGCTTCCTCCACTTCATGGGTGGACTTCCTTCGGCTGATGTCAAGCCTTCATGCTCCACTTCATGGTGGGCTTCATCCACTCTTTGGTGGATTTCCTCCACTCCTTTGGTGGACCTCCTCTACTCCTTTGGTGGACTTCCTCCACTTCTCTGGTGGACTTCCTTCGGCTGATGTCGAGCCTTCATGCTCCACTTCGTGGTGGGTTTCATCCACTCCTTTGATAGACTTCCTCCACTCCTCTGGTGGACTTCCTTCAATTGATGTGGGGCTTTCCCGTACCACTTTGTGGTGGACTTTATCTCCTTGAAGGTGAGCTAGCTTCCTCTACTTCTTCTTGGCGTTGGATATTCGCCGCTTGACTTGGGCCTTCTCTTACTCAAGTTGGGGGAGTGCCATTGAATGACATGTTGACATGTGAGCTAGGAGGTTAACGGAGGACCAGCCTAAGGCCGGCCAAACACTCTCCGACGCTCAAGTTAGGAAAGTGTTGAAACAATGAGTAGAGATTGGAGAAGAATAAATAGGGCTCAAGTATAACATGATTTTGCCAAAGATGATGAATTTAAGCCTAGCAAGTATGCTTCTTGTCATGGGAGGAGACCCTCCTGACGTGCCTACAAAGAGAGATAAATATATATCTATATATATATATATATATACATATATATATATATATATATGTATATATACATACATAGAGAGAGAGAGATAGTGTTGTTGTAATTGAGGAAGAAGAGAGAAAAATGAGGTTGTGTGTGTGATTTCAGCTTTGGGAAGGCTTGGTATATATAGGGGTGGAGGTTGCTGACGTGGGAAGAGAAAGCATGGGCTTTGTCCTTGATGCATCACACCACCTTACCCTTATGTCATGCCAAAACCTTTCAGCATGGCTCCCCTCACTCTTTTGGCAAATCCATACTCTTCATCTCATTCCACGCATGGGGTCGTCAGAGTGATACGACACGTGTCGGCAATCCTATGGTCCTTTTTATCACTACCAGAAGAAAGGTTATAGCCGACGAAAAAAAAAAAACCAGGCCGACAAAGCATTTTTTAGTCGGCTATAGTGGGCTTTAGCCGACGAAATTTTTTTTCGTCGGCTAAGGTAAATTTTCGTCGGCTATGATGTCCACTTTAGCCGACGAAATTTTCTTTCGCCGGCTATTTTAAATTTTCGTCGGCTATGGCAAACTTTAGCCGACGAAAAAAACTTTCGTCGGCTAAAGAATTTATTTTGTCGGCTAAAGTTCACAAACCATGGCCGACGAAATATTTAAAAGTTTAGCCGACGAAATTCATAGTCGTCGGCTAAAGTGCTTTATATTTGCGGATGATACGACCCACCCCGAATTTCACCCTGAAACCCGGAGTAACTCGTGCGGGGACCACCTCCAAGAAAGATATTACCGAAAAATCGGCATAACCTCCCTTGAAAATGGACAACCCTTCCTAACGAAAACCTGCAAACACTTCCAAAAGTTTTTAATCCAACCATTTAAAGATTCAGAGCAACTCTAACAGGAAGAAAGGAAACATAGTAAATTAACAAGCGGAAGCTATATGATGACTATGCCTCATACCCATGTACGCCCGACCTCAACTATGCAATCCTGCAAACTGGGCATTTTTAAAACGAAGAGCCCAGGGGAAAACATTTGAAACACGTTAGAGTGAGTGGACAAAAACATAAATTTAATGAAAATATTTATGCTTTCCCATTTTCTAATAATCAAGAAATCCGTTGCATGCAAGTGTTGACAAAACCTTCATAAGGAAAATCCCAAAGAAACGGACTAGCCCCGCTAGTCAAAATATTGACAAAGATAAATACTAACCTTCATTGAAGAAGGTACCAAAACGGGGCTAGTCAAAACGACAACTCAAATAAAATATCCTATATGGCCATATAAGTGAGTCTCCCAGACTCTATTGCCTCCCAGGCATAGTACTCCCATACTCCCTGTACCTTCACGTCGAGTTGACGGATAGGGTATAGGGCTTGCGTGATGCCGCCGGCAACATCACATCACCCGAAGGCGGAAAGGGCTTGCGTGACCCCACTTGAAACATGAGTGTCACATCACCTCGAAAGGTGGAACGACATACTAGCATTGACATCATATATTTTCCAAGAATATGGCATAAGGAAATATATAAATCATATGAGTTTCCCCGAAACTCATAAATAAAATATAAGTACGATTCCCAACCGTACTTGGAAAAAATTCTAAGAGCAATATAGTTAATTAAATTCAACGTGTCTCACACGTTAACATGCTTAAAAAATAGAATAACTCAAATCATTTTCAAGATCCCTTCAAAGGAGAAATAATAATTTCAACTCAGAAAAATAATGATGATTTTCTAAACAAATCATGCATGCATACTTCTTTAAAAATAAAATGTCCACTCACAGAATGAGGCCTAAGCCTTCCAATGCTCGGAATACTCCTCGAGCGCCGCCTCCATCTAATCACACTCTCTAGCCAATCCCACGTCTGACGATAAACAGAAGAATAAATTGGTCAGACCGGACTCCAATAATCATTAATGATTCAACTTCTTCCTAGTTTGACTAGGTTTACTGAGTTGACCAGAATTGACCAAGTTTGACCAATTGATTTATGATTAGCCAACTAACGATGCCTCGACAATTCCCACTTTAACCTTCGACTTAACAAATCGGGTTACCTTGATTACTCTAACCATCCAATTTAATTCCAACAACCATCTTAATAATTCGATTACAATTGATGCTTCATCCAAACAATCCTCAATCACTTTCTCTCTATACAACTTCACACCATAAATCACTAAGGGCACCCAAAATGGGTTTCCATAAATAGAAAGTTTCCAAAAAGGGAAAATCCTCTTAAATAGAAACTTTCCTAAAATGACAGCTTTTACTAAACCGGAAACTACGACTTGAATTAAGAAGAAAAACCTCGAGAACTACCTTCTCGGTTCTCTGCCGGATTTCCTGCTTCGTCGGATTCCGGCGACTTGCCGGAATATTCTGCCGGATTCTGGCCACTTGCCGAAATTTCGCCATGATCTCCCCGCAATCTCTAGAACACCAAGTTCTCGACATGAACGTAAACCAAATAACCACATCAGCTAACAATCCAAACACAACAACATCAACACAACAACCATTTGAGATCAAGTCTTACCATCTGCTCAGCCAACACCCGAACCAGGAGCTACTCCGTGCTATACTCAACTTGCAGGATTTCCAAACACCCCCAGCTGCTGCCTTAGCAGCCACCTTCACCGAACAACAACACCTCACCTCGGGTCCTCTCTAACCAACACACCGAGCCTCTGCCTTGGTCCAAATCGGTGACTGCAGCTCCACAAGACACTCCAAGGTCTCACCAGACTCCCTAGTAGGCTTCTAGGACTCACCAAAACACGAAGTAATTGCCGGAAACCATCGGACGCCGGCCGCCGGAGCTAGGAGTTCATAATCCAGAAAAAGGGATTTCCAATTTAGAGCTCGGTTCAAGAAGAGAAAGGCACTGGAATGTAAAGAAGGAAGAGAGGAAGCTAACCCTACCATTAATTCATCAAGCCGTGGCCAGAAATCTTGAGACTCGCCGGAAACAGTCGAGTTTTCCCTTCGATCGATCACCACTAAATCGAGCTGCGAATGATGATCTATGGGCTGGGTTTTGAAGAGAAGAATGAGAGGAAAAGATTGGTGGTAATTTCGTGACCAGAGGTGGCCGGAATCGGCGACACCGTGCCGGAGAGAGCAGAGGCAGGCGGAGAAGAAAAGTGGGAGAGCTGGCTCGGGTCAACGCCCAATTGCGGGTTTGACAAAGTCAACCCGTTTGTTTTCCTTTTATACCTGAACCAACGGTCAAGATCGAAACCCTACTCGATCAAACGGCCATAATTAAATGAGCTATTCTAATTTCAGAAAATTAATTTCTTTTACCATACCTTCCATAAATCGTAGAAAATACTTCAAAATTTCGACAATAGACTGAAAACACCGGATAACCCGTGTCAACGCGAACTACGACACCAAGACCTTAAAAGAAGAATTTGACATTTCTAGAAGAACTCGCAAATAAACTAGAGTGTTAACTTACTTAGTTACCGAGCACGGTTAAATCCCTCAGTAACTCGTAGAATACCTAGTAAATAGATAAAATTGGGTACGGGACGTTACAGCGGATCTGGGCAGCAGCAGCTCATTTCGAAAAAAACGGGAAAAAAAACGGGAGAAGAAAAAAGGGGAGAAAAAGTTTGGGTGTTGTCGAAATCTGTCCATAATCAGTTTGTGGAGCCATATATAGGTACGTATATGTATATATATGTTGATTAATTGAGTTTTATTTGAGTTGATCGATTTTAATTAGTGTGATTAATTGAGTTTATTGATTTTGATTCTGATTGAGTTGATTAATTTTGAGTACGTTGGATGTATATATATATGTGTTGATCGATTTGGTTGATGATTTGAATTGATAATATATATTGTTGTTAATAAATAGTAGATATATATATATATGTTAATATTAATTTATAATATTATTGTGTTGATATGGTATGAAGTTGTTGATGATATATATGAGTTCATGATGATAATTTTGTAATTAATTAGTTGTAGTACGTACGTAGAATATATACTAAATGAATTGAGATTTTATATATGGCATGAAATTTTATTAATAATTAGCTAGCAGCGTTATAAATATATATATATTTTATTATATTTTCAGGATATGGATAAGAGTTGGATTTCGCTTCCAAAATGGGACAAAAGATACGGTGCAGGAGTTATGAGTTTTATAGAATATGCGCTGGATAATGCTAACGGGAATACAATTTTCTATTGCCCGTGCACGAAATGTCAGTGTCGCAGCGATATGTATCGATTTCCCATTGACAAAGTATGGCAGCACCTGAGGAGTAACGGGTTTTGGGAGAAGTACACATGTTGGTTATATCATGGTGAAACATCATCAGGGGGTCCGCATGATCATGGCCAATTTTCCGAGACGGGCAATGCTAGTACATCCAACGATCCAACAACGACATTCATCAACGACATGTTTCCTTATGAGAGCGGTGTATGCGCTCAAGGACAGTATATGCCTGACCCGGTGCAGCCCTTCCCTAGAGCTGTGAACACTGCTGGTATTGAAAAGTACAACAAACTGCTTCCTTTCCAACAGACCCCTGTGTACCCCGGTTGTCAGAAGACCGTTCTTGAAAGTGTGATGGACGTAATGAGGATTAAAGTTGAGACAAAATCGACCGTGAAGGCTGTTGATGAGTATCTGCAGTACACTGCTTCGATGCTGCCCAACGGTCATCGTCTTCCTACCACTCATCGGAAGGTCCGATGTATCCTGAAAGATCTTGGGCTTTCCTACATCAAAATCCATGCATGCAGATATGACTGCGTTCTCTTTTGGGGTAAAGATCCAGAAGGGAATGACCTTGGTGGCCTTGACGCATGTCCGGTATGTCACACTGACAGATATAAGCTGACTCCTGCAGGCAACAGGAAACCTGTAAAGGTACTTTGGTATTTCCCTTTGACGGATAGGTTGGAGCGGTTGTAAATGTCTTCACACACGGCCGAAGCGATGAGATGGCACGCTGATAGGGAATTGCATGACGAAGATACCCTTATACACCCTGCGGACGGGGAGGCTTGGAAGCATATAGACAGGGAGTTTCCTCATTTTGCGTCAGAGGTTCGACGGGTTCAACCCTTTTGGCAACATGAGTCTGCAATACAGTATATGGCCGGTGATTTTGGTACCGTACAACCTTCCCCCATGGATGTGCATGAAGAAGGAATACAATATGTTGAGTTTGTTGATTCCGGGGCCCGGTTATCTGGGGAAGTGTCTCGATGTGTACTTGAGACCTTTGATTGAAGAGCTTAAATTTTTGTGGGACGTTGGTCATCCCACTTATGACAAGTACACGCACGAGATGTTCCAGATGCATGTCATGGTTGTTGGCACCATCAGTGATTTTCCTGCCCGTGGGATGTTGTCGGGCAACGTTGTTAGGGGATACAAGGCTTGTCTAGAGTGCCTTAGCGATGAGGGGAGCAGCAGTCATTGCAACAAGATATGCAGATTGGGTCACCGTGCTTTCCTTCCATATGATCACGAATGACGGTTCGATGACAAGGCATTTGATGGGACCGTAGAACACGGTGTGCCTCCCAGAAGATGGACGGGGGAAGAAATTTTAGCGGTGCTTAATGAGTACGATTTTGGGCAGCTCAGCAATCATCCCAACATTGTGGCGGCAATACCTGAAAGACCCGACAGGTACAAATTCTGGGCACATAAGAGCATATTCTGGGAACTCCCATACTGGAGTAAGTTGTTGATCAGGCACTACCTGGATGTGATGCACATAGAAAAGAATGTGTGCGACAGTGTGGTGGGCACAGTGCTGAACTTGGAGGGGAAGACGAAAGACGGTCCTAAGGCACGCATTGATCTA
Organism: Fragaria x ananassa; assembly: GCA_034370585.1. Classification (NCBI taxonomy): domain Eukaryota; kingdom Viridiplantae; phylum Streptophyta; class Magnoliopsida; order Rosales; family Rosaceae; genus Fragaria; species Fragaria x ananassa. Next base: position 16,742,128 of record CP139753.1, on the reverse strand, counting down.
AAAAAATGCGGAATAAGAAGACATTTGTGGTTGAAAGAAGGGAAGAAAAAAATGCCTCAAGCTCCTTACACCGTGAAGCCTGACCAGAAGAACCTAATTTTCAGGTGGATGAGTTGTGTGAAGTATCCTTCAGGCTATGCAGGAAATATAGCCCGGTGTGTGAACTTCCGGGACAATAAGATGTACGGGTTGAACAGTCATGACTGTCATATCCTGCTACAACGTCTCTTCCCTGTTTTCATTCGACCGTTCCTTCCCCGTCAGGTGGTGGAGCCGTTAGTAGCGTTGGGAAGATTTTTCCAGAAGTTATGCACACGGGAAGTGTCTCGATGTGACCTCCGGGAAATGCAAATGGACATCATTTATATCATGTGTAAATTTGAGAGGATATTTCCTCCAAATTTTTTTGACATCATGCCTCACCTGATGATCCATCTTCCCGAGCAATTGTTGCTTACCGGTCCAGTACACTACACTTGGATGTATCCCATGGAAAGGTACGTTTTTTACTTTCATGAATTCCTCAATATATATACATGTTCAATAATCATAACATTTTGCAACTTGATTTACAGGCAACTTGGAGACTATAAAGATTATGTGGCTAATAAATCCGCTCCTGAAGGATGTATAACTGAAGCATATATTGCGCACGAGTGCGTCACCTACATGAAGTTGTATTTAGGAGCGTTGAAGGAAACTCCGCAAACCATGCCGGTAGATGTACCGAAGTTCAATCTTTCCATAGTCTCTAGTGATGTTGAAGTGTATGGAATTTTGCCAGACTCCTACAAGTTGCAACCACATGAGCTAGTCATTGCCCACTGGTGGGTATTGATTAACTGTCCAGAAGTTGAATACTGGAAAGACATCCATCTCAATCATCCCAACATTCAAGGTGATCTCGAGTACCACAACAGGGAGTTCGCAGATTATTTTGTCGGTTGGGTACGTAATTTAATTTTTCTCTACGGGTTTATGTTTATTGCATAATTATCCATATTTACAGTTGAGATGGTTGGTTGCAGATGAACCATATTCAATTTGATTGTCACCCAAATTGGTTGCACGAACTAAGACTTCTAGCGATGAAGCCGATAGTCTCAAGAGTTTATCCGATGTGCAAGGTGAATGGCGTGCAATTTATATGCGAACAAAGAGACAGCAGAAAGAGAACACAGAATTCTGGGGTCATGGCACATGGTGGGCGGAATGGAGTTGACTATTACGGTGTTCTTGATTCAGTGGTGGAACTCATTTACGGTGAAGGCATAACAGTGCACCTCTTCAAGTGTAGATGGTTTGATACTAGGCCGCAGAGCATGAAGACCGATCAGTACGGAATATTATCGGTGAACACTGCTACAAGTTCTTACGAGGATGACCCCTTCGTTTTTGCCACATCGGTAAAACAAGTGTTTTATCTTGATGACCTTGCTAAGGGTGACGCGTGGAAAGTAGTCAACCTTGTGTACCCTCGAAACATTTATCGGGCGGCTACACTTGGAGAGGCCGAAGACGAGGAAGAGGATGTTGCGTATCAAGAGCCCAACGCAATAGGTATTCCTAACTCCTCTACCATTCGCCTTAATAATTTTAAAGCGGGTCGTTCGGTGCGAATTCGTGATGAAGAGCCAAGGCTTGTTGATGTTGATCCATCGAGGCAGGCGGCCGTCCCTCGTTCCCCGAGGCCCTTGTGGCCTCAGACGGAGGTGTCTGCACCTCGTATGCCCGAGATACACCGGGCGCCCACTCCGGGTCCTACTTCTTCGGATAGTGGGTCATCTGGGGTACAGATGCCGCCGCCTCATCTGTTCCTTTCGCGGATGATACCGGCGTTACCTGTAGTCGATGGCTCAGGGACGCCGATTTATCCACTGCCCCCGCCAGTGGCTCCATCAGCGGCGTACCGGTTCATGCCTTTTGATACGCCTCTTATTTCTGCGTGGGTATCATCATCAGCGACAGAGCCGGAATCCGTCGCGAGCTCCTCAGGTAATCAGTGATGCATGATTACTTTTAAAGGGTCATATAAATTTTAATAATCAATTTGGCCGAATCATGTCATAGGCACAAAGAAGAAGAGAGGCCCCGTCACAGGGAAAACTCTCGAGAAGATGGTGAGTACCGTGGGGAGGATCGCCCTCGATATTGACGGGGATGGCCACGTAGTATCGGGCGGGAAGTCGAGGACGTACGCCGGCCGCGTGGGAGCTCTCATTAGGGATAGAGTCCCTATGTTGTGGTCCGACTGGGGCGAGGTCCCGCAGGAGGTTAAGGACATGGTCCACAACGCGATGTCGGTGAGTTTACAAAATAATATTATGTATTAAATTGTTGATTTCTCGAAAAGCTAAACTAATAATAAACGGTTAAATACAGGTGTGGTTTGAGGTTACCGAGCACCTGAGGGACAGCTGGGCCGACGTTGTGCATGGGGGAAGGTACGTTGGGAAGTTAATGAAAAACAAAATTGTATGTGATATATTAATAATATTTCTAATATTTTTGTTGTATCTGTAGGTACAAGGAGTGGAAGAACGAGCTGCGGACCCATTGGACTACGCACGGGAACGCATGTTCTGGTACCCCTGCTGAGTTCCAGTACAGGGAGTACGAGTGGCGTTGGCTTCTGACATCAGAATTCAACAACCCTCGTAAACAAGTATTTAAATAAATTAGTTAGTTAATTTAAAAATAAGTACGTGCGTTTTAAAATATTCTACTAATAGTTTACTTTTTTCTTTGAAGGCGGTTTCCCGGGTGAACGCTTAGAACCGACAACGCAACACAAGGAACCATCATGCCGGTTCTAGACCGTTCGGTGTCTTAATGGACGAGGCGGCAAAGGAACATCCAGAAGTCAACCCGTACGTCTATACGTACGAGAAGGCATATCCTGACTCCCAGGAGGATATTGTAAGTTACCTTACGTTTTTAAATTTTTAAATTTATGTAAAAATTTTAATTAATAATTTTTTTCCTATCCATATAGGCGAGGGTGAGGGAGGCTACTGACGAGGTCATGAGTACCGTAGTGAGGGAGGCATGGCCGGACACGCAGGAGGAAGACATGTCCGAAGCCATGTCCCGAATCGACACTTCGGATCCGACAATTGGGGCGAGGATCATGGGCACAGCCTTCCCACCTAGAGGAAACAACTTCTACTGCCGAGGTCTAGGAAAGAGAGGCGAGGGGGTCTTGAAGACCACTCCAGGATTTCAACGAAAGGCAGCCTCGACCAGCAGCAGGACCACGTCCACGATGAACAGGACGACTCAGTTAGAGTCGGAAGTTCAGAGACTACGAGATTTCCGTGCTGCTCAGGCTGCCTATAATGCCTCGCAGGCAGCCTTTAATGCCGCGCAGACAGCCTATGCTGCCGAGTTACAGGCCCAGCTGTTACAGTACATGCAGGACTTTACAGCTGCCCAGATTCAGGGACTTCCGCCTCCGCCCATGCCTTCGCTACCCCAGCCGCCGCAACCTCCGCAGCAACCCCTAGAAGAGGACTTTAATTTAGACGATATAGACTTTACGTAGTTGATATATACTTTTATGTAATTGATACTTTTATGTAGTTCATATATTCTTTTATGTGTTTGTTGTTGGTTATATGAAATTGTTAAATATGTTTTTTGCAGCTTGCTTGGAATGGTAATTCAGAAATTTCAGGGTTTTTTTTTTTACTGGAATTCACTTATAGCCGACGAAAAAAGCCTTAATTCGTCGGCTAAAGTTTTTTTTTTTTTTTAAAAAAAAGTTTAGCCGATGAAATATTTTTTAATTCGTCGGCTAAATGCCTATAAAGCCGACAAAAAATACTATATTTCGTCGGCCATAGATGTTTTATATTTTTTTTATTACAAACTTTAGCCGACGAATATTTTAAATTATTCGTCTGCTAAAGTTTGGAAGATAACCGACGACACAAAATGTCGTCGGCTAAAGGTTGAACTATAGCAGACGATATTATTTCGTCGGCTATAGTCATACTATAGCCGACGGAATTTTTTGTCTCGTCGGCTAAAGTCATCATAGACGACCTTTTCCCGACGACACTATAGCCGACGAAGGCTCGTCGGCTAAGGTCTTAGCCGACGAATTTTTTTAACAGGCCGACGAAAATTTTTCGTCGGCTAAAGTGCCTGTTCTGGTAGTGTATGCATGATTTTGTGAAAGTGGTGATATGTGGGGAAGTGGGTGAATGATATACCATTAGCTGGCATGTCTCTATGAGACTCTTGGACGTCCAAGAGAGAGTCTGATGGTTGAGGCTCTTAAGTTTTGAAGGTCAAACTCTTGGTCTTGGAGGTTGAAGTATCGACCTTGGAGGTTGAGGCTCTAAGCCCATTTAGACTATACTTCTCTAATTATTAGGTCACAAAATGCTATAATCTTACCATGCTAGCTAGAAGATGAGGTAACCATTTGGTGACATGCCAAGACACTTGGTGGCATGCCAAGACACTTGTTGATAGTCCAAGAAAGACTTTGAATGCTAGGTTGGGCATCTCATTATTATTTACATGTGAGGATCATCTTTATTTATCGAATAATGGTTTGGGTGCGTTGGAAGGTTAGAGTCATACGTGGCTCTTTGACATTTCAACGCTTCCTACGTGGAATGAGTTGAAAAGTCAAGTTTCGTTGTAAAACCAAATTACAACATCAACAATCCCCCAGTTCCCTGGACAACCAAGGCCTTTGTTGGATAGGGAACTCAATTGGAAGAAGAATTTGGTGAAGCTAAGAAATTGATCATGTTGTGTCAAGGTAAGTTTTCTAAGGATAGTAGATGATCCTCATGGTAGCTCGAAGGTTGAACTATGAAGGTCCTGAGTAATGATTACCTTCATTGGTGAAGTTCTTCATTGCAGACTAAATCCTTGGTGAATGTCTTGAATAAATAAAGAGTTGCACTATTGTCAAAGGGTGATCAAGGATTAAACGACTTCGTTTTTGTTTCCCTTTGAGCTCTAAATATTGACTCTAATTTTGCATCTAAGAGCATTATCCCTACTCTTGCTAATTCCACTAAAAGATTAGCGTGACGTATAAGGGAATGTATGACCTCTAGCTATTGTTCAGTCTAAAATTCTCACTATTCGCTTTGGTGGGTGGGTGTTCAAGAGATGTGAATGCTCTTCATAATCCCTAAGACTCACTCAGCTGGTATGTCAAGTGAGTTGGACTTTAAGTGCACTCTCGTGAGTTGGTCTCAGCTAGTAAGACTTCTTCATCTACTGACTAATGTCCCTTGGTGTTGGATGACCAAGGGTATCTGTTATACAAGCTACTAGTACTACCTTTATCTTAGATGGACTTTTGCTGAGATAGCTATACCATTGTGTTCCAATAAACTTCTAGGAGTTTACGTAGATAGATTTGTGGAACTGGTACCCCATTTGGTCTGCGTATGGGCATTGACATATGTTCATTAGTAATGAACTGATGTAACAAGAATTGAGTAGTCATATGCTTAGCACGGGGTCTTTTCCGAATTGTTGAATAGATGTATATATTTTCAAACTAATTCGTTTTGTGAAAATTCCGATCTCATCATGATTTATTACATGCAATTAGTATAAAGATATATAGTTCATATAAAGTAGGATACCATACAAGATATATATATATATATAAGCACTATGCCATTTCTTGCATCAGGCGCCTGATAAAAATCATAAGTGTCGCCTTCTAGCATGTCGTTGATGAGGTTCTCCGACGACACAAATGTTGTGTCGCCTATAAGAACCTCCGGCGACAGAAGACTTTTTGCAATTTGTGTCGCCTGAATTGAGATAAGACAACACGGTATATATGTTGCCTGATAATTTAAACAACGACATGCTATAAGTCGACGTATCTTTTTTTTTGCCGTGAGGCGACACAGCTCTTTGTGTAGCCTTATAGCTGCCAGTGAGAGAGAAATACGCCTTACACCAACATATAGGTGTAGGTTAATTTGTTTAAAGACGACATTTAAACATCATGTGAAAATGTTACAGGCGACATATACTTGATGAATTAGAATTTAAATTTTCCATGCTACATTTATGTGTCGTTGGATGAACTCACACAACATACTATTGATTTAGTTTCTGGTCTAGACGTTGTACGATGACACATATGCATTGGGTGAATGATCTTCAAGCAACGGATATATTTTTTTTCATTTGGTCTCTTTATGACAATAGGTATATGTCGTCTGATATGCTTTAAGCTTTTACTACGTGATATCTTTTAGACTTTCGACATTTTCAGGCGACATTTGTCTATTGTATGAATGAGCTTGAACTACGTATAAGTGATGCCTTATTTTGACGGTTGTTCTTTATGACATCACATTTCTAGTATTTTAACTTAGTAAAGAAAATATACATTGTTATATTAGCATCCTAGAATTTTTATTTTGGGGACAAAAGCTGTGCAAAAAGGAATCAAATGCATTGAAAAAGAATTGTCACATTCAATTAAAGGCTCTCAAATGCCAATCTTGCACAAGAACTATTAATACAAGAATATGAAGTAGTAATTGTTAAGTGTTTCTACTAATTATTTCCTTGACACAAGCACATAATATGTAGACAAAAGCAACTAAGTGCAACCAACTAAGCCAAAATTTTTTAACAATAAAATGGACTGGAGTTGCTTATATATATTACCACCCAAATAGTCTGATGCCTTATCTATGTGAGTCATTAGACAGCTCAAAAACCCTTTTGCAGTTTAACAATAAAACAGGACGGAGACAGAGGAGGCAACTTTTGCAGCTTCTCTCTTATTCGACACTCTAACGGAATGGATGCATTTTCAGTGTCATTTGGAGTAGCTTCATCGTTGTTGCTCATTTCACTCTAGACTTTGACAATTACTGGCACTGCAACTCTACAAGCAATCATGCATCAAATAGTATTTCAATATCGATTAACATGATTCGAGATGATTTGACCAAATATTAGTTGATCAATTTCTCAAAGTTTGCAATAATTACTGCACCCACAGCAGTGAACCAAAAATTTGTTATGTTAACCAAAGTTTAAAACTGAAAAGAAAGAATCAACGAAAGAAATTGAGTAAATGTTCCCCAGTTAAATCTAATTTCAATTATCATTAACAATATGAGATTGTACAAAAGGAACATATATAACAAATAAACAGAAAACTAAGTGAAGGAATGAATTTGCACCTTATAGTGACCAACGCAGATGCTTCCTTCTCAGTTTGGGTAGATGAAGTTGCAATTTTCTCATATTAATAGGGCATGCAGTTTGATGAGCCAAGAACAAGTTGGCTGAAGTAACTAATAGTTGAATGAGGTTTGTTTAATTGAGTTTGAACCTTTTCACTTGTGCAATCCAAAATAGGATATCAGCACCATGAAAATATATGTAAGATATAAACATTCCAAACTATAGATAGCTACGTTACTAGCAGTTATGATGGATGGTTATTGAGTCGGGTAAAGTTTTGCCACTCAAATTCCAAAACTGATTTGTATTTTGGAATAAACAAAATTTCGAAGTCTAAGAAATGTTATCCATCTGATAGATTACCTGATCCACAAGAAGAGTAACATTTGAGCCAGTTGCTAGGGCCACAACTCTCTGCAACTATGTCCAATGTCTCATTGTTTTGTTTTGAACCGTAAATGCAGATTTCAGAGGACACAAAAGGCACAACATGTTATATTTTTCCACTATAATATGCTCTACTATTGATCAGCAACATGTCGACTATTGTTCGATTATAGTGGGTGTAGATTACCGTATGGGAATATGTCTTAAAAATTGAGCACAATAAATTGCAGCAAATACATGGTCATCAGGTCATCCCAATAGAAAAACCAAAATGTATAGACATGGTCATCCAAACAGGGAAACCAAAATGTATAAATTATATAGAAAACCATTAACAATGTGCCACCAAATAACATCATTTTCTAGAGGCCTAAAGCACTTTCTGCATTGACGAAGGCATTGGGATGGAACCAACACCTAATTGCAAAAAGGAGATCAAACTTTTATAATGGAAGTGCCATCGTTTTAATGACGTATAATTGGGCAATTCAAACATAATGTCATGGTTATAATGGAAGTGTCATAGTTTTGATGACATATAAATGTGCAATTGAAACCTAATTGTTTCCCTTCTATTGACCGTGAATGGGATCTGATACTCTAGGGGATCAAATAGCTAATGAAGCCTACCTTTCATACTTAGTAGCTATACACGATTCACAAAAGATATATTTTCGCACATGAAAATGTCCACAGTAAAACAGAGCACTAATAGTCACAACCCAGTGAGACAAAGCACAGAGATATCAGCTGTATATACTAAAATCAAGAAAACAACAATAAATACAACAAACATGGATAACAAAATTAGACTGAAATGATGCAACAGAAGAGCAAGGCTTAAACCTGTTTGTGTAGAATCTGCAAAGTCCAAAAAAAAAAAACAACAAAGGCGGAAATCAAGTTTGTTTATATAAACAGAATTGGAACCCAAATCGATAACTCAATCAATCTCGGTCTCAACTAGTTTAGGAACCATATAGCTCTCTCCGAAAACTGTAAAGTTTGAGGAAACACTCAAACACCCACACAAAACCAAACAAAAACTGAAAACAAAAACAAATCAAGCACGCACCTAAGAAATATGCAGAAAAATAGAGAAATAGGATTAGGGCTCTAATCTGGAAATTGAAGCTCAAGGAAGAGTGAAAACCAGAGGGAAGTGATGGGGTTTACCTTCCGAAGCACGGACTCGCAAGAGAGAAAGAGATTCGGCCAGAAATCGGATTCGGCCAGAAAAGTCTATGGTTTTAAGTCGAATTGGTGGGTAGGGAAAGGTGGAGAAGAGGAAGACGAACATTTTGGTGGTGGTCTTGAGGCATGATTGGCTACGCCATGCCGGAGATGGCAGAGGTAGGCGGAGAGGGGGAGAGAGTGGTCTAGGCTGTGCGAGTTTGGGTTTTGACCAAAATCAATTCATCTCTTCCTTTTTATACCTGATGGGATCTTTATTAATTTTCTTTCACTAAAAAAAGTGCGGGAAGTTTAAGTTTTAGGGAAAAAATTGAGCGGGAGTCGAAAAGAAAAATTCATAGTCAGCTCATACCTATTGCATGTAGTAAATACCTTATAACGGCGCACAATGAAGGAATGCTGTAAATATATACCTCTTCATTTATGACGTGTTTTTATTGCAAGCCGTAAATAACTCGACACACAATTTCATTTACAGCGCACTTCCGAAGCACACCGTAAATAACTCTACATAACATTATTTGTCTACCTACAAAATCAAATGTTGAGAGGAACCAAGCTCAATTGTTGAGGGTATTCTCTCCAAAGGTATTTCAGAAACTAAAAAGTAACTATAAGACAATACATAAATGTTGTCCAATTAACAAAAAAATTTGTCTGCAAAATGAAATGGTTTGGAAGGAATCCACCTAAGTTAAAATTAAGGCTAGGGTTTTGTTTACCTCCAAAGTCAGAAATTACACTATTCCAGTATCAGCCAACACATAAATGTTGTCTTATTAATAAAAAAAATTGTCTGTAAAATGAAATGGTTTGGAGGGAATCCACCTAAGTTAAAATTAAGGCTAGGGTTTCGTTTACCTCCAAAGTCAGAAATTACACTATTTCAGTATTAGCCAACACATAAATGTTGTCTTAGTAATAAAAAAATTTGTCTGCAAAATCAAATAGTTTGGAGGAATCCACCTAAGTTAAAAGGCTAGATTTTACCTCCAAAGTCAGAAATTACTAAATTACAGTATCAGCCAACACATAAATAGTGTCTTATTAACATAATTAAGTAAAATTTTCACACAGGTTGTTAATTCATAAAAATTTAATATCAGACAATATATAAATGTTGTCGGATTAACATAATTAAGTAAAAATTTTACACAAGTTGTCAATTCAATAAAATTCAATATCAGCCAACTCATAAATGCTGTCTTATTAAATAATTAAGTAAAATTTTCACACAAGTTGTCAATTCAATAAAATTCAATATCAGACAACACATAAATGTTGTCGGATTAACATGAGTAAAATTTTCACACAAGTATTGGTCAATTTGGAAATCCCTCAAAAAGTTGAGAAAATATAATCTTCATAGTTAAACGACTTATAAGTGTTGTCCGAATGTAACTTTCATTTTGACAATTGAGACTAAAAACATATCTCTTTCTTCACCAACATATATGTATTGTTTCAAACACATACCTTTTTTTTTTTTAAAGAAAATAAGTATTATCTAAGTGCATATTACACCAACACACAAAAAAATCTGTCGCCCCGAAACCCCGAACCATACTTAATTTTTTTGTCACCTGATGGGTGTTGCCTGATGCAAGAAATGACATAGTGAAGTTACTACTTAATAGAGTCGAGCCCCTGATTCTCTAAGGCTAACTTATTCCTATTGGTGCTCAAAGACTTATTAGTCTTGGCATGTTGAGGCAATACCTTAAGAATGATTAGGGTGTATTGTAATAACTATATTAGGTCTATCAATTAAATGAGAAGAGGGTGTATTGACTGAAACATAGCTTGCTCCTTTGAATGCGACTTGTTGTGGATGGTGTCGCGTGGACATTCTCTTGGTGTAAGATTGTGGCAACATAAGAGTTAAGTGTAGCACGTCAATACCTCTTCAGCGAAAGTATATGTCCAAGTCTAGCAAGATGGTGGGCTGAATGCTCTTCCTCCTTGGGTTGGCTCTCCTAGTCACTTATTTTCTTCATATTAGGAAAGTGTGACAATTTTCTTATTCACACATTGAATTGAATAGGCCTTGTTGCCATGTGTGCAAGACTCATGCCAATGAGTTCGACTTTTATGGTGGTCTTCTAGCAACGCTGGAATTCCAAGATCTTCCATCTAGGCATATCAACATAGATTGATTCGGTCCTTGATGCATCTTGATACGTCAGTTGGCAAAGTGAGTGTCACCGTTGAATTTAGACCATGTGGAGGATGCTCAAGGTCTTTCTACCAGTGGTGTTGACTTCATGGCCATCGGGAGTCTAGCGCACATTGGCATTATGAGCGAGGCCAATCTCCTAACCATTACATGATGGTGTATTAAAATACCAGAATCATAGATGACATCTTTCTAAAGGAATTGTGGTTGGCGATGGTATGCTTATGAGGTTGATCGATCATCTTGGTAGACTGCCTTCTAACGACTTGCATGTTGAAGGTAGAGCCATTGCCGAGCCTTTAGGGGTCTACTCCATGCCTCAAGTTTCCTCTTCATGTCTTCTAGATTCGATCCTCGTTCTTTGCCATCAGTTTCAGCGACATGCTCTTGAGTTGCATTTCCATCGTCGTCTTACTCCACCATGCGATAAGGCCCTCTTTGGTGGATGTTGAAATTGTCAATGAAGGTGAAAGGTGAGGGAAACCCGGTCCCTCCCTAGAAGTGGATTGATCCTTAATGGCATGCGAGCAACAAGGCTCAAGCGTAGCGCTGTTGATGAAGCATCACTTGTACACATTCGTGCATCGGTTGTTTGCATTTGTTAGCTACATGTTATCGATGTAAGCTAAACTCTCTCTGATCTTTGTTTTGGTGGTGGACATTAGCAACAAACTTCTCGCTCCCAAAAGTGGTTCGAGGTACTTGATGCTTCATTGAGCGGTGGTCGCATATCACCATGGAATTTGAAGTAGCCTCATCGAATGTGTGTCCAAGGTTCGTCCACGTCTTGGTTGGTCGCCATCTAGTGACTTGGATGTTGAAGACAAGGTCGTTGTAGAACTTTCAGTGGAGATATTCTCCATGTCAAGTAACGTGTTTGACGTCCATGCAAATTTCTTGAAGACACCGCTGTTGATACCGAAAAAAAAGAAGAAGAAAATGATTACAAAAGAAAAAAATAATATAATAAAAATAATGATAATCTTTTTCTTGTGCTACATGCACAAAAGCTTTTGAGTTCAATTGTAACTCTTGCAAAAAAAGGTGTTCGGATAGGAATACAATTCGGTCATCAAAGTGCAATTGCAAATCAATTTTCATAGCCAAACACTCTATATAAAGAGGCCAAAGCCTCCAAAAGAAAAGGGGTGGGAGGAGACATACGAAGAGGGAAGCAGGCGGAGGCAGAAGAAGGAGAAGAGAACAAGCGAAGCAAAAAGTAGAAGAACAGAGGAAAAGAAGCGGCGAGCCAGCAAGGTGGAGCTCTCATTCTAACTCTCATTATTTCTTTTGCCGCATCTCTATCTTTCGGTCCCGTCCCTTGCTCCGCCGGAAGCCCCAAAAGCATACGAACCATCTCTTCCTTCCCGAGCAAGGCCACTTCGCGTCCAAGCAGAAGCCCTAAGGTGAGGCAAGGTGACTTCGCGTCCAAGCAAGCGAGGCAGCGCGTGGAGGCTGAAGCCTAAAAGCAAAGGCGAGGTGACTTTGCATCAAAACAGAAGCCCTAAGGCGAGGCGAGGTGACCTCGCATCCAAGCAGAAACCTTAAGTAGGGGGGCGGGACAACCTTGCATAGGCGAGATGACCTCGCCCCCTCCTCTTGTTACAACAAATATATGGCCTTGCACTTCACATAACAAGCCAAACAAGGGGAAAAGAACAAACAAGCAAAGGCGAGATGACCTCATGTCAAAGCAGAAGCTCTCAAGTTAAGGCGAGATGACTTTCACGACAAGACAGATGCCCTAAGGTGAGGCGAGGTGATCCCGCGTCAGAGCAGAAATCCAGACATGGCCTCACAAAATTGGAAGTCCAGTTGGCGAGATGATGTCATGTAAAGGTGGAAGTCCAGAAAAAATGGCTTTGCACAAAATTGGAAGTCCGGGTGGCAAGATGATGTCACGTAAAGGTGGAAATCCAGACATGGCCTCGCACAAAATTAGAAGTTCGAGTGGCGAGATTGAAGTCCAGGTGAGGCGTGACGGCTTCACAAAATTAGAAGTGCAGGCGAGACGAGATGACGTCACAGGCGAGGCGAGATCCCTCCATGCAAAAGAGGAAGCAAGTCGCGGAGTCCGCTCACAAGCATACATGCGGAATCCACTCACAAGCATCCACGCGGAGGCCGCTTACAAGCATACATGCGGAGTCCGCTTACATGCATCCACGCGGAGTCCGCTCACAAGCATACACGAGGAGTCCGCTCACAAGCATACGCGCGGAGTCCGCATGAAGGCGGAGTCCGCGTACACACGGAGACTGGATTTGTAGATTACCTACGCCACTATCAAGAACCGTGGCTAAGGCAATTCAAGCATCTTGGTCACACTGATGCATCACCTATTTCGGGTGCATAACTCAAATCAACGGACGCTCTACCAAATTCGGTGTCCACAAGAAATACGGTTGACGGATTCAGAAATACATCTGTTAAACCCAAAGCTGCCACTAAGCCACAAAGACTACAAACCCCAATGAACTACGGTCGGTTTGATCCATCAAGGGGGTACGTAGGCAATCTAGCAATCTAGCAACCCACTAGATGCAACCAAAATTTTAAACAGAATCCTTGACACCAACAGTCAAATTCAGCCAATCCAAATGACTCCAGCCAAATTCTTAAAACCAAATTCACGGGTTTTAAACCCTCACAAATATCCCAAACACAAATTCAAAATAAATGGGTCATTCACCCATTTTAAATCCCAAATGTTCGAACTACATTGGTTTGTATGTAGGCAGTCTGGATTTAAATCTGGTTGCAACCGTCCATCTAAATTAATTCCCGGTTCGCTTGAAGCCAGAATCTCGCTCCCAAGCTCAAATGCCTTCAGACACAAATCCAAACACACTTCCAAACACTACTCTCACTCCAAAATCAAAGCCCTCCAATGAGTCATTCACTTGTTAGAACTCTTGAACTACGAGTGACTTGATCCCCTCCGTGGTACATAGGCAACCCATTCCCAAATGTGGGTGCAGTCGCAAAAACAAACAAACCTACAATGGTCTCTTAATAAACGGAATCAAAGGGTGTTCCCTTGTAACAAGGGATTGTAATTAAAAGACACGTTCTGTCTTGAATGAGTCGAACCAGACATAATTAAAAGCTCTATCTTAATTAATAAGATAAGGGTGAAGTTATGTTCGGTATATATTTATTTACATTTTTTGCCCAACAACCGCTCGTCAAATCTATAACTTTCAATTGGATCAATCGTTGTCTTCCGGCTTGCATTATAGTGGTGGTGCTCTGATGATGATAATCTGATCGTCGCCCTCTAATGACGAGAAACATAAGTAAAGGTGTGCTAGTTGTGCTCATATGCCTTCTGGGCTTCTTCCTCATTGGTGGCATGTCAGGATGTTAGGGGAGTACACATGTGACAACTTCGCGTCTAGATTGCGTTAGCTCATCTTTCGTCAAATGGAGGTATATGGAATAAAATTCTTAGATATGAACGTCAAACGTCCAAGCTCCGATTGGTGCAGAAGGTGGAAAGCCATGTTGATTTGACAAGCGTTAGTGAACCTCTTTTATTTCGCTCCTTGAAAGCGTAGTGCACTCCTCCTTGTGCTCTTTCTCATATATGGGTGCTCACCCTTGCTATAATTTATCTTTGTCTCATATTTCTTTTGCTAGTATGTGGGCAACAAAAGAAACAAATTAGTTGAAATGAAACATAAGCTAATAAATATATAATGATGCAATCAAATGTTAAGAAACCCCATGCTCATTATGTGGGCGCGACTCAAAGTCGTAGGCAAGACATTGGACGTTGAAGGTCTTCTTTGGATTCTAAGGCCTCTCATGCATGATGTAACATTCCTTCATCATCGAACTAGTGAGCATGCGCTAAGCGTTCATTTTCCCACAGACGGCGCCATTTTGTTGGTGTCATTTTTTAGCACCAACGGGTCAACGAGAGTTTCGTTGAAATCATACGTGTAAAGTGGTGGGGTTAATCCACTCCTTTGGTAGACTTCTTTCGACTGATGTTGGGCTTCCGCGTACCACCTCGTGGTGGGCTTTTTCTCCTTGAAGATGAGCTAGCTTCCTTTACTTCATTGGTGGACTTCATCTACTCCTTAAAGGTGAGCTAGCTTCCTCCACTTCATGGTGGACTTCCTCTGCTCGTTTGGTGGACTTCCTTAGGCTGATGTCGAGCCTTCATGCTCCACATCGTGGTGGGCTTCATCCACTCCTTTGGTGGATTTCCTCCACTCATTTAGTGGATTTTCTCCACTTCTTTGGTGGACTTCCTTCGGCTGATGTCGAGCCTTCATACTCCACTTCGTGGTGGGTTTCATCCACTCCTTTGGTGTACTTCCTCCACTCCTCTGGTGGACTTCCTTCAACTGATGTAGGGCTTTCCCGTACCACTTCGTGGTGGCCTTCCTCCACTTCATGGGTGGACTTTCTCTACTTTTTTGGTGGACTTCCTTCGACTGATGTTGAGCCTTCATGTTCCACTTCATGGTGGGTTTCATCCACTCCTTTGGTGGGCTTCCTTCAACTGATGTGGGGCTTTCCCGTACCACTTTGTGGTGGACTTCCTTTCCTTGAAGGTGAGCAAGCTTCCTCTACTTCTTGGTGTTGGATATTCGCCACTTGACTTGGTCCTTCTCTTCCTCAAGTTGGTGGAGTGTCATTGAATGACCTGTTGACATGTGAGCAAAGAGGTTATCGGAGGACCAGCCTAAGGCCGGCCAAACACTCTCCGATGCCCAAGTTAGGAAAGTGTTTGAACAATGAGTAGAGGTTGGGGAAGAATAAATAGGGCTCAAGTATAACATGATTTTGCCAAAGATGATGAATAAGTAAGCCTAGCAACTATGCTTCTTGGCATGGGAGGAGACCCTCCTAACGTGCCTACAAAGAGAGTTAAATATATATCTATATATATGTATGTATGTATGTATATATACATATATGTATGTATGTATGTATACATACATAGAGAGAGAGGGGGGGAGAGAGAGATAGTGTTGTTGTAATTGAGGAAGAAGAGAGAAAAATGAGGTTGTGTGTGTGATTTTAGCCTTGGGAAGGCTTGGTATATATAGGGGTGGAGGTTGCTGACGTGGAAAGAGAAAGCATGGGCTTTGTCCTTGATGCATCACACCACCTTACCCTTATGTCATGCCAAAACCTTTCAGCATGGCTCCCCTCACTCTTTTGGCAAATCCATACTCTTCATCTCATTCCGAGCATGTGGTCGTTAGAGTGATACGACACGTGCGGCAATCCTATGGTCCTCTTTATGCATGGTTTTGTCAGAGTGGTGATATGTGGGGAAGTGGGTGAATGATATACCATTAGCTGACATGTCTCTATGAGACTCTTGGACGTCCAAGAGAGAGTCTGAAGGTTGAGGCTCTTAAGCTTTGAAGGTCGAACTCTTAGTCATGGCGGTTGAAGTATCGACCTTGGAGGTTGAGGCTCTTGACCCATTTAGACTATACTCTTCTCTAATGATTAGGTCACAATATGCTCTAATCTTACCATGCTAGCTAGAAGGTGAGGTAATCATTTGGTGACATGCCAAGACACTTGGTGGCATGTCAAGACACTTGTTGATAGTCCAAGAAAGACTTTGAATGCTAGGTTTGGCATCTCACTATTATTTACATGTGAGGATCATCTTTATTTCTCGAATAATGGTTTGCATGCGTTGGAAGGTTAAAGTCATACATGGCTCTTTGACATTTCAACGCTTCCTACGTGAAATGAGTTGAAAAATCAAGTTTCGTTGTATAACCAAATTATGATATCACCTACGTAAATTTGATCTATGATGTTAACTCCCTCCCCTCGCAACTTTGTTAGTTTAAATTCTGATACGAGCACAAAGTGCTATGTTTATAATGTGTTTGCTGCCCTATTTAGCTATGTTATTCTTGTAATAATATCATTTCTAACATGTTTTGTAATTGTAAAGGTAAAAGTGCAGAAAAGTAGGAAAGGAAGCTAAAAACCGGTTATTAAAGAGAAATCCTAATCAAATTAGGAAACAAGTCCAACTCTAGCAAAGAATCCCACTGAGTCAAGGAAATGAGTAAATCAAAAGGATAAGTCATTTAGGAAACTTTCCTATTCCAAAATGGGAAACTTGCCTATTTCATTTTAAGAAACTTACATGTCAAACATTACTATTATGACTTTCCTTAATTATTTTGAGAAACCTTTAGTCTTATATGACAGGATTGAGTAAAAGAAGAAAGGAAATTAAAAGTTGACTTGCTGGAGGCGTTAGGAGCAAAGAAGGAAACTAGAAATCTTTAAAGATTTCTGGCCAAAATTTAGGAGCTCAAACAAGGATTTATTAGCTGCAAATGGTTGATGGGAATCTTCCTCAAATCATGGAATCCTTAATTGATTCAAAATCAGAAAATAAGGGAGTTATCTGTTATTTCTTTTATTAAGATTCCTAATTGGTCCATAATTATGTCATAATCCGATTTCCACAAATTGCATGGCTAAATAAGTGCATCAGGAAATGAAAAGATCAAAAATCTTCCTCAAGGATTTGATTGACGCAGAAGAAAATAAGGATGAGATTTTCTTGTTGATTATGACATGCACCTAGTCACGATTCAAGCTACATTCTAAGACTATTGCGCAAGACTCTTAATATCTTAACACAATTATTCCAGACCATTGGATCAGAAGTTGATCAAGGGCTAGGAGAAGAACTAGGGCTGGGTGTGTTCACTATAAATAGAGGCTCTCTACTTTATAATTTTCATCATTCATTCGCGTTAAAAACCAGAGAGATACGAGAGCAGCAGCAGGCCGTCTTTTCCTCTTTTGTCGAGTTCATCCTCTCTTGCCAGACCTTGAAGGACTTCTCCACGAATGTAGCAAAGTTGAAGACTTGAAGCATTGAAGCCAAGCATCCCTTTTGACGTCGCCAAGCTTTCTTGTAAACTGAAAAAGTGTAAGCATTGCCTTTACTTTGTTTTGATTTTCTTTACAACTTGAAAGCATGTTTCGGATGTTAACATTTGGATTTGTAGCATGTTTTGCTTGTTCTTGTATTCAATAGATTTCGAATTTTATAAAACGTATTGATGTTTCGTTAATGATTTTCTGGCGATCTGATTTCGTGAGTCTTAATGATTGAAAGTTTACATTTTTTTTAATTAAAAAAGTTCGAATGCATGCTAGCTATTGCCATGATTCGTGCTAAGCTTCTTCAAGTAAGTATGTTTCTCTAAGTGGTGGAAACTATGTAATAATAGTTGAAAACGTAAACTACAGTAAATGCATGTTACGACTTCTCAGATGTGTGTTGTTCAATCTCAATTCTATGATTCTTAATAATTCGTGTTTATTGTGGACAAGTACTCTTTAGTATTGAATACAACAATTTACATGAAATAATATAAGTTCTAGACTTCTCTGTGCTTAGGTGATAAAGTAAGTAGAATTAAACGATGTTTGGTAGAATTCGAGTTTGTCTATGTTTGCGACGTTGAATGAATCGATCACTTGTATATTTTATTTTCTGTTTAGTAGGAATGTAAAACAAACCTTCAAAACCCCTTTATTTATTGTACCATGTGTATATTTGTAACTGAATACTTGAAAATACTTATAGTTACTAATTCTTTAGTGTAACCATGACTATAGGAGCGCATTTTAGGTCCCCGGATTGATCGAACCATATTTGCTAATACTACATTCTGATAAAAAAAAAAGTTTTTAAATTACGCGCCTGCTAACGAGCATGTCAAACTCAATTCGGTTTCATCATAGCGCAATTTTCTGAAGGTGGGTGTGGTTGTTGAGAGAGAGAGAGAGAGAGAGAGAGCGTATGTGTAATTTTTCAATAATCTGGGTATTTTTGTCATTTGTCATTAAAATTTGAATAAGGTCTACCTACTAATTGATTTGGGTTTGGGTTCTATCTCCCTATTTGTTTAAATCTTTTTAAATGTGAGTTATATATGTTATGTATCTTTTTAAGATAGTAATATGTCATTCTCTATAATATATAACTCAGAGGCGAAGGGACATAGACACTTTGTGGGCCTGTGCCCTATCATATGTGTGGCCTGTGCCCTATCGATGTGTTTAATATATTAAATTTTTATGAGTCCTCCTCAGTTTGAAGAACAAGTAATATATTAATATATTAATATATTTCCTATATTATATTAGTATTTGGTTTGGATCAAAACATCTTTCTAATAAAGGGAGGCACATCAATGTCTTTTTTGTTTCCTAATTTGGTGGGATATGTGACGATTACTGATGTTATTTAGTTTTTTTTTTTTTAAGAATGGCACATCATTACTCGTCGCAGATCCCACCTTTGTTTCTTAATTTGGTGGGATTTGTGATGATTACTGATGTTATTTAGTTTTTTATTTTATTATTTTTTTTAAAGAATGTCATGTCAGTAGTCGTCGCAGATCCCTCCAAATTAGGAAATAAAAAAGATACTAATGTGGCTCCCCTTTAATGGAAAGATGTTTATATCCAAACAAAATAATAATATAATATAGGAAATATATTAATATATTACCTGTTCTTCAAACTGAGGAGGGCACATATAAAAATTTAATATATTAAACACATACGATAGGGCACGGGCCCCATAAAGTATGTATGTACCTCCGCCTCTCAGTTACATATTATGACAAAAAATACTAAGAAAAAAATTCAGTTTACCTCCTAAATCTTTGTTACCAAAATCAGTACTGTACTGCAACTTTTTTTTAAATCAGTTCGTCCTTTCAACTTTCGTAAACATATCAGTCGGTCCAATTTTTAAATTCCCCTCGAAATTTGACATTACCGACGCCGTTGGAACTGAGAAGGGGACTCATAATTTAGCTTTATCCCCTCATTTTAAACGAAATGACTGAAATACCCTCATTGTTTTTTTATTCATTTTGTCAAATAGATGCATTTTTTTAATCTCTTTTAATAATATTTTGTCAAATTGGCTAGTTTACCCTTTTGAAGAGGGATAAAGCTGAATTAAGGGTCTCCTTGTTAGTTCCAACAGCTTTGGTGACATCATATTTCAAGGGGAATTCAAAAATTGGACCTGACTGATATGTTTACGAAAGTTAAAGGGGTGAACTGATTTAAAAAAAATTACAAGACTGAACTAAGTTTGACACCAAAGATTTGAGGGGGGCGAGAGTAAACTGAATTTAATCAAAATATCAAACTATGCAAATTAGGGCTGGGCATAAAACTCGTAGCAAGAAAAAAAGATCAGAAAACCAACACGAACCGCCGAGCTTATTACATGTACGTCCTTCTTTCGAAAATATTCAGTCTGGTCCAATCATACTATTTGTCGGTTCGGGCCTGGTCTCTAATGTCTAAATTATACTTCAGCCCAAAAGCCCGACGTAGATGTGTCATGTCACGCCCCGACCCTTAATTTTTACCTTAATTACTAGCATAGTGGTAATAAGAGTTTTACCGTCTTCGTTATTAAGTGTATAATTTAATTAGTTCCCAAAGGAAGAAAATGTGACGACGGTAAAAATTGTAATTTTTGCTAGTAAAAGGTAATTTTTATTGGGGTATTATTTTTGGGGTGTTAAATTTTGGATTACGTTAAAGGGAGGTTGCCTATCGGTTAGTTTTGCCTCCGGAGTTGTCCAAGATACATGATGTGTTTCATGTATTCATGCTTCGCAAGTATATTGTTGATCTTTCTCATGTGCTTGATGAGCAGCCGATTAGTTTGTAGAATGATTTGTCCTATGAAGAGGAGCCGCTTCAGATTCTTGACCGAAAGGAGCAAGTTCTTAGGAACAAGACAATCCCCCTTGTCAAAATGCTTTGGAGAAGCCACCAAGTAGAGGAAGCTACTTAGGAATCGGAGGAGCAAATGAGGCAGCAGTATCATTTCCATTTTATTTAGTAGGTATGTAAATTTCGAGGACGAAATTTTTATAAGAAGGGGAGCATTGTCATGCCCCGACCCTTAATTTTTTCCTTAATTACTAGCATAGTGGTAATAAGAGTATTACTGTCTTCGTCATTAAGTGTATAATTTAATTGGTCCCCAGAGAGGTTGTGAGGGACGATTATTTCAAAGAATTTATTCGAATGAAGAAAATGTGACGGTGGTAAAAATGGTAATTTTTGCTAGTAAAAGGTAATTTTTATTGAGGTATTATTTTTGGGATGTTAAATTTTAGATTGGGTTAAAGGGAGGTTGTATCGGCTGGGCCGAGCCAACCCTTTTCTCTCTCTTTTCTCTCTCTCTCCTCCCGCTCGCACTCTCCCTCTTTCCCGAGCCTCTCTCGTTGCCAGATTTCTGGCCGCCCATTAGCCGCCGTCCAGCCGCCCCAGACCGCCGCGCTGGCCCCGTTCGAACCACCATCCTCTCCTCTTCATTTTTGGGTAGGTGATCGAGCCCCTAGCGCCGCCGAGAAGTCGCAGCCGAGCCCGAAAGTTCCAACTGCCCGGAACTTCCCGTCGCCGGAACTCCCTCCTCCGACCGCCATAGCTAGCGATCCTTGGGTCAAAAGAAAGCTCTCCTCCCGTGCATCAATCCCTCCAAAGGACTCCATCCCTTTTGAGCTAGGTAAGGAGAAATTGGTGTTTGAAATTCTAGGGCTTTATTGTTGTTTCCGTTCGATTGGCATAGTTAGGCTTGGAATTGTTGTTTGTTCTAGTTAGGAAAGTCGTAGAGGAGGTTGAGAGGATGGTGCTGTCAAAATTTGGTAGGCATTGGAGGTCGCCGGAGTTGGCCGCCGGCCGTCGCTGCCTGTGAAGCCGCCGCTGCAGGTGAAGCCGCCGCTGAAAAAATGTTTTTAGTAAGAAATTTTATGAGGAGTTTAATGGTATGAGTTTTAGAATTTTTGGAGGAGTTTTGGATAGGTTTGAGAATTTTTAAAGTTTGGTATTTTGGCGGATTAATAAGTTAAAATCCAGCCACGTGATTATTTATTGTAGAAAGTGATTTTCAGGATGTCGGTAAAAATTGTGGAGATTTTTGGTTGGCAGTGAATTTAAGATTTAGGGCAATAGGCATGGTTGAGCGCGCAGAGTTCATATTTAATTATACATATTTTCTTTAAGCGTCGGTGTTTTATTTAAGGATTTATTTATGTTTTTGGAACAGGACCTGAGGAGGCCTGAGCGGAAGAAACCTCCGACCGACATCAAACTTAGGCCTAATTTGTGAGTGGACATTTGTTTTAAATAATGTGCTTGAAATGTTTTACTGTTGAATAATTTCTTTTGTTGGAAATTAACCGAAATTGAGAATTTCGGTGATTATACTCATATATAGATGATTATGAGAATAATATGTATATAAATAAATGCTAGCTAGCTATACGTGCTTTTCCCTTATAATGAGGTAAAATTTCATTATGGAGTGACGTGAGTGTTAGACGCCAGCGTCGTAGCCTTGTATGACTTTCTATTCTTTGTATTCATTCATAGAATTCGTACAAGAAATCTGCACATATATATATCCACTTGTGCGTTTCCCCCATAATGAGGTACAATTCCATTATAGGGTGACGTAAGCGTTAGATGTCAGCGTCATAGTCTTGTATGACTATCTATTTTTCGAGCTTATTCATAGATATCGTAAAAGGAATAGACGAGTGTAAATACATACTGATATATATAATCCTAGCCTGAGAGGCCATTTTTTTAAAGTTTGGGAGTCTAGCGAGTCTAGACACCAGTTCAGAATTTTTGAGTTAACCTTTTAAGCTGTCGTTTGCAAAGCGTTTTCCATGAAAATATTTTTGGGGAAATATTATTTGTTCTGTCGAAATTGCTTTTGTCCATTCACTCTGACGTATTTGAATATTTTCCCCTGGGCCCCATTCGTTTTAAAATACCTAGTCTGCAGCGTTCGAGTGGGGTCTAGAAGGAGACGTCGAGGCATAGTCACTCATCTTTCTGCTACTTTTTGCCAGTAGGTTATTTGTTTAATCTACTAGGAGATTGTCAGCTTCCGTTGTTTTTATTTTTAGTAGCTCTGAATACTTTTGAAATTTTTGTGTAACTTGTTCTGGATAATTATGGGTTGTTGTGGAGGATGTTAGTTTTGGTTAAAACAAAGTGGTTCTAAATTTTTCCGGGTTAGGGTTGTCCATTTTCGAGAGAGATTTGCCGAGTTCTTCGGTAAATTTTCTTTAAAGATGGTCCCCGTATGACTTACTTCAGGTTTTAAAGTGAAATTCATGACGGATCCTGACATGTCATGTGCCATTAAACCATTATGGGCTAGTTTTGCAAGCCCGAATACCTTTTAAGTTGCAAATGTATACTACTATATATACAAACGACCACATGAGATTATCACGTTCTCATAAGACCTTATCTTTCTAATCATAAAGTGCAAATTGCATCTTCTCAATTATCACTTTCTTCTCTCTTTCTAAAACACAAACGGAGAGGGATACAAATTGAGTAACGGAGATTCGAGACTCAAGAGTATTGATTCTTGAAAGCTTCGTCCTTTTTCGTCTAGTTTTCTCCTCTGATTCTCCGATTAGTGCTCCACTGGCGTACTACTGCATATATCTCTGATTAGTTCTCTGCCCTAGATGCCCTTCACTAAAATTTCAGGTGCTTTGCAGAAAATTCTGATTCAGTGAAAATATACTATGATGAAAGTACTTAAATTGAATCTTATTCCGATTCAAATCTATTATTTCTATTCAAGTTTGTTTCAGCTCTTGGATTGTAGATCGATTAAATTGGATTTGCATATCTGCAGACTGCAAATTTCTTGTTCAATTCTTGTTCCAATCATATTCAGATCAGATATGCAGATTGCTTATGAAGCCTATAAACCGACAGGACCGACCCGGTTTATGCCAGTCTAGGCATTTACCAGTCCTAGTATTTTTTAGTGCAAAGACCAACCCAGTTTTAAAGTCGCCAGTCCGGACCCGGCCCTTCGAAAATCTATGCCGGTCTCGGCCCGTGCCTAGCTCTAAATGCAAATTGTAAGTCGATCTCTTTGAAACTTTGAAGTTTTTTCGTTGGCGTCTCTTTCTTACACTTTTCTATGTACTTTTTTTAAAGAGACTAGGATCGATAGATGTTTTTTAGGTATTTGGGATTGAAATAGTGGTTTCAATCATGTGTACTTTGACAGAAAATAACAAAACAAATGCAACAACTTTTTTACCCATTGAACCTGAATTTGAAGAAAAATATTGTCGAGGCTTTAACTCTTGAAGAACAAGTCAATTACAAATTATGTAACACTGAACGAGACTACTATCTCTAGAACCCTAGCTGATATATTTGAAGCACTCTTCTTCTTTAAGTAATATTTTTCTTTGATCTCCAAGGAATTGACATCGTCCTTGATCCTTCAATAATTCTCTACTAGCCTCGAGAGAATCTCAATCACAAATACATAAAGTGCAATCTAACACGGAAAAGTTAAACTTCTGACCTCACAAAGTTTTTGCAACGGAAAATACTATCTTCCAAACACAATGCGTGCAAAAGTAGTATCCAAAATGATCTGTGTCTTATATATGCATGCCTCAAGGAATATATTCTGCCAATGTAACTCATCCAAAACTTATAATCACTTAACAAATCAATCATATATGTAACCACATATATATATATATATATATATATATACAGCCCCCTTCCATTGAGGGATCCCTATTTTTGGCCACTTTCTAGGGATAGGGCATTACACCACTTCCTAATTGAATTTTTACATCTCCACCGTTCATATCTTAGGTCTATATGAGTAGATCACCTCTACAAAATTTCATATGATTTGGTGATCGTTAAGGCTTTCAAAAGTTTGATTTAGTTTTAATGATCTTGAACGGTCCAGCTTATGTCAAACTAAAACCGTTGAAGGTCATTAAAACTAAATTGAACTTTTGAAAGCCTTAACGATCACCAAATCATATGAAATTTTGTAGATGTGATCTACTCATATAGACCTAAGATATGAACGGTGGAGATGTAAAATTATAATCGGGAAGTTGGTGTAATGCCATATCCATATAAATGGCTTAAAATAGGGATCCCTCATTGGAAGGGCCATGTGTGTGTGTGTGTGTATATATATATATATATAAGCCATAATCAAATTAGAGCTTCCTTACTTGCACTTCTTATATTTTGTATAGGGATGCCAATAACTAATCATATACCAATAATCTTCCCATTTGGCATTCCTATATAAAACCTCATTTGAATATTTCTCTGTCTCTTTGCTTACAATCCCTGCAGCATTTTGAGCAGACAACCAAGTCAAAAGTAAGAGAAATAGATAATCATAAGAATATCAAAGTCATACACGATCTGAGCATATTCCAAATAACAATGTAAAATCAACTCTCTCCCCTCAAAGAACATTTTTAAGCAGAACCCATCACAATAGTTGAGAATACTGAACGATACAGAGTGATACTGGACTGACACGAGTAGAAAATAATACTTCAATTCAGGGTTAATTTAATGATTCTATCCCACAATAACGGTATTAGAAACCAACTACCGAACATGGTTATAGGACTTGAGAAATTATTAGTAACTACATTAGAGCAAGAATTTATAGATTTTAACAAAACTATAAATCTTCTCCATTTCCAAATCAGTAGTTTAGGAGATAACTAAGATTGGTTGTCTACAGAGCATAATTCCTTGTTAGGAGCAAGCAATAAAAAGCATGAAAAATTAGTCATGCTTTATGGAATAGCTAATTTTGAGAAAAGTACATAACAAGAGCTGTTAAGTTTTGAGCAAGGTAAAATAGTTAAGAGAGATGGATCAGAAATGACTGAGAGTTTGTGGGAAGACTATATGAATGATTATATAATATGGCCAATAAATTTTAATGAGGAAGGGAGCATGCATGCATTGCAAGTGTTAACTAGAGTTAATTTAGGCAACATCGATCCTGAAGTCAAAGCAATCTTTTGTCAGCGTGAGCAGAGAAAACTCTATGATTTATAACAAGCCATACATCAATTTCTTTTCCAACTTTTAAGGAATCCCCTACAAAGAATAAATGTTCATAGTGAAGCACTATTTAGTCATCCAAATAAGAATGTTAATTATAAAATGTTAGGAGCAAATATAAACATGGTAGAGCATATGAGTCTACATTTCAAACATGACAATCAAACAATCCAACTAACACCTGGTTTATTACTAGAGCATGGGTTTTTGACCAAAGTATATTTCCAACACGATTATTATATATATTCTTTTCGAGAAGAGTTTAGAAAAATTATCCTGCAATGTTTTCAAAGTTTAGGAGGTAATGGAAGTAAATATTAGACGAAGTTGATAGCATCCCTCCAGCATTATTCTCCAGTAGCCTTTATTCGGATCGAGCTAGACACAATATTACTATCATGAAAGGAGCATACACCATACTAGAATCTTGGCCAATACTATACAACAACCCCACTATTGAAGATATCCAAAAAGTTTAGAGGAGCTCAGATTGTTCATTAGGAGATTTGGGACAACAGTCAACTTAATATGCTTTTCCAAGATATGTATACCAAGCTCTTAAGCAAGCAACATTTAAGAAGGCCGAAACCAAAATCAAGTACCAGACAATGCAAAGCCACAAAAAAAGTTTATGAGCAGCTGATAGGAGCATAAAATGCGACGTTTTTAATATGTTTTTACCTTCATTTATACTTTGCTTAACTCTTATTGTTGTAATATTGAGTCATTTAGTCAAGTTAAGAGTTTATGGTAGAGTCAGTTGTATATTGTGCTAAAACGAGCTGAAAACGCAGAATTTGTCAAGAGTTTTATTTAGAGTAGGATTCCTTGTGCAACTAGGAAACCTAGTTGGATTAAAAGTCTTCATTATTCGACGATTCGGTAACATTTATGATAATTACATTGTCTTTATTTTATTTCTTCTTTCTTATTTTTAGAAATTAAAGAAGAGATAATACAGCGCAAATTAAGGATTAAACAAGGGGATAATTCAGGAAGAGAGAAAAGAGAGAGGAGAAAGCCAAGGAGAAGAAAAAGGAAACATTGGCATTGATCAGAAAGATTCATGGAAATTTATCATGCAAACTTTTTTCAAATGCCATGACAATTGCTGGGAAATCAAATCAGATTTTATGATGTCTTTTAGCTTGCATAATTCAAGGAAATAAGGGAATGAACCTAATCATCATTCTGGGAAAAGAAGAGAAAGCTATGACGCCAAATTGAGGAGAAATATAAGGAAAATGTCTTCTTTTACTTAAGGGAAGAAATCAGGTTTAAAGTGTGACTTAATAAGAGCCATTGGATTAGAAATTGACGAATGACTAGGATTAAAGTTCAAGGTTGCTCTCCCTCTATAAATAGGAGGCTTCATCAACAAACTGATCATCACATCTTCCATACAAACACAAGTCGAAACTCTACCAAATTCTCACCATCAACCCTATACAGAAACTAGATTAGCCGAATAATAGACGCAATTTATGCTACTTCCTTAATGTATTTCCGACCCTATTTAGCCTCGTTATTTCCTTAATAACTCCAATTCTAACATGTTTTGTATTTTAGAGTCAATAAAGGCATATTTACACAAAAGGATGCTAAAACGCAAGAATTGAGCGAAATCCTAATCAAAGGAGGATTCCTGGTGCAGCAAGGAGTCTCATTAAGTCGCAGAATCAAAGGATAAGTCGTTTAGGAAACTTTCCTGTTTTGAAAAGGGAAAGTTGCCCATTTCATTTTAAGAAACTTTCTTATTCTGATTTAGGAAACTTACTACTTTTGAATCTTTCTTATTCTGACTTTCCTAAAATATTTAGGAAACTTTCTTTTCTAATGAGACAGGGAAACCATTTGAAGTCAGGAAACCTAATCCAACTTGGAGTAGGAAGCTGTGAATGTCTATAAAAGGAGGAGGACGAATTGTGCAGAAATCAAGGGATTTATGTGTTAATATAAATCAGAAATTAAGAGATTTTTTCCCTTAATTTCGTCATTTAAATTCTGTCCATCCTACCACATTTATCTGATTTTATTTCCCTTGCAATAACCCTAATTGTGCACCAGGAAAGGAAGGAAAATCATGGATTTTCGTCAGAAAACTAATTGACAGCAGAAGAGGGAAAATTCCTAATCATAGGGATTCCTCATGAAGCAAGGATGCCAAATCCTACATGGATTAGGCCCAAGATGGTCGCCATAAATCAAGGAGAGGGACAGCAAAACCCTAGGGTTTCCTGCCGAGTTGTTCTAGGATTTTAAGACAAGATTTCGTTGTCTAAATTAAGGGATTTATTATGCAATTCAAATCTGAAAATCTGGAAATTAATTCCTTAAATTCTTTTGTCTAAAAAATCTGATTTTACAAGACTAATTCCTTCCCTTTTCAGGAACAATAAATGGCGCAGTAAATTAAAGAGGAAGAGCTGATTTTCGGCAATACAAGGAAGGACACTAAATGGCTGATTTGTTGTGGAGATCAAGCAACGTAACTAGTCCATAATTCAGCCAAATTCATCACCTTTGTGCAACCTAAAAGTCCCCGGATTGATCGAACCCTATTTACCAATACTACAATTGTCAAAACAGGGTTCATAATTGTCGCGCACCCGGAAACGAGCCTCGTCACCGAACCACACCTATCTCCCTTTTGCTTTGTAAAGTTTCATCACTGATTCCACCACCTTTGCAGCCACCATTCAAGGTTTCTACAAAGTGTGATTCATTCTTCTCATGGTTGTTTATTTTTTTGTAATTTTACAATACTTTGTCTATGAAGATTGTATATTTTTATGGTTGCCGATTTGGTGTTTTAACATGTTTAGATTTTCTGATATTTATAACTTATGTATGACGATTGTTACAAACTTGTTCATGTGATATTTTCTGTGTTAGATTTAGGGCAGCATGTTTCAATGTTTTCTTGATTGTATTCGATTAGTTTTCTGAATTGAGCAGGCAAAATCATTGGTTGCATACAGCCTAAGGCCATGGTTGTAATATGGGTTGCGATTTCATCTACCAAAGTGATATATGATTTAGTCATACGTGAAGTTGTCTAGGTCTTTGTTGCTTAAAAGTGGTTAAGTATAATTCTGAAAACTTGTATGTTAATAGGATGAGTGACGCCATATCTTGTGCATGTTTCTGATTCGGCTTACTATGCTTTTGTGTTTTCTTGTTTAATTTCTACGTGAAGTGTCTTTAAATGAGTTAGCATACAATTTAGGATTACCCTTATTGTTGTAATATTGAGTCATTTAATCAAGTTAAGAGTTTATGGTATAGTTGGTTGTATATTGTGTTAAAATGAGCTGAAAACGCAGAATTTGTCAAGAGTTTTATTTAGAGTAGGATTCCTTGTGCAACTAGGAAACCTAGTTGGATTAAAAGTCTTTATTATTCGACGATTCTGTAACATTTGTGATAAATTACCTTGTCTTTATTTTATTTCTTCTTTCTTATTTTCAGAAATTAAAGAAGAATTGAGGATTAAACAAGGAGATAATTCAGGAAGAGAGAAAAGAGAAAGAGGAGAAAACCAAGTATAAATAAAGAAGAAGACCAGCTATGTGCAGCTAGGATTGAGGGGATGAAGCAGCCTTTTAATGAGCAAAATAATAAAGAAGATTGGAAGGAAGAGAAGATTTTGTGCAGCAAACCAAGGAGAAGAAAAAGGAAACATTGACATTGATCAGAAAGATTCATAGAAATTTATCATGCAAACTTTTTGCAAATACCATGACAATTGCTGGGAAATCAAATCAGATTTTATGATGTCTTTTAGCTTGCATAATTCAAGGAAATAAGAGAATGAACCTGGTCATCATTCTGGGAAAAGAAGAGAAAGTTATGACACCAAATTGAGGAGAAATACAAGGAAAATGTCTTCTTTTACTCAAGGGAAGAAATCATGTTTGAAGTGTGACTTAATAAGAGCCATTGGATTAGAGATTGACGAATGGCTAGGATTAAAGTTCAAGGCTGCTCTCCCTCTATAAATAGGATGCTTCATCAACAAACTGATCAACACATCTTTCATACAAACACAAGCCGAAACTCTACCAAATTCTCACCATAAACCCTATAGAGAAACTAGATTAGCCGAACCACCATCATCTCCCTTTTTGCTTTGTTAAATTCCATCACCGATTTCACCACCTTTGCAGCCACCATTCAAGGTTTCTACAAAGTGTGATCTATTCTTCTCGTGGCTGTTTATGATTCTGTAATTTTACAATACTTTATCTATGAAGATTGTATGTTTTTATGGTTGCCGATTTGGTTTTGTAACATGTTTAGATTTTCTGATATTTATAACTTATGTATGACGATTGTTACAAACTTGTTCATGTGGTATTTTATGTGTTAGATTTAGGGCAACATGTTTCAATGTGTTCTTGATTGTATTCGATTAGTTTTCTAAATTAAGCACGCAAAATCAATGGTTGCATACAGCCTAAGGCCATGGTTGTTATGTGGGTTGTGATTTCATCTACCAAAGTGATATATGATTTAGTCATACGCGAAGTTGTCTAGGTATTTGTTGTTTAAAAGTGGTTAAGTATAATTCTGAAAACTTGCATGTTAATAGGATGAGTGAGGCCATACCTTGTGCATGTTTCTGATTCGGCTTATTATGCTTATGTGTTTTCTTGTTTAATTTCTACGCGAAGTGTCTTTAAATGAGTTAGCATACAATTTAGGATTACACACGAAGTTGATTCTAAATACTTGTGAAGTCTTAACGATTGGAGTAACCGCGAAGGGCTCTAAATCATAATCGAAATTGAAGTAGAGTCTAGAATATGTTGAAACTGTTGTACCGAATGTCTTGCATAATTTGTTACATGTTCTTGAGTGTTTTCGTTTCTTGTTTTGTGTGAAGTTGTCGATCACATGTATATATGTTAGTTTAGGTTTTATTTCAGCAGTAGTTTTAGTTAGATAATTCTTTCCAAAACCCCCCAATTTCTATGTGTATTATGAGAATATGTATTAGCACTTATAAGTTCAATTCACCATTTGACATCCCCGGACTGAACGATCCCTACTTATTCTATACTAACGATGACATTTGTAGGGTAATAATTGTGTGAGGTTGCAATGTTTACTTTGTTATCGATGTAGTCTCCATCACCAACCTAAAGTCACATCAGATATGAATAGGTCTCTGATGGATCCGTATTCAATGGAAGAAATTCGGATTGCCCTTTTTCAGATGCATCCTTCAAAGGCGCCTGGTCCGGATGGTATGTATCCATTTTTCTATCAGAAATACTGGGACTTTGTAGGAGGAGAAGTCAGTAATGCGGTTATCTCTTTTTTAACAACTAAGGAGATGCCATAAGATCTGAATCTCACTAACGTGGTTATGAATTTCACTAACACGGTCTTGATTCCGAAGGTGAAGGAGGTATTGAATATGTCACAATTGCGCCAATATTGCTTTATGCAATTTTGTCTTCCAAGGAGACGGCGGAATTTGTCGGTGGGTCGATTTCCGTCGCTTATGTCAAGACCCACCCCGAATTTCACCCCGAAACCCGAGATGAGTCCTGCGGGGACCACCTCCAAGGAAAATTTACCGAAGACTCAGCAAACCTCCATCGAAAATGGACAACCCTAACTTAAAAACTTACGAATCACTTTTTAATCCAAAACAAATAAATCTTCAGCTACACTCCAAAAGTAGCCAGAATACAAACATAAGAATTCCAATAGTATTCAGAGCTACTAAAAATAAAATAAAATACAACGGAAGCTAACAAACTCCTAGTAGATTAAACAGGTAACCTACTGGCGAAATGTAGCTGATAGCTGGGTCACTATGCCTCGACGTCTCTTGCTGGACCTCACGCGAACTCTGCAGACTGGGCATTTTAAAAACGAAGAGCCCAGGGGAAAATATTTAACACGTCAGAGTGAGTGGACAAAACTGAACTGACAACAAATAAATATTTCCCCAAATCAATTTCTAAAGAAAAATCGAATGCATGCTGCAAGCGATAAAACTTTCATCTCATAATATCGAGCCTCTCAGGCTCTATAAAATATGTATGTATTTACACACGTCCATACTCCCTATATAGATTCATGGGTCTATATAGGGCTACTACGCTCGCGTCCAACGCTCACGTCACGCCTTAATGCGGTGCTACACTACGCCATCAAGGTGGACAGACGGTGTATAAATATGTGTCCATACTCCCTATATGAATTAAACACTCAAATAGGGCTACTACGCTTACGTCCAACGCTCACGTCACGCCTTAATGCGGCTATATGCTACGCCATTAAGGTGGACAGACACATATGGCTAGCTAGCATTTTCTATACATACTCTCTCATAAATACATATTTATATCCACCGAAAATCCTATTTTCGGTATCTCTCCAAGAGAAATAAAAGCGTCAAATTAATTGACGTCAAAATTTAAACAAAAGGAAATGTTCAATCATGAACCATAGCATGCATATTATTTTAAAAATAAACGTCCACTCACAACTTAGGCCTAAGCCTGACGTCGGTCGGAGGTCTCCTCAGCTCGAGCCTTCTCGCGTCCTGTTCCATACACATAAAACCTTAAATGAAACATCGACGTTTAAATGCAAAACATGCATAATTAAGTATGCTTCGCGCTCAACCAAGTCTAACACTCCAAAATCTTAAATCCACTGCCAACCTCAAACTCCACAAATTTTACCGACAACCTCGAAAAACACTTTTCACCAAATAAAATCCAATGGCCGGATTATTAATTAATAATCCGCCAAAAATACTTAACTTCAACAAATCTTAAACCTATCCAAAACTCTTTCAAAAATTCTAAAACTTAAACCATTAAACTCCTTATAATTTTCTCCACCAAAAACATTTTCTCGGCGGTGGCTCCGCCGGAGGCGGCGGCCGGCAGCCATTTTCCGGCGACCTCCAATGGTCACCAAATTTTGACAGAATCTTCCTCTCAACCTCCTCTACAACATTCCTAACTACCACAAACTCTAATTCTAAGCCTAAGCACATCAATCGAACAGAAATACACAAAAAGCCCTAGAAATTTCAAATTCCGATTTCTCCTTACCTAGCTCACGACGGAGCGAGCTGATTGGAGAGGTTGCTGCATGGGAGGAGGGCTACAAAACCGTACCAAGCTTGCCCGGATTGGTGGCCGGAGGAGGGAGTTCCGGCAAAGTGACGTTTTGGACAGTCGGACCTTTCGGGCGGCACCGCTCTCTCACGGCGGAGCTAGGGCTCCTCTCACCGGTCCAGGGAGGTTGCTGGGTTGGAGGTCGACCGAACGGGACCGTTGCGGCGGCGGTTGGTGGCCGGACGGTGGCGGACGGTCGGCCGGAATTTTTCTGGGTGTAGAGAGGAGAAAATCGGGTGAGAAGAGAGAAAATCGGGAGGGAGAGGAAAAATGGACTTGGGCCTTCAGCCCACCCGGTCCACAACTCCTTTATAAACCCAAAAAAATCCAAAATTCAACACCCCGAAATAATACCCCAATAAAATTACCTTTTACTAGCAAAAATTACCATTTTTACCGTCGTCAAAATTTCTTCCTTAGAATCATTCCCTTAAAATATTAGTCCCTCAACACCCTCTGGGGACTAATTAAATTACACACTTAGTGACGAACACGGTAAAAAAACTCTTATTACCACTATGCCAGTAATAAAGGTAAAAATTAAGGTTCGGGGCGTGACAGCTTAAGTGTACCTTAGGCGACATAAGTAAAATCATAGGCGACGTGCATCGTTTTCGTCGCTTAAATATTTTTTAGCCAATGAACTCTTATTTTTCCATCGGCGAAGAGGAATTTTCCAGTAGTCATGCTGAAAATTATTATCATCTGTAAACCCGAACCATGAGAACAATGAGATCGTTTGATCTCTTTGTACTTACCTAGACTTGTGGTCAACCACTGTGCTTATTTAATTATGGATTTTATCCTATGTTGCATGAACACGTCGCGACACGGTAAAATTTAAAAACTGAGTTTTCGACATGGCAAATAGAATAATATATTTATATATTTTTATTACATAAAAATATTTTAAAAAATATAAAATAAGTTCATTACATTACCAAAATCATGTTCTAAATTCAATATTTTTTTTCTTTCTTTTTTGTCTAAATTCAATCTATTACATACACATATTAAAATAATATTAAAGAGAATCAATGAGCAGTTCCAATATAGGTTGTAAAAATAATTAGACATCAACTTAGTAACACAACAGTCCTCTAACACCTAATAAACAAGAAAATTTCAATCATTCCAAAATCCATCTAAACCTCTATTTTTACATATATATATATATATATGCATTTTCCGACACTTTCTGACACGTTGACCGACAAGCCACCTTAGCCTCCGACACGCCACGTCATTAATTTTTAATATATATATATATATTAAAAATTAATAACGTGGCGTGTCGGTCAACGTGTCAGGAAGTGTCAGAAAAGTCAACATTTTCCGACACGTCACGTGGTGTGTCAGGCCGTGTCTCGTGTCAGACACTCCGACACTACAGGGATGTGAAGTGTCTATGCAACATAGGTTTTATCTAGTTGTACACTAATGATGAACCTTAGGCAATTGATATTAATTACATATCATAGAGATTAGATAAGATTAGTTTGGAAATGACTCGTTAGATTTAGCCGCGCTCATTCACAATGAAGGATACCAATCATTTGTTTGGAATCTTGTGCGGGATAAGAGGTATTTGATATAAGAGGCATTTTGATTATGGATAAATCAATGAAATAAAATACTTATAAAAAAGTAAATAAAAAATTAGAGTTTTTTTTTTCCATCAAGGCTAGTAATTGACGCAGTTGTTTGGTATAATGACATTAGTCTTTTCTTATAAGTGAGAAATCATGAGTACGACTCACAGTATTTATAAAACCAACTTTAGCAGACTCTCTATTTTAGCTTTTAATTATTTTAGAGAGCGTGTTTAGCTTTTTTGATGTTTTCAGAGCTCTATCAGACTAGCCAAAATTTTGCTATTATGACTTTTAGTTATTTCGCTAGCTAAATAAATACATATAGAGAGCGGGATAACTCAGATGAGGCTAACTAAAATTTAATACATCTCTTGTAAGATATTTTACGTGATATATAAATATATTTAAACTATTTGATCTTTATTTGAATAATAATGTTGATGTAATGCTAGCTAAAATAAAGAACATTGATGCAGCCGCATTTTCAAAATGGCTTGTCAAAATAACATTTTAGCTAATTTAACTAAAAAAAATGGCTAATATGACTACAAATGCTCTAATACATTAATAAAGCTAGTAATTGGGTTTGCTCACAAGTCACAAACGTCATAAATACAAATAAAGTTTGTAAATTGGGCTGTATTTGAGGCCCTTTTTTTATCTTTTTATCTTTTGGTTATTTGGTTTGTGTTTATAGTGTACATGTAGAGTATATATGTGTGGATGAGAATGAACATCTCATTCATTGGTTGCAATTGAAAGCCGTAGCACTTGGGAGGTCATCCCTCCCACTTCTTATCGCCCATGCCTTGTTTCTATTAATTGCTTCTGCTATACGGCAGATTATTTTATCACCCAGTACGCTAGTCCACGTCGGCTTACTTGCTACTCGTGGCTTCACAACCAATTCATGGGTGTTGAAATAATAATAATAATAATAATAATAATAATAATAATAATTTAAAAATAATAACATACACGGTAACAATATTGAATCAATCAAGTTGACAAAAAAAACAATATTAATCATTTAGTAGACTAGCTATAATTTAATACATCTCTTATAAGATATTTTACGTGATAATAAATATATTTAAATTATTTGATCTTTATTTGAAGAATACTGTTGATGTAATGCTAGCTAAAATAAAAAATATTGATGCAGCCGTATTTTTAAAATGACTTGTCAAAATAACATTTTAACTCATTTAACTAAAAAATGACTAACATGACTAAAGATGCTCTAATACATTATCAGCCGGTACGCTAGTCCATGTCGGCTTACTTGCTACTCGTGGCTTCACAACCAATTCATGAGTGTTGAAATAATAATAATAATAATAATTTAAAAATAATAACATACACGGTAAACAATATTGAATCAAGCAAGTTGAAAAAAAGAATCGAGGTCAAACTGCATGTCGAATCGGTTTCATATATGCCACCGGGCCAGACTGGGTTTCGTTGCGTCATCACACTCACCAACAAGTCTTGCGGCAACATCGACCTCTGCTTCTTCCCTGTGTTTGCACCAATTTTTTGCTTGTCGGCCTACTAGGCTTAGTTGGCTGAAATCGTTGGTTGCAAAGAAGATTATATAACCTTTAATGATAATTTTTTATTTCATATAATTATCATCATCATTATTGAGATTTGTCAAAATTCATTATTTAGTATTAACATCAATACATACCTAATTTTAAAACAACGGCGATATATGACAACAAATGTTAATCTAGCGATATTTCAAGATATATTCTCTCAATTAGCAAATCAAGAATGAGGTCATTATAGCAAGAACTTATGGGAGTTTATTAAGTCATTGAGACAGAAATTCATTTAATTTGATTGTAATTTTCTTCCTTAACTTGATTGTTTGTAACTGTATAAATATGACATTCAACGTCATTGTAAAGTGTTCTCGACCAACACAAACAACACTTCAATACAAACATCAAATTCTCTACAATATCGATCTTTTCATTTATAATCTAGCCTAGTTTTCTTCTTCTTTTCATTGCTTTCTTTACCTTCTGCACTTTATCACTTTATTTACATTCTGCAATTTATTTTCATACAATTTACTCTTCTGTGTCTTTAAATTACATGCAATTTAATTTCTCGCACTTTACCGTTATTTAAAGTTTCATGCAATTTTAAATTTCGTTCTTTAAGTTTCATGCAATTTAGATTTTGTTCTTTTAATTTCCGCACTTATTTCTCAAAAATCTATATCAGAAATTTAAAAAAATTAGAGGTGGGCATAAAAAACCGCAATCCAGAATCCGTCTCGGTCCCGTCTCGAAATTTGACTAGATAGGACGAAATTTAAATCTTAAAAAGTCATGCCCGTCCCTATCCCGTCCCATCCCACTTTTATGAAGCGGGACGGGACACGAGACTAATAATTCATGTCATGTTTAGGCCCGTCCTGTCCTGCACTTTTATTATTTATTTTTTTTAGAGTTAATCTGTGCACATAGCCGTCCATTTTGTTAGTTAGTTACATCATTGTCGTCATTTTGATAGTTAATTAGTTACATGCAGTAGATAACATTGCATGAAGTATACATGCAGTAGCTCGTAATGCCTATACCGTCATAAAAAATCAATTATTATGATTCTGTGATCAATGAAATACCTGTAGACAAATCAAACTTTTTTAGAAATATATATTGTATATTTGAAGTTGAACAACTTCGAGAACACTGGTTAATTCCATGATGTTCTTGAAATGATCCTAGCTAATCAGACAAAATCAACTCCACATGAGTATATATATTTCTTGGTCCTTGTTTCTGGCTATACGTGTTGAATGGTGAGAAGGCAAAATTGCTAATTTCATACGGCTGATACAAATATATGTTGGTGAGCTGTAGAACATCTCTCATGTTTGAATGGGTATTCATTAGTTATTTTAATGTTGTTTCTGATGATTGGTTTAATATATAGCATATTAGCATAAATTAATGGATCCATTGCAAAGAAACTGTATAGTACTCTCAGAAAGTACGTTTAATAATTTTATTTTATCGAAAAAGAAAAATTAAAATTTGAATAGCATCATATAGTTTGTACGTATTCTATAACAAAACAAAGAATTTTCTTCCATAGTTTTTATTTATCACAAAATAATGTTCTAGTTTTGTTGTTTGAGTGTTTTCACTTTTTACTATGGGATTGGGCCCATCTTGTCTCATCCCGTTTCGATACCAACCGGGACGTGATTGACCATGATAAATTTAAAAAACGTAAGGCCCGTCACATCCTGTCCCGAATTTAATTTTTGAGACGGGACATGAGATTACCCCAATCCCGTTTTATTTCGTCCCATGCCCAGCCTTAAAAAAAAATATAACCATTACCAGTGAAAACGCCGAAAGTCCTTACAACAAATTAAGACAAGAGAACTCAATGGCCGAGACGGTTCATTCTTCGGCCTACAATTTTGAGGCAAACACCTTGACATCCAATTCAAGGGCCAAAAGTGAGGTGATGAATACTACTGTGGAAAATTGGGTGTTGCGTGGGATCCGAGGGCTAATAGTGCCTTGTAGTGGCTCAGCCATCATGGCTGAGAAAAGGCGATGTAATTGAGTGCGACGATGTCTGACCTTGAGCACCAATCTGTTTGATGATGTCCCACCTCGCTCTAGTGACGTGGATGTAAACCTCGACAACCTGAGAGAGATCGATCTTCACCGACATGGCTAGGGATGGTACGTTTTGTGGGAGATCGATTAGGATTATGTGTCACACCCTGGTCCTGACGTCGGCGGGTTTGAATCACCGAACGTCGATTTCAAGGCATGAACGAGTATTACAAACAAAGCGGAATGTAAACAAAAGTACTATTTTCTAGGCTCTTCCTTCTAGGCTCGTCGTCTACCCTTTTTCCGGCTCAATCCAATCTAATAGTTTTTCTGCAAAAAAAATATCAGAGATGGGTGGGTGAGCATAACCACGCGCTCAGTGAGTAGACCAATGTAATATGCCCGCAAAGCCATCTCATTTTACCCACTTTATAAAATACGTATATCGTATACACATCAAGTAACGCAATTCATCATATCGCACAATCCCTTCTTATTGGATATCTGTCAC
This sequence comes from Fragaria x ananassa, assembly GCA_034370585.1. Lineage (NCBI taxonomy): Eukaryota > Viridiplantae > Streptophyta > Magnoliopsida > Rosales > Rosaceae > Fragaria > Fragaria x ananassa. The sequence goes on along the minus strand of CP139753.1, from coordinate 16,703,372 downwards.
ACCCCAACTCAAGTAAAGGTTTAATCTCAAGTTAAGGAATGAATCGCACTTTAATTACAGACAGTTTAATATTCATTATTAAAATGAGACCGATATCATTACAGGACATAGAAAACAGAACCTTCAAACCTTTATTGAAATTACAACCTTATAAGAAGGTACTTAAAACACACATGTCTAAAACATTACAAACAAACAAGAATAGTGTTTCTTTTCGAAACGTCTATTCTTTATTCAAGCCCTATTTACAAATGAAAATTTGAAATTCTTAATTTACAATATATTATACTTGCGGCCTCAAGGTCCACACCTACAATGAGTTTGATTAAGGGGTGAGCTACGCTTAGTAAGGCTAGTTAAATTGCTAAACACATATAACATTAACTTCAAACAAAAACAAACAAATATGGCATATCAGGAATACATAAATGCAATATGAACTTGACTCTCTCCCCACACCTCATTTCACCCTCGAATATAATTTCTTCATTTGTTAGTCGTCTTAATATACTCATGGTCTTCCAAACCCGAAACCCGATAAAATCTTTTTATCGATGTCTGCCATCGAAAGGGCCTACTTTTCCCAAACTTGTGCATGTGTGGGCTAATCATAGATTTTTGATGCCCCATGAGAAAAATCAACTACACAAATGGTTTCCTAATAACAAAATCTCATATAATCCTAACTCTTATTTTCCTTTCCACTTCTAATCTCACCTTCTTTCCCATGACATCATGTAATCTCAATTTAGAAATAAAATAACAATTACATGCTTTCAATTGTAAACATGTTATGATCGATTCAATATCATCCAACATTTACTTCAATTCATATAAAAAAAAACTCAATGCCAAACCAATCAACATCATTCTATCCAATACCAAATAATCCAATATCACAAAATGCATCCAATGTCACCAACAATTCAATATAAAACAAACCATGTAATAGCATATATAACAATAACACAAACACCCCATCAAACCCTACCTCGATTTTCACAGCACAAACTCGAGCTCCAACGCCACTTCTCACACTTGTTGATTGCTAAGATCGTCTCCGGAACCTTACCCAAAAGATAAAGTACATACAAAGAATAATGAGCTAGAGTTAGTAACTATGTTATAAGTAGTATACAAAGTAAGAAAACTCTATTACTTTACTATGAAACAAAATTTAAATAACACTTAAAAGCTATTTAAAGAGCCATTGAAAAGTAACTAAATCAGATGCTACAGAAACTAATTTAAAACTAGGTTTCTATTTCAGCTCGTGTTAAAAGCAGTGTGCAGGATGCTGTCTTTGGCTTCAATTTCTACCCACTAAACTCCAACCAAAATTACTGAACCTAAGTCTATTTTAAAGATGGGATTATAGGTTTTAAATACATAACTTAAGTTTTGAAAACAAAACCCTGAATAGAAAGTTATGCTCTCTCAAAGTTGAAGCAAAAATCTAAAAACCCAGAAAGTTCAGTTTTACTGAGTCTGCTACTATTTTTGGCAAGCTATTTGTCACACCAAATAGTAACCAAAACCTGTGAAATTTGACACACATAATGATGGATATATGAGCTTTACAAAGGTATTTTCATATTTCAAAAAAAACCTGAGTTGAAAGATATCATGCCTCGAAGTAGGCAATAAAATCAGCTTTTCTGCAGAATTCTAGAAATTTACAGCAAGAATAAAACTTGGTTCTTGAGGCTTTAATTCGACTTTTGAAGTAGCAAAACAAGTTTTAAAGCTTCAGAACGGAAATGAACAGATTTCCAAAACATTAGAATAATTTTAAACATAACAAACAGTTGAATCAAAAGGATCCAAAATTTGATTTGGACACCCAAACTCAAGAACCATGTTCTTTAGCTTCAACCACAACGATTCCAAACAATAATATCCTTTTCGAATTTAATTTTACTGTCTAAACATGTCTGAGAATTCAAAATTACCAGCTTAGGTATTCTTCCTTCTTCTTCTTTTTTTAAACAAAACATTTTAAATACCACACAAAACTTTAATTAAAACAAAAATAAGCAAGGATGTTACGATATCTTTCAATTTAGTGATCCCTATGGGAACCTACTGACTTTCAAGTCCTATACATCCGTGTGTCACATCCTTACTTCAGTATAACTAATCAAAAAGTTCACATGTTTCATGACTAGTCAAAGAATGGATCTAACACATACATATATATCAACCCCGCATATTTTTGCAAATAGACATGTTTTACTTGAAAACAGAGAGATATTTCGTAAATAGATTAAAATCATGTTTTTCGAATATTTTGATAACAAATAAGAATATTTAAAACGTATTATACAAATCCACTCACTCGATAGCATTGAAACCCTACCAAGAACATTGATCGTAAACCGAGCCTCTTAAAACAAACCATCTAGAAATCACCGTTGGATCTAATCCAAACTTCAAAGATAGAAAGAGGACATCAATACGAACCCTTAGTCCTTTGTAGATTCGAAATCAAAATTACGGATCAAAAATTATGATCCGTCGAAGTTCAGTCGTAAAATTCAAGAGAGAAAATGAGGAGAGAGAAGAATTCTCCGAAAATTATGGAGAAGCAGCTGATCAAGTCAGCTATATATAAGGATACAATGACGACTTGAAGGATCGGTAGAATGGTTTGGTCCAATAACAGTGCGCCACTTTTCAAAATGCATGGCTCCTCTCTTTTTATTACCAAAAATTCTTAGGTGCAACAGTCGCACCACCTGGCACATGTGTGTTTTTTTTTTTTCACAGCTGCCTTCTTCTTCTTCTTCTTCCTCTTCCTTCCTCTGCTCCGACGGTTCTTCTTCCTTCCTCCGGTGAAGCTTCTTCTTCCTTTACACGGGTTGGTGGAGGCGTCCTCTTCCTTCCTCTTCTCCGGCCCGGCGAAGCTTCTTCTTCTTCTTCTTCTTCTTCTTCTTCTTCTTCTTCTTCTTCTTCTTCCTCCAGTGAGGCTTATTGTGGAGGCGGCGGAGGTTGTAGGTTGCATGTTTGAGGCGGCATCTAGGCAGATGCAAAGAAGATCGGATGGATCGGTTTCCGACCGAAGAAACGAAGAAGAAGCGCCGAAGCAGAGGAAGGAAGAGGAAGAAGAAGAAGAACGCAGGTGGGGGAGTGGAGGAAAAAACACGTGTTGTTGTGTGACCGGTGGGTCGCACAGGACACGTGGTGCGTTAGCCGCATCTAAGACTCACTCTTTTATTACACACTTGAAAATCAAATTCTCGTGCAGCATGACCTTCGAGTATTAAAACAGCCATAACTTCCTCTAGGAGATGCATTTGTACAAAATGTAAACGGTTTTGGAAACTAGATTCATGGAACTTTCTGACCGTATATTATATACATTCTAATTCATTTGGAGCTATTAACAAAGCTTTATCGAAGTCGGCTGAGAAAAACCAAATTTTCTAATTTTGCTTTTGATGCATCGTTCTTTATGCATAGCTAGTGATGGCATGAATAAAGTCCATTCTATCATGCCATTATGTAGGGATTGAATAAGCCCAATACCTTTAAGTATTGAAAGGATGTGCTTATGCCATTCATTTGGCGTTGCGTGGACGCAAAGCTACACTTAGTTTTACAACTTTTCATAGAGAATGAGATGTCAAGTCTTTCGTATTGTGTTAAGTATATTGATTTGTCTTAATGTAGTTAGATGGGAATTCCATTTCTTAAACATCTTTGTCATCTTTCTTTATACAAAATAACGGATCACTCTAAAGAGTAAAGACTTTGACTAATCATTGGAGTATATGTAGGTCTCACTAGTTTTAGAGCGCTTAAGCCGATTGATGAAAAATCATCATCAAAACAGTCCTCGAGTTCCTATTCAAAACCGTGTCTTCCCAAGATCTTTTTCATTCTTAATTTATGATGTTTGATATATATCGACATCTCTTGGTGCATCATGAGTCCATGTAAATCCAGAATGAACACACAAGGGCATAATTCACCATTTCCCTTCCCAATCAAGTTATTACTTAGTGTGCGTTCCAACTCTTTTTGCAAACGCACGCTCCTGTGGTCTGGAGTCACTTGATTTGTAAGAATGAAATTCGTTCAAGGCCTTCATGTATATCTCTGATCCCATAGAGATGTGTTTATGACCACATTTGACCACATTCATAAGCTGCATGTTCAGTTTTTTTTTTAAAACTACCAAACTAACAAAGTAGCGAAGTGCAGTGATATCTGTTACAAGAGCATATCTTATCATAGTTGATCCAAGTGCGTGTTAGTGAGAGATCTAACGCCATAAGGTGAGTCTAAGCTCCTGTTATCATTACGCTATCTAACAAAGACATTGGATAAGGTTTACACTTGCGGTGTTAGCGTCACCTGCCCAAGGACCTATCTCTTTGTTATATGCTGGATTGCATCTTTCCATTAGGTCAATCTACTACGTCGATTGATCAACGAAGTGATATGTGTGGTTCGTTAGACTCATTATTTCACAATCTCTTATACACTAGTGTAAATATTTGTAGAGATCGTCAAAAACTTGATGGAATTCCTGCAAGTATATAGGGTGCATGCAGTATAGTGAATGGAAGAAAAGAGATATTGTTCCCACGAGGATATTAGTTCAATTCAAATTATGAAATACCTAGACTAACTACACTAAAACACGTAAAACAAGAAACATAATCGACAAAAACAAACAAAATGACTCAAACGAAATTATACTTATGATTTTGGGGGTTTTTGAATAAGGTTTTATGATAATGAAAAATAACTTGTAAACATAAAATAAAAGAAAGTAATTGAAATTGAAACGAGTAAGAATACGATGGTGATAAGCCTAGGGTGTCGGAATCAACCACAAGCAATCTTATCTATGGCTTAACACAACTAATGGATTCTTTTATTTCTCTAGATAACAATCCTCGTATCTAAGTCCAGGTATGACACTTAAACCTTAGTTTTCCTTAAAAGTATGATGCTTTTCAGGTACGGCTGAGATCATATATCCTAGTATGCTGTCTATCCAGTTACGGCACAAATTTAACATATAAGACTCATGATGTTTAGAAAACAGAGAATCATGCAAACTACTACTCCAGTTATGGCAACAATATAATTCACAATCCTTAATCTCAAGAAGTTAAGTAGAATTCTAATGCAGGTATGCCTCAAATTCAACTTCTAATAGCTAGATGCAAAGCCTAAAGGTCGCGAGTCAATAGAACTTTAACACAAGCAACAATTCAATACAGATTAAAAATTTATCTGAGAAGAAACTAATAATCCATCAATTAAGTATCAAAACATGTAGACAATCATGCTAGGGCATCATCCTAACCCTAGAAAAGGTTTAGCAAAATATGACTAAGTAAAACATAGAAAAGATGGAAAGGGGACGAAGGTAATGATGGATGGATGGTCTCTGCTCCTTTAGGCATCTACAACGTGCTTCCGAGACCTCCTTTTCATGTGAAATTCGTGCTCCCTTAAATAGAGAAGTTTCTTGCTCATCTTTGACTTCAAGTTTCCTTGTAAGACTTGGATTCAGACTCCTTTCTTGATATAGAATGGGAAAACCTTGAGATATCTCTTGTAGAACATGAAATACATGTACTCTTTGAATCCTCATCTGCATCATGGTCATTGAAGCATTAGGGTTGATGATCTTGTGACATGCAACTTGAGTTCTCCACAAATGTTTGCAAATCCGAGCAGATTTTCTATTCTGACTTTTTTTCATTGAAACGATCATAACTCACTCCATAAGTATCGAAATCGAGATCCGTAAACTTCTACAGAAAGTAGACTTCTGTGTCTTTTTAATGATATAAGGCTCATAGTCTAATTCGATCTAAGTAACTCCCAGTAATTCGGCAAAGTTGGACGTTTTGCACAGGCAGATTCTGACACTTATGATTGCAATCGTCTTTCAATCCTTATTTGCGCATCTTAGCTCCCTTTCTATGATACAAACCTACAAAAACACTAAGTTAACGTAAATCAATCACAAATAAGAAGATTAGGAGGCATATAAATATATGATAATATGATCACATCATATCTCTATATTCTTGAGATTGGATTTGACATTGAGGCATTCCCTAACGATAATTACAATCAATACTTCATGAGACAGATTTGAGTATTACTTATCAATGGATCAGGTAGTGCGAGAAAGTATCAAACCTAAGAGCCTCCCTCCTATTAGGGAGCCACACGACCTTGTGCCACCAATTTTGCCACTATATGGCATCACCCTATCACCATCTACAGTGATGGCGCCTGATAGGAGCATGAAATGCGACGTTCTTAATATGTTTTTAAATCCATTTATACTTTGCTTAACCCTTATTGTTGTAATATTGAGTCTTTTAGTCAAGTTAAGAGATTATGGTAGAGTCGGTTGTATATTGTGCTAAAACAAGCTAAAAATGCAGAATTTGTCAAGAGTTTTATTTAGAGTAGGATTCCTTGTGCAACTAGGAAACTTAGTTGAATTAAAAGTCATCATTATTCGATGATTCTGTAACATTTGTGATAATTACTTTGTCTTCATTTTATTTCTTCTTTCTTATTTTTAGAAATTAAAGAAGAGATAATGCAGCTCAAATTGAGGATTAAACAAGGAGATAATTCAGGAAGAGAGAAAAGAGAAAAAGGAGAAAGCCAAGGAGAAGAAAAAGGAAACATTGGCATTGATCATAAAGATTCATGGAAATTTATCATGCAAACTTTTTGCAAATGCTATGACAATTGCTGGGAAATCAAATCAGATTTTATGATGTCTTTTAGCTTGCATAATTCAAGGAAATAAGAGAATGAACCTTGTCATCATCTTGGGAAAAGAAGAGAAAGCTATGACGCCAAATTGAGGAGAAATACAAGGAAAATGTCTTCTTTTACTCAAGGGAAGAAATCAAGTTTAATGTGTGACTTAATAAGAGCCATTGGATTAGAAATTGACTAATGGCTAGGATTAAAGTTCAAGGCTGCTCTTTCTCTATAAATAGGGGGCTTCATCAACGAACTGATCATCACATCTTCCATACAAGCACAAGCCGAAACTCTACCAAATTCTCACCATAAACCCTATACAGAAACTAGATTAGCCAAACCACCACCATCTCCCTTTTGCTTTGTAAAATTCCACCACCTTTGCAGCCACCATTTAAGGTTTCTACAAAGTGTGATCCATTCTTCTCATGGTTGTTTATGTTTCTGTAATTTTACAATACTTTGTCTATGAAGATTGTATGTTTTTATGGTTGACGATTTGGTTTTGTAACATGTTTAGATTTTCTGATATTTATAACTTATGTATGACGATTGTTATAAACTTGTTCATATGATATTTTCTGTGTTAGATTTAGGGCAACATGATTGTATTCGATTAGTTTTCTGAATTGAGCAGGAAAAATCAGTGGATACATACAGCCTAAGGCCATTGTTTTTGTCAAGACCCTCCCCGAATTTCACCCTAAAACCCGAGGTGAGTCCTGCGGGGACCACCTCCAAGGAAAATTTACCGAATGACTCGGTAAACCTCCCTTGAAAATGGACAACCCTAACTCGGAAAAATAGAAAAGAACCACTTAATTAACTAAAATAAAATAACATTCTCCGCTACAACCCAAAAGTAGCCAGAATAAATTATACAGAAATCCCAACAGTATTCAGAGCTACTAAAAATTTAAAACACAGCGGAAGCTAACAATCTCCTAGTAGATTAAACAGGTAACCTACTGGCGAAATGTAGCGTATAGATGGGTCACTATGCCTCGACGTCGCCTTCTAGATCTCACGCGAATGCTGCAGACTATGCATTTTGAAAAACGAAGAGCCCAGGGGAAAATATTCAAAAACGTCAGTGAGTGGACAAAAGCAATTCCGACAACAAATAAATATTTCCCTAAAAATACTTTCAAAGAAAACGGTTTACCAGCGATAGCTTAAAAGCTTAACTCGAAAATTTCAAAATGGTGTCTAGCCTCGCTAGACTCCCAAACTTTAGGAAAAATGGCCTCTCAGGCTAGAATATTATATATATCAGTATGTATTCACACTCGACTATCTCTTGTACATTATTTATGAATAAACTAGAAAAATAGATAAGCATAATAGACTACGACGCTGGCGTCTGACACTCACGTCACCCCATACTGGAATTGTACCTCAGTATGGGGGAAACGTCCGAGTGGTATATATACGTGTTGATTCCTTGTACGAATTCTATGAATGAATTCAAAGAATAGAAAGTCATACAAGGCTACGACGCTGACATCTAACGCTCATGTCACCCCATACTGGAATTGTAGCTCAGTATGGGGGAAATTCACGTATAGCTAGCTAGTATTTAATCATATACATATTATTCTCTTAAACAACTATATATGAGTATAATCATCGAAATTCTCAATTTCGGGAAATTTCCAACAACAGAATATTATTCAAAAACAAGCATTTAAGCACATTATTTAAAACAAATGTCCACTCACAAATTATGCCTAAACCTGATGTCGGTCGGAGGCCTCGTCAGCTCTAGCCTCCTCGCGTCATGTTCTAAAAACATAATTAAATCCTTAATTAACACACCGACGCTTAAAGAAAATAGGTGAAATTAAAAAGGAGCTCCGCGTGCTCAATCATGCCTATCGCCCAAAATCTTAATTTCACGACCAACCAAATAAACCTCCACAAAAACTTAACCGACATCCTCTAACACCTTCCACATTTCTAACCTTAAATAATCACGTGGCCGGATTCTAACTTAATAATCCGCCAAAAAATATCAAACTTCAAGAATTCTCAAACCTATCCAAAACTCCTCCAAAAAATATAAAACTTATTCCAATAAACTTCTCATAAAATTCCCTACAAAATTTTTTTTTCCCGGCAGCGACCTCCAATGCCCACCAAAATTTGGCACCACCTTCCTCTCAACCTCCTCTACAACTTTCCTAACTACAACAAACACCAATTTCAAGCCTAACTATGCCAATCGAACGAAAACACACAAAAAGTCCTAGAATTTCCATTACCGATTTCTCCTTAGCTAGCTCGAGATGGAAGGAGCCCTTTGGAGGGATTGCTGCACGGGAGGAGGGCTTCTTTTGAGTCAAGGCTTGCCGGCTATGGTGACCGGAGGAAGGAGTTCCGGTCACGGAAGCCTTTGGGCAGTCGGAACTTCCAGGCGGGTTTTCTTCCGACCGGCGGCGCTAGGGATCCTCTCACCGGTCTAGGATGAGAGCTGGGTCGGAGGCCGACCGATTGGGACCAGCGTGGCGATCTTGGGCGGCCGAACAGCGGCGAACGGGTCAGGGAGAGGGAGAGAGAACGGGGCGCGCGGAAGAGAGAGAGAAGGAAATGGGTTGGGCACGGCCCAGCCGGGTCCAACCTCCCATATACCCAAATCCAAAAATTCAACACCTCAAAAATAATACCCCAATAAAAATTACCTTTTACTAGCAAAAATTACCATTTTTACCGTCGTCATTTTTTCTTCCTTCGAATAAATCCTTTCAAATAATCGTCCCCTAACACTACTCTATGGACCAATTAAATTAAACACTTACTAACGAAGACGGTAAAATTCTTATTACCACCGTGCTAGTAATTAAGGTAAAAATTAAGGGTCGGGGCGTGACAGTTGTTATGTGGGTTGATATTTCATCTACCAAAGTGATATATGATTTTGTCATACACGAAGTTGTCTAGGTCTTTGTTGCTTAAAAAGTGGTTAAGTATAATTCTAAAAACTTGCATGTTAATCGGATAAGTGACGCCATACCTTGTGCATGTTTCTGATTCGGCTTACTATGCTTATGTGTTTTCTTGTTTAATTTCTACACGAAGTGTCTTTAAATGAGTTAGCATACAATTTAGGATTACACGCGAAGTTGATTCTAATTACTTGTGAAGTCTTAACGATTGGAGTAACCGCGAAGGGCTCTAAATCAGAATCAGAATTGAAGTAGAGTCTAGGATGTGTTGAAACTGTTGTACCGAATGTCTTGCATAATTTCTTACTTGTTCTTGAGTGTTTTTGTCTCTTGTTTTGTGTGAAGTTGTCGATCACATGTATATATGTTAGTTTAGGTTTTATTTCAGCAGTAGTTTTAGTTAGATAAATCTTTCCAAAACTCCCCCAATTTCTATGTGTATTATGTGAATATGTATTAGCACTTATAAGTTCAATTCACCCTTTGACATCCCCGGACTGAATGATCCCTACTTATTCTATACTAACGATCACATTTGATGGGTAATAATTGTGTGAGGTTGCATTGTTTACTTTGTAGTCGATGTAGTCCCCATCAGCGCCAAGACAAACATCTTTTGGTCGCGCCATGTCCCTTTTGATAGGACATAAATCCTTACACATGTCCTCTTCATATGACATAAATCCTTGCAATGAGACTTAGTGGGGAGAAACCACAACAATTCACATCTTTCTATTTGAACACTTATGTTTTAACTCCCCTTAACGGCGGGAATACTGTCTCATTAAAGTGACAATCTGCAATATAGCGGTGAAAGAGATCGCCTAACAAGATTTCTACATAAACGGACTATAGGTGGAGGTTCATATCTAGCCTACAAGCCCGGACCTGAGGAGAGGCCCAAGAAATTAGGGGGCACCATTTTTTTTTTCACTATGCAGAACTGCAGATGTTGAAGTACCAATATCAGAACCCTCTAGCCCGGTATATCTAGGCCCACTTATATATACTTTGTATCAGCCCACTAGTAATTAGTTAATGACTCTGTAGACACATCCCCGTGGCTATATATTCAAATATTCAAATATTGTATTCTCTTCCCATAGTTGTGAGCCTTATGGCCATGAATGAAATACCAATGTCATAGTTTTTTCCGCATCGACAAAAATGTCTTAGCTTTTCTTTTGCATTTCCTTAATTATACTTTTTCATTACATATGGTGTATGCCTATTACTCTTATTAGGAGACTTGTTGGGAGTTAGGATAATATTGGACAAGTTTCCTAGAGATGAGTTGGTATAATTGGTTTGGTATATTTTTGGTTCTTTTATGGCCAATTGGCTATCTTTTTTTTTTTTTTAATGACTGTTAGGGGACACCATTCTTAGAACTCGCCTCATGTTTTAAAATCTTAGGTCCGGCCCTGCTAGCCTAAATACTTATTCATCTTAAGTGACCCATCATTGTGCTTAGTGACAATGCGATTTGGCACATAGATTTAACATCTAGCCGAGCTCATGGAGTAGAGATCCGTTTCAATCCTGTTTGAGCTCAAGCATTGCAATTTTGTGTCAATTCTCACATACTGTCATGAGCTGTAGTAGAAAAATATTAATGATAGTGGGTCGTAGACGAATAGTAAAAGCTTCATGCAAGATTACATAGCCCCAAGACGAAATAGGAAAATTGGTACGCATCACTAATGTTTGAGCGATAAGTTGAAGTTGCTTAATCGAAGCCTTGGTGAGACCGTATTACGTGTGAACATAGGGTACGAGACCCTTCAACATCTATCCCGATAAAACTTTTTTAAAGAATGGGTACTGAGCCCGTAGAAGTATAAGCAACATAATTAAACGATGATGTAACACCTGACCGGTGTGTTGACACTTCAACCAAAACCATAAAGCATATAAGGTGTCCGCAAGTTGGTTGTAGCTATCTATATAATCCTTTTTGGATTTGTTGTAAGAATGAAATGTTTTTTTTTGTGTCATTAGGGTAGGAGGGTCTCGCTCCTAATGTAGTTTCAAAACGAACATGAGCTCTGGAAACAGCCAATGAGACATCGAAGGAAGACATGCACCTCAATTGACCGGACGGCCTCCAGAACCTTGGAATCGTGTTTGGGTGATGTCAATGTCCCCTACGAGCCGCCACATACAACCATGGCGTCACAACCATGCTTCATGGTGATGTTTGTTCCCAAACGTTTTCATTTTGAGCGGAAGAAGAGATTTCCATGAGAATTTCGTGTAATTTGGACCATCATATCTCTTCCAAGATGGCTTACATGATCATGTTAAAGCTTGTATGAGTCGGTGTCCCAAATATCATGTTTGGCAACTACATGAGATTCAATAATCTGAATCGTAGTGAGGTATAGTCCACTCGATTGACTCATTTCCAAGATTGATACACGCATTTTATGATATATTCTTAATGTATTTCCGACCTTATTTAGCTTCGTTATTTCCTTAATAATGTCATTTGTAGCTTATTTCTGTTTTATAGGTCGAAAGAGGTAGTTTTAAACAAAAGAAGGTTAAAACGCTAGAATTGAGGGAAATCCTAATCAAAGAAGGATTCCTGGTGCAGCAAGGAGTCTCATTACGTCACAAAATCTGAGGATAAGTCTGTCAGGACTCACCTCGAATTTCACCTTGAAACCCGGAGTAAATCCTGCGGGATCCACCTCCAAGGTAAATTTACCCAAAATTAGGTATAATCTACCTTGAAAATGGATAACCCTTACTTGAAAAATTCCATTTAGACACTTCTATTATAAATCATCCAACCTCAACTTCTGGAGCCCTCTTGCTCCCCAGGTTCATAACATCTTCCAAAATACAACTAGCCTTAATCGGTTATCAGAGCATATCTAAAATGAAATAAAAACAATGAATAAGGAATAAGTTGAAGCAGCGTTTGACTATGCCTCGACTCTATGTATGCTCGACCTCATTAAAACTTATCTTGCAAACTGGGCATTTAAAATCAAAGGGCTCAGAGGAAAGTAATTTAAAAACGTTAGAGTGAGTGGACAAAAATAAATTAAATAATTTAACAACTACATAGCTTATATGTACTTTCCCACATTTCAACTTTTAAAACTTGGTTGCACGCAACTTTGAACATCCTCAAAACATTAAATCCAACTTCACTTAATAAAAGAAAAACCAGCCCCGTTGGTTAAATAAAACTGAAATCTCAAAATGAGAGCTAAACCAGCCTCGTTGGTTAATCAATTATATAATCAAGAAAAATAAAATATGGGAAAAAGTTATCACCATGAATAAAACAGAGCCTCCCAGGCTCGGGTCGATGTCTCCCAGGCTATAATAGTGTCTCACGCTAACCGCTCTACTCACATGTGGTGAGTAGCCCTAATAATAGTTAGCTAGCAATAATCAATATAAGTGAGCATATGATAATGGTGACTAAAACATACAAAATCTCATAAATCCACTACACTTCCCCAAAAATCATACGATTGGTACGGTTTCTAACCGTACTTGAAAATCATCATAAGAAATTATATTAAAACTCAATAACGTGTCTCGCACGTCCAAATATTCTCAAATTTATAAACATAAGCGAGATTTCAATATCAAATATACACCATAAATAATAATATCTCCACTTGAATACTCGCTAAAATATTCTCCAAGTCAAAATCATATTGCCTCAAATAAACAATTAAATTATAATGGAGAACTTTTTCGGTAATCATTTATAAATCTCAAAGTCTTCATAATAAAACCGATAATATTTAAATCCGGAGTTATAAAGAATATCCAAACTCAAATTCCAAAATAATTATCCGAGCTCAAATCCATAATTTATGACCGTCAATTAATCAATGCACCAAACTCAAATAATTTCCAAGATCATTTCATAAGTCGAAATTATAATATACGCTCGGAAAATAAAAATGATAATTTATAAAATCTTGCATGCATATTTATTTAAAATCAAAATGTCCACTCACAGATTTAGGCATAAGCCCAACGATATCCATATTGCTACTCAAACGAGGTTCTCTTTGTATCCTGGCACAATAAACATGCTTAGGACCAAACTTCAATTTCAGAAAACAAATACTTACATAAAGACAACAAAACTTTTCCGCCTAACCCACTACCCTTACTAGGGTTAAACTTATCGGGTTCACACCAAACTCCACCACAACCTTAATTCATCACTTCCAACATTCTAGAATAAACACCAAAGAAATCCAACGGTCAGATTTTCATTCTAACAACCGCCAACATTCTCAATATTTGAAAAACCTCAAATTTAGCAAAAACTCCTCCAAAAATTCCAAACTTCACACCAATAAACTCCCCTTAATATAACATATTTAAAACTTTAAAAAACCTTCTAACAGCGGCGGTGTCGCAGTCAGCTACACCGACAGTAGCGGCCGGCGGCCGACTCTGGCGACCTCTAATGACCACTAAATTTTGACATAATCTTCCTCTCAACATTCCAAACAACTTTCATAACTACCAAAAAATCTAATTCTAAGCCTAGCTAGGGCAATCAGACCAAAATAGAGAAATGAGCCTCAGAACTTCAATTATACATTTCTCATCACCAGGTTGTCTATTCCTTTTGAGGGACTACTAACCTTGATGAGAGCTACAAGATGAGCCAAGTTTCACGAGCTATGGTGGCCGGAGGAATGATTTCCGACAAAGGGGCAGTTGGCGTCTCTGGCGTTTTTCTCCTCTCCAGCGGCGTCACAAGCTCGAACGCTTGCCTAGGAAGGGAGAGGAGGTGGCGGGGGTCCAAACTGGGCTGGAGTGCCGGCCGGTTGCTAGCCGGACGGCGACAGGTGGCGTTGGGAACTTCCAGCGGGAGAAGGTCTTGGGGAGAGCTCGGGAGAAAGAGAGAATGGAGAGAGAGAGAGAGAGAGAGAGTGAGGGAGGTGTTGGGCTGCTCCACACCCGGCCCAACACTTAAACTCAAAAATTAAAGCCTACCAAAATTACCTCCTTTTTACCAACACCAAAATTTACCCTTTTAATTGGTAACTTTTCCATGTTAACTCCGATTTTAACGCTTGGCATGTCTATGAATTCGTATTAACGTCCTCAACAACTTTCAGGAAGAAAGTTTTCCCAAATTTTAGACGTAGGAAAAAGTCAACTCCATGGTCTTTTAACAGTAAACGGTTACTTAACTAAGTAAAATGTCAAAGTAACCTAAAAGTCAATAATCGTAAATTAACTTAAAAACCGGGATGTGACAATTCTCCCCTTCTTTGATAGGAGCATAAAATGCGACGTTCTTAATATGTTTTTACCTCCATTTATACTTTGCTTAACCCTTGTTGTTGTAATATTGAGTCATTTAGTCAAGTTAAGAGTTTATGGTAGAGTCAGTTGTATATTGTGCTAAAACGAGTTGAAAACAAAGAATTTGTCAAGAGTTTTATTTAGAGTAGGTTTCCTTGTGCAACTAGGAAACCTAGTTGGATTAAAAGTCTTCATTATTCGACGATTCTGTAACATTTATGATAATTACCTTGTCTTTATTTTATTTCTTCTTTCTTATTTTCAGAAATTAAAGAAGAGATAATGCAACGCAAATTGAGGATTAAACAAGGAGAAGATAAGGAAGGAAATAATTGAAATTGAAAGAGAGAAATGTTGCAGCCATATCGAAGGAGAAAACAAAAAGAAGACTAGCTGTGTGCAACTAGGATTGAGGGTATAAGGCAGCCTTTTAATTTGCAAAATAATAAAGAAGATTGGAAGTAAGAGAAGATTCCATGCAGCAAACCAAGGAGAAGATTGGCATTGATCAGAAAGATTCATGGAAATTTATCATGCAAACTTTTTGCAAATACCAAGAAAATTGTTGGAAAATCAAATCAGATTTTATGATGTCTTTTAGCTTGCATAATTCAAGAAAATAAGAGAACGAACCTGGTCATCATTCTGGGAAAGAAGAGAAAGCTATGAAGCTAAATTGGGGAGAAATACAAGGAAAATGTCTTCTTTTACTCAAGGGAAGAAATCAGGTTTAAAGTGTGATTTAATAAGAGCCATTGGATTAAAAATTGATGAATGGCTAGGATTAAAGTTCAAGGCTGCTCTCCCTCTATAAATAGGAGGCTTCATCAACGAACTGATCATCACATCTTCCATACAAACACAAGCCGAAACTCAACCAAATTCTCACTATAAACCCTATACAAAAACTAGATTAGCCGAACCACCACCATCTCCCTTTTGCTTTGTAAAATTCCATCACCGATTCCACCACCTTTGCAGCCACCATTCAAGGTTTGTACAAAGTGTGATCCATTCTTCTCATGGTTGTTTATGTTTTTGTAATTTTACAATACTTTGTCTATGAAGATTGTATGTTTTTATGGTTGCCGATTTGGTTTTGTAACATGTTTAGATTTTCTGATATTTATAACTTATGTATGACGATTGTTACAAATTTATTCATGTGATATTTTCTGTGTTAGATTTAGGGCAGCATGTTCAATGTGTTCTTGATTGTATTCGATTAGTTTTCTGAATTGAGCTGGCAAAATCAATTGTTGCATACAGCCTAAGGCCATGGT
This sequence comes from Fragaria x ananassa, assembly GCA_034370585.1. Classification (NCBI taxonomy): domain Eukaryota; kingdom Viridiplantae; phylum Streptophyta; class Magnoliopsida; order Rosales; family Rosaceae; genus Fragaria; species Fragaria x ananassa. The sequence continues at coordinate 16,687,081 of CP139753.1, read as the reverse complement.
TGTTATGTGGGTTGCGATTTCATCTACCAAAGTGATATATGATTTAGTCATACGCGAAGTTGTCTAGGTCTTTGTTGCTTAAAAGTGGTTAAGTATAATTTTGAAAACTTGCATATTAATAGGATGAGTGACGCCATACGTTATGCATGTTTCTGATTCGGCTTACTATGCTTATGTGTTTTCTTGTTTAATTTCTTCGTGAAGTGTCTTTAAATGAGTTAGCATACAATTTAGGATTACACACGAAGTTGATTCTAAATACTTGTGAAGTCTCAACGATTGGAGTAACCACGAAAAGCTCTAAATCAGAATCGGAATTGAAGTAGAGTCTAGGATGTGTTGAAACTGCTGTACCAAATGTCTTGCATAATTTGTTACATGTTCATGAGTGTTTCTGTCTCTTGTTTTGTGTGAAGTTGTCGATCACATGTATATATGTTAGTTTAGGTTTTATTTCAGCAGTAGTTTTAGTTAGATAAATCTTTCCAAAACCCCCCCAATTTCTATGTGTATTATGTGTATATGTATTAGCACTTATGAGTTCAATTCACCCTTTGACATCCCCGGACTGAACGATCCCTACTTATTCTATACTAACGATCACATTTGCAGGGTAATAATTGTGTGAGGTTGCATTGTTTACTTTGTAGTCGATGTAGTCACCATCATTCTTATAAAAATTTCATCCTCGAAATTTCAAATCGTAAAACGGGGTGAATGTTACTGCCTTTCACCTCAAACTCCAACAAAGGCCAAGCTAAGTCATCCCATCATCAATGCTCTTCAAACTTTCTTTTTCACAAATTACACTTTTTCACTTCTGGAAACAATTAGCCGAAATCTCTTCCACTTACATTGACACGTCAAAACTTATTTATCAAACCCAAGGCGTGAGCATATGCTCTAAAAAATCTCAAACTCAAGGTCGTCTGAAATACTCCGACAATGTTCCATATGACATCACTCATATAATACACATTGCTCCTTGACTTACCTTCCATTAATTGAATAGCTTATCCGATTTTAACTACTTAAAATATATAACCCCAAATTACACGGATGAATTTGACTTTTGTCAAGTCAAAATGGTCAATAACTTTCTTAATTCACAATACCATCTTACTTTCACCACCAATTAATCAAAACAAAACTCGATCGTTCACATCAAATAGGACTTTCACCTTCTATATGATTGGCCTCATTCATTACGCTAATCGGCAAATATCTCCCTTACCGCCAGATTATGCTAATGCGAACTATATTACCGTACCTCTACACTGAATATCTCCTATATCTCAAATCGTATCCATACAACGACCTCTCAGGTCCTACACAGATCAAAAGTGGTCCCACCACAATACGATCACATAAGAATACGCATCACCAGAAGACATTTAACATGGCCTAACACAATTTTACCATCTATGCCAATGAAACGACAAGCCTTTAATAAATATATTTCCCGAGTCATCTAAAATCTTTTTCCTTTAAAGCTATACCACCAGCCAATCATATTTTTATTCCCAAGAATTCGGCCCGCGAATTAATCATTACTAACCAATAATAACCGTCGGAATCTCATCCCTCAATAGAAAAAAATTCAACAGTCGCCACAACAACTACTTACAAGCACAAGAAGAAGAAGAAAAAATATCACCCTCGAAATCGGCCAACATACCCGAAACTGGCACCTCCAAAAAATGAGGATAATACGATGACTAGGCGTAAGATGATACCTTAGAAATTACGATTATCTCCTCGTACGAACCAAGTTCGTTTAAAACTTACATGCAAACTAGCCTTTAGGTTACTACCTATTCCATGAACAAGAAGAGATGAGTTGTTTCCTTTTTACTGCGACAATTCATGTTGCTTGACTAAACGTCGAAATTCACGTAGGCAGCTCACCTTCCTTAAGCATTGACAAAATATGTACCCCAATCCACAATTCTTATTCGGGTTCAAACAAGACCACAAATTTAATAGCTAAAACCACACGGCTCACTCTCGCCACTCTACGAGAAAGATTTTTAAATTCCAAAACCTCTGAACCGTTCCAACACACATCTATTTCCACTTCCTGATCACTTAGTCCAAGGACAGAACACGATCCACAAAACTGTTATGGTCAAAATTCTTGCAAACGCTAGCTACTACGGCTGCTAAACCCCAAAATTCCATGACCAGAGTGTCGGCAATAACTAAATTATATTTGAGTTGACTTTATTGATAGTCACAAGCAGCGACATCCGAAAACAACATTTAACAGTACCTACAGTTCAACACCACTATTAAGCAGAGCTCCCAAAACACTAAGTTAACTATTAGATGTCAAAATTAATTACCACTCCAGAGCCGCTACTACAATTTGTGGTTTACTAGCCGCAGAAAACTGTAAGGGCAAGAGTATATATCAAACTCGAGAGGAAAATAAAATAATCAAAGAACAAGAAGAAAGTGAATCCATAACTTTAAGCTCAAAAGTTCTACCAATAATCGACATCCACTAACGACTCATTTCAATCACGTCCTTAAAGCCAGAATCTAATAAAAAAGCTTCAGCCTATCCCCCTTTCGACACCCGTCCAACCGGCGATGATCTCCCAAACCATACTTGGATTTGTAAATGGTCCCACCACTATACGGTCCATATGAAAACTCTTACAAGAGGGAAGGCATTTAACATATCAGGACATGCATTGTCCTCGATACCCTAAATATCTGAACAAAAATACTTTCTAAATCAACAGAGAAACCGTTTCCCCTAAAGCTACTCCATAAATCATGCACCTCATGACCCGAACAATTTATTTAACATCGCCATGCAACTCTCTTGCCACCACTTAATACTTGATGCTCCAAGATTTGTAACTTACACAAAATTCGATCACATGGAATCCTTATTAGATTTAACAATGATCCCTAACTATGACGCAATAACCATTTTTTTCAACAGCTTGAAATTTTTAACAAATCGACCAGAATTTCAAACATTAATAATTATAGTTTCTGCCCTCCAAAATCACAAGATCGCTAGAAAAAAAATGGAGCGTTTCGGCTATCTAAAACTGCAGCAAAGCCAACTTAGGTATAGCCAAAACACGTTACATTTAAAACTCTTATTATCTCGTCTACCGAGTTAGAAATATGGTGGGTAAACATAATCTCACCTTGAACTTCAAAGTTAATCTCCCACTATGCACTAAGTGATGTTAGCAAACCAACTTTGGTCATGCTATCATAACCCAAAAGTCCAAGACTTATATCAACCAACCTAAACAATGCCGCTTGAACATTGCTATGGGCACCCAACCTCGCTTCTCTTAACAATCTCTACGTCTTCTGTCATGTCATACACTGAATTATTTTTCAACTCCTTTGGCTCCTAAAAGACACGCATTTCAAAATAAAGAACTCCATTTTGAACAACCACACCACACCACACCTAAATTTCTAACTTTTCTAGTGACTAAGGTCACTTGATATTAGAGTTACCCATAACTCTCACGATTCTCAACATGATTCTTCACTTCTCCCCTTGAATCGAAATACCCAAGAATAAGAATGAGTTGGTCCAGGGACTAGTGGTACTAAACTTCTACCCTACCACTAGGCGTCCAGAGCAAATGGCTTCATTCTCATGTCTCCACTTGATTTACCAAGTTCAATCATCAAGAATCAAATTCTCCATCTGTTGTTGTAAAGTCGGAGCAGCCACAACCATCTCACGTCCACTTTAAAAATACAATTTCAAAGCCCAAAATACTTACAATCCATCTAAAACTCTTAACACAAATAGGAAAGCGAACCCCACATTACATATTCCAAACCTAAATTGATCAATAACAATAACAGAAATCGAATTGCAATGCATAAACCAAACTTTAATCGCCCCATTTAACACATCCAATTATATTCACAATTTAATTAACTCAAGCAACACCACTCTACTATTTATCTCAAAGCAAAACAACATTTACTTAACTCCTTAGTATTATCTCTTATTCCACCTTAACTAGAAATTGCTCAATCATTTGCTCACAAGCATGCCCTTTCTATTATTAATATCTGCAAAAAGGCTCAACTCGCCACTTAAATAAAAGTCCACAACTCAATAAATAAATAATAGAACACTGCAAATCCATATCAATTCCCCAACTCATAACGGAACTCAAAATCTCGCAAATCACTTACATTTCCATTACTCGGAAAATAACCAAGATACTCTTTGAGGTCGGCGTACAGAGACATAGTCTTGAAGATAAAGACATTCATGGAAAAATATTGTCCATAAATAATACAAGAATAACTACCCCACCCACCTAATAAACACATAGCATCTGATGCATATAATGCTAATTGATCCGCCGCGATCGGACCATCACTCTATAGACACTAAGTATCACTAAGTGTATGAGGTAGTGATAGGAATCGGATAAACTAATGTTCTGATACCAACTGTCAGGACCCACCTCGAATTTCATCCTGAAACCTGGAATAAATCCTGCGGGATCCACCTCCAAGGTAAATTTACCCAAAATTAGGTATAATCTACCTTGAAAATGGACAACCCTTACTTAAAAAATTCCATATAGACACTTCTATTATAAATCATTCAACCTCAACTTTTGAAGCCCTCTTGCTCCCCAAGTTCATAACATTTTCCAAATACAACTAGTCTTAATCGGTTATTAGAGCATATCTAAAATGAAATAAAAACAATAAATAGGAATAAGCGGAAGCAGCCTCTGACTATGTCTCGACTCCATGTACGCTCGACCTCATTAAAACTTACCATGCAAACTGGGCATTTAACACCAAAGGCCCCATGGAAAAGTAATTTAAAAACGTTAGAGTGAGTGGACAAAAATAAATTAAATAATTTAACAACTACATAACTTATATGTACTTTCCCACTTTTCAACTTTTAAAACTTGGTTGCACGCAACTTTGAACATCCTCAAAACTTTAAATCCAACTTCACTTAATAAAAGAAAAATCAGCCCCGCTGGTTAAATAAAACTGAAATCTCAAAATAAGAGATAAACCAGCCCCGCTGGTTAATCAATTATATAATCAAGAAAAATAAATATGGGAAAATTTATCACCATTAAAAAAAAGGAGTCTCCCAGGCTCGGGTCAATGTCTCCCAGGCTATAATAGCGTCCCACGCTAAGCGCTCTACTCACATATGGTGAGTAGCCGTTAATAATGGCTAGCTAACAAATAAATATAAATATCAATCGGTTGTCTCCCAAGCTATAATAATGTCCCACGCTAAGCGCTCTACTCACCTGTGGTGAGTAGCCGCTAATAATAGTTAGCTAGCAATAATCAATATAAGCGACAATATGTTATGGTGACTAAAACATACAAAATCTCATAAATCCACTACATTTCACTAAAAATCATACGATTGGTACGGTTCTCAACCGTACTTGAAAATCATCATAAGGAATTATATTAAAACTCAATGACGTGTCTCGCACGTCAAAATATTCTCAAATTTATATATGTTACTACATAGCCAAAATACTTGGCTGAACCGAGAATAAGGCGCAATTACACGGTCACCGAAGGTCATTCCAGACAAGATAGCCCTGGTAAGCCCCTCACGGATATCCAAGGAGTGAAGGGCCGGTAACAAATCGCTTGCCAAAATCACTCTAGCGGCAAAACACCCTCAAAAGGGAAGACACTACAAAGACTAACAAGTAGTCCTACATCAGAGACTAAGGCCAAAGTGCCCAACCTTGGCCTTTAAAACAGGCACAAGCTCCCATCAAAGGTACACACAACTCTCTCCCGCTCTCCCGTAAAAGCAAGTAGCCCAAAGCTAACTTAAGCATCGGAGAGTTGAAGACTGGGCCACCCTAGTCCCGACTTCCTGATGCTGTTACTTGTGCAGGTACCAAGTGCAGGACCAAAGGATTCTACCTGGCCCCGCCTCGCCAGCCCTTCCGGCTCGGGACGAAACAGGTAGAAACAATTGGCGCTAGAAGGAGGGTCCTCAAGTGGAAACCTTCACGTCGCTCACCATGACCATCATCTGCCCAGAAATCCCGAGGAGAGAGAAAGTAGATCTGACTTTTTCTCTCTCCTTCGCTTGGTCGTGCTACAGCAAGGTAGCTCACCTTCCCAGCCATCATGCACATTGTCTTCTAATAAATCCAGCGTGGCCACCCTAACCTCCGGCCAAGGCCCATGCGCCGGAGAGCAGCGCCCAGAAAAACTGATATGGACACCCAGCTTCCCTCAGCCGAAGCGGGAACACTCTCTCGGTCTCGCTACCCCAATCTCGGCACCCTCCCCCCGGGACATGCCTTTACCTTTGGCACCCACTTGATACTTCTCTCCAAGGGACGCCCACCCATGTCTTGGTGCTGCTCTCCCGAAACCCTTTGCGGACTCACATTGTCGCGGCCCCATTCGCGGACTCCGCAGGTCCCGCCATCCATTCACGGACTCACATTATCGCGGCCCCATTCACGGACTCCGTAGGTCCCGCCATCCATTCGCGGACTCCGCAGGTCCCGCCATCCATTCAGGGACTCACATTGTCGCGGACCCCCCTAGAGGACTCCGCTGGTCAAGCCAGTCCTCGCAGACTCCGCTGACCTCGCCAGATCCTCGCGGTCTCCGCTGACCTCGCCAGATCCTTGCAGACTCCGCTGACCTCGCCAGACCCTCGCGGACTCCCCTGGTCTCGCCTCGCCAGCTCCTCGCGGCATTCCCTGATCTCGCTAGAGTTCTTAAACCTCGCGTGGGGACATCCCTAGTAGTTCCCCTGGCGAACACCCCCACACAGCTCTTTATCCTGACTACCCGGGACTCCTCTATCCCGACAGAAGGATGCAAAAAAAAAAAAAAAAACTCTCACGGCATCCCCCCTCCCGTTCCTGGTTCCCGCAACAAACACTCAACAACCCAACAGCCTGCCCCTGGCACCTCCCCTTCCTGAGACTGAGTTACACGCCCTCCACAATCAACCAAGGGTTGAATGCCGAGCTCACAAGCAGCCACAAATATTCTGGGCTACATGCATTTATATATCTGACTCTGGGCTCTGGCTGAATGCTTCCCTCCGCCCAGAATTGATCTGGACACCCAAAACCTCCACGGCCTCCCAGGACGCCTCTCCCCCGGTCGAAGGATACAAATTCTGGACGCCCATCAGAGTAGCGAGGCCAGTCGCGGCAAACACACTGTCCCGACAGGATTCACCTTCGGAACCCTCCTACAGAACCCGGAACCAAGAATCCGCCCTCCCGACACGGAGTCTAGTCCTGACACAGGATATTGTCCCGACCTGTGGTCCCATGGCAGGAAACACGGCTCTATCCCGAGCTCCCGAGCCCCCCTCCCTTGCTTACCATGCTCTCGGAACGTGCCAGCACAAGTGACCCGCTTCACATCCCTCTCCCGGGGGCCCCCTCCCGGGTCTCAGTGTCTCTCCCAAGGCCATTCCTCTCTTCCTCCCTCCCGGGACCATCCATTTCTCACCGCGGACACTACTTGTCATGCTAGTCTCCACGGACTCCTCTTGTCTCGCCATTCCTCGCGGACTCCACTGGTCTCGCCAGAGTCCCTGCGCAACTCCATTTTTTCTACAATGACTATAGCGGCTCTACACAGCTCCAGATAAGTGTCACTTCACACTATTCAATTGAGTTGTTATCATACAAATAACATGTCTCATGCATCATAACATATTCTCATGTACATGCTAAACACATACTTGTAAACCATGTGCAAACCATATGACACTTGTTTCACATGATTACAAGCCAAACATTACTGTACATCTATCTATATCAATATCAGGCTACACACACAGCATGTGTAAATAGCCAGCATTCAAACATGCATCCTCTAGCTACACACGCCAACTAGTGCGACTTGTCCCGCCACCCCTTCCCGGCTCAGGACCTCGGGACGAGACAGGTAGACCCCTTAACCCTAACCAGCCCGACAACAAATCTCTCACCTTAGAATTCCTACCAACATCACAAACATCTGAACAATCCCACTCACCCCAAATAACCCAAAAACAAAAACACCACCACATACAAATCCAAAGACAAAGAAAGCGACAAACTCATACCTTGAAACAGCAGATTCGCGTAGTGGTAGTGAAGCTGATTGCAAACAGCCGAGCGCTCGCACCCACTCGATCATGAATGAAATTGGACATTTCCCAGTCTGAAGTTTGTAGAATCGCCAAAACCCTAAAACGCAAATTGCAGCTCGCCCAATTTTCAGTTTCGAAAGCACGAACTCCCCTCTCCAGCTATCCCCAACCCTATACATAGACATTGGCCCGCAACGCCACGAGAGTCTCGCCACCTAGCGCGGACTGACTCGCCTAGCAGCGGCCCGCCACGCCGCGAGAGTCTCGCCACCTAGCGCGGACTTACTCACCCAGCAGTGGCCCGCCACCCGAGAGTCTTGCCAACTAGCGCGGACTTACTCGCCCAGCAGCGGCCCGCCACACCGCGAGAGTCTCGCCACCTAGCGCGGACTTACTCGCCCAGCAGCGGCCCGCCACCCGAGAGTCTCGCCAACTAGCGTGGACTTACTCGCCCAGCAGCGGCCCGCCACGCCGCGAGAGTCTCGCCAACTAGCGCGGAATTACTCGCCCAACAGCGGCCTGCCACCCGAGAGTCTCGCCACTTAACGCAAACTTACTCGAATGCCATTAGCGCGTTTCCTTTCGCCAACTTAACTCGGAACTTCACCCCCGTCACCTCGCGACCCTCGTGTGGGGACTTGGGGACTCGGCACCATGCCTCCAGCACCCGGGTAAAACCTATTCTCGGCATCTATAGAATAACTCCCCACCCAAGAGCTCTCTCGGACTGGGGACTTGGGGACTTGTTAGTACATAGCAAAAATACTTGGCTGAACCGAGAATAAGGCACAATTACCCGGTCACCGAAGGTCATTCCAGACAAGATAGCCCTGGTAAGCCCCTCACGGATATCCAAGGAGTGAAGGGCCGGCAACAAACCGCTTGCTAAAATCACTCTAGCGGCAAAACACCCTCAAAAGGGAAGACACTACAAAGACTAACAAGTAGTCCCACATCAGAGACTAAGGCTAAAGTGCCCAACCTTGGCCTATAAAACAGGCACAAGCTCCCATCAAAGGTACACACAACTCTCTCCCGCTCTCTCGTACACTCAAGTAGCCCAAAGCTAACTTAAGCATCGGAGAGTCGAAGACTGGGCCACCCTAGTCCTGACTTCCTGATGCTGTTACTTGTGCAGGTACCAAGTGCAGGACCAAAGGATTCTACCTGGCCCCGCCTCGCCATCCCTTCTTAGCTCGGGATGAAACAGGTAGAAACAATATACATACGCGAGATTTCAATATCAAATATACTCCATAAATAATAATATCTCCACTCGAAAATACTCGCTAAAATATTCTCCAAGTCAAAATCATTATGTCTCAAATAAAAAATTAAATTATAATGGAGAAATTTTTCGATAATCATTTATAAATCTCAAAGTCATCATAATAAAACCGATAATACTTAAATCTGGAGTTATAAAGAATATCCAAACTCAAATTCCAAAATAATTATCCGAGCTCAGATCCATAACTTATTACCGTCAATAAATCAATGCACCAAACTTAAATAATTTCCAAGATCATTTCATAAGGCGAAATTATAATATACGCTCGGAAAATAAAAATGATAATTTATAAAATCTTGCATGCATATTTATTTAAAATCAAAATGTCCACTCACAGATTTAGGCATAAGCCCGACGATATCCACATTGCTACTCAAACAAGGTTCTCTTTGTATCCTAGCACAATAAACATGCTTATGACCAAACTTCAATTTCGGAAAACAAATACTTACATAAAGACACCAAAACTCTTCCACCTAACCCACTACCCTTACTAGGGTTAAACTTATCGAGTTCACATCAAATGCCACCACAACCTTAATTCATCACTTCCAACATTCTAGAATAAACATCAAAGAAATCTAATGGTCAGATTTTCATTCTAACAACCGCCAACATTCTGAATCTTTGAAAAATCTCAAAACTAACAAAAACTCCTCCAAAAATTTCAAATTTCCCTTAATATAACACATTTTAAACTTTGAAAAACCCTTTAACAGCGGCGGCGCCGCTGTCGGCCGACTCCGGCAATCTCCAATGGCCACCAAATTTTGACACAATCTTCCTCTCAACATTCCAAACAACTTTCATAACTACCACAAAATCCAATTCTAAACCTAGCTAGAGCAACCGGACCAAAATAGAGAAATGAGCCTTAGAACTTTTATTATACATTTCTCATCACCAAGATCGAATTAAGTCTATTCCTTTTGAGGGATTACTAATCTTGATGAGAGCTATAAGATGAGCCAAGTTTCACGAGCTATGGTGGTTGGAGGAGTGATTTCTGGCGAAGGGGCAGTCGGCGTCTCCGGCGGCGTCACAAGCTCGGACGCTTGCTCAGGAAGAGAGAGGAGGTGGCGGGGGTCTAAACTGGGCTGGAGTGCCGGATGGTTGCTGGTCGGACAGCGGCAGGTGGTGCTGGAAACTTCCGACGGGAGAAGGGCTCGGGGAGAGCTCAGGAGAAAGAGAGAGAGAGAGAGAGAGAGAGAGTGAGGGGGTGTTGGGCTGCTCCACACCCGACCCAGCACTTAAACTCAAAAATTAAAGCCTACCAAAATTTACCCTTTTAATTGGTAACTTTTCCATGCTAACTCCGATTTTAACGCTTGGCATGTATATGAATTTGTATTAACGTCCTCTACAACTTTCATGAAGAAAGTTTTCCCGAATTATAGACGCAGGAAAATGTCAACTTTAAGGTCTTTTAACAGTAAACGATTACTCAACTCAGTAAAAGGTGAAAGTAACCTAAAAATCAATAACCGTAAATTAACTTAAGGACCGGGATGTGACAAAGTCGGTTAGGAAACTTTCCTTCTTTGAAAAGGGAAAGTTGCCTATTTCATTTTAAGAAATTTTCTTATTTTGATTTAGGAAACTTACTATTTCTAAATCTTTCCTGTTCTGACTTTCCTAAACTATTTAGGAAACTTTCTTTTCTAACGAGACAGGGAAACTATTTGAAGTCAAGAAACCTAATCCAACTTGGAATAGGAATCTATGAATTCTGCAGTAATCAAGGGATTTATGTGTGCTAATATAAATCAGAGAATTAGGGGAGATTCTTTCCTTTAATTCCATGATTTGAATTCTATTATTCCCTACCTTATTTATCTGACTTTATTTCTCTTTCAGGAACCCTAATTGCAGACCAGGAAAGGAAGAATAATCAAGGATTTTCGTCAATTGAAGACAGAAGAAGGAAAGTTATTCACTACAGTGATTTCCTTTGGAGAAAAAGTAACGAATCTGGTCTTCATTCAAGCTTCATTCAAGATATGATTGTGCAAAAGCATTCTATGAAAGGTTTTGTGCGATATTCTAGGTCGTTGGATCATGAAACAATCAAGGGCTAGGAGAAGACCTAGGGTTACTGTCAGGACCCGCCCCGAATTTCACCCTGAAACCCGAGGTGAGTCCTGCGGGGACCACCTCCAAGGAAAACTTACCGCAGGATTCGGCAAACCTCCCTTGAAAATGGACAACCCTAACCCGGAAAAAATTTAAAGAACACTTTTAACCAATAATATAAATTCTTCAACTTAATCCAAATAACCAAATAAAATAATACACAGTTATTTTTTCGAAAGTATTCAGAGCTACTACAAGAAATACAGCGGAAGCTACTAGAAATCCTAGTGGGTTAAACAGATGATCTACTGGTGTACAGTAGTGGAGAAATGAGTGACTATGCTCCTTCTCACTTTTTGAGTACACCAAAATATCATCTATGAACACGATCATGAAGCGATCAAGATATGGACTAAACACCCTATTCATGAGATCCATGAACGCCGCAGGTGCATTAGTAAGTCCAAAAGGCATTACCACAAACTCATAATGACCATAGCGTGATCGAAAGGCAGTCTTGGCTATGTCACTATCCCGAATCCGCAACTGATGATAACCAGATCTCAAATCAATCTTTGAGAACACTGAGGCACCTCTCAACTGATCGAACAAATCATCAATTCGAGGCAACGGGTACTTATTATTCACTGTGACTTGATTCAGCTTCCTATAATCAATGCATAGTCTCATGGTGTCGTCCTTCTTCTTAACAAACAACACCGGAGCACCCCATGGAGACATGCTAGGCCGAATAAAACCCTTATCTACTAACTCTTGCATTTGAGTCTTCAACTCTTTCAATTCCACTGGAGCCATTCTGTAAGGTGCCTGAGAGATAGGCATAGATCCAGGAAGCAACTCAATGGAAAAGTCTATCTCCCTTACAGGAGGCAAACCAGGCAAATCCTCGGGAAACACGTCCGGAAATTCTCTTACTACAGGAATATCTCTCACTTCCAACACTCCTATACTTGCATCCACAACATGAGCTAAGAATGCCTGACAGCCTTTATTTAACAATCTCCTGGCAGCCACATCTGAAATCAGGCAACTCGAAATCATATCTTTTTCCCCCTGAAAAACAACCTCAACACCATCCAGACTTCGAAGCACTACTTCCTTTCGAAAACAATCTACCACAGCTCTATAAGACTCTAAGAAGTCCATCCCTAAGATCACATCAAACTCCACCATATTTAGAGGAATCAAATCGGCCTTGAAATTAAATCCCTCTACTAGCACTTCACAACCACTAAACACCCAATCTATCCTCATCACTTCACCAGAGGGTAGAGAAACATACCACTCGCCTGGAAGAGGCGATGATGGCACATTGGCATGGAGGGCGAATCTACTAGACATAAATGAATGCGTGGCTCCAGGATCAATTAAAATAAAAGCTGGCTGACCAAAAATTAACAACGTACCAATGATGACATCTGGAGAAGTACGACCCTCCTGCTGGGTCATAGCATGTAGTCTAGCGCGAGTCATGGGACGTCCACGCTGACCACTCCCCTGCTGAGAACCACCCCTGGCTGCTGAACCACCACGAGAACCACCACTAGAGCCTCTAGCTGAAAACTGACTGCCTTACTGAGAAGGGGCGGTCCTCTGTGCCAACAAAGGACAATCTCTCCTGAAATGATCCAGACCACCACACTCAAAGCATCCAGAAGACTGCTGCTGACCAAAAGAGAAAGTCTGACCACTAGAAGATCCCCCTTGGGAACTACCACCAACACTAAACTGACCGGCCTGCTGCCTACCCAACTGGCTCCTAGAGGGTCTCCTGAAATGCCCTCTATTTCTGCCCTGAGGACCATAACCCAATCCCCCACTACTGCCACTGCCCGCTGAAGATCCAGAAGCGGACGACGAAGCAGCTTTCTTAGATGGTCCTTGACTGGGACCACTGAAATCTCGAGGCCGAGCTCTATATGTCCCCCTGGTCTCGATGGCCATAGCTGCACCAACTGCATCAAGGAAGGTCAGATAGACAGCACCAACCATCTTGTCTGCAAACACTCCTCCAAGCGCATCAACAAACATGCCAATCCTAGTCCTCTCATCAGGAATCAAATGGGGCACATGATAGCTCAAAGTGGTGAACCTCTGCTCAAACTCAAAGGCTGCTGTACTCTATCTAACACACCTCTCAGCATGCTCCCAATCGAATCAACCAATCCTCTAACCTCATCACTCTCACTGGCGTTGGTCGAGGTAGCTACACGGGGTCGGCGTCTAGGAGGCATAGTACCTGAGGAAGAAGATATTAAGTAGTCTGTCCACAAGACTAACCAAACTATCACACATACCCAATAACACATAGTATCAAAAACAGAAACTGCCGATGAATCCGCCGCGGTCGGATCATCACTCTATAGACACTATGGCTACTTAGGCAAATACGATAGTGAATAGAAAACAAAAGATGAAACCTAGAGCTCTGATACCAACTGTCAGGACCCGCCCCGAATTTCACCCTGAAACCCGAGGTGAGTCCTGCGGGGACCACCTCCAAGGAAAACTTACCGAAGGACTCGGCAAACCTCCCTTGAAAATGGACAACCCTAACCCAGAAAAAATTTAAAGAACATTTTTAACCAATAATATAAATTCTTCAACTTAATCCAAATAACCAAATAAAATAATACACAGTTATTTTTCCGAAAGTATTCAGAGCTACTACAAAAAATACAGCGGAAGCTACTAGAAATCCTAGTGGGTTAAACAGATGACCTACTGGTGTACAGTAGTGGAGAAATGAGTGACTATGCCTCGTCACCTCTTTCTAGACCCCACCCGAACACTGCAGACTGGGCATTTAAAAACAAAGAAAAAGCCCAGGGGAAAATATTTCATCACAACAATAATATTTCCCCAAGAAATTTAACAATGCAAACGACTAGGTCTGGCTAGTCTCCAAATCATAAACATAACAGCCTCTCAGGCTCAAATTATAAATATATATCAGTATGTATTAACCACTCGTTTACTCCATGTATGCTATCTATGAATATGCTTTAAAATAGATAGTCACACCAGGCTAATACGATCGCGTCTAACACTCACGTCGCCCCATACTGGCATTTTTCCTCAGAATGGGGGTAATGACCGAGTGGATATAAATACGTGGTTACTCCTTGTACGATTTCTATGAATGAATGTAAAACATAGAATAATCTCAAAAAGTAGAAAATCGTACAAGGCTACTACGCTCGCGTCTAACGCTCACGTCACCCCATACTAGCATTTGTCCTCAGAACGGGGGCTGCCACGTATAGCTAGCTAGCATTCTCTCTCATACATACTATTCTCGAAAACGTCAATAAATGAGTATAAACTCCGAAATTCTCAATTTCTGGATAAAAATCCAACCAAGGAAATTACTCAACAATAAAACAATTCAAACACATTATTTAAAACAAAAGTCCACTAACAACTTAGGCCTAAGCCTGACGTCGGTCTGAGGTCTCCTCTGGTCGAGCCTCCTCGCGTCCTGTTCCAAACATAATTAATTCCTTAAAATAAAACACCGACGCTTAAAATAAAATAGGCATAATTAACTATGAGCTTCTAGCGCTTAACCATGCCTATCGTCCTAAATCTTAACTTCACTGCCAACCACAAATCTCCATAAAAAACCAACTTCCTCAAAACCACCTTTCACCAAATAAAATCCAATGGCCGGATTATAAATTAATAATCCGCCAAAAATACCAAACTTCAACAAATCTCAAACCTATCCAAACTCCTCCAAAAATTCTAAAACTTATTCCATTAAACTCCTCACATTTGTCTCCACCAAAAACATTTTCTCGGCGGCGGCCGGCGACCAACTCCGGCGACCTCCGATGGTCACCAAAATTTGGCAGCATCTTCCTCTCAACCTCCTCTACAATATTCCTAACTACCACAAACTCCAATTCTAAGCCTAAACACATCAATCAAACGCAAAAACACAATAAGCCCTAGAAAATTCAAATTCCGATTTCTCCTTACCTAGCTTGAGACGGAGCGAGCCCTTTGGAGGGATTGAAGCACGGGAGGAGGGCTTCCTTTTGAGCCAAGGCTCGCCGGCTATGGCGGCCGGAGGAAGGAGTTCCGACGAAGAATGGCTTTCGGCAGTCGGACCTTCTGGCGAGCTTTTCTCCCTCACGGCGGCGCTAGGGAGGCTGCCACCGGTCTAGGATTGCAACGGCACCGGTCCGGCGGCGAACAGAGGCCGGACAGCGGCGGGCTGGCGATGGGAAAAACCGGCAGCAGAGGGAGAGGGAAAATCGGGGAAGGAGAGAGAGAAAAAAAAAAGAAAACGGGCTTTGACAAAAAAGGGCCCGGTCCACAACCCCATTTAAACCCAAAATCCAAAATTCAACACCCCAAAATAATACCCCAATAAAATTACCTTTTACTAGCAAAAATTACCATTTTTTACCGTCGTCAAAATTTCTTCCTTCAAATAATTCCTTCAAAATATTAGTCCTTCAACACCCTCTGGGGACTAATTAAATTTCACACTTAGTGACGAACACAGTAAAAACTCTTATTACCACTATGCTAGTAATTAAGGTTCGGGGCGTGACAGTTACGGCCAAACAGTATATAAAGGAGCAGAAAGCAACGTTTTCAGCATCACTTCCTCCACCAAAAATTCAGAAAATGTTATGTCTCGTCTATTCTCTAATCCGTGTGAGTGCCAAGCCGCAAGGGAGCAAGTATGTAGCCACAAGAGCTTCCTTATGCTGCCAAGGATCTTCCTGCACTAGTTCATCACCCCTTTGAAGCTTTAAGGCCAAGAAGACTCAAAAGTGTAAAACTATGCTCTGGATTTACTATTTTGTTCCAACTACCTTTGTATTTCTAATCGCATGGATTAGGATTACTATTGTTGACAATAAGTTTTATGCATGAATTTTATAAAGTTTTGTTCTTAAATTGTTAATGAAATTTGCGTAACTTATCCTTGTGTCATTCTTGATGTTGAAAACTTATGATCTGGTTTATAAATTATTAACTTCTGCAGGGTTGGTAGTGTCATCGATCTGTAACCGCTAAGGAAAACAAAGATTGATTAAGTGGCAAAAGCTTAGATTCATGGGAATATTGGGTCAGGTTTTGATCATAAGTTGTTTGTGAACTGTTTAAGCGCTAAGATAAACTTGTTTGCATGTTCGAATTCTTCTGTGAACATAATGATTCATGTTATATGTTGTATGGTTGCGCTAAATATTAACATGGCATATTACATGGAATTTTCTGTGTTAAACCGCTTTGGCAAACATAGGATACTTAAACAGATTATTATAGGTTGCATGATCGTTACGGTGTGTAATTCTGAATTCGTTTCATCATTCTTGATTGGCATGGTTTTAAGTTATATAGATTGAAACAATCTGTTACATGATTTTATATGTTTGTGTGGAATGAAGCTAATCACTTGTAAATAGTAGTTTAATATCTTTTCTTTACTGTTTTCGTAGGAATGTTAGAACAAACCCTAAAATCCCCCCTTAAATCATGTAAATGTAATTGCTATTTATATTATGTAGATAACTCTTGAATTAGATTCTAATTTGTTTAGTTTTGTAAACGCAGGAGCACCCTAAAGTCCCCGGATTGATCGAACTTTATTTACCAATACTACAATTGTCAAAAAGGGTTCTTAATTGTAGCACGCCCGGTAACTCGAGCGCGTCAAAGATGCACATTAAACCGTATTCATGAGAAGATAGACACAAAATAACTCTTCTCCATTCTCACAATGTGCTTTCAAGTGAAAATAGTAGCCTGAATGTCTTTGAAGCTCAACAAAGTTAGATTGTCTCTCAATGCATAGAGAGCATTGTGACGATGATCATGGTGCCATGAGACAACAACAATTGATCGGAATCACGTCCCTGAATGTCCGATGAAGATCCAATCATTATAGTCACAAAAGATTTACAAGAGGCACTAAAGCAAGAATTAACTGCCGGTTCCTTAGAATGGTGTGGCTAATTTCAATATCTCCATGAGACATATCTACAAAAATGAGAGTAGATAGATGAGTAAATAGTTTCATTTGAACTATTTAGAAGGATTGAAAGAAGCTACATAAAGGTACAATCCCAAGAGTGTACAAAAATTTCCGCGCATAATTACCTTTGTGTACTAAAACAGTCATAACTTCGTCATAGAAATAGATATTGATAAACCGCGAGATTTTCTAAAAACTAGACTCATATAGATTTCCAATGATATATGAATCACATTCTAGTTCGTCCGAAGCTGTGCATAAAGTTCGTACGAAGTTGACTGTCCAGAAGGAACAGATTGTTGTTTTCCACAGATTTGGCATCTGCAAGCTGTGAAGCTTGCAAATGGCATGTTGGCTATTCCCTTAGAAAAAAGTGACGTGTTTGCTCACCAAATATGCGTGGTATATCAAGTCTTCAACGTCTTATGAAAGACGGCAATTGGTTATTACCATAAGGGGGATCCAAAATCAAAAAACTTTTGGTAACTCCATTTTGTTATAACTAGGTATGCGCGTGGATGGTCTATAGTATGAGGCATACTTCATACCATTATCTCCTTAATTCCGCATAATTCACTGAGCTTGGATGAGTCTAGTTAATAATGGATGATAGAAAATCCGCTATAAGGTAGAAGACTTGACCAAAAACACGAAGGCAATCCTCCTTAACGATGTCAGGCCGTGCATCATCTTCATTTAGAAGAGATCAAAACAGCACAATCTTATCTATGTAGATTGTAAATATGTCATGTTTCTAAGGACGATGTAAAACGTACATCATATTGTAATAAATTAATATGAAAGACAAAGGAAGAATATTTCGAAAAAGAAAAATTTATTCAAAGCACTAATGTGAATACATCGAGGTCTCGAATCGAAAAGCAAGAAACTAATCATGGCATTCACATGATGCCTTATTAAATAGCTTGGAAAAGAGAAAACAAACTAGCCAATGACGTCAAAGTCAAGGGCATCTAGGTCAGAATTTGATCCTTTGAAGTTTGTGATCATGAGACCGACATTGGTGTCATCTCCTTGATTCTCAGTACAATTGATCTCAAGCGATTCTTTGTACTTTTTTGTATGCTATCACGACATTAGAATTAGCTTGACAGTTCTTGAACCAGTGATCGCTTAGTCCACAACGGTTGCATTGTCATGAGATGATGTGATTAGATTTGACAAGTTGGTGTCCAGACCGAGAGTGCCTCCATTAGGGCTGGTGGTGCCTCCCCCCTTTTTTCTAGACATCGACATAGCTTCTTCTGTTGTTTTTGTGACACACATTGCTTTCACCACACGAGGGGTTATTCCTATGTGCGCAGGCTAATACATTTATCCTATTAACGTATATGCAATTCTCGTTTGCAATATTATGATTAAAATCAAGCCTTGTCGGTAATTCCAATATAGTAAACTCCATGACTAGTGAGTAATCTCCCTGACATGAACATAAACTAAATTGGAGGGTGATAATGATCGAGTCCGCCAAAGATTATTGAGCATGATGCCACGAAAAATTATCAACGATATGTAGTCAAATAAGTGGTAAACAATCCACTTGACTAGTAGCTCAACAAGGTAGTTAGATGAATGTTTCAAGAAACGCTCTATGGTGTATTCCACATTACTTTGTGCACATATTGCATTTGAAAGCCTTTGTCGATGTGGCGCCTAAAAAAAAACTTGAGTAGTAGAGAACGTAATCTCGACACCTAGGCTTTTTAGCCTTGGGTAATATATATATATATATATATATATATATATATATGGTGTAATCCTTTTTAACGACAGTTTCTACTAATACCCAATGATGATTTGCCTTGGGTATTAAGTCCGTCAAAACTTAAAATGAGCAGAATGTGACATTGCTTTTGCATACAAAAATGAAGCTGTAATTAGTCTCAAGACCCGATTATGGTCACTAAAACGATTCTTTATATGGTTTGTCTCGTCTCAAGGATTAATCCAACACAATCTGGAGGAATGCTCAAGATTGATCCAACACAATATGGAGGAATCCCAAGATTGATCCAACACAATCTAGACCCGCGAACAATGTTCCAAGATTTCCTGCAAGTACACAAACCAGGCAGGGAATTGGAATAGAAGAAGGGGGAAGGGACTTTATCCCTAGAGTTATTTAAACGGAAATAACTTGAAATTCTTACTGTTGAACGTACCTAAGATTCTTCAATACTTGAAACCAAAAAATATTATCAGAAAAGATCGATTGATAGCCGGAAATCGACGGGAGGCCGGACTTTTATGACAACATGCATGAAAAACAGAGTCGGCCAGGAAGAATAGGCGGCCGGTTAGTGCTAGAGGATGTCGGACGGCAACAGGAGGTGTGATGGTGGGGCCTAGTAGGCTATGGGCCTGTGGCTTTTTCGATAAGATAATAGGGTAGGGATCTTTTAAAAGTGGTAGTGCTATCAGATCAAGAGCTGCTGATAATGTGAAAAAGTAAAAGTGATTTGAGAGAAGATATCAAATAGAATCGTAAAATTGTTGTATCTTATTTATTGATATGAGTCATTTGTATAGGAAAATACAGAGTACATTTTAGGTATGGGGAAGGAAAACATAATCTTATTCTAGGGTCAATGCACACACAACAGAATATCTTAGAACAATAAGAAAATTTAGAAAAAATATGGAGGATATATATAAATAGAAAGAAATCTAAACATCTTGAAATAGTTAAACTTAAAATAATGGGTCATTTCAATGTCTGCTCCATGTCTATTTACTCTCGTTGACATGCAAATGACTAGCTTTCGTATGAGTTCTGCCTGTTTTATTCAGTGCGGATTTCAAGTTGTGTTATTTTTTTTTCAATCAAATAACTCAAATCCAACAACGAGTCTATTATCAATTTGAACTCATGACCATCCATTTTCATAGGGGAAACTGATGCCAGTACTACACCAAATGGTGATGTGCCAAGCTGTGTTATTGGGTCGTGCTTGAAATGATGGACAACAATAATGGTTTCAGCTAAAAACTTTATTAAATAGATGGACATTATGAAGATATTTCCCTTTTTACATATAATGATATTTTTACCACTAAATCATTATGGATTTAATTTTATTTTTAATATCATGGTTCTAGATTATTTTGTTTCAAAACAGTCTCTGCGATTGATTGTTTTATACTTGCTATATATCTTTAAAGAAATTCTAAAAAGGTACAATGGTAAATGTATTGGTTCCACAAGAAGCATATCCAACTTGTTTTATTTGTAAGATTTGGGTTTTATATTTTTGTTGTATTTTTAATGGATCTAGCTGTAAAATCATTTTTAATTAGAAACTTATATGTAATTTGAAATGAAAATTCTTCTATACACTAAGGTATAAGTGACCCAATACTAAATATGCAATCATGCATAACCATTGCTATGTATACCGTTTATTCCTCTCTCTTTTTTTGTGTGAAAGGAACAATTTATTCTTGTTTATTTAAGTAAACTTGTATGCTTTGAATCAGTTTTGGACAGCAAGGTACTGTAATAGCAAGTTTAACAGATTATCTATCTCATTCCTTAAAATAGAGATAGAGATAGAGATAGAGATGAAAAAAATTTGGAGAATGAGAGCATTAAATGTTCGTATTCTTCAAGACTCCCCATTGAGAGAAAGAGAACAAATTTTACTTTTTTAAACATAAATTTCTCATTTTTACTTATTTAATTGTTGTAATTAATGAAGATGTATACTATTTTATTGTTGTAATAAATAATATATTTTGTAAAATTGGAAAACTTTTTGAGTTGGAGGAAAAAAATTATAGATTGTAAATGTTTACAATTAAGTGCTTGTTTATTCATCTTTCGAGAGCTTATATGTAATATTTTAATAGTATAGGGACTTATCATATAATCTCTACCTTCTTTCTTCCTCTCCCTACATTTTGTTTTTCTCTTTTCCCTCTATCTCATTCTTAGTTTATAACATGTTATCAGCACGTTTTCGCTCATTCGTTCTATGAACTCTATGACGATCTATGAGATGTTAGTGTAAATTTTGTTACTTATTATTTATATATACTCTCGATCTATGAGTTCACTTCTATTTTGATTTTATCTTGGCTACATATATACTTTTTTTATATTGCTCAATTCTATGTTTACAATTGCTTATATTAGTGAGCCAGAAGTTTCGCTAATAATACTCGAACCTGAAATTTTTGAGATTATGAACTTGAAATTCAAATATTACATTAGACTTGTCATTCTAATTGTTTGCATAAACCTGAAATTTTGCGCATGTACGTGTGATCTATTGTTCACAAGATTTGAACCTGAAGTTTTGATATTGATATTTGTTTTTTATGAACATAAAGTCTAAATAACATAATTAGATTTATGATTTTACGTTTTGTTTCTTTATTTTACAAATAATATAAAAAACTGTTAGACTTCCTCTAACAATATAACTAACTACTCGGAAGTTGGAACGCCTAGAAGCCGCGCCAAGCTGAGTCAAAACCTAAAGATCAGAGTCATCCGACGCATGCCATTTACTTTTATGACGTAACCGCATCGTTAAGGGCTGACATCATGAAGACTAAAGGAGACACCACGTGGAAGAGTAATTGGTGAATACACGGAAATTGTGCTGCATATATATGCGCGTGTAAACCACAACCATACGATTTTCTTTGAAGCAAAATAATTGGTACCCACTTGATTATTTCACTCAATTCACTCTCCTTCTTCTTCTTCTTCTTCTTCTTCTTCTTCTATGACATACCATTACCATACACACAGAAACAGATGTAAGAGCTAGAATTCTCTCATATATAGTAGCAAGCAGTAGATTGGTAGGTAGAGAGAGATGGAAGCTGATACTAATAGTAACCTGCTAGTTGGTAGTAGTTGCAGCAGCGGACAGATGAAGCATCATCAGCCTAAGACCAAATCAAAGACGTCAAGAAGCTCCGGCGGCAATAAGTCCAATAAGAAGAAGTCGATCAAAGTGGTTTACATATCAAACCCGATGAAGGTTACAGCGAGCGCCTCGGAATTCAGGGCTTTGGTTCAGCAACTCACCGGCCAAGATGCCGACGACCTGCCGCCAGATCTCCACCCTACTTCTAGTAATCCAATGGTAGAGATAAGCAGCGGCCGCAGGCGGCATCCTGAAATCTCAGACTCAAGTACCACCTGCACCCAATATTATGATGATCACGATGAGCCTCACCAGCACTTGTACGACGACGTCGATGGTCTTTTTCTGCCTGAAATGCTTGACAGCTTTGTGCCTGCAGCCATCAAGGGTTTTCTTTGATCTGAATTTATAGAACTAATCTGTCAATCTATATATGTTTATATTTATTGTCTTTGAATTAATTTCCATCCATATATGTTAATGTAATTTCTTGCATTTGCTGCTAATTAACTGGCCACCGCAGTGCGGTATGCTTAATTAGCTAGCTAGCTAGCTAGCAGTAGTTAGCAGTGTAGCTATTTTCCATTCTTAAAACATTATTCGTTAATATCTTAATATGTTAGTTGTTACTTGTTACCTAAATCATATTGCATGTTAACTCAACCATCTCTCGAGTTTGGAAATTAATTGGGATCGCAACTTGGATATGGTGCATGGTTTGGGGTATTAAAAAGTAGCTGTATTAATATATGATATACGTATCTGCTGCTTTCCAATTAAAGGTTCACCTTCTGCTTTTGGCTTGTTATGATGATATTTTTCGTCCGTAACTAAGAAAAAGTGAAAACAATTGTTCAGTTCACAAAAAGTAACCCTTCCATTTAGTACAATTTTTTTTTTGAGGGAAAGATATATAGGAGGTCAAGCTAAAAGCATATAGCTTTCGTTTACAAATCACTGCTCACAGTTTGAAGAATGGCAACATACACCAATGGGTCTTAGATGTCAAAAGCCTAAAGTCCAAAAAGCAAACCTTACGACTTGATGCTAAAAGCCTACAGTTCAAAAAGACAGACATTTCAACCACTACAACAAAAAACATAAATGCAAATAAATAATCACTAGTACTATACGACCCTAGATCAAAACAGCTGTTCTGACGAGCCTGACATCTAAGACCCATTGGTGTACGTTGCCATTCTTCAAACCAGTAAGACAACTTCAAATCTAGCACATGTATAGGCTAGAAGTGTCACTCCATTGAAAAGTCCATTCACAGGCCCAACTCACACAAGAAAATGAATAGGAAACAACAAAAACCCGTATTTGCTGTATTTTACGTTTTCAACTATTATTACATAGTTTCCACCACTTAGAGAAACATACTTACTTAAAGAAGCTTAGCATGAATTATGGCAATAGCTAGCATGCATTCTAACTATTTAATTTAAACAAAAACGCAAACTTTCAATTATTAAACTCACGAGATCGGATCGCCAGAAAATCATTAACGAAACATCAATATGTTTTATCAAATTCTGAATCTATTAAATACAAGAACAAGCAAAACATGCTTCCAATTCCTAAGTTTAGCACATGAAACATACCTGTAAATTGGTACAGAAAATCAAAACAAAGTAAAGGTAATGTTTACACTTTATCAAGTCTCCAAGGAAGCTTGTTGACATCAAAAGGATGCTTGGCTTCAAGGCTTAGCAAAGGAAGAATAAGCTTGAATAAGGAGAGGGAGAGGCTGCAGCTGCTCTCTTATCCCTTTGGTTTTTAATGTGAATGATTGATGCTCTTAGAAGCACCCAAGGCTGTCATTATATAGAAGAAACTTTGATGAAACTTCTCTTCAAAAATAATGTGGGATAGCTGAAATGTTAGACTTTTCTCCTTCATTTTTGGACTTGGGCCTTCTTTGGTTAGACTACTTGGGCCTTCTTTTGGGCTTTCTCCATTTTTCTCTTCCATTCTTGGACTTGGGCCTTCTCTTCTCAATTAAGCTCTTTGTCCCTTTTGTGCTCCTATCAAGATTTCTTCAACACTTTGGTTTTATCTTTCTTTTGTGTAAAACTGCCTTTTTCGACCTATAAAACAGAGACAAGCTAGAAATGACATTATTAAGGAAATAACAAAGCTAAATAAGGTCGGAAATACTTTAAGAATATAGCATAAAATGCGTGTATCAAATTCCCTCACACTTAGCTTTTGCTAGTCCCTTAGTAAAACCAAACTAACAAACATACTCTAACAAAAACAAACACAAACGAAAATTGATAAAACAACAAATACTTAAACTCTAATGCCCATAACTATTGTCTCAGAATCTCAACTCTCATGGTATATAAAAATTAGCATTTAACCAAGAATCATTCCATGAAGTTTCAGAAGCTAATTGCCATGCACAGATCGCATATTTACACGTAGGACATGATAGAACAATGGTGATATTTAAGCTCAGCATATTTCAAACAAGTATGATTCAGTCTCACAAGGTATGCACTCAATCTTCACTCAGATTTTCTGGCTAAATCACTCAACAAGTATGCAAGACAGAATCAGAAAGCTTGCATTTATATGAACAGATGCCCAATAGAACAGATATAAACCTCAAGAAAGAATATGATTACTCACACAAATGAACCATACCATAGGCTCAACTCTTGGAACAAACTCCACAGATCAAGTTTTACTCATCTTTTAGATCAAAAGGAACTTTAAAAGGTGTTAATGGGGCTAGGCTAGGTGTAAGAATTTAAGAGTAAGGAATTGCAAAATTACTAAGGACCTAACAGAGCATTATCAAATGTCTTATGTCGCCAAAACAAGGACCAATATATCATTTGTCCTCCAAAAACGTCACTGCACCTCCTTACACAAAATGAAACAGAATATAGGCCAAATATTACGATTTTTAGGCCTTCCATTTACATCACAACTCCTGATTCACAAACAAAGAGTATGCCCAATTTTTCTTTTCTTTTCCTGCCGAAATTTTATTCTTTATTTTCTTTTTATTCTTTTCACGGCATTTTCTTTAATTTTCAAACAACAAGGACACTTCAGCAGCTCCTCCACCCACACTTGCTCTTCATCGTCACCTCTAGTAGTCTTCACACAAAATGTTCTACTAGGTCCAAAGGACAAGGGTAGAGAATGTTATACTAAGTTCAGGTAAAAATTCAATAGGTGATGAAACAAAAGGCTTAATGTAGGCTCAAACTAAGGGGTGTGCAGTGCACACAAATAGGGACACAAATTTATTTGGCAATGGTGATCATCCTAAAAAGTTCCATTTCTCCTCTCTAAAATCAGAGTGTTTTATGATTAAAAGTTTTGAAAGTTCACAAGAGCGAGTTCTAGTCATCTCTAGTTCATTAACAGCTATGGGGAGCAATCAATCAAATTGAAAGAATAATGAGGTTTTCAACAATTATAGCCAAGAAAACGAATCAGAATATTTCAGTGAACACTCAGAAAGAATAGCACATATATATAGGCTCAAAAGCTCACATTTAAGGTTCATATGAATCAAACTTGTCTTAGCATGCTCATTTCTGTACCAGTGATTCAAATCATATCCACTACATTTCACATGATTTCCATTCATATCAATTAACTTCAGAATACAAGTTGGAAATCATCTCAATCTTGTGATCATTCTTTATCCATAATTCAGAGAATTACACTCATCATCGACAGTTAAGGGCTCCTTTGACTCAATAAAAAACAAAAGACTCAAAAGCAACACAAACTGTTTTTGGATTTTTCAAAACAAACATGTAAATCCCTCCCCCACACTTAAACTTTACATTGTCTTCAATGTTCACAAAATAATGTGTAGAATGAAAGAAAGAAGTAGGAACTCATGACCTAACAAACAAAAACAAAACAAATAAAAACAGAAAAGTAAAAGAGAAGAAGGAATGGAAAACAAATCTGCTTTGACTATTCCGCCACATCTAAGTTGGGTTGCCTTCCAATTAGAGCCTCGTTTATCGTCCATGAGCTAGAAGAT
The DNA here is from genome assembly GCA_034370585.1 of Fragaria x ananassa. Lineage (NCBI taxonomy): Eukaryota > Viridiplantae > Streptophyta > Magnoliopsida > Rosales > Rosaceae > Fragaria > Fragaria x ananassa. The sequence continues at coordinate 16,660,642 of CP139753.1, read as the reverse complement.
TGTAGCACACATCAGTTCTGTGTGAATGGTGCCTCTTGGAGGGGTACTTCCTCAACATTGTATTCCGTGAACGCCTCATAGTATGGCTTCAACCGATGTCCATTCACCTTGAATTTTTCTCCGGTCTCTTCACTTTTAATCTGCACAGCACCATGTGGAAAAACATAAGTAACTATGAAAGGACCAATCCATCTAGAACGTAACTTACCAGGAAAAAGTTTAAGTCTAGAATGAAACAACAACACTTTCTGGCCAACAACAAAAGATTTGCCACGGATCATTTTATCATGGTAAGCTTTAGTCCTCTCTTTGTAGATCCATGCATTGTCGTAGGCATCGTTTCTGATTTCTTCAAGTTCGTTCAATTGGAGCTTCCTGTGTAGGCCAGCATCATCAAGGTTCATGTTGAAAGTCTTTACTGCCCACCAAGCTCTATGTTCAAGCTCCACTGGAAGGTGACATGCCTTCCCATAGACCAGCCGAAAAGGGGATGTCCCAATAGGGGTCTTGTAAGCTGTGCGGTAAGCCCACAATGCATCGTTTAGCTTTTGGCTCCAATCCTTCTGTGTTGGCCCCACTGTCTTCTCCAAAATTCTCTTAATCTCACGGTTAGAGATCTCTGCTTGTCCACTGGTCTGAGGATGATAACGTGTGGAAACCTTGTGTGACACATTGTACTTCTTCAGCAGAGCCTCAATTGATTTGTTGCAGAAATGTGATCCTCCATCACTTATGACAACTCGCGGCATTCCAAACCTGCAAAAAATGTGAGAGCGAAGGAAATCTGCAACGACTTTGGAATCATTAGTTTTGGTGGCTATCGCTTCCACCCATTTTGAAACATAATCAACTGCCACAAGAATATACAAATAACCATTTGATGAAGGAAAAGGACCCATAAAATCAATACCCCACACATCAAAAATTTCCACAGTTATAATATGGTGTAAAGGCATTTGATCTTTGGGTCCTAGGTTTCCTAATCTCTGACACATATCACAAGTCATGCAATACATATAAGCATCCCTAAAAATTGTAGGCCAAAAGAAACCTGCATCCAACACTTTAAGGGCAGTTTTTCGAGATCCAAAATGACCTCCACATACTTCAGAATGGCAAAAGGTAAGATTGATGTTCATTTTCAGGGACACACCTCCTAATTATTTGATCTTGACAATGTTTCCACAAATAAGGGTCATCCCAAATGTAATTCCTAGACAATTTCTTAAGCTTTTCTTTTTGAGAACGAGGTAAAGTGTCCGGAAATGTCTTAGTTACAAGATAGTTCACAATATCAGCATACAATGGTTCACTTACCTCAATTTCGAAGAGTTGTTCATCTGGAAACGTCTCACACAAGGGCAAGGCATCCTTTTCATGTACTAATCTGCTCAAGTGGTCAGCAACCACGTTGTCACTCCCCTTCTTGTCTTTAATCTCAATATCAAATTCTTGGAGTAACAACATCCATCCAATAAGCCTTAGCTTTGCCTCTTTCTTTGTAAACAAATATCTCAAAGCTGCATGATCAGTATAAACAATTACTTTATATTGAAGCAAATAAGAACAAAATTTATCTAAAGCAAATACAACAGCAAGAAGCTCTTTTTCAGTGGTAGAGTAGTTCAATTGTGCATCATTGACCGTTCTTAAGGCATAGTAAATGGCATAGGGATTCTTATCCTTCCGCTGCCCAAGCACAGCTCCAACAGCATAATCGGATGCATCACACATCAACTCAAAGGGCTCGTCCCAGTTTGGGGGTAACATCACTGGTGCTGTTGTCAACAGTTCCTTCAACTTCTCAAATGCCTCCTTGCATTCATCGTCAAAGTCAAAGGCTACCTCCTTTTGAAGGAGGCGAGTTAGGGGTCTGGCTATCTTGAAAAAGTCCTTGATAAACTTACGATAAAATCCAGCATGGCCAAGAAACGAACGTATCTCCCTCACAGTAGTGGGGTATGGTAAGTAACGAATAAGATCAATCTTGGCCTTATCAACTTCAATTCCCCTAGCAGATATGATATGTCCCAAAACAATTCCTTGTGTCACCATGAAATGACATTTCTCCCAATTCATAACCAGATTAGTTTCAACACACCGTTTTAAAATGAGTTCTAAATTTCCCAAACATGAATCAAAGTCTTTACCAAAGACACTAAAGTCATCCATAAAGACCTCAATTATATTTTCAATATAATCAGAGAAAATAGACATCATGCATCTTTGAAATGTACCTGGTGCATTACACAAACCGAAGGGCATACTCCTGTAGGCAAAAGTGCCAAAAGGACATGTGAATGTAGTCTTTTCTTGATCTTCTTGGGCTATGCAAATCTGGTTGTAGCCACTATATCCATCCAAGAAGCAATAAAACTCATGACCAGCTAATTAACCTCTCAAGCATTTGATCAATGAATGGTAGGGGAAAATGGTCCTTTCTTGTGGTGGCGTTGAGCTTCCTATAGTCAATGCAGACTCGATGTCCAGCCACAACTCGTTGGGGCACCATCTCATTCTCAGCATTCTTTACAACAGTCACTCCCGATTTCTTTGGCACAACTTGAACTGGAGAGACCCACTTACTATCAGATATGGGGTAGATCACTCCACAATCCAGCAACTTGATAACTTCGTCTTGAACCACCTTCATCATAGGTTGGTGTAGACGTCTTTGGGCCTCTCTGCTGGGTTTTGCTCCATCTTCCAGCAAAATTCGATGGACACATGTGGTTGGGCTTATCCCCTTGATGTCTGCTAAAGTCCATCCGATAGCAGTCTTGTATTTCTTCAATACTTTCACCAATCTCTTTTCTTGTTCTTTGTCTAGTTTGGAGGACACAATTGCAGGCAAAGTCGCATTTTCTCCCAAGTACACGTACTTCAAATGATCAGGTAGTGCTTTCAATTCCAACTTGGGTGCCTGTTCCACAGATGGTAATAACTTGTTAGTGGAAATGGGAAGAGACAATAGAGGATCAGACTTAATTTGTAGGCTTTTAAGAGCGGCGACGGTTTCAAGCACAACGTCATCCCATATTTCCTCTAATTTTGCCTTCGACACCTGGGTACCATCAGCATTGTATCCTACTCCTTGAGAAATGGTGTATTCCAATTTATCATCGATCATTGAATTTAGGAAATTCTGCGCAAGAGAGTCAACGATATCAATAGAATAGCATGGTTTAAGCTCAGATATGGGATACCTCATGGCTTCAAAGATGTTGAAGCCAATAACTTCTCCATCAAACTCCATTGTCAAGGTGCCAGCATGCACATCAATCTTTGTTCTTGCAGTTCTCATGAAAGGACGCCCTAAAAGTATAAGAGTTAAACTGGAGGGTGAGTCTTCCATATCAATGATGTAGAAATTTGCAGGGAAAATCAAGTTATTAACTTGCACAGGAACGTCATCTACATATCCCTTAGGATACTTGTTAGACCTATCTGCCAATTGAATAATGACATTGTCTTTCTTCAGTTTACCTAAGTCCATAGATGCATATAAGCTATATGGCATAATATTAATAGATGCACCTAGATCAAGCATGACGCTGTCAAAAGCAGTATCACCAATTAAACAAGGGATAGAGAAACTCCCTGGATCCTTTAGCTTGGGTGGTAATTTTCGTTAGAGAACTGCAGAAACAGTCTCACTCATTTTCAAAACTTCTTTCTCGCGTGTCTGCCTCTTTGTGGTGTACAACTCCTACAAATTTTGCATATTTGGGAACTTGAGTAATGCAGTCAATCAAGGGCATGTTCACTTGAACTTTCTTAAAAACTTCCAAGATGGCTTGATCAGATTCTTCTTTCTTGGACTTTTGAAACCTGCTTGGAAATGGCACACGCGCATAGGGGGGATTAGTAATAATTGAACTTTGAAAGTTAGAATCATTTCCTTTTTGTGGTTCAGTTGGTTGGGGCAGTTTTGCCTCAACTTTGGAAGTGGCAGGATCTGCCTCCACATCATTCTTGGAAATTTCAACTTTATCGTCCTTTTCTTGGGGTTTCTTATGGACTTTCTTGGGGACCTCATTGAACACACGTCCACTCTTTGTTGCCACTATTTTTGCAGACTCAAAATTTGAGTTTGGATTCGGAACGGTGCTTGGTGGAAGCTTTCCACTTTCAGAAAATTTTCCCATGAAATCCATAATTTTCCCCACCTGGTTCTTTAGCTCAGCTATATCCTTCGTATTATTTGTTTGACCCTACACAAGAGCTTGAGTAGAATTTGTTAAATTTTGCTGCCCTTGAAAAAGGGCTTCAAGCATCTTATCATATGAAGGAGTAGCAGTATTAGAATTAGAATTAGAAGCAAAGTTTTGAGGAACCTGGGGCTTCTGAAAGAAGCCTTGTGGACGTGGAAATGGGCCTCCAGAATATTGGGGTGGGTTCTGGACATTCTCTGTATTGCTCCATCGGAAATTTGGATGATCCCTTAGTCCAGGATTGTAGGTGTTGGAAAAAGGATTGTATCTTTGCTGTCCAATAGCATTAAGAGTCTCCCATCCACCATTTTCAGACAATTGAGGGCATTGATCAGTTGGATGCCCTTGATTTGAGCACACACCATAAGCTTTCACCTCTTGATTTTTCCCGAGCACAAGATGAGCTAATAATGCATCAATCTTACTTTCAAGAGTGGTGCTCGATTTTACTTCATTCACCTTCCAAGAAGATGCCAATGCACCAGCATATTGCTGATCATTTAGGGCACGATTGTCTAACAATGCCCATGCTTCTCTAGGTGTTTTGTCAAGGAAGGACCCCCAGATACGACGTCCAGCAGCTGGCGCTCCAAAGATGAAAGTCCTTCATAGAAGTATTGCAGAAGGTTGTTCACCTTGAATCCGTGGGAAGGGCACGCTGCGACAAGGGCCTTGAACCGCTCATAATAGGCACAAAAAGTTTCTTCAGGTCCTTGTTGAATTCTAGTGATTTGCTTTCTCATCACCGTGATCTTTGATGCTGGAAAGTACTTGGTCAGGAATTCACTCATCATCTTTTCCCATGAGTCAATATGTCCGGTAGGAAGATCAATAAGCCATGACTTGGCCCGGTCCTCCAGTGAGAACGGAAATGCCTTCAACTTCAGAATGTTAATATCCACATTTCTAGGGCACATGCTCACACAAACAAATTGAAAAGCTTTCAGATGCTTGTTGGGGTCTTCGTTGCTAAGCCCGTGGAATTTTGGGATTTGATGTAGAAACCCGCTTTTCAGCTCGAATTCTCCTTCCTTAGTAAGTGCTGGTTCAGGATAAATAATACATGAAGGTGCATTACCTCCGGCTCCTGGTACAACCGAATTAGATAACTGCCTAATAGTCTGATGTTCCATTTGTGGAATGTCTTCCTCAAGATCTGAAGGTTGTGATGAGACTATAGACCTTGTTTGTACTTCTTCCTCTTCTTCCAACTCTTCGCCACTTTGAAGATCAAGAATCTAGGAAGGTTCTCCTTGCTTAATCCGCTCTAATCGCCTCTCCAAGTTAGTGAAAAACTCGTTGGTTAAACTAGGAATACGAATTCCCTCATCAGACATTCATAACCCTGCAGAAACGAAAGAACATAATAAGAAACAAAATAAAAATTAAACAAAACAAAATAACTAAAGTTTTAAAATGAGCTCAAACACAAAAGACTAACTAAGTAAACACCTTACATTTTAAACATTAACAACAATATGTTAAACAGTTATAAGTTGTATTAATTTTCAAGCTCAAATCTTAAATGGTAAACCAATGGTGAATAGGTATGATCATCTTGATACAAATGTTTCCGTGGTTTCAGAAGACTTGGATGGCCAAGGCGAAGTGAAGCGGGTTGGTAGGACTTCGTTTGTAATGGGCTACGGGGGTCAAAACCCCTATCGTGCTTACGCACAGTCTGTAACCCTTTGAAATCCAATTTTGGTCCTAGGCGCTTACTTAGACCTACACACCATCCAAAATATCCCTTACTTAGCTAAGAAACACTTGTATGTTTGATAGTCGTACAAGAGTTAATAAGGTCTGCCCTCAACTCCAAAAGACCTTTGATAAGGTTCTAATGAAGGGTTTAGGATCCTATTAACTAAAGTAACCTACAATGGTTTACAAAACAAGATAAGTACCTGAAAATAAATAAAACAACAAACAATTAGTCAGATTTGTTAAAGTAGAATAAATATTTACAAATAAAAGTAACCGAAACCCATTAGAGAATTATCAAGTCCCTGGCAACCGTGCCAAAAATTGACGTGCTCGTTACTGGGCGCACAATTTAAAAAACCCTTTTCTTATCAGAATGTAGTATTGGCAAATAGGGTTCGATCAATCCGGGGACTTAAAGGGCACTCTTGCAGTCACGATTACACTAAATAGTCAGCAACTAGAAGTATTTACAAGCATTCATATGGTACAAGGTAAACATGGGAGTTTGAAGGTTTGTGCTATGTTCCTAAAAACAGAAAATAAGATATGTACAGGTGATCAATTCATTCAACATCGCAAACAGAGATAAACTTGAATTCTACCACACATCAAGATCATGTCTCATTCCAGCAATCCGATTATCATGGAAGTTCTTAACAAAAGAAACAATCTCAGAACACATGCTTGAAGAGGACATGCATTCCTTTAATTCTACTTACTTTGTCACCTAAGCAGAGAAAGGTCTAGAACTTAGACTATTTCATGTAAATTGCTGCATTCAATACTGAAGAGTACTTGTCCACAATAAACATGAATCATTAAGAATTATAGAATTGAGATTGAACAACAACGCACATCCGAGAAGTCGTAACATGTATTTGCTGTATTTTACGTTTTCAACTATTATTACATAGTTTCCACCACTTAGAGAAACATACTTACTTAAAGAAGCTTAGCATGAATCATGGCAATAGCTAGCATGCATTCTAACTATTTAATTTAAACAAAAATGCAGACTTTCAATTATTAAACTCATGAGATCGGATCGCCAGAAAATCATTAACGAAACATCAATATGTTTTATAAAATTCTGAATCTATTAAATACAAGAACAAGCAAAACATGCTTCCAATTCCTAAGTTTAGCACATGAAACATACATGTAAATTGGTACAGAAAATCAAAACAAAGTAAAGGTAATGTTTACACTTTATCAAGTCTCCAAGGAAGCTTGTTGACATCAAAAGGATGCTTGGCTTCAATGCTTCTCAGAATCCAATGTTGCTGCCTTGATGGAGAAGTCCTTCAAGGCTTAGCAAAGGAAGAAGAAGCTTGAATAAGGAGAGGGAGAGGCTGCAGCTGCTCTCTTATCCCTATGGTTTTTAATGTGAATGATTGATGCTCTTAGAAGCACCCAAGGCTGTCATTATATAGAGGAAACTTTGGTGGAACTTCTCTTCAAAAATGATGTGGGATAGCTGAAATGTTTGAATTTTCTCCTTCATTTTTGGACTTGGGCCTTCTTTGCTTAGACTACTTGGGCCTTCTTTTGGGCTTTCTCCATTTTTCTCTTCCATTCTTGGACTTGGGCCTTCTCTTCTCAATTTACTCTTTGTCCCTTTTGTGCTCCTATCAGGATTTCTTCAACACTTTGGTTTTAGCCTTCTTTTGTGTAAAACTGCCTCTTTCGATCTATAAAACAGAGACAAGCTAGAAATAACATTATTAAGGAAATAACAAAGCTAAATAAGGTCGGAAATACTTTAAGAATATAGCATAAAATGCGTGTATCATAACTCTAAGAGAGTAATTACGTGTCTTTTTACGCACGTAATTACTACTTAAAAATTTGAAATTATCTATTTCTTAGGACAACTATTATGTAATTAATTTATTTTATTTATTTTGTAGGAACTGACACGAAAATGGAGTTATCGAAGAAAGAATGATCGAACAAGGATGCGGATGTGAAAAGTGGAAAATATAACAATCATATTAATTAATCATTTGATTAATTAATTGATCAAGGTTGCCTTCTTAAACCACTCAGTTGTTATTGAACATATCCTTTGTTTAATTGGCACTAGGCTTTGTGCACGCGCGGTTTGTGCACTCGCTCCCGCGCGCGCATGCAGAAGCGTTTTTTCTTGTCATTTCATGTGTTATAGTTCTCTCCAAATAAGCATGTTGCTCTTTTGATGAATTTGGGTATTCCAAGTTCAAGAATCAGGTAGATTATCGCTCCTCTATATTCTTATAATGTTGAGGATTTTTTAATAGTACATCAATACTCACAACCTCTTTAAACTTATAAAGTTTCATTGACCCTCAATAAGCCCTCAAGTTCTGGTCCAGCGAATTGTTATATCATCGAATTCTTGTTGGAGGTTTCTTTCAAATGAAATAGGAGCACATATAGAAAGTATTGTGAAGAACTACACATGGTTAGGAAACAGCCCCCTCTGCCAACAAAAAATAAAATAAAATAAAAAAACACTGTTTTTTTTAAATGAACTTAACACTAGGGGTGTTACTTCGAAACCGAAAACCGAAAAAAACCGCACCGAAAACTGAACAGTAACCGAAAAAACCGCACCGAAAATAAAAAAACCGAACCGAACCGGAGCTGTTCGGTTCGGTTTTCGGTTTCGGGTCAGTGAAAACCGAACTGAACCGTTTGAACCGAAGTCAACGGTCAAACAGTAAAAAAAAAAAAAACCCTAGTTTACTACTACGCGTCTCGGTCGCCGTTTCTTGACTTTCTTCTGTTCTTCCCTCTCTCTCAGGCTCTCACTCTCAGGCTCTCACGACTCACAATCTCACTCCTCTCACGCAGTCACGCACTCACGCGTCTCGCCGGACTGTCACTCTTCTCCCCTCTCGCCGGTCCGCCCTGTCACCGCTTGCCAGTCCGCTGCTCGACTCTCCCTCTTCAGTCCCCTTCGCCACTCGCCAGTCCGCCCTCTGCCCTCCGCCACTCGCCAGTCCGCCGCTCGACTCTCCCTCTTCAGTCTCCTCTGACTCTCACTCTTCTCCCCTCCGCCGATTGCCAGTCCGCCGCTCGACTCTCCCTCTTCAGTCCCCTCCGCCACTCGCCAGTCCGCCCTCTGCCCTCCGCCGCTCGCCAGTCCGCCGCTCGACTCTCTCCCTCTTCAGTCTCCTCTGACTCTCACTCTTCTCCCCTCCTCCGCTTGCCAGTCCGCCGCTGTTTGCTGCCTTGGTGGAAACTGGAAAGATGCAACAGTAAGTTTCTCATACGCCCAAACATACTTACATATTAACAAAGTCGATTGATTGCCAAATGTTTATGAAAATTTGTTGGATGGTTTATACGGTTGTGACTTGTGTGTGCGTGCTGTTAACATGCGGCCTGCAATTTTTTATCTTTCTTACAGGTGAAACAGAAAGCACTTATCATCTGCAGTGAGGAAGATCGGATTATCAGCTACAAGCAAACACTGGTCAGTTTCAATCTTCAACTTAACCTCTATAATCATCTTTAAAAATTGGTCAGTTGTGTAAGGTAAATTGTGCATATTGATGAGATTTTGAGAAAGATGATTGTTTGACATTGTGTATTGGTGAATTTAGTGGTTTGTGGTCTGCCTTGTAGTGGAATTGATGAATTGATGAATTGGTCAATTTGTGGACTTTTAAGGTTGAACAAATTTTTAGTTTGTAATGTTGAAAGCTATAAACATTGGACTCTATTTTCAATTTGTGAACTTTTAAGTTTGAATTATATGGAAGTATGCATTATCGAATATGGATCCCAATATATTAAGAACTCTATATTAAAATTACCAGAAATTTTTTTTTTTCAAAAAAAAAAAAAACCGAAAAAAACCGAACCGGACTGAACCGTTCAGTTCAGTTCGGTTTCCGGTTTACATTTAAAAAAAAAAAAACCGAACCGAACCGAACCGATTTTTTAGTTCGGTTTGGTTTCTGGTTTTAGGTGAAAACTGAACCGAATAAAACCGTTAACACCCCTACTTAACACCCTCAGTTCCTTCATTATAGCATAGATGATGAACATAGTAATTTTCTAGAATTAATTTCTGTTAGAGTAATTTACAGCCTAGGATTAATTGTGTACATCAAGTAATTTACTAAACAATGCCAGTGTTGCAAGGGAAATTATAAACCGTACCCGAACACGACGTGGCATTTGGTTCCTTCTAATACTATTAGTCCAAGTGTTTTTATCTTATTTCTTATTGATCTATTTATTTACATTTCCCTTTTTTTTCACCCTTATGTTGGCTCCCACAGGAAATTGAGTTATATGATTGATCGGGTACACCACATGGCAGTACCACGTGGTGTTCCGGGTACAGGAAATAATTACTCGGGTTGCCAATACATTAAAAAAGAAAGGCAAAAAGATCATGCCACTGTTTATGTGAACAGTAAAAAATGCCTTCACTTAAACATGTGTCTTGTTGTGGGCTAGAAAGAGATAGATGACACCCACCGATACTAAGGAAACTTTTCGACATCAATCCAGACACGGGTCACAATGAGAAGTACCACGAAATTTTTTGAAAAAAATAAAAATAAATAAAATGCAGACAGAGGCACTACTGTCTTTTTATGTTATCCAGTGACCGCATTGTAAATAAAATTACAATGGGGGTATAAACATCTTTACAATCAAACTAATAGCAGCATGGTAAATAAATTAGAAGTAGAGGCATCACCGTCATTTCACCAGTTAAGGGCAAATTAGTCATGAGGACTAAGTGGCAAAGTTGATATATATGAAAAAACAGAAGGGCAAATGCGTCCGCTTACTGTTCATGTGAACAGCGAAAACCACCTTTGCTTATATATAAAGAGATGAGAACTTGGTCTACTCTTCCATGCGCCAGCCACACCCCGTGTGTGTGTGTGTATATATATATATATATATATATATATATATATATATATATATATATTGAGAACTTCTGAGAGGTACGCAGCCGCCCTCATTTTCTTCTTCAAGGGGAGGGCTTTGCCCTCACCTCACCTCTCTCCCTCTCATTTTGAAGACTCAACTACCACAAAACCTTATCAATTTCTCAAGGATTACATGAGGAGCCCAAGCATCATTAACCTTATCGTTATTAAATTTGGGTAAAAAGTGGGAGAGTTGTAAACCAAGACTAGTCATAACTGCTTTATAGCAATTTGTGGCCAGTTCTTGTTATTTCTCACTTCTCTTCGCTCTTTCCTCTTTCAATTTTGTAATTGATGTTTGTTGGATGATGGGTAATGAGTAGTTTTTTTTATTGGGGGTTAGGGTTGTGTTCCCTAACCCAATTTTGATGTAATGGATGCTTAATTTAATTTATATATGCAATTTGATAATAATTTGGAAGCTTGTGTTATGTGATAATTGTTTAGAATGAATTATCAACTTTTGGATATGTGTTTTGATATTTCTAAATTAAAATTTAGGGGATGACATCCTTAGATTTTAGCGCTAGAACCTCGAATTAATATTCGTGGTAACACAGGCTTGGTTCACTTCAAGATTAGTTTGATCGCGGTCATTATGAGTTTGATAGCCTAATTCCATGACCTCTAAGCCGCTTGACATGAGTTAGTGACCCTTGAACCAGCTCTAGCTCATGCCAAGTGAGTTCCTACGACCCTTGAAATATTACCAGAAAACTGACCAACATACACCATTGCTAATGCCTAATGATGTCAGTTGAGGTGTAGGACACCATTCAATGGTATCTAAAAGCTAGAGCCACGGCTGTTCACACCATTCCTTCAATTGTAGTTGTTGCTGGCATGGCTTAGTTCATTCTCCCACTATCACTTTGTGGTGACTCAATTTATGAGTACTGTTTACAGGAATGGTGACTTGCTTCACCAATCTATAATTCACTAGCCTTTTTACCTGTGTAAATATTTTCACCGGATCATAAATTCACAATCACTGGTATGCATCTCACTACCCACTTTTCTCTCCACGATTATCTATTTATTTTACTATTTTATTTTTTAATTTGGCTTCTCACTATAATAACCTTTATTTTTGATAACCTTCAATGAACTCATCATAGGTAAAATTGACGAAACACAATTGAGTGAATTTCTGTTTGTTTTACAGCAATAACCCTCTCTGATATATTTTATTTTAGTGAACTTTATACTTATGGGGCACAGTTTGGAAACTTCATAAAATTGGTGAAGCCTTTGACACCAAAAAGATCTGGCTTTCTAATATAGTAGAGATGAATTTAATGAATTACTCAAATATTTGAGTATTGATTTTAGGGTCCTCCAATTATTTTTATTTTATTTTGAATCCTTTATTTATTTTAATTTTATTTTGGGTCATTCATTGAGATTTTGCATACCAAAGCTCAGTCTTTCCTTTTGTTTGAGCCAAAGACATTTTTGTCCAAGTAATAATATTTTACTGGACTGTAAAATGTCTATATGAATATTAATTACTTCCTTAGCCCGTTTCTAGCTGGCGAGCCCAAGTTCTTTAAAGTTTACAAATAATGGTCTGCCAGCAAGACCACGTGAGAAGAACTACATGGTCCGCGCGCGGAATGACTCCGCGCGGACTAACATATCTCGCACGTTTTCAAACATAAAACATAGCTCGCACGGGGTGGCTTCACGCGTAAAGGAATCTTGCGAGCCTGCGAGCTTCGCGCGGAACACGCAGTTCGCGCAGAATAACTTTGGCATCAGGCAAGGCGGAATGCATCTAGGCGAGCTGGCGAACTGATTCGCTAGTTCGCGAGGTAGACATATTCGGAGTCCGCGCGAACCCTTATAATCGTTTTAGGCTTTTTCCAGTCTTTGACACGCTTTGGGTCAATCCTTGTGGCCCTTATTAATTAGAAAGCCTTATTTTGTCCCGCGAGCTAGAAAAGCCAGCGAGGTGGTTTGAGATCGCGGTCCACACAAGTAATTAGTTTTCTACATGAACTGTGGCACCCTGCGGGATATGGATTGCTCCTAATTCTAATTTGCCTAGGAGTCTATAATTGAGCAACAGGGTAGCAGTGTCCTATGAGGAGTGTGCGAACTAGACATGTGTCACGTGAAGATCGGTCTGCATAGATGGAATAGTGCCTTTATGCTTCACGTAGCAGAGTCCAACTTGGATTCTGATTAATCTTTCTTCAAGAAGAAGTCGGGCTCCCACTATATAAAGGGCTCTACACTCTACAGCTCTAAAAACACAAACAACTTATTCAAACAAAATACAATACAATCTTCAACCCAGTTGAAACCTCCAGACGCTCCCCGGAGCTTTTTTTTCGCTTCCTCATTGAAGCGAGCTCACCCCCTCTCTCTCTCTCACAATCAACAATCAATTACTCAAACACAAACCAACTGAAACCCAATTTCCTTCGAGCTAAATCGAAACCCAAAACCTAACTAAGCGCATCGCCGTTTTAGTTACAGAGCCCTCCTGGACTCACCCTGATTCGTCTGAATCTTCCCCTGTAGTTGCTCTGCTCACACCGCCGTGAGTATCGACAGCCTTGTGCTCGTAAATTCCTCATCTGAGGTGGCACCTGGAACCCCTTTCTGCCTGATTCAAGAAGTCAAGACATTTTTCTCGTCCGCGAGGTGGCACGCCCGCAACACTCCTCCTTTCTCTTTGTTAGCTTTTCACCTCCGCTCTACACGCTGAGGATCGTGGCCAAAACATTTGCACACCCAGTGGGACAAGGGAGTTCAAGCGTAACAATATAGGGAAATCCGAGGAGACACCATACAAGAAGCATCAGCCTTCTTGTCTCAAACACAAATCACTACGGTACAAGCCCCATAATAGCGCGGCTTGCCGTTCCCTTACTCAAGAACAGGTTCTCGCTAAGTTTGGCAATCCAGACTTCAGCGAACCCGACATGGCAAGCTCTCAATCAACTCAAGACATGGGATCTGTTCCTTCTTTGGAACAAATCTTCCAGATGTTTGCGGAACTTAAAAGTCAGAATCTGGCAACTCAACAAAGTGTCGCTGACCAAACTAAGTAGGGTCTGGCCACTCAACAAAGTGTCGCTGACCTAACTGAGCAGGTCAAACAAAATAGAGCCCTCTAGAAGGCCGACCATGACAAACTCACCACACTTAGTGAGGATTATGGTCAACTAGCAGGCGAATTCATAGAGACCAAGGGCCTCGTCGAGGGTAGCATCCAGCGAATCCGCACGGACTTGGACCGGAACTCGGAGGCAGTGAAGCAAAATGCAGAGATCCTGTCTCACACTCGCGCGACAGTAAATGAGCAAACTCGCCGCTTGGACGGTCACGATACCAAGCTGCAGGACCAGCAGAATGCTTCATTCTTTGGAAGCAAAAACAGTCTAGAGAAGCTAGACGAATTCAAGGAGAAACAGGACCGCCTAAGCTTGCAGGTCCTTGAAGTTGAAGATTGGATGAGGGCGCAAGCGCCAAAGAATCTCACCCTAGAACCTGTTGGCGCAAGCGCGAATGAGGGGACATCCAAGTACATCCCGCCAAATGAGTGCCCCAAGGGAAATCCAAAAGTCGAGGCTACAAAGACCGCTCTGACGACCCCGCAGCTCGCGTTAGGGGCAGGCACTTCAAAGAATTCGCCCCCGCGCGGCTCTTCTGGTCCCTTCATGGGATTCAACAACACCCCACGCTAAGAAAGCGGGACACCAAAAGACCCAATAATTGCTTATTCTGGCCCAGCTTCCAAGAACGTTGGTCAGGCCGCCAGTTTTTCTGCATGGCCTAACCATGAAGAAGGGGGTGAATCTACACCTGTGACTGCGGCCGACTGGCGCCAGCTTATATCATCCATTGTCAAGGAGCAAACCGAAAAAGGCGATGCTAACCTCCAGTATCGCGACCCTTACCCTGACAGTGTGGCACAATATCTGTTTCCCAATGGCTTCAAAAATATTGTCTTCACCACCTTTTCTAGGGAAACAAAGGAATATGCAGCAACTCATATGGCGCTCTTTAAAGTTCAGTGCGGCCAATATGGGAACAATGACATCCTCAAGCTCAAGCTCTTCGGGACTTCTCTGTTCGGAGCTGCTTTCAGTTGGTACTCCAGGTTGAAGCCAGGATCCATCGTGGACTGGCCCACCATGGAGAGATTGTTCCGGGAAACCTACGGTACTATTGAGCCTGAAGTAGGCCTTGACTCTCTCACTCAAATGAGCCAGCAGAGCATGGAGTCAGCGGTCTCTTTCCTCCAGCGTTTCAAAATCCAACAAGCCAAATGTGACTTCCTCCTGCCTGAGCAGGAAACCATTAAATTGGTTGTCTGTGAACTCGAGCATCGCCAAAGGCTAAAGCACCATGGAGAGCGCTTCACATCCATGGGCGACCTGATTAACAAGGTCGGCAATTATGAACTTATACTCAATGAAATGGATGAAAAGGCAAATGCCTCCAAGGGGACATACGTACCAGGAAGAAACAGGACAGTGGGGGCAGTAAGCCTCCAATCCTCAACGTACAATCCTTATTACTAAAGGCAGGAAGAGGCGGAGCCCGCGCAGGACTATGAAGACGTCAGAACGGTTGAATTGACTGGGAAGCCATTGGCTAACAAACTGAAGAATCTCAAGATGACCCGCGAGCCAATCACCATTCAGTCATTTGCATGGACCAAGCCCGAATACGAGTCATACACGTATGACGTGAAAAACGCCCATCTTGTCTTTAATGACTTGATCGAGGAGAAGTACGTGCGTTTGGATCACAAGATCCCATCCAAAGAGGAGCTCAAGGACAAGAAGTATTGCGCATTCCATAATGTCCACAATCACGATACCAAAGACTGTGTCAAGCTCCGCGACCAGCTTCAGACCTGGCTGAACTCTGGCGCCTTGAAACTGCAGACGCCAGGGAGTTCCACCTCTCGGGTGGATGTGGATCCTTGTCCATCCGTGGTCGGTATGGTCGAAGTAAATTGGAACGACAACACAGAGGAGAAAGGCCACGTACCAAAGCCAAACCAGCAAAGAATCACCTTGGACTTGTCTGACCACCCCAAAGATGAAAATCTGCGCCGAGCGTCTAAGAGAGGCCGCGAAGAGGACAATGCTGATACAGCTCGACCATCCCGCCAGTACACCTATAAAGTCAACCTCGCGCGTGAGGTTCTAGACGACCTTATCGATGATGGGCTTGTTACAGTGGACAGAGCCTAATCTTATATTGAATACAAAGAGGGCTGCATGCACTGTAAGTTCCATAATAGCTGGGGACATAGAACTCGCGAGTGCTACCAACTTCGCGAACAAGTCCAGGACTGGCTCGACCTCAAGTATATCCGCTTTGAGGACAAAGGTGGATTCATGATTGCAACTGCTGACATTGCTTGGCCTCGTATCAGCCACCGCGTGATCACATTGGACATCTCTCCAAATGCAGGCCCGCGTGAACCGCCAGGTCGAAACCACAAGAGACCAGCAAATGACTATACCGTGCTGGCGAACCAGAGTGGGAATCGTGACCCGGCGAGGCAGTCAGTCACCAGATCCTAGTCCGATCACCTTCCAATGAAAGATAAGGGCAAAACTATCATCCAGGATGATGAACCGTCCCCCGTTGAGAATTTCCAGGAACCGGAAGCAAGGAGGGAACCACCACATTCACATCGGCGAAGACCACAACCTGACCCGGAGTTGGGGGCCAAGAGGGAACCACAAGTCCCAACCTCTCCTAGAACGAGATAAGACAGGTCTGCCAAGGTTCCTTTAGCCGTAGGTGAGCAGATAGCCGAGGACAAGCAGTCCTCAACCAAGCCGGAGACTGAAACGCCACCAGTCGCTGAAAGTGCTCCTGCTAGCCTTAACTTCACCTAACATATGGCCTGTTTTCTCAGCGAAAACTCACCTGACAATGAGGCCCACTCCGAGCCTCGTGTTCCTTTAGACGACGACCAGGAAGAAGGGCAAGATGAGTCATTCACTTGCAATGTGGTTGAAGTCTCTACATGGCCTGGGAACGAAGAAGTCAACTCCATGAAGAACTTATTCACAATGCTTGAAGGCGAACATGGGGTAATTGAGGCTCTGTTGATCCCAGTTCGCGAGCAATTCTCTTTCTAGGTTGGGATTGTGTTTTTTATATCTGAGAAATATGCTCTCCCGCCAAACACAACATGCAATGCGGCAGATATTCCAGACACTAGCAACAATGTCCGCGACATGTCCCCGCCTTGCAGCAGCGAGATGGGTCAAGTCCTAGCGGAACCCGTGAATGCTCCACCACTAGAGACAAAGAGCAACGTCACATGCATACCGACTCTGACTTTCTCCACACCGACCCTAGACATGGCCACTCACATGAGGCCATTATACATTTCGGCTAAAGTGGAAGGGATTATGGTCAACAAGGTCATGGTTGACACCGAAGCTGCGGTAAATGTCATTACCACCCGCACCATGGGACTCCTTCGTATCCCGCGCTCAATGATCCAAACCACGTCCTTGACAGTCAAGAACTTCACCGGGCAAGTCTCTAGAACTCTAGGCTTGCTATTTCTACGAGTCAAGGTGGGTCCAGCATCACGGGTCTATACATTCTTCGTGGCTGAATGCTCTGCATCCTACAGCATGATTTTAGGCCGTGATTGGATCCATAGAAGTTTCTGCGTGCCTTCCTCTATGCACCAAGAACTCATGGTTTGGGATACAGAGACATGCGAGGCGGTCCTCATTAAGGTGGACCCGCGTCTTTTTTTCGTCTCCGCCAACTTCAACGATCCCCGCTATTACAATATTGACTTGGGCCCGTTGGATGTTCAAGGCATCAACTCCAAAGGTCACCCATATGGGGTCACGGCCTCCAACCTAACACGATGGGGACTCACCCAGGCGAAGGACGATTTACAATTTCCTCACACCATCGCTGATCCCCTTCAACCCTCTAATGTCTAGTGCGTCCTCAGAAGAAGCACGCGAGGCTGGCGAGTCCTTGTGTGAAAAACTCCTTTCATACTGGGCGGAACGCGGAGCCTACGATAAGGTCGCGACAATAGAATACGTGGATGAAATAGTGGATTATACCGACACCAAGGAGGAAGTTATTCAGTTAGCTCTCGCCGCCTTGGACGACACACCACCTCAAGTCTGCGATCCCATCTCACAAGTCGATGTCGGGACTACAGACAAGCCCCTCCTCATTTCCATCAATGCTAAACTGGCGGAGGAAGAACGAGAAGAACTGCTCGCCTTACTATGCGAATACAGGGATTGCTTCGCTGAAAAGTATGAAGACATGCCCGGTTTGTCTCAAGACTTAGTCTGTCACCAGCTGCCTACTTATCCTGACAGATGTCCAATCCGCCAAGATGGAAGATTCATGCGAACTGAAACCCAGATCGCGGTCAAGGAGGAGATTGAGAACATGCATCGATCGGGTATCATTCGCGTAGTTCCTGTCCGCAAGAAGAACGGCAAAATGAAGTTCCTGTCCGCAAGAAGAACGGCAAAATGCATGTCCGCGTTGATTACCGAGACCTCAACAACGCCACGCCTAAGGATATATACCCCATGCTCGTTGCTGACCTCCTCATTGATGCGGCTGCAGGGCATGAAGTGCTATCCTTTATGGATGGAACCGCTAGATACCACCAGATTCCTGTTGCCGAAGAAGATCGCCACAAGACCGATTTCCGCTGCACGGGGTTTGCAGGCGCGTTTGAGTATGTTGTCATGCCTTTCAGACTCAAGAACGCGGGGGCAGCATATCAGCGCGCCATGAACCTCATCTTTCATGACATCTTGGGCAAGTTGATTGAAGTCTACATCGACAACGTGGTGGTCAAAACCAAAACGCGGGCGACGCACGTCGAAGACCTCCGACAGGTTTTTATGTGGATGTGACGACATAACCTGAGGATGAACCCCGCCAAATGTGTATTCTTCGCGGAAGCAGGTGACTTCCTAGGATTCCTAGTCCATCAAAAGGGCATCGAGATCCCTAAAGACAAGGCGCAGGCGGTAATAAATGCCTCACCTCCTACAACTAAGAAGAAGCTCCAACAACTGATCGGGCGAATCAACTTTCTCTGTCGTTTCATCTCAAACGCGGCAAGGAAAGTTCAACCATTTTCACCCCTCTTAAAGCTCCAGGGGGCAACCGAGTTCGTATGGGCACCACAGCACCAAGAAGCTTTTGATCGTATCAAGGACTATCTGGCGAACCCGCCGGTATTGGTTCCCCCTCGCCCTGGCATTCCGCTTAAACTCTATATCGCCGCTGCTGATTTATCCATTGGCGGACTCTTGGCACAAGAGGATGAAAACAGGGTTGAACATGCCATTTACTATCTTAGCAGGGGTACTAACTGATTGCGAGACGTGCTATTTTCTGATGGAGAAGTTGTGTCTCGCCCTATTCTTTGCAGGTTGCAAACTCCGCCACTATATGCTGGCCTTTACCACGGTGGTGATCGCTCAGTCTGACCTTGTCAAATACATGCTTTCCCGCCCTATACTACACGGACGCATAGGCAAATGGATATTGGCTCTGTCCGAGTTCTCCTTGAAATATGTTCCTCAAAAAGCAGTCAAGGGACAAGCCATAGCGGACTTCCTCGCTCATCATCCACCAACCGAGTTAACAGTGTTTCGCGAGCTAGAATTCGTTGCCATTTCCCTTACTCCATGGACTCTTTACTTTGGTTCACGTACTGGATTCGCCGCAAGTGCTGGAATCGCCATTGAGAATCCTGCAGGCGATCGCTTCTCTTACTCTTTCTAGCTGGACTTCAAATGTACGAATAACCAGGCGGAGTACGAGGCGCTCATCATCGGACTGGAGATTTTGCTAGACTTAGGGGTCCGCGAGGTTCAAGTCTTTGGTAACTCTCTTTTGGTCATCAACCAGTTTGTGGAAAAGTTCAAATGCTTGAGTTTGTCCATTGAGCCCTATCTACGAAAAGCATTTGATGTATTGAACCGCTTCGATGACATCCACATTGAACACATTCTGCGCGAGTTTAACTTCGCGGCGAATGAGCTTGGACAGGTTGCCTCTGGCCTCAGCTTGCGAGATGGAGTGCGCGAACGGCTGCTCAAAGTAGAGCGACGCACTCTCCCGTCTTTTATTACTAGGGGAAATATCAGGAAGACTCTCCTGACATCACTGCCTTAGACCCTATCGATGAGGATTGGCGTCTACCATTCATCGCCAACCTCACAAACCCTCATGATGCCACTCATTCCCAGCAAATGCGTTTCCTAGCCCTCAATTTTTTGCTGCGCAACGGCGAGCTCCGCCAGTGCGGCGAAGACGGTAATGACTTCCGCTGTGTATATGGCAATGAAGCGAAACGACTTATGCGCGAGGTTCAATCCAGGGTTTGTGGTTCGCATCAGGCTGGCCCAAAGATGTGTTGATTAATCCGTCGCCACGGCTACTATTGGCCCAAATTCTCAAGGATTGTATTACTTTTGCCAAGGGGTGTCAGGATTGCCAAGCTCACGAACCAGTGCAACACATTCCCAACATTTTGTTACAACCAATTATCAAGCCATGGCCAGGTCGAGGATGGGCGATAGACTTCATAGGCATCATCCATCCACAGTCCTCGGAGCAGCACAAGTTCATCATTGTGGCCACTGATTTCTTTACCAAGTGGGTTGAAGCAGAGCCACTCAAGGTTGCCTCCGCGACCTCGGTTCGTAATTTTATCTTCTGCAACATTATCTCCCGCTTTGGTATTCCAAAGTGCATTGTGACAGACCGGGGGGCTGCTTTCATGGCTGATTTTGTAGTCATGTTCCTTACTGGTTATGGTATCAAGCTCTTACATTCCACCCCTTACTATGCACAGTCTAATGGTCAGGCGGAGGCAAGCAATAAGGTTATCCTTGGTATCCTGCGCAAGATGCTAGAGTTCAACCCTCGCGTCTGGCATTTAGAGCTTTATCATACTTTATGGGCTTACCGGACTTCCAAGCGTGATCCGACAGCTACTACCCCATATGCTCTCATGTTTGGTCATGATGTTGTCCTTCCTCTCGAGGTTCACGTCGCCTCGCTTCGCGTCCAGGAACAACATCAGTTGATCGGTGACGATTATGTCCAAGCGATATGGCAAGAACTTGAAGACCTAGACGAACATCGCATCACTGCATTCAACAATCTCATCCTTGAGAAGCAGCGCGTTGCGCAGTCCTATGACAAAGTTACCCGCGGTCGGAGCTTTGTCGAAGGCCAAACGGTATGGCGAACTGTGTTACCATTGGGAGAGAAGACCGAAGGCCGAGGGAAATGGTCTGCGCGGTGGGAAGGACCCTTCATTATTCATCGCATATTTCCCAAGGGGGCATTCCATTTGCGCAACCTTGATGGCACGCTCCATCCCAATCCTATCAATGGGCGTTTCTTGAAACGCCATATTGCTAGCGTATGGGAACTCGCTGATCCTTCACCATCTGCCCCGCGCTAACTGCCCATAGTGCTCAGTGCCATCGCGCTAGCCCTCCACCGCCTCCCACTAGAGGGCAACCCAAGAAAGGAGCACGAATGTAGTTCATTTCTTTGTAAACGTACGAGGTCTAATCAACATACTAGTACAAGACTGAGGCCTATTCCAGAGGCCCTAAAATTACTTTTTACATGCAATTCTAAAATTAGATTGTTACATGCAATTTCCTCGTGCTAATTTTTTGGTTTCCTCTGTTCATTTCAACATACACGTTCAAGGTCTAACCAACAGACCAGTACAAGATTGGGGCCTATTCCAGAGGCCCTAAATTAAAGTTTACATCAACTCAGTCTGACCATTTTTTACCTCAATGGAAGGTTTGCGCCTAGCGAAGGAAGGTTCATGCATGGGGGCCAACATGACATGCGAAGCAAATTAGACCAAGGTCTCTTAAGTTTCCCTTGCAGCTTATACATGCGGGGCGTCAAGGCTGGTGAAGTCCGTTTCTGTCAATGGTTTGTTAATCTTTTATTCATCAGCGAGATGACTCAGTTCGCTGTGCCAAACTTACATCGGGATACCACCCGCTCGCGACATGTTCAATGAGGCCTTTTCGCTTAGCCAATCCAAGCTCAAGGCCTTTTCGCTTAGCCAATCCAAGCTCTAGGCCTAGGGGGCAATGATTGAGCCAAAGACATTTTTGTCCAAGTAATAATACTTTACTGGACTGTAAAATGTCTATGTGAATATTAATTACTTCCTTAGCCCGTTTCTAGCTGGCGAGCCCAAGTTCTTTAAAGTTTATAAATAATGGTCTGCCAGCAAGACCACGCGACATGAACTACATGGTCCGCGCGTGGAATGACTCCGCGCGGACTAACAGATCTCACGCGTTTTCAGACACAAAACATAACTCGCGCGGGGTGGCTTCGCGCGTAAAGGAATCTTGCTAGCCCGCGCGCTTCGCGCGGAACACGCAGTTCGCGCGGAATAACTTTGACATCAGGCGAGGCGGAATACATCTAGGCGAGCTAGCGAACTGATTCGCTAGTTCGCGAGGTAGACATATGCGAAGTCCGCGCGAACCCTTATAATCGTTTTAGGCTTTTTCCAGTCTTTGACACGCTTTGGGCCAATCCTTGTGGCCCTTATTAATTTAAAAGCCTTATTTTGTCCCGCGAGCTAGAAACCCAGCGAGGTGGTTTGAGTTCGCGGTCCACGCGAGTAATTAGTTTTCTACATGGACTGTGGCACCCCGCGGGATATGGATTGCTCCTAATTCTAATTCGCGTGGGAGTCTATAATTGAGCAACACGGTAGCAGTGTCCTATGCGGAGTGTGCAAACTAGACATGTGTCACGTGAAGATTGGTCTGCATGGGTGGAATAGGGCCTTTATGCTTCACATAGCAGAATCTAACTTGGATTCTGATTAATCTTTCTTTAAGAAGAAGTCGGGCTCCCACTATATAAAGGGCTCTACACTCTACAGCTCTAAAAACACAGACAACTTATTCAAACAAAATACAATACAATCTTCAACCCAGTTGAAACCTACAGACGCTCCCCGGAGTTTTGTTTCCGCTTCCCCATTGAAGCGAGCTCACCCCCTCTATCTCTCTCTCACAATCAACAATCAATTACTCAAACACAAACCAACTGAAACCCAATTTCCTTCGAGCTACCTCGAAACCCAAAACCTAACTAAGCGCATCGCCATTTTAGTTACAGAGCCCTCCTGGACTCACCCTGATTCGTCTGAATCTTCCCCTGTAGTTGCTCTGCTCACACCGCCGTGAGTATCGACAGCCTTGTGCTCGTAAATTCCTCATCTGAGGTGGCACCTGGAACCCCTTTCTGCCTGATTCAAGAAGTCAAGACATTTTTCTCGTCCGCGAGGTGGCACGCCCGCAACACTCCTCCTTTCTCTTTGTTAGCTTTTCACCTCCGCTCTACACGCTGAGGATCGTGGCCAAAACATTTGCACACCCAGTGGGACAAGGGAGTTCAAGCGTAACAATATAGGGAAATCCGAGGAGACACCATACAGGAAGCATCAGCCTTCTTGTCTCAAACACAAATCACTACGGTACAAGCCCCATAATAGCACGGCTTGCCGTTCCCTTACTCAAGAACAGGTTCTCGCTAAGTTTGGCAATCCAGACTTCAGCGAACCCGACATGGCAAGCTCTCAATCAACTCAAGACATGGGATCTGTTCCTTCTTTGGAACAAATCTTCCAGATGTTTGCGGAACTTAAAAGTCAGAATCTGGCAACTCAACAAAGTGTCGCTGACCAAACTAAGTAGGGTCTGGCCACTCAACAAAGTGTCGCTGACCTAACTGAGCAGGTCAAACAAAATAGAGCCCTCTAGAAGGCCGACCATGACAAACTCACCACACTTAGTGAGGATTATGGTCAACTAGCAGGCGAATTCATAGAGACCAAGGGCCTCGTCGAGGGTAGCATCCAGCGAATCCGCACGGACTTGGACCGGAACTCGGAGGCAGTGAAGCAAAATGCAGAGATCATGTCTCACACTCGCGCGACAGTAGATGAGCAAACTCGCCGCTTGGACGGTCACGATACCAAGCTGCAGGACCAGCAGAATGCTTCATTCTTTGGAAGCAAAAACAGTCTAGAGAAGCTAGACGAATTCAAGGAGAAACAGGACCGCCTAAGCTTGCGGGTCCTTGAAGTTGAAGATTAGATGAGGGCGCAAGCGCCAAAGAATCTCACCCTAGAACCTGTTGGCGCAAGCGCGAATGAGGGGACATCCAAGTACATCCCGCCAAATGAGTGCCCCAAGGGAAATCCAAAAGTCGAGGCTACAAAGACCGCTCTGACGACCCCGCAGCTCGCGTTAGGGGCAGGCACTTCAAAGAATTCGCCCCCGCGCGGCTCTTCTGGTCCCTTCATGGGATTCAACAACACCCCACGCTAAGAAAGTGGGACACCAAAAGACCCAATAATTGCTTATTCTGGCCCAGCTTCCAAGAACGTTGGTCAGGCCGCCAGTTTTTCTGCATGGCCTAACCATGAAGAAGGGGGTGAATCTACACCTGTGACTGCGGCCGACTGGCGCCAGCTTATATCATCCATTGTCAAGGAGCAAACCGAAAAAGGCGATGCTAACCTCCAGTATCGTGACCCTTACCCTGACAGTGTGGCACAATATCTGTTTCCCAATGGCTTCAAAAATATTGTCTTCACCACCTTTTCTAGGGAAACAAAGGAATATGCAGCAACTCATATGGCGCTCTTTAAAGTTCAGTGCGGCCAATATGGGAACAATGACATCCTCAAGCTCAAGCTCTTCGGGACTTCTCTGTTCGGAGCTGCTTTCAGTTGGTACTCCAGGTTGAAGCCAGGATCCATCGTGGACTGGCCCACCATGGAGAGATTGTTCCGGGAAACCTACGGTACTATTGAGCCTGAAGTAGGCCTTGACTCTCTCACTCAAATGAGCCAGCAGAGCATGGAGTCAGCGGTCTCTTTCCTCCAGCGTTTCAAAATCCAACAAGCCAAATGTGACTTCCTCCTGCCTGAGCAGGAAACCATTAAATTGGTTGTCTGTGAACTCGAGCATCGCCAAAGGCTAAAGCACCATGGAGAGCGCTTCACATCCATGGGCGACCTGATTAACAAGGTCGGCAATTATGAACTTATACTCAATGAAATGGATGAAAAGGCAAATGCCTCCAAGGGGACATACGTACCAGGAAGAAACAGGACAGTGGGGGCAGTAAGCCTCCAATCCTCAACGTACAATCCTTATTACTAAAGGCAGGAAGAGGCGGAGCCCGCGCAGGACTATGAAGACGTCAGAACGGTTGAATTGACTGGGAAGCCATTGGCTAACAAACTGAAGAATCTCAAGATGACCCGCGAGCCAATCACCATTCAGTCATTTGCATGGACCAAGCCCGAATACGAGTCATACACGTATGACGTGAAAAACGCCCATCTTGTCTTTAATGACTTGATCGAGGAGAAGTACGTGCGTTTGGATCACAAGATCCCATCCAAAGAGGAGCTCAAGGACAAGAAGTATTGCGCATTCCATAATGTCCACAATCACGATACCAAAGACTGTGTCAAGCTCCGCGACCAGCTTCAGACCTGGCTGAACTCTGGCGCCTTGAAACTGCAGACGCCAGGGAGTTCCACCTCTCGGGTGGATGTGGATCCTTGTCCATCCGTGGTCGGTATGGTCGAAGTAAATTGGAACGACAACACAGAGGAGAAAGGCCACGCACCAAAGCCAAACCAGCAAAGAATCACCTTGGACTTGTCTGACCACCCCAAAGATGAAAATCTGCGCCGAGCGTCTAAGAGAGGCCGCGAAGAGGACAATGCTGATACAGCTCGACCATCCCGCCAGTACACCTATAAAGTCAACCTCGCGCGTGAGGTTCTAGACGACCTTATCGATGATGGGCTTGTTACAGTGGACAGAGCCTAATCTTATATTGAATACAAAGAGGGTTGCATGCACTGTAAGTTCCATAATAGCTGGGGACATAGAACTCGCGAGTGCTACCAACTTCGCGAACAAGTCCAGGACTGGCTCGACCTTAAGTATATCCGCTTTGAGGACAAAGGTGGATTCATGATTGCAACTGCTGACACTGCTTGGCCTCGTATCGGCCACCGCGTGATCACATTGGACATCTCTCCAAATGCAGGCCCGCGTGAACCGCCAGGTCGAAACCACAAGAGACCAGCAAATGACTATACCGTGCTGGCGAACCAGAGTGGGAATCGTGACCCGGCGAGGCAGTCAGTCACCAGATCCTAGTCCGATCACCTTCCAATGAAAGATAAGGGCAAAACTATCATCCAGGATGATGAACCGTCCCCCGTTGAGAATTTCCAGGAACCGGAAGCAAGGAGGGAACCACCACATTCACATCGGCGAAGACCACAACCTGACTCGGAGTTGGGGGCCAAGAGGGAACCACAAGTCCCAACCTCTCCTAGAACGAGATAAGACAGGTCTGCCAAGGTTCCTTTAGCCGTAGGTGAGCAGATAGCCGAGGACAAGCAGTCCTCAACCAAGCCGGAGACTGAAACGCCACCAGTCGCTGAAAGTGCTCCTGCTAGCCTTAACTTCACCTAACATATGGCCCGTTTTCTCAGCGAAAACTCACCTGACAATGAGGCCCACTCCGAGCCTCGTGTTCCTTTAGACGACGACCAGGAAGAAGGGCAAGATGAGTCATTCACTTGCAATGTGGTTGAAGTCTCTACATGGCCTGGGAACGAAGAAGTCAACTCCATGAAGAACTTATTCACAATGCTTGAAGGCGAACATGGGGTAATTGAGGCTCTGTTGATCCCAGTTCGCGAGCAATTCTCTTTCTAGGTTGGGATTGTGTTTTTTATATCTGAGAAATATGCTCTCCCGCCAAACACAACATGCAATGCGGCAGATATTCCAGACACTAGCAACAATGTCTACGACATGTCCCCGCCTTGCAGCAGCGAGATGGGTCAAGTCCTAGCGGAACCCGTGAATGCTCCACCACTAGAGACAAAGAGCAACGTCACATGCATACCGACTCTGACTTTCTCCACACCGACCCTAGACATGGCCACTCACATGAGGCCATTATACATTTCGGCTAAAGTGGAAGGGATTATGGTCAACAAGGTCATGGTTGACACCGAAGCTGCGGTAAATGTCATTACCACCCGCACCATGGGACTCCTTCGTATCCCGCGCTCAATGATCCAAACCACGTCCTTGACAGTCAAGAACTTCACCGGGCAAGTCTCTAGAACTCTAGGCTTGCTATTTCTACGAGTCAAGGTGGGTCCAGCATCACGGGTCTATACATTCTTCGTGGCTGAATGCTCTGCATCCTACAGCATGATTTTAGGCCGTGATTGGATCCATAGAAGTTTCTGCGTGCCTTCCTCTATGCACCAAGAACTCATGATTTGGGATACAGAGACATGCGAGGCGGTCCTCATTAAGGTGGACCCGCGTCTTTTTTTCGTCTCCGCCAACTTCAACGATGCCCGCTATTACAATATTGACTTGGGCCCGTTGGATGTTCAAGGCATCAACTCCAAAGGTCACCCATATGGGGTCACGGCCTCCAACCTAACACGATGGGGACTCACCCAGGCGAAGGACGATTTACAATTTCCTCACACCATCGCTGATCCCCTTCAACCCTCTAATGTCTAGTGCGTCCTCAGAAGAAGCACGCGAGGCTGGCGAGTCCTTGTGTGAAAGACTCCTTTCATACTGGGCGGAACGCGAAGCCTATGATAAGGTCGCGACAATAGAATACGTGGATGAAATAGTGGATTATACCGACACCAAGGAGGAAGTTATTCAGTTAGCTCTCGCCGCCTTGGACGACACACCACCTCAAGTCTGCGATCCCATCTCACAAGTCGATGTCGGGACTACAGACAAGCCCCTCCTCATTTCCATCAATGCTAAACTGGCGGAGGAAGAACGAGAAGAACTGCTCGCCTTACTATGCGAATACAGGGATTGCTTCGCTGAAAAGTATGAAGACATGCCCGGTTTGTCTCAAGACTTAGTCTGTCACCAGCTGCCTACTTATCCTGACAGATGTCCAATCCGCCAAGATGGAAGATTCATGCGAACTGAAACCCAGATCGCGGTCAAGGAGGAGATTGAGAACATGCATCGATCGGGTATCATTCGCGTAGTTCCTGTCCGCAAGAAGAACGGCAAAATGAAGTTCCTGTCCGCAAGAAGAATGGCAAAATGCATGTCCGCGTTGATTACCGAGACCTCAACAACGCCACGCCTAAGGATATATACCCCATGCTCGTTGCTGACCTCCTCATTGATGCGGCTGCAGGGCATGAAGTGCTATCCTTTATGGATGGAACCGCTAGATACCACCAGATTCCTGTTGCCGAAGAAGATCGCCACAAGACCGATTTCCGCTGCACGGGGTTTGCAGGCGCGTTTGAGTATGTTGTCATGCCTTTCAGACTCAAGAACGCGGGGGCAGCATATCAGCGCGCCATGAACCTCATCTTTCATGACATCTTGGGCAAGTTGATTGAAGTCTACATCGACAACGTGGTGGTCAAAACCAAAACGCGGGCGACGCACGTCGAAGACCTCCGACAGGTTTTTATGTGGATGTGACGACATAACCTGAGGATGAACCCCGCCAAATGTGTATTCTTCGCGGAAGCAGGTGACTTCCTAGGATTCCTAGTCCATCAAAAGGGCATCGAGATCCCTAAAGACAAGGCGCAGGCGGTAATAAATGCCTCACCTCCTACAACTAAGAAGAAGCTCCAA
Source organism: Fragaria x ananassa (assembly GCA_034370585.1). Classification (NCBI taxonomy): domain Eukaryota; kingdom Viridiplantae; phylum Streptophyta; class Magnoliopsida; order Rosales; family Rosaceae; genus Fragaria; species Fragaria x ananassa. Next base: position 16,632,019 of record CP139753.1, on the reverse strand, counting down.
CAACTGATCGGGCGAATCAACTTTCTCTGTCGTTTCATCTCAAACGCGGCAAGGAAAGTTCAACCATTTTCACCCCTCTTAAAGCTCCAGGGGGCAACCGAGTTCGTATGGGCACCACAGCACCAAGAAGCTTTTGATCGTATCAAGGACTATCTGGCGAACCCGCCGGTATTGGTTCCCCCTCGCCCTGGCATTCCGCTTAAACTCTATATCGCCGCTGCTGATTTATCCATTGGCGGACTCTTGGCACAAGAGGATGAAAACAGGGTTGAACATGCCATTTACTATCTTAGCAGGGGTACTAACTGATTGCGAGACGCGCTATTTTCTGATGGAGAAGTTGTGTCTCGCCCTATTCTTTGCAGGTTGCAAACTCCGCCACTATATGCTGGCCTTTACCACGGTGGTGATCGCTTAGTCTGACCTTGTCAAATACATGCTTTCCCGCCCTATACTACACGGACGCATAGGCAAATGGATATTGGCTCTGTCCGAGTTCTCCTTGAAATATGTTCCTCAAAAAGCAGTCAAGGGACAAGCCATAGCGGACTTCCTCGCTCATCATCCACCAACCGAGTTAACAGTGTTTCGCGAGCTAGAATTCGTTGCCATTTCCCTTACTCCATGGACTCTTTACTTTGGTTCACGTACTGGATTCGCCGCAAGTGCTGGAATCGCCATTGAGAATCCTGCAGGCGATCGCTTCTCTTACTCTTTCTAGCTGGACTTCAAATGTACGAATAACCAGGCGGAGTACGAGGCGCTCATCATCGGACTGGAGATTTTGCTAGACTTAGGGGTCCGCGAGGTTCAAGTCTTTGGTAACTCTCTTTTGGTCATCAACCAGTTTGTGGAAAAGTTCAAATGCTTGAGTTTGTCCATTGAGCCCTATCTACGAAAAGCATTTGATGTATTGAACCGCTTCGATGACATCCACATTGAACACATTCTGCGCGAGTTTAACTTCGCGGCGAATGAGCTTGGACAGGTTGCCTCTGGCCTCAGCTTGCGAGATGGAGTGCGCGAACGGCTGCTCAAAGTAGAGCGACGCACTCTCCCGTCTTTTATTACTAGGGGAAATATCAGGAAGACTCTCCTGACATCACTGCCTTAGACCCTATCGATGAGGATTGGCGTCTACCATTCATCGCCAACCTCACAAACCCTCATGATGCCACTCATTCCCAGCAAATGCGTTTCCTAGCCCTCAATTTTTTGCTGCGCAACGGCGAGCTCCGCCAGTGCGGCGAAGACGGTAATGACTTCCGCTGTGTATATGGCAATGAAGCGAAACGACTTATGCGCGAGGTTCAATCCAGGGTTTGTGGTTTGCATCAGGCTGGCCCAAAGATGTGTTGATTAATCCGTCGCCACGGCTACTATTGGCCCAAATTCTCAAGGATTGTATTACTTTTGCCAAGGGGTGTCAGGATTGCCAAGCTCACGAACCAGTGCAACACATTCCCAACATTCTGTTACAACCAATTATCAAGCCATGGCCAGGTCGAGGATGGGCGATAGACTTCATAGGCATCATCCATCCACAGTCCTCGGAGCAGCACAAGTTCATCATTGTGGCCACTGATTTCTTTACCAAGTGGGTTGAAGCAGAGCCACTCAAGGTTGCCTCCGCGACCTCGGTTCGTAATTTTATCTTCTGCAACATTATCTCCCGCTTTGGTATTCCAAAGTGCATTGTGACAGACCGGGGGGCTGCTTTCATGGCTGATTTTGTAGTCATGTTCCTTACTGGTTATGGTATCAAGCTCTTACATTCCACCCCTTACTATGCACAGTCTAATGGTCAGGCGGAGGCAAGCAATAAGGTTATCCTTGGTATCCTGCGCAAGATGCTAGAGTTCAACCCTCGTGTCTGGCATTTAGAGCTTTATCATACTTTATGGGCTTACCGGACTTCCAAGCTTGATCCGACAGCTACTACCCCATATGCTCTCATGTTTGGTCATGATGTTGTCCTTCCTCTCGAGGTTCACGTCGCCTCGCTTCGCGTCCAGGAACAACATCAGTTGATCGGTGACGATTATGTCCAAGCGATATGGCAAGAACTTGAAGACCTAGACGAACATCGCATCACTGCATTCAACAATCTCATCCTTGAGAAGCAGCGCGTTGCGCAGTCCTATGACAAAGTTACCCGCGGTCGGAGCTTTGTCGAAGGCCAAACGGTATGGCGAACTGTGTTACCATTGGGAGAGAAGACCGAAGGCCGAGGGAAATGGTCTGCGCGGTGGGAAGGACCCTTCATTATTCATCGCATATTTCCCAAGGGGGCATTCCATTTGCGCAACCTTGATGGCACGCTCCATCCCAATCCTATCAATGGGCGTTTCTTGAAACGCCATATTGCTAGCGTATGGGAACTCGCTGATCCTTCACCATCTGCCCCGCGCTAACTGCCCATAGTGCTCAGTGCCATCGCGCTAGCCCTCCACCGCCTCCCACTAGAGGGCAACCCAAGAAAGGAGCACAAATGTAGTTCATTTCTTTGTAAACGTACGAGGTCTAATCAACATACTAGTACAAGATTGAGGCCTATTCCAGAGGCCCTAAAATTACTTTTTACATGCAATTCTAAAATTAGATTGTTACATGCAATTTCCTCGTGCTAATTTTTTGGTTTCCTCTGTTCATTTCAACATACACGTTCAAGGTCTAACCAACAGACCAGTACAAGATTGGGGCCTATTCCAGAGGCCCTAAATTAAAGTTTACATCAACTCAGTCTGACCATTTTTTACCTCAATGGAAGGTTTGCGCCTAGCGAAGGAAGGTTCATGCATGGGGGCCAACATGACATGCGAAGCAAATTAGAACAAGGTCTCTTAAGTTTCCCTTGCAGCTTATACATGCGGGGCGTCAAGGCTGGTGAAGTCCGTTTCTGTCAATGGTTTGTTAATCTTTTATTCATCAGCGAGATGACTCAGTTCGCTGTGCCAAACTTACATCGGGATACCACCCGCTCGCGACATGTTCAATGAGGCCTTTTCGCTTAGCCAATCCAAGCTCAAGGCCTTTTCGCTTAGCCAATCCAAGCTCTAGGCCTAGGGGGCAATGATTGAGCCAAAGACATTTTTGTCCAAGTAATAATACTTTACTGGACTGTAAAATGTCTATGTGAATATTAATTACTTCCTTAGCCCGTTTCTAGCTGGCGAGCCCAAGTTCTTTAAAGTTTATAAATAATGGTCTGCCAGCAAGACCACGCGACATGAACTACATGGTCCGCGCGTGGAATGACTCCGCGCGGACTAACAGATCTCACGCGTTTTCAGACACAAAACATAACTCGCGTGGGGTGGCTTCGCGCGTAAAGGAATCTTGCTAGCCCGCGCGCTTCGCGCGGAACACGCAGTTCGCGCGGAATAACTTTGACATCAGGCGAGGCGGAATACATCTAGGCGAGCTAGCGAACTGATTCGCTAGTTCGCGAGGTAGACATATGCGAAGACCGCGCGAACCCTTATAATCGTTTTAGGCTTTTTCCAGTCTTTGACATGCTTTGGGCCAATCCTTGTGGCCCTTATTAATTTAAAAGCCTTATTTTGTCCCGCGAGCTAGAAAACCCAGCGAGGTGGTTTGAGTTCGCGGTCCACGCGAGTAATTAGTTTTCTACATGGACTGTGGCACCCCGCGGGATATGGATTGCTCCTAATTCTAATTCGCGTGGGAGTCTATAATTGAGCAACACGGTAGCAGTGTCCTATGCGGAGTGTGCAAACTAGACATGTGTCACGTGAAGATTGGTCTGCATGGGTGGAATAGGGCCTTTATGCTTCACATAGCAGAATCTAACTTGGATTCTGATTAATCTTTCTTTAAGAAGAAGTCGGGCTCCCACTATATAAAGGGCTCTACACTCTACAGCTCTAAAAACACAGACAACTTATTCAAACAAAATACAATACAATCTTCAACCCAGTTGAAACCTACAGACGCTCCCCGGAGTTTTGTTTCCGCTTCCCCATTGAAGCGAGCTCACCCCCTCTATCTCTCTCTCACAATCAACAATCAATTACTCAAACACAAACCAACTGAAACCCAATTTCCTTCAAGCTACCTCGAAACCCAAAACCTAACTAAGCGCATCGCCATTTTAGTTACAGAGCCCTCCTGGACTCACCCTGATTCGTCTGAATCTTCCCCTGTAGTTGCTCTGCTCACACCGCCGTGAGTATCGACAGCCTTGTGCTCGTAAATTCCTCATCTGAGGTGGCACCTGGAACCCCTTTCTGCCTGATTCAAGAAGTCAAGACATTTTTCTCGTCCGCGAGGTGGCACGCCCGCAACACTCCTCCTTTCTCTTTGTTAGCTTTTCACCTCCGCTCTACACGCTGAGGATCGTGGCCAAAACATTTGCACACCCAGTGGGACAAGGGAGTTCAAGCGTAACAATATAGGGAAATCCGAGGAGACACCATACAGGAAGCATCAGCCTTCTTGTCTCAAACACAAATCACTACGGTACAAGCCCCATAATAGCACGGCTTGCCGTTCCCTTACTCAAGAACAGGTTCTCGCTAAGTTTGGCAATCCAGACTTTAGCGAACCCGACATGGCAAGCTCTCAATCAACTCAAGACATGGGATCTGTTCCTTCTTTGGAACAAATCTTCCAGATGTTTGCGGAACTTAAAAGTCAGAATCTGGCAACTCAACAAAGTGTCACTGACCAAACTAAGTAGGGTCTGGCCACTCAACAAAGTGTCGCTGACCTAACTGAGCAGGTCAAACAAAATAGAGCCCTCTAGAAGGCCGACCATGACAAACTCACCACACTTAGTGAGGATTATGGTCAACTAGCAGGCGAATTCATAGAGACCAAGGGCCTCGTCAAGGGTAGCATCCAGCGAATCCGCACGGACTTGGACCGGAACTCGGAGGCAGTGAAGCAAAATGCAGAGATCCTGTCTCACACTCGCGCGACAGTAGATGAGCAAACTCGCCGCTTGGACGGTCACGATACCAAGCTGCAGGACCAGCAGAATGCTTCATTCTTTGGAAGCAAAAACAGTCTAGAGAAGCTAGACGAATTCAAGGAGAAACAGGACCGCCTAAGCTTGCGGGTCCTTGAAGTTGAAGATTGGATGAGGGCGCAAGCGCCAAAGAATCTCACCCTAGAACCTGTTGGCGCAAGCGCGAATGAGGGGACATCCAAGTACATCCCGCCAAATGAGTGCCCCAAGGGAAATCCAAAAGTCGAGGCTACAAAGACCGCTCTGACGACCCCGCAGCTCGCGTTAGGGGCAGGCACTTCAAAGAATTCGCCCCCGCGCGGCTCTTCTGGTCCCTTCATGGGATTCAACAACACCCCACGCTAAGAAAGCGGGACACCAAAAGACCCAATAATTGCTTATTCTGGCCCAGCTTCCAAGAACGTTGGTCAGGCCGCCAGTTTTTCTGCATGGCCTAACCATGAAGAAGGGGGTGAATCTACACCTGTGACTGCGGCCGACTGGCGCCAGCTTATATCATCCATTGTCAAGGAGCAAACCGAAAAAGGCGATGCTAACCTCCAGTATCGCGACCCTTACCCTGACAGTGTGGCACAATATCTGTTTCCCAATGGCTTCAAAAATATTGTCTTCACCACCTTTTCTAGGGAAACAAAGGAATATGCAGCAACTCATATGGCGCTCTTTAAAGTTCAGTGCGGCCAATATGGGAACAATGACATCCTCAAGCTCAAGCTCTTCGGGACTTCTCTGTTCGGAGCTGCTTTCAGTTGGTACTCCAGGTTGAAGCCAGGATCCATCGTGGACTGGCCCACCATGGAGAGATTGTTCCGGGAAACCTACGGTACTATTGAGCCTGAAGTAGGCCTTGACTCTCTCACTCAAATGAGCCAGCAGAGCATGGAGTCAGCGGTCTCTTTCCTCCAGCGTTTCAAAATCCAACAAGCCAAATGTGACTTCCTCCTGCCTGAGCAGGAAACCATTAAATTGGTTGTCTGTGAACTCGAGCATCGCCAAAGGCTAAAGCACCATGGAGAGCGCTTCACATCCATGGGCGACCTGATTAACAAGGTCGGCAATTATGAACTTATACTCAATGAAATGGATGAAAAGGCAAATGCCTCCAAGGGGACATACGTACCAGGAAGAAACAGGACAGTGGGGGTAGTAAGCCTCCAATCCTCAACGTACAATCCTTATTACTAAAGGCCGGAAGAGGCGGAGCCCGCGCAGGACTATGAAGACGTCAGAACGGTTGAATTGACTGGGAAGCCATTGGCTAACAAACTGAAGAATCTCAAGATGACCCGCGAGCCAATCACCATTCAGTCATTTGCATGGACCAAGCCCGAATACGAGTCATACACGTATGACGTGAAAAACGCCCATCTTGTCTTTAATGACTTGATCGAGGAGAAGTACGTGCATTTGGATCACAAGATCCCATCCAAAGAGGAGCTCAAGGACAAGAAGTATTGCGCATTCCATAATGTCCACAATCACGATACCAAAGACTGTGTCAAGCTCCGCGACCAGCTTCAGACCTGGCTGAACTCTGGCGCCTTGAAACTGCAGACGCCAGGGAGTTCCACCTCTCGGGTGGATGTGGATCCTTGTCCATCCGTGGTCGGTATGGTCGAAGTAAATTGGAACGACAACACAGAGGAGAAAGGCCACGCACCAAAGCCAAACCAGCAAAGAATCACCTTGGACTTGTCTGACCACCCCAAAGATGAAAATCTGCGCCGAGCGTCTAAGAGGAAGAGGACAATGCTGATACAGCTCGACCATCCCGCCAGTACACCTATAAAGTCAACCTCGCGCGTGAGGTTCTAGACGACCTTATCGATGATGGGCTTGTTACAGTGGACAGAGCCTAATCTTATATTGAATACAAAGAGGGTTGCATGCACTGTAAGTTCCATAATAGCTGGGGACATAGAACTCGCGAGTGCTACCAACTTCGCGAACAAGTCCAGGACTGGCTCGACCTCAAGTATATCCGCTTTGAGGACAAAGGTGGATTCATGATTGCAACTGCTGACATTGCTTGGCCTCGTATCGGCCACCGCGTGATCACATTGGACATCTCTCCAAATGCAGGCCCGCGTGAACCGCCAGGTCGAAACCACAAGAGACCAGCAAATGACTATACCGTGCTGGCGAACCAGAGTGGGAATCGTGACCCGGCGAGGCAGTCAGTCACCAGATCCTAGTCCGATCACCTTCCAATGAAAGATAAGGGCAAAACTATCATCCAGGATGATGAACCGTCCCCCGTTGAGAATTTCCAGGAACCGGAAGCAAGGAGGGAACCACCACATTCACATCGGCGAAGACCACAACCTGACCCGGAGTTGGGGGCCAAGAGGGAACCACAAGTCCCAACCTCTCCTAGAACGAGATAAGACAGGTCTGCCAAGGTTCCTTTAGCCGTAGGTGAGCAGATAGCCGAGGACAAGCAGTCCTCAACCAAGCCGGAGACTGAAACGCCACCAGTCGCTGAAAGTGCTCCTGCTAGCCTTAACTTCACCTAACATATGGCCTGTTTTCTCAGCGAAAACTCACCTGACAATGAGGCCCACTCCGAGCCTCGTGTTCCTTTAGACGACGACCAGGAAGAAGGGCAAGATGAGTCATTCACTTGCAATGTGGTTGAAGTCTCTACATGGCCTGGGAACGAAGAAGTCAACTCCATGAAGAACTTATTCACAATGCTTGAAGGCGAACATGGGGTAATTGAGGCTCTGTTGATCCCAGTTCGCGAGCAATTCTCTTTCTAGGTTGGGATTGTGTTTTTTATATCTGAGAAATATGCTCTCCCGCCAAACACAACATGCAATGCGGCAGATATTCCAGACACTAGCAACAATGTCCGCGACATGTCCCCGCCTTGCAGCAGCGAGATGGGTCAAGTCCTAGCGGAACCCGTGAATGCTCCACCACTAGAGACAAAGAGCAACGTCACATGCATACCGACTCTGACTTTCTCCACACCGACCCTAGACATGGCCACTCACATGAGGCCATTATACATTTCGGCTAAAGTGGAAGGGATTATGGTCAACAAGGTCATGGTTGACACCGAAGCTGCGGTAAATGTCATTACCACCCGCACCATGGGACTCCTTTGTATCCCGCGCTCAATGATCCAAACCACGTCCTTGACAGTCAAGAACTTCACCGGGCAAGTCTCTAGAACTCTAGGCTTGCTATTTCTACGAGTCAAGGTGGGTCCAGCATCACGGGTCTATACATTCTTCGTGGCTGAATGCTCTGCATCCTACAGCATGATTTTAGGCCGTGATTGGATCCATAGAAGTTTCTGCGTGCCTTCCTCTATGCACCAAGAACTCATGGTTTGGGATACAGAGACATGCGAGGCGGTCCTCATTAAGGTGGACCCGCGTCTTTTTTTCGTCTCCGCCAACTTCAACGATGCCCGCTATTACAATATTGACTTGGGCCCGTTGGATGTTCAAGGCATCAACTCCAAAGGTCACCCATATGGGGTCACGGCCTCCAACCTAACACGATGGGGACTCACCCAGGCGAAGGACGATTTACAATTTCCTCACACCATCGCTGATCCCCTTCAACCCTCTAATGTCTAGTGCGTCCTCAGAAGAAGCACGCGAGGCTGGCGAGTCCTTGTGTGAAAGACTCCTTTCATACTGGGCGGAACGCGGAGCCTACGATAAGGTCGCGACAATAGAATACGTGGATGAAATAGTGGATTATACCGACACCAAGGAGGAAGTTATTCAGTTAGCTCTCGCCGCCTTGGACGACACACCACCTCAAGTCTGCGATCCCATCTCACAAGTCGATGTCGGGACTACAGACAAGCCCCTCCTCATTTCCATCAATGCTAAACTGGCGGAGGAAGAACGAGAAGAACTGCTCGCCTTACTATGCGAATACAGGGATTGCTTCGCTGAAAAGTATGAAGACATGCCCGGTTTGTCTCAAGACTTAGTCTGTCACCAGCTGCCTACTTATCCTGACAGATGTCCAATCCGCCAAGATGGAAGATTCATGCGAACTGAAACCCAGATCGCGGTCAAGGAGGAGATTGAGAACATGCATCGATCGGGTATCATTCGCGTAGTTCCTGTCCGCAAGAAGAACGGCAAAATGAAGTTCCTGTCCGCAGGAAGAACGGCAAAATGCATGTCCGCGTTGATTACCGAGACCTCAACAACGCCACGCCTAAGGATATATACCCCATGCTCGTTGCTGACCTCCTCATTGATGCGGCTGCAGGGCATGAAGTGCTATCCTTTATGGATGGAACCGCTAGATACCACCAGATTCCTGTTGCCGAAGAAGATCGCCACAAGACCGATTTCCGCTGCACGGGGTTTGCAGGCGCGTTTGAGTATGTTGTCATGCCTTTCAGACTCAAGAACGCGGGGGCAGCATATCAGCGCGCCATGAACCTCATCTTTCATGACATCTTGGGCAAGTTGATTGAAGTCTACATCGACAACGTGGTGGTCAAAACCAAAACGCGGGCGACGCACGTCGAAGACCTCCGACAGGTTTTTATGTGGATGTGACGACATAACCTGAGGATGAACCCCGCCAAATGTGTATTCTTCGCGGAAGCAGGTGACTTCCTAGGATTCCTAGTCCATCAAAAGGGCATCGAGATCCCTAAAGACAAGGCGCAGGCGGTAATAAATGCCTCACCTCCTACAACTAAGAAGAAGCTCCAACAACTGATCGGGCGAATCAACTTTCTCTGTCGTTTCATCTCAAACGCGGCAAGGAAAGTTCAACCATTTTCACCCCTCTTAAAGCTCCAGGGGGCAACCGAGTTCGTATGGGCACCACAGCACCAAGAAGCTTTTGATCGTATCAAGGACTATCTGGCGAACCCGCCGGTATTGGTTCCCCCTCGCCCTGGCATTCCGCTTAAACTCTATATCGCCGCTGCTGATTTATCCATTGGCGGACTCTTGGCACAAGAGGATGAAAACAGGGTTGAACATGCCATTTACTATCTTAGCAGGGGTACTAACTGATTGCGAGACGCGCTATTTTCTGATGGAGAAGTTGTGTCTCGCCCTATTCTTTGCAGGTTGCAAACTCTGCCACTATATGCTGGCCTTTACCACGGTGGTGATCGCTCAGTCTGACCTTGTCAAATACATGCTTTCCCGCCCTATACTACACGGACGCATAGGCAAATGGATATTGGCTCTGTCCGAGTTCTCCTTGAAATATGTTCCTCAAAAAGCAGTCAAGGGACAAGCCATAGCGGACTTCCTCGCTCATCATCCACCAACCGAGTTAACAGTGTTCCGCGAGCTAGAATTCGTTGCCATTTCCCTTACTCCATGGACTCTTTACTTTGGTTCACGTACTGGATTCGCCGCAAGTGCTGGAATCGCCATTGAGAATCCTGCAGGCGATCGCTTCTCTTACTCTTTCTAGCTGGACTTCAAATGTACGAATAACCAGGCGGAGTACGAGGCGCTCATCATCGGACTGGAGATTTTGCTAGACTTAGGGGTCCGCGAGGTTCAAGTCTTTGGTAACTCTCTTTTGGTCATCAACCAGTTGGTGGAAAAGTTCAAATGCTTGAGTTTGTCCATTGAGCCCTATCTACGAAAAGCATTTGATGTATTGAACCGCTTCGATGACATCCACATTGAACACATTCTGCGCGAGTTTAACTTCGCGGCGAATGAGCTTGGACAGGTTGCCTCTGGCCTCAGCTTGCGAGATGGAGTGCGCGAACGGCTGCTCAAAGTAGAGCGACGCACTCTCCCGTCTTTTATTACTAGGGGAAATATCAGGAAGACTCTCCTGACATCACTGCCTTAGACCCTATCGATGAGGATTGGCGTCTACCATTCATCGCCAACCTCACAAACCCTCATGATGCCACTCATTCCCAGCAAATGCGTTTCCTAGCCCTCAATTTTTTGCTGCGCAACGGCGAGCTCCGCCAGTGCGGCGAAGACGGTAATGACTTCCGCTGTGTATATGGCAATGAAGCGAAACGACTTATGCGCGAGGTTCAATCCAGGGTTTGTGGTTCGCATCAGGCTGGCCCAAAGATGTGTTGATTAATCCGTCGCCACGGCTACTATTGGCCCAAATTCTCAAGGATTGTATTACTTTTGCCAAGGGGTGTCAGGATTGCCAAGCTCACGAACCAGTGCAACACATTCCCAACATTCTGTTACAACCAATTATCAAGCCATGGCCAGGTCGAGGATGGGCGATAGACTTCATAGGCATCATCCATCCACAGTCCTCGGAGCAGCACAAGTTCATCATTGTGGCCACTGATTTCTTTACCAAGTGGGTTGAAGCAGAGCCACTCAAGGTTGCCTCCGCGACCTCGGTTCGTAATTTTATCTTCTGCAACATTATCTCCCGCTTTGGTATTCCAAAGTGCATTGTGACAGACCGGGGGGCTGCTTTCATGGCCGATTTTGTAGTCATGTTCCTTACTGGTTATGGTATCAAGCTCTTACATTCCACCCCTTACTATGCACAGTCTAATGGTCAGGCGGAGGCAAGCAATAAGGTTATCCTTGGTATCCTGCGCAAGATGCTAGAGTTCAACCCTCGCGTCTGGCATTTAGAGCTTTATCATACTTTATGGGCTTACCGGACTTCCAAGCGTGATCCGACAGCTACTACCCCATATGCTCTCATGTTTGGTCATGATGTTGTCCTTCCTCTCGAGGTTCACGTCGCCTCGCTTCGCGTCCAGGAACAACATCAGTTGATCGGTGACGATTATGTCCAAGCGATATGGCAAGAACTTGAAGACCTAGACGAACATCGCATCACTGCATTCAACAATCTCATCCTTGAGAAGCAGCGCGTTGCGCAGTCCTATGACAAAGTTACCCGCGGTCGGAGCTTTGTCGAAGGCCAAACGGTATGGCGAACTGTGTTACCATTGGGAGAGAAGACCGAAGGCCGAGGGAAATGGTCTGCGCGGTGGGAAGGACCCTTCATTATTCATCGCATATTTCCCAAGGGGGCATTCCATTTGCGCAACCTTGATGGCACGCTCCATCCCAATCCTATCAATGGGCGTTTCTTGAAACGCCATATTGCTAGTGTATGGGAACTCGCTGATCCTTCACCATCTGCCCCGCGCTAACTGCCCATAGTGCTCAGTGCCATCGCGCTAGCCCTCCACCGCCTCCCACTAGAGGGCAACCCAAGAAAGGAGCACGAATGTAGTTCATTTCTTTGTAAACGTACGAGGTCTAATCAACATACTAGTACAAGATTGAGGCCTATTCCAGAGGCCCTAAAATTACTTTTTACATGCAATTCTAAAATTAGATTGTTACATGCAATTTCCTCGTGCTAATTTTTTGGTTTCCTCTGTTCATTTCAACATACACGTTCAAGGTCTAACCAACAGACCAGTACAAGATTGGGGCCTATTCCAGAGGCCCTAAATTAAAGTTTACATCAACTCAGTCTGACCATTTTTTACCTCAATGGAAGGTTTGCGCCTAGCGAAGGAAGGTTCATGCATGGGGGCCAACATGACATGCGAAGCAAATTAGACCAAGGTCTCTTAAGTTTCCCTTGCAGCTTATACATGCGGGGCGTCAAGGCTGGTGAAGTCCGTTTCTGTCAATGGTTTGTTAATCTTTTATTCATCAGCGAGATGACTCAGTTCGCTGTGCCAAACTTACATCGGGATACCACCCGCTCGCGACATGTTCAATGAGGCCTTTTCGCTTAGCCAATCCAAGCTCAAGGCCTTTTCGCTTAGCCAATCCAAGCTCTAGGCCTAGGGGGCAATGATTGAGCCAAAGACATTTTTGTCCAAGTAATAATACTTTACTGGACTGTAAAATGTCTATGTGAATATTAATTACTTCCTTAGCCCGTTTCTAGCTGGCGAGCCCAAGTTCTTTAAAGTTTATAAATAATGGTCTGCCAGCAAGACCACGCGACATGAACTACATGGTCCGCGCGTGGAATGACTCCGCGCGGACTAACAGATCTCACGCGTTTTCAGACACAAAACATAACTCGCGTGGGGTGGCTTCGCGCGTAAAGGAATCTTGCTAGCCCGCGCGCTTCGCGCGGAACACGCAGTTCGCGCGGAATAACTTTGACATCAGGCGAGGCGGAATACATCTAGGCGAGCTAGCGAACTGATTCGCTAGTTCGCGAGGTAGACATATGCGAAGTCCGCGCGAACCCTTATAATCGTTTTAGGCTTTTTCCAGTCTTTGACATGCTTTGGGCCAATCCTTGTGGCCCTTATTAATTTAAAAGCCTTATTTTGTCCCGCGAGCTAGAAAACCCAGCGAAGTGGTTTGAGTTCGCGGTCCACGCGAGTAATTAGTTTTCTACATGGACTGTGGCACCCCGCGGGATATAGATTGCTCCTAATTCTAATTCGCGTGGGAGTCTATAATTGAGCAACACGGTAGCAGTGTCCTATGCGGAGTGTGCAAACTAGACATGTGTCACGTGAAGATTGGTCTGCATGGGTGGAATAGGGCCTTTATGCTTCACATAGCAGAATCCAACTTGGATTCTGATTAATCTTTCTTTAAGAAGAAGTCGGGCTCCCACTATATAAAGGGCTCTACACTCTACAGCTCTAAAAACACAGACAACTTATTCAAACAAAATACAATACAATCTTCAACCCAGTTGAAACCTACAGACGCTCCCCGGAGTTTTGTTTCCGCTTCCCCATTGAAGCGAGCTCACCCCCTCTATCTCTCTCTCACAATCAACAATCAATTACTCAAACACAAACCAACTGAAACCCAATTTCCTTCGAGCTACCTCGAAACCCAAAACCTAACTAAGCGCATCGCCGTTTTAGTTACAGAGCCCTCCTGGACTCACCCTTATTCCTCTGAATCTTCCCCTGTAGTTGCTCTGCTCACGCCACCGTGAGTATCGACAGCCTTGTGCTCGTAAATTCCTCATCTGAGGTGGCACCTGGAACCTCTTTCTGCCTGATTTAAGAAGTCAAGACATTTTCCTCGTCCGCGAGGTGACACGCCCGCAACACTCCCCCTTTCTCTTTGTTCGCTATTCACCTCCGCTCTGCACGCTAAGGATCGTGGCCAAAACACATTTTATTCATGTGATGATTCTGTAGATCTTTGAAGGAATAAAATTCTGAGATCCAACTTAATGGTATGTGTCTTCTTTGCATGATCGATTTGATTTCCTACAGGAAAATACCAAAAATAATTAGCAATCAATATAAGAATCAACACAAACTAATGAGTTCAACATGTATCATTTTAACAGTTCTCGAAGTATTCAGACACTCTTAGAGGAAAAGGAAAAAAAAAATACTTTCTTCAAATATCAAGTTACCAATTGACATAAAACACATAGAAAAGTAAGAAAACAAATAAAAAGCCAACATCTTTACAAATGTTAATCAACTCCAGAGGACAACAAGAGCAACGCAAGTACAACAAATTTCGATAACCCGATGCAAATTGATCATATGAACAAGAGAACCCAATCAAGTTTCAATCCTAATAAAGAGAGAAGGGAAAACTTCCACTCCACCACAAGGACGGAAGGAATATGGCCTCCGTCATCTCCGAGGGACTAACCCTAGCTCACAGAAGACAAGGGACTTCTTGTGGGTGGTGTGAAGACTTGAGTTGTCTCATTAACACATTCAGTTTACCTATGGTTGGAAACATGTTCCTCACTCGCTACAAGCATTCCCAGCCCACAGGATTCTTGCCTCTGACATTTGTGGACCCTTTTACCCTCCGTTAACGGAATTCATTGGCCCTTAGAGTTCAGCGCGATCCAGCCGCACCATTTCAAATGATATAAAGACTACATTTGAAAATAAATTGGGGACATTTCTATATTTCAAAATATCAGCTACAAAATAGAAAATAACTACCGTTTGAGATCCTTAGTACTTTAGAAGAGAGATAAATAACAAAACTGTTCACTGGCATAGAAAAGTAAGATGCCAAAAGTTTCGAACTCTTATGCCTTCAGCCTTCCATAGTACTTCTGTTTCTCCTGTGTAGTCTGGAAGCGACCATGCCCGAACTTTGAGGAGGTATCGATGAACTTGAGCTTGATATCTTCAAGAGCAAGACGAGATGTCTGCTTGAGCTGGGACTGGCGAAGGGTAACCCCTCTTCTTGGGTCCGACACAGCATCCCTTGATCAGAATATAGTCGTCTTTCGCCACACCATAATGAGGGAACCCACCAATTGGAGTGATGTCTTTCTCAGTCCTGGATCAACCATTACAAACGTGGAGTTTTAAAAATTTGGTAAAAGATGAATATCAAATTACGTTGAACTCAGAGATGAAACTACTCACCTGTCAAACTCAGTGACAGCAGTGTGAGACTCTTGTCCAGCCTTTCCAAGCTTGTATATTTTCTTGTTCATTTCAGTACGGTGATGGTACCCATTCTGACCAGCCCTCGCTACTGTAAATGAGACTCTAGCAGGATTCCAGGCACCAATACAAGCAACCTTACGCAGACCCCTATGAGTCTTACGAGGAAGACGTGTCACACCCCAACGAGTAACAACACCTTCATAACCTTTACCCTTAGTCACGCCAATAACATCAATCATCTCATCTTTCTGGAAGACGGCATCAATAGGGATTTGCTTCTCAAAAAAACTTTTTGCAAATTCAACCTTCTGAGCAATTGTGCCACCATTAACCTGGATCTCCATTAGATGTGCTTTCTTCTGCTTCAATCCCTTCATCCGCCTGATCTGCGCAACATTGTGACAGCATAAAGGGGTCCAAATTATTACTATCAAAGAGATAAGTTACAGAAAACAAAGCATAATAAAGAACATATCAAATCCTATAACATTACAAATCGTTTATTACTTATTTCTAAGTGAGCTGAAATAAGTGAAATTGCAACATTTAATAGATACTGACAAGACAAAGCTGGTATATTGGCTTAAAACTTCAAAATCTCAAGTGAGAAGTCATTACGTGGGGCCAGAAAGTGATTTAGGAAAGAAAAAAAACCAAAAAATTTAACTAGTCCAAGTAGTATTGCTACCTGAGTGTGAGCCAGAACTCGAATAACAGTTGCATATTTAATCAATTTCTCAAACTGTCCTCCAATACTCTTCTTTCCTTCATCAGTTTCATACGTCTTAGAGTATTTTGCAAAGGCCTTCTTCTTGGACTTGCACCAGTTCTTGTAAAACCTCCTCTTAACCTCCTCACTGAGATGCTGAGCCCACACTGTGTTCAAAGAACGAAGGCCACGTGGTGTCTTCACATAGCCCACAACGCCAACAACAACCATAGGAGGAGCCTCAATGATAGTGACAGCCTCACATGTCTCCTTCTTGTGAAGCTCTAAGGAAATTTGGTGAGAAATTTTAGAATGAGAATTAACAGTGTTATAAAATTACAACCCCATAGAAAAGTGAATGTGGAAGCAAAAGCGCTTACTAGACCCAGGTTTCTCGACATCCCTGACAATGTGAGTCATCCCAGCCTTGTAGCCTAGAAAAGCAGTCAACTTGCAGGGCTTCGATGGGTCATCCATGGGGAAAGCCTTCGCTGCATATCCACACCAGTCAAAGAGCATTAGTACAAAAACTACAAATGCATTGCAAAGACAAACAGGATGAAATTCAGCATTGTACATCTTGTATAGTTTTGGCGATAAAAAACAAAAACAGACCTTTTCCTCTGTGATGAGCAGCACGCTTCCTTGGAAGAAATCCAAGGGATCCATGTCTGGGGTGCTCAAACTTCCTGTGAGACATTCTTCTACTCCTTCATTTGAACAACCACAGAAAATTAGCAAATTAGCAAATAGCAACCCAAAACATACAGAACTTGGCAAAGAAAATACTGGTGCAGTAAGATTAACATCAACCTCACAAAATCAGAAACATGCAATCACGAAATGGACCCCAGTTTTGGTGGAGAGAGAACCTCAGCTTTCGAGCAGTGGGGGCAGTGGAGAGTTAAGATTAGGGTATTCTTAATTAGTGGTCTCAGGACCTAAACTTTCTTTCAACTCAGACAAAGCCCAGCTTTGGGCCCAAGACCATTAGTTTAGGTCTGGTATGTAAATAGACTTCAAAGTTTTAATCGTACCTCTAATCAATTGTACACAATGGTGTAAATACACCATACCATTTAGATAATTAGGATCTATGATTTTATTAGAAATGCAGAAGGTCCAAATATATGAATAAAATTACAATCTATTTACACGTCGTCCATAAAAAAATTTCTAAGAAGTAACAAAAGGGAGTAAAATTTGCACTCCTCAAATTGTCACACACATCTTATCTTTAGTATACCCTCGTATTTAACGAAAAAGTTAACAGAAGTAACATCTGTCAAATTAAGCATAACATGAGGTATCAAAGTGTCATCTTTTAAATATTAGGTACTAGAGGAATTATTAGATGCGTCGGGCACACCAGCTGTGGAGCTGATTTGGTGTCCCGGTTATTAGGTTTCGGTACTCCATATCAGCTTGACAGCCGGTGTTTCCGGAACACCTAATAATTCCTCTAGGTACTAAACTGTCCAAATAGCTATTTTAAATATTAAATATAAAATAAAGAGCATCTTAGGTGGTTCGCAAACAATATAGGCCCAAGTTAAAACTTGCACGTTAAGGGACACGTGTTGTGTGGGTTAACGAGGACATCAATGAGACAGGTTAAATGGCATTAGTTAGTGACACAGAGTCTCGTGAATAGATCGATCCCTTTGTCCATATTCTAACGGTCTAACCCTAAGCAATGCCCTTGTCACGTCCTCTCCCCCATCTACTTTGTATTCAGAAAACTTCTAGAAACTAATTCGATTAGAGGGTGATGTTGTAGTCGGTGTCTCCGCCTCATATCAAATGGATGTCTCAAACTCTCACCCTCATACCCAATTTCATCACTGCAACAAATCGTAAAGCGAATCAATCAATCATATTGGATTGCCGACAGCCATAATCGGCTAGTTTTGTTTGGGTAAAGGTTTTATGCAAGCAAATTGGGCAAATCTTTGATGTTGTTTGATAGGCTCTTCTCCTAAAGTTGGCAAAAGAAATTGAGGATTGTGAAAAGTTGAAATTGGGAACCTTTGTTTTGAATGGTATTCGTGAGCTAAAAGAGCTCTAAGAGCATCTCCAACAGCTTTATTTTCTCGATTTTCTCTATTTTTGAGAAGATTTTAGGTGTTTTGCTTCAACAGATTCTTTAAAATTTTCTCCAAAATGGGGAATGTGAGGAGAGAGAAACTCATATTCCCTATATTTGCAGTAAACTCAATAATGTTATAGAAGGATTTGGGAAATGATCATGAAATCTCCAAAATGGGAAATCTGTTGGAGTTGGAGAAGAAAAATTGTTTGAAGCTTTGACTTTTGTTTCCCTATTAAAGTGAAATTTTGGGGAAGTTGTTGGAGATGCTCTAATTATGTGAACCCATGTATGAAATTCCACTGGTCACACAAACCAGGTTCTTCCCTCTTGAAACATTCCAATTGCATATGTATGGCTTTGACCCCTCATGTGATGCATCTTTTCCTTCTATCAAAATTTTCTTTTATGTTTAAGTTAGTTAGTTTGGTTATTAGTTGAAAACCCCAAAAATATTGTGACATTTTTTACTATCTCTTTGTAAATTCATTTAAGTGTGAAGTGATTTTGGTAACCTAGAACCATATGATTGCTAGCTAGCTCGTAATCCCCGAGGTATGATAAATTGGGACGTAATACTTCCAATCTTTGATAATCGTGTTAATTGTTACGCGATAAGCGTATGGAAAAACGCTCAAATCGAAGAGTGTTGCACATGTAATTTATGTGTGCATCTATCCCTAATCGTCTTGGAATTAACTATTATTAAAGCATTTCTCAGAGTATTTACTTTGTTTTCTTCATTTGTAAGAAATTATGGTCAAGAGAGCAGACAGACAATTTTAGACTAAAAGACAAAAGTCAACAAGTTGACCATGTTTTCATAACTTCAAATTCTTTACATTTTAGTTAGATTGTTTTAGTCGTTTTATTTTACCCATTTTCACTTTTATTTTGAGCCCTTGGATCTAGGGTACAAGTCTCATCTTGATCATTGAACCCAATGGGCTATTTAAGCACACTTACACACACTTTTCTCAACATCTAGACCTAGTTTTGTCACTTCACCACACGACCCTCACTCTCAACCTCAATTTCTGACTTTTCTGCACGCTCGTATTTTTTGTCATATATATATATAAAGGTCATTCCACTAACGGATCTTTTATGATAACTTATATGAGGGATTGAGCATTAGCCCAACTTTTTTATCACATATCAATATCTCCACCATTCAACCTCTAGATATATATAAGTAAATCATTTCTGAAAATTTTCAGCCAAATTGTTAATATTTAAGGCTTCGAACTAACTTAAATCAATGGACGGTTCAAATCTGCCAAACCTGAACCGTTTATGAAAATTGCAGTTTTGAGCACCTTAATGATCACTAATTTGGATGAAATTTTACAGAAGTGATTTACATATTAGGACCTAAAAACTGAATAGTTAAGATTGAAAAATGTGATCGAAAAGTTAGGTTAATGTTCAATCCCTCATATGTCATAATAAGGGATCCCTTAGTGGAAAGACCCTGATACACACACACACACATGTACAACCCTATTCAGAAGCACACGTCCGCACCACCCTTAAAGTGCAGACGTCGGCGATTTCTCAATGATCACGCCATTTCTTCTTGCCGGAAAGACATCAAACCTTGATACGGAGGTTCTTCTGGCCGGTGGACTCGCCGGCGACAAATTTGCAGCCAACCTTGATCGATCTTAAAGTTTTGGGTGAGGTTGTTGCCCAGACCTTCAATCCCGATCTCTTTGGTTTTCTTCTTCATGGTAATGCTGACTGGGATGCCTCTGGTGTTCATCCGGCAAACGCAGCTCGGTCGTCGACACCTAAAGGTGGAGAAATTGGCGACATCCACACTTTAAGGGCTTGTACGAACGTGCGCTTCTGAACAGGTGTGTGTGTGTGTGTGTGTATAATTCATATCCAGAGCGAAGCTTCGCTTTGAAATTAAAGTGCGAAGCTTCTTATTTGGCTCACTTTTTTTATCAAATTTCGATCATAGCCAGCCAGTATGTAGATATGTATTATATGATCATTTCTAGAAATTTTTAGCTAATTTGGAGATCGTTTGAGCTTTCATAATTGTGATTTACATTAAAGGTTCAAATTGGACAGATTCAGGTTGTTTATGTATTTAATAGAGTTTTAAATTAGCTGAAAATTTATAGAGATAATCATGTCATATATATCTACAGACTGGCTCGCTATGATCGAAAAATGAGTCAAATAAGCAGCTTCACACATTAATTTCAATGCCGCTTCACACTTTAATTTAAAAACAAAGCTTCGCTCTAAATAAAAATATACATAGATCTAATTCAGAGCATAACTCCTCTTTGAAAGTATAATACCTTGTATTATCTCCACCATTTAGGCTTTAGAACCCAATATATAAACCACTTATGTAAAAGTATATCCAATATGATGATCGTTTAAGTAGCAAATTAGATTAAATCAAATAAGCATAGCTCTAGATAAGAATATACATAGATCTAATTCAGAGCATAGCTCCTCTTTGTAAGTATAAGACCTCGTATTATCTCCACCATTTAGGCTTTAAAACCCAATACATGTTTATGTAAAGATATATCTAATATGATCGTTTAGGTAGAAAATTAGATTTAATCAATAAGCGGACCATAAATAAGTCTGACCAATACTGTTCATGTAAACACACAATTACAAGAACTTAAACGATCGTTAAGCAAGGGTGTTACCAGAATGTGCAAAGTGATTTGATTTCTTGTACGTTTGTTTTTATCTCAAAGTTGAGCCCATTTGAGTGTGCCCGTTGTTTCCAAAAAAATCCTTTAAGATCTCATAAGTTGAAGCATGAAAATTGTAAGAGAAGGAAATTAATTGTAAAGTATAAAAGTGTAAAGAGATTTGAGGAGATGAATGTCAAAGTTTAAAGCAGGAAGAACAATAAGAGGGAGTCTTTCAGAGAATGACCTTACTTGGCCAATATCATCAGCAACAAAAACCGGCTTTTCCATGATATTCCTAGTGGGCTAGTGATACATCTTTGCATGTTCCCATAATGAGTTTTACACTGAATCACAAAAATTATAAAAAAGAATGTCTTCCCATGATTGATGACTCTCCCTAAATATCTAACTGATCAAGGTTGATCACGCGTGCAGCATTTTGAATGAGCTCCTTCCGAAAATCCACCTATTATATAAAATAGAAAAGCATAAGATGTCAGGTAAAACATAGTTTTTTCAGTCAACAAAACTTTTTCATGGATACTGGGAAGATCTAAACTTAAAACTAAAACAAATAGTCTATTTGTAGCAAGCTGCAACCCCACACCCCTAATGCATCCTTCCCCCAGTTACATGCATAGTAGATAAAACTCAACTCTCATCAAACTTTTGACAATTAGGGAACACATTTTCCACTAATCACTCTTTAAATACAAAACTGTCCATAGCCACATATTGACTAGTCACACATGCAGATCTCTGCAAATTATTAGCCAGCAATAACCTAAAAGGAAGCCATGCTTACCCGAGAACCCATAAGGGAGGAAAAGACAAAGTTAGCCTCAGCAGCATCATCCACACCTAATTGTTTCAGCAGCCTTTTTTGAGGATCCATTGTTGTTTCCCATAATTGCGTGGGCATCATTTCTCCCAAGCCTGCATTGCAACAAACATGATAACAAGTACAGTTGAAAGGCTAGTGTAGAGGACTAATTCATGGTAACAAATGTTGAACTTTATCTTGCATAGTTACAAGTTTACAACACAGAAAGGCACAAGTACATTTCTCAAACTACATTTTACAACTGATACAACAGAAAGGATGGAATTCCAACTATATAAGGCCTCATCACAAAATAATCCACAAAAGATGATAAGAGCTGGGGTCACCACATGAAGTTATCTATATTGAAGATAAAAGAAGTTCAAGTAAAGCAAAATTAAAGACCGAACCTTTCTTTTGGTAACTATTAGGAAAGCAAATATATATATATAGTAATCGCAAAAAAAACTATATATATACAATCCTTTTCAGATACGGGCTGTATCTTTTAAAAAATGCGGATGATGAACGCTGGCCTTTGGATCATCACAACTTAAACGGATGTGATCCTTTACACCCATATACCGTCTTCATCCCCTCCATCTCGACTCAGCCGCTGCCTCCTGAAGTCAGTACGACGACGACTCAAACTAGTCCTCCACCTCCTCCCCAGAATCCGAACCCAGACAGGAAATCCACTCAGACATTACGTCGAGCAGGTGACATGCAGATTTCTGGACCCAAACATGCATCACCACTCAAAACATTCCTGGCCAATTCACCCAACTCCATGCCGCTAAACTTCTCACGATCCAAAGCCAGAAACGGCGAGACCCTCGCCGCTAAATTCAAAGACAGTGGGTGACTGATTGTGGGGATGGCAATTCGTTGAGTAAAAATGGAGGGCATGAAGACGAGTTTATGGATATAGAGATTGCATCCGTTTAAGTTGTTTTAAGATGATCCAAAGGGCAGCGTTCATCATCCGCATTTTTTAAAAGATACGGACGCCCGTATCTAAAAAGGATTGTGTGTGTGTGTGCGTGTGTGTGTGTTGCTCCAACTAAGCCGCAGATATAGATTCACATTTTAACAACTTCTGAGTCAAGGATGCTTAAGTTCTTACAGAGTTCCTCAAAACGGGATGCAGCAATCATGCCTTGGGATTTAGAAAGATTTCTGTTATAACCCTGTGATGCTACAGTTCTCCATGCCTGGAGTTGCATCAGTCAATTTTATGAACACAATCATGCTCTTGTTCAAAATATTAAACAAGGATCAATTTTCTGGCTTCTAAACTGGGAAGAGTGAATATAGCTCAGCTCCTTTAGGATTGAGAACAAAGTTCCACTGAGGCCAGCACACTATAAGAAAAGTGTACAAGTCTCATAAGCATTTAAAGGGACATTTCAATCCTAGTATTAGTCATCAATTACTACATTAAGGTGGGGTAGGCTGTGTGGTTATAGCAGGTAAGATTAAAACAAGTTCATCTAATCCTTCCTTGCAAGCTATCTCCTTGTAATTACAGCAAGCCAGTTCCGCTCGAAAGCAAGGAACATGCTAACACCAAAGATAAGGATATGCGAAGACCAAGAAGCACTCAGCCATCTTCTACACCAGAAATGGCTCCTAGATAGAGCATATTTCAGTAAACTCACAGCCTAGACACCAGGATCAACAAGCTCCAAGTCTTAGGGTTTAAACACACACATAACACTTTAATTGGGGAATCACTGCCTGGTTTCTCAACAAAACTAGGCTTCTGATAGAGAATAGGAATAGAATACCTTAAGTCAGGATTTTATGATTTCTTTCTTATTTTGGATTTGTTTTGTTATTAGGGAATCTTTAAAGTTCTAGAATATTAGGGTTACTTGATCCTAATTGATCTAGGGTTTTAACCTCTCTATATATAGAGGTCTTTTGTAGTCTTTTGTTTAGAGAGTTGAATAAATAAAAGTTTGAGAGCTTTGCTTTCTATCCAGGTTTGTGTGATGCAGCCTAACCTTAGGTGTGATGCCTAAGAACTCTAGGTGTGATATCTAGAGAACCTACTGGTGTGATGCTAGTAGACCTATCCTTTTTTAAATTCTGTTCTTTAAGCCTAGCTCTACAGTTTGCCCTATTTGTCCTGCATCAGCTTCTCAGAACACTGATAATTTTATTCATCTTAACATAACATATATAGGCATCAGGCCCTTACACTTATTTATACTTGAGCAATAGCTCACTTTCACTGCATTAAAGACTCTTTAGGACTCTTCTAAAATTGAAGAATGAAAGACTCGTTAGGACTCTCTTCTAAAACTGAAGCATTTAATAAATGATAAAAGAGACCTTAAAACTTCTAAACTGAAACATGAATCTGAAAAGACACATAAAAGGACACAAGGCTTAGAGACGTTTAGAATCATACTTTGTTTCCCTCCCAGTTGCAATAATTATTTTGAATGATTAGGAGCTCTCCCCTTCCATTTCTTTCGCTCATCAACCTTGAAACTATGATGTCCTCATCACGTATCTTTGATTGGGAATTTCTGGATTGCTTTTGGATATTTGAAGTGTTGTTTTGATGGTAAACTTCCCAGCATAGAGTTCCCTAAGGAACCAAAATTGGGATTTCTGGGTTTATTTTGTGAGAATCTGCTTCTTAGAATCTTAGTCCCTCTATAACAAAAATAGATTAAGCAGGCCAAGCCTTGGAAATTGGCCATTTGTTACTACTTACTAGCATGGGGAAAGACGTAACCAAGTTTCATTATTAACATTAAAGTTGAGCGAAATGCCATGTTCAGATTTCTGCTTTTGTCCTATTCAGTAGCTGTATAAAAAATCCTATATACATAACTTTTAAAAATCAAGAGCGAATAATAATTTAAATGTCTTCTATAACACTATAAATTGGCACTTGTGAAAATCAGAGGATACAAATGTTTTTGTGTGAAATGGTTCCTCTCGAGTGACTTGTGAGTTTCTAGGTGAGATTCCAAGAACCAATCTGGTGTGAGTCCGGATTCCCCTCTCTTCTCCTTTAAAACCCAGACTTTTAACCACAATCCCTTCACCCCATACACTATAGTCAACCCTCAATCCTTGAAAACAGATACCCTTATGTTGTCCTACATCAAGAAATCTTCAAGAATTCGACATCATAACAGTTTCATTATTCAGAAGGAAATTTTGCCTCAGTGAATGCAGAAGTCAACAGGAGGACTGTTATATATCAAGATCGAGTCTAATACTAAATATTCTTCACAGGAAGTTATTAGTTTCCTCCAAAAAGTGACTTTTAGGATGCTCATCTACTTTAGATGCTGCATAAAAAATATGTACATATGCAGTCATATGAAGGTAATGTTCTTACCTTTGAACCGTTGTATGTTATATGATGCATTTGAAGGGAAGGAACTCTGAAGATTTTTAAGTTCAGCATCATCATAGCAATAATATGCTTGCTTTCCCCTTTCGACCTGGATCATTTCAGAGAAAACCAATGGACTTAGCTATATTCAATAGAAATTAAACTGATTAATTGGATTCGAATGCAGACCTTGTAAAAGGGTGGAACACCAACATATATGCAACCCTCATCAAATAAGGCTCTCTGCAGTCAAGAAGAACTCCGTCAATTGATATCCATCCGGAATTTTGTATCCATATAATAGAGGTTGGGTAATATAATTCTTCTTTCTGTTTTCTCTTTCTGTGTATAACAAGGAACATTTTGCACGGAAATTCGATACCTACCTGATATCTGAAGAAAAATGTCAGTAGCAGAGTTCGGATATGAGCACCATCCACATCAGCATCTGTTAAGATGATAATCTTATGGTAACGCAGAGCCTCCATTTTAAAGTCCTCGCCCTGACCAAGGAGAAAATATATATCCGTATATATATATATATATAAACACTATTCACAAAAACCAAAATGATAAAATTATGTAAAATTTATTTACAACCTTCACCCCAAGTCCAAGTCCAAGAATCAGATTTTGAATCTCTTCATTTTTATACATTGCTGCCTCGTCCCTCCTTTCAATGTTCAGGATTTTACCCCTCAGTGGAAGAATTGCCTGCGGTAAACATTCAGGACATAAATTAGAGTACTAAAAAAAGATTAAAAATAAAAATTTAGAAAATTTCAATATTTTGAACTTTTTTTAAAAAAAATATTGGCCCTACAAAATTCAAGACTTTGGGTTTTCAAATATTGTAAGAGAATTACTAAATCTAGGCACTAGAAAGCAATACCAAGAACAAGTCAATCCAACTGTCACAATGTCAACATAAATGACAGCCAATAAAATCATCTATTTTTATAACAAATCCGATTAATTTTTCCCATGATCAAGCCGGACCCCATCGGTACAAACAAAATATTAGCATCATCAGTAAGAGAGCAATGTAATTGTAATGCTGTGGTAGCATCTTTATAATTACGCTCAGCATATACAACTCGAATGTGGTAAGATGTGGCCTTTCCAAAATGGTAACGATTTTAGTATTGCTTTCTAGCTTTCAGAGAGACGCTATCAAGATGCATATGTTAAAAGTAGCTATTTAACCACTCCCTCTAATTCCCCACTTTAATTTTTACCACATAACCAATAGATGGCCAATGAATTCCATATGATTTGCACCATACCATACCAGAGGGATGGTCACCAAGATCTTTAGTCCAAACATTTCCTAATTAATATATAAAGAAACACTATTTAGATTGAAAGAAAAAACCACAACTAAAAAATTGAACTCTTTTCCCTAACGCTGACATGTCATATAACTGTAAGTTCCAATAGATCGCACCAACTGGAGATAATGAAGCCAAGAAATGGATAGTTACATCGCAGTTCTGAAAGGATAAATACAGCTTGGGAAAATTGCATAGAAAAGGATTACCACACTAGGTACTTTCTAGAAGTTAATTCATCTCCCATTTACCAATCGCAAGCTCCACAAAGGGGCAAGGGAGTATGGTGGCACTAAGCTAAATAAATGTATAACCAAGGACTTCGGAGTGAACATCTCTCTGGAATCCTATAATCCAACCCAATAGAACTTAATTTATATGTGCTGCAATAAAGGATACAAAGGAAAGTACAACCATATACTGCTTATGTTCTGTAGTCCATAATACTTGGTTGTGATTACAATGACATCTCAACATGATGCCTGAAAGCTTTCTGCAGTAATTCCAGATTCATCTATCATTTCCCTTAATTCCAGCTCTAAGATCACAATATCCATTCTGCTACATATCTTAACCCTAAACACCTAACACCAGAAACACATTAACCCCTAGGTTGTCCTACATCAACAACCCATTCACATTATTGGTGAAGAAAATGATCGCTAAAAGATGTATTCCAAAAGTAATAAGCTCCACAAAGCGCCTTTAATTGAAAGGACATGAAATTACTAAAAACCACAAACTAGCATAGTTATAATTACCTGAAAGCGCCTATCACGACCTTGCTTTGCACTTCCACCAGCTGAATCTCCTTCAACTATAAAGATTTCTGCAAACAATCACCAGCAATGAATACAAATACAATTCAGTAATAATGTATCTTTGATAATGCATTTTGCCTCCAGTAGGAGATAAATGAAAAGTTATCAGTAAAAGCCAATAGCATATATAAAAGTTTTACTAGCCAAGGAAGAAAAAGAGAACAAAAAGATTTAAAGGTAGCACAAATTTAACTATTTTGTCCAAATCAATTAGCATTCAGAAACTAGCAATTGCCCAGAAATAAGTGCTTAAGAGAGTGAATTACGTTATATACAATACAGCAAGCATGTATACATTTCTCTAGGGAAAAGTATGGAAAGAAAAAAAAATGATAACCATTATGAGAAGAGTTCATAGGAGACGTGTGTGCATTTTAATTTGAAACAACCAGATGTGACTGGAAACTGTTATGGAATTGTAAATTCAATATTATAAGAAGTATAAAAACATGTATCTGAATTACCATATATGAAATACGTAGCAGACAGTTATCCATTCAGTAATGATATGGTTACATTAACAAGACCAAAGCTATCAAATTTAATAATATAAGCAAGATTACGACATGAATACCATCAAAGCATTGTCTAAAATCCCTTTGGGCCAAGGTGCTGAAAGGTGTTCAGCCGACTAGTCTAGGCAGCGGTATGCATGCCGGGTTTAAGAAAAATGTTCAATTTATTTTTTTGATCATTATATACTTAACTTCCTCCTGATGTTTCCCATCAATCATTGCTAACTATAGTTTTCGTTGTAATTAGACCCTCACTTTTTTTTGTTAATAGTTACTCATTATACAGTAAGACTAAAATTAAAAAGATACCCACCTAGTTCCCCCCCCCCCCCCCCAATCCACGCCTAAGCAATTAGACACTAGGCCCCTCCCCACCGGGGTTTATTGCCTAGGAACACTGCCATCAATTAATACTGAACCTAGCAACCGAAATCTTAAATTGACATCTCTATAAGTCAATATCAGTTTCAAACAGAATGAGGGCACACGTACCAGATTCTTCAGGATTGGTTGATGAGCAATCAGCTAGCTTTCCTGGGAGAGAAGATGAACGCAAAACACTCTTTTGTCTGACTAGTTCCCTTGCCCTCTTTGCAGCAAGAGCTGCCTAAGCAAGGAAACATTAGCTGTGAGGTATTGAGTGTAACATATGTAAATTGATGGTGAAAGTCATAGTCGTCCAAAAGAATCTACCTTGAGAGCATTTAAGGACTTGGAAAGGATTGAATCCAGTACATCAGGATGTAACTCCAAGTACTCTGTAAGATACTCTTGAAGAGATTGATCAACTACTCTCCGCACCTCCGGATTTCCCAACCTAGTCTTTTAACCAACAAAATATGGGGACAATGTGAACAAATCAAAGACATCATAAATAGCAACAAAGGCAATTTTTCAGTACACATCATCGTTATAATAAGAATGGGCAACCTTTGTCTGGCCTTCAAACTCTGGATTGGGAACCTTGACTGAAACTACACATGTCAGTCCTTCTCTTACATGCTCACCACTTAAGGTAATATCTTTATCCTGAGAAAACAATGTAGTAACTAGTACGCCTCACAATAATAAAACTTTTTAGTTACCTTACCTACTTCAAATTAGCATTCAAGTGAATCATTCAAATAAGCTTCTCAGCAAATATTTTGGTCATTAACATTCTTATTTAAAATCCACATAGCAACTTGCTTAAGCAGACAAATATCGTTTCATATATGGTAAGCAAAATTCATTAAATGAGCGATAGCAACAATACAATATAGAGTGGGTTCCATTCAAAGAGTAGAGAACTCAAGCTACTAAAACAAAAATATCTTAATAAAGACTGAATACACTACATAAAGAGATTGCATGAAAAGAATAATCCCTAAGCTCAGGATTTGGGAGGAACCCATAGGCGACTTTAACCTGCAACAGATCCACCTCTTCATTTCCTGATACCTTAAAAAACATCCTTCTCCACCCACACCACCCAAAATGTTTACAGCACAGAACATCTCCCTAGCCATACCCCACTATTTTCTGCCAAAATACGTAAATATTTCAATCAACGACGCAACAAAGAATCCAACTTGTGCAAGGGTTTCCCTAAACAATCTTCTCTACAATGATACAGCAACTAGACAATGGAGCAGCAGGTGGTCCAAACTTCAACGTCCGATTTTACCCATCACAAAAAGACATTAATTTACTCCCGCGCTGCCTTTCTAACTTGATTGACAACTCTAGTTCATATTTTGGAAGTGTGTTACCTGAAGCAATGGAAGTGTGTTTATAGCCAACCATAATTTATCAATCCAGGCTCAACTCCTAAGCAAGATCCTGATCAATCTGGGTATGGCGACCACAATTTATAAGTCTATCAATCCAGCCCTCCCTCTCTCTAGCCAAATAATTTCTAATGTATATGCAGAGCTTATTATTATTATTTTTAACCCTGAGTTTTAAGGGCAAAGTGTATTGGTTGATAAATGAAACCAGAAACCCTCACGAGAAAAGGAAAATGAAAAATGAAACATGTGCGTGTGAGTATATATATATCATGTAAAAATTGAAAAGGTAAAGCAGTTAACAGCATTCTCAAATCAAACACTGAGTAATGTTGCACCTTGATAAGCTTCGACTTCTTCCCAAGGTTATTCAGTGTTCTTGTTAATGAAGCTTTCAGTCCTTCAATATGGGTCCCTCCATCAGCAGTACGTATGCTATTCGCATACCCTAGCATTGTATCTGAATATGCATCAGAACACCTAGCATAAAACAAAATTCATACCATACACGACGGTCAAAGCTATAGAAAAGATTATCTCAGAATTCACTTCAACTTCACGTATAAAAGGACAATTTCATAGAAACATTTTAATTTTTCTCTCATACAGATGGTGTGTAAATACATAAGCAAAGGATCAGTTAATTACCACTGGAGAGCTACATTAATAGTGATTCCATCTACTTCTTTTCTGAAACCCACCACTTCATGAAGAGGTTTCTGAATTGAAGAATAGTTAGCCAACTATCTTTACAAATTGATACATATGTGAAACCCACAAATGGTAAGCCATCATATCCACTATGAGCATGTGGCCCAGTGATATGTAGTTATGTTGCCCTCAAGGGATCAAATAATGCATACCTTATCAGTATTTAGCCATTTAACATATTCAACCAAACCCCCCACATAGAAGTACTCATTGTGCTGGACTTTCTCTGGATTCGTATCCTCTTGTCTTAGAGTGATCATGAGCTGAAAAGGTATGAATTACCAAAAAGAAGAATGAATCAACAGAGATCAAATGATTTAGTAGTTAAAGAGAGATAAAAATAGTCATATTTATCTGACAATGAACAGAAATATTACATTAGGGTTTAAAAATGCTAGCTCCCTAATTCTTCCAGCAATTGTGTGGTAGTCCAACTGATCAAGAGTTTTAAATACTGCAGTAAGAGAGATGAGAGTCT
Organism: Fragaria x ananassa; assembly: GCA_034370585.1. Classification (NCBI taxonomy): domain Eukaryota; kingdom Viridiplantae; phylum Streptophyta; class Magnoliopsida; order Rosales; family Rosaceae; genus Fragaria; species Fragaria x ananassa. The sequence continues at coordinate 16,601,405 of CP139753.1, read as the reverse complement.
TATAAAGTAAATAAAAACACCAAATAACGAGGAATGATGAAACCAACGTAGTATCTACAAAGACTAAAATTGTAAATTATAAACCTTGTTTGTCAGGCAAGAATCTGATTTGTGTTCCTTGTCTTTCTTTATATTCAACTGGAAGCACATGACAAGAGAGAGTTGTCACAGGCTTTCCATGAGAATACTTTTGCAGATATTCCATTCCATCACGCCAAATAGTAACTTCTAGTGCCTGAGGCACCAAAATTTGTACGTGATTTAGTAGGGTAGATAAACAAGAAAAGCAGGTGATTTTTTTTCCAGGTGAAGTAGACAAAATTATGGTTTAACTGTGTTGGCTACTTTCAAGTGATTTGTGAGTACAATAGCATATTGCAAGACAATGTGAGGAGATTGATTTTCTAAACAGATTGCATATACCTTTTTTTAAAACATATTACATATAATATTTCTTTGTTAGTCCAGATTGTGGGGCTAAGTATACATAATAGAGTTGTTATGTTATATATTTCTGTGAGAGTTTGCAGTCGCAAGCTAGCTGTTAGAGATATTTACAATACCATAAATGAACTTGTTCGTTGATGTGTGTTGATTAAGTTTTCTGTCACTTATCCCGAAAGAAAGAATAAACATAGAAATTCAAGATAATGAGATGTTATCTTATATTGGCATGGTAAGACAAATAAACTAGAAAGTAAGAAATCCTGATTTAGAATGCACAGTAGTATGAACTTTTGAAGGCATGTTTTACAATCTGCTATTGCACTAGCTTTTTTTCTCAATTTAAACTATAAAGAGCATTCAATGTCTTGTTAAACTGTATCTTAAGGTTCTTTCCTCTTACTATTTCCTGAGAATAAAGCCAGCTTTTAAGTAGTCTCTGATCATTTCACAATTCATTTAGAAAGATAGGTATAACCATAACTTGGATACAGAAGCTAATTCCACAGATAGGATAGGGCCTTTAACTATACATTATTGATGAAACAAAGGAGAGAAATAAACATAATAAAGCAGAAAAAGAAAAAGAGATTTGGAGTCTATAGCCTACATGACTTAAGGGTCCCTATGAATCCGTGTTCACTGATATTTACACAATCAGAGCGAATGAACAAACAAATGTAGGTCCAAAGACAATGCATACCTCAGATAAGGCATTAACGACGGATAAACCCACACCATGTAATCCACCAGACACACTATAGCCACTACTTGAACCACCAAACTTTCCACCGGCATGCAAAACCTGAATGATTATCACAATTATAATTTCAGGTAATGATGCCAAAAACATTCTACAAATAGTAAAACTGAAAAGAAACCAAACATTCAAAACAGCTCACAAGTTGAAATACCGTTAAAGATTTCGGACATTGTTCTTGTTGATAATGTTTTGTCACTTTGTGTATAATGAATTGCTCATGCATTCTACTTGTGCACCTACTCCCCTTTGTTAAAGATCTTTAAGTTTCTTATCCAAAGAACAACGTTATGACTGATATTTCATTTTTCTTAAAAGCATTTGAAACTTCAATTTAATAAAATCCTTTAATATACATATATCTAGCAGAAGATGGGGAGGGTTAGCTGGTGATTGTTGGATGGAAGGAATTATGCACATCTAATTTGAAAATATACAAATAATTTTAGTAGACCCAACCCCCAACTTCCACATTTGCATATTGATCTTAACTTCAACTTGGGAACAACAACAAAATCTTCTCAGCACTTCCAGAGAGAAGAAGATAATGTAACCACTTGAAAAGCCAATTCACCTTATCATCTAATTCCTTAACCCCTCTCTTTCTCTAACTTCTTTTAGATTATGAAAGAGACATTTTCTTTTTATATCTAGAGTTACCGTATCTTCAAATCATCCTCAAAATCAAAGATTTGATTTTTCCTGGGCTAGTATAATAAATTTATGGATGGAAGTTTGAGAGAAGATAAGAAACTGCACGTTCCATCAAAAAATACAACAGGTATGACCTCGAGATTGTGAAAAAGATCTTATAAAAGAAAAAACGGGTGGAGGGGAGAGAGGTGTGGGGAGAGATAGATAAAGTGAGAGAGAGAGAGAGAAACAGAAGAGACTGAGAGAGTGTAACCCACCCAGTTTTAATTTGAAATTAGACCCCAGCCATCTAGACTATCAACGCCCACTATTGCACCCCCTCACACACCCTTATTATCTCTCCTCTGTAACACACATACAGGGGTATATGTATGTGTGTGTGTGTTACGGAAGCTCAAATGATCTTCAAATTGGATGAAACTTTGTAGAAACGATCTACACACTTTGTAGAAACGATCTACACACTTTGTACAAAATTCCATTTTACTTGAAGATTAAACCCACACATTAAGTGTAAAACAAAAGGAAACGAAATAAGCTAACTGTGAGTAAAATCACACCAGTACAAAAGATGACTAAAAGGGAAAAACCATTAAATCCTTTTTGTTACCGAAGACCACAAAATGGACAACTTGCAACTTCATCTGATAGTTGTTCCCCTATCCATTTGTGTGGTAATATATGAGATGTTATCTATATGATTTTAGTAAAAGAAATAGTAGCCCCTAGGCAATCTGAAGTGGATTCCATTCTATCTGTAAACACAGAATTTATAAATGAGAATGACAAAATAATGTAATAATACCGTCAACACAGTCTCCAATGTAGATTTCTTGGTTACAGGGTGCATTTCAGTAGGTATCTGCAATGAAGGAGAAAATAACAAGTAAAAACAGTGGCAAAAAACTACGAGAACTCATGCAGATCAAACATTCCAAATGAATGTCAGTTGCAACAATAAACTCAATGCAGAATTTGTTTGATGACAAAATAGCAAGGGATATAGACATATCAAACCACAAGTCGAAGTGGACATTAAGTAAATCCAAAAATGAAATGGTTATTTAAAAATAAAGTTCATACCCCACGGCCGTTGTCTGTGACGATCACAGAATTGTCCGCTAGTAAAATGACCTCAACCTTAGAAGCATATCCCGCTTGAGCCTCATCAACAGCGTTATCTAGTATTTCATAGACCTTGAGAAAAGAAAGAATACGGAATGATGAACAAAGCCGAAGCAGATTGTTAAAAATGGGAAGAACAAAGGCAGACCAAGTGATGAAGACCGCGAAATCCGGTGTCCCCAATATACATTCCGGGCCTCTTTCTAACAGCCTCTAGGCCTTCTAGAACCTAAAACACGTGAAATGAAAACACACTTAGCAGCCACTTGTAGAAAAAGAGAGAGAGAGAGGAAGAGAGAGAGACCTGAATCTGATCCGCCCCATAAGCCTCGGTTGCCGACATGAAAGCTCTCGGGGAGACCACATTTCGGAGGCAGCAAGGAACGTCCTTCAATCGAAGCCCAATCCTGTTGCCATCAATAGCAAAACCCTAAAACAATTACTTGAGCCTTGTTGAGCTCCGTTTGTAACCAAAAAAAACCCTAAAACAATTCAACACAAAAGTAAATATGCTGTGAGAGAGAGGACCTGGGTGGTGGCGGCGGCGGGGGAGAGCTGGAGAAGAGGGAGGGACGAGGAGCACAAGTGGACAAGTGACAAGAGTGCGAGATAGAGCGCAAGGCCATGCAACCAAGATAAGGAGAAGGAGCAGGAGGAGGGTGAGCTCGAAGAAGAAGAAACGCCATCCAATCTCTCTCTCTGTTCTTTTCTGTTCTTTTCCCTCCTCTTGCCACTTAAACCCTTCAAACCCTACCTCGCCCACTCAGTAATTCCAATAAATAAAAGCATAGGAACAAAACTAACATTTTTGAATCAATCAGTCAACTCTTTATTAAGGAACGTCAACACCTCAAGCAATAACAAGGAGAAATTATATTGTGAAAATTGGTGATTCAAGCTGTGCTAGTGTAATTAGCCCAAACATTTATCTATACCAGAAAACAGCATAACAGAGTAAAATTATAGGGCCAATGATAAAAATCAACATTTACCAAGGGTTTTGCATGTGATTGAAAAATTTATTTGTTAATAAAGCTTTATTCTGATTGAAATTTTATTTGTTGATAAAGGTTTATTCTGGTAAACAAAAAAAGCTCCCAGACGCCAAGAGAGAAAAGAGAGAGTGAGTTTCCTGTCATCGTCAAACGGCCATCATCGGCCTTGTGTCGGTTGCGGTGCCAATGGTTTTGAGAAAGGTGAAGGAGATGGGGATTACGGTGGGTTGTCGTTCTTCCTTTCTTCCTTGCAGGTCTGGTCGGCGAAGTGGTAGTTGGTGTGGTCAGCGTTATATTGTTAAAGAAAAGTCGATAAAGCCCCAAGTTTAACGTACAACAACTCATCTCTCTCTTATCATAATTCCTCTTATCTGATTTCTCACTCTTTCTCTCTCTCTCTTAGATCAGATTTCTCTCCTTGACGATGACAATTTCGTCGAAGCCTTAACGACAACTTCGCCGAAGCCTCGGCGACGACGACTCTCCGGCCCTATAGCCGTCATCCTTTGCTGCAATAAGTTTGTAGGCCATCATATGTCTCTGGGCCATGTTTATGTCGCCGCCTCAACAACGCCGGTGAAGCCACCATCAAAGTAATAAAGCACCAGACTTGATCTGGCTGGAGAAAGGTAGGTTGTCTTTGCTCATGATGTCGATGAGGTTTTGAGCAAAAGCGTGAGAGAGAAAAAGAAGTCGGCATCGGTGCATCCCCTACATTTTGGGAGGATGAGTGTAACATCCCGATTTCTTTTAGGAGGGTAGATTGTAACATCTTGATTTTCAAAATTTCTCAAAATTGATTTTTCTTCTTTGAAATAGGAAGTAGAGGTCACCACGAGTTCGCCGTATTTTTCGATGAATTTTTCAAACTCCCGAGCTATATTTAACAATTTTTCGAAGTTTATCGACGGAAGATAATGAGGATAACATGGTGAGCTTCAATTGGTGGAGAAAGCGACACGTGGCATTTGGAAAAGGGACCAGCTGACCCGCAAACGTCATCCATGTGGCTTAGTCATCAGACACATTTCACAAGTGACATAAGGATGTGTGGCTTGTTCTGAAGCTGACATATGGATTTTGGGACCAATTAGAGGATGACACGTGGCAATTCTATGCCTCTATATATATAGAGACCAGCCCCGTTTCTTTCATTCCTGAAATTCTCTCTCTCCTAACTTTCTCTCTCATATGTTTCTCTCTCTAGTTTTGAGACTAAAATTTCGGTGGATCATAACTTTTGATCCATAACTCCATTTCGAATCCGCGAAGGGTTACAAGTTCGTATCGATGTCCTTTTTCTATCCTTAAGGTTTGAGTTAGATCCAACGGTGGATGACTTGTTTTAGGAGGCTTGGCTTACGATCGACGTTCTTAGTAGGGATTCGTATTGACGACGTTAGTGGATTTTTGTAATATGTTTCAAATATTCTTATTTGTTATCAAAATAGTCGAAAAGCGCATGATTTTGATCTATTTATGAAATATCTCTCTGTTTTCGAGTGAAGCATGTCGATTTGTGAATTGTGAGAAGTTTATATATATATATATATATATATATATATATTTGTTGGATCCATTGTTTGACTAGTCATGGAATATGTGAACAACTTGATTGGTTATGTTGAAATAAGGATGTGACACACGAAGGTATAGGACATGAATGTCATTAGGTTCCCGTGGGGATCACTAAATTGAAGGATATTCAATAAGAAGAGATTGTGCGATGTGATGAATTGTTTGATGTGATGTGTATGCGATATACGTATTTTGTAACGTGTGTAAAATGACATGGCTTTGCGAGCATATTATATTGGTCTACTCATTGAGCGCGTGGTTATGTTCACCCACTCATATCTGATATTTTTGTAAAAAAGTACTTAGGTTGTATAGAGCCGGGAAAAGGGTAAACGACTAGCCTAGAAAGAAGAGCTTAGAAGATAGTATTTTTGTTTACGTTCTGCTTTGTAACAATCGTTCGCACCTCAGAATCGGTGTCCGGTGCTTAAAACCCACTGACACTTGGATCGGGGTGTGACAATGAGTTAGAGAATATAGAGCGAAAACAAAGCAGGGGGAAATCCTTTGATTGCGTATTGAATATAGATCCATGTCTTTCTTGTTCCACTAGCTAGGACCAAATTCTCGCATGTCCGTTTCGTTATTACGACCTTATTTTTTGATGTCTAGGAGGTGATGGTGATGGTTTGGTACTTCCCGGTTGTTTTGATTTGAAATTGAACATGAAAGAGAAGATATTCAAGTGTGTTTGTAAATTAGTGATTGTCTAGTAATTCTAGATAAGAACAACTTTATATTGTTTAATAGTCAGTACTCAAACATTTGACTATTAAACATGAATGATTGAATTGTGTTTTGTATTCTAACTTTGATTTGACTATCCATTATCTATCAATACTATCATTGAAATTAAAGTCATTTATTTCTTCATACTTCTTAATTCAGAGGACAAAGTGGTAAGAAAAGAGAATAATATAGTGATAAAAAATTTCTTAGGGTCAATAACAAGTTTACTCGGGGTAAGTAATTTCTAGTTAGGGATCAATAACATATTTATTATGGGTCAGTAATTTCGGGAAACAATTTCTAGGGTGAATAATTTATTATTAGTGATCAATAATAAGTTTACTGGGGATCAATAATTTATTATTAATGGTCAATAACATGTTTACTCAGGGTTAGTAATTTATTATTAGGGGTTAATAACATGTTTACTATAAGTCAGTAATTCTGACAAACGATTATTGGGGTCAATAATTTATTATTAGTGATCAATAACATGTTTATTGGGAGTCAGTAATTCCGGTGACCGGTGACCAGAGTCCGGTTCCGACCAAGTTTTTTATCTCTTCCATTTTCTCTATCTATGCATGTTTAAGGGGTGATGACAAAATAGTCTTAGAATTATTATAGTTTGTTAAGACTTTAAGTAAAAATTTGTTCATTTGGGAACAAAAGAAATGACCTTATATTCAAATGGACCAATGAAAAAGATTGTCATTAGAATATGCAATGAGAGGCTAAAATTAATACTAATTGGGCATTTTCACGGCCAAAAAGGCTACTTAGATCTGTTTACTTAATGGACATCTATTTTACTATTACATAAAACTAAAATGTTATCTACACCTCTCGAATTTTCCCAAAATGTCTATTATTCAATAAAAGATAAACAATTATATAAAAATACAATTTGATCAACAACAACAAAAATCAAATATTTTCTGAAAATAAAAAAAGTGATTCATATACACACACATATATATAGATCTTGAATCTTCTCAAGAACAATCAATTGATATAGTCGTTTGTTGTTAGTTTTATCTTATTTAGCTGAAATCTCATCAACTATTTTTTTTATATACATCATCTCTTCGTCTTTGAAACCAAGTTCTTTTTTCGTGAACCTATATTTCACATTCATATTAAACGATCTATGATCTATCGATTTCATTATCTAAATAGATTCTTAATCTGTAATTTTTTTTAAGAATGAAATCTTAATTTATAGTTCTAAACGTGTATTGTAAATAAGAAAAGTTTTTACGTGGCTTTATTAGTTATTTGCTATGAGTTGACAAAATCAACAAATATTTGATAAAAATGAGAGGTCCAAGCAACATTTTTGGAGGTATGAATAAAAGCTCTCTACCATATGAAACTCCAAAGAAAAAAAAAGAGTATATGGACAATGTTTTTTCTTCATTCATAAATTTCTTTTCAATATGTAATCGGCAGTCAATGTGTACAATAATTTAGCAAAGCTGAAATACCGTCATTGATGTAGTATGTATAATTATTATAAAAGACAAACACATGGTGAGATGACCCTCTCCCTCTCTTTCAAACCTAAAACCTAGAATGCACCTCCCCTTGACTTTTTTTTCTTCCATCTAAAGGCACGTCCTAGCAATGTCGTCGTCAGATGGGATGTGGTTTGCGAAGCTTTGTATGGCTGCTCTTGTGACCTCTGGCTTGGGTCTGAGTATCCTTGAGAGGAAGATGTTTATCTGATCAGGATAGATGGCGACAGGATCTATGGTGGAGGTTGGATATGAAGGGTCGATTTTCTTGGCCGATCTACCGGTTGATCATTGATACCGAGATTAGATCTCATAGATTGATCTTGTCGGAGATAGAGCGGGGAGGTTTGTCTGCATACCACCGGCACGATCTACCTTTGATGGATTGGGTTTATGCAGGCAGATTTTGGTGGTCGTCATGCCCAAGTCTCAAGCGATCTACAAGCATAGTGAGTTCAACAGCGGTGCTCGAACAGAGGGGAGAGCTCGATGGCGGCGATGGTCAAGCGTCGATGGTGGTGCGAGTGAAGAATTGATGCAGGAAATATTTTGACCTGATGTGGGCTTGTCTCTTTCTTGGACACATGTTGGGCCTTGGTTTAGGATTTGGACCCAATCTGGGCAATTATGATTTTTGCTTTAAGATATTTTTATTTTTAGTAGCTGACATAAGTCACCATTCTCTTATGGTTGACGGAGAGCCACGCCCAATTAGGTGCTCTTTTTTGTTTTTGCTTTATTGTTTTAAGTGGAGTTGGATACTTATGAGCTATGTCCCGGTAAGCGCATACAGTGTGTTATGTTTGTCCTAATGAGGCGCATAGGTATTCCTAGTGGTAAGATGAAAATTAAGGTCATTGGTTATTCCTAGTAACATCGTAGCCGGAAAGCTGATAAACATTGTAATTTATAGCTCTATATGAGTAGTATTTTTCCGGTTTGTCGCCAAAATTGTAATGTAAATGGAGTTGCCAAAGATGCATTCTTTGTTAAATGGTGCTTGCTAGAATGCATAAATTGTGTAGACATGGCTAATGTTATTTTACGGTATTCCTACTGTATGGGTTTAGGCATAATGTCTCTCTCTCTCTCTCTCTCTCTCTCTCTCTCTCTCTCTATCTCTCTCTCTCTCTCGTATTTTGAGGTTTCATTCATCGTCTTGTATTCCAAATTTATATTGTGTACTAAATATTCTACCCCTCATAAAAGTAACATGAATATGAGACAATTAAGACATAATATTAAGGAAAACCATTTGAACAAAAACACTAGAGTATGTTTGGATGATAGAAAGACGAAATTTAATTGAAAGTGAGGATTTATTCATAATTCCTAAAAGCCAATTGTCTCATTTGATATTATCAAATAGGAAATTTTAAATTTCTCTAGCAGTGTGTTTGGATGAGAAAAAAAGTGAGGGAATTTAAATAAAAATAGGGATTTCCTAATTCCTTAGGTCTCTTTCCGGTGTTTGGACTCTTCTCCTATGAAATTAACAATTTTCATGAAAAAATAAACGTGGAATTTGACAGCTTAAATTTCTGACTTGAATTCCTCACAAAATAGGAGTCATTTGTCAATTCATTTAACTGAGGCTAGTCTAAGGGCTAGTTTGGTATTATTGTGATTTTAAAAAAATAAAAATAAATCTGATTTTGTTGTACTGCGAAAATAATCAGTTGTGAATCAAAATGGTTTTGTGTTTGGTAAAATATTAGTTCTAAAACTGCTACAAAGTTAAAATATACTAATTTCTAGTGTTTTTATGACAGCTTCTTCTAAAAGTAACATTTAGGTTGTTTCTAAAAGCTGTTGGCAGTGTCTTTTAATTTTTTAAAAAGAGCTGATTTTCTTTGATTAACCAAACACTATAAAATCTAAAAATTTAGATAGAAGTTGATTTTTTTAAAAGTGAATCTATACCAAACGGGCCTAAATATTGTCATTTCCAAACAATGGAATTCTAATTAATGAAATTTGAATTCTTATGATTTTGAAATTTCTATGGAAATTGAAATTATTTTATCCAAACACAACGTAGAAGAAATAAAAAGAATTTGTTGTTCAAATTTCTCACTTGAATTTCCCTTAAAATAGTTGTTATTTTGAAATAAGATATTGTGTTTGACTACAAGCTATGCGGCGGAGGCACCAAAGGTGTGTTGTTCTGTTTCATGCGGTACGTAAGTCTTTTCTTTTCTAATATTTTATTATATCCTAAACTTTCTTAATCTTGAAAGTTTAAGGGCAGCCGTACCAACCCTTTACTAAAATAAAAAAACAAAAAAACGTTTTTAATCCATTACACATTCCAAATTTCTAATATTTTTTGTTTGTTTTTTGTTTTAAATGAGGAGTCGATTCATTAATCAACTGCCAAAATTTAGGCAAGAGACTAACTACACACCATGAATGAGATCGTTGGTGCCTTGGCGGGTGAACAACCAGACGACCCAAACCCCAAATATGCATGCTAGCTCATTGCACCAATTCAGCTTATATAAAGCAAGCCTATACAAACTAATGTAACTGCACCTGCTAAGACTATTTTATGCATCTATACCCTACGTTTCGTAAACACGTAATTATGGCACATGTAAGGTACAAACTATCCTAGAAGACAAACAAAGCTACCCCTTTTTTTTTTGGTCGGTACAAATAAAGCTACCCTAGTATGCATTAGGCTTGGAAATTAAAACCAAAAACATGAACCCAGGCCCAAAAAGAGCCTATACCCAATTGCTAAGGGCAACCAAGGAGATGGGTACCCTAGCTTTTGGCTTGCTGTCGTCGCTGCAATCACCTCCGGCGAACAACCTTGATCCCATTGAACCACCGTCAACATCACCACACCCAAACCAGTAATAACATATGGCCCTAACTTTTCGACGGCAACCATAAACCAAGCAGAGATTGCCTCACGACCTCTCATTTATAATGGGAGACTTAAAACAACTTTAACAGACTCTATATTTTAGCTTTTAGCTATTTTAGAGAGCGTGTTTAACTTTTTTTAATATTTTTAGAGCTCCAGCAGACTAGCCAAAGTTTAGCAATTATGATAGCAAGATGACTCAGATGAGGTTAGTTATAATTTAATACATTTCTTGTAAGATATTTTATGTGATATAAATATATTTAATGTAACAGCCCAGCCTAGTCCATTGAGATATTGTCCTCTTTGAGCCCAACGACCCTCACGGTTTTGCTCTTGAGGTTTCACCTCAAAACGCGTCTCAATGTAAGGTGCTAGCTCTTCACATATAAGCATAGCAACATATCTCCCCCGGACGATGTGGGAAGGATGCACCTACTAGCTTGCTTGCCTAGTTAGGCCATCACACTCCACCCCTCTTTAGGGCCCGACGTCCGCGTCGGCACACTTCCGGCCGGGGACAGGCTCTGATACCAACTGTAACAGCCCGGCCCAGTCCATTGAGATATTATCCGTTTTGGGCCCAACGACCCTCACGGTTTTGCTCTTGAGGTTTCACCTCAAAACAGGTCTCAATGTAAGGTGCTAGCTCTGCACATATAAGCATAACAAACTATCTCCCCAGGGCAATGTGGGAATGATGCACCTACTAGCTTGCTTGCCTAGTTAGGTCATCACATTTAAACTATTTAATTTCTATTTGAAGAATAACGTTGATGTAATGTTAGCTAAAATAGAGAGCATTGATGCAGCCACATTTCTAAAGTGGCTAGCTGATATGAGCATAATATGTTTTGATTTTAATGTGTTTCCTACCCTATTTGGCCATGTTATTTCCTTAATAATATAATTTCTGACATGTTTTATGATTGTAAAGGACAAACGAGCATAAATCAAGAAAAGAAGATTAAATCATAGAAATAAGAGAAAAATGCAGAAAAAGACAGAGAAGACTTCTTGTAGTCCAAGGAAAGAAGGAGAATCAAATTTGGATTCCAAGTCTAAAGAAGGAATAAGAAAGACATAAAGAGCTTAATTGATAAAAGAAGGCCCAAGTAGTACAAGGATGGAAGAGTACAAAAATGTAGAAAGCCTAAAAGAAGACATAAGTAGTACAAAAATGCAGAAAACCCAAAAAAAGGCCCAAGCAAGTCCAAGGAATGAAGAAGAAATAAATTTGGATTCCAAGTCTATGTGCACCTAGTCCCATATCATTTTAGAAGAATAAGTAAATTTGGATTCCAACTCTAAAAAGGAAGGAGAAAAGTCAAACTTGTGGAGCTAGTCCCACATCATTTTGGAAGAGAAGTTTCACCAAGATTTTCACTATATAAGGATAGCCTTACTTCTCAGATCATCTCTTCTTCACACAAAAATCAGAAAAGCCTTCATTCTCCTTGTCAACGCCTCTCTCTAGAAAAGAAGCAATCCAAGCCGGCACCTTTGTAGGACTTCTCCAGAAGGTTGCTAAGAAGCATCAAGTGTGAAATCCTTCGAACATCTCAAGCTTCCTTGAAGATTCATAAAGTGTAACTCATGTCTTGTTTCTTTTATCTTGTTATTGTTTTTTTTGCCTTGTATTAGATTTCAAAGTTGGAATTGGCTGGTTGTTAAGAACATGAATAGGTTATTTTTCAGAATAAATTCAAGCATATTTCGACTTGTCTATGATAGCATGTGATTCGTTTTATGCCTTGTTGAATTCATTAAATGCATAGTTTTGTTTGAACTAAAACTCTAATCTGCAAGTTAGTGTTGCTATGATCTATACTAAGCTTCTTCAAGTAAGTGTAGATCTCCAGTAGTAATGGTTATGTAATAATAGCCGAGACTATGTGTTACATGTTTGTAGGTTAAGCAGCTTCCTATAAACTTGGGCATGTTCAAATTCAGAATTCTATAGCACTTAATGATTCATATTTAGTGTAGATAGGTACTCTGAGTGACACAGAGTATCGATCGCAGCCTTTACATGAAATATCCTAGGTTCTAGACTTCTCTGTGCTTAAGAGATAAATTATAGAATTAAAGGAATGCATGACCGCTGAGGCTTGCGTTTCTAGTTTGTTTTTTATATCACTTGGCGATGAACTTGAATATATGTTTGAGGCATGTTGATACTTGTTTGATTCATTTTGAAATTTTTGGTTGATGTGTGTTGAAGATGATCACCTGTATATGTTAGTTTAGATTCTGCATTTATCTTTTTCGTAGGAATATTAGAACAAACTCTCAAAACCCCCCTCTGTTTACCTTGTATCATATGTATATTTGTAAATGAATACTTGTGTATATTGTTAGTTACTAACTTTTTACATGACCATTGTTACAGAGGCACCCTTAGGGTACGTTTGGTACCCAGTATTACCTAAGCCAGTGTTAAATTAGAAGTCATTCAAGGCAAATCCCATGTTTGGTATCTCTCGGTACTAATATTAATGGTGTTAACCTGGACTTGTTTTCTGATTTCGCCTCCTTAGGAGGGCTTAGCGTGGGTACGCCAATTAGAGGCCCTTAGCTAAGACCTCACTAATCTCCTCCACAACTCTTCTCAAAGTCTCTTCTTCTTCACTTCCTCTCTGTTCCACTCCCTCTATGTCCTCCGGTTCCTCTCTGCTTCCTCCTCCTTTCGTACTCGTACTCGTACTCTGACTCGCTTAGCGTGGGTACGCCAATTAGAGGCCCTTAACTAAGACCTCACTAATTTCCTCCACAACTCTTCTCAAAGTCTCTTCTTCTTCACCTCCTCTCTGTTCCACTCCCTCTATGTCCTCTGGTTCCTCTCTGCTTCCTCCACCTTTCGTACTCGTACTCGTACTCAGACCCGGCTCCGCCCCCGCCCCATCAAAGCGACGCCCAGCGACACGGCGGCCTCCTCGAAGGAGCCGTTGAGGGGCAAAATGGGAATGAGAGCGTCCTGGTCAAGGACTCGGACGAGCGAATCGTTCATGTTGAGCTCCACAAGGAGGCCACCGATGCCTACATGGCCTATGCTATGTCTGTACTGCTCGGCCGTGCCCTGCCGAACATTCACAACGGTCTTAAGCCTGCCCATAGCCGTATTTTGTAAGTCGCCGTTTAGAAAAGCTTTGAATTCCTTATTAGGCTTCTTCCTAACTTTTGTGGTTTAATTTTCAGAAACTAAACATGTATGCAATGCATGAATTGAGGGTTTCATCGCCACAAATGGTTTCATCGCGAAAACCATTTGTGAAATGTGCTAGAATTGTGGGGGAGGTTCTACGAAAATTTCATCTTCATGGTGACACTGTTGTGTATGATTCCTTGGTGCGAATGGCTCAGGTAAACATACCATTTTCTGTTCATTATCAATTCAACAATTCAGGTTATTCGAGACTAGTGTAATAGTATAACACTGCTTTGCTCTAGCTTGTTCTAATATTCCATTCTATTGAAATATACACCAATTGATGGAACAATTGATATTATTTACCATCAACCATTCATGGATGAGCATTTGCTTGCAATTTTTATTGAAATTATGTCTACATTTCCATCTAATATACAACTTACAAAGCACATTTCTTAGGATTTCTCAACTTCTAGAGTCATTTCTTGGGAAGAATAAGTTTTTTGATATATCAGTTTTTATTGTTTATGTGTTTCGGATCTTTGGGTGTGAAGAAATAGATTTGGACTTTGGGGTTTGAGGCCACAAGTCCTGTTAGAAAGAGTATTCTATTTGCAAATTGGCATGTTCTTCTCTATCATCTCTGGTCTTCAACTCAACTTCTATGTTCTTTTCGAGATTTTACATATTTCTTTCACAAGTTTCTGCATATTTCTTTTGGATTCTGCATATTTCTTTCACATGTTTCTATTAGTTGTTAAAATGGCATATCCATATTTGAGACACTTGTTCAGTGTAGTTCATGTCAGTTTTTTTTTTTTTTCAATTTCATGTCAAAATTTCAATGACCAAGATTGTTAGATGTGATTGTTAAGTAGTCAAGTCCAATGCATCATCAAACATGAGACATCTCTAATTTAGAATTTTTTTTCCTAATCTCATGAAACACCAAATATGGCCCAGTATTGGTACAATTTAAGGCAGTTCACACTAGTCCAAGACAAAAGTTAGAATTAAAGAGATGTAATGTAGTACTGGGTACCATACGTGCACTCGGTCCCTGGATTAATCAAACATTATTTGCCTTATACTACGATTGTCAAAAAAGGTTCTTAATTGTCGCACGTCAGGTAACGAGCGTGTTACTAGCAAAAATGACATTTTAGCTAATTTATCTAAAATTTAACTTAAAAATGGCTAGCATTGTTAAAAAATCTCTTATGCTACTAGACTAAATGGTACTGGCCAATAATTTTCAAATTTTGACATGTCTATTGAAGCAGGAATTTGTCAAAAATTGACATTAACACGTCATATATCAAATTTGAATACAACACAAACAATTTGACATCTCCAATGGAGATGCTCTGAGCAATTCATAGTTGAATGCACGTGCATGGCTTAAAAATTTACATATTTTGACCATTGAAGGCCAACTAAAGAGTAAAGATATGAAGATGTAAACAAAATTGAGTCAAGCCATCCCTTAAATAAAAGGAATCCCTTGCACTAATGCCCTGGTTTATGCTTGAACCTTTCCAAATATTTCAAGTTTTTTTTTTTTATGTAATTTGCTTTCCAATGCATACATGTTTTTCTCGATAGACAAAAAACGGTTGGAGAACTGGTTATAAGCTTTTCCTAGTTAAGGCATGAGTCTCCTTCTAAAATATGTTGGGTTTTTTTTTTTGGCAATTTTAGCGAATATGTTAGGTATGTTGAAGGAGAAAAGATAACGGGAATAACGATATTTTCATTCATTGATAGAAAGACCTATTTATAGGCATTACATAGAGTCTCCTGAAGGATCTAGAAGTTCTATCAACTGTAATTTATTCTAATAAGGAAACCGGATTAACCAATCCTACGTGTATTAGGGCAAGACACATAACAGAATGACAGAAACATAATTTCCTTAAACATTCTCCCTTGTGTTGCGTCCCTAATACGTCACGGTGCTTATAGTGTTGCTTCGGTAAAAACTTTGTCAAGTAAAACAAAAATCTCATGGGTAAAACAAAAGACTTGGACAAAGGGAAAAAGAGCACAACGCACCAACTACAATTGAAGATAACATGTGATGCATGTAGACTCCCCCTGATGTCTACACAATGACTCCCCTTGATTGGTAACTCAATCTCAGAGCACAGATAAACGACGTAAGCCAATGCACTTCACATACTTCAAAAGTAGACTTAGGCAACGATTTAGTCATTAAATCCAGCCACAACATCCTTAGATCAGACTTGCTATGTTTAACATTACTTTGAATTTCAAGGAGAAGGTTGCCTAACAACTCAAAACATAAGTTCACGTTGAAAATCATATCCACGCATGACATGACATTCATGTACTTAAACAGTCATAACGTCTTCGATACAATAGGTATGGACGAACCGTATAAAGTTCTGGAAACTAGACACACGTAGCTTTCCAATCTTGAGCTGATCACAGAGCTCTGTCGAAGTTGACTGTTTTGCAAAAGTTGATTCTCAGACGGATCCGTCCTACTTTACGAAAATAGCCATAACTCACTCAATATGATAGGTGTGATCAAATGGTTGGTGTCCTTGGAAAGTAGACACATATAACTTTCTAATGGTATCAATTTCACAATTTTCCAACGAGTGGGCTATCCTGTAGGTCTCGTGAAAGTTGACCTACGAAACTGGGTAGATTCTGATTTCGTTATTAATGTGTCTTTATGTAGGGATGAATAAGCCACAACCTTTTATAAAAGGAATCACTGCCATTACATTGGCGTTGCGTGGGTGCATTCGGCCACTACTTTGATATTTCTTCACACTCATCTAAGAGGGAGCGAAAATGCTCGACCGCTAGGAAGAGAGTTGAAAGACTAAGGAGAACTTGGCCTTATAAGTTTGTAGTGAATGAGATGTCGAGTCAAGCATACTGTAACAAGTACATGAATGTGTTACCATACTTAGATGGAGGATTTCTCCTAAAACTTCTTCGTCATATGGATGAAACAGGTCTTCTCAACACTTCGACCGATCAAGGGATACATATAGGCATAACTTCATTGTCCTTTAGCTTGCCTTAAGCCGACTGATGAATAAGCATCATCAATAACGGTCCTCATTTTCGAGACCAAGTATTCCCAAGATCCTTTCATTCTTAATTTTGGATCAGTGACATCTCTTAGTTTAACAAGAGTTCATCACGATTCATCCAGAATTTACACCCAAGTAGACATAATTCTTCATACACATTCCCTAATCAAGTAAATACTTAGCAAATACCATGCAAACGTGCTCCGTAGTCAGAAGCCATTTGATTTGGGTGAAAACCGATCTATTCAAGATCTTTATGTACATCTCTTAGTTCCTAACAAAGATAAGTTGTGACCACAAGCTGCTTGTTCAATTTTTTGGAAACTACCAAACTGACAAGGTAGTGGAGTGCAATGACATCTATTACGAGAGTATATCTCATCGTAGTCGATTCCAAAGCATTTGTGAGAGACCTTGCGCTAGAAGGTGTGTCTAAACTCTTTTTCTCACTACGCTTTCTAACAAAGACATAACTGATAGAGTTTACATTTGGGGTGTCGGCGTCACCTAACCAAAGCACTATCTCTTTGTTTAAATTGGGTCGCATCTTTTCATTTAGGCAAATCTACAACGTTGGTATTTTCTCAACGAAGTATGGTTCGATATCAAACTCATTAAACCACATCATCACGTACATCGATGTAATTTCTAAGTGTAGAGATCTCTATATGGATTGGTATTGACATTGAGGCGTCCCCCAATGATGACCATAATCCAGTATTAACAGACGAATGAGTATCATTGATCAAATGATCAAGTTATGCGAAACTCGCATTCTTCCTTGGCGAGTATGTATCGAACCAAGTGGCCTCCCCCTGAACTATGAGAGCCACGGCCTAGCAACACCATCTACCACATTTATGGTGTCACCATGCCACCATGTATGAGTGACGACATGTCCTCTTATCCGGACATCAACATGTCCTCTTATCCAGACATCAATCCTTACAGGCATGTTTGCAGCATGTATATGTGATCTCGTCACTTTAGGGAACTTGATAAGACACAGTAGGGACAAACCATGACAATTCCAAGTCATTCTACTTAAGCATTCTTGTTCTTATCTCCCCCTAACGACGAGAAGACTGGCTCATCAAAGTGACATAAAAGAGATTGCCTATCAATGTCCTTATATAAGCGGACTATAGTCGGAAGCTCATGTCTTATTTAAAGACAATATTCATTAAACAATCCATCATTGTGCGCTTGTGGAGGCACAATTTGGCACATACAACATGTGGACGATATAGATTATAGAACGTTAACTCAATCTGTTAACAAATATACATACCGTTACAACCGTAATATAAAGATTTGAATAATGGTGGGTAAATATGAATAAATAAAACTATGACACTGCTACAACCTGTAGTCGTTGGTCTTACAAGTCTAAAAAAACCGTTGGCCTCACCGCTGGGACCATCAAAAAGAACCCGGTTGAACCGACCGCTAGCATTACCAGACCTTTGTTTTACACTTCCTTTAACAGTTCACTATTCTTCAATGCTCCAAACACTACCAAATTTTGTAAGCAGGTAGAAATAGAAGTTAGGATTACAAAACCACCAGCCTTAAAGATGGAACCGGCTTAAAACCTGCTGAACCGTCTGTCTGAGTTGCTAGATATCCGTGAACACTTATATTGAGCGGTTCACCATCTTCCACTTATCCAAATGCCACGAAATTTTATACATAGGTAGGTTTAGATGTTAGGAATCTATGGCCGCAAAAAAAAATCTCAAAAACCGGTCCAAAAGTTGTTGAACCAGATCTCACAATGACTAGTCCGCAAGCTGAAAAACCGAAAATTCTAGGTTTTTTCAACTTTTCAATCATCGTTTAGGTTCCCCATAACAACTAATTGTTATGGCTTGAGTTAAACTATTGTGAACATCACCATAGCATTATTATGCCTCAAAGTGAACAATGAGAAGTCATTAAGCCAATATCTTATGTATCATTCTTGTAGAATCATTTATAAACATTGTAATTAATGTCTTACTTAGTGAACAACGACTTAGCATGTTGCTTATATGCTAGTCTCTACATTTCATTGTCTTTAGCGTAAGAGGGTGTCGCTCCTAATCTTTGCTAAAGGATAGGCTTTACAAAACAAGTAACGAATATAACCAATGTGAGATCATAGGGGAGGTCTTTTGCGTCATATTTTCTTATGAAAGCATGAGTAGTGCCTCCATTGTATAAGAGGATGACGCGAATGACTTTAATGTCATCCATAGGCTGTGAGCATTGCTCATAGCATCACTAAATGGTATTTTGGATATACGGATCATCAAAACACGTCCAAATTGTCCAGAACGATTTATGTTAAAGCCTACATGAGTTGATGTCTTCATTCTCATCATTGGAGACAATAACCAATTCAATTAACTGAATCTTAGTGACTTATGAATGTTGCGCATTCATTATAGTGATACATAAGAAATTCTCATCAATTCTCATAATGTGTTTCCAGGTGATAAACGTTGGCATGAATATCATTAAATCATAGCACGGTTCGATTGCTTCTTTATACATGTATAAAGAGCATGTGTCTTGAACCAGAATGCCATTAGGCATTGGAACTTGAATCATAGCACGGTTCTCTTTGATTATTTCTGATGATCTAGTCATCATAGTTATAACGGATTTATAAAGAACTAAATCCATGAATAGTTGTCTATTCTTTGCAATATTGAAATAAGCTAAGCACTCAATCGCTCTACGACACATTCGTATACAAAAATATAGATACGAATGTAGAGGCAACAGTCTTATATTAAGACATAGAAACCGAAATATGTTAACAATTTCGATGGTGATTGAAAAAAAAGGTATTGGAATCCTTTAGAGTGCATTATATATATATGACATATTATATGGACGAAACAAGACTTAGAACATGCCAAAACTTGGCAAAATAAGTCGTGAGCATCCACGGACCACTGTTGGATCTTGTAGAGAAAGAAGAGGATTTTTCAACATCCAATTTTGGATGACATTTAGCGTAATGCAATTTTCTTTTTGCAATTATGAATCTGCTCAAGAGTGTAGAAAACTACTCTTATGTGTAATGTATTTGCATTTGTATAAGTGTGCATTATGCCACACTTGACATTACAAATCCTCTTTTGATCCAAAACTGATGTACATTTCGCAACATCACGATATTTAACCTTTAGAAACGCCATCTTATAGTAACTGATGGTCTTTTGTAGTCCAATGTAGTGTTATATTGTAATGCGATATATTGCATTAACATATAGCTTATGTAGATCGAACCATATGTGCCAGACAAAATTTGAATATATATGCCAACAATGATAACGAGGTCTTCACCATGAATTTAATTCAAAACATAACGACTAAGTAACTTTAGTCAAATATGTGAGGTGTATGCCTTCACAAAACTTGGAAAAATAAACTGATGGAGACTACATCGACTACAAAGTAAACAATGCAACCTCACACAATTATTACCCTACAAATGTCATCGTTAGTATAGAATAAGTAGGGATCGTTCAGTCCGGGGATGTCAAATGATGAATTGAACTTATAAGTGCTAATACATATTCACATATTCACATAATACACATATAAATTGGGGTGTTTTGGAAAGATTTATCTAACTAAAACTACTGCCGAAATAAAACCTAAACTAACATATATGCATGTGATCGACAACTTCACACAAAACAAGAAACGAAAACACTCAAGAACATGTAACAAATTATGCAAGACATTCGGTACAGCAGTTTCAACACATCCTGGACTCTACTTCAATTCCGATTCTAATTTAGAGTCCTTCGCGGTTACTCCAATCGTTAAGACTTCACAAGTATTTAGAATCAACTTCGCGTGTAATCCTAAATTGTATGCTAACTCGTTTAAAGACACTTCACGTAGAAATTAAACAAGAAAACACATAAGCATAGTAAGCCGAATCAGAAACATGCACAAGGTATGACGTCACTCATCCTATTAACATGCAAGTTTTCAGAATTATACTTAACCACTTTTAAGCAACAAAGGCCTAGACAACTTCGCGTATGACTAAATCATATATCACTTTGGTAGATGAAATCGCAACCCATATAACAACCATGGCCTTAGGCTGTATGCAACCATTGATTTTGCCTGCTCGATTCAGAAAACTAATCGAATACAATCAAGAACACATTGAAACATGCTGCCCTAAATCTAGCACAGAAAATATCACATGAACAAGTTTGTAACTATCGTCATACATAAGTTATAAGTATCAGAAAATCTAAACATGTTACAAAACCAAATTGGCAACCATAAAAACATACAATCTTCATAGACAAAGTATTGTAAAATTACAGAAACATAAACAACCATGAGAAGAATGGATCACACTTTGTAGAAACCTTGAATGGTGGCTGCAAAGGTGGTGGAATTGGTGATGGAATTATACAAAGCAAAAAGGGAGGTGGTGGTGGTTCGGCTAGTCTAGTTTCTGTATAGGGTTTATG
Source organism: Fragaria x ananassa (assembly GCA_034370585.1). NCBI lineage: Eukaryota > Viridiplantae > Streptophyta > Magnoliopsida > Rosales > Rosaceae > Fragaria > Fragaria x ananassa. The sequence goes on along the minus strand of CP139753.1, from coordinate 16,580,007 downwards.
GTGAGAATTTGGTAGAGTTCCGGCTTGTGTTTGTATGGAAGAGGTGATGTCAATTCTGTAGCTCTCTGATCCTTTATATAGTAGTTTGGCAGAACCCTAGCTCTTTTCTCAGCCCTTGATGAACTTCTGATCCAACGGTAAAGAATATTGCACAAAATCTTCCCCAGAATTCTCTGGAATGTCTTGTGCTGCAATTCATTGCATGAGGCTTGAATAGAGACCATGTATGTTCCTTGTTCTCCAAAGGAAATCCCAGCGATTAAGAACTTTCCCTCTTCTGCCTTCAATCAGATTTCTGACGAAAATCCATGATTTTCCTTCCTTTATTTGTGCACAATTAGGGTTCCTGGAAAAGAAATAAAGTCAGATAAATATGGTAGGGAATATTAGAATTCAAACCATGAAATTAAAGGAAAGAATCTCCCTTAATTTCTGATTTATATTAGCACAGATAACTCCTTGATTACTGCAAAATTCGTCCTTCCCTTTTATACCCGTTCAAACCATTCCTATTCCAAGTTGGATTAGATTTCCTAACTTCAAATGGTTTCCCTGTCTCATTAGAAAAAAAAAGTTTCCTAAATAATTTAGGAAAGTCATAATAGGAAAGATTCAGAAATAATAAGTTTCCTAAATCAAAATAAGAAAGTTTCTTAAAATGAAATAGGCAACTTTCCCTTTTCAAAACAGGAAAGTTTCCTAAATGACTTATCCCCAGATTTTGCGACTTAATGATACTCCTTGCTGCATCAGAAATCCTTCTTTGATTAGGATTTCTCTCAACTCTTGCGTTTTAGCCTTCTTCTGTGTAAAACTTCCTCTTTCGATCTATAAAATAGAAACAAGCTAGAAATGACACTATGAAGGAAATAACAAAGCTAAAGAATGTCAGAAATATATTAAGAATATAGCATAAAATGCGTGTATCACACAAATATTACAGAATCGTCGAATAATGAAGACTTTTAATCCAAATAGGTTTCCTAGTTGCACACGGAATCCTACTCTAAATAAAACTCTTGACAAATTCTGCGTATTCAGCTCGTTTTAGCACAATATACAGCCGACTCTACCGTAAACTCTTAACTTGACAAAATGACTCAATATTTTAACAATAAGGGTTGAGCAAACTATAAATGGAGGTAAAAACATATTAAGAACGTCGCATTTTATGCTCCTATCAACTACCCCACACTTATCTTTTGCTAGTCCCTTAGCAAAACTAAATAAAAGACTACTACTACTGCCCTTAAATGATTTGTCTCAGAATCTTTAAACACATAGTTTTCAAGTTTTGGCATTAGAATGTCAACACATAAATTTCAAGTTTCACAAACATGCTTCAAAATATGAATAAGTAAGAAGAGAGAGAGAAATAAGCATATATCACATCTAGTTAATTTGATTCTCCTCACAAGGCATACTCTCTTCTTTTCACTCGATCATGGCATTCACTCATAAGTATATGCAAGAGAAAAGATAGTAAGGCAACAAATAGCTTGCATATTTCTTCAAACAAAAGCACTTTGTGAATTTTCTTTTGGAAAAACCTCATTTAACAACTATATGCCGAATGGACCAAAACCATATGCTTAACTCTTGAGAAAATCTTCACAAATCAAAGTTCACCTATCTTAAAAATCATGAAAAGATCTCAAACAAAGGTTGTAATGGAGCTTGGCTAAGGGTGGGATCATTATGAATTTTTCTGAGTTTTAAAACGACCCCAAGACTTAGCAAGCTCCACAGACCTTATAACTTCACTCTAAAGGTCGAATCCCTTCATGTTGGACCCTAAATCGTCATTCTTCACTCCTCCAATAATGTGAAAATGAAGAAAGGTCAAGTAAAACAAAGCTAGACCTTCTAATACATACTGTTAGTACATAGCCAAAATACTTGGCTAAGCCGAGAATAAGGTACAATTACCCGGTCGAGATAGCCTTGGTGAGCCCTTCACAGGCATCCAAAGAATGAAGGGCCGGTAACAAACCGCTTGCCAAAGTCACTCTAGTGGCAAAATACCCCCAAAAGGGGAGACACTCCAGAGGATGGCAAGAAGTCCCACATTGGAGACTAAGGCAAAGGTACCCATACTTGGCCTATAAAACAAGCTCAACCTATCATAAAAGGTACACACTCACATATACTCTCTCTCTCTCTCTTTCACTCCTCTACCTGTACAAGTGCTCAAAGCTAACTTAAGCATCGGAGAGTCGAAGACTGGGCCATCCCAGTCCCGACCCCGTAACACTGTCATTTGTGCAGGTACCGTGTGAAGGACCCTAGAATTCTACTTCGCTCCGCCTCGCGACCCCTTTCCGGCTCGGGACGAAGCATGTAGAAACAATTGACGCTAGAAGGAGGGTCCCTATCTTGTGGAACTCCCATTTGCCTCGACACTCAGCACCATGGTGGAGATCATTGATCACCCCGTGGACCCTGGCACTCAAGTGGAACCTCAACCCGGCGACACATCCCTTCCCCAAACTAGCAGCCCAGCCCCCATTAACCATCCCGACCCCGCCACAGCCCTTGAAATCCTCAAGCGGGACTTCCATGCGTTCCGCGAGCAGACGACAAAGGAAAGGGTAGAAGCGGAAGCCTACTGGGTACGTATCGCTGAGTTGGAGAAAGAGCAATTCTTGCTCCGCGCCACGTTAGAGCATCGTACCGTGTACAACGATAGCTTGGACCGCGCGACGCGAATTGCTGGAACCCCGGATTCTCTCCAAGGCCAGACTGGTTCCATGCTCCCGGGAGGGCCTAGCCAGATTGTATACATGTCTCATCCCCTAACCCACCCCTCATTTCCACTCCCAGGCCCCCAACCATCTTCAATCCTCAATGACTCCCCCTTGCCACATCAACCTAATCCATCCGCCCAACCTATCTCCACTTCCACCACTGCCAACTCTCCCAACCCACCTCTTGACATGCCAACCCGCCTACTGCTCCAACTTAGCCAAACTGTCACGCAGTTAGCCTCAAGGGTAGCTTGCCACGCCTTTCAAGAGACCCTCTCGGACAAGGCCCTCAGTTGGTTCCTCAGCCTGCCACCCAACTCCATAGACAACTTTGACCAACTCTCGGAACGTTTCCTCAACCGTTTCATACTGCACACCAGCATCTACCGCACTGTAGACGCCCTGTTCCACATCAAGCAGAAAGAGGGCGAAGGCCTCCATGAACTGCTGTCCAGGTGGCAATCTGCCACAGCGAGATGCCACAACTTGGAACCTCGCGTGGCGGAGCAGGCTTTCCGTCAGGCCCTACTCCCCGGCAGTTTCCTGATGGAGATCAATAAGAACCCTCCAGGATCCTATGATGCCTTGATGGACCTGGCGGTGCGGTGGGCCCGTGCTGAATTTGCCACTTTCAGACGTCCCGCCCATGCAACGCTAGCTCTTACTGCCCCGGCACTAGATGAGCACTTTGGCCGCGGACAAGAAAAAGGGCAATCACATGGCCCATCCCGAGAACAGGGGTGCGGCTCCGACCGTCGCCATGGGGGACAGAGAAACCGCGACCACCCTTACGAGTTGAGGGACCAGAGCCCTCCACAACAACAGCGTCGTTCCTCCCCGCCACCTCATTATGAAGTCCACACTACTCTGACCACTACATATGAGGACATATGGGCCAGGCACAAAGATCTCATCCCCCCACCTCCCAAAAGCAAGTATCCAAAAAAGCCCCGACGAGCCACCAGCAACAGGTACTGCGCTTATCATGACAATAATGGCCACACAACAGAGCAGTGTAATGGCCTCCGCAATGCAATCGAGCACCTGATCCAGAAGGGGCAACTCCATCAATATTGTGCTCCCGCCACAGGAGCCAATGCCATTGAAGTGCATGACCAGATCCTAACCCTGCATGGTGGAACCCCACGGTTCCCTCCACGCCAGCCTTCTGTAAAAAGGCAATGCACGGCACCCTCAGAAATCCTAGAGATCCAACGCGGTGTCACGATCACCCCATCAACGTGGGATCAAGTGACATTTCGCAACGATGAGGATACCCTGTATTGCCACCACAGCGAGCCATTCATCATCAATATGCTGGTGGACCATTACAGGTGCCACAGAGCTCTAGTAGACACAGGTGCCGCCGTAAGCGTCATGTTTTCTAACTGCTACCAAGGACTCCGGCGGGACCGCACTAAGTTGTACAATAACCACGACCCACTTGTCAGCTTCTCTGGCGAGACAGTACAGCCGTTAGGCTCAGACCGCCTAACCGTGTCGGTGGGAACAGCTCCTTGCCGCTCTTCCATTACGGCCCGCTTCCTCATTGTTGACTGCCCTTCATCATATAATCTCATCTTAGGCCGGGACATCCTCTGGGGGTTGCAGTGCTTCATAGCTGGCCACATGCTTCTCATGAAAGTTCCTACCCCTGGTGGCACCCTGACAATTAAAGGGGATCGAGCAGCCATTGAGCATGGTCATCTTAACGCCATCCAACAGAGACGAGGAGCCTATGAGATGTTGCCCCTCAACCTCCCGGAACCAATAGATGATCCCCGGGATGACACAAAGGGGTGCAGGGCAGAGAGCCCCGCGACCTAGTCCTACAAACGCTCGCCACCACCTACCTTAGACCAATTTTAACCTTGGCTTCGAAAGCCGTTACTTCATTGTTACTCGTGTATATACAATAGCCCAGTAGCGGCTCCACCCATGTATACTTTTCCCGCTAGCGGCTACATCTAAGTACAATGAAGTGTTTTGTCATTCCAACATGCTATACTTTGCCCCCGCAACGCAGGGCCACAAACCATACAAAAGTATACAGCAAGACAAACACAAAGGCTACACATAACGCCAAAATATCAACCTGGACTCCCAGGCAAATTAGAATAAATTAATTACAATGACTAATGGCTAACCACGCCACTCATATTGTTCCAAAAACAAAGTCCTACAAACTATCAAAGTATACATGCACATCTCACTCCCTCTCAGCGGATGAGTCGCCAGACTTATTCACACTCCCCTTCGACCCGCCACTGCGGCCACGAACCTGGCTCACAATCCCCGCTACCCTCTGCCCAGTCGGCTGCTTCAACGGGTCCCGGGACAAAAAGGAAGGCCTCACAGCTACAGCAGGGCGGATAAGTGAGCTACCAGGAACCACTTCAGGGCCGGGGCGTCCCTTCACGGGAGCCTTCAGAACTTCAAGGCCCGTACGCGCCACCAACCCCGGAGCCCGGGGATCGCGAGCCGCAATGGCAGAAGAAGCCACCTGCGACACTACTGCTTGGGCAGACATGGACCCCTCGGGGCCAGTAGCCCTCACAGATGATGCAGCTGCATTGGCAAGAGGTCGCGGGTCACCCGCAACTGACGCCCCCTTCTGTCCAGCAGACGTTGCGCGCCACGCCTCATGCTGCTTCGCCAAAGACCGCGAGATCTCGGCTTGCTTCTTCTGCTCGGGCGTCATTTGTTCCCACGCCACCTTTATAGCATTTTTCTCTGCATACCATTTGCGCATGGCAGCCTCGTTAATCCATCCCGCTTGGCAGCCCAGCCGGCTCAACTCATCCTGCCCTTTGTTATAGGCACCTTTCAGCTGCTGCTTGTACACTTCACCCTCCTGGAACAACCTTTGCCCCGCCATGGCAGCTCGCTCGCACTTGGCCTTCCAGGACACCTCTAGATCCGCAAGTGCCTGTGTCAACTTGGCCACCTCAGCTTCCAAGGACGCTGCCTTAGTAGCCGCCACTTCCAAAGCTTCCACCTGTTCATCCTTCTTCCTCACAACTTCCTTCAGCTCCGCCACCTGAGCCTGGAAGACAGCAGTGTTCTGATCCGCTTGAGCTAGCTGCTCTGCAAGGTTCTGCTCCGCCTGAGCTAGCTGCTCTACAAGGCCACGGTTACGTTCTTCAGCCTCCCTCAACTGCTGGCTCTTCGCCTCAGAATCATCCTGCCAGTGGGAGGCGGCCCGTTCACTCGCGACGTACATCAGCAATGTCGCCTGCAATCACATAGCAACGTATCAATCCCAAGCTCAAACCAGTGGAACACAAAAGCATATAAACACTTACCCGAGTCAGTTTCTCCTTAGCGAGAGCCATTCCCGCCGGCGGATCCACATCCTCCAATACATGCATGTCGCGAGCACGGTGATGCATGTCTAATGCCATCTGAGCCAAGTATGGCTGTGCTTCCCCTGTCCCCTCCAAGGCTTAGGCAACCTCAGATAGACTTGCAGATCCCCCAGACCGGCTGTCCCTCCGCGACCTCTTTGATTGGCCCTCGCGAGCCGGGTCAGCTCTCTCCTTCCTCTTTCGAGTCTGGACCGCAACTCTCTCTTCCTCGCGGTCCGCGACCTCCTCCACAACAGGTTCCTCCTGCGCCTGGTCGGGTTCGCCCTCGCGATCACCCTCTACCGGCACCTCCTCCACCTCCAACTCCACATCCTGGACGCCTAGGCCCATCGCTTCCGCCACCAACGGAGGCACATAGGCGTAATCCTCATCCGCCAGGTTCAATCTCAGAAAATCTTCACAGTCCCCCAGCTCCACCTCCCTTCCCTCCCCCGTCTCCAAATCAATATCGTACTGCTTGGCGTGATCAGCCTCAGCCAGCAGCCCGTCTAACACGTCCTCATCCGACACTTTGTCGTAAGGACCTTCCTTCTTCTGCGACTCCCCGTCGCGTGGCATCGTCACTGCAACAAACAAGCAATAGTCAGACAACGACTCGCAAACCTACAACAGGTAACGCAACTACTAAAATACAGACCCAGAACCCGGGCGTAGCCGAAGTGGCTGTATATGCCAAGACGGCATATCCGATATGAGCTCCTACATTCAAAGGCCCATATCACCCGGCGAATCCGCCGCTCCATCAGCTCAGTCAGATTGTACTCTTGCGGCACTGCACAAAGCTAGTTCTCAGCAGTGACAGTAGACAAACAAAACAAAACAACACAAGGCAAGAGCACAGTATCTATTCTCTGGAAGCTCCCCGGGACCCGGAAAGGATGCCCGTGCCACTCCTGCCACTGCCCCCCAACAAGGAAACACTTGCGCCTCCAGGTTTCACTTGTTGAGGTGGGCAAATCTTCCACCAACACTTTAAACTTCCCCCGTGACTTCATCGTCACGCAACCCCGGCTACCCTTCTTTGCGCACCACCCCATGTGCCAGCACGCACTGAACTCGTCACAGTTCGGGAACTTCTGCTTCAGCAGGCGAAATAACACGCCCGTTCTCAGTATTTGCTTCAGCATATTGGGGGTAACCTGCCCCGGGGCGACATGCAGACACGCTAAGGTATACTGCACAAACGGGGGCAGCGGGAACATCAACCCGCACTTTAGTTGGTACTCGTATACCAACGTAAAGTTGCCCGGGGGATCCCAAAACTTCACTCCTCGGCCAAGCGGCCGCAACAAGACCTCCTCCGGAATGCTCCAATTTTGGCGAAGCACTTCAAGCTCCGACGAAGTCAAACTCTCACCAGGGGGTTCCTAAAACGAATCATCCTCCTCACGAGATGTCGCCATGATCAACTCCTCTACCTCCTGCAATAGAGGGTCACACGAGGACACATGAGACCCGGCATCCGTCACAGGAATGCCTTCCCCAAGTCAAGGGCAATCTCCGCCATAAGGTTAGCCAATCCCTCCTCCATCAGGTGCAAAGTGTCCGAATCAGCACTAAGCGAACTAGAGACCTCCATGATCTCTTTGCTGGACACCCATACCGGATCTGCCATACCCCGGTACCTTAACCCTAACTAGCCCGACAACAAATCTCTCACCCTGGAAATCCTACCAACACCACAAACATGTGAACAATCCCATACCCCAAATAACCCGAAACAACGCCGCCACCACATACAAAATCAAAGACAGAGAAAGCGACAAATTCATACCTAGAAACAGCGGGTTTGCGTAGTGGCAGTGAAGCTGATTACAAACGGCTAAGCGCTCGCACCCAATCGATTGAGGATGAAATTAGACGTTTCCCAGTCTGAAACTTGTAGAATAGCCGAAACCCTAAAACACAAATCGCGCCTCCATAGTTTCTAGTTTCAAAACACGAACTCCCCCATTCAGTCCTCTCCAACCCTATTTATAGGCATTCCCCTGGACCCCACAAACTTTAGGGGTCAGGGTAAAGCCACGTCACCTGCGGCCACTTCAAAAAAAAATCGCTACAGTCCCCAACCAAGCGCGGACTGACTCACCACATAGCAACAGTCCCCAGCCAAGCGCGGACTGACTTGCCACCTCGCGACAGTCCCCAACCAAGCGCGGACTGACTCGCCACATAGCCACAGTCCCCAACCAAGCGCGGACTGACTGGCCACCTCGCGACAGTCCCCAACCAAGCGCGGACTGACTCGCCACATAGCAACAGTCCCCAACCAAGCGCGGACTGACTTGCCACCTCGCGACAGTCCCCAACCAAGCGTGGACTGACTCGCTACATAGCAATAGTCCCCAACCAAGCGCGGACTGACTTGCCACCTCGTGACAGTCCCCAACCAAGTGCGGACTGACTCACCACATAGCCACAATCCCCAACCAAGCGCGGACTGACTCGCCACATAGCCACAGTCCCAAACCAAGCGCGGACTGACTAGCCACCTCGCGACAGTCCCTAACCAAGCGCGGACTGACTCGCCAAGGTAACGGCCCGTAACGCTCAATAGCGAGTCTCCCCAACTAAGCGCGGACTGACTGGCCACATCGCGATAGTCCCCAACCAAGCGCGAACTGACTCGCCAAGGCAACGGCCCGCAACGCTCAATAGCGAGTCTCCCCAACTAAGCGCGGACTGGCTAGCCACATCGCGATAGTCCCCAACCAAGCGCGGACCGACTCGCCAAGGCAACGGCCCGCAACGCTCAATAGCGAGTCTCCCCAACCAAGCGGACTGACTCGCCACGCAGCGGCCGCAACGCCACATAGCGACAGTCCCCAACCAAGCGCGGACTGACTCGCCAAGGCAGCAGCAAATGTTTCTTCTCACCAACCTGTTTTCGGAACATCACCCCTGTCACCTCGCTACTCTCGCGTGGGGACTTGGGGACTCGGCACCATGCCTCCCGCACCCGGGTAAAACCTATTCTCGGCATCTCTAGATTAACTCCCCACCCAAGAACTCTCTCGGACTGGGGACTTGGGGACTTGTTAGTACATAGCCAAAATACTTGGCTAAGCCGAGAATAAGGTACAATTACCCGGTCGAGATAGCCCTGGTGAGCCCTTCACAGGCATCCAAAGAATGAAGGGCCGGTAACAAACCGCTTGCCAAAGTCACTCTAGTGGCAAAACACCCCCAAAAGGGGAGACACTCCAAAGGATGACAAGAAGTCTCACATTGGAGACTAAGGCAAAGGTACCCATACTTGGCCTCACTACAAGAAGAAAGGCTTTAGCCGACGAAAAAAAAAAACCAGGCCGACGAATCAATTTTTTGTTGGCTAAAGTAGACTTTAGCCGACGAAATTTTCTTTCGTCGATTAAATTATATTTTTGTCGGCTATAGTCATCTTTAGCCGACGAAATTAAAATTTCGTCGGCTAAAAAATTTATTTTCGTCGGCTAAAGTTTGTCACTTTAGCCGACGACTTTAAACTTTCTTTAGCCGACGAACTTTAAAGTTTTTTATTTTTTTTAAAATAAGTTTTAGCCGACGAAATATGCCTTAATTTCGTCGGCCATAGATGTTTTTTATTTTTTTTATTACAAACTTTAGCCGACGAAATACACTATAATTCGTCGGCTAAGATGGTTTTTGCCGACAAATAACCTAATATTTCGTCGGCTATAGTTATTTTTTAATTTTTTAATTACATACTATAGCCGACGAATACGTTAGGGTATTCGTCGGCTAAACCCTAAAATTTTTCTATTACCTACTATAGCCCTATATTCGGTGGTTGTTTTGCGTAAAATTTTTATACGACTTGTTGCGTGTCATCGGTTTAAAACTATTTTCAGTTGGAGGTCCGGCCAAAATACGCAATTTTGACGGTTGAACGACCTTTTTCGTGCATTTAGGGTTTGACTTACGAGATTGACCGTCCGGATCGAGCCCTTATTCTTTTCGGATCAAATTGAATTTTTTCCCATTCATGTATTTTATCATGATGGTCAGATCTGACGGTCGGATTTATGTATCTCAAGTTTGATCATCACAATCACAACATGCATACTAATGTTGTATAACTTGTTTACCAAGTGTTATGTAAATGTTCCGTTTCAAAAACAAACTATACGTAAAACCTTCAAACGCCAAAAAGTGATGAAATAAGATATGACGAGAATGTTGAAATACATCCACAGTTGAAAAATCACACTATTCCGGTAAATATTCGGTGCCGATAGTTGCGGTCAATGCAATTTTTCATTTTTCCCCCTATGAGTAGCCCTATATTCGGTGGTTATTTTGCGTAAAATTTTTATACGACTTGTTGCGTGTCATCGGTTTAAAACTATTTTCAGTTGGAGGTCCGGTCAAAATACGTAATTTAGACGGTCGAACGACCTTTTCCGTGTGTTTAGGGGTTTGACTTACGAGATTGACCGTCCGGATCGAGCCCTTATTCTTTTTGGATCAAGTTGAATTTTTTCCCATACATGTATTTTATCATGATGGTCAGATCTGACGGTTGGATTTCTGTTTCTCAAGTTTGATCATCACAATCACAACATGCCAAATGTATAAAGGTTTAGCCGACGAATTTCAAAGGTTTAGCCGACGAATTTATAAAGTTTAGCCGACGAATTTCAAAGGTTTAGCCGACGAATTTATAAAGTTTAGCCGACGAATTTCAATGTTTTAGCCGACGAGTTTCAAAGGTTTAGCCGACAAATTGGTGTATAGCCATTATTTCGTCGGCTAAAGTTTTCGGGTTTAACTGCGAAACCCTAGCCTCCTCCCTCCTCCCTTCTAATTATCTCCCTCTCCCTCTCCCGGTCTCCTCCCTCCTCCCTCCCTCCCGGTCTCCTCCCTCCTCCCTCTCCCTCTCCCGGCCGGTCTCCTCCCTCCTCCCTCCCTCTCCCGTCTCCGCCTCCTTCCTCCTCCCTCCCTCCCTCCCTCTCCCGGTCTCCACCTCCACCTCCTCCCTCGCTCTCCCGGTCTCCAAGGTTAGCGTTTTTCTTCTTTTTTTTCTTTTGATTTCGAATTTATTTTTAGGCTATGTTTTATGTTTTATGTACTGTTTAATTTGCCTAATTTATGTTTAGGAGATACATTATCGTTTATTGAATAAGTATAATTTTAAACATTTATATGAAAAAATATATGTGTTTAAATATAAGTATATTTCACATTATATTAAGTGTTTAAATTTAAGCATGAACATAATGAAAAAATATGGTTTCAAAAATATTTTTTATACAATAAAGACAAAATAATCTAAAGCCTTAGATTTGAGAAAGATAAGCTTGAATTTTTACTTTTTCAATGTTGCCTCAGCCTTGATTCAAATTAATATTTTAAATAGGATGAGCGGCTTTTTTCGATCGAAGAAGAGTTCGAAGGGCCAAAGGTCCGAATCATCTGAGAGAACCTCTAGCAACCCCCAAACGACGTTTCAGGGCCAGATGAAAGCCAGACGTGCGAGCCTTCTGGAGACGGCGCAGAGGCAGCTGGAGGTGCCCCTTTCATCGAGGCAAGCGGCCGTCACTCGTTCCTTGAGGCAGCTGTGGCCTCAGACCTAGATGGAGGCATCTGCACCCCGTATGCTTGAGATACACCAGGCGCCCACTCCGGGTCCTACTTCTTCGGATAGTGGGTCATCTAGGGTACAGATGCCGCCGCCTCATCTGTTCCTTCCGCCGATGATACTGGCCTTACCTGTAGTCGATGGCTCAGGGATGCCGATTTATCCACTGCCCCCGCCAGTGGCTCCATCAGCGGCATACCGGTTCGTGCCTTTTGATACGCCTCTTATTTCTGCGAGGGTATCATCATTGGCGACAGAGACGGAATCCGTCGCGTCCGCCGCGAGCGCCTCAGGTAATCAGTGATGCATGATTATTTTTAAAGGGTCTCCGATTTTAATAATCAATTTGGTTTATCATGTGATAGGCATCGTCGGAGCGAAGCCAACAAAGAAGAAGAGAGGCCCCGTCACAGGGAAGGCTCTCGAGAAGATCGTGGGTACTGTGGGGAGGATCGTCATCAATACTGACGGGGATGGCCACATAGTATCGGGCGGGAAGTCGAGGACGTACTCCGGCCGCGTGGGAGCGCTCATTAGGGATAGAGTCCCTATGTTGTGGTCAGACTGGGGCGAGGTCCCGCATGAGGTTAAGGACATGGTCCACAACGCGATGTCGGTGAGTTTACAAAATAATATTATGTATTACATTGTTGATTTCTCGAAAAACTAAACTAATAAACGGTTAAATGCAGGTGTGGTTTGAGGTTCCCGAGCACCTGAGGGACAGCTGGGCCGACGTTGTGCATGGGGGAAGGTACGTTGGGAAGTTAATGAAAAACAAAATTGTATGTGATATAAATAATATTTCTAATATTTTTGTTGTATCTGTAGGTACAAGGAGTGGAAGAACGAGTTGCGGACCCATTGGACTACGCACGGGAACGCACGTTCTGGTACCCCTGCTGAGTTCCAGTACAGGAAGTATGAGTGGCGTTGGCTTCTGACATCAGAATTCAACAACCCTCGTAAACAGGTATTTAAATAAATTAGTTAGTTAATTTATCATTAAGTACGTGCGTTTTAAAATATTTTACTAATAGTTTACTTTTTTCTTTGAAGGCGGTTTCCCGGATGAACGCTCAGAACCGGCAACGCAACACAAGGAACCATCATGCCGGTTCTAGACCGTTCGCTGTCTTCATGGACGAGGCGGCCAGGGAACATCCAGAGGTCAACCAGTACGTCTATACGTACGAGAGGGCATATCATGACTCCCAGGAGGATATTGTAAGTCATCTTACGTTTTTAAATTTTTAAATTTATGTAAAAATGTTAATTAATAATTTTTTTCCTATCCATATAGGCGAAGGTGAGGGAGGCTAGTGACGAGGTGATGAGTGCTATAGTGAGGGAGACATGGCCGGACACGCAGGAGGAAGAGATGTCCGAAGCCATGTCCCGGATCGACACTTCGGATCCGACTATTGGGGCAAGAATCATAGGCACAGCCTTCCCACCGAGAGCAAACAACTTCTACTGCCGGGGTCTAGGAAAGAAAGGCGAGGGGGTCTTGAAGACCACTCCAGGATTTCAACGAAAGGCAGCCTCGACCAGCAGCAGGACCACGTCCACGATCACCAGGACGACTCAGCTAGAGTCTGAAGTTCAGAGACTACGATAACAGCAAGCTGCTCAGGCTGCCTATAATGCCGCGCAGGCAGCCTATGTTGCCGAGATACATGCCATCCAGCAGGCCCAGCAGCAGCAGATGTTCCAGTACATGCAGGACTTTACAGCTGCCCAGTTTCAGGGACTTCCGCTACCCCAGCCGCCGCAACCTCCGCAGCAGCCCCCAGAAGGGGATATTAATTTAGACGATATAGATTTTCTGTAGTTGATGAATTATATACTTTTATGTGCTTGTTGTTGGTTATATGGAATTGTTTTGGTGTATTTTGCAGCTTGCTTGGAATGGTAATTCAGAAATTTCGGGGTTTTTTTTTTATTGGAATGGACTTATAGCCGACGAAAAAAGCCTTAATTCGTCGGCTAAAGTTTTTTTTTTAAAATAAGTTTTAGCCGACGAAATATGCTTTAATTCGTCGGCTAAATCCCTATAAAGCCAACGAAATATACTATATTTCGTCAGCCATAGATGTTTTTTATTTTTTTTTATTACAAACTTTAGCCGACGAATATTTTAAATTATTCGTCGGCTAAAGTTTATAGCCGACAAAAAATTTCGTCAGCTAAAGTATGGACTATAGCCGACGAAATAATGTCGTCGGCTAAAGTCTGGACTATAGCAGATGACATTATTTCGTCGGCTAAACTCTGGACTATAGCCGACGACTTCTACGTGTATCTTCGGCTAAAGTCATCACAGACGACCTTTTCCCGACGACACTATAGCCGACGAAGGTTCGTCGGCTAAGATCTTAGCCAACGAATTTTTTTAACAGGCCGACGAAAATTTTTCGTCGGCTAAAGTACTTGTCCTGGTAGTGCCTATAAAACAAGCTCAACCTATCATAAAAGGTACACACTCACATATACTCTCTCTCTCTTTCACTCCTCTACCCGTACAAGTGCTCAAAGATAACTTAAGCATCGGAGAGTCGAAGACTGGGCCATCCCAGCCCCGACCCCGTAACGCTGTCATTTGTGCAGGTACCGTGTGAAGGACCCTAGAATTCTACTTCGCTCCGTCTCGCGACCCCTTTCCGGCTCGGGACGAAGCAGGTAGATACACATACAAACTCCAAATTCACAAAATTTTTCAAAGGACTTAATCCATGCACATTTTTTTCTTTTCTGCTGAACCTATATATATTTTTCTTTTTTTCTTTCTCTTTTCTTCCGGTTCGGCATACACAACATTTTTTATACTTGGACAAGTCCACCCCAGACTTATTTCATGCATCACTCCATCATATCTCCATATCGAATGTAAGCTTTGCCAAGTCTCGACGACAAAGGTAAAGCATATAACTATTCTAAGCAAAGGATGTTTATGAGGGTGATGAAAGAAAGATCAATGTAGGCTCAAAGGGGTTAAACTAAGAAGTCCCACGACGGGCACAAATATGGCACATGCTTTCTTTGGCTTTGGTGGTCATCCTAAAGAGATCTTTTTCAATCCTTTTCGCAATCAAGGTATTTTATGACATAAAAGTTTCAAAAATCATCAAGAGTAAGTTCTAGTAAATTCTAGAGTCCATAAAAAAAAAACTATAGCACATAGTCATTGAATATGCAAAGAATGATGAGGTTTCAAAACTGAAATTTCCTAAATTTTTCTTTAAGTCACTCATGAAGAAAGCATTTCGGCTCAAAAACTCACATAGGTTTTTATGAACACAAATTAACCAAGACATGCATGCTTCCACAATCGATCAAACTCAAATGTTCATACCGATCCACATTATTCATGAAACTCACAAATTTTCTTAAGTAAATGCAAAACCATCATCTATGCATCCAAAGACATAATCATCCTAGACTATAAGGGCATCCTAAGACTCAAACAAAAACAAAAACACACATATTTTTGTGGAACAATATTCTGATTTTCAGATTTTTTATTTTCTTTTTGGTTTTTATAAATGCAAGAACTAAACATAAACTAATATGTTAACATGTAAACCTACCCCACACTAAGAAAATTACATTGTCCTCAATGTAAGCCCAAAAATAATCATGTAATTCCTAAGCATACTTCTAAGTTCACACATATAACACATATACAATTCAAACATAAAAGTGAAGGGATAGAAAACGCAAACTCCCGTTGATGGCTCCTCCACAGCTACAGTTGAAATGGGTTGCCTCCCATGCAGCGTTTAATGTTTATACTCTCATCAGCCTAGACTCTTCATGTGTTCACTTGGCTTATGGTGCGTCCTCTAGCTGTGTTTCCTCAATTGTGTGCTCCTCAAAAGGCTCGTAGTAAGGCTTAAGTCGATGACCATTCACCTTAAACGCTTTACCTGTGACAACACTTTGAATTTCAATAGCACCATGAGCAAACACATTAGTAACAATATATGGACCAACCCAACGAGAACGTAATTTTCCTGGAAAAAGTTTAAGTCTTGTGTGGAATAAAAAAACTTTCTGTCCAACTTCAAACTTCTTCCCTCGAATCATCTTGTTATGATAAGCTCATGTCTTCTCCTTGTAAATCCATGCGACATCATAGGCTTCATTCCTTATCTCCTCCACCTCATTGAGTTGTAGCTTCCTATGAGTGTCGGCAGCATCTATCTCCATGTTGAATGTCTTCACCGCCCACCATGTTTTGTGCTCTAGCTCCACGGGTAAGTGACATGGTTTCCCATATGTTAGCCGAAACGGTGACATCCCAATTGGCGTCTTATAAGATGTTCTGTAGGCCCATAATGCATCGTGTAAACGATCACTCCAATCCTTCCTCGATGGACCTACGGTCTTCTCCGAAATCTGCTTGATCTCTCGATTTGAAACTTCAGCCATTCCACTTGTTTGAGGGTGATAAGGTGTCGACACCTTGTGAGTGACACCATATTTCCTTACCAAAGCCTCTATGGTTCGTTTGCAAAAGTGAGAACCTCCATCGCTGATCAAAATGCGTGGAACTCCAAACCTACAAGAGATGTTAGTTCTCAAGAAACCTGCAACCACTTTAGAATCATTAGTCCTAGTGGCTTTGGCTTCCACCCATTTCGACACATAATCGACAACCAATAAAATATAGAGAAAGCCTCTAGATGAAGGAAAAGGTCCCATGAAATCTATACCCCAAACATCAAAAATTTCAACCACAATAATAGGAGAAAGGGGCATTTGATCTCTCTTACAAATGTTACATGTCCTTTGGCATCTATCACATGTAATGCACGTTATGTATGCATCTTTGAAACCTTTAAGGCTATCCTCTTTGGTTCAAAGTGACCTCCACACGCCTCACTATGGCAGAATGCTAGGATGGATTTATGCTCGTCTTCGGGAACACATCGTCGAATGACTTGATCACTACATTGTTTCCACAAGTATGGTTTGTCCCAAATGAACTGTCGAGCAACCTTCTTAATCCGTATCTTCCTTGAGTTCGGCATTGTGCTAGGAAAGTTTCTAGACACAAGATAATTCACTATATCAGCATACCAAGGCTCCTTTGCATCCATCCGAAAGAGTTGCTCATCCGGGAAAGTTTCTTGTAGTGGTGTCGGCTCCTCCTCTTGCAAAATTCGGCTCAAATGGTCCGCCACTACGTTTTCACTTCCCTTCTTGTCCTTGATTTCGATGTCAAACTCTTGAAGTAAGAGAATCCACCGAATGAGCCTTGGCTTGTCATCTTTCTTTGTCATGAGATATCTCAAAGCTGCATGATCAGAATATACAACAACTTTAGATTGTAAAAGATAAGATCAAAATTTCTTTAAAGCAAAAATCACAGCTAAGAGTTCTTTTTCAGTTGTGGAATAATTCAGCTGAGCATCGTTGAGAGTTCGTGATGCATAATAGATAGCACACGGCTTCTTCTCCTTCCTTTGGCCGAGAACAGCTCCCACAGCATAATCTGATGCATCACACATGAGCTCAAATGGCAAAGTCCAATCCGGCGGTGATATGATAGGTGCCAATGTCAGGAGCTCCTTCAACCGCACAAATTCTTGCTCACATTCTTCATCCCACACAAATGGAATGTCTTTTTGCAATAGGGAACTAAGTGGTTTCGCCACCATGGAAAAATCCTTGATGAACCTCATGTAAAAACCTGCATGGCCAAGAAATGAACGAACCTCCCTCACAGTTGTGGGAGAGGGTAAGTGTTGCACAACATCCACTTTAGCCTTATCAACTTCTATTCCCCTTGCCGAAACTATGTGTCCTAAAACTATACCTTGATGAACCATGAAGTGACATTTTTCCCAATTAAGTACAAGGTTAGTTTCGACACACCTCTCCAATATTAACTCTAGATTCTTTAAACATGTATCAAAGTCTTTTCCATATACGCTAAAGTCATCCATAAAGACCTCAATAATATTTTCAATGAAATCCGATAATATAGAGTACATACAACGTTGAAACGTACCTGGTGCGTTGCATAATCCAAAAGGCATTCGTTGATAGGCATACGTACCAAAGGGACATGTAAACGTTGTCTTCTCTTGATAGTCCGGGTGGATCATGATTTGGTTGTAACCGCTGTATCCGTCGAGAAAACAATAGAACTCATGGCCGGCTAACCTCTCAAGCATTTGATCCATGAACAGCAAAGACATGTGATCCTTCCTTGTTGCCGCATTAAGCTTCCAATAATCGATGCACATCCTATAACCGGTCACCAAACGTTGCAGCACAAGCTCATTCTTGTCATTCTTTACAACCGTGACACCTGACTTCATCGGCACAACGTGAACGGGTGAGATCCATTGACTATCCGAGATTGGATAAATCACTCCACAATCTTTGAGCTTGATCACCTCGTCCTTGACAACTTTCATCATTGGAGGGTGCAACCGGCGCTGCCCCTCCCTTGTAGATTTCGCACCGTCTTCCAACAAGATTCGGTGAACACATGTAGTAGGGCTAATTCCCTTAATATCCGCCAAAGTCCAACCAATAGTGGTCTTGTGTGTCTTCAGCACATCAATCAATCTCTTTTCTTGCTGCTCGCTCAACTTTGAAGATACAATAACCGGTAAGGTATCTCCTTCTCCAAGATATACATATTTCAAATGTTCTGGAAGCACCTTCAACTCTAGCTTCGGGGCCTTCACCACAGATGATAACATTTTGTTAGTGGAATTCGGTATTGACAAGAAAGGAAAGCTCACTATAGGGACTGCCTCGAGTTCGGCAATGACTTCAAGTATTTCTGGTTCAAGTTCAGCCCTTGCTTCCTCTTTCACATACTCCCCTTCTTTGTCATATCCGGCCCCGAGCTCAATAGCTCGTTGCTATTGATCCGTAGTTGCTGAGAAAACATGTGCAATAGAATCAATAGTGTAGCACAGGTTCAACTCAGAAACTGGATGTCTCATCGATCACGTCGCCATCGAACTCCATTGTCAAATTTCCTTTGGCGACGTCAATCCTCGTGCGTGCTGTCCTCATGAAAGGTCTCCCCAAAAGTAGTTGAGTAGAATTCACGGGCGATTCCTCCATTTCTAGCACTTAGAAATCGGTAGGGAAGATTAAGTGATTCACCTGCACAAGAACATCTTCAACGTATCCCTCGGGATACTTGTTAGAGCGATCCGCTAATTGGATAATTACATTGTCCTTTTTGAGGGGTCCTAGACTTAGGGATTGATACACATTATAGGGCATTACATTTATCGAAGCACCTAAGTCTAGCATTACATTCTCAAACCGTGTATTTCCGATTACACATGGCACATTAAAGCTGCCCGGATCCTTCATCTTTGGTGGTAGCTTTCTTTGAATTACGGCCGACACCGTCTCGCTCATCTTTACTACCTGTACTTCCCTTGTTTGCCTTCGTGTAGTGCATAGCTCTTTCAAGAACTTAGCATACTTTGGAATTTGTCTAACGCACTCTAACAAATGGATGTTTACTTCCACCTTTCTAAAGATTTCCAACACTTCCTCATCAGATTTGTCCTTCTTGGACTTAGCGAACCTAGAAGGAAAGGGTAAACACGAAGATTGGTTAGTCGTCACTAAACCATTAGAGTTAGAATTTATACCCTTGGGTGCCTCATGAATCAGCACGCACTCCTTCTTGGAAGTTGCTGGATCTTTCTCTAAGTTATCCTCCTCCATTGCTTCCACAACTTTGTTGTCATGAGCTACATGCTTGTCTTCATTATTTGGCTCGGCACCTTTCTTCTTCTTCAGCATTCTTGGTTGCTCCTCCAAAACTTTACCACTCCTTGTGGTGATAGCTTGAGCTTGCTCCTTCTTAGGGTTCGGTATCACTCCTCTCGGCAGTTTTCCTTGCTCGTTGAAACATCCCATGAAGTCTACAACTTGTCCCATTTGCGTCTTGAGCTCGGTAATGTCCTTACTGTTCGTTTGATGCCCCACTAACAATACTTGGGTAGCGGTGTTCAACTGAGTTTGTCCCACAGCTAAAGACTTCAAAAGTTCATCGTAATTGGGAGCATTCGCCATAGGCATAGGAACACTCGGCATGAAAGATGCTTCTGGTCTTGTAAATTGTCCAACCGGCCTAGGTGGAAATTGCATTACATTCGGCTGAGCTTGTGTTACATTCGGATGAGGTCTAAGCACATTATCATTGTTTGCCCATCGAAAGTTAGGATGATCACGAATGCCAGGATTATAAGTGTTCGAAAACGGATTATACTTCTGCCCTCCTTGATATCCTACGGCATTGACCTCCTCATAAGTCTCATTCGAAGCAATCTGTGGACATTGATCAGTTGCATGGCCTTCGATACACACTCCATAAACGTGAGCTCCTTTGAATTTCATCATATTAGCCATCATTTGAGACATCTTATCAACTTTCTCCTCAAGAGCTGAATTCGAACTGGTCTCATTGACTTGCCTCGTGGAACCAATGGTATTTCCAAATTGCTGATTGTTAAGAGCTCGAATCTCCAAGAGTGTCTTAGCCTCCTCGGCACTCTTGTCTAAGAATGATCCTTCGGCTGCTGAATCCAAGAATTCTCTTTCCATAGTACGCAGCCCTTCGTAAAAGTATTGAAGCAAGAGCCCTTCTCGAATCCCATGAGATGGACATGAAGCGACGAGAGACTTGAACCTCTCATAGTAAACATAAAAAGACTCGTCACCTCCTTGCTTAATCCCGGTGATTTGCTTCCTGATATGTGTCACCCTCGATGATGTAAAGTACTTAAGCAAAAATTCATTCACCATAGTTGTCCATGAGGTAATACGACCAGCAGGTACCTCAAACAACCACTTCCTAGCTCGGTCCTCTAGTGAAAACGGAAACGCTTTCATCTTCACATGTTGCAAATCAGCTCCTCTAGGACACATTGACTCACAAGTAAATTGAAAATGTGTCAAGTGTTGGTTCGGATCCTCCCCTGAAAGTCCATGGAATTTTGGCAATTGATGCAAAAATCCACTCTTCAACTCAAACTCACTCGACTTTCCTTCAGCTATGGCAGGATATGTGATATTGCTTGGTGTCGTTCCTCCTGTTGCTCCGTGAACTTGTCCATTTTGCTCCCTGATGGTAGTCATCTTCGGTTTAGGATCAAGTAAATCAAAATTTACAAAGTCAGAAGGAAACAGACTTTGTAACAACTCAAACTTAGGATCTTCGTGAAACAATGGATTGAACTCGCTAGACGCTGTTGATGGAAAAGCTGAATGTGGTGGAACAATGATCTGCTCAGTAGGTGGTGAACTCGGTTCTGGAACGTCAAAACCTCCTTCTCGAAGTCGATCTAAACGCTCTCTAACTGCTTGTGACCAAGTATTAAAATCGGACATTCATTCCTGTCACAAGAAAAAGAAAGTTAGTGACGTTGAATACAAAATAAAAACAAAAGAGAAAATAAGTTTAGCACATACACATTTCATACAATCAGTTACAATACTTATACAACACATTCAATTCTATCTAAGTATGTGATACATTCAAAAATTCGCATGATTTCAAGTATTCACAAATGATGTTGCCGAACCTAGTTAGTTTCTAGTTTGGTTTTATTCACACAACGTTAACTTTCAAGGTACGTGGAGTAGAGGAGCAAACTGTGCAATGGACCTGTGCAGCCCACGGTAAGGTCTTGCTTCATCCGATATACCTCGAAAATTAAAGACAAATTTTGTTGAAGTTATATAAATCTATTTATGCAAAGTTTATTCCAAGTTCTAAAGCCAGGTGGACGTGCGGCCCAAGTATAGTCGTCTAGACATAAGCGTGTTCCGTGTTTTCAGAAGGCATTGCATGCTAGATCAAAAGATAGTCACAAGGCAGAATTCATTTGTTGGTAACCACGGAGAGCGAACTCCCTATCGACTCCCTCACTGAGAAGGAACATCAGTCTGTGGACCTCTGAGATCCAATTTCGTAAACCTTGAACCAGGGTAATGAAAATAGCATGCCCCTTACTCAGTTAAGAACAAACTCATGTGTTAGACAGTTCTCCAAGTGTTAATATAAGCCGCCCTCAACCTCATGAGACTTTAAAAAGATAACATGAAGGGTTTAGGCTAATATTAACAAAAGGGACTTCACCTATTCCGTTCACTTTAAAACCTACAATAAACTAAACATAAAGAAATCTTTAACTTCCTAGAAATTTAACTATGTTATTACAGCATACATTCGAAAATACAAACAAATCGGAAACTTAAAAGAAAAATTATACAACCCGAAACAAAAGAAAAACAATTACAAACACAATATATACAAAGTTAACACTTCATAAAACAATTTCTTCTTGGCATCCCCGGCAACGGCGCCAAAAATTGATGGAGACTACATCGACTACAAAGTAAACAATGCAACCTCACACAATTATTACCCTGCAAATGTCATCATTAGTATAGAATAAGTAGGGATCGTTCAGTCCGGGGATGTCAAAGGGTGAATTGAACTTATAAGTGCTAATACATATTCACATAATACACATAAATTGGGGTGTTTTGGAAAGATTTATCTAACTTAAACTACTGCCGAAATAAAACCTAAACTAACATATATGCATGTGATCGACAACTTCACACAAAACAAGAAACGAAAACACTCAAGAACATGTAACAAATTATGCAAGACATTCGGTACAGCAGTTTCAACACATCCTGGACTCTACTTCAATTCCGATTCTGATTTAGAGCCCTTCGCGGTTACTCCAATCATTAAGACTTCACAAGTATTTAGAATCAACTTCGCGTGTAATCCTAAATTGTATGCTAACTCGTTTAAAGACACTTCGCGTAGAAATTAAACAAGAAAACACATAAGCATAGTAAGCCGAAATAGAAACATTCACAAGGTATGGCGTCACTCATCCTATTAACATGCAAGTTTTCAGAATTATACTTAACCACTTTTAAGCAACAAAGACCTAGACAACTTCGCGTATGACTAAATCATATATCACTTTGGTAGATGAAATCGCAACCCACATAACAACCATGGCCTTAGGCTGTATGCAACCATTGATTTTGTCTGCTCGATTCAGAAAACTAATCGAATACAATCAAGAACACATTGAAACATGCTGCCCTAAATCTAGCACAAAAAATATCACATGAACAAGTTTGTAACTATCGTCATACATAACGTCTGAATTGAATGATTGAATTAAACAATAATATATAAGATTCTCATTTTGCTATACTTATACTGCAATTCATTACGTTTTGTCATTGTTAACTTATAATTAAAATTTTGTCATTGTTAAGTTATATACAAAAATAAAAAGAAGGTATCTCAACACAAAGAAATAATCACCAGACCAACAACATATCTATAGAGTTGGATGACATATGATTATCTAATTCATCTGTTCTTGATCGATAGGGGGATGACCTTGTAAAAGGTCTAGATATATTTTTTTTGGAAACAACTATTTCATTTTTCTTGATTTTAAATCTTCTTCTTCTTTTTTATATGATTGATTGATTTAAAATCTATTGATAAAAACTAGAAAATAATATATTGATTTCAATGCTTTCTTGTATAAAAAAATAGTATAGAAAATCCATGTAGTTATTCCTTCCAAATAAAGCTGATGAGTTGGAACATGCCACATCATTCGGTATAAGATTTTGGTATAAAAATTTGGTGTCTCTAGCACTACTCTTTGGAAAAATATCATATTGAGGAGACATTAGAGATGTGAAAATTCACCACCAAATGTGTTTCAAAACATGTTAACAACCTAAGCTTCAATTGCTAAGTCGCAAATTGGTTTCAATCAAGAATGAACTGTGAACGTAACGCGTAATTACTTCCCTTCATCATTTGAGAAAGATGACCAACCACTACTTATCTTTTAGACTAATCAATCCAAATTTAGATGCTATCCTTTAAATAATTATTCTAACTTTCTAAGCATAGCACATCTGAAAGTTTGATCGAAACTGTTGTAAAAGATAAAGTGAAAAAGATTGAGAATATTGAGAAACGACAGAGAATGAGAATAAGGATATATGTTGTGCATTATTGAGTAGAAAACCCTATCGTATATAGAGATGAAATTAGGATGCAAATTACAAGTATATTCCTAGTCAGCTAATTATAAGAATGTTCACTAACTAATCACTATTACAACACTCCATTTTCTTTGTCATTAGCTTTCTATGATATGTTTTTCTGTGTTGTCTCATCAAAAATCTTACCAGATAATAAAAACCTTGTGGAACACAACAATCTCGGTCGAAGGGGAAAAAAACACAATGTGGATATAATTTTGGTGAAATAGTATTATGGGAACCATAAGCTGTGATCTTGTGGGAGATAGATGCACAATATTTGCTACACCAAAACTTTGCCCGGTAAACCAAATAGAACAACCCATGGTCAAAATGAAAAGATGTACAAATGCATATATATATATATATATATCAGGCAAAAGCTGAAAAACGTCAAAGTATGGAAGGGCAATTGTCAGGACCCGCCCCGAATTTCACCCTGAAATCCGAAGTAAGTCATGCGGGGACCACCTCCAAGGAAAATTTACCGAAGAACTCAGCAAACCTCCCTCGAAAATGGACAACCCTAACCCGGAAAAATTTAGAACCACCCTTTTTAACCAAAATTAACATCCTCCACAACAACCCATAATTATCCAGAACAAGTTATACACAAAAATCTCAAAAGTATTTAGAGCTACTAAAAATAAAAACAACAGAAGCTGACAATCTCCTAGTAGATTAAACAGATAACCTACTGGCGAAAAGTAGCGAAAATATTGGTGACTATGCCTCGATGTCTCCTTCTAGACCTCACCCGAACGCTGCAGACTAGGCATTTTAAAACGAATGACCCAGAGAAAAATATTCAATTACGTCAGAGTGAGTGGACAAAAGCAATTTCGACAAAACAAATAATATTTTCCCAAAAATACTTTCATGGAAAACGCTTTGCAAGCGACAGCTTAAAAGCGTAACTCAAAAATTCTGAACTGGTATCTAGCCTCGCTAGACTCCTAAACTTAAAAAAAAAAAAAAAAAAAAAAAAAAGCTTCTCAGGCTAGGATTATATATATATATATATATATATATATATCAGTATGTATTTACACTCGTCTATTCCTTATACGATATCTATGAATAAGCTCGAAAAATAGATAGTCATACTAGGCTACGACGCCTGCGTCTAACGCTCACGTCACCCCATAATGGAATTGTATCTCATTATGGGGGAAACGCACAAGTGGATATATATACGTGCAGATTCCTTGTACGAATTCTATGAATGAATACGAAGAATAGAAAGTCATACAAGGCTACGATGCTGGCGTCTAACACTCACATCACCCCATAATGGAATTATACCTCATTATGGGGGAAAAGCACGTATAGCTAGCTAACATTTATTTATATACATACTATTCTCATAAACATATATATATGAGTATAATCACCGAAATTTTCAATTTCGGTTAATTTCCAACAAAAAGAATTATTCAACAACAAAACATTTCAAGCACATTATTTAAACCAAAACTCCACTCACAAATTAGGCCTAAGTCTGATGTCGGTCGGAGGTTTCTTCTGCTCGGGCCTCCTCATGTCCTGATCTAAAAACATAAATAAATCCTTAAATAAAACATTGACGCTTAAAGAAAATAGGCATAAATCAAATATGAGTTTCCCGCGCTCAACCATGTCTATCGCCATAAATCTTAAATTCACTGCCAAGCAAAAATCTCCACAATTTTTACCGACATCATGAAAATCACCTTTCACCATAAATAATCACGTGGCCGGATTTTAACTTATTAATCTGCCAAAATACCAAACTTTAAAAATTCCCAAACATATCCAAAACTCCTCCAAAAATTCTAAAACTCATACCATTAAACTCCTCATAAAAATCCCCACTAAAAACACTTTTTCAGTGGTGGCACCGCCGCTGGCCAACTCCGGCGACCTCCAATGTCACGCCCCGACCCATAATTTTTACCTTTATTACTGGCATAGTGGTAATAAGAATTTTACCGTGATCGTCATTAAGTGTAAAATATAATTGATCCCCAGAGAGGTGTAGGGGACGATTATTTTGTGGGATTATTCTAAAGAAGAAATTTTGACGACGGTAAAAAATGGTAATTTTTGCTAGTAAAAGGTAATTTTATTGGGGTATTATTTTTGGGGTGTTGAATATTGGATTTTGGGTTATGTTTAAGTTGGACCGGGCTTTGTTTTTGGTCAAAGCCCGAAAGCCTTTTTTCTTTCTCTCTCTCTCTCCCGCTCCTGCTCACGAGCCCAGTTTCTGCCGGCTTTTCCCGTCGCCAGCCCGCCGCCGTCCGGCCTCCGTTCGCAGCCGGATCGGTCCCATTCGGTCGGTCTCCAAGCCAGCAGCAGTTCTAGACCGGTGACAGCCTCCCTAGCATCGCCGTGCAGGAGGAATCGACACCGAGAGCCCCGACTGCCGAAATCATTTTTTCACCGGAACTTCTTCCTCCGGCCGCCATAGCCGCGAGCCTTGGCTCAAAAGGAAGCCCTCCTCCCGTGCTTCAATCCCTCCAAAGGGCTCGCTCCGTCTTGAGCTAGGTAAGGAGAAATCGGAATTTGAATTTCTAAGGCTTTATTGTGTGTTTGTGTTCGATTGGCTTGGTTAGGCTTAGAATTGGAGTTTGTGGTAGTTAGGAATGTTGTAGAGGAGGTTGAGAGGGAGATGCTGCCAAATTTTGGTGACCATCGGAGGTCGCCGGAGTTGGTCGCCGGTCGCCACCGAGAAAATGTTTTTTGTGGAGAAAAATGTGAGGAGTTTAATAGAATAAGTTTTAGAATTTTTTGAGGAGTTTTGGATAGGTTTGAGAATTGTTGAAGTTTGGTATTTTTGGCGGATTATTAATTTATAATCCGGCCATTGGATTTTATTTGGTGGAAGGTGATTTTGAGGATGTCGGTAAAATTTGTGGAGTTTTGAGGTTGGCAATGGATTTAAGATTTTGAAGTGTTAGGCTTGGTTGAGCGCGAAGCATATTTAATTATGCATGTTTTGTCGGTGTTTTATTTAAGGTTTTATTTATATGGAACAAGACGTGATGAGGCTGGAGCGGAAGAGACCTCCGACCGACATCAGGCTTAGGCCTAACTTGTGAGTGGACCTTTGTTTTAAATATTGTGTTCGAAATGCTTTATCATTTGAATGATTTTCAGTTGTTGGATATTTCCCGAAATTGAGAATTTCGGTGATTATACTCGAGGCACAATTCCGAGAATAGTATGTATATGATTAAATGCTGGTTAGCTATACGTGATTTCCCCCATACGCGAGGCACAATTCCGGTATGGGTAACATGAGCGTTAGACGCGAGTGTCGTAGCCCTGTGCGATTTTCTAATTTTGCATTTATTTATTCAAAGATTTTGTTCAAGGAGTAAGCACGTATATATTACCACTCGGCCGCTTTCCCCCATATGCGAGGTACAAATTCCGGTGTGGGGTGATGTGAGCGTTAGACGCAAGCATAGTAGCTTCATATGATATCTACTTTATTCAAGTTGTTCATAGATATCGTACCAAGGGTCAGGCGAGTGTGCATACATACTATATATATAATATCCAGGCCTGAGAGGCAATGTCTTAAAGTTTGGGAGTCTAGCCAGGCTGGACCCCAGTTCAGAGTCTTTCCAGTGAAGCTTTTGTTTTTGCCGCTGATGAAAGCATTTCTTTTGGGGAAATATTTATTTGTTGTCGGAAGCATTTCGTCCACTCACTCTGACGTGTTGAATATTTTCCCCTGGGCCCTTCTCTTTTAAAAATGCCCACTCTGCAGAGTTCGCGTAAGGTCTAGCAGGAAACGCCGAGGCATAGTGACTCATCTATCAGCTACATTTCGCCAGTAGGTTACCTGTTTAATCTACTAAGGGTTTGTTAGCTTTCGCTGTATTTCATTTTATTTTATTTTTAGTAGCTCTGAATACTTTTGGAATTTTTTAGTGTAATTTGTATTCTGGCTACTTTTGGATTGTAGCTGAAGATTGATTTTGGAATAAAAATGTGGTTCTTAAATTCTTAAGTTAGGGTTGTCCATTTTCGAGGGAGGTTTGCCGAGTCTTCGGTAAATTTTCCTTGGAGGTGGTCCCCGCAAGACTCATCTAGGGTTTCGGGGTGAAATTCGGGGCGGGTCTTGACATCCAATGCCTACCAAATTTTGACAACACATTCCTCTCAACCTCCTCTACAACTTTCCTAACTAACACAAACCACAATTTCAAGCCTAACTATGTCAATCGAACGGAAACAACAATAAAGCCCTAGAATTCCAAATTCTCCTTACCTAGCTTGAGAGGGAAGAAGTCCTTTGGAGGGATTGCTGCATAGGAAGAGAGCTTCCTTTTGAGCCAAGGTGGCTGGAGGAGGGAGTTCCGGCGACAAGAAGCCTTGGACAGTCGGACCTTTCGGGCTCGGCTGCGGCTTCTCAGCGGCGATAGGGGCTCGGTCACCTACCCAGAAATGAAGAGGAGAGGATGGTTGTTCGAACAGGACCGGCGCGGCTGTCTGGGGCGGCCAGACAGCGGTGAACGGGCGGCCGGAAATCCAGCAGCGAGAGAGGCTCGGGAAAGAGAGAGAGCGCGACCGGGAAGAGAGAGAGAGAAAAGGGTTGGGCTCGGCCCAGCCGGTCCAACCTCCCTTTAACCCAATCCAAAATTCAACAACCCAAAAATAATACCCCAATAAAAATTACATTTTACTAGAAAAAATTACTATTTTTACTGTCGTTACATTTTCTTCTTTCGAATAAATCCTTCGAAATAATCGTCCCCACAACCTCTCTGAGGACCAATTAAATTATAAACTTAATGACAAAAACGATAAAATTCTTATTACCACTATGCTAGTAATTATAGTAAAAATTTAAAGGTCGGGACATAACAGCAATTCTGTAATTTAATGTCATCATGATAAATAATTTATTTTACTACAAGACTGGAGAACAGAACAGAGATTTTGCCACAAGAGAAAGTCTTAGGTGTGTCACCCGCACCAGCTCACATATGCGACAGTCAAAACCCACAACGACACGTGTGAAGTTTCTGTCCATCTCAGGATTGTATTTTTTTTTTCCCATTTTCTCATTCTTTCGGGAAAAAATTGGCTATCCCTCTTTCTTCCAAATTCAAGAGAACTCTCTCTCTCTCACTTCAATAGTTTGATCTGCAGAAGGAATCAAGCTATCTCTCTCATCAAAACAAAGGCAGAAACCGACCAACCCCCATCACCCTCCTCAATCTTTAATTAAAATCACTAATATCTCTCTCACTTCAAGAGAACTAAGACTTTCTAGATTCAAGAGAACTATCTCTCTCACTTCAATAATCTAAGACTTTCTCCGAAAGTTCTTGTATGCACCAAGGTACAAGTGAACCAATAAATATAATGCGATCTCAGCCACACATTTGATCTAATTAATACATAACACTAACCCTAATACTAATACTGTTTAAAAGAAATAAAACTCAAAAAAATTATCAATAAAGTAAAAACAGTAATAAGTGAATATTTAATTTATATATCTTAATTCTTAAACCCTAACAAAATTACTCTTCACCAGATTGCTTAGAAAAGTGGAGGTGATGGGGGGCTCAAAGACAGTGTCCGCCGGAATTCTACTTTCCCAGACAAAGTGGCCACGACCACCACCCTCCTCCTCCTCCTGACCCTAGTTGCCAGCTCCTCCTCCATCGCAATTATTGGCATCTTACTGACCAACCAGTGTTGCTACAAACGGTAAGCCTCCAACAACCCGAGCCTTCACTCTCCGGTGCTCTCTCTCTCCTCCCTTTTCCTCTACCCACTCTCTCCTCCATCCTCTATCATTTTGCTCCTTCTCTTTCTCTCTCCAGATCCACCTCACTTTCCATATTACCCGATTCATTCTGCAAGGTTGATTGCTTCCAAATCTGCAAGGTTGATTGCTTACTACAGTGCTATGGCTGGAGAAGCTGGTTTTGGGGAAGATGGAGGGATGGAGATGAATAGTTGTTTCTTGGGTTTTTACTGTTGGATCAAAACATTATAATTTTTTTTGTAACTAACGGACGTTTGCTAATATGGGGTGGTTCAAGTGCACCGTGGTGCACTGAATCCGCTCCGGACTTTCTCTTGCCATAAAGCTATAACCAGACAACGCCTACAGATTTGATTGAAGAAATCAATCAAGATCTCTTTAAAGTCGACTTTAGGCACTCCACCAAACCATATATGATTAATTGATTAGTGAGGCCTACCATATCAGATCATTGCTAGGTCGCATGGAATTCTCAAAAAGGATTGAAAGGATTGGAAGATATAGTATGGATCTGGAATCTGAAACCCATATCCATAAGCTCAGTACTGAGAGAGCAGAGAAGAAGGTGGAGACGAAAGCGGTATTAAGCCTCCCCCACCAGTGATTCCACAAAAACCCTCGGCTTTTAACCAGACGGCATCGATGACGACGGGAACCGCCGTCAACTGAAAAATCCCATCCTTGGCCCTCGACACTCATCTGTGCGGTTGTTCATCGGCCACGCGTCTAGGGACCATTCTGGCGTACGCTACTTTAGCGTTCCTATATATCGTATAAATTCATCATCAAAATGAAATATGAGTAGGTCAGTTAAATGTTTGCCTTAGTAAATGTGACACCCCGATTTTTGAAGACATAATTTTAAAAATTTTGGACATGTTAATTTTCAAAAATATCCCAATACGCTGTCATTAATTTTCAATTATTAAACTCAATGACTGAAAAAAGAATAAGTGTCAAAACGGAGTCAAATATTACATATCATTGTTTATATTAAACTTGAAATGTCAAGTAGAATGAAAATGCTCACTAGGAGCTTAATACATTCTAACCAAATATGATAACAAAGTCCGACAACTAAATAAAGATCACAAATGTCTCCACCTCAAGTCTGTTGATCATCACATGCAGGTCTAACCCTTACACCATGAATTAGTGCATCGGGTTGTAAAACAACAAACACGGTAAGCTAAAAAACTCGTATGAATAAATCTCAAGCTACTAACTCAGCACATTTACAACAGTTATTAACACATGAGATAGTAGGAAATGCACGATAATTTCAATTGAAGGTTATCCTCACACTTCTTCCAAAATGCAATACATATTCGACACTCTTAAAATAAATATATTCATGAGTCCCAAATACTCAAAAAAAATCTCTCATAGCATACAACAAACACATGTATCCTTGAGTCTCAGATACCCAAAAGGTACCTCTTAAGGCATACAACAGATACGTGTATCCATTAGTCCCAGATACCACATGGTACATTCCATGACATACATTGACAGACAGACTAGAGCTCTAACATAATCGTAACTAATCACTCGACTAAAGGTTTGGTTCCCGACATTACTGTCCAAACAACATTACACAACAGGATAGTAGCATCATCAACAACCCAATAAAGACATCATTGCAACATACACTTCACATAGTCATATATGCAAACACGTAGATATTCACACACGAATAGTCTACCATGTATCAAATGAAATTAGGATCAAAAGTTGTAATATCCCTGAATTTTGAAATTTCTCAAAATGTGTTTTTCTCTTTAGAAATAGAAAGTAGAGGTTGCCACGACATCATATATTTTAAAAACAAAAACCATTTTTCCTTTATGCCGTTAACACAATATCAATAAGTCCATAAATTAAATCGGTCCCAATGTGAACCTTAGTGTGATTTACTCACCTCAAATCCTGTTGCGTTTTCACAAGCACAAACACAAGCGCCTAGCTCAAAACCCAACTCCATAAGTCACCATATTAACAAAAATGTTAACCTTAGTAACTATTCAAACGAAAGAGTATCATTTGTCCCCTTGATCAAACCTTAACCCGAAGGTTTATCCAAAGGAGGACAACCCTCCTTCGAGAGCTCCCAAGGTCGTCAATCACTTACAAACAACTCATGTTACTATAAACTACGACTTCTACACTAGTTTTCACAAGCTCAACAACCTCGCACAAAATTGAACTAGCTACAATCTAATATGCCTGATAAGGTCATAACCTAGTCCCATGACATCTCCATATGCTTGCAATAACTCATACATGCTAAACATGACAACGAACCATACTAGCACTGTCAATCGTGTTGCCACAGACCGCCATAGGCAACAGCGAGTGGCCTCATGCCCCGCTTCCCAACACTTCAACTATAACAACTCCACAGCCCTCAACATTGGAAATCTACTAATCTAAGCAAACTAAGCATCCAACTTACCAGAGACAGTCGTCAATTCAAGCTGAAATCTGCCTAAAACTTCATTTAAAGCTCAACCGCCGAATCTGCAAATTGGAAGCTTAAGGTCTCAAATCAAGTTCTGATGTTAGCCTGGCAATACCCATAAGAGAAACAACTTCAAAACTTACCTAGGACAATCCGTTGTCGTGGTCAAACTTGTCGAATCCAGCCAAGACTGCTTTTCTTGCCTCTCGCTGATACAATTCAAAAAAGACCACCCACATGACTAGGAAGCTTTGCACGGAGGAGACGAGCCTTCCCAGGCTGTTTGCGTTGTCAGGGGTCGTCGGGTTAGGGTTTTGGTCAAAGGGCGACTACGGCAGTGGCTTTCGGGCCTCGTTGCGCCTTGTACACTAGTCACCGGTGTCAAAGACCGGCACGGTTGGGTATGTGAGGACGAGACGAAGAGAACAATATGTGGTTCGTGGCTGGGCGTCGCCGGACGGCAGAGAATGACGAATGCGAAGGGAGAAGGTCACGTGCGGCTCAAAAGGGAGGAGAGAAAAATTGTTTCTCTCCCAAAAGTTAGAATTAAGGTTCCTATTGTCCCCTCTTTCTATTTATACCTCTTTTAAAAATCGACAACAAACTTCCTCTGAACTTAACTTTCACATATTGTGTCTGTTGCTTGCATGTCACGTGTCTATGGACTTGTATCGCCGAGCTCTACAACTTTCGTGAAGAAAGTTTTCCAAGATAACATAAGGATAAGAAAGTCAACTTTGAGTACTTAAAATGAAATACTTAAATCATTTAGACTTCCGAACTTCCACTACCAAGGTCTAAAAAGGCATTTCACAAAAAAATAACCCTTCAATTAATTCAAAAATATTACAAGGAAATTGGTATAAAAATTCGGGTTATTACAGTAAAAGTTTGTCAAGTAACAAAACCCAGTGGGAGAATAACCATGGACGAAGCAAAAAAATAGTACCCAATGATCAAAAGAGTATGCTTCATAATACACCCCCTTGATATCGACTCCCCCTAAAAACTACGAACTAGGTATAACTAATACCTTGTACATGGTTTGTTTAGATCTACACTTAGAACATGGTTTAAAGAAGTATTTGAGAGCAAGTTTTGCTTTGAGAGTAGGTTTAATGACGCCAAGCATGGATACAAACACTTGAAAGTGGAGGGTGATTCTAAGGTTCTAATCGACTCAATCAATAATGTTTGCTCTATTCCTTGGTGCATCAGGACTATTATCCATGACATCAGACCTTGCTACTCATTTCCTTTTAATCAAATTTCAACATATTTGTAGAGAAGCAAACTTTCTAGCCGATGCTATTGCAAATCTGAGACATTCTATTCTCGTTGCAAGTTGGAGCCATAACCTTACCTACCTATTTCCGATTCTTCTGCTTTTCATTTTGAATTTCATAGTTTGGGTTGGGTCAGAGGCTTTTTGTTGTAATTACCTTTCTTGTATCAGAAAAAAAAATGTCGAAAAAAAAATGATTAAAAGAAGTTTTTGTTTCATATACCTTCAAAATTATTGTATTCTCTATAGTGAAAGACATAACTAATTTAGGTGTGGCTTTACATAACCTATGTCAACATATCTAACAAGGCAAACATCATTCCAAGGATCAAAGACAGTTAATCTATTCCTTGATGCGTAGGGATAAAGTAAGCCATTTTTCGCCATACACTTTTTTAAGACTAATTTCAGTTTACCCCTATCAACTTTAGGTCGATCATCATGTTAGTTCATTTTCTTTCAATTTCATTAAAAACACCCCTTGACTTCTAATTTTCATGAGCCGTGTCTAAACTTTCATTTTCCATCTAATTCTCCCGTCATATAATAACGTGGTATTAAGAAGAAAACCAAATATATAGTCGTTGGGCCCACAAAAAATGGCAAAATAGGCAAATTGCATTATTCAATCAAATTGCATTCCTTTGTATTAGTGAAAGAGACGAAGGTGGTTGTGAGACCCATCTTTCAAATTATTGTCTATTATCGTCTAGTGAAGCAGTTGTGTGCGCTGTCGTGTTCGCGACTCAAGGAACCTAGTCCCAATTCACACATCGAACATAGAGCTTCTCCTCCTAATTCGGTGATAATCAAGTATATTTCCAGTTTATGTTCCTTTTCCATTTTGTGATGCAATCACTCACCTCTCTCGAATCAAGCTCCATGGTAATTTGCTTAATATTGTGCTCCATTGTGTTTTTGCTGAAATTGAAAGAAGAAAGAATAACATGATTATCAACTTAAAGTTAATTGAGGTAAAATGAAATTAGTTCTTTTTTAGAATACATTTAAAATAACAGAAATTTGTCTTTTATGTCATTTGCGGAGGCAACGTGTCGACGTAGAGTTATATCTGGCCAATAAATTCACATCTTATGAGATGTCCAATCTAGGGCATTTGGCAAAGTAGAATAATATGCCTATTGTATATATATCTCTTCGTTATCATCTACACGACGATACGGGTCTCCCTAGAACCCAAACAACGGGTGTGCTTGAAGACTTTGCTAGTTAAAAAGGTCTCAGCGTCCTCGTTAAGAGTCACTCCACGAGACCTCCAGTACTCTCTGACTTGGTCTTTGAATCATAATCGTAAGTTTCAGCCCGTTCCGAGCAAAGACTTCACACCGTCTGACCAATTTTCTCTATTCTAAATATATAAATTAAAAAAAATAATGACAAATAAATAAAAATTAAAAACTAAAACAGCCAACGCATCAGAACAAGAAGAAAACCTCTGAAAAATAAGAGCTTTCACAGAATAACATGGGATATTCTAATAGTAGGGAAGGAACACACAGTTACTGAACAAGGTCCATGAATGTCCAGATCAGTATCCCACAAAGCCCAAGTTTTTGCCATACCTTAGATAAACACTCCCCTGTGGGAGAAGTAAATTCTGAAATTGAAATAGATAGTTGGAAAACATAAAGATCCCAATATGCTGAACCTACAACATTATAGAAGCGGCTCATAGATCAAAAGATTCAATTACCCGATCTAAACAAGAACCATCCACTTCCTCAATCAAGCAGATCAGACACTGCTGTCTTCTTAAATGGATCGACTTGTGAGAGCTGCCTAAGCAGAGCTTTGTTGGGGAAGATATTATCTGACTTCATTCTCTCCCAGAGTCCGTAGGCTGGAGCCTTTGCATTTATGTAGGCCTGGACAAGTGATTGGAACTGACGAAGTCGAGCTGTGTAACCGTCCCGTCTCATCCTATAAAATATCTTTTCTGAGTTATGAATATCACCCCTCTTTGAATATTGATCCATAAGAGCCATATAAGAACTGAACATTGGCTTCTTATGGTTCTTCACAGCAGCCTTCCGCAAAATAGAGTCGGCCTTTTCAACCTCTCCAATTTCCACATAGAGTTTTACAAGTGCATCCCAAATTAATGGGCCAACCTCGCAATTGTTATCTGCCATACGCTTAACAAGATCTTTGCCCTTCTCAATCATCTTATGGTTTGTATAAACCTGCAAAAGAACAGCATACTGCCTGGAAGAAAGCCTCTTCCAGGTTTTCAACATCTTATCAAAAACTGCCTCAGCTTCTTCAATTTTATTTAACTTTCCCCAAGCTTCGATTGCAGCCATGCATTCTTCAACCCGAGGTTTTGGCATGCAAACATTCCAAACTCTCCCCACTTCATCAACCTGACCCAGCTCTGCATAAAGGGGCAGTAAAGCTCGGCAAGCCCAGCGGTTCTCCTTTAAGTTACCCCCTTCCATCTCCTTCAAAACAGCCTCAGCTTTTTCTTTCAGTCCGCCAGAGGCATAATGCTTAGCCATGACAGCTTTAACAGTAATGTCTGGTTCAATGCCTTCACTCTTCATTGTTCCGTAAATTTGTTCCATTCCAGCTATGTCATTGGATTCACCTTTAGTAGCTATTAATAGCTTATAAGTGAAGGCAGTCGGCTTCACATTTTCTTTCTCCATAAAAAGCAAGACATCTGCTATTTTCTTCTTGTCAAGCCTCTTGTAAAGAAGGAGCAACTGGTTGCAAGTAAATGAGGTAAATGGGAATTCTAGATCCTTCATTTTGTTGAAAATCTCCTCGGCTTTCTTCAAATTGTTGGCACCAACACAGTTAGCCAACAGAGTTCGGTAGATTGTTTCACCTCTAAAGGATTGTGGGATCATCTCAACATACTTCTCTGCCTTCCAGAGGCCACGTACTTTGGCAATTAAGTCCAGACGAGATGCATAATCTCTTTCAGAAAATTCAATCTGCTTATGTGCCTCCAACCACTCTGAGAGCTGCAAATCAACAAACATTACAGGATTTCAAACAGTCAGCACAAAATGCAACTAGACAGGAAATCTAACAGAAGAAAGCAACATGCATTGTGGTGCCGGGAATACTCTGGTGCCAAGAAAGCAACATGTTATAAGTGTCAATTCCAAAACTGAAAAGGAAGTACTTATTCTGCTGTCAGACCGGGAACTCATGACTCCAGGGTAATCAGATTGATCTAATATTTAACATAAGACTAGAACTTGATAAAAGCATCTGAGAACTCATGACTCTCGGCCAACTCTTAATTTACCCTGCACACTTTGGGGTAAACTCAATGAGTGAGATATATATATATATATATATATATATATATAGAGAGAGAGAGAGAGAGAGAGAGAGAGCTTAGGTAAACTCAATGATCCCATTTTGTCCAATCAAAGTCAGTGTTATCGATGATCATGCTTCATGCTTACTCATTCCACCTTCTAGTGCAGTTGCATCAATAAGATGATGAAACAAAGAAGTAAATCAGCGTCATGAGTTATGACTACAAAACAAGAAAGTTTTCTATTTGGAACAAGAAAAGGAACACAAGTGCTACAACAATGCTGCAAGATCAATACGATACGGGAAGAGTTAAACTAACTTGGTAAAATGTATTTTGATGAATGAGCAAACTCTTCTTATCTCAAGAAAAGGGCATACTACTGAAAAACAAACTTGTAGACCTGGAATTGCAATTCCAAAACTATGTAACACCTTCACAGAGATTTCATATAACAGAAATAGAAGTCATGATTATAAGTGAACAGCGGTGAGCTATTCAACGGCCAAGAGTGGTCATGCCACCCCCACCATTCTAGATAGGGTTGTAAATCGGCTCGAGCCGCTCGTGTTCGGCTCGGTTTTTCGCTAGTTCGGCTCGTAGGATAAATGAGCCAAGCTTGAGCTCAATATTATGCCCAACAAAAAAACGAGCCGAGCTTGAACAAGGAGGTATTCGGCTCGTTTAGCTCGTGAGTAGCTCGTTATAAATATTTAAGCATAATAAAGTTTCTTTATAAATTTTTTTATTACCTTCCTATTTAATTGGAAGATAATCTGAAAAATTGAAGTAAAATATATTACAGGCAACAATCAAATCAATTTGATTAGCCATTTTGAAAGATTTGTTTGATAGTTAGACATCAAATTTGGATTGTTATTTAAATTTTGTTTCTTCTTTTTTAATCTTTTTAAATTTATAGTTAAATGAGTCAAGCTGACCCGA
Organism: Fragaria x ananassa; assembly: GCA_034370585.1. Taxonomy (NCBI): domain Eukaryota; kingdom Viridiplantae; phylum Streptophyta; class Magnoliopsida; order Rosales; family Rosaceae; genus Fragaria; species Fragaria x ananassa. The sequence continues at coordinate 16,542,453 of CP139753.1, read as the reverse complement.
TTTAAGCTCGAGCTCGTCTAACAAAATGAGCCGAGCCGAGCCTAGCTCGGGATTAAAGAAAAAAATTCAAGCCGAGCAGAGCTTGAACATGAAAGAAAAAATTCAACCTTTAGCCCGGCTCGAACTCGATAAAACGTAAATGAGCCGAACATGAACACCTTAGTATTCGGCTCGACTCGGCCCATTTACACATCTAATTCTAGAAACCTGATAATTAAGCAATCATAGGAGTAAATGAAAAATCTATAAACAAGTGATAACTCAATAAATACTGACCAAAAAATATGTCAATTCTGATGCTGGTGAATGCAGTTGATTACTTATAATCATCCACTGCATGTGTGGAGGATTAATTAAAAAGTTCTAATAAAAAGTAGTCTAAAGTAGTACAATTGTTCTTTACACTTTGCCCCCCTCCACCCTTGCATGTGAACTAGATATTTCCTTCTTGTCATTACATGATAAAAAGCTTTGCCTCACGCAAACGAGATATAATATGGTTGCGCCCTGTTGGGTTTCCAGCCCATGTGTTTTTCCTAAGATGTTTTGTCTTAGAGTATGGTATTCCAATAAGGAAAGAATATCCTTATTGATGATGGTATACCTGTAATCTTGGTTGATTACAGAGAATGAAGGAGGCATTATTGCCTACCACTAATAGGAATAGGATTTCCTATTTGGTGAAGAGATCTGAAGATCCTTATGGCTATATAAGGAGGGGTTCAGCTCTAAGGTTTTGTATAGCAGAGACAGAGCAAAGTGTGTTCCATTCTCGGTTAGAGGGTGAGAGAGGGCAGAGAGGAGAGAGATAGGAAGACAAGAGAGAGTCCTTGTTTTCTTATACTTTCTGGTGTACCCATTATTAATATAGTGGAGAGTGTTTTATGCCGGTGGACGTAGGCAAAAGTTTTGCTGAACCACCTTAAATCTGTGTTCTTTGTGTCGTATCTCTCTGGTTGTTTCTCTTGGTTTGCTGTGTTCTTTTGGGGTTCCTTGACATACATAATTGACCGATATCTCAACACGCCCACCCGGTCACTTACGGCAAGGCTGTCAAGTGAATAAACTAGCTTTCTTCTATCCCATCAAGCCCATAGGTCAGGCACTTGCACCTAATACAAAAGAACTTGACTGATAAAGTTCAGTACCACTCATAAATATTACCAAGGAAAGTTCCCGTCCAGCCTGAGGGAGGTCTATGCTTCCAATGCTTATATGTCATGCCTGTTGAGTGGCTCATTTGGTAATTCATTTATTCTAAATTGATTATTTACGGTTGGGGATGGATGACGCAAGCTAAGTACTTGCACCACAACGACTAGGACTCATATAAGAAGAGCTTTTGATCATGAGCTCAAAGTGCTACAACTCATACAGCAGCAAGGACTCATGGGTGACAAACCACCCAAACCTTTCCTTAACTCAATAGATAGCATGCTTATCTATGGAGCATGGACATGAAACTATACAGTGATTATATGGCATACTCATCATTTATTCTCGGATGATGCAAATACAATATGGTGATTATGTGATGTAAAAATCACAAAGCTAAGCAATGTGAAAATTCATTCCGGGAATAGGCAAACCATATGGTCCCAACTCTAGTTCATTAAGAAATTACTATCAAGCAAGCGAACAAGCAAAAGGCATCTCTTCTATGATCCTAGCTTGAAGTAACAAGTACTGAAGCCCTCAGAGACAACTCCGTAATGAGCACAGGAATCAAAGAAATACAACATATGCCCCTCACAGAAGCAGAAAATCTTTTTGAACTTGTTATAATTGAAAAATCAAATAAACTATCAAATCTACCAACTAAAATTTATTAGAAGCTATATGTGGACATCTATCTACAGAAATAACCTATGTTTAAAAAATATATGAAACTATCTTTAAGAAAGAAAAAAAGAAAGAAAAAAACTAAGTTCAGAATCATGCCTAAAATGCAGATAAGACCAAAGTTGAGAACTGCATATATCACAAAACAAAAGCATAAATATAAAAACATGTGAGATCACCTGCAATGCCCTCCCAAACATTCGACGCCTGCGCAAGTTTATCATGGCTAATGAGATCTCTGCCCTGCTTAAATCATTTCCTTCCTTAACCCACTTATCCAGAGCACTATGAACAGATAAACCCGGAAATTCTAAGATGGCTTTGAAAAGTGCTGAAACATCCCTTCTCCTTGGTGACAGTTTATCGTTTGGATCAGACTCAATCTCTGATAACTCCAGCTCATTTTGAGAAGGCTCAATGTCTGCTTCATCAGAGATTTCTGGTCCAGATACTAATTCATCTTCATTTTCATCATTTGCATTGCTCGCTTGAACTACCTCAGCAGTAGGAGGCGTTTCAAGTTTGGAAAACCCATCTTCCAAGTCATCTTCCTCTCCACTGCTTTCTGTACCAGCTTGTGAAGAAAGGCTGCGTCTATCTACAGAAAACTTTGACAAAACATTTGTTGTGTATAATCTCTTCGAAGGCAGAAATCCATCAGATCCCAACTGAGGAGACTCAAGGAAGAAATTAGCACAAGAAGCACGGGAAGTTCCAACGCTGAATCCTTGCTTCCTGGAAACAAAAGGATAAATAAGTAGAGGGACAATACCAAGCACAAAAGAATACGGCAGACCTAAAGGAACGAAAAGATGAAGAATTGCATAAGCACACTGTTTGCAACAAAAGGAAAAGCGTAAACCCAGACAAACAAGAACCATTAATTAACAATAACACTAGTTGTGATTGCTGTCAAGATTGAAACATTTACAACAGCATTGTTGAAGTTAAATGTACCTCTTTCTAGGTTTTATATTGTAAAACCATGAAGAGGAGTGAATGATGTAAAGATGGTTGAAAAAGATGGAACAGAAGGAATGATTTTTTGGTATAAAGTATGGGTTTAAATGCACATAAATATAAGGCCAGGGACCTGAAGCAAATGGATTTTTCTTCACTCTCATTCACTAATAAATTCAATGAGTAATTCTCAAGACTTGCATCACTTCCTCAAATGTAATTAAATATTTGGAAATCGAAAGTTTATCAAACTTTTATATTCGTGGTGTAGTGGATGCAAAAGCCCAGCAGGAAAAGAAACAAAAAGTAATCCAGGTAAGTTTATCCACGTTCGTTGTTGTTGTTTGATCGAGTATTGGAAAAATGAAAAACTATAATTTTCACAGTGAAGATCCATCACTTATCGAGAGAGAGAGAGAGAGAGAGATTTGGGATACCTGAGAGGAAGAGATACACGACGAAGAGCCCACATGGCTGCCTGCCGGTGTTGTTCAAGTGAAAGATACCAGAACCCTCTTAAACCCTAACGACCCCCGCCCTCTCTGGGTTTTAGACTTCTAGCTTTTTTGCGATGACGAGGAGAGCTCCACCGCCCTTTTACTTCTTTTGTTACTTTGGGCCGGTCCCTCGGCCCAAACCGAATTCAACCATGGTAACAAACGCTATCCTATTTTTAAGAACCCAATGATTTTGATTTCTAAGATTCAACTCATTCAAGTTCATTATTCTATAATAATTGTTAGATAAACAACTGCTATATGTAATGTACCCCTTCTATTTAAGGCATTTCAGAGTCAGGCATAAGTGGGAGGGGAAGTGACTCACTCTGAATGTCATCCTGAAATTCGGAGTAAATTCTGCATGATCCGCCTCTAAGGTAAATTTATCTAAAATTAGGTATAATCTACCTTGAAAATGGACAATCTCTACTTGAAAAATTCTAAATAGACCCTTCTATTATAAATTATCCAACCTCAACTCCTGGAGCCCTCTTGCTCCCCAAGTTCATAACATCTTCCAAAATACAACTAGCCTTAAACGGTTATCAGGGCATATTTAAAATGAAATAAAAACAATGAATAAAGAATAAACGGAAGTAGCCTCTGACTATACCTCGACTCCATGTATACTCGACCTAGTTAAAACTTATTTTGCATACTGGGCATTTAAAACCAAAAAGCTCAGGAGAAAGTAATTTAAAAACGTTAAAGTGAGTGGACAAAAATAAATTAAATAATTTAATAACTACATAACTTATATGCACTTTCCCACATTTCAACTTTTAAAACTTAGTTGCACGCAACTTTGAACATCCTCAAAACTTCAAATCTAACTTCACTTAATAATAGAAAAACTAGCCCCGCTGGTTAAATAAAATCAAATCCTCAAAATGAGGAATAAATCAGCCCCGCTGGTTAATCAATTATATAACTAAGAAAAATAAAATAAGGGGAAAAAATTTTACCATGAAAAAAAGGAGCCTAAAAGGCTCGGGTCGATGCCACACAGGCTATAATAGCGTCCTACGTTAAACGCTCTACTCACCTATGGTGAGTAGCCGCTAATAATGGCTAGCTAACAAAATATAAATAAATACCGATCGGTTGCCTCCCAAACTATAATAGTGTCCCACGCTAAGCGCTCTACTCACCTATGGTGAATAGCCGCTAATAATTGTTAGCTGGTAATAATCAATATAAGCGACCATATAATATGGTGACTAAAACATACGAAATCTTATAAATCCACTAAACTTTCCCAAAATTATACTAATGGTACGGTTCCCAACCATACTTGAAAATCATCATACGAAATTTTATTAAAACTCAATGACGTGTCACACACATCAAAATATTCTCAAATTTATAAACATAAGCGAGATTTCAATACCAAATATAAACCATAAATTATAATATTTCCACTCGAAAATACTCGCTAAAATATTCTCCAAGTCAAATCATTATGCCTCAAATAAACAATTAAATTATAATGAAGAACTACCAAAAATCCCATTTTCGGTAATCATTTATAAATCTCAAAGTCATCAAAATAAAACCGATAATATTTAAATCCGGAATCATAAAGAATATCCAAATTCAAATTTCAAAAATAATTATCCGAGCTTAAATCCATAAATTATGACCATCAATTAATCAATGCATCAAACTCAAATAATTTTCAAGATAATTTCATAAGTTGAAATTATAATATACGCTCGGAAAATAAAATGATTATTTATAAAACCTTGCATGTATAATTATTTAAAATCAAAATGTCCACTTACTGATTTAGACATAAGCCCGGTGATATCCACATTTCTACTCAAGCGAGGTTCATTTTGTATTATGACACAATAAACATGTTTAGGACCAAACTTCAATTTCAGAAAACCAATACTTATATAAAAACATCAAAACTCTTCCGCCTAATCCACTATCCTTACTAGGGTTAAACTTATCAGATTCACACCAAACTCCACCACAACCTTAATTCATCACCTCCAACATTCTAGACCAAGGAAAATCCAATAGCCGGATTTTCACTATAACAACCGCCAAAATTCTCAATCTTTGAAAAATCTCAAACATAACCAATACTCCTCCAAAATTTCCAAACTTCACATCAATAAACTCCCCTTAATATAACACATTTAAAACTCTGAAAAGCCCTCTAACAGCGGCGGCTCCGCCTGCAATGGCGGTTGGCGGCCGACTCCGGCGACCTCCATTGACCACCAAATTTTAACACAATAATCCTCTCAACCCGCACAACAACTTCCTTAACTAGCACACAATCCAATTCTAAGCCCAGCTAGAGCAACCAGACTAAAATAGAGAAATGAGCCATAGAACTTCAATTATACATTTCTCCTTAATACGATCGAATTGAACCAATTGTTTTTTAGGGATTACTAACCTTGAGGAGAGCTACAAAATGAGACAAGTTTCATGAGATATGGTGGCCGGAGGAGCGATTTCCGGCGACGGGACAGTCAGCAGCTCGGGCGGGATTCCTTGTAAACGGCGGCGTCCCATGCGCAGTCACCAGCCCAGAAAGAGAGAGGAGGCGGCGGGGTCCTAACGGGACTGGTCTGGAGGTCTCTAGCTGCCGGACGGCGGCGAACGGAGGCCGAGTCTCCGGCGGGTCGGGGGAAGCTTCGGGAGAAAGAGAGAAGGGAGAGAGAGAGAGAGAGAGAGAGAGAGAGAGAGAGAGTGAGGGGGTGTTGGGCTGCTCCACACTCGGCCCAACACTTAAACTCAAAATTAAAACCTACCAAAATTACCTATTTTTACCAACACTAAAATTTACCCTTTTAATTGATAATTTTTCTATGCTAACTCTGATTTTAACGCGTGACATCCCTATGAATTTGTATTAACGTCCTCTACAACTTTCATGAAGGAAGTTTTCCCAAATTTTAAACGCAGGAAAAAGTCAACTCCTAGGTCTTTTAACAGTAAACGGTTACTCAACTCAGTAAAATGTCAAAGTAACCTAAAAGTCAATAACCGTAAATTAACTTAAGAACCGGGATGTGACAGAAAGAGTACTTCATACGGTTGCATGTCTGGTAATTTGCTTTTCATTATATGATCCTTTGAGTTTTCTCATTTTTTTTTATTATATGCATGGTACAGGTGATTACAGTAGTGAACTATATACGGTTCAAGTGGTCTGAAGAATATATCATCCTAGAATATTTACCTCATTTGGCATTTGAAAAATTCTACAGTACTAGTAGGTATGTCATATTGTGACTTTTATAAATATTTGTAACTGTTGGATCGTTAATATATCTGATGACTGTAAATATTCTAAAATGAATACTTGTTTACCCGGTCACTTTCAACAACAAAAAAAAGGTTCGCGAGTAAGAAGAAGAAGACGACAACAGATACAGATAAAGGCATTCCAGTTTGCACGGAGAGACGAGAGAGGGAATCCATTTCGTTTATCAGGTTTCAATAGAACAGAGCATGTAAAACCCAATTCTTGATGTTACAGCGCGATCAATCTTGTGTTTCTCATTGGTTTCAATTGAATCAGGGGAATCGAAGTTGGGTTCGGTTTCGTTTGAGGGTAACAAGAGGCTGATGCATGTTCATCTAGCCGAGGATGAAGTCGTAGTTTAATTGTTCAATTGGAAGAAGAGAGGTTGAATTGATCGTCATTTTGATCTCCTCTAACCCGTAAGATTCTCGAAACCAAGTTCGATTCTCTGATTGTTAGTTTAATTATTTTGTAGTTTTTTAGTTTGAAATTTTTGGGGTAAAGTCGAGTGGATTGTGGTATTGATTTTGGGTGGTTGTGTTTAGGGTTTTTTAGTTCACATAAAATTGTATTGAGAGATGCAATTGCTTCAATCTACCATTCTCACCGTTTCAAACTGATATGGGGCTTTTAGTATTTGTTTCTTGCTTTCTTGTTCTTGACTTTGAGGGTGAGAGTGTGATGGTCAGGATACCAATGCATTGACAAATTAAAGATCTTGTTCATGGTTTTTTGTTTTTTTTTTTTCCATTGAGTTCTTGTTCATGATATTGGTAATGAGTGTTAGTGTATTTGTGCAACTAGGCTTGGGCGGATTTAAACAGTGGTTTTTATTGGCTCAAGCCTAGACAACATTTTGGGGGAAAATCTCCCAAGTATATGTATATATACTTGGTTGGCTTCTTGTTAATCCATGATATTGTACTTGAGTTGATAGTTGGCTTAACTGTTAGTTGTTAGTTCATAGTTCATAGTTGTATATATACTGTAATTTTCTTTTTGATCGAATGATAGATGCAGCTAGTGTTTTGTCTAAAATATATACATACGATAATTCTAATACTGGTATATCTATGGTTGGGAGTAGGGAGTTCATTCAAGGGGTGTCTGAAAATCTTCTTGAGACTGCACTCCCAAAGACCTGGTGGTCGGGGTTCTTGTATTGTCTGGGAACTTGGCAAGCATAAGAGGATCTTTGCCAGTCTTGTTGAGAATGATTCTGATAGGGAGACTGGTGTTCTTATGAATGCTGATACTCATGTCTTGCTCAATGTGAAGCTTGAGCATACTGGAGATCCTAGCTATCTTGGATATTGATTCATATATATATATATATAACTCAAAGTATAATTCAATTCTTTATTTGCCTTGCTAAATCAGATTTTGACTAGTAGTCTCATGACTTATGATTTACTGATTGTACTCCTTTGTTGGAGACTTGGAAGTTTGTTACTTATGTTTATCAATGAGTTGATAGTTGGCTTAACTGTTAGTTGTTAGTTTAGTTTAGTAATACTATATTGAAATTGCAGATGCCAAATAAAGACGCATCAAAAGATGAACCTCAACATGAGATGTCACACAGTAATTTGCTGAATAATGGTATCAGATATGATAAATTGTCTCCATAAAACCTTATAGGTGTGGAGTTTGTAACAGTGGAGGCAACAGAGACTTTTTACTATTCTTATGCAAAAGAAATGGGTTTTGATGTAAGAAAAGATGACATGAGAACTAGTACAAGAACTGGGAGAGTCACTATCCGCAAATGGGTTTGTTCTGCAGAGGGGGAAAGACGAGAAAAGCATACAGACATTAATAACAAGGTCCGCATGCCAAAGAAATTGACAAGGTGCCACTGCCCATGTTTGTTCAAGATGAGAAACTTTAAGAAGAATAACTCGTATATTGTAGTAGACTTCAGAACAGACCATTCACACGATATTGTACAGCCACATGATTCTCATTTGCTTAGGTCACACTGGTCAATTTTAGATTCTGACTTAGCTTTAGCCAAATCTATGAGGAGAGCATCCATAAAGACTTGTCATGCATATGAATACACGGTTGACATATCTGGAGGGTATGCAAATGTTGGTTTTACAGTTAAAGACTTGTACAATAAGTTAGATGCAAGTCAGCGTGAAGATATGATTGGAGGAGATGCAAATGCCACACTTGCAAGTATAACACAGATGAGAATAAAAGGTCAGCTATTTAATTTTATTTTTAATATGTGTATATGTGTGTGTATTTATATATGTATGTTTTTTTTTTCAATGATCTAACTACATGTCTGTTAACATGTTGGCTAACTTGTTTTGGAGAGACTCGACTTCATTGGCAGATTATAGTTGTTTTGGAGATGTCCTGGTATTTGATAGCACATACATGACTAATCATTATGGGAAGCCCTTGGTATTGTTTGTGGGTTCAAATAACCATTTGTTGACTGTAGTTTTTGGCTTTGCATTACTGGTGGACGAAACAGAAGAGACATACACACGGGTTTTGAAGACGTTTCTAGAATCCATATATGGAAGGCAGAAAACCTCGTGCCATCTTGACTGATGGAGATGAAGCAATGAGGAAGGCAATCGAGGTAGTTTTTCCTAGTTGTCCACATCGTCTATGTTCCTAGCATGTATCCAGAAATTCTCTGAAAAATTTACGCAATCCTAAAATAGTTGCAGAGTTTAGACGTTGCATGTTTGATGAAACAAGCCCTTCTGGTTTTGAGCAACGGTGATGATGGAGTTTTTCCTAAACTTTTGGGGTTTTACATACTGTTGATGAATTATGCACTACATGATCTGCATAGAGTACTTCTTTAATATCTTTCAAGAATAGTCTGCTTGACATCCTATGAAGCCAAGTAATAATCCTTGTATGACATGGGTATAATAATCGATTACAAACATATGTCAAACAAGCTCTCACTTTGAAATTAAAAAATGTCCAATGAAAGTTGAGGAATTCCAGGGAGCTTGTGCTTAAGGAGTAAGATGGTATCTGCTCTCTCTCTTCAATGCTCTTTTCCAAACTCACAACTCAACATCCATATTCCAGGGAAGTGTCACACCCGGACCGATGTCGGTGGTTTCCAAGCACCTGACGCCGAACCCAAAGCTCGCCGAAATCTGTCGAACTCTTGTCGGAAAATCCCAGAACTTCTCATCTTTGATTCTCCCTCCTCAAGGCTTCTCTTCAAAAACTAGAAACATGGAAAGGTTCCTGAGATCGAGATGTAGCTATCCATACTAGTGAGAGACCTTGACTTTTCCGGAATCGAAAACTCGCCGGCGAACCCAACATTTCCTTCTTCTGCTTGAATCTCTCACTCCAAACTTCTTATTTGAAAATCAAGAACATGGACATGACCATGAGGATGAGAGGAAGCTTCCAATACCATTCACGCTCGCGGCCGTCGACGGAATCAGAATCTCACCGGTGAACCCAGAAAACACTTCTCTCCTTCTTTTCTCTCTCGCCGGAGCTCCTCTTCGAACACGAAGAACATAGTGAGGTCGGGGACGGCGAGACGGAGGCGTGGACTCCAGCCTTACTCCAGGAGGCGGCCGGACGACGGAGTCCTCCTCCGAGCTCACCCGCTACAGAGCAACTTGAGACCGAAGTCGGTCTGGGCTACGTTCTAATGCAGTCCAAGCTAATCCATACCCATAAATCTCAAATGGATGGCCCAGATTTAACTAATCTTGATTTTCTATTTTTAATTAAAATTTTTGGATAATATCAGCTTCTAAAAATCATTAAAAATAGCTCTCATGTCCAAACAATGCTCAGAAAAATCTCACAAACTCGTAACGATGTCTAGTTTAATCCTATGGGCTCGAAAGACAAAATTCGACAAACCAAAAATTTGAATAATTTTCAAAACCTACAAAGAATTTGAAATAATAATAAAAATCGAAATAAAAATAGCTCGAAAATAATTTTTCTTTTAAAAATAAAAAACTAAAATTTCAGGATGTTACAGGAAGCCTCCATTTTGTTTTTTAAGTCTAGAATTTTATGGCCAGATGACAAGTCCATAATACAAAGAAATTGGTCTGGATTTAGACCAAATAGATTGGTGCAGACCTTGGTCATCAAATAATTCAACTAGATTTGGTCACCAAGACTGCGCCTCCCATTTTCCATAAAACAAACCTATCAAGGTCTGCACCAAATTTACATTTTCCATAAAACTCATGACGAATGTGTTGTCGAGATGGTAAATTTTTAAATTTCGTCCAAATAGATCATTTGTCTTCGTTCACGTAATATGGTTCTCGGTCTTTTAATTGAGTTGTACCTTGTGTATTGAGTCAATATGTTGTAATTACAGTTGTAATTACAATATTCATTCATGTAATTTGGTTCTCGGTTTTGTAATTGGGTTGTGTTTTTTGTGTCTAGAAAATAATTACATCTTCGATAATGTTTTTACAAAAATAAGGACATTTGGTTGAAATTTTAGTAATAAATGTCCATATGTTGTAATTCCGAGGTCCTGACTAAATTTACAGATTTATGACCCCTTTTAGAAAATTAAGGACAAATGTATTGTCGAGATGGTAAATTTTCAGATTTGGACCAAATAGACCATTTGTCCTCGTTCACGTAATATGGTTCTCAGTTTTGTAATTGAGTGGTGCTTTTTGTATCTAGAAAATAATTACAACTTTTACAACGTTTTTACGAAAATAAAGATACTTGGTTGAAACTTTTGTAATAAATGTCCACATGTTGTAATTACGAGGTCTTGACCAAATTTACAGATTTATGACATTTTTTTACAAACTTAAGGACGAATGTGTTGTCGAGATGGTAAATTTTCATATTTGAACCAAATAGGCTATTTGTCCTCATTCACGTAATATGGTTATCGATTTTGTAATTAATTAGGTGGTGTTTTTTGTATCTAGAAAATAATTACATCTTTTACAACGTTTTTACGAAAACAAGGACATTTGGTTGAAACTTTTGTAATAAATGTCCATATGTTGTAATTACGAGATCTTGACCAAATTTATAGATTTATGACCTTTTTTACAAAATTAAGGACAAATGTGTTGTTGAGATGGTAAATTTTCATATTTGGACCAAATAGATCATTTGTCCTCGTTCACGTAATATGATTCTCTATTTTGTAATTGGGTGGTGTTTTTTGTATCTAGAAAATAATTACATCTTTTACAACGTTTTTACGAAAACAATGACATTTGGTTGAAACTTTTGTAATAAATGTCCATATGTTGTAATTACAAGGTCTTGACCAAATTTACAGATTTATGACCCATTTTACAAAATTGAGAACGAATATGTTGTCGAGATGATAAATTTACAAATTATATCCAAATAGACTATTTGTTCTCATTCATGTAATATGGTTCTCGGTTTTGTAATTGAGTGGTGATTTTTGTATTGAGAAGATATTTACATCTTTCACTACGTTTTTACAAACATAAGGACATTTGGTTGAAATGTTTGTAATAAATGTCCATATGTTGTAAAATAAAAATAATAATGCCACGTGTCATATTTTAAGTGGGTAACATGATGACCAGTTCTTCAGGTTACCATAATTTTAAGAACAAATTACTGGTCACTCCGCTAACTTTAGGGTGCTCGACAGTTTAGTCCGTTATCTTTCAATTTCAATCGATCACTCCGCTAACTGTCCAATTTCACACAATTCGGCCCATCCGTTAAGTAGCCGTCCAAATCGATGGTTAAGTGCTGACGTGGCACACCAAAAATCAATTAATTATTCATTTTTCTCATTTTTCTCATATTTCTCCTTCTTCCTCTCCACATTTTCCCCTCTATCCCTCAAACTCTCTCACTCAGCCGTAGCAGAAGAGAAGAGCAGAGCAATGGCTTCCATCAAGGCCTCGAAGCCCCGCGCCTACTTCAAGCGTTTCCAGGTCAAATAAAAGCGCCGCCGTGAGGGCAAGACCGACTACCGCGCCTTGGCATTCTCTCGGCTCAACTTCACCGCCAGAGTCAAATCCGTCTACCCAGGCCCGCCGGTTCATCGAAATCTTAATCTCCGCCCGCTTGTAAAGCGCGTTGCCGCGCTCAGCGTTGAAGAGGCTCTTCTTGCAGAGCGGGGAGAGTGCGACGTCGATGGCGTCGAGAGCGGATGTTTTGAAGCCCTGGGCGTCGAGAGCGAGGGCTGTGAGGATGTGAGCGGCAGCGTCTTTCGAATCGAGAGCGATGGCCTTGTCGGCATGAGGGCTTGTTTGGAGAGAGAGGCGGCGGAGGAGGTGGAGGTGGATTGGGCGGCGTATCTGGCTTGGGCGAGGAGCTGGGCGCCGAGGACGAAGTGGCACTTGGATTGGATGGCGGTTTTGGAATTAAAACCGTAGCAGCAGCAGTAGGAACCTAGCTACCAGTGTCGCCCAAGCCGTTGCCGTCTCTCTAGACTGGACCTCCACTCCCGACGCTCACAAAGCCGTTGTCGCTTTCCTCGACTCCATCTCTCTCTCTCCCTCTGTGTGTGTGTGTGTAAAGGTCAAGTCTGTTGCTGTTCTATGTGTGCTTGATCACAGCTGCTTTTGATTTTGGGATTTGAATTGTAATCTGTTGTGGTTCTTTGTGATTGTGAGGGTTTAATTTTGAGAATTGGAGTATGATTTCAGATGTTTGATTTAATGTGTGTGAATTTGTCGAGGTGATCAGCTCTTGAATTTGAGAAGTGTGAGAAATGTGGAGAGGAAGAAGAAGGAGAAGAGGGAAGAAGGGTCGGACTATGTTGACTGGGAATTTGGTGTTGGCTGAAAAATGAGATTGGGGGAGATTGGGAATTTTGGGGATAATTGGAAATTTGGAAGAGAAATGGAAAATGAGAAAAATGAATAATTAATTGATTTTTGGTGTGCCACGTCAGCACTTAACCATCGATTTGGATGGCTACTTAACGGATGGACCGAATTGTGTGAAATTGGACAGTTAGCGGAGTGATCGATTGAAATTGAAAGATGACGGACTAAACTGTCGAGCACCCTAAAGTTAGCGGAGTGATCAGTAATTTGTCCTAATTTTAATTGTTAAATATTAAAAAAAAAAAGTATGAGATATTGGTGGGTACATTAGCATGTCTCTTTACATTTTCACAAAGAAGAACAATACAATTGTAAATATTCTAGCTTCCTTTCTTGTAGTGGTATTTTAGTAATCAAACTCATTTTAATTCTGATTTCATATGGTAACAATCATAATTAGTTTCATTCATGTTTTGATTCCTTATGGTAAGTAAACAGTATAATGTAATGAAATATTCTTATACTGATTCTTGTTGATATCGTTTCATGATAATTTTCATTTCAAATTAGTAAACGTGTCATTAGTTATGATCGTGCTTTTGTTTTACGCATTTTACTTTCAAATAGAGGATTTACCACAACAATGAATATGATTGTAAATTTGCTACATGGTATATCAAACTAGCTAGTATTTTGATGAAGTGTGACAAGCGAACCTAATGTCTCAACTTGAAGCAAATATGATGCCTAATGTTGGTATAGTGAATTAGCGGCTTCCTAATCCCTTTGTATAACTAGTTATAGATGATGTCAAGCGGTATACGTACTCTTGGTCCTTTGATACCTGTCAATAAGAACAACGAGTGACGTTAGGAAGGGAGATCGCTTTTAAGGGGTCATCAATGCTTCGATGCCTAAGTCAGTTGTTATGTTGATAGAGTAACAGCAGGTAAGTAGTAATTACGTAGTAAATGAGAAGAGATAGAGTTACCATTTATAAGCTGAAGGTGTATGAGACCTTTGTATCTCTTTGATATGGGACCGATGTCTCTTTTCTTGTTCTGCTGGGCGGTATTGGTGACGCGCATGAGGGCGTGTCCTAACGCCTATCAATGAGCGGTTGACTGCGTTTGATAGCTGTTGTTGCTGCCTTGATGATGGTGGTCGGGTATGGCGTGTTGGAAAACAATATTGGACTCTACATTTATCCTTGTCTTAATGAAATAGTCAATTAAACTTGAGTAAAATCAGTAGAAGCATATATGTAAAATTGTATATTAGTTATCTAATGAGGTATATGTCTCTCATTAGAAGTTGGAGACTTATTATTCGATTGACCTGATTGACATTGAGTTTGGGATAAACCTTAAGACTAGTATCTGATAAACATGATGTAAGACTTGGACTTTTTATGGGAAGGGCACAAGTAGTGTTTGTAGGCTTATATATATATATATATATATATATATATATATATATATATATATATATAACTAGAATGTCCTTGTGTTAACCACGCTATTCATTGAGATTAAACAGTCTCATTATGTTAGAAAGAAGTAGTATAGCATAGAAGATATTCTTTGCTTGTGTGTTTGCAGGTTGTGTCGCTGTTGTTGTGTTGCTGTTGCTATCTCATTGACGAGGATGACAACCATCAGTGGTATCCCGCTCGATGCTGGTCTTTATGGTAATATCCTAATGCAAACTAGGAAAAGCCTTGGAATTGATTTTGTAATTTTGTTGTATTGTGTTTGTGTATTATAGAATAGATCTTGATCTTAAATTATGTTATGCAATTCAGATTCAGATACCATAACATGGCGATTATGTCCAGTCTAAGCGTGTTCAAAGTATGCTGATTAGGCATATATATCTACACCTAAAGGCATCTCCAACAATCTTTTATATACTCATACATATACCTATATTTTAACTCACCCAAACTCATTACTATTCAAACTCATATTCCATCTTCAACCATTATATCAAAACTCACTCATACCTAAATTTTAATCATTTTATATAATTTGGGTATGACTATGGGTATGACTATGGGTTTTGGTTATCAACAAATATATAACATTTCATATATAGTGTTTAGGGTTAAATGATTTATATAACAATAAATAAATTATATAAATCATACACAATAATTTAATATAATATGTTGTCCTAGTTAAAATTAAATAATTTTTTTTATTTTTAAAAATTAATAATCTCTATCTTCTCAATAATTACATACCAATAAGATTTCGGATCTTGAATTTTGGGTATATTTTAGCTCCTCGTGTCGTTGCGTGAGAGGTTAGTGAGATTACGTTTTAGATTTTTATCTGTCATGTGTCATATTTTATCTTGATCAACCATTTTTAGTCCGCCCATAAATACGAGGCTCTTCACTCCATCATACCTCACTAATTCACAAATACTTCTCTCTCATATCAGAATTCAAGTTATAAGTTTTTGTTGATTGCTGCAATGAATAGGTTGAGGAAACTACTAATGAAAGAGGTGGAAGATTCCATCACAAGGAATCGTCAAAGAGCCCTGGTGATGCAGACATCTTCCTCACACATTCAAAGGATCCAAGAGGAAGAATCTGAATGGGGTGTTTCCTAAGAAGGCTGGCGATACACCCCTAGAGAGCGTGAAGCTATGGATCAACGACTGAAAGCTCTTTACTTCATTTCGCCGTGTCAATTCGAAGGCGATGTGTTTCGTAGAAGGTATCGAATGCAGCCTCATGTGTTTGACCAGGTGATGCACGATGTCGCTAACCATGACTCTTACTTTGTCCAAAAGCCTGACACCTCTGGTCGGCTTAGCTTGTCAACTGAACAAAAGTTGACTTTGCCATAAGGATGCTTACTTATGGGCTTCCCGCCGACATGTGTGATGAGTTCCTCGACATAACAGAATTTACAGCTTTGGAAATTCTAAGTCACTTTACTAGAGCAATCTGGAAAGTATACCACAAACATTACATCCGTCGACCATCAAAGGCAGATTTGCGGCGGTTGCTCAATGTTGCTAACAAAAGAGGGTTCTCTAGAATGGTTGGAAGTCTCGACTGTATGCACTGGCAGTGGAAAAACTGCCCAACCTCATGGCAAGGGCATTTCACCGGTTGCAAAGGAAAGCCGACAATCATTCTGGAGGCGGTTGCATCATATGATACTTGGATATGACACATCTATTTTGGACTTCCAGGCTCCCTCAATGATATCAATATCCTTGAACAATCTCCGCTATTCGAAGAAGTCTGTAGAGGTGAGTCGCCTCTAGTTAAATACCATGTTAGAGATCGCCAATATGGTCAATTCTACTACCTAGTTGATGGGATCTACCCGAAATGGGGGACTTTTGTGAAAGCAATTAGAAACCCGATCACACCACAACAAGCATATTTTACAAAGATGCATGAGTCATTCCGAAAAGATGTGGAGAGAGAATTTGGAATACTCCAAGCTCGTTTTACAATTGTGAGGGGACCGGCTCGTGGATGGGACATGGAAGATATCCAGTACATCATGATGACTTGCATTATTTTGCATAATATGATTGTTGAAAATGAGCACGATGAAACTGAAGATAATCATGAAGTTGATCCCGATGAGGTCCTAACAAGGCCAAGGAGAGCAGAAATATATGACCACTACGAAGTAGATCATTTGGCTGAGCGTGATCCTCCTGCACTTGGGAAATTCATGTGCCGATACCAGCAGGTTAGATGTCTAATTGTGCATAAAAACCTCCAAGAGGATTTGGTTAATTACTTATGGAATGTGAAGCAACAGGCAGAGCAAAACCACATGTGAAGCAACAGGTAGAGAAGATGAGCACATGTGAAGCAACATGTAGAGCATAACCGCATGGGAAGCAACAATATGTTTTATGCTTTCAATAATTGGCATTGTGCCATGGTGTGTGTTTAGTATTATTGTAATGTTTGCAATTTGCTTATTTTATTTATTTATTGTTTGTGTGTTTAGTATTATTGTAATGTTTGCAATTTGATAAATAAATTTGAGATTAACAAAAGCAATAAATTACTCATTAATTATAATTGAAAGTCAATATACATTCATTTCATAAATTAAAGTACCAAAATGAAATTAAAATAGAGCAACAAAGTATTAATACATTTCTCCTTCAGATGAAGCAAGTGGTTGGTGTAACCCGCATTGTAAGCTTGTTCATCTCTCTCAATAACCATAGCTTGCTTCCTTTCCCAATAAGCCCTAATTAGGGCGGGAAATTTTGATGGATCCACCGCCATTGTGGCTGCATCATCTACACGTTCTTGTGCAAGTCTAGTTTCCTCCCTAAGTTGTAGTCTGTGTTCGAGATCGCGATCTCCTTGGTTTGCAATTCTTTTCATTTGAGCTAAAAGTTGAGATGTGTCATCTTATTTGCATCTTTTCTTAGTAGCCCTTTGAACTTTTTGGCCTGGAGGGCGTGCATACACATTTGAAGAGCTTGAGGTTCCCTCAATGAGTGTATCTTCTCCGGACAAGTCAATAGACCACTAGAGATTTCATCATCCAAGGACGGAGGTTTGGTAAACTTTTCTGTATCCTTCAACATTGGCCATGTCACACCCCGGTTTTTAAATTATTTTACGGTTATTTTACTTTTGTATTATTTTGATCTTTTACCTTGTTGAGTAACCGTTTACTACTTAAAAACCCTAAAGTTGACTTTTTCTTCCGTTTGGAATTTGGGAAAACTTTATGTATGAAAGTTGTAGAAGACATTATTACGAGTTCGTAGACATGCTATGCGTTAAAATCAGAGTTAGCATGAAAAATTTATCAATTAAAAGGGTAAATTTTGATGTTGGTAAAAAAAGGGTAATTTTGATAGGCTTTAATTGTAGGTTTAAGTGTTGGACTGGGTGTGGAGCAGTCCAACACCCCCTCACTCTCTCTCTCTCTCTCTCTCTCTCTCTCTCTCTCTCTCTCTCGAGCTCTCCCCGAGCCCTTCTCCAGTCGGAAGTTCCCAGCGCCACCTGCCGCCGTCCGGCCAGCAACCGGCCGTCGCTCCAGCCCAGTTCAGACCCCCGCCGTCTCCTCTCCCTTCCTGGACCGGTGTCCGGGCCAGTGTCGCCATCTCGTAGGATAGGAGGCGAGCCATGCTACACTCTATCATTTAACTCATTTCATGGTTATTAGAGCAACTACTAGGAAAGAGACAATATACAAGTAGGTCAAGCTAGTAACCTACAAGAGAAAACTGGATGAGGTGGGAAATATGACTCGCCTCCTATCCTCGCCGAACATAACTCTGC
Organism: Fragaria x ananassa; assembly: GCA_034370585.1. Taxonomy (NCBI): domain Eukaryota; kingdom Viridiplantae; phylum Streptophyta; class Magnoliopsida; order Rosales; family Rosaceae; genus Fragaria; species Fragaria x ananassa. The sequence continues at coordinate 16,523,817 of CP139753.1, read as the reverse complement.
AGACTGGGCATTTAAAAACGAAAAACCCAGGGGAGAAGCATTTAAAAAGTTAGAGTGAGTGGACAAAAATAAATATCAGTAATATAGAGTAATGAAATCAAATATATGTTCTCCCATAATTTCCATTTAGAAAATACTTATGCATGCCACTCTTGAAAATTCTCCAAAAATATTTACAAATAAAAATGATGAACCAATATCATTGGTTCTCAATAATTAATAAAAATGGGGAAGAAGTTCACCATAACGATGAGCCTCCCAGGCTAGGGTCGGAGCTTGAAGTTATGTCAAGATGAGGGCATTAATTAATAAATATAAATACTGATCGGTTGCCTCTCAGGCTATAATAACGTCTCACGCTAAATTCCCTACTCACCTATGGCGAGTAGCCGCTAATAATGGATAGCTAACATATAAATATAAATACCGATCGGTTGCCTCCCAGGCTATAATAGCGTCCTTCGCTAAGCGCCCTACTCATTTATGGTGAGTTGCCACTAATAATGATTTGGTAGCAATAATGAATATATCTATGGTGAAGTAAAATAACAAATATCGAAAATTTCACCTCCCCAAAAATAATATAAAATCCATTGAACTCAGTACAGTTCCCAACTGTACCTAGAAATATTGCGTAATAAAAGAAATCACTTGACATGTCCCACATGTCAAATAAAATGCTGAAGAGAGTTCCCGAAAAATAAATGGAACTCATTACTCCAAGAAAATATTAAATCTCCAATATGCCTTTGAAAAAATAAAAATTAAATAAACTCTGGAGCGGCGGCTGGTTGCTAGCCGTACGATGGTAGGTGGCGCTGGGAACTTCCTGAGGGGAGAAGGGCTCGGGGAGAGCTCGGGAGAAAGAGAGAAGGAAGAGGGAGAGGGAGGGTTTGTTTGTAGGAGAGATTAAATTCATGAAATTATTTTGATTTATTACTTTAGTTGAGGCGGTGGATGATTATTTAAGGGAGTGGATGACTCCAGAAGATGTGAATTAAGTTGATTTAGAAGTGTTTGAGTTTTTGGTGAGTTTTCTTTCAGGTAGGGTTACGCATTATCAATAGAGGTTATGCCAAAATTTTGGTATAATTTTCCTTCAGGTGGGTCCCGCAGGGTTTATCCCGGATTTCAAAAGGAAATCCGAGGTAGGTCCTGAGAGGCCAACAATGCACAAATTTAAACTCTTCCCCCAAAGCCAATGTACGATATACCGACCTAACTTGTACTTCCTATATATTTATACAAGAAATAATATATAAGTGGTTATATATATATATATATAAACATGTACTAGTGATTATAAACAAGAAGATATTAATTGTCATAAACATAAACTAATATTAGTAAATTCCTTATATTGGGTTATAAAAAAAAATATTATCGGTCATAAACAAATAAATATTACCAAGTCGGTGGCATTTTCACCACTTGCGTGATCGGCCTCCGTTTTGGTAAGAGCTTCACGCCATCTTGTGCAACCCACTCTAATCTTTCTCTAACGAGTTTCACACCTCCCTCCTGATCTAATAACGGAACCGGGTGGCTTGCTAGCTTCATACACTTCCTATATACGATCTCATAATTTTATCTTCTCTTGACCGGTAGTTTTGTCACCGTCTTCACTGACCTCAACCACCGCCATGCACAACGACACATCTTCGGGGTTTTTCCAAGCTTCTCCTCTAGGTTTGGGGTTGGACATCTTTGAAAAAGAAAAAAAAAGTTTGAAAACTAGCTAGATGAAGAACAATTATGAAAATTAAAGAATGTAGAAGAAGGAGAGAAGTTTTGGAGTGAAAAATTATGAAGAACGTGGATGATATTTATAGAAATTGGTACAAATTACTGTTCCAACAGGCAAAATAATTTTCTCTATTTTCCTAATTTTTTTTCTTTTGATTTTTCAAGTTTTTTGTTCATTTGAAAACAAATTTTCGGCCTCATTTTTTCTTTTCCCGATGGCATTTTATCTAGACCTTTAATTTTGAATGGATCAATTATGGGCCGCGTATTCTGACCGTTGGAGGACGCCAACCGAGCTCACGTGGGATCACCTACACCAGTCCAACTCCCTTCAACGCGTGGTTCACTCATCGTCCTTCTCCCGCCCGTTTTCTTGTCGTGTAGCGCGCGTCTCTCTTCCTCATGGACGACTGGCACGTCGCTCCTGCTCCTGCTGACTGCTTCACGTGCAGCTGCTGGCTCGTGGGCCCTTGCATGTGGCAAATGGGTTTCCTCCTTCACAGTCGACTCATTTTAGGTCGTGAGTTTAGTAGGAACTCATTTATGGGTATATATTTTGATTGTTGGAGATGAGTTTTTATGAGTTTTGAGTATAGGTATGAGTATGACAACTCTTGTTGGAGATGCCCTAATGTCTCAACTTGAAGCAAATATGAAGTTGGACCAAGAAAATAAAATAAAAAAAATTAGGCTCAGTCCATTGACAAACTTTATGGGGAGTGAAATTTACGCACCCTAATTTACAATCCTCACATCTTGACTAATTTTTTTATGTGAAAATTTCAAAACTATCAATGTTTTAATCTCTTAAATTGTACTTTTGACATTTTCATATAAAAATTGGGCTTGTAATTTTTTTCATCACATGTTACAACTTCATGTTTATTAAGAAAAATTATGTTTGGGACGTGTAATTCACTCTCCTTATTTTATTTTCTGGGTTTTAGACTTTCCAACTCGAATCTAATCAGAAAAGAAAAGAAACGAAAAGGAAAAAAAGAAAAAAAAGGAGAGAAGAAGAAAGGGTCCCAAACACAAAAGCAAGCGCCTGCAATTGGGAGTGAAGGTCGTTGTTTCACTGCGAAGATGAACGGCGGCCCATCCGGTTTCCGTACGTAGCCTGATGAATGATTGTTATTTAAAGTTGTTATTTAGATATGAGTATTATTCCTAATAATATTTGAGAATCACAGACAATGCTCCTGTCACCAGAGCCTTGGTTATCTCCAGCGCTCTCTTCACCGTCTTCTTCGGGATCCAGAGCCGTTCTTCCAAGCTTGGATTATCCTATCTCGTACTCCTCCCCTCCTTTGTTCCAGTCCAACTCATATCCGAGATCTTTCAACTGATATTTCCCGTTTCTTTTTTACAGGATATTTTTGGCAAGTTTCGCCTCTGGAAGTTAATTGTGTCAATTTTTGCCTTTTCTTCTACCCCAGAGCTCATGTTCGGACTCTATCTCCTTTACTACTTCAGGGTCTTTGAGAGACAGATTGGTCCCAATAAGTATTCGGTCAGTTCTACTACTTTCTCCTCAATTTTTCACTTTGATGCTTGCCACACATACTTTCTGTTTTGTCATGCTTGGATTTTTTGATGCACACAGGTTTCCATAACGAAAACAAAATACTGGAAAAAAAACTGAATATAACCTGGGCGGATGTTTGTTATGTGAGAGAGGCCTGAAGAGGCCTTCTATAACAAATGTATTCAAGTGACACTAAAATGAAGGAAGCTTTTATGAAATAAACTATGCAAAAGGTACAACCACCATTAGGGAATCAAACCCAACCCAAAACCCCCCTATCTGCCATGTACTGGAAGATAGTTGCAATCCATACAATTACAATAATGCATAGGATCCGCGAAAAACAATTGTGTTATCCCGGGTCATGTTCTCGAGTGTGTACCGATATTATCAATGCACCATCAGCCCCTCCGACACCAGTATTAAGACTTCGTATGTTGGATTATCTTATTCAATTAAAATTCTAGTTATGATGTTTGCTAGAGTTGTTCAAACACCTCTGTACTCTGTCAAACGTTGCAGTGTTTTTTTTTTTTCCTTTTACTATTTCAAACCTTGTGATGATCTCCACCCAAACCACTGAAAAATGGGTCATCCGAAGACGTCACACTAGTATTACACCTCTTGCCTTCCCTCCAGCGGTTTTAAACCTTTTACACATCCGAACGAGTTATCAACTTAAATAGCATCTGCAGAAAGGCTTGGTCATAGAGATTCAGCCACAGGATTAGGTCAACTGAATTGAGCTTGGGCAATCCAGCTTCTAGTGATGCGTTTTTAAGTGGAAGGTTCAAATTTTAATGGTAGAAAAATGAGGGGTGTGGTGCTCAGAAAATGTGCAAAGTTTGCAATCTTTTTGGCCGTGTGAATGGCCGGGAGTTGGAATATTTTTGAGGGAACAAGAAGCACAGAGGTGGATCGTTTGTGGGATGAAGTCCCTTTTTTTGGCCTCCCTTTGGTCATCTATATCTTAAGAGTTCTGGAATTATTCTATTCATTGTGTTATGATCATAATAATAAAGTTGCTTTCTTGTTGTTCTTAGTTAGGTAGAAGCACAGATCAAACTTAAGCACTAATCAAGCCAAATTAACCTTAATAAATTATTAAGGAAAAATAAAGATAAAACAAACAAACTAATAATTAAATAGAGATAAAGAAAAAAGTCCTGGTCCTTGTTATTATTTTCCTATTCTTTCAGCAGCTTAACTGCCCATTTGATTACTTAATGCTAGTAAGACTGGCACATTGGACGGCTGGACGCTCATTTATCTTTCCTCGGTGTCCAATCAATTCAATGGAAGATCCTAACATTTTAAGAGAGAAAAACCACTACTTGTTTTCTGAAACATCCATGCATTTCACCTCTTAGCTTATAATTTTTTGATCTCACATATGGGTCCTGTTTATTGAGTACTGATGTTGTCTTAGGTCAGTCAACATACGAAGAGTGTAAAGATTAATTGATAAATAAATGTTTTCTTTTTCGCTTTTGTATTTTGATTGCATTAATTAAATAGTCTCCCTTGGCTGTACAGGTCTTTATCTTGTACTCTGTGACGGCATCGTTGCTGCTTGAGATTCTTGCTATAGCATTCCTTAAAGGTATGGATTGCTTTATGAACTATATCCACTCTTTTTGAATTTATTCACTCTTTTGCCTTGTGAAGTTATGTTTCATCAATCTCTTTCATTGCCCTCTGTTACATTCTTTTGCCTGTTTTATGTCTCTGGTTCTTAGACACCCGTTTTCTTGCATGCACTTCTATCTTCTGTGAATCAGAATACATAGTCAATCACTGGTGAAAACATTGTTTTCATAAGGTAGCTCTTTTAACTAAGTGGCCATTCTGCGGTGTATGGCAACACAAATGATAATATGTGTGTGTTAACTTTTATTGTTGATAGCCCATTGGACTTTGATGAATTGATGTGTTATTAGCATTTTTATATATATTCTTATATTTTATATATTCATTTGAAAGTCTTTTTTGTTTTCAATATTATGATGGAAAGTCTATATTGCACTAAAATATTTGGTGTGAAACTGTCTTTTGCAGATCCTGCAGTAAACCTAGTGACATCGGGACCCTATGGTCTTATATTTGCATCTTTTGTACCCTTTTTCTTTGACATTCCAGTTTCAACACGTTTTCGCGTGTTTGGTGTGCACTTCTCAGACAAGTCATTTATATATCTAGCTGGCCTTCAGGTAATAAGTTAACCTGTACCATCTACACATGACCTATAGCTGCTCTTTTCTCCCCTTCTAACTTTTCTCTCTGTCTCTCTCTCTCTCTCTCTCTCTCTCTCTCTCTCTCTTGCAGCTTCTTTTATCATCTTGGAAAAGATCGGTCTTACCAGGAATATGTGGCATCCTATGTGGTTCCTTATATCATCTGAATGTCTTCTGTATCCGCAAAGCAAAGGTTATTTTTCAATCGAATGTTTTTGATAAAATATTTTAATAGGACAAAATAATAATGTATTATAAGTTTTTGTTTTTGTTTTTATTTTTATTTTTATTTCTTTTTATGTATCTCAATTTTTGCTGGTTTTGTAATCATTATATAGTCTTTAGTTTTATTTTTTTACTTTTTATTCTTTATTCTTTGTAATCATTACATACAGTCTTTGGTTTTAATTTTTTACTTTTTATTCTTTACCCTATTCATATTCTTAGAATTCCTCCTTTCTGTTAGTAAAAGTTACCAGTTATAAGAATAAAAATAGGGATAAGGTGTTCACTGATTTATTAATAATCTTAACTATAGGAGAGATCTAAAATGAACATAGAAATACAAATGATATACAATAAATACAAGCAAGAGCCCTAAAGTACAGCAGATTTTTTTCTAACATATAGTATACAAAGCACCATCTCTAAACTCGGGAGAAGTTGATGCTCAGAACCTCCAAGTAACAAACTCCAATATCATAACTCAATGAAGTTATGAGTTACGGATCCTACAAACTAATTCAGAAATACTTCTGCTGATTTTGTAGTTTTTTTTTACTTTCATTGTTCTGCTAATACATTAGATCCTTTTTTGTAACTGAACTAAATTGTCAAACCATCTTTTTTAGACTTTCCACTCTGTTAAAGAACAATGCATGCAGGTTTGTGTACTTGCATAATATGATTTGGGCATCTTCTGTTCTATAGTTCTTTTTCATTTTATTTTATTTTTTATTTTTATTTTTCTGATAGTTTAGATTTAGCAGTTCTTGTTTAATCTAGAATTGAAATTTGTTTAGTCCTTCTGGTTTGAAGTCGATATCTGTTTAGTCCTTATGGTTTTATTTTAATCTGAATAGTCCTTAAAGTCACAATTTTTCATCTAAATAGTCTTTATGGTTTTATTTTAATCTGAATAGTCCTTAAAATCATGATTTTTCATTAAAATAGTTTTTCCGACAATTTTCTCAATTAAAGACCATAAGGACTATTTAGATGAAAAATCATGACTTTAAGGATTATTCAGATTAAAATAAAAGCATAAGGACTATTTGGATAAAAAATCGTGACTTTAAGGACTATTCAGATTAAAATAAAACCATAAGGACTAAACACATGTCGACTTTAAACCACAAGGACTATATAATATTTTATCCTTTAATCTAAGTTATTTATGACTGTATTACAGTTCCCAGAACTCATTGCATCTTTCTTTTCACGACTTAACTTGCCAACTATGGGAAGTCTGCCAGCAGCACCAACTAGAATTGTTGCAGGAAGTGTACCATCATTTACAGCTCGGCAAGTGGAGGTATTGTTGCAATATTATACCAAATTTAATACTTATAATTGCTGATATAACTGTGTTTATATATACTTTTGAATAGGTATTATTCATCTAAGTAGTTAATCTGGCTTTTGAAGATTATCTTTACCAAGTTCAGTTAATAAAGCAGCCTCAACTTGGTTGGAAAAGACTTATCCACTTTAAAAGTGAAGTCTTCATGGTAGTTTAAGATCGTGCGAGTCATTTTTCAGTTCTATGAAGGGTAGTTACGAGTCTATTTTTTTTTAAGAGTCTATTAAGTCTTAGGCTAAGTACTCACCAAGTGTCTTATTATTATCAAGTCTTCCATATAGTCTTCTGGTGTTCCAGGAGTCTAATGGCGTGCATTTCAAGCCTATAAATATAGCTTCTGTTTGTAAATCCGAATCAGATGGGAATGAAAGAAAAATTGAATTTCAATTGAAGGCTTGGTGCCTTGGTTTCCCTTCTCCTACCTATTCTATATTTTCTCCCCTAATCAATTTCTCCATTCTACAGCTAAAACCCCTATATTTCTTCTAGAACCTTTCAGCTTTCTTAATCTCTTGACAATCTCAAACCCCTTATTTATACTCTCACCAACTGAATGCTCTCTCTACTGCATCATGGGTATTATGCAGAACCTTTAGGAACTTACTTTTTGTTGTGGACACTATGTTGTTGAAATGAAACATGATTTTGATATTTCTTCCACATCATCATTTTCCTTTTATTTTTGTTCAGAGAAATTATCCGTCTCCGATGTTGTCTACCACAGAGCCAACAGAGGACTCCATTGCTACCCTTGTGTCTATGGGTTTTGATAGGAACTCTGCCAGACAAGCACTGGTGCAAGCCAGAAATGATGTCAATGCGGCCACAGATATCCTTTTAGAAGCACAGCCCCACTGACCTGGACTTCTGTGAAGATGAACCTGGAATGTTATTGATTGAACAGAAATACAATCTTAACAGGGTGGCAAAAATTCAGAGGACCGAAATTAATGTTGTGCTTTCAGAAATGCATCGAGGCATTTATCGTTCTCAAGGGTTTCTGTGCTCTATTTATATTTGTTTTTGTTTTCTTTGCCTTTGTAGGTATCTTGGTAGGGATATATTCTACATCGACTATAACAGTAGGACGTTGTAGAATTATTTACATCACATCAGAAGCATGAAAATGTGGTTGAAAGAAGAATTTGTCTTCTCTACTTGGATTTATGTTGCTTGGATTTAATTTGTCATCGTTACTTCATCTAATGGTTATAAGACCTCCAAGTAAATTTAAGCAATTTAAATCCAAACAGATAATCCGGATCCTTGAAAGAAAGCTAGAGATGTACAGTAGCAAATATTGCATTTGGGGTTTGGGCTACGGGTGGGCATGAGACGGGATTATGGTCATCTCACGGTCCGTCTTGGACATTGCACACGGGACGAGATTGAGACGGGCCTTAGGTTTTTAAGACTTGATCCTACGCAAGTCTCGTCCCAGACGAGACCGGGACGGGCCGGGTCCAATCCTGCCTAACTCCCAAAATAAAAACAATAAAAAAAATCTGATGGCTATTGACCTGCTTCTAGAGCTCTATCATCTAGCACAAAACTTGTAACACTATATATATATATATATATATATATATATATATATATATATATATATATCAAAACTAACAGTGCACATGTAGGTAGATTTGAATAGAATGGTTGTTACTGGTTTATGTGTGCATAAGAAAAGTTGCTACTGATTTGAATAGAGTTGTTGGCTACTGGTTTATGTATACACATGTAGGTTTATTCTCAAGTGAGGAAAGGAGAGGAATCAATGTCTTTAAACACTAGCTCTTATGTGTCTCAAGAAGATGCAACAAGTACGAATATATAACAAGTAACTAGCTACTGGTTTATGATTATATGTGTACTAACATTTTTTTGAAAGTACTAACATAAACACTATCTACTGGTTTATGATTAATATATGTACTAACATAAACACTAGCTACTGGTTTATGATCAAGTTCAAGTTAACTAGACCTCTTATATTCAGCAGGTCTCATATACGATTGAATGAGATATTATAGTTAGATATTTAGGGTTCAAAAATGAATCGTTGTGATGAAAAGGTTAAAAAAAGAAGAAGTTAAGATTAGACTATAATTTGTACACGGGACGGGACAGAACGGGTCTTATGGGCCTCAAATTTTAAGTCCCGTGTCCTGTTCCGTGTTTACTCTAACGGGACGGGATGAGACGAGTTTAATGTTTTTAGGCTTAGATCCCGTCTCATCCCGTCAAATTTCGGGACGGGAACAAGATTTTGGTTTTTTATGCCCAGCCCTAGTTTGGGCCTTTAGCCCCCATTTATCCAAAAAATACATATATATATATATATATATATATATATATATATATATATATTGCATTTGGGGTGTTAATTACATGAAATTACCCTCGGTACCCCTGAGATTTTTTCAGTTTTTTTTTGTTGTTGGATAGATTGCATTTTCTTTCAAGAAATGGTTTTTGCGAACAAAAGGTTTTATATCCACGTGCCTATTTTGATTGAGTTATGGAGCTCTATATTTTCTCATTTGATCTTTTTTTTATCTTTTGAATTATTACGAAAATCTGTTACTCTAATCAAATTGGGATGGTCTACAGTGCATTGATTTATCAATGATCAAAAGACGCATGCATCAAATGTTATCTGGAAACATAACATAAATAACAAAGGTCCTTACGTAACGCAACTAGCTATCATTATAAAATGCAATCAAAAGATGAGTCTACCACAAATGACCTAAATGTACTCCTATATAACCCATACTGAAGGTAACAAGTAATCGCAAATAATTATAATGAAGTAAAAAGCTTTTTTAAAGCAAAACGTTGAAAAAAGAAAGAAAGAGAGGACATAGATAAAAATAAAAAAATTGGTGAGGTGAGGTGAGTTTTTTGTGTGTGAAAGTGGTGAGGCTTTGAGAGAAATTCCTGCCCACCACCCTCATTTTGTTGGTCATATAACCACCAAATAACAAGTTGCCACATGAAATAAAACTCAACGAGAGTCAGTAATGAAAAAAAAAACTAATTATTATTTCTTCCCTATAGAAGTCTGCAACTAAACCATCGAAACATAAAATAAAAAATAAAAGAAGTCTGCAACTACAACCTCTTCTTCATCTCCAAAATTTAGATATTCAGCTTCTTCTTCTTCTTCTTCTTCTTCTTCTTCTTCTTCTTCTTCTTCTTCTTCTTCTTCCGTGTGTGTGTGTTTATATATATAAAACCCTTAATCTTCCAACTCTTCTTGTCCATCGATCTCTTATTTCAGTCCATCTGATCATCACTCCAACGCCGCTGATCTAACAGTCAAGGGTGACCAGTCGCTTGAGTAAGCCCAACAATTTTGATTTCCCCTTATCTCTCTTCTGGGTGTTGGGGCGAGTGGAGAGAAGAATGAGAGAGTAATCATAAACTCATCAATCCAATAGTTCCTAGCCAATGAGTCAATAATTATAGGGTAAAATACTGTATACTCCTTGTGGTTTGAAGTCGACATCTGTTTAGTCCTTATGGTTTTATTTTAATCTGAATGGTCCTTAAAGTCACAATTTTTAATCTGTTCAGTCCTTGTGGTTTTATTTTAATCTGAATGGTCCTTAAAATCATAATTTTTCATCCAAATGGTCCTAGGCCACGTCAACAATTTAACTGAGAAAATTGACAGAATGACCATTTTGATGAAAAATTGTGACTTTAAGGACCATTCAGATTAAAATAAAACCACAAGGACTAAACATATGTCGACTTCAAACCACAAGGACTAAACAAATTTCAATTCATAATTATACCAGATGAAATGCATGCAAGGCTTGACTGGTAAGTATTTCATTTATCACATCACAAACCAAGATCCGGGAAATCATAACTTGACAAAAGCAATCAAGGATTCAAGGGTATAGTTCAATTCACATATTTCTTTCTCCACAGTCAAGAAAACCAAGATTACGAAGCTAATAATCAAACACGACTTCATGCCCATAAAAGATGTTCTGGGTTTTTTTTAGGATATGAGAGGTTTTTTTTTTCTTTTTTTTTTCTGGTTACAAGCGGGGCCTAAAAGGCCTAAACAAAAAAAACAAAAAACTAACTACTAGAACAGGAGAGAGTCGAGAACATAAGCTACGGCGCTGCAGCTCTCCAAACCCTAGGGAGAGAGAATACGAAAGACAAGATTGCGCTTGTCCGTCTGCGCCCCGACACTGGCGAAGGTCTCTGGCCTCGTCGACGTACGTTGGGTTCGGCCGGATGGGTTGATTTGTTGAGTCCTTGACGACGAAGACGATGATTGGATGGGTCTGACCTTCTTCTGCCGGTGGATGCTTTCGACGAGCCGCGGTGGTGAGTGGAGATCAGAGGCCGTCTGGGATTGCGCAGGGCCAGATAAGAGATGGGAGGTCCATGAAGTCTGGCCGGCTGGGTCCGATCAATTTGATCGGATGTTGTTTTGTAGGATTGACGCGGGGCTTTAGTCTTTGTTTGGTTACTGCTGGTTCTGGAGCAGGAAGGCGATTGGTGGTATCGGCGGTAGTTGGCAATCGGTGACGATTGTTGCGGGTTGGACGGCGACAACGACGTCGATGCTGCTGGTTCGGTGGTGCGAGAGGCGGTGGTGAGGTAGAGGTTTGGGCCAAGGAGAATTGGGCTTGGCCTATCTGATCCGTTTTTGCTTGGATTCTAGGTGAGCAGAAGTTGGGCTAGGGTTTCTTTTGGGCCTCGGCATGGTTTCTGTTTTTATTTTTAATTTTTAATTTAGACTAAGACGGTTTGCGGTCTAGAGTATTTTCTTAGTTATTAGGTTTTGGCCTTTAACTAGGGTTTGTTGATGCTCTGGGATAACCCCTCTGCGTAGGGTGATCTCGGAAGTGGTCAAATAATGATAGGTTGAGGCTTTGTCCATTCCTCCTTGTTCTCGGTGACTGGTTACTTATCACGTTTGCTACCACAGAAGATTGATCATAGTGTTTTATCCCATAGTTTTCAACATAGAAATTGCTTGGTATCTACTAGGTAGGTTTACTAGGTAATTTTGCAAGATTGCCCAAACGGGTGGATCAAGTTCATTTTATTGTACTTATTCTAAAGTTATGATCAATAAAATATTAACGTCTTGGATAAAAAAAACTATTAGAATAACAGATCATTAAGAAATGATTGAGCAATATGGGCCGGAGGATTGTCAAAAACAATCAGGCCTAATTTATGAAGCACATTGTTTTTAGCCAATGCATCTGCAGTCATGTTGGATTCATTGAAAATATGATTGATCTGAGTAGCTCCTAAAGCAGACATTAAGGAGAGAGCCAAGAGGGTGCATCTCAAGATTAGCACACTAGAGAGTTTGACAAGTATAGCAGAGTCAAACTCAATGCTCAAGTTGTTAATTTGCAGTTGAGAAGCTAATTTCAGGCCATAGAACATACCACATGCCTCAGCATCAAGAATTTCCCCGACTCCAATATTTATTTGAAAACCAGAAATCCAACTACCTCTGTGATCCCTTATGACTCCACCAGCTCCAATCTTTCCAAAGGGAGTGCTTCTAAAGCCATCAATGTTCACCTTGAAACAATTCTCACTTGGCATTTTCCATGAGAAAAATTTATAGTTGTAAACAGACTCAGAATTCTTTTTAGCATTTGCAATATTTCATTCCTTAATGTAATTCCAGATAACCTTATTGGGAATAAAAACATGGAAAAATTAGGATCAAACACATTCATATTCCTCCATTTCAGATAAACCAACATATGAACACAAATAAATTGCACCACTTCACATTTTCCTGAATCACAATATGACAATGAACTTGAGCAGCAATCCAATTATCCCAATTCAAAGCAAAGGAGTTAAGAATATGACCTGGACTTAAAAATTCATTCCAAATTGTAGAAGAACGAGGGCAATCCCTAAATAAGTGAAGAAGGGTAAGACATATAAACATTATTGCAGATAGGGCAAGACATATCAGCTGTGAAATTTCTTCTGACTCTTTGAACATTTGTCAAAAGCTTCTTATGCAGTAAAGACCAGCATAAAGTTTTCAGTTTTAAGAGGGATCTTGAGTTTCCAAAGGGCTTTCCACAAAGGAGAAGTGACATTAGACAAATCAAAATTCATGTTGTAAGCAGACTTAAATGAAAAATTTCTATTAGAAATATGACCCCATATGAGTGTATCAACACCACCACCATCAAAACCAGTAGGTACATTAATAATTTAGCTGATAATATCATCTTCGTAAAGAGTCAAATCTAAAAGCAGGAACGAAGTTAACCAAGAGTCCGTCAAAAACTTGACATGCTTACTAAGGAGATGAGAGGTTTTGGGTTCATCCCGATCATCATATGTTTATTTTATTTTAATTAAATATTAAAAAATGATTATTATTAGCATTTAATTTTGGAGAGAGATACTAAATTAACCATAATTAGTCTTGTTCTATGGTTTTTCACAGGCGGCAGCTTGTTATTCGGTGGTGGTATGACCAAAAAAAAGTGAGAGAGTGGTGGGCAAAATTGGATCCTGGTGGGTTCCTCCATGAAGAAGATTGGGATGATCTGAACGTCACGCTTCGTCCACTCTCTCTCTCTCTCTCCAGCAAAACTTAAAAAGGAAAATAGAAAGAAGGAAAAAACCAAAAAGACAGGGAGAGGAGGGTTGATGGTATAAAATACTATTTATTTATTTATAAATCAAATGGTCAAAGGGACTCTCTCTCTCGTATCTTAGGGATTAGGGTTTTGTTCTGTTGCCTCTCAATTCCAAGTCTCGTTCTGTTGCCTCTCTCAATTCCAAGTCTCGTTGTTGTTAAGCTTGGAGTGGGTGTGGTGGTGGTGATGGTGATCCATGGGTAGCAGAACAGTCAAAATCGGTTCAAATGATGGAGATAAACTGGTGACGGAGATGCCGAGCTTTGTTACTCCAGTACCCACTTCCAATCCCATGTCAGTTCACTATCCCTTTTGGGTTCTCTATTCATTTTTTACTTCTATTTTTCTTTCGAATTTTATTTCTTTCTTCCTCCCGTTTTTGATTGAATATTTCTCCTCCATCTTTTGTTTAGTTTGCCAGCTCAGGTCTAGCATCTGCTTGTATGCAACTTGAACATGAATTTACGCTCTATGTAATATATCTGTAAAGGGACAAAAATTCTTCTATTCGTTTGTCAATACTGTAGTCTTACAACAGGAGCTTGAATGCAAGCAACATCTGCAGTTAATGAACTGCACTGTTTGCTCCGGTGTCTTTTTTTGTACTTAACCAACATACAGTGTTAGTACCTCCGTCTTTTCTGCACCCTTCGCAGCTAAATAGTGTTAAGTTACACGTAATCGTTTGGAATTTTCAGAATGATGCACACTGATTTTTGGCTGACTTGTTTATCGATAGTATGAACAGTACTTTGAGGAAGAGAGTTGCATTTTAAATTTTTCGGAATGCTGCACTGATATTTTGACATACTTGTTTCTCAGTTGTATGAGCAGTACTTTGAGGAAAGGGAGTTATGGTAGTGATTTTATCTTTGTGCTTGTGATTGAAAATTTGTAACAAGAAATAGAGGAGTCCATGAGGACAAAAGAAATGCAATTATAAACTACTGTTGGACCATTGAGAGGAACTATTGCTGTATCTTTACACTACAAAAATTTTCATATTTATTTTATTTGGCTCTTTAACTTCTGTATTAGTTTGAAAGGCCTGATTCTTTGTTTTTAGTTATTTAGTAAGAGCATGATTGTATGGATCCCAAACAGAAGGACAGGGTATACAGTATGCTGCTTATGTTGGCTTACTCTGTCTTTGACATGTTATTCGTTGAAAGTGAAAATCTGTGATTTGTCTCGGCCTTATTGCAACGAAAGAAAATTAAACTTTATCATGATTGATTTTCATTATGTTGAAGTTTGTCCATTCATTTCCCTTACAATTGAGGTGCGTTCTTCATGCTTGTACATGTCTGCCTGTGTAGTTGTGTTAGTAATGGTCCCATATTGGCCTTTTCATTCTGGCTAGTAAACATGGATTTGTTGGCAATTTGCTGAAGCGTTTGTGTATTTGGTCCTAAAGGTTCGGATGATCTCTGTTTTCAGTGGCACAGAGGGGGACTCCATTCGTTCTTCTCGAATCTCAGACTTTGAAAGGCTTGAGCAGACTCTTGGATTTAACATAGAGGATGCTGTTGACATTGGAAGAAGTATGTTACAGTACCTTATATCAGATAATACTTGAGTGCTTGTTTCTACTATGTCTTCTTTCAATAACTGCATTCGTCTTTGTTTTCCTTCTAAAATGCAATTTGCTTATGTTGGTAGTAATTTTTTTTTTCTGCAATTAGTATTGCCTGTGGACATGTCAAGTAGAATGTTATTGTTATTTTGTATCTTTACCAGAACAGACCTTGTAGTATTGGCCAAGCACCTTATGAATATGATATTTCCCTCTTATGAATGGGCTAAATCATATATATATATTTTTTTAAATTCTCAGTGCCCATTCTAGGTTCTCTGGTGGTTTTGTATAGACAGTTTAATGCTAATTTTCTGCGTACTATTTTCTGTAACACTTTCCAGGAGTCTTCTGGATCATCCATTTACATCTATTTATTCCCTAATAAACTACAATCATTGAGGGTTAAGGTTAAGTATTAAGAACTATCATCTTCTCATGCGTCTTGATAAGGTAACGACAAAAGTTTTGTCATAAATATTGAGGGAAGTGTTGGCTGACACAGTTTCAATAGCTCATGAGTGAAAGTGTATCAATCATGAACAATGTCCTAGTCAAAACTGAGGTTGTTGAAGAAAATTTTTCAAAAGGTGTATGATCATTTTGACTTGAGCTTTCTGGACTATGTTTTAAAGGGGAAGGTCTTTCGGGTCCTTTGAGCAGAGGATCTCTAGAATTTTTTTTGAGTTCATGGATTTATTCATAAAGCGAATCATCAATGGTAGGTGTAGGTAGGTCTGAGACAAGATCATTCCCTGTCCCCATTCCTCTATATATGACTGTATATTGGTTTGATTGAAGGCGTCGGGTTAGGTTGTGACTACTTTTGGATCCAATCTTCAGGGAATAAGGATCTTTCAGATTGGTGAAGTAACTGAGTTTGGAGTCTTCTAGGGTTGGTGTCAAACAGTAGTAGTGCAGTTATTTCTCCTCCATATTAATTTTTTCTTCACATGCAAATTCAGTTGACAAAGAATACGGTCATGCTTCTGAGTGCCTTTTTCTGCAAATCATTTACCCTTGATTTAAATTGGATCCTTTTGAGCTTCTTAAGTTCAGTTGGCAGTCTGGTAATCCATGCAAGGTGAAATTTCCTGAGGTTAGTGGTGCATTAAAATATAAATACTTATGACCAGTGCCGTTCAAGTGCTCTTCTTGCTCAATTGTGCTCAACTGTGAAGAGTGGAGAACTATGAGGGATTTGTATCGAGTATATCTGCCTCATTATGCTCCACTGTTGGATAGATATCTAAAGGCACTTGGGCTGAGTAAGGAATCAAGTGAGTACCAGAACATGTCTCTACCTATGACATGCTCCAGATGAGAAGATATCCGCTCATTGGTGCTATGTAGATTAAAAGGGAGGGGTTGAGCACTGCAGGTTATGTGAAAAAATTGGATCCCTTGAGTTACTTGTCTGATCATGCTCCAGATAAGAAGATATCCACTCATTGGTGCTATGTACATACAAGGGAGGGGTTGAGTTGAGCACTGCAGGTTATGTGAAAAAATTGGATCCCTTCTTGGAGTTACTTGTGTGATCTGGGTGTGCCGGAAAAATTGCAGTTTAGTGTTGCAGAAAAAACAGATCTGAGAGGACCAAAATTATAAATTGATGACTCTTGGAATTTTCTGTTTCTGCCCTTTTGTTGTAAGTTTTGGCTGGATCCGAACAAAACACTCTTTAAAGAGATAAAGTGAGGAGGAAGCGGAAGCAGTCTGGGTTAAGATTTAGTTTGCTTTCTTCTTGTTTGGCTTCTTTATAACACTGAGATATTAGCCTAATTATTCTTAATTGAGTGTGTATCTTGTAATGAAGTTTAAAGTGGTCCAATGTTGTCTTTGTTTCATAGACTGTTTGTCTATTTTTCTTGTCTTGCTTATTTTTTTTTCCTTGGTAAGTTTCTGCTTTTCAACAAAACAAAGGTTATATATGATTCTGACTTCATTATATTTTAGGTCCTGTATATGATCAAAATACTTCAACTAGCCGCGCATCAGGAGCCAAGGATGTTCAATTTGGGGCTTTAAATAAGGTAATTGTGTACCATTGTGTTTGTCCCCACCCCAAAAAAAGAACACTGAATAAGAAAGGAGATCATTAACGTTGAACTTGATATTGTGGTATTCAGCCCCACATATTTGCATAAAACTTATCTGTTGTTATGTGAAACCTTAGCTGTTACCACAACAAGAGCTACAACCAAATCTGGTTGCAGTATCTCGTAGCAATCACGAGAATTGGGGTGAATCCAATATGGCAGATGGAAGTCCTAGGACTGATACTTCAACAGATGACACAGAGGATAAAAATCAGATGGTAACATCTCTTGCTTTTTTTCTTTCAGGTTATACAGTATTAGAGTCTGTTCCACCTGGATTGCTTTTATTTTTCATTTTATTCTCTGCTGCTGCATCTGTCCATACAAGTATCTAGCATTCAGAGATACTTATCATTATGTTCTTTTCCATCAAAACTGATTTCACACAAGACAATTCCTTCATATATTTTGGGATTTTTTTTAAGGAGCTGTTTATCGTTCCAATTTGTCATATTTTTTTGTTGGAGTGAAATGACTGGTCCTCTAGCTTCTGATTCCAGTGACTGAAAGGAATCAAACTTATCTTCCTTATATATATTTTTTTATGGGAGCTGTTTACTGCTTTTTGGCTTTTGGTGGTGAAATTGTGTTCTGTGCAGATTGAAAGGAATCAAATGGCTGGTCTTCTAGCTTCTGATTCCAGTGATAAATCAAAAGAAAAACCTGGGGATCAAAAGGTTTGATATCTTAAGCTAAGCATCTTGTTAAAGTCTAATCCTGGCAGGATTAGAGACTAACATTTCAATTTTCCATCAATCTTTCACAGACGCTGCGCAGGCTTGCTCAAAATCGTGAAGCTGCCCGGAAAAGCCGATTAAGAAAAAAAGTAGGTTGCTTTCTGTGAATTTCTTCTTTGCCTCCGTATTGCCTTATTTATCACTTTTAATAGACTGATTTCAAAGGACAGTTGGTTATTTTGTTAGGTGCAAGCTTTCTGTCTTACTATATTTTTGAAGTTCTTTTAGGGACAACGGTTTTTAAGGACGGAATTTCTTCTTTGAAGTCCTTTTCTGGACAGTGATATCATATTGTTGTATATCGTCAACTTATTTCCTTGCTTTTCCTCTCTTTGAAGGCATATGTACAACAACTCGAGAGTAGCCGGTTGAAACTGACCCAGCTTGAGCAAGAACTTCAGCGTGCCCGCCAGCAAGTATGATTTTGTTGTCACTGTCATACACTTCTAGCAGGGTATATACTTATTAGTATATTTATGGTCATTTTCTTTTCAGGGCATCTTCATTTCAAGTTCTGGAGATCAAGCCCATTCAATGAGTGGAAATGGTATTTGATCTTCATCTCTTTAGTGTTTGCTTTGACTTCTATAAGCTCGTGTATCTTGTGCATATATTGCGGGGAAGATCATTGCTAGGTGAACCAACTTTTTTGGATACCACCTGCTTATGTTGTAGCTATGTTGTAGCTAACTTAAGCCCCGTTTGGTATAGCCTCACTTTAAAAAAATCAGCTTCTATTTGAACTTTTAGATTTAATAGTGTTTGGTAAACTAAACAAAAGCAGTTTTTTTTTTTTTTTGAAACTGGCAGCAGCTTTAGAAGCAACCTCAAGGTTGCTTTTATAAGCTGCTGTCATTAAAAACACTAGAAATTAATATAGAGCTTGCTTCTAAAGCCGCTGCTATTAAAAACACTAGAAATTATTATATGTTGTCTTGGCAGCACTTTTAAAACTAATTTTTGCCAAACACAACTATTTTAATTCACTGCTGATTATTTTCGAAGTAGAGCAGCAACAGTTTCTTTTTTAAGTCTCAGCAATACCAAACTAGCCCTTAATGTAGAATTCTGACAGGGCGGACGTCTCATGAGACCCCACATCAGGTGGGATCTTGCATCTAGGTGGTACCCAAGAAGTGGGTCCATGTAGCATTGCCCACTCAATTATCACACTGCTGGTTTTGAAAGTGTTTTTCTGCCTGCATCTAAGGGGTTAATTCTGGACATGATGGTGTTTGTCAATTGATTGTTATCCAGTTGATATTCATACAGCTAGCTCAAATTGGATCACTATGTAATATTATCATCATAATTGGCTATAAGAATCTACTTGGTTTATGTATATGGGTCTGGTTATAATGGTTTGTGTGCTTGTGAATATCATGGTGCTATTTTGAAAGTAAATGCAGTTTTAATTGTTTCAGATGCTTTTTGTTCTCTTCCTAGGGACTTTGGGGGGGGGGGGGGGGGGGGGGGGTGTACTGGATATGCACCCAACTGATATTTAATTGTAACACATTTTGGTTTGTTTGTATTTTCTGTGTAGGTGCTTTGGCATTTGATGTGGAATATGCAAGGTGGCTAGAGGAGCACAACAAGCAGATAAATGAGTTGAGGGCAGCTGTTAATTCACATGCGGGTGATACAGAACTCCGTACTGTAATTGATAATGTCATTGCTCACTATGATGACATCTTTAGAATAAAGGGCACTGCAGCAAAAGCTGATGTTTTCCACATCTTGTCAGGAATGTGGAAAACACCAGCGGAACGGTGTTTTATGTGGATTGGTGGCTTCCGCTCATCTGAGCTTTTGAAGGTGAAAATTCCTTTCCCTCTTTCCTGGGTCGCAGAGTTGCAACACATTTGAGCAACATATTTCTTGTACTTGGGGTTTATGTGTAGCAGCACTTGCATGCGTCTAGTTCTTTATCATATATTAGATGTGAGTAGAAGTGGTGAAAATCTTATTTATTGATGGATTCAGTTCTACATAGTTTGTTTTCAAACAGCCCAAAGTATGGATTTCTTAAATACGCTTACAAGACCATGTACACGGAGAAGATGAATTTTGAACTTATTTTATAGAATGATTTATCTTCTCTCAAGAAAAGGAGTCTAGTAATATTCGGTCAACCACTTGCTTCCCACCTAATGTGGTAGCTGATGTGGCATAGTCACGTCATCTAATGATAGTTCTGTGATAACTTAGGCACATCAGCTGCAACATAAGGTGAGATGCAGATATCCAAAAAAGCAGTTCACCTAGCATTATTATAAGAAAAGTGAATAATGACCTGCTCATAATCTTAGTATAATCATTTATACTTTATTTACTGCTGCAGCTTCTTGTGCGTCAATTGGAACCCCTAACAGAGCAGCAAGTGATGGGTATTTACAACTTACAGCAATCATCCCAGCAGGCTGAAGATGCTTTGTCACAAGGGATGGAAGCATTGCAGCAATCCCTTTCTGAGACCTTGGCCAGTGGGTCACCTGGGCCATCAGGAACATCTGGGAATGTAGCAAACTACATGGGTCAAATGGCTATGGCTATGGGAAAGCTAGGCACACTTGAGGGATTCCTTCGCCAGGTTTCTCCTTGATTCTTGATTCCTCTAGTTTGATGCCTATGCTCCTTTATTTGCATTTAAAAGTTAGTAAAGACAAATAGGCTATTGCTCAGTGCAACACATCTACATATTTAAAAAAATGTGTGCATTGATGGTGAAGCCGTCTGGGATGTCCACGATCTCTATCTGACAAGAATAACGCAGCCATCTGTGCTTGATCAAGGCTGCAGGTGGGACGTCTGCACTTTAACTTCTTTGCGGACGTCCTCTTCTGAACGTGATAAAATAATCGGTTCTCTTCTGAGATTAAGTCAATTTCCTTTATTCCACAAGAGGGGGCATATAAAGTTCACGTACTTTGGTTTTTGGATATAAATTTTGTGGTGCATGTTTCGTAGCGCTTTATTTTTCTATTCTGACAACTGGTCTGCTTAAAGTGACCTTTTCCTTATATGTGGTTGTTTTGGTTGTGGTGACTCATTTATGACATACCAAAGATTTGATGTTACCTTACTTTTTGTTATATTTACTGTTGTCAATTACCAGGCTGATAATCTTCGCCAGCAAACTCTGCAACAAATGCATCGTATACTGACAACTAGGCAGTCGGCTCGTGCGCTTCTTGCGATCAATGATTATTTCTCACGTCTTAGAGCCCTCAGTTCTCTTTGGCTTGCCAGGCCCCGAGAGTGAGACACATTTCATTCCTTCATATGAAGTGAATGACGGTTGACTATCCAAGAGTAGTGTTACCACTATGAGCCTTGGCAGAGAAAGTGTATGATTAAAAGATTAGTGTACTTGTCGCATGCATTGTTCAGTCCCCATTGGAAGTGGTGTAACATATGTGTTCCAAGGTGTTGCATTTTATGAACAGAACAATAATATCAATAATCTGAATGTTACTTATTTAATAGTACTTATACATTAGAATATTGTAGGTTACAGATATCAATTTGTATACCAAAAATCAGTCTATGTCAGTGAGAGGCTGTATTTCAGTTTCATTCATGTAAATATGTTGCATCTTTGAATGTAATTGACACATCATAGTTCAGATTCTATTGGCTTGTTATTGTGTAGTATTGAACAGAATCTGATACCAAGAGGGGGGTTATGGCATACAATCAATTGATTACTTAGAATCTCGAAGAAAGAACTTTATCTAGTTGTCTCTAGTATCTGTCACCTTGTTCGAGTTCTACATCTAATCTTTTCCTGCTCTCTTCTCCCGTCACATCCCCTTCCCCTTCAATCTCATCTTCCCGTTATCTGAGTGATGCCTGTTGTCGAGGTTGTTGCTCCCAAATTGGTAGCGCTGAAGAATTTTTCGGGTCATTACGCAATCTTGAGACCAAATGTCAAGGAGGTGATGGGCACTTTTTACTTAATTTGGTGTTTCCTCTTGACAACTCAAAGTTTTGAGTTCTCTGAGCTTGGTGTTTTGGCACAGGATCCTTAACCCGGGAGATGCTGGGGGTAGGAAGAATGATGATGTTGTCGGCTTAGCTGCTAGCGGCGGCCGCGGCAAGTATCGGAAGAAAAATATATGAATTGATAACGAATTAGGCAAAGAAATAATAATAAAAAAAAAACACAAAAGGAAGGTGATGAAGTTTAGTCTAAATTATTAAAATGAGGACGAAATTACTACTACCACAAGAAAATCGTCCCCTCATGCACCTTATCTATTTTACCTCAAATTAAAATCCCCTTGTAGATAAATTATTTTGTAGGGAAAATGTCTATTTAGTACAAATTTAAACCCCTCATTTCCCATTCTAATAACAATATTTTTCATTAGCCCATTCTAATATAAGGTAATATTTTTTATGCCTAAATGCACAAATCTTTATTAAAGTCTTAACAAACCATATTATTTTAAGACTATTTTACCCTCACCTCTTAAACATGCATAGAGAGAGAAAATAGAAGAGAGAATATTTGGCCGGAATATCACCGGACTCCGGTCTCCGGCCGCTGCAGGATTTCTCCGGTCACTGGCCGTCGGACTCTAGTGACTCGATTATTGACCCCTAATAACTTGGTTACTGACCCCAATAATCGGGTACTGACCACAATAACTTGGTTACTGACCCCCAATAATCAGTTACTGACCCCTAATAATTGGGTTACTGACCCCCAATAACTTGGTTACTAATCCCTAATAATCAGTTATTGGCACCCAATAATAGGGTACTAACCCCAATAACTTGGTTACTGACCCTTAATAATCAGTTACTGATCCTCAATAACTTAGTTACTGACTCCTAATAATCAGTTACTGACCCTTAATAACTTGGTTATTGACCCCTAATAATTTGTTACTGACCCTAATAATCAACTGATTCCAGCTTAATTTTATTAACGGATAAAACCATAAAACCTTGAAATATGAATTACCTGCTGACCTTTCAATTAATGGATATTTCGGTTGGTTCGGTACTTAACAACTAGGCACCCTCCACGCCTCCTCAACAACAACGACCTTGGCAACCTTCTTACCAGTTAGGGAGCTTTGCAAACCCTAATCGTGACGGAGAATTGATTGGACGGGCATGAACATCAGGCGGTACCGGCGAGCACAAGCTAGAGGCGGAGGCCGACGAGGCAAAGCTTGCTTGGAGACTGTTGAGATGGTGACGACGTTTGACGAGCGGCACGGAGTTTTGGATCTGCTGCCCGGGTCGGATGAGGGGGCTCGAAGAAGGAGGACGTTGATGAGCGGCGTTGATTGCCGGCAGCGGTGGATGAGGTTGCAGAGGAGAGAGCAGATATAGGGTTAGAGATTTGATACTCGTTTCTTGTCGTCGCAGCATCGGCGCAAGTGTTGTTGAAGCATAGGCTGTGTCAGCGGCGTCGCCCAAGAGAGAGAGAGAGAGTTTTAGATCGGAGACAGGTGAGTTGAATGAGGTTCATGATAGAAATGTCTTTTGCTTAATAATCTTGGAATGAGCTCATGGAAAATGTTTTAATTGGAATGAGCTTTGAAAACCATATTTTGTGCATTTAAGCATTTTCCTTATCTTGTATTTTGTTACAGTAAAATGAGAATTAGAATTGGTCTACTCATTCTTATTAGATAGTTATATATACAATGGTTACAAATGGTAATTACAACGTATTAAAGTCTAATTAAGCTGTTACATCTTGATATATTATAATCCCATAATTTCCACACTACAGCTTTCAAAGAACTTGCCACACAACAAAAATCAACACTGCCACATTCTAAGTCCAAAATCACAAAGTCATCATAATCACACAAAAACTCAATCATACAAAAATAGTACGCATCACTACTCAATAACTGCTCTACTATCTCATAACAAAATTCTATTCAAGCCAAAACTCAACCGATTCACATAAAATAAAAGAAATAAATAAAGAAATATGTGTGTGTATATATATATATATATATATATATATAAATGACATGAGATTATATAATAAAAAAAGTGACATAGAAATTCCACCAGCATAACAAGGATGTAACAACATCCTACGATGCATGATAATGCTCACCTAGAAGTCAAACATGGCTCACCACATATTGACCATTTCCCCCACCCCATTGTCTAGCCCATCTATCAAGCTACGGACAACAAATTCGCGTCTTAAGTTAGACGCGTAGCACTCTGCATGGCCTTAAGACCTCAAAGGTCAACATGCTCCAGGATCAATGATTTAGCACAAGTGTACCACTTAACACAACAACAAAAGTGCCCTCCAACTCGGGGCGTCAACTACATTACATAAATATAGTATCTCCGCGCACACACAACTATCCTGTTACTATAGCATAAAACAATGACTACACATAAATCTTTCAAGAGTCAATAACACATGGGGCATAACTCAAATAGTGTTCAACCACTTAGAAGTTAGAACACGACAACCAAGCTAAATGCTAACCTCGAATAAGTCACAAGATCATGACATCAGATCACACACAAAATCGCATGGTAGAGAATCTCTACCACCACAACAACGAATGATGTATGAGCCACATAATACAATTGCATCACATCTATAGCAAAAATCAACCAAAAGACCTTAACTGTATAACTTAAATCAAAACACAAGACCACCACACATCACAGAAAAAGACGCACCAAAAATCACACCTCACTCTTACGAAGAAGAAAAGGGAATAAGGTACTCCTAAACTTTGCTCACCAATCGCAAATCCTCCAGCTTATAGGGATCTACCAAAATTCCATCATTCGATACCACAAGACCAAGGAACTTCACTTTTTTCCTTCCAAAAGTCACACTTCCCGAACTTAACATACAACTTTTCATCCCTAAGAACCTGTAGTACTATCCGCATATGCCTATCATGATCCTCCAAGGTCTTGGAGTAAATCAAAATATCATCCACAAATAGTACCACAAACACGTCCAGATAAGGACTGAAGATGCAGTTCATGAAATCCATAAAAGCAGCAGACATATTGGTTAGACCAAAAGACATGACAACCAACTCATAATGCCCATACCTAATCTTAAAAAATGGTCTTCGAAATATTCTCCTCTTTCACCCTCAACTGTTGATAACCAAACCTCAGGTCAATCTTAGATAACACCGTAGCACCTTTAAGTTGATCAACAAATCATCAATCATAGGCAAGAGATACCTATTATTGATGCTCACCTTAAATTCACATGCACTCTTAACTAACTACAATTAGAAACCTTGCATTGGTCTAAATCAGTGAAGAGCACATAAACAATCATCGAAATCAATGCATATGAATTAAACCAGCAAATTACTTTAAACAACAATTGAAAGCATAGTAATCCCTGCGCATAGCTTAGTTCAAGTGATTACACTGAAATCAAACAATTATGAAATATAGTGATCCCTGCATGAAACTTAGTTCAAGAGATCACAAGCAACATAAAGGAAATTGAGTTAGAATCACAGTAATTCAATACGAAACACAACATTAACAAATGATCATTAGCAATACCAATTATCCGACCACAAATCTCAACAATCCTAGTCCCCCAAATCAGAGTAACAAGTTTAATCCTCAATGTTAAAACAAATAGGCATATGCTTCTAGAAGGGTTATGCAAACCCTCCCGTGACATGGAGAACATACCCTTAGACATTGGCACAAAATTCCACCACCGTCTAAATCCTACCCATAAGAGAACACAGTCATCTCCTATTACAATGCTAGTACAATTGACCACATGAATAGGTCTACATGTCCTTAATCCTCAAATAGGTGAAAAATTTATACTATCCGGCAAAGTCACCACCCTAAGCCTTGTAATCTCCCAAATTAACCTCACTATATGAGTTGGGTTCACTGAGTTGATAATAGGCAGAAGAGGTTGTTCTTTTCCCCATTTCTAAAATAGAATTCTTTCACTAGGAAAATCATCTCCTAATTTCCCAAAATAATCTCCAAGAGGACCATCACTTGTGAAGCAATTAAGACAACACTGAGTTAACACTTGCATAAGACTTGAACAAAATTTTAAGTCACGAACAAAAGACGTAATAACAACGTCATCAAAGCAACACTGACTTCCACAATCAAAATCTGTGAAGTCAAACAATAGTTCAATCTAGAGGTTCTTATTCCTCACAAACTAAAACTCAAACATCCTACTCAAATCTCCCGCACTTCACCTACTGAGGCAACCTATGCCTTAGGAACCTAACGCTCAAGACAACACCTTACTCCCGCATACCCAATGACATATCAATACCCAAGAGCATATGATTGTGATCCGTTGCAGTTGGGCCATCACTCTAAAGTACTGATTATCACCAAATATGCAAACCTACGCTTTGATACCAAATTGTCACACCCCAATTTTCGAAAGATAAATTTCAAAACAATTGGGCATGATATAACTCACAATAACATAATTCCCAAGACTTATTCAACAAACTTAAAGCAAACTAAACTCAATTGCAGAAATGTAATTGTCAACACAACTCAACATCGAGTTAAATATTACATTTCGTTGTTTACAAAAACTTGAAAGTCAAGAAATAAAAACACTCGAATGAGTTTAATGTTGTATACCAAATATAATAATATCAAGTGTACAACAACTAAAAACCTTGTCACTATGCCTCCACCTCAAACCTGCTGATCATCATTTGCATGTCTAACCCATACACCATGAATTGGTGCACCGGGTTGTAAAATAACAAACCCGGTAAGCTATAAAGCCTGTATGAGTAACTCCTAAAAATAACTCAACCCAACATTATATAGATAAAACCGGTAATTCCTACTTTGGAACTTAGTTCAGGAATCGTCCTAAAACAATAAAATTTTAAAAAGAGTAAATAAGAGAACACAATAATTCACAAAACAATTAAAATCATAATTGAATCCTGCAAAAAAGATAGTTTATAAATTCCATTAAAAATCACACAAATAAGATTAAAGAATCTCCTACATGAAACATAGTTAAGGAGATTCTCAAACCAAGAAATTTAAATGATAACTAATAAGAACAAAGTTTAAAACCACATAACCAATATTTTTACAATTATACATGTACCCATGAGTCCAAGATATCTCCCATGACCTACAACAAACACATGTACCCATGAGTCCTAAATATTAATAAATATCTCTCATGACCTACAACAATTTATGTACCTATGAGTCTCAGATACCTTAAGGTACCTCCCATGACTTACACCAACAGAAGGACAAGAGCTCTATTCATAGCCGTAACCAATCACCCGGCTAAAGGCTTGGAATTCAGTTTGAGTGTCCAATAACAAATCACAAAATAATAATAGCATCATAACCGTAACCAATCACCTGATTAAAGGCTTGGAACCCGATTTGACTATCTACACAACATTTCACAAAAGAATAGAATCATCATAACCGTAACCAATCACCCGATTAAAGGCTTGGAACCCGGTTTGACTATCTAAACCACAAATCACAATATAATAAAATTATCAACAATCAACACAAGGAGCACATCATAAAAATTATATCATTCCACATAGATTTATTTATATGAACAAACATAGATACCCCCACAAGAATAATCTATCAATACCCAAAAACATTATGATCACATGAACTTTAAAAATAATCATATAATAGGAAAACTTGTTTTAACTTACCTATGAGCCGTTGACGATCAAACTTAGATATTTTAAAACAAACAAAAACATAATTTTTTTATAATTATAATCATCATCATTTTATCATAATCATCATCATCACAATCATCATCATAATCATCCTCATAACAATTATCATCATCATCATCATCAAAATCAATCATCAATTGGTCCTAAAGTGGACATTGGTGAAATTTTACTCACCTAAATACTCCCGCTGCGTCTTCACAAAAAAAAAACAATGCCCAGCTCAAAATCAACTTCACAAGTTACCTAAATAACACCATTAACAACCTTAGTAACCATTGTAATAAGGGATATCAAAACACCCTTAAAATAAACTTTAGCCCAAAGGAGGACAACCTTCTAAGGTCGTCGAACTTAATGACCCAATACAACTGCCTTTAATCCTCAAATCCTAAACTCAAAACTTCTCACAAGTCTAGAATTAAACATAAAGTCTTAGCATGCAATCCTTGCTCAAAACCTCGAAATTCCACATCTCAACAAGCTTACAAAAACATGAGCTAGATAACCAACACTACACACGCTGCCACGCACAGCCACAGGCGACGGCGAGTGTGCCCCACGCGCTACCGGCTACCCACGAACCGGGTCATGGTTCATACACCAAACTGATAGAGGCATAAAATGCCATGTTTTTAGTATATTTTCCTACCCTATTTAACTATGTTATTTCCTTAATAATGCCATTTTTAACATGTTTTATCTTATAGGAGTCATTTGCGCACAAACAAAGAAAAGGAGCTTAAGTCGCAGAAATTACGAAGAATTCTATTTGCTCGAGGAATCCTACTTCAACTAGGATTCCCATTTCGTCATGGAGATCTTGTGTCGACATGGAAACCTCTTTCAAATAGGAAATCCTGTTTCTACAAGGAATCGAAGAAGAAAAAAGTCAAATCCTAATCCAACTAGGAGAGCTTGTTGCCGCACAAATAAAAGCCCAATCCATGGACTTCTTGGCCGATTTTAGAGTCCATAATTCAAGGGAAGATAAGTCCAAGTCAAACTCAGAAATTAATGGAAGATTGTGGAAGAATCAAGAAGATAAAATCAGAAAATTAAGGAAGGAGAATCCTATTATACCTAGAAGAGAATCCCACCGATTTTGTGGGGATCTCTTGTGTAATTAGGACTTGTTTTCAGCCACAAGATCAAGAGAGATCCAAGGGTTGCGGCAATGCTAGGGTTTCATCAATTCAATATAAATAGGAGGGACTAGAAGAGAGGAATTCACCACTTCACAATCCAGAAAAATTCTGAAAAGTTCTCTCTCTCTTTCTCTTGCCGTCGCACCATTTTAGGAGCCCTAAGGAGTCAAGACCTCTGCCCCAAGGCCGAGCCAAGGAGGAGAGTAGCAGCCGAGTCCATAGCCTTGCAATCGACAACTAGTTGGCCTCTCTTTGCCGATTCCAATTGTAATGGTTCTTTGTTGTTTTTGTTTTGTTTTCTTTGGTTTCGAATTCGTGCATGAACTCCTATCTTTTCTTTATAAATTCGAATGATGTTTGAGTCATGAGGGTTTGAATTTCCAGAATATTTGAATGTGTAGTTTAATTATTTATGATCTTGTGTTTTCGGTTCTAATATTATGGTTTGTGTTAAAAGCTTTATCTAGTGCGTAAGTGATTACTAATTCTGCAGGTTAGTAGTGCTAGAGGTTTATTTCGTGTTTAGAAGTATTCCGTTGTGGTGAAGGTCATGTCGTAGTGGCCGAGATAAGTGCTTTGCATGTGAAAAGTTAGGCAACGTTTGTAAACTTAGTAATTTGTTTAAGTCCGTTTTCATCTTAATGACTTGTAGATTTTGCATGTAAGTTGCTCGTGGCATTATGTGTTTAATTTATGAGATGCTCTAGGCCTAGACGTTCTGACCTAGTAACTATTAAGGAAAACCGATTAAGTGCATGTCCTCGACGGGTGTATCTTAGGACTTAGTTTCGCAAAGTATGATAATATTTCCGTTACGCATTTGAAGTAATTAATTGCATGTTCATTATTCTGGAATGATTTATTTGGATGGATTGGTTGAAGTCGGTCACGTGTATATAGTGTGTGTGCGTGTGTTTATTTATCGTTTTAGGATGTTAGAAACCCCAAATCAAAACCCCCGTTAAATTATTTGTGCCAAGTGTATATTTGTTAATATTTATTTCTGTTTTGTTTACTAACATCTCTTTTAAGCGACTCAAGATGCAGAGACCCCTCCACGAGTCTCCGGACTGAACGATACCCCATTTACTTTATGCTACATCTACACAAAAGAGGGTTTAATTGCGTCGGGCCCCTGTTGCTCGTGTATCTCGTATATATGCGCCCCGGAGGCTCGCGTCAATTTTGGCGCCGTTGCCGGGGACTTGTGATAAGTTCTCGCATTTGGGTCAATTTAATTTTCTTGTTGTTTATCTAACTAACTCGTTTGTTTTATTTATTTTCAGATTTGGGTTATTGGAATGCACATTGTGGATAGGTAAAGTCGCAAGTGTTAATAGGGTTCTCTTAGATCCTTATTAACATTTGTCGATTGATTGAACACATGAATGACTCTCAGCTGAGTAAGGGGAATTATTCGGTGTCTAGGTTGAGTTAAAGTACCTGGGAACATAAATTGGATCTCATGACTGCAAGGGTTTTGTCCCTACAGTCAAATTACGAGTCCTACCAGCCTACTACGTCTACCTGGCCGAGTAAAACTCTTGAAACCACGGAGTTGCGCATGTCTCAATCTCTATACTTAGGCCGCACGCCACTTTGTTGCATTGCAAGAATTCGGATTTGAGAATCTATAAAATTTCGATCCCTAACCGTGTCTTTAAACTAACATGTCGATACTTATCGTTAAAATGAGTTTATGCTTAAGATTTTGCAGACGTGTAGAGTCTTTGGTTTTCATTTTAATTCTTGTGTTTCTTAACTCTTAACCGTTACTAACTTGCATTTAAGTTTTCAGATGTCTACCCCAATTACCATAGCTAATGCACTCGAGATGCTTGTCTACTTTGACGGAGAAATACTTGACAAGATACCGGAGTTCAATAGAGACACAACGCAGCAACCGGGGACGCACATTTTTGTGATCGAGACCACCTCAACAATCGAAGGCATTGGAGTAAAAGGAACTAATGGAAACAAGGATGCCGTGTGCATCAACTTGCTGCACATGAGCTTGCGAGGGCGAGCACTCCAATGGTTTGAGGACCTTGACCATAGCACCACAACGTGGGACGAGTTGAAGAGGAGTTTCGTTGCTGAGTTCCGGCTTATACCGTCAATTGCGGATGCACCAAATGGAATGAAGTTAGTAGCTGATTTTTCAAATGACCGGCGGCCCGCTAACACTCCCGCGCGCAAATATGTTCAACACTTGCTTAACCAAGAGCGAAGGGAGGTAGCACCACGCCAATACTACGAGGAACTGCACCACCAACCATCTAAAGATCAAGTCTCGGTCAAAGTCAAGGACACCCTATTTAGGGTAGACTCTCTTACGGCCGAGCTCGCCAAGTGTGTGTGTTGCGGACCGAATAGTGGAGCTTCAATTGCTGAGCTGACTTCTCAAACCCCTATGCCACATCCATCAACTTTCCCTCAACCTTCCATGCTGCCCAAACCATCCAATCAATGCTTGGCTGCCACCAAGACCATACAAAAGAAGAAGAAGGCCGAAACAATGCAAAAGCTACTTGACTGTATGGAGAAGATACTTGCAAAGCAAGATGATCAAGCCAAGGTAATTAAGGAGATAAAGGATGATGTCCACTTCCTCTATGATGAGTTGGATACCGTCCTTCACTTCCCAAGGTTTGTGGTCGGAGAGGAAGAAGACAATGAGGATGATGAAGAGGACCCCATTGAGGACGACAATGAAGATGATGACGATGGCCATGATGATGGCGGTGATGAAGGAATGCCCAATGTCGGAGCTGATGAAGACATGTATGGTGACAATGAGGATGAGGAAGATCCGAATGAGTACATAGAGGAGAGTGACCAAGAGTCCGGTGACAACCATAGTAATGTCACGGATGATGACGAGGGAAACTCTCGCCGCTCCTACTCTCCACCTGCCTCACCATACTACCCTTATGATGATGCTGAGCTTGCCGAAGGTTGGGAGGACAACCTGGACATGGAGACCGCATTCGCTAATGAGGATTAGGGGAGACATAATAAACCGTCTAGCCAATGGACGTAAAAAGAAGCGCTCTAAAGGGAGGCAACCCTTTCATTTCGGTTTGGTAGCCAAAGGCTTAGGTTTTCGTTCATTTCTATCTTTGGTTTTTGTAGTTGAGTTGCACCTTTTTGCAACACCCTTTTGGTTATTTTCTAGTAAGATTTTCAGTTTTTAATAATTTGGTTTTATTATGTTTGAAATTTTTGATTAGTCTGGTTTAAGATGTGCAGTCCAGTGACTTGGAACGTGCACGGATCTCAGCTCCTTTGGAATTACGCCATGTATTATATATGGATGGAAAGATCTACGAGTCTAGTTTCTGAATCTTTTTACAGAACTGGATTTGGAGTTCGGATGAGCCGGGAATTCGAGTTTTAATGGAGCGAGGTCAGAGCAGAAACTTCTGGAACAGAGCCGAACTGATCAGGACATTCTTTGTGAACAGTCCAGTACTTTGTTTTATCTTCAAGCATGTTGGTATGATCTTTGATGAGAAGACCAAAGCCTTAGAACCTTGGGGGCCGGTGCCTACATCCAGCAAGTTCCGCGATGAGCAAAGTTTGGGAGGTCTACAAGGGGGAGAATTTCTTACTTAATTTACACCGATATTTAGTGTTTTTGTGAATTTCATTCTCTATGCTTCGATTCTATGTTGCATGCTATATCTTGTTATACATTGAGGACAATGTAGGATTTAAGTGTGGGGGAGGGATTTACATGATAGTTGAGTCTTTAAATTTGTTTATTTTTCGTTTTTAGTTTTAGTGTTTAAATTTTAAATTTTTTGAGTCAAAAAAAAAAAAAAAAAAAAATTTCTTGCTCTTTATTTATGTTTTTGAGTCTTAGGAGCCCTTAATGTCGATGACTATAATCTCTGAATTGATGATTTTGAAATGATAACAAAATCGAGATGATCTTAGGTTGATTTTTCTTTGGTTAATTGCAATGAGTTGAAAATATATGATATGTAGTGGATATGGTTCGTAACTTTGGTACAGAATTTGAACATATTCAGCTAAGTTTTGATTCATATGAACCTATGTGAGAGCCGATATATGTGCCATTTCTTTCGAGTGTTTATAGGAAAAATCTATCTTTTCTTGGTTATTATTATTTGGAACCTCATTGTTCTTTCATTTGATTGATTGCATGCCATAGCTCTTTAATGAACTCTAGAGTGCTAGAACTCATTCTTGTGAATTGCAAAACTTATAGTCATTACATGTTCTGATCTTGGAAATGAAAAGAAGGAATTTTTAGGATGATCACCAATGCCAAATTAACCTGTGTCCTATTTTGTGTGCGCGGCACACCCCTTAGTTTAGCCCCTTTGAGCCTACGTTTTGCCTTTCTTTCATCACCCTTGTAAACACTACCCTGAGCTTAGTAATAGAAATCTCTACCTTTATCCTTCGGATCTAGTAGAGCTTATTTTGTAATGTTTATACGAAGGTGTGGTTGAAGAGCAAGTGTGGGGGAGTTAGAAGTGTCCAATGAAAAAAAAAAAAAAAAAAAAAAAAAGAGAGTTGTGCCGAAAAGAAAAAGAAAAAAAAAAATACATGTCATCGGCAGGAAAAGAAAGAAATATTCATGGACAAGTTCTTTTGTGGAATTGGAGTTGTGTGAGTAAATTGAAGGCCTAGAAACAGAAATATTTGGCCTTTGTCCGTTTTCATGTTATAAGGGGAGTGTTGTGACGTTTTTGGAGTCTCATGAACTCATTTCGGGGACATAAGGTTGTTGGAATGTTCTGCTAGGTCCTTAGGATCCTTACGATCTCAGTTCCGATAAATTCATACCTTTAGCCTAGCCACATTTACACCTTTTGAATTCTTTCTTGATCCTTGAGATGTGCAGTCTATGATCTGTGGAGTCTTTCACAAGAGTTGAGCTTATGGTTTTTGGTTCATTTGTGCATGTTATCATATTCTTTCTTGAGGTTCATTATTATCTTTTCTATGTGAGCTATTCATAATTTCTCAAGATACTATTTATCTTGCATAGATGAGTGAGCCAGAAAATCTGAGTGAAAAAAGAATGAGTGCATATCCTTGTGAGCTATGAATCCTTATTTATCTGAAATATGTTGAGCTTAACCATCACCACTGTTCTTCCAAGTCCTACATGTTTATGTAATTAACCGTGGCAATTAACTCTCGAAAGTTCATAGAGTGAATCTTGATTGAGGAAGAGTTTCAATGTTATGAGTTCCGAGATTTACTAAGACATTATAGGGGCATTAGAGTTTTTGTTTCGAGTCTTGTTAGCTTGGTTTTGCTAAGGGACTAGCAAAAGCTAAGTGTGGGGGAGTTGATAGAGGCATAAAATGCCATGTTTTTAGTATATTTTCCTACCCTATTTAGCTATGTTATTTCCTTAATAATGCCATTTTTAACATGTTTTATCTTATAGGAGTCATTTGCGCACAAACAAAGAAAAGGAGCTTAAGTCGCAGAAATTACGAAGAATTCTATTTGCTCGAGGAATCCTACTTCAACTAGGATTCCCATTTCGTCATGGAGATCTTGTGTCGACATGGAAACCTCTTTCAAATAGGAAATCCTGTTTCTACAAGGAATCGAAGAAGAAAAAAGTCAAATCCTAATCCAACTAGGAGAGCTTGTTGCCGCACAAATAAAAGCCCAATCCATGGACTTCTTGGCCGATTTTAGAGTCCATAATTCAAGGGAAGATAAGTCCAAGTCAAACTCAGAAATTAATGGAAGATTGTGGAAGAATCAAGAAGATAAAATCAGAAAATTAAGGAAGGAGAATCCTATTATACCTAGAAGAGAATCCCACCGATTTTGTGGGGATCTCTTGTGTAATTAGGACTTGTTTTCAGCCACAAGATCAAGAGAGATCCAAGGGTTGCGGCAATGCTAGGGTTTCATCAATTCAATATAAATAGGAGGGACTAGAAGAGAGGAATTCACCACTTCACAATCCAGAAAAATTCTGAAAAGTTCTCTCTCTCTTTCTCTTGCCGTCGCACCATTTTAGGAGCCCTAAGGAGTCAAGACCTCTGCCCCAAGGCCGAGCCAAGGAGGAGAGTAGCAGCCGAGTCCATAGCCTTGCAATCGACAACTAGTTGGCCTCTCTTTGCCGATTCCAATTGTAATGGTTCTTTGTTGTTTTTGTTTTGTTTTCTTTGGTTTCGAATTCGTGCATGAACTCCTATCTTTTCTTTATAAATTCGAATGATGTTTGAGTCATGAGGGTTTGAATTTCCAGAATATTTGAATGTGTAGTTTAATTATTTATGATCTTGTGTTTTCGGTTCTAATATTATGGTTTGTGTTAAAAGCTTTATCTAGTGCGTAAGTGATTACTAATTCTGCAGGTTAGTAGTGCTAGAGGTTTATTTCGTGTTTAGAAGTATTCCGTTGTGGTGAAGGTCATGTCGTAGTGGCCGAGATAAGTGCTTTGCATGTGAAAAGTTAGGCAACGTTTGTAAACTTAGTAATTTGTTTAAGTCCGTTTTCATCTTAATGACTTGTAGATTTTGCATGTAAGTTGCTCGTGGCATTATGTGTTTAATTTATGAGATGCTCTAGGCCTAGACGTTCTGACCTAGTAACTATTAAGGAAAACCGATTAAGTGCATGTCCTCGACGGGTGTATCTTAGGACTTAGTTTCGCAAAGTATGATAATATTTCCGTTACGCATTTGAAGTAATTAATTGCATGTTCATTATTCTGGAATGATTTATTTGGATGGATTGGTTGAAGTCGGTCACGTGTATATAGTGTGTGTGCGTGTGTTTATTTATCGTTTTAGGATGTTAGAAACCCCAAATCAAAACCCCCGTTAAATTATTTGTGCCAAGTGTATATTTGTTAATATTTATTTCTGTTTTGTTTACTAACATCTCTTTTAAGCGACTCAAGATGCAGAGACCCCTCCACGAGTCTCCGGACTGAACGATACCCCATTTACTTTATGCTACATCTACACAAAAGAGGGTTTAATTGCGTCGGGCCCCTGTTGCTCGTGTATCTCGTATATATGCGCCCCGGAGGCTCGCGTTCACAAACTCTTCATCTTAACAAGCCTTACAATAGTCTCAACTATCACAAAGTCCAATTATAACTATAGAAGGTGGAAATTATCTCTCAAGTAAAATGGGTGATTAAAACCCTAGAATTCCATATCCTCAATTCACCCTCCACACTTCAAGTCGGTTCAAGTGACTTGGAGGGATTGATCCACGTCTCACAAGCTTCAAAAGCCCCCAAGAGTTGTCGCCGAAGGTGACCGGAACTAGGAGTTCCGACGAAGAACCCAAAATGGCGCCACCGCTACTTCCCGGCCTTGCTGCACCTCCAACAGCTCGAATCTTGCTACCAAACCACCACAGACTTGTAGAGAATGAAGAGAGCTTTTCAACGGTACCTCATTTGCCAAATCCAAGCTCCGATGACCAAGATATGGCTGAAAAACGAAAGAAGATTGGGAGGAGGAGAAAGATGCGGGATTTTCTGATTTGGTTGGTTTGGGGTTTCTGATTTTTCTTTTCTATTTAAAGACAACTTTCAAAAATGGTAGGAACTTCCGCTGACCATAACTTTCTCGTACGAACTCCGATTAATATGTGTCACATGTCTGCGAACTCGTATTGTCGTACTCTACAACTTTCGTGAATGAAGTTTCTCAAGAAACCCAACGAATAAAAAGTCAACTCTATGACCCTTAAAGAAAGTAGAACCGTTTCGAGTAACTTATGCATCCGAACACTTCCACTCTTCCTTCGAACCTTAAAAGACACTAAATTCTAACTCGAAAATTCCTAAATAAAATTAGAAACTAATATCAAATTCCCGGGGTATTACAGAAAGCTTAAACCTAATACTGTGAGTGGACACTTTGGATTTTAACAAATATGCATGCAAGATTTTATAAGTTAATATTTTATTTTCTGAGCTTATATTATAATTTTGGCTTATGAAATAATCTTGGAATTTATTTGAGTTTGATGGATTGATAAAATAATGGTTATGATTTATGGATTTGAGCTCGGGTTATTAACTTGGTATTTGAGTTTTGTTATTCCTTATGACTTCCGGATCTATTTATTATTATTTTATTAGTTGACATGTTGAGATTCATAAAAGATTACCGAAAATAGGATTTTCGGTAGTTATCCATCATAATTTACTTGTTTATTTGTGGCATAATGATTTTGACATTGAGAATATTTTAGTGTGTATCTCGAGTGTAAATATTATTTACGATTTATATATAATAATTAAATCTCGCTTTTAATTATGGATTTAAGAATATTTTGATGTGTGAGATACGTCATTAAGTTTTATTTTAATTTTTTATGATAATTTTTAAGTACAATTGGGAACAGTACCATTCACATGATCTTGGGGAAGCTTTATAGATTTAAGTGATTTCAGATGTTTTTAGTCAACATACTAGGGTCGCTCTTGTTCATTACTAGCTAGCATTTATTAGCGGTCCTCACCATAGGTGAATCGAGCGCTTAGCATGAGACGCTACTATAGCCTGGGAGGCACCGATCAGTTATTATTTATTGCTAGCTAGCCTTATTAGCGGTCCTCACCATAGGTAAGTTGAGCGCTTAGTGTGGGACGCTACTATACCTTGGGAGGCACCGACCCGAGCCTTTGAGGCTCATCTTACATGGTGATATCTCTTCCCCTTGTCTTATTTTTTTCATTTATGTAATTGTTAACCAGCGAGGCTAGTTTATCTCTTCTGATGAAATTTATGTATTTGATTAACCAACGGGGCTGATTTGTCCATTTTTATGTGATTTCGGATTTAAAGTTAAATGTTATATCAAAGTTGTGTGCATCGAGATTTTTAAAGTTTAAATATTTAAATTACGTTTGTTAAATTATTTAGTTTATTTTTGGTCACTCACTTTAACGTTTTAAATTACTTTCCCCTGGGCCCTTCGGTTTCAAATGCCCAGTTTATATACTAAGTTTATTTGAGGTCGAGCGCACATGAAATCAAGACATAGTCAAATAGTTAGAGGCTACTCCCATTTATTATTTATTCATTGTTTATCTTTCATTATTCGATATGCTCTGATAATCCAGTTAGTAAACTTATTAAATGTCTTTGTTGTTGGAAGTGAGATTCTTTTAGATTCGTAAATGATATGGTGGGAGATGTGATGAACTTGGAGAGCATGAAGGCTCCATGAGTACAAGGTTGAATTATGATTTTAGAAGTGTGTTTGCAGGTGTTTTTAGAAAGGGTTGCCCATTTTCAAACGAGGTTATGCCGAATTTCTGGTAGCATCTTATTTGGAGGTGGTCCTCACAGGGTTCATTCCGGATTTTATAATGGGTCCTGACATATGTACTCTCGTAATTTGTTGAGATTTTGTCTCTAGAATCATTTTAAACTTCGAATCGTCCTCCAGTATTGATTCATGGATATGACTGTAACTAGAGACAATCTTGAATAAATTAATAGCAGTGAATCAGAGATAAATTAATAGTTTGATTCTCATGTTCTTCATATTGCAGTTACAACAGTTGATTCTGGTAGTAAGGCTCTAGAGTTTCTGGGTTTCTATGAGGATGACCAGACCAATCCTGATTCACCTTCAGTTTCCCCAAGCAATCAACAGGTACTTTCTATGTGCATGTCTTACATATTCTAGGCTTTTTTCCCCCTACTTTTCACCTCTCTCTCTCTCTTGTTATTTTTTATTTTATTTTCCGGGTTTCTTGCAGGAAGTGGAAGTGAATCTAATTATTACCGACTACTGTATGCCTGGCATGACAGGATATGATTTGCTCAGAAAAATCAAGGTTATATATGCTTTGTTTTCTATATCCCTTTGTCTCTTTCCTCATTCATCATTATATTCCCCTAGATTTTCCTCAGCATTTCCCCATTGAGATTTTCCAACTGATCCAAATATGGAAATTGCCCGCTCTGGTGTTTCTCTGGCCACTTGTATCTAAGAATATCATGAACATATATCCACGTTTTTATCCACCCAAATAAATCAGCTTCGACATGTTCATCTTTCAGGAATTCATAATATGTTGTCTCATTCTGCAGGAGTCTTCTTCGCTCAAGAACATACCCGTAGTGATAATGTCATCTGAGAATGTGCCTTCAAGAATAAATAGGTAAACCTCATCGAAAGCTTGTTGGATTAATCTCGAAATTGAATTCCCCTGTTCAGTTTAGTTGATCAACTGATGTGTTTTGTAACAGGTGTTTGGAAGAAGGGGCAGAAGATTTTTTCTTAAAGCCAGTAAGATTGTCAGACTTGAATAGGCTTAGGCCTCATATAATAAAAACCAAGTCCAAGGATCACAACCATGAAAAGCCAACAAATTTTGAAGAACAAGCAAGTCAAAAATTGGGGATCTCAAAGGATCAGCAGGAACAAGAAGAAGAAGAGCTATTACACCATCAGCTACAGTTACAAGAACCACCGCCACCAAGTACCAACAAGCGGAAGACCATGGAAGAGGGGCTCTCACCTGATAGAACGAGACCCAGATACACCAGTGGCATCACCACTGTGGTTTGATATGTTCATCATGAAATAGTTTTTCATTATGATTGAAACAATGTGATTCTGTTACCTTTTTTTCTCTTTCTTTTTCTTTTTCCCATTTCACTGCTGGTCGATACCGGCTGAAATATGTACACACTGTTTTCATGAATACAGTCATTTACACGAAACTAGAGAACTATGTCATTCCAATTTCCATATTGGGATAGAAAACTAACGGATGTAGGGTTGGGCCTTTGTGAAATGAGATGCCTGTAGAACTTCATATAAAGAGCCTCCAATTGCTAACGAGTTCAACAGGTTAAAAGACGCCCATAAGTCATTCACAACACTTTATTAGCTCAAGCAAAATACATAAAACTTCTTTATTAACCATCATGACTCTTTCATTGGATAAGTCTACAAAATATATTTGTTTCAAAGATCAATTCACCACAAGGAACCAATCATCCATGTGCAAAGTCACACACATTTCCCATCACTGTCCAGTTTCCACTTTGGAAGCAGCATTCTACTGTCAAATTCTCACTACATCAGTGAGTTCCACACCAACCAAAATCTTGAAAGTTTCAGCTTCTGAGTTCTCTAAAAATCTTGAATGCTATGTATATGTTTCCTTCTGTCCTAGCACGAAAATTGACCTGACACAAGGCATTGAAAGTAAGGGCATACAACAAATTGAACAGAATATAGTGCAAGAAAAAATTTCACGTAAACATTAACATGAAGTCCTAGCAAATTTGGCTGTCAACATGGAAAATCAATTCAAATAAAAAGATAACAGAATTTCAAAGCTGAAAAGAGACCCAGTCCAGTTTTATTGTGGGGTATGGAACTAGCAAGATAAAACATCCCATGAAAAATCAGCATTGCATTAAAATGGCAGTAATAACTTTAAAATTACATGACTATTCACTGGCAAACTCTTCATAACTCACGCCTTCTGAAATGGTGTCCAGCCTGTTTTTGTCTCCTGTAAGAGTTACAGATCAAAATCAGCAATCCTTAGCAACGAAACAAAAGAAAGCCATGCCAAACCCTCACCTTGATGTTCCCTTTCACGAGGATCCAGGAAGATTTCATCATCTGTAGCTAAAAAGGGTGATCTAGGATAGCTCTCCAGTATGTCTGAAATATTCACTGCAAATATCAAAGTTCATTCTATCCAGGATCTTGGTTTTAAACACAAAATAATTTAACAAGACATCCATTCTTCACCATTTAAATGAGGGTCCACATACACAGAACTAACCTGAACTCTGAGAGAAGTCTGCTGTCAGATCTGAGAGACTGAAATTTCGAGGAATCTGAGTTAAAAAACCAAATGTTGAAGTGTCCGAATCAAGAAGTGATTCAGTTAGGGGTTGTGAATTGGCCTCTGCGCTATTGAAAGGAGCAACAGAAGTATCTCCCATATTGGGTCGTGTTTCCATGTTGCTGCCATCAGCACCATACATGTAAGACGTGCCTGAATATCCAACTTCAGATTTTATAATTCCCCCGTTTATTCCTTGCATCAGCCCCCCCATGTTGGAGCTCTGAGTTGAAAGCATGTTTGATGGGACATCAATCCTGTTGGCATGAGCAGACATTTTAAGAGTATTCTCCATACTGTTGTGCAATGAAGACCCGCCATTAGTAAATGGAGTCGGTAAGCATGAACCAACTTGATGGTGTAAGTTTTCTGTCTTCAATGCTGGTCCTACACTGTCTGGGGGATAGCATGTTGAGTTTTGATGCACTGAGAGAAATCAACATCAATTCCAAGCTGATGGCAGTCAGAGCAGAACTATAGACATGTAATGAGAGGACCAACAAAGCAAGGAAGAACTGACACCGATACAGAGACATACATAAATAAAATATCAAATATAAGTACATACCTTGAATACACAAAATAAAAGAAGAATGAAATCCACACTCCCTAATTTGGAATCCACACTCCTTCCGTTTTTTGGTTGTAACTTTTATAAAATGATCAAACTGAAGTTACAGAAGACGAAATTTAAGTTTCTAAAAAAGAAAACAGGGAGTGTGGATTATAACATTAGGAAAAAAAGAATTCAGGTTAGAGTTCCATACCACAGTACCAAAATAAAAATATTAAAACACATTACAAAATATTACAGATTTATGGTCAACCAATTTAACTCCACCACACCAAACAAGTAACTTATATGAATTCTTCCAAAGCAAGATTCAGAGGACCTTGTTTCAACACAAAATTTAAACTCAACAAACAAAAAACCTTGATTTGTATTCAAAATATGTGAATGTGAATAAAAGGCACCAACTGTGTTACAGGCATGTCACTGCCATATGGAACACAAGCCAAACACGTAGAATGTCAGAGTTGAGTTGTTCATGGAGCGTCCAACAGTCTGCTCACCAATCTGAACTGTTGATCTATCAGAGCAGGCGCGGATCTAGCCTATTCTAGGGTATGCTCAAGCATCCCCAAGTCAAAAGGCTTGAAAAAAAAAAAACTAGAGCATATAAACTCATTTTTTGTTTTTAGTGTTATTCTCCTCAGTCAAGCATCCCTAAGACCCCAATGCTCTTGAACTGTAACCAGTGATCAATTCTCAACCCAAGGTAAACTCATTATTTTCCTTTTTGGTTTAAAAAAAAAAAAAACTAGCACATGTAAACTCATTTTTTTTCTTTTTGGTTAAAAAAAGTTCAAGCATCCCCAAGGTTGTAATTCTGGATCCGCCACTACTTCAGAACAATATTGTATAACAGAAGAATACATATATCATGCCCTCAGAACAGGAAAGAATTTTAATTTGAATCAATCGGCAGACAATTATAAACCAAATCAAGAACAGAAACTTATTTCACTACATAGGTCACTCTACGGACTTCACTTCTTGGGAGCACTCTTACTTTAAATGCCATGTCTGTCTATTATTTAGGTCAGTTAGGAGTCGGTTGTTATAGAGGTGTTAGGTTATGACAGAAACTACCAACTTTACACCAGTAAAATAAAACTCATTCCTAAAGAGTTAATAAAATAAAATCTCTGACCATACCCAAAAGCTTATGAAACAAATAATAATAATCAGACATCAAAATGACACGACTGTTCGGATGGAGTAAGAGCTCATCCAAGACATTATATGCCAGGTGGAGAGCTTAACGGTAAAATTTGGCTGTAGAACTAGTATTAACTCTAGCCGAAAAGTCAACTATCACATGGAAGTGACATGGATAGAAGGCCATGTATTCGCAACAGAATTTGACTGCGACATCAATAGGTCCACTATATAGTCAAACATGTCTCACGTTCATTCCTAATTTTTCTTCTAATCGGTTGTTAAGTAAACGGGTCTGATTGAGAACACAACGGGCAGATAGTTAATGTTCATACAAGGCCTCATAAAAAAGTAGAAAACGTATCTCCTTCCCAACCCCTAATTTAGCTTGCCTAGATGATAATCTAGTCTAGAGTATCTTTTGTTTTACATTTCTTCCCTTTTTAGTTAAGGATATATAATTACTTTGATTTTTAGGGTTTTGTTTAACATAAATGTCTAATTGTCTATATAACAATTTTATTTGCTGAATTTTTGGAGTTCATAAAATTGAAAGCTTTTGCATCTCTCCAGGTTTCTGTGATGTTAACTAACCCAAGGTGTGATTCCTAGAAACTCCCACTGTGTTTTTTTTTTTCAAATTTATGTTCTTGATTGTTAATTTTTGTTTTTTCCATTAACCCGACTATTCTTTTTTCTCACATCTATTAGATCCCCGACCACTAATTCTGTAAATAGTGAAGACAATCTTTTGGGTAATAAAAAATGTAGACATTGATGGATTTACACTCAGACACGTGTAGTAAACTTATTTCCACTAGTGTCAACAAGACAACAACTAAGGTAAAAAAAATATAAAAAATCCATCCAAGTTAAAATTATTCTTACTCGATGGAATGTGAGATCCATTGGAGGTGGGATTTGAGGAAACTCCAGTTGAGTGTAACTGGTGCATCAACCGCCCCTGTTGTTCAAGCAACCTGTTATACTCTATTATTTGTTGCTTTACCATTAATCTCAGGTAGTAAGCGCTGAAGAATTCACGATTCTCTTCCTCAAGCTTCTGCCAAACTGGGAGGTAAGCAAGATAGTGTTTACATGAGCATTTTTACAAGAAGAACGTGTGTAATGAGCATTTGAACAAAAACGTGTGTAAAGAGAACTGAAAAACTGACTCAAAATTATCAAACAGGGGCCGAAGGCGTTACATGTTTAATGATAAATATTGAAGATCATCATCATTGACTTCTAAGAATTTACATAAGATTCATCGTCTGGGGCTGGGAAGAGTTCAAACAAAATTACATGTGGATTGATCATTTCAAACGGCGGAATAAAATGCTGACATAGAGGCTTATATGTATTATAGGAGCATTATCAGTACCCCAAGACTCCAGTGTGAGGATGCACCAGGCGCTGATGACCTCAACTAAGAGGGTCGAATTCACATCAGAAGAGAATACCAGCATTTATATTCCACACACACGATTAAATCCTGGTTATCATTTAGCATAAGTCAGACACCCAGTAAATTAGGGTGACTCCTATCACTAGTTCAGAGCTACTGATACATCTAGAGATAGAAACTAATGGCCCATTTAGATGTACCAAGCACAATACCAAAAAACTGCCAAAAATTATGAAATCACCAGAGATACTGTCATGTGGGTTAAAATGTTGTGTCAGATCAGCGCCAAGGAGAATGCAGAGTCTTACATTTGTTTTACTTTCAGTGCACTCAATAATGTAAAACATGTGGAAACCGAGAAAAGTATTCAGAACAAAGTCTAAAAAAAAACTGAGAAGAGAGAAACTGCAAAGCCAAATAATTGGTTACCAAGTTCCGTGAAACCAGGCTCTATTTTTGCTTGCTCCAGTAGCGTATCCACCACTTCCTTCTGATTCATGTAAAGCTGAAGGCATCGCTCGATAAGGTTTTGCACCTGAATATAAGCAGAAATCAGCGAAAATAAACAAAATCAGAAAAAAAAAAATTACTATTTAGAACAGCAGACCAATGCAAATCTTGAAGTGCATTTGGCACTAGTGTCATTTACAAATGGATCAAATTCAGTAAGTTTGGCAGCTCATGCATTAGATTTTTCTATAAATGAGTTGAAAATACTATGAACTTAATATATGGACTTGGCGAAAAAGCATGTCAGATAGAAGATTTGATTATGCAACTAAGAACTCTACTC
Organism: Fragaria x ananassa; assembly: GCA_034370585.1. NCBI lineage: Eukaryota > Viridiplantae > Streptophyta > Magnoliopsida > Rosales > Rosaceae > Fragaria > Fragaria x ananassa. The sequence goes on along the minus strand of CP139753.1, from coordinate 16,478,993 downwards.
TTTTACTTCCCAATGAAATATTCACAAGAAAGTATCTCCTGGAGCTGTCCATACCTATAGCATATTTAAAATAGTTATGATTATTGAAGTTTCTTAATACCAAAGAATAATGAAGAAATTAGTAAGTAGATGTTTTATGATGAAGTTTATCAATAAAAGGCCAGTTCAAGCTTACCAACTGTATATCTTGACGTGAGACACGTCTAACAGATCCACTTGACATGATTCAGGTCTGCAGGAGCCAGATACTTGTGTAAGAAAACTGTGCTGGTTGACGTTGAATTATGTACGGTACTTACTATTCATAAAACTAATTCTACAGACCCAGTGAACTTCCAGACTGATGGTCAATAGCTGATGGAAAAGGAAAAAAGAGGTTTGTAATTGGATTAGCTAGTTTATGATACACTTTAGAGATAAGAATTTTGTCAATAATCAAATAATATATAACATGTACTAGTGTTTCTGAGCATGAAGCAAACAAGTAACAGAATCAAGTAAAACAATGACCAAATAACCCATATCTGCTTAGACATGAAAAATAAAAAAGTAAGTAATACTAAGGACCCAGTTCAAATCATGATAAAATGTTAGGTAGTAAACCGTGCACAGCTCCCATACCCTCCCAGAAACTTGACAGTTTGGATCTACACATTCGTATGTAATCAGAACAACATGAAACTATCAGCCTCTAAAAGGTACACTAAGTTTCAATTTAACGCAAGCTACGGCACATTAATCACTATCAGTACAAAACTAGCACCTACTGGAAAATTTGTCCTTCCCCATATCAATACCTAAATACAGTGCAAGGTTTTAATACTCCCAAGAGTGATAAGTGTTGAGCCAAATTGGGGAACAAGTTAAAACCCCTTAGGGTTTGATCAATTGACATAACGAATCGATCACAACAAGTTAGCAAAACAAAACCCTAGAAATACCGCCCAAAACACAGAGACAGATTCATACAAGATCAGGCACATGCAAACACAATTACAAATTAGCAATCCAAATCCAAACTGTTGGTTTGCGAGTGATCTTACCCGGACTGCGGTCAAGCAACAGAGACAGAAAGTTGCAGAGAGCCAGAGAGAAAAGCAAAGGTGACGACGAGGCTCTCTCGTTTGATTTCGGTTTTATTTTGCCATTTTTCATTTTTATTTTTTGGCTTGCACGTGGCATCGGCACAATATTAGAAGGCGGGACCAACCCGTGAAAGATCCAAGTTGGTCTTGATTAAGACTTGAATTGAAAGAAAAAAAATTAAAAAATTGTATGGTTGTCCATGTAATTATCAGCACGATTTTATTATTATGTTGATGACGTCAAAATTCTAAAAAAAAAATCTCATATTTTTTCTTCTGCCGCTAGCTATAGAATGACATGCTAGCACGCACATCCTTGTCTATGTTGATTAGATTCGATGATGATCATAGAGTATTTGGTGCACCCTCAATTGGTTTTTATGCCTAATTCATGATCTATGAATCATAGCTTTTCATATATATTCATGTTATATACAATCGTTATGTTTGCTGGTACTATTCTTCTCATGAATAATCAGTAATCCTTTTTGAAAACTGCATCACATGATTATACTATTGTCTTTACCCATTTTAGATGTAGTTTGTTGTATATACATTCATTTATCATGCATAACGAGCCCTCTGTTTTCTTTGTTCAACATGAAACCTCTCATATACAACCATGACATTGAGATTCAATATATGGTAATCGATCAACGCTCAGTTTTATTTTCGTTTCAGTTTTCTATTATTTACTATGCCCACATAATTTTTCATTAAGTGGCAAATATTTCCTTATGTATATGTTTCCATTATGTATCTTGTTTGATCTATTGTCTGGTAGCTTTGCAATTCTATGAAACCCATATACATAATATATGTTTCAATTTTATTATTTGAGAGTAAACTCATGGTTCCACCTAGTTGTGAATTGTGTGATCATAGATCGAGACCTGAAGTCTCTTAATCGAACTATGGAGGGCCTGAAGTTCCTCAAAGAGTATAATGAAATTGCGATATGAAGATTCTCAAAGCTCATGCAATCAGGGAGGGCCAAAAGTCCTTTAAAGTCATATATAATATGACAAAACCAAATATCATGATCCCTAGTTATATGAGTGCCCGAAGTTCCTCGTCTTATATGATATTACGTTCTTATGTAACTAGAGGAGATCGGGAAATCAAGATTATCATATTTGATAAAGTTAACCAGACCTGAAAATCTGTGTATTTTATTAATTCATGGAACTAGAAGTTTCATGTGTATAATTTATTTACTTTTTGTTATTTACAGTTTTCTTATTTTGTTATGTAATTTCATTATTGTATTTATTGTTTAAATTTTATTGTTCATACGGGCTAGCAGCCTTATATCTTGAACGTATGAAGTTTCAATTGTGTTACTCGAGCCTGAAGTTTTGAGCACTTGAATTATTTGAACCCGAAGTTTGACATATAAAATCTGAGAACCTATCATCCTAACATTATAAATTCAAACGTGAAGCTTGACATACGAAATCTGAGAAGCTATCACTCTAACATTATAAATTCGAACCTGAAGCTTCAATTTCACATATGATTGATGGCTCCAGAAGAGCATCCTCTTTGAATTAAGTGTCTCCAATGTGGTTCAAAATCAATTAATATATGATATAGATTGTGTTGTGTTGTTGAAGGAAAATGCCTTATATGTGTCTTTATCAAAGTAACTGACGAAAGTAAATTATGAAATTAGTGATCAAAGGATGTAACCGCTCAATCAGTTATCAATTAGTCATTATGTACGTTGTTATTAGCATTGAATATCGTCATTATGTGCGTGTAATTTCCGTTGTAATCGACCTCTATATAAAGATGGTTGTTAATGAAATGAGTAGATCATTATGATTCTATTTTTCTTGTAACATGTGCCAAATTTTACAGTGAACTAAGGCACATAATATCATGAACCAGAAGTTTATTGAACCAAATACATTATTTGGCATGACAAGTTATGTCATATTTTACTTATAGTGTTGCTTGGAATCAATAACAAATTTTGATGACCACTAGCCCTACTCATAGCCGATTGTTTATTTGTCGCATATTTTTTAGTTGTCGTTTTAATGAGACAATTTTCTCATCATGAGGGGGAGAGAGATTGTTCTTGAAGAACGATGTAGAGTGGTGAGAGTTTTTTATCCACTTTCTCATTTTGATGTTGAGAAATATCTCAGCTAGTGATTTGATAAAATATCTTGACAAACTTATATGCTAAAAGCATAGGCATTAACATGGATTAAAGTCTATGAGACCATCCATATTAACTCAAATACTTTATACCCCATTTGATTTGTGGGATGCACATGTATCCAAGTGACATGGTTCTCTTGAAAAGAATGTCATGATACAATGTTAGAGTTCCTAATACGGCTACACATACAAATGTTGTATGTACACCATTAAAAAATGATATATTGGTTGATATTAATGAATATAATGTTTTTGACCTTATACTTGGTTTAGGTTCGCCACCAGCTAATAAACTTCTCACTCGAAAGAAAGTGATAGATCTTTAGATGCAATATATGCTCATGGTCAAAATAAGACAGTTTTCCCGCTGTTAGGGGGAGAATAAAACTATTGTCATTTGAATAAAGGCGTGAATTTGAGTAGAATGTATCCACTAAGTCTAAAGTTTTAAGTTCTTTAAAATAGAAGATTATATAAGTCCTCTAATGGTCTACGTGATATTACAAGTAAAAGATCCATATTCGCTAGATAATATTTGTCCTAGAAATGACAATATTTGCTCAAGAAGTGGCATGAGTATCCAATATCAAAAATGCATGCATATAAGAATGTGTGAGATCTATGAATGATGATCATCTATGACAATTTACAAATGGTAGCTACCAAAGACCATTAAGAACTATACTAATCGATGTTATACCACGTTTCATTATGCATGTCTACAAAACATATTATCAGTCAAATTGGAAAGAGACAATTCCAATGAAACTAAATATTTGAAACGTGATGAGATACTTTGACCTTTAACCCTACATGATACAAAAAAGTATTAATTATAGTGAAAATAAATCACTATGGCATAATGTCTACAAAGAGACATGAGGATTATGAATATTTTTCCTTATACGTGACAATTTTCTGTAAGTACAGTGTTACATAATAAATATAATTGTTATTCACGAGAGACTTACGGTATTTGTCATTATATATTATGAGGATTGTAAAAGACACGTTGCTAGAAGCAAATTCCCAAAAATGAAGTATCATTACAAGCGTATCGCTTGTCAAATCCTTAAATGATTCAAGTACATGAATGATTCTAATACAATTTGATCTATGAATACTTGAGAGAGCCTGAAGCTACTTCATGGAATCAAATAGTTTAAAGTTAGCTCATATATACTCATGCTGTTATAGATAACGTGATCAAAATTGCCTCAATGAGTACTATGATCAGACTACACAATCTAATTCGAATTATGATCATTATGTTGCTACATATTCTAAGTTCTAACTCTTGGGAAGTTATGAATTACTCAGAGCTCTTGAAAAGCTTATATGAGACGTATCACTACACAAAGATATTAATGTGTATGGCCAGATACGCTATGAAATATTTCAATGTTTTAATCCCAATTTACTTATCTTGTTTAGCTATTACTTAGTGTATGAATTTGGTCATATGACTTAATGAGGTAAGACCTATTTATAATCGTTTAGATTTGTTTGTATTGTTTTAACTTTGCAGGTACACAATTTCATGATGAGCCCCTATATGCAAAGCACGCATGGTCTCACTTTAGTGATGGACAAATCAAATCGTTATTTACGGTGCATGAAGCTTGCAACGTTCATGAGGAGATTCTCATCAGGGAGAGCATCCAGAAGTATGCTACCTAAGACATATGCGCGTTGTACTCTTTTTCTCTTTCGACTAGGGTTATTTTTCTCCCACTAGGTTTTTCTTACATGGCAAAGTTTTTAACGAGACAACATTATGCGCGTTTAATTTCATCATTCATTGGTGGACATTCAAGGAGGAGTGTTATAAATATTATAATCTATGTGGTTATCCACATAATTACTCATTAGTTAGGTTCTATGATGTAAACTCTACCTCTATATAAAGAGGCTAATGAGAATGAATGAGTAGACGTATGCCTCATCCTAACTATTATATGTGTGTCTTCTCTTCTTCTTTTCTTTACTTTATAATAAAGTACGTTTTTTAATGCTCATTCTAAGAAATTTTGGTTGTTTTTAGTGCTCATTCCAAGTGTTTTGTATATTATAACACTTGCTCACACTTATAAAATGTATTGAGGAAAGATTTTACCATAATCTCATCGGACTCTGACTCCATGTGTCACTAGAGATTTCATCATAATCTCACCAGACATCGTTGGAACCTAACCGGGTCCTCACATGATATTTTACTGAAGGGCGGAGCTATGAGGCAACCAAAAGGGTGTTGTGGAGCCCCCCAATTGTTTGTCGGCATCATTCAAACTATTATCATGTAAAATTAACTTTGTCGAGAATAATAAAAATTTTGAAATCTGGCACTCTTAAATAAATTGTTGATTGTATTGCGACGTGCTTGTTACCGGGCACTTAATTTTAATTTTTTTATTATCAGAATGTAGTATTGGCAAATAGGGTTCGATCAATCCATGGACTTAAAGGACACTCTTGCAGTCACAATTACACTAAAGAGGCAGTAAGTATAAGTATTTACAAGCATTCATTTACAAATATACATATGGTACAAGGTAAACATGAGGGTTTTGAAGGTTTGTTCTATGTTCCTAAAAACATAAAATAAGATATGTACAAGTGATCGATTCATTCAACATCATAAACAGAGATGAACTCGAATTCTACCACACATCAAGATCACGTCTCATTCCAGCAATCCGATTATCATCCAAGTTCTTAACAAGAGAAACAATCTCGGAACACAAACCTGAAGAAGACATGAATTTCTTTAATTATACTTACTTTATCATCTAAGCACAGAGAAGTCTAGAACTTAGATTATTTCATGTAAATTGCAGCTAACTTAGTCTAGGACATGAATTATTTTAATTTTACTTACTTTTCATTTTTCTCTTCCATCCTTGTACTACTTGGCCCTTTATTTCTCAATTAAGCTCTTTGGACCTCTAATATCACAAAACCTGTTAGAAATAACATTATTATGAGAACATCATAGCTAAATAAGGTAGGAAACACAATATAAACATATCACTTTGTGCTCATATCAAATTCTCCCACGTTTAGCTTTTGCTAGTCCCATAGCAACAAGACTTGCTAATGATTATAACAATACAAACGTCACATATAATTACAATAGGTGACAAACAAATTTTAATGCCCTTAACTATTGTCTCAGAATCTCTAATCTCATGGCATCAAAATTAGCACTCAATCAAGAATTATTCCATGAAGTTTCAGAAGCTAATTGTCATGCATAGATCACATATTTACATATAGGACACAGAAGAACAATGGTGATGGTTAAACTCAGCATGTTTCAGACAAATATGATTCAATCTCACAGTGTATGCACTCATTTTTCACACAAATTTTCTAGCTCTGGCTCAGTTCACTCAAGATTATGCAAGAGAAAGGATTTTGAGGCATTCAAAAAGCTTGCATTTATAAGAACAAAAGCACATGTTAAACAAAAATAAAACCTCATGAAAGAATCAGTTACTCACACAAATGAACCATACTATAAGCTCAACTCTTGGAACAAACTCCACAGATCAAATTTTACTCATCTTTTAGATCAAAAGAAACTTTAAAAGGTGTTTATGGGGCTGAGTTAGGGGTATAAATTGAAGAGTAAGAAATTTCAAAATTCCCAAGGACCTAGCAAAGCATTATCAAACACGTCTTATGTCGCCAAAACATTGGCCATATATCATCTTGGGCCCTTCGCCATTCACAGCACCTTACAACATCATGAAACAGAATAAATGCCAAATAATTTCGTTTTTGGGCCTTCCATTTATAAAAAAAAACTTATATTTCACAACATAAAGACGATGTCTAAATTTCTTTTTACTTTTATCTTTTTCTGCCGAAATTTTCTTTTTCCCTTCTTTTTACTGTTCATGGCATTTTCTTTTTTTTACAAGAACAAGTCATTTCCCCCACACTTGTTTCACATCATCACTTCATACAGTACACCACAATTGTTCTACTAGGTCCAAATGACAAGGGTAAAAATATCATTGTACTAAGCTCAAAGTGAAAATGAGTGATAAAAAAAAGGCTCAATGTAGGCTCAAAGGGGATTCAACTAAAGGGTTGTGCAGTGCACACAAAAAGGGACACAAGCTTGTTTGGCAATAGTGTTCATCCTAAAAAGTTTCATTTATCCTTTCCAAAATCAGAGTGTTTTATGATAAAATTTTTGAAAGTTCACAAGAGTAAGTTCTAGTCATCTAGAGTTTATTAAAAACTATGGTGAACAATCAATCAAATTGAAAGAATAATGAGGTTTTCGAACAATTATAGCCAAGAAAATGAATCAGAATATTGCAATAAACACTAAAAAAGAATGACACATGTAATGGCTCAAAAGTTCACATCATGATTCATATGAATCAAAATGTGACTTAACATGCTCATTTATGTACCAAAGATTCAAAACCACATTCACTACATTTCATATGGTTTCCATTCATTTCAATTAACCACAGAATATCAGTTGGAAATCATCTCAATCTTGTGATATTTCCTTATCCATAATTTCAGAGATTATAATCATCATAGACAGTTAAGAGCTTCTATGACTCAAAAACAAACAAAATACTCAAAAAGCAAACAATTTTTTTGTTGTTGACATTTTTCAATAAATGACTCAATAAACATGTAAATCTCTCCCCCAACCTCAAGCTCTACATTGTCCTCAATGTTCACAAAAGAATGTGTAGAATCAGAGCATGAAATAGAAATTCATGACACAACAAATAAAATCAAAACAAATAAAATCTAAATATAAAAGAGAAGAATAGAGGGAAACAAATTTGCGTTGATGGCTCCTCCACATCTGAGTTGGGTTGCCTCCCAATTAGCGTCTCGTTTAACATCCATGAGCTAGACGATTGTACCACCCATCAGTTATGTGTGAATGGTGCCTCTCGGAGGGGTACTTCCTCCACATTGTATTCCTGGAACACCTTATAGTGTGGCTTCTGTTTTGGCCACGATCCTCAGTGTGCGGAGCAGAGGGATGATAGCAGTCAATGCTTCTAATGATGCGAGCGTGCCACCTCGCGAACGAGGATAGAGTGATGGATGTGCGTGCGAGATCTTAACTTCTTAATCAGGTGTGGGGGTTTCCAAGTGCCACCTCAGACGAGGAATTACGAGCACAAGGCGGTCGATACTCACGGGGGGACTCGAGTAGAGCAATTATAGGGAAACAAAGCTCCGGGGAGCGATAAGATGAGTCCAAAAGGGCTCTGAAACTAAGGTTGCGGTGCACTTAGTCTTAGGTCTTCGAGGTAGCTCGAAGGGAACTGGGTTGCTGTTTGTTTATCTTGTTTGTTGAGAGAGATTGTGTGTGTTTTGCTTCAACAGGGAAACGAAGGCAGAGCTCCGGGGAGCGTTGGAGGTTTCAACAAGGTTGAAGGTTTGTATTGTATTTGTTTGTAGTAATTGTGTCGAGAGAGAGAGAGAGAGTAGTTGTAAATCCTAGAGCCCTTTATATAATGGGAGCTCGACTTGCAGCAGAAGATAATCATAGAAACCAAGTCAGACTCTGCAACATAATAGCACAAGGGTATTGTTCCACCCACGTGGACCAATCTTCTTGTGACACATGTCCAGTTCGCACATTCCATTTAGTATAGGACCCTGCCACTCAATTATAGACTCCTATGCGAACTGAAATTAAGAACAATCTTATCCCGCGGGGTGTCATAGTCCATGTAGAAAACTAATCTCGCGCGGGCCGCAGACTCAAACCATCTCGCGGGCAATTTCTAGTTCGCGGGCTTTAGTAGGGCTTTTTATATTAAAATGGCCACAGGGATTGGCCCGAAGCATGTCAAAGACTGGTAAAAAGTCTTCAACGATTAATATGGTGTGCGCGGACTCCGCATGTGGCTCCCTCGCAAAGTCTTTCACGCGGACTAGCGAACCAGTTCACGCGGACTGGTAAAAACCGATGTCCATTCACCTTGAATTTTTCTCCGATCTTTTCACTCTTAATTTGCACATCACCATGTGGAAAAACATAAGTAACTATGAAAGGACCGATCCATCTAGGACGTAACTTACTGGGAAAAAGTTTAAGTCTAGAATGAAACAATAAAACTTTATGGCCAACAACAAAAGATTTCCCCCGGATCATTTTATCATGGTAGGCTTTAGTCCTCTCTTTGTAGATCCATGCATGGTTGTAAGCATCATTTCTAATCTCCACAAGTTCATTCAATTGGAGCTTCATGTGTAGGCCGGCATCATCAAGGTTCATATTGAAATGTTTTACCGCCCACCATGCTCTATGTTCAAGCTCCACTGGAAGATGACATGCATTCCCATAGACCAGCCGAAATGGAGTTGTTCCAATGGGGTCTTGTAAGCTGTGCGATACCCCCATAATGCATCGTTTAGTTTTTGGGTCCAATCCTTCCATGTTGGGCCCATTATCTTTTTCAAAATTCTCTTCATCTCACGGTTAGAAATCTCTGCTTGTCCACTCGTCTGAGGATGGTAAGGTGTGGAAACCTTGTGTGTCACATTGTACTTCTTCAGCAGAGCCTCAATTAATTTGTTGCAGAAATGTGATCCTCCATCGCTTATGATAACTCGCGGCATTCTAAACCTGCAAAAAATGTGAGAGCGAAGAAAATCTGCAACAACTTTGGAATCATTAGTTTTGGTGGCTATCGCTTCCACCCATTTCAAAACGTAATCAACTGCCACAAGAATATATAACCATCTGATAAAGAAAAATGTCCCATAAAATCAATATCCCACACATCAAAAATTTCCACAGTTATAATATGGTGTAGGCATTTGATCTTTGGGTCCTATGTTCCCTAATCTCTGACACCTATCACAAGTCTTGCAATACATATAGGCATCCCTAAAAATTGTGGGCCAAAAGAAACTTGCATCTAACACTTTAAGGGCAGTTTTTTGAGATCCAAAATGACCTCCACATACTTCAGAATGGCATAAGGCAAGAATAGATTGATGTTCATTTTTAGGGACACACCTCCTAATTATTTGATCTTGACAATGTTTCCACAAATAAGGGTCATCCCAAATGTAATGCCTAACCAATTTCTTAAGCTTGCCCGGAAAAGTCTTAGTCAAAAGATAGTTCACAATATCAACATACCATGGTTCACTTACCTCAATTCCAAAGAGTTGTTCATCCGGAAACGTCTCACACAAGGGCAAGGCGTCCTCTTCGCGTACTAGTCTGCTCAAGTGGTTCGCAACCACGTTGTCACTCCTCTTCTTGTCTTTAATCTCAATATCAAATTCTTGGAGTAACAACATCCATCAAATAAACCTTGGCTTTGCCTCTTTCTTTGTAAACAAATACCTCAATGTTGTATGATCAGTAAAAACAATTACTTTAGATTGAAGCAAATAAGAACAGAATTTATCTAAAGCAAATACAACAGCAAGAAGCTCTTTTTCAGTGGTAGTGTAGTTCAATTGTGCATCATTGAGCATTCTTGAGGCATAGTAAATGGCATAGGGCTTCTTATCCTTCTGCTGCCCTATCATAGCTCCAACAACATAATCGGACGCATCACACATCAACTCAAAGGGGTCGTCCCAATTCAGGGGCAGCATCATCGGTGTTGTTGTCAACAATTCCTTCAACTTCTCAATTGCCTCCTTGCATTTGTTGTCAAATTCAAAGGCTACTTCCTTTTGAAGGAGGCGAGTTAGGGGTCTGGCTATCTTAGAAAAGTCCATGATAAACCTGCGATAAAAACATGCATGGCCAAGAAACAAACGTATCTCCCTCACAGTAATGGGGTATGGTAAGTAACGAATAAGATCAATCTTGGCATTATCAACTTCAATTCCCCTAGCAAATATGATATGTCCCAAAACAATTCCTTATGTCACCATGAAATGACATTTTTCCCAATTCAAAATCAGATTAGTTTCAACACACCTTTTTAAAATGAGTTCTAAATTTCTCAAACATGAATCAAAGTCCTTACCAAAGACACTAAAGTCAACCATAAAGACCTCAATTATATTTTTGATATAATCAAAGAAAATAGACATCATGCATCTTTGAAATGTACCTGGTGTATTGCACAAACCGAAAGGCATACGCCTGTAAGAAAAAGTGCCAAAGGGACATGTGAATGTAGTATTTTCTTGATCTTCTTGGGCTATGCAAATCTGGTTGTAGCCATTATATCTATCAAAGAAACAATAAAACTCATGACCAGCTAACCTCTTAAGCATTTGATCAATGAATGGTAGGGGAAATGGTCTTTCTTGGTGGTGGCGTTGAGCTTTCTATAGTCAATGCAGATTCTATGTCTAGTCACAACTCGTTGGGGCACTAGCTCATTCAGCATTTTCCACAACCGTCACTCCAGATTTCTTTTGAAACAACTTGAACTGTAGAGACCCACTTACTATCAGATATAGGGTAGATCACTCCACAATCCAACAACTTGATGACTTCATATTGAACCACCTTCATCATTGGTTGGTGTAGACGTCTTTGGGCCTCTCTGGTGGGTTTTGCTCTATCTTTCAGCAAAATTCGATGGACACATGTGGTTGGGCTTATTCCCTTGATGTCTGCTAAAGTCCATCCAATAGCAGTCTAGTAATTCTTCAATACCTCCACCAATCTCTTTTCTTGTTCCTTGTCTAGCTTGGATAACACAATTGCTGGCAAAGTTTCACTTTCTCCCAATTACATACTTTAAATGATCAGGTAGAGCTTTCAGTTCCAACTTGGGTACCTGTTCCACATATGGTAATAACTTGTTAGTCGAAATGGGAAGAGACGATAGAGGATCAGACCTAATTGGTAGGCTTTCAAGAGCGTTAACGGTTTCAAGCACAACGTCATCTCATATTTTCTCTAATTCTGCCATCGACACCTGGGTACCATCAGAATTATATCCTACTCCTTGAGAAATTGTGTATTCCAATTTATCATTGATCATTGAATTTAGGAAATTCTGCGCAAGAGAATCAACGATATCAATAGAATAGCATGGTTTAAGCTCAGATAAAAGATACATCATGGCTTCAAAGATGTTGAAGCCAATAACTTCTCCATCAAACTCCATTGTCAATGTGCCAGCATGCACATCAATATTTATTCTTGCAGTTCTCATGAAAGGACGCCCTAAAAGTATAGGACTGGAGGATGAGTCTTCCATATCAATGATATAGAAATATGCAGGGAAAATCAAGTGATTAACTATCCCTTAGGATACTTGTTAGGCCTATCTGCCAATTGAATTATGACATTGTCTTTCTTTAGTTTATCTCAGTTCATAGATGCATATAAGGTATATGGCATAATATTAATTTATGCACCTAGATCAAGCATGACACTGTCAAAACTAGTATCACCGATTACACAAGGGATAGAAAAACTCCCTAGATCCTTTAGCTTGGGTGGTAATTTTCGTTAGAGAACTGCAGAAACAGTCTCACTCATTTTCACAACTTCTTTCTCACATGTCTGCCTCCTTGTGGTGAACAACTCCTTCAAAAATTTTGCACGTTTGGGAACTTGAGTAATGCAGTCAATCAAGGGCATGTTCACTTGAACTTTCTTAAAAACCTCCAAGATGGCTTGATCAGATTCTTCTTTCTTTGACTTTTGAAACCTGCTTGGAAATGGCACACGCGCATAGGGAGGGTTAGTAATAACTGAACTATGAAAGTTAGAATCATTACCTTTTTGCGATTCAGTTGCTTGAGGCAGTTTTGTCTCAACTTTGGAAGTGGCAGGATCTGCCTCCACATCATTCTTGAAAATTCCAACTTCGTCCTCCTCTTCTTGGGCTACTTGGGCCTTCTTTTGGATGTTCTTTGGGACCTCATTGAACACATGTCCACTCTTTGTTGCCACTATTTTTGCTGACTCAAAATTTGAGTTTGGATTTGGAACGGTGCTTGGTGGAAGCTTTCCTCATTCAGATTGAGCTCAGCTATGTCCTTCGTATTATTTGTTTGACCCTGCATAAGAGATTGAGTAGAATTTGTCAAATTTTGCTGCCCTTGAAAAATGGCTTTAAGCATCTTATCATATGAAGGAGGAGTAGCATTACTAGAATTAGAATTAGAAGCAAAATTTTGAGGAACCTGGGGCTTCTGAAAAAAGCGTTGTGGATGTGGAAATGGGCCTCCAGAATATTGAGGTGGGTTTTGAACATTCTCCATATTGCTCCATAGGAAATTTGGATGATCCCTTAGTCCAGGATTGTAGGTGTTTGAAAAAGGATTGTACCTTTGTTGTCCAACAACATTAAGAGTTTTACATCCACCATTTTCAGACAATTGATGGCATTGATCAGTTAGATGCCCTTAATTCGAGCACACACCACAAGCTTTCACCTTTTGATTTTTAACGAGCACAGATGAGCTAATAATGCATCAATCTTACTTTCAAGAGTGGTGCTCAATTTTATTTCATTCACCTTCTGAAAAGATGAAAATGCACCAGCATATTGCTGATTATTTAGGGCACGATTTTCTAACAATGTCCATGCTTCTCTAGGTGTTCTGTCAAGGAATGACCCTCCAGATGCGGCATCCAGCAGCTGGCGCTCCAAAGATGAAAGTCCTTCATATAAGTATTGCATAAGATTGTTCTCCTTGAATCCGTGGGAGGGGCACGCTGCAACAAGGGCCTTGAACCGCTCATAATAGGAACAAAATGTTTCTTCAGGTCCTTATTGAATTCTGGTGATTTGTTTTCTCATCACCGTGATCTTTGACGCTAAAAAGTACTTGGTCAGGATTCACTTATCATCTTTTCTCATGAGTCAATATGTCTGGCAGGTAGAACAATAAGTCATGACTTGGCCCGGTCCTCCAGAGAGAATGGAAATGCCTTCAACTTCAGAATGTTGATATCTGCATTTCTAAGGCACATGCTCACACACACAAATTGAAAAGTCTTTAGATGCTTGTTGGGGTCTTCGTACTAAGCCCATGGAATTTTGGGATTTGATGTAGAAACCCACTTTTCAACTCGAATTCTCCTTCCTTAGTAAGTGCCAGTTCAGGATCAGTGATACATGAAGGTGCATTACCTCCGGCTCCTAGTACTACCGAATTAGATAACTGTCTAATAGTCTGTTGTTCCATTTGTGGAATGTCTTCCTCAGGATCTAAAGGTTGTGATGAGACTATAGACCTTGTTTGTACTTCTTCCTCTTCTTCTGACTCTGCGCCACTTTAAAGATCAAGAATATGGGAAGGTTCTCCTCCTTGCTTAATGCGCTCTAATCGCCTCTCCAAGTTAGTTAAAAACTCATTGATTAATCCAGGAATATGAATTCCCTCATTGGACATTCATAATCATACGGAAACGAAAGAACAAAATAAGAAACAAAAATATAAAAAAAATTAATCATAAACAAAGTAACTAAAATTTTAGAATAAGCTCAAACACAAAAGGCCTTAAAAATAAGTTAACACTTTATATTTTACAAGGGTTCTAAATTACAACAATCTGTTAAACAGTTATAAGTTGTATTAATTCTCAAGCTCAAATCTTAAATGGTAAACCATTGGTAAATAGGTATGAATGTCTTGATACAAATGTTTCCGTGGTTTCAGAAGACTTGGATGGCCAAGCCGAAGTGAAACGGACTGGTAGGACTTCGTTTGTAATGGGCTACGGAGGTCGAAACCCCTATCGTGCTTACGCACAGTCTGTAACCCTTTGAAGTCTAATTTTGGTCCAAGGCGTTTACTCGGGCTTAGATACCACCCAAAATGTCCCTTACTTAGCTAAGAAACACATGTATGGTTGACAGTCGTACAAGAGTTAATAAGGTCCGCCCTCAACTCCAAAAGACCTTTGATGAGGTACTAATGAAGGGTTTATGATCCTATTAACTAAAGTAACCTCCAATGGTTTACAAAACAAGATAAGCTCCTGAAAATAAATAAAACAATCAACAATTAGTCAAATTTGTTAAAATAGTATAAATATTTACAAATAAAAGTAACCGTAAAACCGTTAGAGAATTATCAAGTCTCCGGCAACAACGCCAAAAATTGACATGCTCGTTACCAAGCACTCAATTTAAAAACCTTTTTTTTATCAGAATGTAGTATTGGCAAATAAAGTTCGATCAATCCGGGGACTTAAAGGCACTCTTGCAGTCACGGTTACACTAAAGAGACAGTAACTATAAGTATTTACAAGCATTCATGTACAAATATACATATGATACAAGGTAAACAGGGGGTTTTGAAGGTTTGTTTTATGTTCCTAAAAACAGAAAATAAGATATGTACAAGTGATCGATTCATTCAACATCACAAACAGAGATAAACTTGAATTCCACCACACATCAAGATCACGTCTCATTCCAGAAATCTGATTATCATGCAAGTTCTTAACAAGAAAAATAATCTCAAAACACAAGCCTGAAGAAGACATGAATTCCTTTAATTCTACTTACTTTATCACCTAAGCACAGAGAAGTCTAGAACTTAGATTATTTCATGTAAATTGCTGCATTCAATGGGAGTACTTGTCCACAATAAACACGAATAATTAAGAATTATAGAATTGAGACTGAACAACAATGCACATCCGAGAAGTCGTAACATGCATTTAATGTAGTTTACGTTTAAAACTAATACATAGTTTCAACCACTTAGAGAAACATACTTACTTGAAGAAGCTTAGCATGAATCATGGCAATAGCTAGCATGCATTCTAACTCTTTAATTTAAACAAAAACGCAAACTTTCAATCATTAAAACTCACAAGATTAGATCGCCAGAAAATCATTAACGAAACATCAATATGTTTTATAAAATTCTGAATCTATTGAATACAAGAATAAGCAAAACATGCTTCCAAATCCTAAGTTTAGCACACGAAACATACCTATAAATTTCTAAAGAAAATCAAAACAAAGTAAATATAATGTTTACACTTTACCAAATCTTTAAGGAAGCTTGTTGACATCAAAAGGATGCTTGACTTCAATGATTCAAGTCTCCAACATTGCTGCTTTTGTGGAGAAGTCCTTCAAGGCTTAGCAACAGAGGAAGAAGCTTGATAAAGGAGAGGGAGAGGCTACTGCTGCTCTCTTATCCCTCTGGTTTTTAATGTGAATGAATGATGATCTGGGAAGTACACAAGACTATCTTTATATAGAGAATATCTTGGTGAAACTTCTCTTCCAAAATGATGTGAGACTAGGTGCACTTCCCTTTTAGAGTTGAAATCCAAATTTACTTTTTCTTCTAAAATGATGTGGGACTAAGTGCACATGTTTGACTCTCCTCTTTCCTTTTTGGACTTGGGCCTTCTTTTGAGCTTTTTGCATTTTTCTCTTCCATCATTGTACTACTTGAGCCTTTATTTATCAATTAAGCTCTTTGGGCCTCTAATATCTCAAAACATGTTAGAAATAACATTATTATGAGAATATCATAGCTAAATAGGGTAAAAAACACAGTATAAACATAACATTTTGTGCTCATATCATATTGTATTGTGAATTTGCCTCCTAATAGATTGATTGTAGCAGCAACAAGGCAGCCATTGTTTGGCCAAGTAAGCTTTACGAACTGATTATATCAAGTTTTGAAAGAAGTTGGGACTCATTGGCTCCATGAAATTGTAATATATGGTTTGTTTTATTAACATTAGGTTGTGGTGCTCATTTTTACTTGCTTTGATCGGGCAAGGTTTTATTGAGGTCATATTAGCCTTCAATTGTAGTGTCCAAAAAGTTTGAATGAAGTTGTTATTCCCATAAAACAAAAGAAATATGAGGTGAGTTGGGGCCAAGCATAGTACGTCGTTGTTGCTCAATCACGATCTTGTAGGTGATGGAGAGCAGGTTGCGCTCGTCGAAGGAGAGCTCCAACACTGGAGTGGACTGACGAGCTTTTCCATGAACTCTTAACTCTAAGCCATCTCCTTTTGATGATGACTAGCGTGCAAACTAGATGAGAGCCCATTTTGTGCGTATTTGAATCTTTTGTACCTCAGAATTGGTGATAGTAGGGCAAAGTAGAGAAGGTGGGCGTGAAGAGTGAAACCCATTTGAGGAATGACCATTATATTATTTCATGTAGCTAAGGGCTGTAGACTTGCTGCTTTAAGAAACATAACCATCAAAACTGATTTGGACTACATTCATAAGAGGAGGCAGCCATATATTGAACCTAGGGTAGAGGAAGGCAGCAACGGAGGGTAGGTGGTGCATCGGTGGGGGCAGAAATTTAGGGTTTCATGATTTTTTCTTTCTTCAGGTATCTCGGGTTTTCGGCTATGAATTCAAGGTAGAACAAAGAGTCTGATAACGTGTTGTAGAAGAAAATATAACGACAATAATTGTCTACTCATTCATTGATAGAAAGCTTATTTATAGACATTACATAGAGTCTCCTGAATGATCTAGAAGTTCTATCAATGCTGTAATTTATTCTAATGAGAAAATGATTAGGTTAAGACATATAACAGAAAGACATGAAAATAATTTTCTTAACATGTTCTTAATACTCTATCCATATTTCTATCCAAGCTTAAGGACAGCCGCACCGATTCTTTGTAAAGTTGGGACTTCAAATTCAAAAGCTGAAAAATAACCGAATCAAAGCCGAACATAAACCAAAATAAAAAACAAAAACAAAAAATCGCACCAGACAGTAAAAAGAAAACCGTAAAATCAAGAGATCCGAATTTCATGTTTGAAAACTGAAACCAAACCGAATAAAAAACAAATTACATAAATTATCGTCGCTTTTTAAGTAATTATGTATATTATGGTGTTTTTATATACCCAGCAAATATCTAAATACACCCGGCCCTAGAAAATTTAACATTTTTTTTTCCAAGTTTGCCCTTCAAACAAAAAAACATAAAAAAAATAAAGGAACGGATTCTACGCATCAAGGTGCACTTGTACCATTATTGTGTAAGTGCTCAAATCGCTTTATAGGAAGATCGAATGTATACTAGAGACTCTAAATTCCTTCCTTTTAATTTTATTTTTGATCTGATTAAATTAAACGCCCATAATAAAATTACATCTTATTCGACCTAGTGTTCTCACCTCCTTATCTGAAAACACTTGAGACTAATTTTTTTTATTTCAATCTTACTGAGAGTATTAGTGTGTGTGTGTGTGTGTGTGTATTGCGATGTAGATGGCATTAACACACTGGCCCGGATTTAATACAAGAAATACAACTCATTACCTCAAGTTTCCCTAACACAGAACTTCAATTTCGATTTTAAAACTTATCTTCAAGAATTCAATTTCTGTAAATCGATAACTTACAAGAAAATACTCTTCTCACTTGAAACCGGTTTACGTCGTGATGTCTTTCAAAAACTCCATATAAGTGTCAAGAGTCCGCCTTCAATCTGTGGTCGGACTAAGAGGAAAGTCGTCTCCCACCTTACCCTCTTCAGTTGGCTCCTTTTCGGTTTGAATTGGTGCTAGCCACCACCACAGGCTTGAGGAAGGTCGGAGGGGTTCTAATCAATATAGTTCGTCGCCGAGGTAAGGCCGGAGATGGCCTAACTGTGGATGCCGACCAAACCCAGTCGGTGTGTCCAAGAACAGGTCCTTCCGTGGCTCTCTCTCTCTCTCTCTCTCTCTCTCTCTCTCTCTCAGAGCCTGGAACCTTCCCCCTCCAATCGAGGTCGGTGAGATATATATAGAGTGAAGAAGGTCGGTGTTGCCTCATCCTTCTTCTCCATTTTTCTCGACCCTTCCTCACTCTTCTTTCTCGATTCTCTCCTCATTTTAATTTCTTCTCTTACTTTCATCAAATTTATTTTATATATTTACTTATTCACTTTACTATAATTGAGAATTTATATGTGAATTACCCATTATACATATGCCTTGGTACATGAAATGTATCGCAAACATATTCCCTACATCGAATTGGTATTACCAGGATGTATAAATTTCGACTCTCATTTCAACACGAATTGTACATGTATTCATTTACTTAAAAATTATCGGGGTATTACAATAGCCGAATCAAAATACTGTACATTATTTACTCAGTTTCACTTGCACCTTAATGCATAGAAGAAATTTTAAGAAAGTAAACCCAATAACAACAATTAAACCTATGATTTTCTGTACATCGATTAAAATCTAAACTAGAAAATCCAATTGGCCTATCTGACGACGGCACGATGCCATCGCAAAGGTGTGCCTTCAAACAGGGCATAAATCTTGGTTGTGTAAACCTAGGCGATCGGCGCTCTAGGTCAGAGAATAAGAAAGTTGGAGGCTGTCTTAAACGCACATCTCTTCTTTTATGATAGATGGTATTAGATTTCATATTGAAATAAAAAAATGATAGAATGTATGAGTCCGGTTCAAAGGACATTGTTTTTTGCACAGTTTTTTACACATCATACAAGCCATTAGGTTTCATACCATTCAATGGACTAGATTAATTGTACAAAAGCATTTCCAATGGAGATGTCAAGCGGCCACTACACAACAAAATGACTTAGAAAGCATAATATATATATATATATATATATATATATATATATATATATATATGACTTAGAAATTCTTCTCCAAAACCATATGTCAAATCCACATGGATCCTATAGGGCAAATAAAATCTGACACTTTTCCATTCTTCATGTCAAATGTGACATGTTCAACTCAACATGTCTTTTATTAATTGTTTTTCTTCGTTCTCCCTCATCACTCCCACACATAGACACTCTTCTTTGCCCACCAATATGAAAATAGAATTGACTTTGTTTTTTATTGTATACTTCAGTTTACTCTCCTGAATTTTAGGTCTAAAATCAGTTTGATACCTCATTTTTTTTTTAATCAGTTTCATTCCTAAACTTTCAAAATGACATCAATCTCGACCAAAATGACTAAAATAGGGCTTGATACCTCAATTACAGCAGATCAAAAACTTCTTTTTACCCTCTCTCTATGCTCGACATGGACTGAGATCGGCAGGCATCGCCTCCAACCTAACGTGCCCTTGGTCAGAATGGAGGCACCCGAATCGAATCCCCATCACTCTCCGCCTAATCTGCTACGATCCGCTGTGCTTGACCTGGATTGAGATCGGCGGCATCGCCTCCAACCCAAGGACTGAACCACTGATCTGGCAACACTGCTCCGTCCATGCCACACCGACAACACCGCCTCCGCGCGCG
Organism: Fragaria x ananassa; assembly: GCA_034370585.1. Lineage (NCBI taxonomy): Eukaryota > Viridiplantae > Streptophyta > Magnoliopsida > Rosales > Rosaceae > Fragaria > Fragaria x ananassa. The sequence goes on along the minus strand of CP139753.1, from coordinate 16,458,557 downwards.
AGTCTCCGGAAACACAAGCAGACATGCATCCAATCCAGGAGTATCAAACCCCACTCGACCGGCGCCGCCTAGCCCAGCCCTTACCCGCCCGTCTCTCGGCGCTGCCTGCAATGGATTTTCCACACGAGGTTCGCACCATCTTCATCACCGATCTTCATCGGCGCCAGTCACGCGTGTCGTGGCACATGTTGAGCCTCGCGACATTCATGCTGCCGACGACGAGCGCCTCGAGCTGGTCGAACCTTGCGGAGGCGGGGCCGATGGTGCAGATGAGTTTCGTGCGGAATCCATTCTCCCTGAGCTCAGCCTCAATGATGGCGTCGACCTCGATGGAGGTGGAGGAGGAGTAGTCGGGAGAAAGGGAGAGGACCACGTCGACAGAGGTGTCGTTGGCAGAGGGGGTTTGATAGGAACCAGCAGCGGAGGCTTTGACGGAGAGGGAAAAGAAGGCGGTAGGAGAGCAAAGAAGGGGGCAAGGAATAAGGAGTGGAGTTTGGGATTGGGGAAGGTTAAGGCGGTTAGGGTGAGGAGGTGGAGGGAGTGAGACATTGTGACTTGGAAATGAGAGAGAGAGAAAGAGAGAGAGAAGGTAAAAAGAAGTTTTTGATCTGCTGTAATTGAGGTAACAAGAGCTATTATAGTTATTTTGATCGTGATTGATATCATTTTAAAAGTTTAAGGATGAAACTGATTAAAGAAAAAAAATGAGATATCGAACTAATTTTAGATCTAAAGTTCAAGAGAATAAACTGAAATTTATTCTTTTTATATCCATTAGGAGATATCAAGCTTTGCTCTCCATTAGGAGTTTATGATAAAGCTATGGGGGTTCTAACAAGGCCCTGGTGGTTTCAATTTTAGGCCGCTACCAAACTAACGTAATCTTTGTCATTCGAGGGTAAGATCTGGGTATAGTATACAGTGGAGATTTCAGCAACATTCAAGTACAAAAAACTGTTATGCTCAGGTCCAGATGTGGAAGGAGATATGCAACACCAGTCCACAATGACAAAAGAGATTTCAGTAAGTGGACAAACCCTAGTTTACAAACAAATAATCTAAGGGTAGCAAATACACAATGAAACCAGGCCCTTTTCACCTGATTGTAATGGACATATTCAGACGAAACTGAGTGAGGGAAGGAACAAAGTGAGAGGAGGCAAGTCACAGCAAGCAGTACGGTTTTAAGCAGAATAGATTCATGGAAGCCATTCAGTTTCAAATGCAAGATCAAAAAAGGCAGAGATCCACCAGATATTCAGGAAGAACCAGAACGAATGAATATCCTACTCCAATAGCACAGTAAGATGTATGAATAGGGACAGCCTACTCTAATTTGTCTGTTGGGTTCACTAGAACTCTAAGCAGCCCTACAAATGCCATCGGAAATCTGAATGGGTACAGTCCCTACTAGACTCCAGCCCTAAACATATAAAAGCTTTGACAACAAACCACAAGAGTAACAAACAAAAAAGAGCTAAAATAAGTCATTCTTCATTGTGAAGAAATATGGATGGAGAAGTGCATTAAAATCCATAGTAACAATATCATCTACTACAATAACCAAAAAGTAAACTCCAGCAAACAAAATTATCTTGAATAAGAAAGTAGTTCTTCAGTACGAAAGTATTCAAACCACCTTAGTCAAAGAGACTGAAGCCCATATCCTGCAACCAGAAACAAAAGGGAATATAAGAAGAGGCTCAAAATCAGATGTCACAAAACAAAAGGGTATCCCATGCAATCTGAGTGTCATATGAACTGAACAAAAACAAAGGCAAATGGTAGGACTATTGATTAAACTATGATCTTATAAACATACAATATGTTTCCCTCCAGCGAAATCGCATACACAACTCTTCCATTAAAATGGAAGCTCTTGACCATGTTTCAATGTTTCATACAACTAAATCCATTGTATTGGACAAAGCAATGTATCAGCAAAATGCAAACTTTGCGTAGTTACGAATCCGTAGTATTGGACAAAACATATCCTACAACACACGCAAATATAAATCTTAATGAGATAACTTACATCATCGGACTCCTCTTTCTCCTCGACCTTCTCTTCCTTCTTTGCCTCAGCTGCAGCAGGAGCAGCGCTGCCGCCACCACCAGAGGGGGCAGCCACTGCAACAGCACCACCGCCACCAGATGGGACAGAGGCCAACTTCTCCCGTCCAGAAGCAATAAGCTCAGTTATGTCCTTACCCTGAACTTCCTTAAGAAGAAGCTGAATCCTGCCCTCATCAGCTTCAGCACCAACTATGTACAAATACAAGCATTAGCACTTGAATTAGTTGAACATCAAAACTGACCCTCTAAAATACATATCTATGCAGTCATTATTCAACTGCATAGATATGTATTTTAGAAAACAGAAACACTAAAAGCAGTTGGAAAATCAATGTGCTCAGTATAACAACAATGGCATATGCGTGATAGGTCCTAACAGAAAGATTCCTAGTGGTTGCCTAATATCCAGATGTATCCAAGACTCACACAACAGAGCATTTAAACCCAATTCTTCGAGACCCAATTCTTTGTAATGAGTAATAATTCGCTTCGATTGGATTGAGTCAACCAATTACAGACAAAGCGGCATGCTAGAGTAACAGAAGAGAAAACACTCAAAAATGAAAACCCACAAACTTAGGGCATATGAGAAAATGAATCGAAAAGCAAAAGACGTACCGGCGCTAAGGATGGTCTTAATGTCCTCGGCAGTAGGGCAGGCCTTGCCGCCCAACAACGCAAGTAAATAAGCAGCGATCACCTTCATCTCTGTTTTCAACAACTACAAAACTGTTAGCATCAATCAGAATCGTACAGAGCGAGAGAGAGAGAGGCTCTGGATCTGGGTGAGTGAGAAGAAGGCGGGTGCGAAATGAAGCAACGGAGGGCTTGGATATAAAGCTTTTAGCTAGGGTTTAAGTGGACTTTGCGGGTCCGGTTTCGGGTCCGGGCCGGATCAATGATCTTTAATTTTCAACCGCCCGAACCCACGTCTTTATTCTCCAAATATGGACGGGACAAGTTGAATTAGAGTGAGAGAATCGCAAGTCAAGTGCGGCGTAGTTTGGTGCACGCCATGAAACAAATCAAGAGTGGCTTCATTCGTTCTTACTCCACAGGTTCTAATTTCTTCTTCTTCTTCTTCTTCTTCTTTATAAACGTTTTAGTTCTGAATTTTCACGCAAAACGAGCAGGTTTGCAGCCTCAATTGTCACCAAAGCTGGTCAAGATCATGGAGCAAAGGCTCTCTCTCATCGAACAAAGGAATGCTTGTCTCCGCAGCATCATCAACCAGGTTCCTTACTTGCTCGCTTCTTAAAATACAAATTTGATTTGGATTTGAAACGAGGTCGCTCATATTGGTTGGGATTCCTCAGCAGAAGAGTATGCCAGGGCCAATAAGGAGCTTCGCAGAATTAGCTCCTCCATGGACCTTATAAATCAGCTTAGAGCCACACACAAGGTATAATTAAATTTTAGCTTTAGTCACAACTTGATTCGATAGTAAGATAGTGCGTGTGTTTGCCAGGAGATTGATGGGTTGAGGTCACTCGTGGCTGAGTCTTCCCATGACAAAGACATGCTTGATATGGCAACCCATGATTTGGATCAGGCCATCAACCAAGAGAGGAGACTGCACAGTCTGTTGCTCAAGATCCTGCTCCCCAAGGATGACGCCGACGAGAGGGATTGCATATTGGAGGTTAGAGCAGGTATTATTAAGTCTCACAGACCACAAGCACTTTTCTATGTTGTTTCTTGTGCTTTTCTTGTTTCCTAGTGTTTGACGAATTATAGATTTAATTAGGAACCGGTGGGGAGGAGGCTTCTTTGTTTGCAATGGACATATTTAAAATGTAAGTTCTTGATTTACATCCTTGTATGCTTCTCTCTCGTAAGACTCACCTTTTCTGTATAACAACTAAATACAGGTACGAGAGATTCTCACATAATAAGGGTTGGACGTTTGAAGTGTTGGGTATTACCGAGTCTGCTATTAAAGGATATAAGGTGTGCACTATCTGAATTACATATTAATTGATGCAATCTACTGTAGGTGTTTAAGAGTTCAGGGTTCACCACTTCTGACACTTGTAATTATTACTCTTTCCAGGAAGCAAGCGCAGCAATCTCTGGGGTTGTTGTTTATGGCAAACTCAAATTTGAGAGTGGTGTTCACAGAGTACAGGTTTCTTTCTCACCTGGTTGACTAATTATTAATAACTGCTGGAGAAGTTACTGACATTTCCTTTTTGTAGCGAGTTCCCGTGACAGAGAAGTCTGGACGCATTCATACTAGTGCTGTTTCTGTTGCTATCCTCTCCCAAGCTGATCAGGTGATAACCTTTTGATTCTGAGTTAAATGATACTGTTACAATTCTTTCATACAAATGATCCATCAGGCTCAGGCTATCGGACACCACACATTTATTTGGGCTGGTTCAGGTAGATGTCCACTTGAGGAACGAAGATCTGAAAATTGATACCTATAGATCTGGTGGTTCAGGGGGTCAGCATGCAAATACAACAAACAGTGCTGTGAGAATAACTCATATTCCAACTGGAATGACCATAGCCATACAAGATGAACGATCCCAACATATGGTATGATCTCTAACCTTCTGTAGTAATTGCAGTTTTGGTGTGTTAATTTTAGGATCATTGACTGCCATCTCCTAAATAGTTGTGATTGATGATGTTGCCAATACATAAATACAACCAAAGTTGTCATTGTCCTCAACTATTATATGCTACTATAAGTACGGTTCTGTTTGGGATTGCTTCTAAAATTGACTAAAGCACTTTTTGGTAGCCTCTGGTATAAACAGGGAAGTGTTTTTGAGTTATAGAACCACTTGTTTGTGGTTTTTAAAGAAATGCTTCAAGTGCTTTTACGAAAGACACTTCAAATCTCTGTAAAACTTTTATCTGCTTTTGACACCATGTAACAAAAGCACTCCTAGAGAAATAATCACAACAGGACCCTTAACTATAACAGTTGTCCTCAAACTTATGCCTGAGGTGCAAGCAAGTCCTTGAACTAATCTCTGATAGCAGTGTGAATGATGCAGGGAGCAGTAAGAGATAGTGTGAGAGTGAATAGGGTGGGATGGAGAGTGTTGAGAGATTATAGGAAACAGAAGGATTTTAAGAGAAACATGAGTTTCTTAGTTGACGAAGGGAGAAATAGAATAAGGGAGGTTAGGGGAGAGGATACAAGGCCAAGCCTTCAAAAGATAAACTCTTAATTCATTCCAATCTGCCCCCGGATTACATTAGAAAGCCATATTTATAGGCTTCACGTAAAACCCTTAGACTCCCAGAATACCATAAGACTAATATAACTGATTAATAATAAGACTCTTAAATACTTAAGACTTAAAGAGACATAAAGACACACTAAAGACTCTTTAAAACACTAGACTCATAATTATTATTTTCATAACTGAAAGTAAATTTTGTAACTGAAAATAAACCTGTTAATACCCTTAACTACCAAGTAGACTTTCCTTTGGACCAAAAATGGTTGGGCTTAGTCTTTGGCTTCCAAAGAGGATATTTCTGTTCCAGCCAGCTTATGGCTGCTCCATTAATTCTCCCCCTCTGAAAAGAACTCAACTTGGTTGAGTTTGGAACTGGACCAAGTATAGAGTCATCACTTTCGATCTGCTTAAGGAGGAACGTGCCAGCTGTCTTTTTGAGCTTTATGGTGGGCAAATCTTTAGATGGTACGAGCTTGAACTCGTGACTTCCATCTTGGAAGGAATATGTGTTGTTGTAGCCACAATGCTGCACCTTCTTATCATATAGCCATGGTCGGCCCAAAAGAATATGACACACTTTCATGGGCAGCACATCACAGGTTACCGTGTCAACCAACTTCCCAATAGAATAGGTCACCAAACAACGATCATTGACCTTGAGATTTGTGTTGTTTACCCATGCCACCTTATGAGGATTTGGATGTGGTTCGGTAGACAACCCAAGTTTGCGAACAGCTTCTTCAGTGATGATATTAGAGCAGCTCCCTCCATCTATGACTAGGGTGCACAACTGATTACTGCATCGAACACGGGTTTGGAAAATGTTACTCCTACGCCAATCTTCCTCGTGCTCCTTTTGTGTAGTGAGAACAGACCGTAGTACTAAACATGGGTCATACACTTCTACTTCCATCTCCGATTCTTTTTCTGCTTCCAACTCAACAACTTCATTTGCCTTCTGTTCAGTGTTGGCAGCTGCAGTAGGAGTCTCCTTATCTGCAAAAGCAACTAAACGATTTGGGCATTGTACTGCCAAGTGTCCAAAACCCCTACATTTCCAGCATTTAATTTCAGTCCTCATATTAGAGGCAGAACCAGCAGCCTTTTGTGCACTCTTAAGGGCAGAAGAACTCACTAATTGGTTGGAAGATGAGGACTCACTATGAGTTTTCTCATTTGAGTCGCTCGATGTAGGGGTGAATCCTCCATAAGATTTGTCTACTATCTTCCCTTTGTTTGAAAATGACATGGACGATCTCTTCTTATATTCTTCCTCCATTTGGTAGGCAATCTGGACAGCATCATTCATCGTATAAATTCGACTTGCTGCTAATCCCGAAGAAATATGGAGATTCAAGTCCTTGCGGTACATCGATATCATGATGTCTTCATTCCATGGAAAATCAGATTTTGCAGCCAAGCTATAGAACTTATTAGTATACTCTTCAACAGTTAAGCTTCCTTGCACCAATTCCACAAACTGTAGATGGACCCGTTGCTTATAGTTAGGTGGCACAAAGAAACGTGTCAGAGCCATCTTCATGTCTTCCCAAGTTCGGATAACTGCAAGATGAGTTTGTTGGTATTTTTCCCACCAAACTCTAGCTGTTCCCTTCAATTTAGCTTTTGCAAAAGAGATCTTTCGCTCCTCCGCCAACTGATGCCATTTGAAGTAACTTTCCAAGCTGTGTAGCCAATCAAGGAATACCTCAGGATTGCTGTCACCATTGAAATCAACAATATCTAATTTTATGCCCCTTTCTGAAGCAGACTGTCTTGACTCTCCACGCCTAGAGTCTGATCCTGAAAATGAATCCTGACCACTGTCTTTTGAATTCTCCTTAACCAAGGCAGACATATACTGAAAACCATGTTCTAAAGAAGTCAGTTTTTCAAGCACCTCCTGGAACATCTTTTTTTGGCATTCAGATTCTTGAGACAAACTGTCCACTTTGGATGAGAGCTCTGCGTTAGTAACCATTGTAGTGCTCAGGGTAAGGTGAAGGTAAAAAAATAGGATGTTTTGGCTCTGATACCAAATCTGATGCAGGGAGCAGTAAGAGATAGTGTGAGAGTGAATAGGGTGGGATGGAGAGTGTTGAGAGATTATAGGAAACAGAAAGATTTTTAAGAGAAACAGGAGTTTCTTAGTTGACGAAGGGAGAAATAGAATAAGGGAGGTTAGGGGAGAGGATACAAGGCCAAGCCTTCAAAAGATAAACTCTTAATTCATTCCAATCTGCCCCCGGATTACATTAGAAAGCCATATTTATAGGCTTCACGTAAAACCCTTAGACTCCCAGAATACCATAAGACTAATATAATTGATTAATAATAAGACTCTTAAATACTTAAGACTTAAAGAGACATAAAGACACACTCAAGACTCTTTAAAACACTAGACTCATAATTATTATTTTCATAACTGAAAGTAAATTTTGTAACTGAAAATAAACCTGTTAATACCCTTAACTACCAAGTAGACTTTCCTTTGGACCAAAAATGGTTGGGCTTAGTCTTTGGCTTCCAAAGAAGATATTTCTGTTCCAGCCAGCTTATGGCTGCTCCATTAGTGAACTATACAAAAGAGGTGCCACAGTTCTGACACCTATTGCAATTTTTAGGTTTAATTACTTTGGTAGCTTTCTATTAAAAATTAATAACATGAAATGCACTTGGAGCAACTTTTTGGTTATAATTACTAGATCATAATAATCACTCAGCCAAAATAAGGAAAGCGAACAAGCTAGTGCGACTGCTAATTTGAAAGAAGTTCAAGGGTTTTAGGCTGCTCTAAAGAGAAAATAAGATTTTAGAGATTTCTTCTTGCTCCGATTTCTAATGATGAGGGCCTTGATGCACCATTGTCATATTTTTTGGTGAGATAATGTAGAGATCTTGAGAAAGGACGAGGGTCTCTTTGTTGCGTACTTTAGAAATTCATCCATCTCGTGATGTACAATTTTCAGATTTACATGATAGTGGCGGATATATGATGTTTTAAATGGGAGTATGGGGTTGGTAGTGTTATATACTGAATGGGTGTTATATTAAAAATTTTAGTTGACTAAGATAAAACTGGAGTTTTTATGCTTTTACGAAAGGAGGAAGTGTTATTCAAGACTTTGATGAAAAGAAACATGTAGAAGAAGATATAGACACCAGCAGAAAAGGATTAGAAACCATTGTAACTCGAGCACAAGTCAGGGACAAACTCTTCAGTAGGTCTCCATGATGGCTATCAAATCTACACGATAGTTCTTTATATTTTATCAGCCACATCATGGTTTTGATCAGCAATGCTCCTTTGTGTTCTAGGACCATCTAGAGCCGATTTTCAGCTTTCTTGTGGACTCCCCACTCTATGTCACCGGAAACTATGGCAACAACTTCATTCTTTCTCCAATTTATGATTTTTGGGATTTTCCTCACTGCCCCAACAATTATGGTTTTTGGATTTTCCTCTCTGTCGGCAAGAATTCGGTCATTGACACTCTTCTTCTTTTCTTCTTGGTTAATTCTACATAGCCTTGACCTTGAGAAATTTTAGAGTTGACACATGCAAAGTTCAGATGAAAATCTGACTTCCATTCTCCTTGTTGTATTGGGATATATATGATGTGCAAGTTTATTGTTCTGTATCGTAGACTTCTGTCATGTTCGTTTTTTTGTTCTCTTTATTTTTCTTAACTTTTGGTTCCTGTATAGAACAAGGCCAAGGCACTCAAGCTACTGTGTGCAAAGCTATATGAGATGGAAAGGTCTAGACTGCAGAACAATCGGTCAAAACTTCAATTAGAACAGGTATGACTGATATCTGACAATTAATTTGATAGATTTGTTTTCGGCATTGATTGATTTTGGAGCTCATTATCTAAAGAGATTGGTAGTGGGGATCGATCAGAACGTATTCGTACGTACAACTTTCCTCAAGGTCGTGTAACTGATCATCGCGTTGGCATTACTCATCATGCAATAAGTAATGTGATGGAGGGAGAGAATGTGGATGTCTTTATTGATGCCCTTCTTTTGCAGCAGGAAATGGATGCCATCGCCTCTTTCAGTTCTTCCCAGTGAAACCTGACAACTAGTTGTGTGTGGGATTTGTGCCACATAATTAACAATTTACTTTATCATCCTACTATGCAGCTCATTTAGAGTTTTTTTTTTTTGTTGTTGAAATTTAGAGTTTTTTTTTTGGCTGAAATTTAGAGTTCAGACTTCATATATTTATTCTGTTACCTTATTGAGGAGAGGGCACTGTCATTTGGTTTAAGATTTCGTCAAAACCTTCGAGTCGAGATTGCAAAATAAATTATAGTGCTTCCCCACAGAATTAATGTTAGAATGAACTAGTTTTAAATACCTTTGTAGCTACATATTACCATACTGTAGATGGAGCAATGGTAGACTAACGTGGGAACAGAAATTGAGTTTTCCGAACGAATTTGTTCCCCTAATCTACCTAGGACTGCTCCCACCTCATAGATGGCAAGACCAAGTTTTTGCTGTTGGGTTGTCCCTGTCAAAACATGCTTCTTTGTCATTCACGATACCAAATCCTAGTAATGCAAACACAAAAAAACAAACTGCAATTCCAACAGAATCTCTTATCAAGGTTGCAATTCTAGAATGACCTAGTTGTACAAAACAGAAACACACAAACACTCACGATTTCTTCCCATAAACAAACTAAAAGCATGAACTTTCAAGGCAACAATAATAATCTCTTATTATGAACTAGGCCCCACCAATAAACCAAAGGCAACTCTTAAATCAAAGTGTTTGAATCATGAATTTTGGAAGACAACAATAATCTCTCTTTGCTACAACTCACTGCATTAGAAATTTGCAAGCTCAAATGACCAATACTCGGATCAGATTCGCTAGGCATGAACTTTGAAAGGCAACATTAATATTCTGTCTTTCCGACAATCTCTCTTGATACCCTTTCTTTAGGGATCAATTATTACTTTCAAGGCAACAATAATAATATCTTAGGCAACAGTAATAATCTCTTAGGCAACAGAATCATGAATTAGGCACCACCAATTAATCAAAGGCAACTCATAAATCAAATGACAACTCATAAAAATCTTGAAAACTGGTACTTGAACCCCTAGAAAAGAGGGAGCACTAATCTTCAAACCAGTACTTCAACCCTATGAAAAAGAGGGAGCACCGATATTTTGATTGTAATTTCATGCTCATATTCATATAGATTCAAGCAAAGACCGACACAAATTCATGAATTGCCCAAAGTAGAAAGCCCTGCAACATTTAACATGAAATTAAAAGACAACAATCTCTTGAAGTTGCAAACAACATATCAAAATCATTTATGTGACAGTGAAACAAGCGAGGCAACCACCCCTCTCTCTTTTCAAGGCAACAATATTCTCGACCAATTAATCCAAGGCACCACCAATTCTCAAAAAACAATTATCTAATTGTAGATAATTGGATTTGTAATTCCAACACGAGATTCAAGCAAATAGAGAAAGTGAGAGAGCCACTACTTACATGGAATTGAGAACGACCAGCAATCATCGAATTACGGAGGATCCAAGAAACAAATGGCTCTCTCTCGCTTTCTCTGTACATAACAAACAACGCCCCCAAACTTGGTTTGAATTTTGAAAAGTGACAGCAAAACAACACATCCACTTGTCTTAGTTATTTTTGGGCCCTGTATTCTATTTATACTAGTCTTTTATCCGTGCATTTGCACAAGATTTCAATCACCTCAAAAGAAAGTTAAGCGATTATATTCGGTTTACTGTATTATACAGTTATACATCCCATGACCTAAGTAGTTATTCTTAATTATCTCTATTTTGTTTTTTTATTTTTATTTTTGTTGTTTACTATAATGACTCTTATTTTTAGGGAAGTGAAATCCACACTCCCAAATTATAATCCACGCTCCCATTTTCCATTTGTGGTAACTAAATTTTGTCCTTAGTGATTTAATTTTTGTCTTCATAAATGATGACTAACAATAGAAAGTGGGAGTATGATTACAATTTGAAAAGTGTGGATTTCACATCTCTATTTTTACTGGTTCCAGATGACTCATTAAGGGCAATTTTGACAGTATATAATTTGGTGAATTTCCAAACCTTCCAACTTTATTATAGTTGAGATAATATTAGCTTTTTACCCGTGCATATCACATTTATAATTTAAGTTGAAATGTTTTTTTTGTCTTCTGCTACTGGTTTATATGGAAATGGAGATGTAAAAGTATTTTTGATGATATGTACCAGTATCCTTATAATCTTGCTGATATCACTGTCGGTTTTTTTTTTTTTTTTGTGCAGATAACTGCTCCATCAAAAGTATGATGAAACACTACCACGTACTTTTTTTTGTCTCCTCGTCCTTTTTTTCCTCTTTTGAAGTCCAGTGGTGTTTTACTGTCAAACTCATAGTAACTTTAGTTAAGAAATTTTTCAGTACTACCGTAGCACCACGTAACATTATACAGTAGTTCTCCCAACTAAGAAAAAGACGTCATGTGTACATTTTTTAATACGCTATCCCATAATCATTGTTTGATGTATTCAACTACAGTAAAATGTAACAACGTCAAACAAAAAACGAAATTGTTGCAATACAACATCAAACAGAACATAACAGTTAACTTAGTTCCAAGAACAATCCCGTGATGAAATTCATCCTCTTTCAGTCTCTCATGAGATCTTGTCTCTTACGGCTCATTTGTTCTTCACTCAAATATGGGTAATTTGCTTACCCACGATCTGTGTTCCATCCTATATACCATTCAATTTTCCTCTTCATATTCAGTGATTTGTAGAACCAAATTCAAAGAAAGAGAAAGAGAGAATCAATACGAACCAAGCAATAGAGCCAAGCAAGACAAAGGTGAGTTTCATAACTTTCATTCGATTTGACGACTTTGATTAAATCTGTTATATAATATGAAAGTGAGGAGTAGCTATTAAGATATCAGATTCATATTGTTCGAATTTTGTGAATGGTGCATGAGGATAACAGTGTGTGGATCTCAATTGAACCTTGTTGCAGGGTTTACTAAACCCCTACTCACAGTAAAACACTATTGTATTGGATGCGCACCAGGAGATTCCAATTGGCTTGATTACTAAACATATGGTGAGATGAGGTTGAAGTGAGAGACATTAACATATATGGTGAAGTTTGCATTCAGTGGAGGAAATGTACAGATGTGACCAAGAGCATGATTGATATATATTATCCATCTATAGTTCTATTGTAAAGCTTGATTATCTTTGGTATTGTAATCAACTTCTTCTATGTTTCAATAGATCCGTTCTATGATTGAATTTACTTGTATGTTTCAATAGATCCATTCGAATATACTTGTTTGCCTTGATTATAATCATCGTCTGCCATACTCACATGCTTTGGATACAAGAAGTTGCAATCTTTGCATCGCCCATTCTCCCTTGATACAGTCTTTACCTAACCCAGTCTTTGTTTATCATGACATAATTCTCTCTAGGGTTTATGTGGTGAAAATGATGAACTAACGATAGCTGACAGTAGAGATAGAACTAACGGAAGGTCGATAATTTTTTTTTTCCTGAAGTAGGCTGATTTACTGTAGTTTATTTACCTTAGAATGACGTGTCAAAAAATATGCACATGGTGTCTTTTCCTTGGTTGAGAGAATCACTATACAATGTGTCACGCCTTAATTTTTGAAAAAAGATAAAATTTCGAAAATTTTGGCATGATATATCCCAAAAACTTAATATCTCAAAACCTGCTCTACAACTACCAACTAAAATAAAAAACTGGAAATGTAAATGTCAATAAACTCATCAACCGAGTTAAATATTATATCTCCTTAATTACATCAACTTTAAAAGTCTATTAATAATAAAGTCGCTTGCATGAGCTTAAAAACAAACTGTCATAATATAATAAAATAAAGTGCACAAAAATAAAAATCATGACACTATGCCTCTGCCTCAACCCTACTGATCATCACCTGCAGATTTAACCTCTACACCATAAATTGGTGCACTGAGTTGTAAACACCAAACCCGGTAAGCTAAAAATGCCGTACGAGTAACTCCCAAAAATAACTCAACTCAACATCACATCAAAATAAAACAGGTAATTCCTGCTTTATAACTTAATTCAGAAATCGCCCCAAAACAATAAAATTCAAAAGAGAGTAGATAAGCAAACACAACAATTCACAAAACAATCAAAATCATAAGTGAATCATGCAAAAAGGATAGTTAAGGAATTCCACTAAAAATCACACAAATAAGATTAAAGAATCTCCTGCATTAAGCATAATTCAGGAGATATTCAAACAAAGAATTTAAATGACAACAAATAAGAACAATGTTAAAACTGTTACATGAAAAAAAGAATCAGAATAGTCTACTCATTTCATTAACAACCCTCTTTATATAGAGGTCAATTACAACGGTAATTACACGCACATAATGACGATATTCAATGTTAATAACAATGTACATAATGACTAATTGATAACAGATAGCGGTTACATTCTTTGATCACTAATTCCATAATTTACTTTCGTCAGTTAGTTTAACGAAGACACACATAAGACATTTTCCTTCAACACTCCCCCTTGTGTCAAGTCAAAGTTAAAAAGGTGCATGGGGTGTTGCCTCATTAAAAACCTTGTCAAGTAACAAAAACCGGTGGGACAAAATAAATCTTGGTCGAAGGGAAAAGAGCACAACACACCTATGTGTGTTAGACTCCCCCTGAAGTCTACACTCCCCCTGATATTTACATCAATCAAGGAAGCTAGGAACATCTTGGCATTCATTCGTTTCTCATATGCTTTTCAGATATAGCCTTAGCTGTGACTTGAGAAATAAGTTTGTCATATTGTCCTCAGACCTTGCTTTACTTGAATCTTGAGGAGAGACTAATGTTTCTCACAAGGTATCGTCGTGTTCCCAATGATGTATATAACCAGTTTGGGAATGACTTATTGATCATAGACACCTAACAGTAAAAACCAACCAAAGCATTGTTTGAAGTTTTGATGTAGGGGATTACAGTTCTATCTGTATTCCTTTTCGTCTTTCTATAGGGATAGGATGAACCCAAGCCAATGATTTATTTAGGTATCAAGATACATTCTTTATATACCTTCTAATGACACCGCGTTGGCGTTTCGACAAGTTCAATGAGAATGCAATACTTGGTCGTGTACATTAGACTAAGTACAATATTGCGCCTATTACACTTTAGAGAAGAGTTGTTAATTCTCAACCCTTCTGCGTCATCTTCCTTTGGACGAAATAGGTCTTCCTTTGCATCTAAACATCAACCAATCATTGGGAGTGCTAACAGTATGCAATTCATCCATGAATCTTTTGGACACATGCAGACTGGTGGGTTAGTATTCCACAAACTCGTTATTAACCGAGTTTCCCAAGATTATTCATCTCAATTCAGATTTCATATAGCTCGTGGTTTCTCTTACTTCTCCAAAAGTACCTACTATGTTCTTATCATCAACATAAATAGTTATAATTGCAAATCCGGAACTCTTTCCTCTATGAGTACGCAGGGGCATAGGTCATCATTTTGTATCCCTTTCCACTCAAGTAGTAACTTGTATAAAGTGAGCGTTTCAATTCTAATTGCAAACGCACTCCGTGGTTTTAGAGTTACTTGAGTTGGATAGTTTAAAGTCATCGGGCACTTTTATGGATATCTCTTAATCAAAATCCCCATGGAGATAAGTACTAACCACATCGATGAGCTCTATTTCCACTATGGGAGATTATTTCTCCTTGTTGTCAATCCAGAGAGTTGCGAGAAACCAAGGCGCCACAAGGCAAGCCTTGTCCTTTATGGCTTCATTTTTCTCATTACACTTTATGATAAAAACTTATTTATGTCTTACAGGCTTTACACTTGGTAAGGTTAGTACTACCAAACAAAATACCTGTCTCTTTATCAAAGAATCTAGCTCTTACTGGATCACACCTTTATGTAGGCCAATATGCTCTTTGTTGACATTTTTCAACAGAATGTGGTTCGACACCTGATAGACGCAATTTATGCTACTTCCTTAATGTATTTCCAACCCTATTTAGCATCGTTATTTCCTTAATAACTCCAATTCTAACATGTTTTGTATTTTAGTGTCACATCCCGGTTCTTAAGTCAATTTGCGATTATTTACTTTGGGTTACTTTGACGTTTTACCTTTTTAAGTAACTGTTTACTATTTAAGACTCCAAAAGTTGACTTTTTCTTCCGTTTGGAATTCGGGAAAACTTCCTTCATGAAAGTCGTAGAGGATGTTAAACGGAGTTTGTGGACACGCGGCATGCTTAAAACGGAGTTCGTATGAGAAAATTATGGTCTAAAAACGGAAGGTTTCTATTTCGGTAAAGGGTATAAGAAGAGAGAGAAAGGTTCTAGTGGGATCGGTAAAACCGACCTATTTAAATTAAAAGAGAAAAGGAAGAATCAGGAAAGGGGGAGGACGAAGGAAGGATCGAGAAAAGTGGAGAAAAAGGACGAGTCTTCATCGACCTCGTCCACCGTGCCTCCTCAGTCTACATAACTCACCGAACTCTCTCTCTCTCTTGGGGGGATGGCTCGCTGATCTCGGGCGAAGGAGAAAGGGGGAGAAAAATCAGAAAATTCCCCTCACCTCTCTCTCTCTCTTTCCTCACACGTTTTCTCTCTCTCTGCCGAAGCTTCTTCGCCGCCGTGCGCCGCCGTCAGGCAGAAGTGGGTGATGATCCGGGTATCAACAGGAAGCTAAGGAGAAGGCCTATCGATCTAGGGTGGTGGCGGCGTCCCTATCGCCGCCGTTGGGGAGAAAACACGTCAGGAAACTTCGACTGTTCGGGTTCGGTTTTCACCGGATTTCTCCCTCCTCAGGCCACCGATCGGTGAGTTCTTTATATGATTAGGTTGGGTTTGATTAGTACAACATTCCTCTAGAAGCTTGTAACTCGATTCATGGTGTGTGTGAGGAGAAATTGAGATTTCGAAATTTTAGGGTTTTTAGCCCCAAATCGGGTTTTGTTGTTCTTGATCAAATGAACTATTTAGAGCTAGAATTGAGCTTAGTGTTGTTCATGAAAGTTGTTCGAAATGTTGAGAGGAAGGTTCTGTCAAGTTTTGGTGACAATTGGGGGTGGCCAGAGATTGGCCGTTGCCGGCCGCCGCCGCCGGCGGAGTTGGCGGTGGTGCTGCCTCTTTTTGGGAAGTTTTTCATGCTTATTAAATTGCTAAAAAAGAGAGAAACCCATTGGTGGAAAGTTAGCAATTTTTGGAGTAATGTAGGTTAGGTTTCGGATTTTCCGAAGACTAGTGATATTAATGGTTAAAATTGATAACCGGGTATAGGAATATTACTGTTAGACAGTTGTTGGATTGTGCTTATGCATTGAAGTGGATAATGGAGTGATATGTATGGATTTGGGATTTGTGTTAGTTGAAATGGGTGTCCATAGTATATCTAATGGGTGTCCATAGTAAATCTAGTTAGAATGTTTAGTAAACTTGGGTTCAAGGTGAAAGAATGCATGTTTGATGATTTGCATAAGTATGGTTTGATTTTGGACTTATGGTGGTAAATGTGATGTGGTTAGAGAAGGTAGAGAAGTGGACTAAAATGATGAACTACGAGTGGCTTGATCCCTTTAAAAGGGTACGTAGGCAGCCCGATCAAGTTTTGGGTGCAGCCGCAAATTAACAAAATAAATTTAGGTTCCAAAGAATTAGATCCTATCTCATTTTTCGATTTTAGGATTTTCTTTATGATTTCTGGATTTGAGGTATTATACTGAATTGCATATTATTTGGTTTTTGAAAAGATGATAATCATTGAGTATTTTAACGTGTGGGACACGTCATCGAATTTAATTATTTCTGTACTCTTTAAATTCTTTGAGTACGGTTGGGAATCGTACTTATGCTTAAGTTATGAGTTTCGGGGAAACTCATGGATTTATGTTTCTTTATTTATGTCATACTTGTTGGATCGTTATTATTCATGCTAGTATGTCGTTCCGCCTTTCGAGGCGATGTAACTCCCACGTTTTAAGTGGGGTTACTCAAGCCCTTTCCGCCTTCGGGTGATGTGATGTAGTCGACGACATCACGCAAGCCCTACTCCTCTCTGTTATCATAACATGAAGGTGTAGGGAGTATGGGAGTATTATTGCCTGGGAGGCAACCGAGTCTGGGAGGCTCACTTGTATGTCGTTCCGCCTTTCGAGGCGATGTAACTCCCACGTTTTAAGTGGGGTTACTCAAGCCCTTTCCGCCTTCGGGTGATGTGATGTAGTCGACGACATCACGCAAGCCCTACTCCTCTCTGTTATCATAACATGAAGGTGTAGGGAGTATGGGAGTATTATTGCCTGGGAGGCAACCGAGTCTGGGAGGCTCACTTGTATGACTATAATTGTTTCTTATTTATCGTTTTTGATTTGACTAGCGGGGCTAGTCCCTTGTTTTGGTACCTTCTTCTATGAAGGTAATTATTTATCTTTGTCATTAATTTGACTAGCGGGGCTAGTCTGTTTTCTTGGGATTTTCTTTATGAAATATTTTGGTTAACATTTGCATGCAACGAATTTATGGCATATTAGAAAGTGGGAAAATATTTACATTTTGGTTATCTTTTGGTTGTGGGATTAGTTTAAGTGAGGAATTGTTATATTGGGAGATGTGTTGAACTTGGGGAGCAGGAAGGCTCCAGGTGTTGAAGATGGATGTTTGGTTATAGAAGTGTTAAATTGGATTTTTTTCAGGTAAGGGTCGTCCATTTTTAAGGAAGGTTATGCCGAATTTTTGGTAAATTTTCCTTGAAAGTGGACCCCGCAGGATTTACCTTGGGTTTCAGGGTGAAATTCGGGGTGGGTCCTGTCAGTTGGTATCAGAGCATTAGGTTATCCGATTCCTATCACTACCTCATATATATTTGGTGATACTTAGTGCCTACAGAGTGATGGTCCGACCGTGGCGGATCCATTAGCATTATATGCATAAGATGCTAGGTGTTTATTAAGTATGTGAGGTAGTTGTTCTTATCTTATTTATGGACAGTAGTGTGCCATAAATGTCTATATTTCCATGACTATGCCTCTGTATGTTGACTTCAAAGAGTATCTTGGTTATCTTCCGAGTAATGGGAAAGTAAGTGAATTGGGAGATTTTGAGTTCAGTTATGAGTTGAGGAAGTGACCTGGATTTGCAGAGTTCTATTATTTATTTATTGAGTTGTTGACTTTTATTTAAATGGCGAGTTGAGCCTTTTTGCGGATATTAATAACAGAAAGGGGCATGCTTGTGAACGAAAGATTGAGAAATTTCTAGTCAAGGAAAGTGCAACTTTTGTGTATAGGTGTCAGTTCTGTCAATAGGTAAAAAGAGTTATGGAACAATTCAGAATATGGAGACCAAAGTTGTATAAATTTATCGAAGAAGCGTAGATGGGTGTCCATATTTATTCTAAGCGATATTGTTTTGGGTTGATTGATATAAGATAGTCTTGGACAAAATAGTGTTTGGAAGCGACTCATTTCAGCTCTTAAGTCTTTTGGTTGTGGCAGGAGATTACTGACAAATCTTTATCGTCTAGAAGTAATCTCGATCTTTGATATCCTTAATTATTAGTGTAAGCAAGGTTGAAGATGTAAATTCGAAGTGTGGTTGGTTAGGAAATCGTGGTATCGAGTCGAGTGATTGTTAGGAGAAGAGTGTCAAGATAAATTTGGATTGGTAATGTGTTTGATGATACACAAGGATAGTTTAAGCGGTGTAATTAGAGTTATTGATCTTGAAATAATTATTTTTCGCTTTAGCTACTGTTGTTAGCTGATGTGGATAATTCCTAAGAGGATGAGTGAGATGTTGATCTTAAGGTAGTATATCCCATGATTGTAGCTTCTGTTTGGAGTATTGAAGTGGTGAAATTGATAGGTCGAGACTGTAAGTGGTTGTCAAAGTTTTATCGGATTCGAGCAATTCTATGCTTCCACTTGAGCGTTACGCAGAAGATAATGCGGTTGACGCGCAATCTTGAGATGGAGCATGCGGCTGTCAATTTTGCATTGCTCGAGGAGTAGCACATGAATCGAGGAGATTCGGGGTATCTCTCTTATGTGAAGAATGTGACTTAATGTTAGATTGTCTTTTTAGACCCTAGATTCTTTGAGGTGATTACTGGAGCAGTGTGGCAATCGATGAGTATCGTCGATGTCCTGGGGTGTTCTAAGTAAATTTCGACATGAGTTGAAGAGTCGGGCCTTGCGGGGTGCAGTTCGACTCATGATTGCTGATCGTCATATCTTATCGAGAAAGGTGTTACAGACTTTTGTACGCATTCGTAAAATTCGGCATTCTACGAAGAGTAATTATCTTTGGAATCATTAGCAATGCATAATTATGTGAGAGAAGTATAGCCCAGCGACTATTTTTCTTAACATTATGTGTAATGACGGGGCCGTTACTTGAAAATTCTTGTTCCTCGACTTGAGTTGATACTTAGTCACTATTATGCATGATAAAACGCGAGAAGCAAGTCATCAAATAGTGAAATTCCAATGGTGATCCTCGGATTTCGTTGACTAGCGTGAAATTCATTATTTCGATTATCTTCCGTTTGATCAACTGGTATTAATAAGATGATGGTGATAAATGCAGATGCGTGTTGTAGGAAAAGCAACATAAATTGTTGCAGTAATTAGTGAGCAACTTATCTCTTGTTCGTGGAATAGATATTGTAACCTAAAGACTAGTCTGCGTGCAAGTTTGAATGAACTTGGTTCGTACGAGGAGATACTCGTAACTTCTAAAGTATCGTCATACGCCTAATCATCGTATTTTCCTCATTTTTGGAGGTGCCAGTTTCAGATATGTTGATCGATTTTGAGAGTAA
Source organism: Fragaria x ananassa (assembly GCA_034370585.1). Lineage (NCBI taxonomy): Eukaryota > Viridiplantae > Streptophyta > Magnoliopsida > Rosales > Rosaceae > Fragaria > Fragaria x ananassa. The sequence continues at coordinate 16,438,361 of CP139753.1, read as the reverse complement.
TATTTTTCTTGTGCTTGTAAGTAGTCGTTAGTGGCGACTGTTGAATTTATTATTGAGGGATGAGATTTCGACGGATATTATTGGTTAGTAATGATTAATTAAAGGGGCGAATTGGTGGAAATAATAATATGATTGGTTGGTGGTATAACCTCAAAGGAAAAAGATTCTTGATGACTCGGGAAATATTTTGAGTCTAGGCTTGTTAGTCCGTTGGCATAAATGGTAAATAGTGGCAGATCATGTTAAATATTTTTCTTGTGATGCGTATTCATGCGTGATCATATTGTGGTGGGACCACTTGATCCGTGTAGGACCTGGGAGGTCTTTGTTGTATTGATACGATTTAAGATACAAGAGATATTCAGAATAAGAGTTTGGTATTATAAGATCGCATTAGCGCAATCTGGCGACAAGGGAGGTATTCGCCGATCAGCTTAATGATTGAGGCTAACCACATAGGTGGGAAAGGTTCAAATTCGATGTGAGCAATCGAGTTTTGTTTTGGTTAATTGGTGACGGAAGTAAGATGGTGTTGTAAATTACGAAATTTTATTGATCATTTTGACTTGGCGAAAGTCAAAGTCCTTCGTGTGTTTTGGGGTTGAGTATCATAAGTAATTTTAATTAGGCAAGCCACTCAATTAGTGGAAGTTAAGTCAAGGAGTAAAGTGTATTATGTGAGTGGTGTCATGTGGAAGGCTGGCAGAGTATTTAAGTTGACCCTGAGTTCGAGTTTTGTTAAAACATATGTGCGCCTTGGGTTGGTAGATCAGTTATGATGTGCCAAGGTAAGTATGAAAAGAATTTGGCAAATTGTTTCCACAAGTGAAAAGGTGTAATTTGTGATAGAAGAAAGAGTGATGAGCATGGATAATGGGATGATGTAGCTTAACGCTTATTGAATTCTGAGGTAAAAGGCGGTAACCTCTAACCTCCTTTTATGGTTTGAAATTTCGAGGACGAAATTTTTATAAGGAGGGGAGAATTGTCACATCCCGGTTCTTAAGTCAATTTGCGATTATTTACTTTTGGGTTACTTTGACGTTTTACCGTTTTAAGTAACTGTTTACTATTTAAGACTCCAAAAGTTGACTTTTTCTTCCGTTTGGAATTCGGGAAAACTTCCTTCATGAAAGTCGTAGAGGATGTTAAACGGAGTTTGTGGACACGCGGCATGCTTAAAACGGAGTTCGTATGAGAAAATTATGGTCTAAAAACAGAAGGTTTCTATTTCGGTAAAGGGTATAAGAAGAGAGAGAAAGGTTCTAGTGGGATCGGTAAAACCGACCTATTTAAATTAAAAGAGAAAAGGAAGAATCGGGAAAGGGGGAGGAGGAAGGAAGGATCGAGAAAAGTGGAGAAAAAGGACGAGTCTTCATCGACCTCGTCCACCGTGCCTCCTCAGTCTACATAACTCACCGAACTCTCTCTCTCTTGTGGGGATGGCTCGCTGATCTCGGGCGAAGGAGAAAGGGGGAGAAAAATCAGAAAATTCACCTCACCTCTCTCTCTCTTTCCTCACACGTTTTCTCTCTCTCTGCCGAAGCTTCTTCGCCGCCGTGCGCCGCCGTCAGGCCGAAGTGGGCGATGATCCGGGTATCAACAGGAAGCTAAGGAGAAGGCCTATCGATCTAGGGTGGTGGCGGCATCCCTATCGCCGCCGTTGGGGAGAAAACACGTCAGGAAACTTCGACTGTTCGGGTTCGGTTTTCACCGGATTTCTCCCTCCTCAGGCCACCGATCGGTGAGTTCTTTATATGATTAGGTTGGGTTTGATTAGTACAACATTCCTCTAGAAGCTTGTAACTCGATTCATGGTGTGTGTGAGGAGAAATTGAGATTTCGAAATTTTAGGGTTTTTAGCCCCAAATCGGGTTTTGTTGTTCTTGATCAAATGAACTATTTAGAGCTAGAATTGAGCTTAGTGTTGTTCATGAAAGTTGTTCGAAATGTTGAGAGGAAGGTTCTGTCAAGTTTTGGTGACAATTGGGGGTGGCCGGAGATTGGCCGTTGCCAGCCGCCGCCGCCGGCGGAGTTGGCGGTGGTGCTTGATTCGCGTCTTTTCAAGCACTTATTTAAACACTCAATCAAACACAAATACAATTAAAACCCTTCTTTGTAGATGTAGCATTGATAAGTAGGGATCGTTCTTAACCGGGGATTGAGGGTGCATGCATAACTATGCTAAGGTTGTGTAGGGGGGTGCAAGTTTGTTTTAACTAATTTTCCTACATATTTAGAGACAAAACGTGGCAATCAAACATATAAACATATAGGAACCCTAGAATTCTAACATGCTTCACTCATAGACAAGCAAACAATCAAGAACCCTAAAATTACCAAACATGCATCATAGCCGAAAATAATACCTAAATCTAATATTTACAAGATCAACTTATCAATTTACCTATCCTTTAATAACCTAACCAATTTCATGCAACCTATTTGGTCTCTAAGTCATTAGCTACGTTTTACATGCATAACTCATAATTAAGTGCCAAACTCGGGAATTGCCCGATATTCAACACATCATAATCTAAACCGGGAATTGCCCTGCATTCAAATTAAGCGTTAGGAACAAGTACGCATGAGTAACCAATTTCAAAGAACACCAAACAAGTCATACAAAACTAATTAGAATTATTTAACCAAAAAACTTCAAGAAACCAATCCATAATAATCATAAGTTTACACAAGGAAGAAGAATAAAGAGAAGAAGTCATTGTTACACTTTTTGAGTAAGGGAATTGCCCTATACTAATCCGTGCTTGATGCTTCTTCGATGGATGGAGGATGAAAACATCTTGGGATTGCCAAGCTATGCCTTCGGCCCTTGGATGTTGATGGAGGCGGATTGGTGAGGATAGGCGGCTTCCTTAGAGACTATGACGTTTTGGAAAGGCTTGAGAGGACTCTAGGGCAGGGGTTCGGCTCTTTGATAAGTGATACCTTTCTTCCTCCAAAGCTCCCTTTATATAGGAGATGATTTCAAACTCCTCCTCCCTTCAAGATGGCCGGTCACCTCTTGATTACCATGCAATTAAGCAATCCGTTTTACTTCATCATCATCACCTTTCAGCCATGCAACCGTTGCCTTCTAATTAAGCCACCGTTATCCATCATTTACATGCCGTTTCAACCATCTTTTCCATGTGACTCATCATCTCATCCATTAGCTAGCAACCGTTCAAAACAGCTCCATGCCGTTTCTCCCTTTAGCTCAAACCCGTACATAGCATTATCATTTCATTTGTCTTCATGCATGCAATTATGTAGCAGCCACCGTTCAAGTAAAGCACCGTTCATGCTTTTTCATGAAATCTTGTCTTGCCCGTTTCCTCCATTAGCAATTAACTAGCTCATCACCATTTACAAGATAGCTCAAATCACCACCGTTACAATTATAGCTCATACCCGTTTTGCTCATTAATCTTGCCACCATCACCACTTGCTGTTTCATCACCATTAGCTAGTTCAAGCCCGTTACAAGATAGCTAGCTCTGAACCGTTTTGTCTTCATTGAGCTAATCATCTCAAAACCGTCCATGCCATAGCCACTTGCTCCAATTAACTCACCAATTTAGCTCATGCCCGTTATGTTATTCATCTAGCTTATCTCAAGACCGTTTCATCATTTGCTTTGCATGCAATTAGCTCATCATCTCATGCATGTAATTACAGCTCATTATGCTCCATGTCAATTATCTCCAAGCAACCATGTATTTGCAATTAAGCTCCATGCGTTCCATGCATCATATTCTTTCCAAATCCTAGTCAACATAGGAAATTATTTCCTAGTCAACACAGGCTTCCTCTTTGACTCCAATTCGCCTCCTTTATTATTTCTCCTTTATTTTCTACCTAAAAACATAAAACAAGTTAGAAACATATTTACTAAGCTCATAACAAAGCAAAATGTAGAGAGAAAGACATTAATAATTAAGCATAAAATGCGTAGTCCCTAGCAAATACAAAATAAAACAAGGACTAAAAAACAAAGAAAAACAATAAAGGGAAAATAACAAAAGGAAAAACGTCACACTTATATGTACAAAACACTTAGAAGTCTCAACGTTTCAAAGCCGCAAATTTTCATGTTATCATGTTTGAAAACGTAAGAGATACTAAGTAAAACAACACTAAGCCCTTAGTCAAAATTTGTCTCAGACATTTCTTAATGTATATGGCAATGGAATCACAATGTGTCAAGCATGAATGATCTTTGAATTCAATAGATAATAGAGACATGATCACGCTATGAACAAGTAAGACATTGAGAAAACAATGGTGAGTTTAAGTCTGTGCATGCTTCGAATGAAGTTCAAATCAACTCACATGGATGCTCTCATCATATTTCCACTCATGCAAAGGGTTCACTCAAAGTGTTTAAATCAATGAATGAAATGAATTACTTGCTCAAATGAACCAAAACCATATGCTTACTCATGCAACTTACTCCACAGATTGAAGGCTACTCATCTTAAGGATCAAAAAGGACTTTTAAGGGTTGTAATGGGGCTAAGGCTAAGGCATTCGAAACTTTAGATATGTGGTGGTTAAGAACATTCAAAAGACTTAGCCCAAATCACCAAAACTTTGATCAATTTTAAGCTCCCATCATCACCAAAAACGTCACCATGTGTTTCTTTTAAGTCCACGGGCCGGATTTCATCTTGTTGGGCCCTAACTTCATTCTAAACTTCCCTTGAGCTTTGTGAACAGGACAAAGGCCAAATTTTACATTGTTGGGCCTTCTATTCGAAACAAACTCCAAACTCACAAGTACGGGGGACATTAATCCAAACTTTAGACACTTAGAACCTATTGCCGGAAAGCTTTTGATCATTCTTTTCTTTCTTTATTTTCGGCAATTTCTACTTTAACAAGCTGTTTGAACAAGTCTATCCCCATACATACATTCCCTTACATGATTCTCACGCCATCTCCAAGATTCTAGCTTCAAAAATCCCCACCAAGTCTTTTGAACAAAGGTATGGATAATCTACACTAGGTTAAAGTGTTTAGATATGTATGGCAATGAAAGAAAGGCTTAATGTAGGCTCAAATGGGCTCATCTAGGGGTGTCACAACTCGTGCGCACATATGGGATACATGGCATTTTGGCAAAGTGGTGGAAAACCTAAGTGCCTTTAATCATATCCAAAATCAGAGTATGTATCAATTATAAGCTTTGCAAGTCGGCATGAGTAAGTTCTAGTATTCTCTAGTTCATTAAGATCTATGGCAAGTGAGTGTATGCATGATTTTGAGACCTATCATATGTAATACACAAAATTCACTCTCAAAGAAGTAGTGTTTAGGCTCAAAATCTCACTTTTAAGGCTTATATGATTCAAAACTTATTCTAACATGCGAATTTCTGTACCAAGTTTTGCAAACCATATCTACTACATGTCATAACACTCAAAGATGTCTCAATTAGCACATGAATTCATTCTTAATGATTTCCAACGCCATATGTATGTTCTTTCGGTCCATTTTCATCATCGACTAACTAAGGGCATCCTAAGACTCTTTAAAACACTAAGTTTAAACAAAAAGACTCAAAATACACTAAGTATGACTCAAAACTTTTTTTTTGTTTTTTTAGGGCATCATCCGCCGGAAAGTTCCATTGTCCGCCCGATTTCTCAATTTTATGACTCAATAAAGTTGTAAACCCCTCCCCCACACTTAAACTCTACATTGTCCTCAATGTACTAAAGTAAAGTCATAGAATTGAAGCATAAGAGGAAGGACCTACGAAAATTTCTAACTAATGAACAAAATTTACGAAAATTAAAAGAGAAAAGGGAAGAGAATGCAAATCTGTTGTAGACTCCTCCATTGGGTTGCCTCCCAACAAGCGCTTGTTTTTTAACGTCTTACAGCCTAGACGTGATGCATCCTTCATGTGGTCGAAGTTGGCGGCTCCTTAAGCTTCACATCTTCAACGAGTTCCTCCTTGAAATTTGCATAATATGGCTTCAAACGATGGCCATTGACTTTGAACTCATTGCCGGTTTTTGGACTTTTGATCAAAATAGCTCCATGTGAGAAGACTTCAATAACAATGAAAGGGCCGATCCATCTTGAGCGTAGCTTGCCCGGAAAAAGCTTGAGTCGAGAGTTGAATAAGAGAACTTGTTGACCAATCATAAACTCCTTCCTTCGGATCATCTTGTCATGAAACACCTTTGTCTTCTCCTTGTAGATCCAAGCATTGTCAAACGCATCATTCTGGATTTCTTCTAACTCACACAGCTGCAATTTTCGATGTAATCCAGCTTCATCCTTGTCCAAGTTGAACTTCTTCACCGCCCACCAAGCTTTGTGCTCAAGCTCCACCGGAAGATGACAAGACTTCCCATAAACAAGTCGATAGGGTGACATGCCTATAGGGGTCTTGTATGCTGTTCTGTATGCCCACAAAGCATCATCCAAACACTGGCTCCAGTCTTTGCGGTTTGGCTTGATAGTTCGCTCCAAGATCTTCTTAATTTCTCGATTTGATACCTCCGCCATGCCATTTGTTTGTGGATGATAAGGTGTAGAAACCTTGTGCTTGACTCCATATTTCCTCATCAACGCCTCAACGGTTTTGTTGCAAAAATGACTCCCTCCATCACTGATTAGAACACGTGGCATTCCAAATCTTGAAAATATGTTTGTCTTGAGGAAATCTGCAACAACTCGCGAATCATTAGTACGGGTGGCTTTTGCTTCCACCCATTTCGAAACATAATCAACAGCGAGTAAGATATAAACGAAACCGTTAGATGAAGGAAAAGGTCCCATAAAATCAATGCCCCAAACATCAAAGATTTCGACATTTAGTATGAACACTTGTGGCATCTGATCTCGAGATCCAAGATTGCCGGATCGTTGGCACCTATCACACTTAGCACAAAAATCATTAGAATCACGAAATAGGTTAGGCCAAAAGAAACCACAATCTAACACTTTTAGGGCAGTCTTTTTCGAACCAAAGTGACCTCCACATGCACCACTATGGCAAAACTCAAGAATAGATGCAAACTCACTATCCGGAACACACCTTCTAATCACTAAGTCAGCACATTGTTTCCATAAGTAAGGTTCATCCTAAATAAAAGTCCTAGCATCACTCCTAAGCTTGTCACGTTGGGCCTTATGCATTGATGGTGGAAATTCTCCAGTAACTAAATAATTTACAATATCTGCATACCATGGAGTGTCAGAGGCACTTACCTGAAGTCCGAAGAGTTGTTCATCCGGAAAATGATCCTCAATTGCAACGTTGGATCTCTCTCTCTCAATCCTAGAGAGGTGGTCAGCTACCACATTCTCTACTCCTTTCTTGTCCTTGATTTCCACATCAAACTCTTGTAGAAGTAGTATCCAACGTATGAGCCTTGGCTTCGCATCCTTTTTCCGCATCAAATACTTCAAAGCAGCATGATCAGTGTAAATTATAACCTTACTCTGAAGTAGATAGGACCTGAATTTGTCCAATGCAAACACCACCGCCAACATCTCTTTCTCGGTTGTTGTGTAGTTGGCTTGAGCATCATCAAATGTCTTAGAAGCATAATAGATGGCGTATGGCTTCTTGTCCTTCCTTTGTCCTAACACAGCTCCAGCGGCATAGTCCAAAGCATCACACATAAGCTCAAAAGGCAAGGACCAATCCGGCGCTTGAAGAATAGGAACACCTGTCAACAATTCCTTTAGCTTGTTAAAGGCAATGCCACATTCATCATCAAACACAAAGGGAGTGTCCTTCTGAAGCAGCTTGCACAAGGGACGTGAGATGTGGGAAAAGTCCTTGATGAATCTCCTGTAAAATCCTGCATGTCCAAGAAAAGAACGAATCTCTCTAACCGAAGTCGGAGAGGGTAAGTGTTTCACAAGATCTACTTTTGATTTATCAACTTCCAACCCTTTTTTCGAGACAATATGTCCAAGAACAATCCCTTGTGTTACCATGAAATGGCACTTCTCCCAGTTAAGTACTAAGTTCGTTTCAACGCATCTTTGCAAGATTAGCTCTAAGTTTTCTAGACATGCATTGAAATCCTTCCCAAAAACACTAAAGTCATCCATGAATACTTCAATTATTTTCTCAATGTAATCGGAAAAGATAGAAAGCATGCAACGTTGAAACGTACCAGGGGCATTGCACAATCCAAAGGGCATCCGTCGATATGCAAACGTTCCAAAAGGGCATGTGAACATTGTCTTCTCTTGATCCTCCTCCGCGATGCTGATTTGGTTGTAACCCGAATATCCATCAAGAAAGCAATAGTAGGAATGACCAGCCAATCTCTCAAGCATTTGATCAATGAATGGCAAAGGGAAATGGTCCTTCCTTGTGCTTGCGTTGAGCTTCCTATAGTCGATGCAAACTCTATGTCCAGTGATAGTTCGTTGAGGCACCAACTCATTCTCCGCGTTCTTGACAACGGTGATTCCGAACTTCTTAGGAACAACTTGTACGGGTGAGACCCAACGGCTGTCCGGAATTGGATAGATGACCCCACAATCCAAGAGTTTGATCACCTCCTTCTTCACAACCTCCATCATTGGCAGATGGAGCCTTCTTTGTGCTTCACGTGAGGGCTTAGCTCCCTCCTCAAGTAAAATGTGATGAACACAAGTTGCTGGATTTATACCTTTGATGTCTGCAAGTGTCCAACCAATGGCTGGCTTGTACCTTTGAAGCATTCAAACCAATCTACCTTCTTGTTCTTCCTCCAACATTGAAGAGATGATAACCGGCAAAGTCTCATTGTCTCCCAAGTAAGCATACTTCAAATGATCCGGCAACACCTTGAGTTCCACTTCGGGTGCTTGAATAATGGAGCCAAAATTTGATTCGCGTCTTTTCAAGCGTTAAATTAAACACTCAATCAAACACAAATACAATTAAAACCCTTCTTTGTAGATGTAGCATTGGTAAGTAGGGATCGTTCTTAACCGGGGATTGAGGGTGCTTGCATAATGGAGAGAACCAGCTTGTTCTCGCCATAGACCAAAGGAATAGGGGGTGGTCTAGACGTCACATAGGCTGCCTCATTCAAAGCCATCACCATTTCTTCAAACCGTGGCTCCAATTTATCAATTAACACATCAATTAGGGCGTCATTCCTAGTGTAGGTCAGCCCCATACCATTTTGAAGCACGGTGTCAAGCTCATCCTCTCTAAGTGTGTCCAAATGTTGTTGTGTCATGTCTTCAACGGAATCAATAGCAATGCATGCGTTGGCACAAGCATTAGGGACCTTCATTGCATCAAGGATGTTGAACTCGATCTTCTCTCCATCAATCTCCATGGAGAATTTTCCTTCAAACACATCGATCTTTGTTCTTGCGGTTCTCATGAAGGGACGTCCAAGCAAGAGTGGCGTGGTGTTTAATGAACTCTCCTCCATGTCAACAATGTAGAAATCAGCTGGGAATATCAAGTTGTTAACTTGCACAAGAACATCTTCTATGTACCCTCTTGGATACTAGTGAGAACGGTCGGCTAACTGAATGATGACATTATCGTGCTTAAGCTCACCAAGCTCCATGGATGCATATAGATAGTAGGGCATAACGTTGATGGATGCACCCAAGTCAAGCATGACATCTTCGAATCTAGTGTCACCAATCACGCAAGGAACACTAAAGCTCCCAGGGTCCTTCAATTTGGGGGGTAGCCGACGTTGCAACACCGCTGAAACGGTTGCATTCACCTTCACAACCTCCTTCGCTCTCGTTTGCCTCCTTTGGGTGCATAGCTCTTTGAGAAACTTGGCGTAAATAGGAACTTGCTTTATGCACTCAATCAAGGGCAGATTCACTTGCACCTTCCGAAAGATGTCTAGGATTTCATCATATTGATCATCTTTCTTTGATTTGGATAACCTATGTGGAAATGGTGCACGAGCAAACGAAGCATTAGTATTAACAGAACTTGAAGGGATAGAGTTAATACCTTTTGTTGGGGTAGGGTGTGATGGTGATGGTGTTGGTATTGGCAAAAGTGGCGCCACCTTCTCCTTTCTTTTGAGCTCTTCAATAGCTGGATCTTCTTCAAAAATTTCCTCCACAATGACTTCATCTGGTGATGACGTTGCCTTCTGCTTTGGTAGCTCCAAAACCTTCCCACTCCTTGTAGTAACCGCACTCGCATTCCTAATAGGTGGCGTTGGTTGAGATGGAAGCTGTCCGGTAGTTCTGATATGTCCCATAAAATTCACAAGTTGCCCCATTTGCTTCTTTATCTCGGAAATGTCATTGCCATGAGTCTCCAACAACGCCTTTTGTTGATTTTGGCCATCAATAAGGGCTTGCGTTGAGGTGGAGAGTTGAGCAAACATTTTGTCATAATCCGGATTGGTGAATTGTTGAACCGGAGGAGGCAAAGGTGCTTGTGGCGTTGGCAAAGGTGGCCTTGCTTGATATTGTTGTTAGGGACGTTGATAGCCTTGTTGTTGTTGAGGTGGAGGGTTCAAACAGCCCTCATTACTACTCCACTTGAATCCGGGATGATCACGGTTGACATAGTTGTTGTTGTAATTGTTGTACCGCTGACCTCCTTGATATCCTCCAATGGCATTCACTTGTTCTTCACTTGTTTGCTCCACCAAGGTAGGACATTGACTTCCATGATGATCGTGAGAGTGGCAAACGCCACAAAGTTGTCCCAAAAAGACCTTGGCTCGTTTCACTTCTAGTTCAAGCATTTGCTCCATCAAATCTGAAAGTTTGTCGTACTTCTCATCCGTAGCATGCTTGGTACTCACCTCGGACACCACTGATTTCCGAGGTACCATCCCATATTGAGCATCATTGTTTGCTCTATTCTCCAAGAGTGCACGAGCTCCAACTTCATCTAAATCCATGAAGGCCCCATTCGCAGCAGCGTCGAGAAGCTCTCTATCAATTGGCTTGAGTCCATCATAGAAGTAGTTCATAAGATTTGTCTCGGAGAATCCATGAGAAGGACAAGTGGCGCATAGAACCTTGAAACGATCATAGTATTTCCCAAATGACTCATCTGATGCTTGCGTGATTCCAGTGATCTTTTTCCTCAAAACAGTGATCTTTGAGGCTGGAAAGTACTTGCTCAAGAAAGAATCTGTAAGTTGCTTCCATGTAGTGATGTGATTTGGTGGAGTTCCATGAGCCAAGTCTGAGCTCTATCCTTCAGAGTGAACGGAAATGCCTTCAGCTTCAAAAGCTTATCATCTGCATCAGTGGGCTTCATACTTGAGCATACAAACTGAAACTGCCTCAAATGCATGTTAGGATCTTCATGCGCCATCCCTTGAAAGATTGGAAGGCGATGGAGAAATCCACTCTTGAGCTCAATGTCCTGCTTGTCTTCTTGAGGTTCAGGAAATCGAATGCATGAAGGGCCAGCACTCCAGTCTGTTGAGCAAGTTTGTTGGCAAAGAGTACGCCTAACAACGTTGTTACCCCCACCATTGTTAGGAAGTACATTGTTGTTCACGTTGTTGTTGTTATTATTCATCCTAGATTCCTCTTCTTGATATTGCTCGGAATGATGGGATCTTGGTGACTCAACTTCGTCCTCAACAATAGGTCGGTCAAGGTCTTCCACTGCGTTGGTAGAAATGATTATTGTGCGGTTACGGAGTTGTACTTCACGTGGAGAAGGTTTGGTCATTTACGATATGAAAATCAACCAAGATCAAGTGTTAGTATCAAAAGAATATACAAGGAATGCATGATACTTGATCCAAAACGTTGGAAATCACAAGGACTTCCCAAAAACACACAAAAACAAATCACACAAATTTAAAACACACCATACTTACATACACACATACAAGTGACGTTTGGATTAGTGGTTTGACACACAGGTTATGTTTTGTACACTAGATGAAATGCAAAGGCTCTAGGTCATCCTAAAATGAATGCAAGTTACTACAGACAAGTTATGTACATTTGTACATGTATCCTGTAGGGGTCAGTTGTATATACACTAAGTAAAACGTCATAAATACAAGTTGTTACTGAAACGATGCAAACATTTCATAGTTCATGAAATTCATGCAAGAATTCATTCAAACTTTCATTCAAAGTGCATCAAGCAAGAACCTAAGTGAAAGATGGAGTGAATGCATAAGAGAAAACGTTAGAACCTGCAGAAAACACAAGAGTTATATGCTAAATCAAATGATGCAACGTGACCACTCTCTTGGCCTCATGTCCCTAACTTCACTTAGGTTAGGGTACCCGGTGGTGAAATCCGAGCATCACAAAGCCGCCAGAGGGTTATGCAAGCTACAAATGCAAGTGGTTAAGTCCTTTACACGTTGGTTACATACAACACGTTGGTTTTATGCACAAGTAGGGTTCATTGTGTTGCGCTTTAGATTTGGAGAGAGTACATTCGCTTGATCTTGATACACGCATTTTATGCTATATTCTTAATGTATTTCCTACCCTATTTAGTTTCGTTATTTCCTTAATAACTCCAATTCTAACATGTTTTGTATTTTAGAGTCAATAAAGGTAGATTTACACAAAAGGATGCTAAAGCACAAGAATTGAGCGAAATCCTAATCAAAGGAGGATTCCTGGTGCAGCAAGGAGTTTCATTAAGTCGCAGAATCAAAGGATAAGTCGTTTAGGAAACTTTCCTGTTTTGAAAAGGGAAAGTTGCCCATTTCATTTTAAGAAACTTTCTTATTCTGATTTAGGAAACTTACTACTTTTGAATCTTTCCTATTCTGACTTTCCTAAAATATTTAGGAAACTTTCTTTCCTCTTGAGACAGGGATTCCACATGAAGCAAGGAAACTAAATCCTACATGGATTATGCCGAAATTCTGTCAATAAAAGGAGGAGAATGGCACAATCTTTCCAGCCGAATTTATATGGAGATAATGCAGCAAACATCAAGGAAATTAAGGGAAATTCTTACCTTTTATTTCTCCATATAAATTCCTAATATTCCTAGAGTTTATATATGATTTATATTCCTTTTCTAGGGACATTGAATGGCACAAATATGGGAAGAGTAATCAGCAGCAAATCAGCAATTAACAAGGAGAGATTCAAGCTGATTTCAATTTGGGAAACAAGCAATGTATTCAGCCACAATTCCAGCCGAATTCAAACTCTTAATGTGCAAGATATTCTAGAGAATTCTAAGGAATATTCTCTGAAAATATTGTGCTATTATTTGTGGCCATTGGATCAGATTTTAATCAATGGTGTGGAGTAAAACCCTATGTCAACATGACCACTATATAAAGAAGCAGAGAGGAACGTTTTCAGCATCACTTCCCACATTCCAGAAATTCAGAAACGTTCTCTTAGTCTCTCTCATTGCCGTGAGTCCCTAGAAGAAGAAGGAGAGAAGCCCTTGCTGCCTCGGACGTTCCAGGGAGTACTGAAGCCCTAGCGCAGCCTTGCACGACCTCAAGTTCTTGATCGGCCAATCAGTCCATTGAAAAGTGTAAATCTATGTCTAGTACTTTCTGGCCATCTTCTTCTGATTTTGGTTTTCGTTTTAGAACTATATGTTTTATTTTCCGAATTGGATGGAACCTTTGTTGAGAACTAAGTGATTTTCAGTTAATAATAGTTATGATTTCAATGTTCTGATGATGTCATGTGATTGAGTTGATTGCCTTAGAAATTCGTTGAAAGCATGTTTATGTTTGATATACCTATGTTAGAATGCATGCTAACTAATGCTATGATTTGTACTAAGCCTCGTAGGTAAGTAGAAATCACCAGTAGTGGAGGCCATATCCTGTATGGTTGGGAACATGTTTTGCATGTGAATGGTTAAGCGTCGTACGTAAACTCTTTGCATGTTAGGGTTCGTTCTTTTACTTAATGATTTGCATGTTTGTAGACATATACTTAAAGTATTGATAGCAGCAGCATGTAAAATGTTCTAAGTTCAGACGTTCTAGCTTGGATGACTATTTAGAAGAACCGATTAAATGCATGACCTCGTAGGCTTGTATTTAGAACCCTTCTATGTTTCTCTTTGGTGATAACTCAATTGTGTGATTAAAGTTCATTGGAGTATGATTATATTTTCTGGAATCTGGTTTCGAAAGTGTGGAAGTCGATCACTTGTAAATAGTAGTTTAGTACTTTTATTTTCTGTTTTAGTAGGAATGTTAGAACAAACTCTCAAAACCCCCCCTAAAATCATGTAAATGTAATTGCTGTTTATATTCTGTAAATAACTCTTAAGTTAGACTCTAATTTGTTTAGCTTTGTAACCGCAGGAGCACCCTAAAGTCCCCGGATTGATCGAACCTTATTTACCAATACTACAATTGTCAAAACAGGGTTCATAATTGTCGCATGCCCGGAAACGAGCACGTCAGATCTTTAGGTCGTTCAAAGGACGTGCGACCCGCGCGATAAAGTGTACACTTTCAATCGAATGGTCTTGGTTCAATCGAAAAACATGGCCAGTTAGGGATAGAGATAACGCGAGAGGTAGGACTAATTTCGACAATACACCCCGAGGCTAACCGGGCCAATGGTATATACTCCAATGGTGTAAGTCTTTCTTAGATCCAAAACCTGTCACCAGTCATAACCCGTTTCTAGACACCATGTCCGACATTCAACCAATCTCTCGAAAATGTACAACTCCCTCATAGTCCAATGTAGACTCCGCCCTCAACCTCATGTCCATAACTTCACTTAGGTTATGGTGTATGGTGATGAAATCCATACAGCACAAGGGGTTTAGGAGATAAACATGGAAAAGAGGTGCCATCTATTCAACAATGAGTGCGACTTAATCAACCAAGCTCATGTACTCAATGCAAATCCAAGCTTCCTTTAACATTTAAATGGCTGCAAAAAAAACAACATTATGAACAAGTGTTAGTATAAATCTCGAAAATTTACAAGTATATATATGCACAAAATTTCACAAATTCACACAGGACATATACAAATTCCAGAATCGCGCAAATTGCGCGCAGCTGCTTGTCGATTTTCTGCAGAATTACTGGTTAATCCGATGGGGCTGAAATTTTTCAGGCATAAACTAGACACATAACCAAACAATCCTGAAAAATTTCAGATTTTTATGAGTCATCTAGCTACGTCAAACAATTTACCCAAAACTGGGCAGTGCACAGCCCTGCAAAACAGAAAGTTATCAACATAATGTACAAGCATAATCACACAATTCTTTTCAATCCCTGGCAACGGCGCCAAAATTGATTCGCGTCATTTCAAGCACTTATTTAAACACTCAATCAAACACAAATACAATTAAAACCCTTCTTTGTAGATGTAGCATTGATAAGTAGGGATCGTTCTTAACCGGGGATTGAGGGTGCATGCATAACTATGCTAAGGTTGTGTAGGGGGGTGCAAGTTTGTTTTAACTAATTTTCCTACATATTTAGAGACAAAACGTGGCAATCAAACATATAAACATATAGGAACTTGACCTGTCAAAAGATGACGTTAGTGCAATTTAAAACCCTATAGTTGTAGTATTAGTAAGTAGGGTATCGTTCTAGCCGGGGACACTAGGGAAGGATTAATTACAAGAGAAACAAAACACACAAACATATAAACATATATACAAAAATCGGATCATGAGATTAAAAGATCGAATTAAATCCTAAAAAAAACAGAAAATTAAAAACCTAAAACTAATATTTACAAGTTTGATCACCACCAACACACACAAGCATAGCACGAAACACATAATTTAACTAATACAAAATCGCATATAACTAAGGCAGCAAGTAGACTCGACGCTTAAGCATTTAATTTAATTCTAATTCTAATTAATCAATCACCTGCGATTATTAATCGTTAAGACTTCTAAATTACTTAAGACCAACACCTGCGAATAATCCTAAGTTATGCTAATCAATTCAGAAATACACCTGCGTAGAAACTAAAACAATTAGCACATAAGAACAAGTAAGCCGAATTAGAGACATGTTCAACAAGCAAGGCGTCAACTTCTCATTTAACATGTATGTTTCTCGAATGGTAACCCTATAGCAATCTAAATAGACACAACCAAGTTTGTAAATTCAGATTACTTAGCAAATAAAACCAAAACCCTAGAACACTACCCCGGCCGAAGCAACATCCTAGAATTAGATTTACCCCCCACATATTCGAGAAAACAAATCAAATAAACACATAAGAAAATCGAATACTACTGCCCTAATCATATATTAAAATCGTACCATGTTAAAAATCACAAAGAAACATAAAAATCAAGAACACAAAGTAATCGAAATTCATGTAACATGTAAAACCAAAACCGATTAACATAGATCACAAGAATCACAAAGAAATCGCAAATCATATTAATAAAACCAAGTATTACAAAACCAAAGTATGGATCACACATTGAAAACCTTAAGCAAAGCACCAATGTTGTGAAGAATTCGGATGAACAATGGCGAAACCTAAAAGAATGGAACTATGGCGTATAATGCTTTGTAGGATTTTTGGCTTGTGTAAAGGCACGGCTATTATGTGTGGTGAGATAAGTGACAGTTTGGTTGTCTCTCAACCCCTCTATTTATAGAGTTCCATGCCGAAACCCTAATGCTTGTGAGCCCTTGATTTGATTTGATCTTGTGGCTGCAATCTCTCTCAATTTGAATAGATATTCTTCTCCAAGGAAAATCAGAAAATAAAAGGTTCCTTTCCTTATTTTTCTTGATTTTATTCTGCATGCATCAAGGAAATAATCTTTCCTTATTTTTGTAGATTTTCAGCCCATATTTCTCTCCTTGCGCGCGTAAGCTTGCATCAAAATTATAACCCAATTGGAATTGGTCTTCAAGCCCAAATGCAAACCCTGTATCAATTCAGCTTTTTCAGTTCGCGCGTAACCCTGTATCAACTTTCGGGCTTCATATCTCCCTGGCCCCTTGTCCGATTTCGGCTCATAATATATGGTTGGAAAGATCTCCGAGTCCTCTACAAAATCATAGACGGAAATATTTTCATTAGAAGAATCTAAGAAATCGTAAAACGAGCATTTATGTCAGAAGGTCGATTCTGTCCGATTTTCTGAAAAATAATTCTAACATAAATCAAGTTTAAACCAAAAACCATACTTTAAGCACAAAATCTACAAAGTACCGCCATAGATACACTAAGCTAAATTAAGACTCAATCTTAGACAATTAAGAGCTAACAAAGCACAAGTAAGAGGCATTTAAACACTAATAATGTCGCATTTTATGCTCCTATCAGAACCCTAGAATTCTAACATGCTTCACTCATAGACAAGCAAACAATCAAGAACCCTAAAATTACCAAACATGCATCATAGCCGAAAATAATACCTAAATCTAATATTTACAAGATCAACTTATCAATTTACCTATCCTTTAATAACCTAACCAATTTCATGCAACCTATTTGGTCTCTAAGTCATTAGCTACGTTTTACATGCATAACTCATAATTAAGTGCCAAACTCGGGAATTGCCCGATATTCAACACATCATAATCTAAACCGGGAATTGCCCTGCATTCAAATTAAGCGTTAGGAACAAGTACGCATGAGTAACCAATTTCAAAGAACACCAAACAAGTCATACAAAACTAATTAGAATTATTTAACCAAAAGACTTCAAGAAACCAATCCATAATAATCATAAGTTTACACAAGGAAGAAGAATAAAGAGAAGAGGTCATTGTTACACTTTTTGAGTAAGGGAATTGCCCTATACTAATCCGTGCTTGATGCTTCTTCGATGGATGGAGGATGAAAACATCTTGGGATTGCCAAGCTATGCCTTCGGCCCTTGGATGTTGATGGAGGCGGATTGGTGAGGATAGGCGGCTTCCTTAGAGACTATGACGTTTTGGAGAGGCTTGAGAGGACTCTAGGGCAGGGGTTCGGCTCTTTGATAAGTGATACATTTCTTCCTCCAAAGCTCCCTTTATATAGGAGATGATTTCAAACTCCTCCTCCCTTCAAGATGGCCGGTCACCTCTTGATTACCATGCAATTAAGCAATCCGTTTTACTTCATCATCATCACCTTTCAGCCATGCAACCCTTGCCTTCTAATTAAGCCACCGTTATCCATCATTTACATGCCGTTTCAACCATCTTTTCCATGTGACTCATCATCTCATCCATTAGCTAGCAACCGTTCAAAACAGCTCCATGCCGTTTCTCCCTTTAGCTCAAACCCGTACATAGCATTATCATCTCATTTGTCTTCATGCATGCAATTATGTAGCAGCCACCGTTCAAGTAAAGCACCGTTCATGCTTTTTCATGAAATCTTGTCTTGCCCGTTTCCTCCATTAGCAATTAACTAGCTCATCACCATTTACAAGATAGCTCAAATCACCACCGTTACAATTATAGCTCATACCCGTTTTGCTCATTAATCTTGCCACCATCACCACTTGCTGTTTCATCACCATTAGCTAGTTCAAGCCCGTTACAAGATAGCTAGCTCTGAACCGTTTTGTCTTCATTGAGCTAATCATCTCAAAACCGTCCATGCCATAGCCACTTGCTCCAATTAACTCACCAATTTAGCTCATGCCCGTTATGTTATTCATCTAGCTTATCTCAAGACCGTTTCATCATTTGCTTTGCATGCAATTAGCTCATCATCTCATGCATGTAATTACAGCTCATTATGCTCCATGTCAATTATCTCCAAGCAACCATGTATTTGCAATTAAGCTCCATGCGTTCCATGCATCATATTCTTTCCAAATCCTAGTCAACAAAGGAAATTATTTCCTAGTCAACAAAGGAAATTATTTCCTAGTCAACACAGGCTTCCTCTTTGACTCCAATTCGCCTCCTTTATTATTTCTCCTTTATTTTCTACCTAAAAACATAAAACAAGTTAGAAACATATTTACTAAGCTCATGACAAAGCAAAATGTAGAGAGAAAGACATTAATAATCAAGCATAAAATGCGTAGATCGGTGCTGCCTCTTTTTGGGCAGTTTTTCATGCTTATTAAATTGCTAAAAATGAGAGAAACCCATTGGTGGAAAGTTAGCAATTTTTGGAGTAATATAGGTTAGGTTTCGGATTTTCCGAAGACTAGTGATATTAATGGTTAAAATTGATAACCGGGTATAGGAATATTACTGTTAGACAGTTGTTGGATTGTGCTTATGCATTGAAGTGGATATTGGAGTGATATGTATGGATTTGGGATTTGTGTTAGCTGAAATGGGTGTCCATAGTATATCTAATGGGTGTCCATAGTAAATCTAGTTAGAATGTTTAGTAAACTTGGGTTCAAGGTGAAAGAATGCATGTTTGATGATTTGCATAAGTATGGTTTGATTTTGGACTTATGGTGGTAAATGTGATGTGGTTAGAGAAGGTAGAGAAGTGGACTAAAATGATGAACTACGAGTGGCTTGATCCCTTTAAAAGGGTACGTAGGCAGCCCGATCAAGTTTTGGGTGCAGCCGCAAATTAACAAAATAAATTTAGGTTCCAAAGAATTAGATCCTATCTCATTTTTCGATTTTAGGATTTTCTTTATGATTTCTGGATTTGAGGTATTATACTGAATTGCATATTATTTGGTTTTTGGAAAGATGAAAATCATTGAGTATTTTAACGTGTAGGACAAGTCATCGAATTTAATTATTTCTTTACTCTTTAAATTCTTTGAGTACGGTTGGGAATCGTACTTATGCTTAAGTTATGAGTTTTGGGGAAACTCATGGATTTATGTTTCTTTATTTATGCCATACTTGTTGGATCGTTATTATTCATGCTAGTATGTCGTTCCGCCTTTTGAGGCGATGTAACTCCCACGTTTTAAGTGGGGTTACTCAAGCCCTTTCCGCCTTCGGGTGATGTGATGTAGTCGACGACATCACGCAAGCCCTACTCCTCTCTGTTATCATAACATGAAGGTGTAGGGAGTATGGGAGTATTATTGCCTGGGAGGCAACCGAGTCTGGGAAGCTCACTTGTATGTCGTTCCGCCTTTCGAGGCGATGTAACTCCCACGTTTTAAGTGGGGTTACTCAAGCCCTTTCCGCCTTCGGGTGATGTGATGTAGTCGACGACATCACGCAAGCCCTACTCCTCTCTGTTATCATAACATGAAGGTGTAGGGAGTATGAGAGTATTATTGCCTGGGAGGCAACCGAGTCTGGGAGGCTCACTTGTATGACTATAACTGTTTCTTATTTATCGTTTTTGATTTGACTAGCGGGGCTAGTCCCTTGTTTTGGTACCCTCTTCTATGAAGGTAATTATTTATCTTTGTCATTAATTTGACTAGCGGGGCTAGTCTGTTTTCTTGGGATTTTCTTTATGAAATATTTTGGTTAACATTTGCATGCAACGAATTTATGGCATATTAGAAAGTGGGAAAGTATTTACATTTTGGTTATCTTTTGGTTGTGGGATTAGTTTAAGTGAGGAATTGTTATATTGGGAGATGTGTTGAACTTGGGGAGCAGGAAGGCTCCAGGTGTTGAAGATGGATGTTTGGTTATAGAAGTGTTAAATTGGATTTTTTTCAGGTAAGGGTCGTCCATTTTTAAGGAAGGTTATGCCGAATTTTCGGTAAATTTTCCTTGAAAGTTGACCCCGCAGGATTTACCTTGGGTTTCAGGGTGAAATTCGGGGTGGGTCCTGTCAGTTGGTATCAGAGCATTAGGTTATCCGATTCCTATCACTACCTCATATATATTTGGTGATACTTAGTGCCTACAGAGTGATGGTCCGACCGCGGCGGATCCATTAGCATTATATGCATAAGATGCTAGGTGTTTATTAAGTATGTGAGGTAGTTGTTCTTATCTTATTTATGGACAGTAGTGTGCCATAAATGTCTATATTTCCATGACTATGCCTCTGTATGTTGACTTCAAAGAGTATCTTGGTTATCTTCCGAGTAATGGGAAAGTAAGTGAATTGGGAGATTTTGAGTTCAGTTATGAGTTGAGGAAGTGACCTGAATTTGTAGAGTTCTATTATTTATTTATTGAGTTGTTGACTTTTATTTAAATGGGAATTGAGCCTTTTTGCGGATATTAATAACAGAAAGGGGCATGCTTGTGAACGAAAGATTGAGAAATTTCTAGTCAAGGAAAGTGCAACTTTTGTGTATAGGTGTCAGTTCTGTCAATAGGTAAAAAGAGTTATGGAACAATTCAGAATATGGAGACCAAAGTTGTATAAATTTATCGAAGAAGCGTAGATGGGTGTCCATATTTATTCTA
Source organism: Fragaria x ananassa (assembly GCA_034370585.1). Classification (NCBI taxonomy): domain Eukaryota; kingdom Viridiplantae; phylum Streptophyta; class Magnoliopsida; order Rosales; family Rosaceae; genus Fragaria; species Fragaria x ananassa. The sequence goes on along the minus strand of CP139753.1, from coordinate 16,417,155 downwards.
AGCGATATTGTTTTGGGTTGATTGATATAAGATAGTCTTGGACAAAATAGTGTTTGGAAGCGACTCATTTCAGCTCTTAAGTCTTTTGGTTGTGGCAGGAGATTACTACTGACGAATCTTTATCGTCTAGAAGTAATCTCGATCTTTGATATCCTTAATTATTAGTGTAAGCAAGGTTGAAGATGTAAATTCGAAGTGTGGTTGGTTAGGAAATCGTGGTATCGAGTCGAGTGATTGTTAGGAGAAGAGTGTCAAGATAAATTTGGATTGGTAATGTGTATGATGATACACAAGGATAGTTTAAGCGGTGTAATTAGAGTTATTGATCTTGAAATAATTATTTTTCGCTTTAGCTACTGTTGTTAGCTGATGTGGATAATTCCTAAGAGGATGAGTGAGATGTTGATCTTAAGGTAGTATATCCCATGATTGTAGCTTCTGTTTGGAGTAATGAAGGGGTGAAATTGATAGGTCGAGACTGTAAGTGGTTGTCGAAGTTTTATCGGATTCGAGCAATTCTATGCTTCCATTTGAGCGTTACGCAGAAGATAATGCAGTTGACGCGCAATCTTGAGATGGAGCATGCGGCCGTCAATTTTGCATTGCTCGAGGAGTAGCACATGAATCGAGGAGATTCGGGGTATCTCTCTTATGTGAAGAGTGTGACTTAATGTTAGATTGTCTTTTTAGACCCTAGATTCTTTGAGGTAATTACTGGAGCAGTATGGCAATCGATGAGTATCGTCGATGTCCTGGGGTGTTCTAAGTAAATTTCGACATGAGTTGAAGAGTCGGGCCTTGCGGGGTGCAGTTCGACTCATGATTGCTGATCGTCATATCTTATCGAGAAAGGTGTTACAGACTTTTGTACACATTCGTAAAATTCGGCATTCTACGAAGAGTAATTATCTTTGGCATCATTAGCAATGCATAATTATGTGAGAGAAGTATAGCCCAGCGATGATTTTTCTTAACATTATGTGTAATGACGGGGCCGTTACTTGAAAATTCTTGTTCCTCGACTTGAGTTGATACTTAGTCACTATTATGCATGATAAAACGCGAGAAGCAAGTCATCAAATAGTGAAATTCCAATGGTGATCCTCGGATTTCGTTGACTAGCGTGAAATTCATTATTTCGATTATCTTCCGTTTGATCAACTGGTATTAATAAGATGATGGTGATAAATGCAGATGCGTGTTGTAGGAAAAGCAACATAAATTGTTGCAGTAATTAGTGAGCAACTTATCTCTTGTTCGTGGAATAGATATTGTAACCTAAAGACTAGTCTGCGTGCAAGTTTGAATGAACTTGGTTCGTATGAGGAGATACTCGTAACTTCTAAAGTATCGTCATACGCCTAATCATCGTATTTTCCTCATTTTTGGAGGTGTCAGTTTCAGATATGTTGATCGATTTTGAGAGTAATATTTTTCTTGTGCTTGTAAGTAGTCGTTAGTGGCGACTGTTGAATTTATTATTGAGTGATGAGATTTCGACGGATATTATTGGTTAGTAATGATTAATTAAAGGGGCGAATTGGTGGAAATAATAATATGATTGGTTGGTGGTATAACCTCAAAGGAAAAAGATTCTTGATGACTCGGGAAATATTTTGAGTCTAGGCTTGTTAGTCCGTTGGCATAAATGGTAAATAGTGGCAGATCATGTTAAATATTTTTCTTGTGATGCGTATTCATGCGTGATCATATTGTGGTGGGACCACTTGATCCGTGTAGGACCTGGGAGGTCTTTGTTGTATTGATACGATTTAAGATACAAGAGATATTCAGAATAAGGGTTTGGTATTATAAGATCGCAATAGCGCAATCTGGCGACAAGGGAGGTATTCGCCGATCAGCTTAATGATTGAGGCTAACCACATAGGTGGGGAAGGTTCAAATTCGATGCGAGCGATCGAGTTTTGTTTTGGTTAATTGGTGACGGAAGTAAGATGGTGTTGTAAATTACGAAATTTTATTGATCATTTTGACTTGGCGAAAGTCAAAGTCCTTCGTGTGTTTTGGGGTTGAGTATCATAAGTAATTTTAATTGGGCAAGCCACTCAATTAGTGGAAGTTAAGTCAAGGAGTAAAGTGTATTATGTGAGTGGTGTCATGTGGAAGGTTGGCAGAGTATTTAAGTTGACCCTGAGTTCGAGTTTTGTTAAAACATATGCGCGCCTTGGGTTGGTAGATCAGTTATGATGTGCCAAGGTAAGTATGAAAAGAATTTGGCAAATTGTTTCCAGCAGTGAAAAGGTGTAATTTGTGATAGAAGAAAGAGTGATGAGCATGGATAATGGGATGATGTAGCTTAACGCTTATTGAATTCTGAGGTAAAAGGCGGTAACCTCTAACCTCCTTTTATGGTTTGAAATTTCGAGGACGAAATTTTTATAAGGAGGGGAGAATTGTCACATCCCGGTTCTTAAGTCAATTTGCGATTATTTACTTTTGGGTTACTTTGACGTTTTACCGTTTTAAGTAACTGTTTACTATTTAAGACTCCAAAAGTTGACTTTTTCTTCTGTTTGGAATTCGGGAAAACTTCCTTCATGAAAGTCGTAGAGGATGTTAAACGGAGTTTGTGGACACGCGGCATGCTTAAAACGGAGTTCGTATGAGAAAATTATGGTCTAAAAACAGAAGGTTTCTATTTCGGTAAAGGGTATAAGAAGAGAGAGAAATGTTCTAGTGGGATCGGTAAAACCGACCTATTTAAATTAAAAGAGAAAAGGAAGAATCGGGAAAGGGGGAGGAGGAAGGAAGGATTGAGAAAAGTGGAGAAAAAGGACGAGTCTTCATCGACCTCGTCCACCGTGCCTCCTCAGTCTACATAACTCACCGAACTCTCTCTCTCTTGGGGGGATGGCTCGCTGATCTCGGGCGAAGGAGAAAGGGGGAGAAAAATCAGAAAATTCACCTCACCTCTCTCTCTCTTTCCTCACACGTTTTCTCTCTCTCTGCCGAAGCTTCTTCGCCGCCGTGCGCCGCCGTCAGGCCGAAGTGGGCAATGATCCGGGTATCAACAGGAAGCTAAGGAGAAGGCCTATCGATCTAGGGTGGTGGCGGCATCCCTATCGCCGCCGTTGGGGAGAAAACACGTCAGGAAACTTCGACTGTTCGGGTTCGGTTTTCACCGGATTTCTCCCTCCTCAGGCCACCGATCGGTGAGTTCTTTATATGATTAGGTTGGGTTTGATTAGTACAACATTCCTCTAGAAGCTTGTAACTCGATTCATGGTGTGTGTGAGGAGAAATTGAGATTTCGAAATTTTAGGGTTTTTAGCCCCAAATCGGGTTTTGTTGTTCTTGATCAAATGAACTATTTAGAGCTAGAATTGAGCTTAGTGTTGTTCATGAAAGTTGTTCGAAATGTTGAGAGGAAGGTTCTGTCAAGTTTTGGTGACAATTGGGGGTGGCCGGAGATTGGCCGTTGCCAGCCGCCGCCGGCGGCGGAGTTGGCGGTGGTGCTGCCTCTTTTTTGGCAGTTTTTCATGCTTATTAAATTGCTAAAAATGAGAGAAACCCATTGGTGGAAAGTTAGCAATTTTTTGAGTAATATAGGTTAGGTTTCGGATTTTCCGAAGACTAGCGATATTAATGGTTAAAATTGATAACGGGGTATAGGAATATTACTGTTAGACAGTTGTTGGATTGTGCTTATGCATTGAAGTGGATATTGGAGTGATATGTATGGATTTGGGATTTGTGTTAGTTGAAATGGGTGTCCATAGTATATCTAATGGGTGTCCATAGTAAATCTAGTTAGAATGTTTAGTAAACTTGGGTTCAAGGTGAAAGAATGCATGTTTGATGATTTGCATAAGTATGGTTTAATTTTGGACTTATGGTGGTAAATGTGATGTGGTTAGAGAAGGTAGAGAAGTGGACTAAAATGATGAACTACGAGTGGCTTGATCCCTTTAAAAGGGTACGTAGGCAGCCCGATCAAGTTTTGGGTGCAGCCGCAAATTAACAAAATAAATTTAGGTTCCAAACGCAGTAAAACTGCGTTGTTGTTTTGTTTGAGAATTAGATCCTATCTCATTTTTCGATTTTAGGATTTTCTTTATGATTTCTGGATTTGAGGTATTATACTGAATTGCATATTATTTGGTTTTTGGAAAGATGATAATCATTGAGTATTTTAACGTGTGGGACACGTCATTGAATTTAATTATTTCTTTACTCTTTAAATTCTTTGAGTACGGTTGGGAATCGTACTTATGCTTAAGTTATGAGTTTCGGGGAAACTCATGGATTTATGTTTCTTTATTTATGCCATACTTGTTGGATCGTTATTATTCATGCTAGTATGTCGTTCCGCCTTTCGAGGCGATGTAACTCCCACGTTTTAAGTGGGGTTACTCAAGCCCTTTCCGCCTTCGGGTGATGTGATGTAGTCGATGACATCACGCAAGCCCTACTCCTCTCTGTTATCATAACATGAAGGTGTAGGGAGTATGGGAGTATTATTGCCTGGGAGGCAACCGAGTCTGGGAGGCTCACTTGTATGTCGTTCCGCCTTTCGAGGCGATGTAACTCCCACGTTTTAAGTGGGGTTACTCAAGCCCTTTCCGCCTTCGGGTGATGTGATGTAGTCGACGACATCACGCAAGCCCTACTCCTCTCTGTTATCATAACATGAAGGTGTAGGGAGTATGAGAGTATTATTGCCTGGGAGGCAACCGAGTCTGGGAGGCTCACTTGTATGACTATAACTGTTTCTTATTTATCATTTTTGATTTGACTAGCAGGGCTAGTCCCTTGTTTTGGTACCCTCTTCTATGAAGGTAATTATTTATCTTTGTCATTAATTTGACTAGCGGGGCTAGTCTGTTTTCTTGGGATTTTCTTTATGAAATATTTTGGTTAACATTTGCATGCAACGAATTTATGGCATATTAGAAAGTGGGAAAGTATTTACATTTTGGTTATCTTTTGGTTGTGGGATTAGTTTAAGTGAGGAATTGTTATATTGGGAGATGTGTTGAACTTGGGGAGCAGGAAGGCTCCAGGTGTTGAAGATGGATGTTTGGTTATAGAAGTGTTAAATTGGATTTTTTTCAGGTAAGGGTCGTCCATTTTTAAGGAAGGTTATGCCGAATTTTCGGTAAATTTTCCTTGAAAGTTGACCCCGCAGGATTTACCTTGGGTTTCAGGGTGAAATTCGGGGTGGGTCTTGTCAGTTGGTATCAGAGCATTAGGTTATCCGATTCCTATCACTACCTCATATATATTTGGTGATACTTAGTGCCTACAGAGTGATGGTCCGACCGCGGCGGATCCATTAGCATTATATGCATAAGATGCTAGGTGTTTATTAAGTATGTGAGGTAGTTGTTCTTATCTTATTTATGGACAGTAGTGTGCCATAAATGTCTATATTTCCATGACTATGCCTCTGTATGTTGACTTCAAAGAGTATCTTGGTTATCTTCCGAGTAATGGGAAAGTAAGTGAATTGGGAGATTTTGAGTTCAGTTATGAGTTGAGGAAGTGACCTGGATTTGCAGAGTTCTATTATTTATTTATTGAGTTGTTGACTTTTATTTAAATGGCGAGTTGAGCCTTTTTGCGGATATTAATAACAGAAAGGGGCATGCTTGTGAACGAAAGATTGAGAAATTTCTAGTCAAGGAAAGTGCAACTTTTGTGTATAGGTGTCAGTTCTGTCAATAGGTAAAAAGAGTTATGGAACAATTCAGAATATGGAGACCAAACTTGTATAAATTTATCGAAGAAGCGTAGATGGGTGTCCATATTTATTCTAAGCGATATTGTTTTGGGTTGATTAATATAAGATAGTCTTGGACAAAATAGTGTTTGGAAGCGACTCATTTCAGCTCTTAAGTCTTTTGGTTGTGGCAGGAGATTACTGACGAATCTTTATCGTCTAGAAGTAATCTCGATCTTTGATATCCTTAATTATTAGTGTAAGCAAGGTTGAAGATGTAAATTCGAAGTGTGGTTGGTTAGGAAATCGTGGTATCGAGTCGAGTGATTGTTAGGAGAAGAGTGTCAAGATAAATTTGGATTGGTAATGTGTATGATGATACACAAGGATAGTTTAAGCGGTGTAATTAGAGTTATTGATCTTGAAATAATTATTTTTCGCTTTAGCTACTGTTGTTAGCTGATGTGGATAATTCCTAAGAGGATGAGTGAGATGTTGATCTTAAGGTAGTATATCCCATGATTGTAGCTTCTGTTTGGAGTATTGAAGTGGTGAAATTGATAGGTCGAGACTGTAAGTGGTTGTCGAAGTTTTATCGGATTCGAGCAATTCTATGCTTCCACTTGAGCGTTACGCAGAAGATAATACGGTTGACGCGTAATCTTGAGATGGAGCATGCGGCCGTCAATTTTGCATTGCTCGAGGAGTAGCACATGAATCGAGGAGATTCGGGGTATCTCTCTTATGTGAAGAGTGTGACTTAATGTTAGATTGTCTTTTTAGACCCTAGTGGGTCCTGTCATTTAGAGTCAATAAAGGCAGATTTACACAAAAGGAAGCTAAAACTGGCGGATTAAGAAGGATAAGTCGTCTAAGAAATTTTCCTGTTTTGATAAGGAGAAACTTTCCTATTTCATTTTGGGAAACTTTCCTATTTTGATTGGGGAAACTTACTAACTTTGAATCTTTCCTATTTTGACTTTCCTGAATTCTTTTGGAAACTTTCTTTCCTCTTGAGACAGGGATTCCACATGAAGCAAGGAAACCAAATCCTACATGGATTAGGCCGAAATTCTGTCACATAAAAGGAGGAGAATGGCACCATCTTTTTAGGATTTCCAGCCGAATTTATATGGAGATAATGCAGCAAACATCAAGGAAATTAAGGGAAATTCTTACCTTTTATTTCTCCATATAAATTCCTAATATTCCTAGAGTTTATGTCTGATTTATATTCCTTTTCTAGGGACATTAAATGGCCCAAATATGGGAAGAATTATCAGCAGCAAATCGACAATTAACAAGGAGAGGGAAGGCAAAACCCTAGGGTTTCCTGCCGAGTCTTGCTAGGATTTTAAGACAAGATTTCGTTATCTAAATTAAGGGATTTATTATGCAATTCAAATCTGAAAATCTGAAAATTAATTCCTTAAATTCTTTTGTCTTAAAAATCTGATTTCACAAGACTAATTCCTTCCCTTTTCAGGAACATTAAATGGTGCAGCAAATTAAAGAGGAAGAGCTGATTTTCGGCAATACAAGGAAGGACACTAAATGGCTGATTTGTTGTGGAGATCAAGCAACGTAACTAGTCCATAATTCAGCCAAATTCATCATCTTAATGTGCAAGATATTCTAGAGAATTCTAAGGAATATTCTCTGAAAATATTGTGCTATTATTTGTGGCCCTTGGATCGGATTTTAATCAATGGTGTGGAGTAAAACCCTATGTCGTCATGACCACTATATAAAGGAGCAGAGAGGAACGTTTTCAGCATCACTTCTTCCACCAAAAATTCAGAAAAACGTTTGTCTCTTCTATTCTCTAAATCCGTGAGAGTGTCAAGCCGCAAGGAGCAAGCACGCAGCCAATAGAACTTCCTCAACGCTGTTGAAGTCCTTCCTTTGCTGGTTCATCACCCCTTTGAGCTTCAAGGCCAAGAAGACTCAAAAGTGTAAACTATGCTTTGGATTTATTTTGTTCCTAATGCCTTTGGATTTCTAATCGCATGGATTATGACTACTGTTAATTGACAATATGTCTTATGCATGAATTTTATAAAGTTTTGTTTTAGATGGTTAATGAAATTTGCGTAACTTATTCCTTTGTCATTCTTGATGTTGAAAACTTATGATCCGGTTTATTTAAATGACTAACTTCTGCAGGGTTAGTAATGCCATCAATTTGTGTTAAACCGCTAATGCAAACACATATTGAATAAGTGGCAAAAGCTTAGATTCATGGGAATGGGTCAGGTTTTGATCATGAGTTGCATGTAGACTTGTTTAAGCGCTGAGATAGACATGTTTATGTGTTCGAATTCTTCTTTGTTCTTAATGATTCATGTTATATGTTGTATGGTTGCGCTGAGTAATAACATGACATATTGCATGGAATTTGCTGTGTTAAACCGCTGAGGCAAACATAGGATACTTAAGAAGATATTATAGGTTGCATGACCGCTGAGGCGTGTAATTCTGAATTCGTTTCTTCATACTTGATTGGCATGAATTTAAGTTATGTAGATTGAAGCAATCTGTTACATGATTTTATATGTTTGTGTGGAATGAAGTTGATCACTTGTACATAATAGTTTAGTACTTTTATTTTTTGTTTTAGTAGGAACGTAGAACAAAACCTCAAAATCCCCCCTGAAATCATGTAAATGTAATTGTTGTTTATATTATGTAAATAACTCTTAAATTAGATTCTAATATGTTTAGTTTTGTAAACGCAGGAGCACCCTAAAGTCCCCGGATTGATCGAACCTTATTTACCAATACTACAATTGTCAAAAAGGGTTCATAATTGTCACGCGCCCGGAAACGAGCCGCGTCAACACCTTCATGCTCTACGATTTCTTGAGCAACAGTATGAATCATCAATGTGTATGTACTCTCGTAATATGTTGAGATTTTGTCTCTGAAATCATTTTAAACATCGGAGCGTCCTCCAGTATTGATTTATGGACATAACTGTAATCAGAGACAATCTCATGAGAGAGATTCTTTACATTGATGAGGTTATGCCTTACTTACCCAATTCCTTTAGGCAAGAACTGATTGAACCAAATGGCCTCCCCCTATTCTATTAAGGAGCCACGGCCTCAACTACACCTCCACTAAGTGTGGTTGCATCGCCTCTATCTGCGGCGACGTGCCCCTTATTGGGGACTTTTATCCTTGCAGGCATGTGCAGCTAACATGTGTGATCTCGTCACTTCAACAATATCTATAAACGTATCAGGTATCGAAACTGTAACGTTCAAGGTATCGATTATGTAGGGATCAAGATGAGACAAAGTGGGGCAACCACAACAATTCTTGTCGTTCCCTTAGAAAATCATTTTTCTTATCTCCCCATAACGACGAGAAGAGTGTCTCATCTAAGTGACAATCCGCAAATCGAGCGGTGAGATCACCTGTAAGGGTTCTAAATAGCGAATAATTGTTGGAGGTGTGTATCCAACATAAATTCATATTCGTTTTTGAGTACCCATTGTTGATACGTTGTGGGGGAGTAATAGGCACAAATGCTGTACAACCAAGTATGCGTAAATCTTAGGCTCATGTCCATTTACCAACTGGTACGCATTAAATGGTAGGCTAGTAGTAGGCCTAAAAATGAATAAATAAGACTGCATGCATTATTGCATAACCCTAAGAAGGTATATGTAGGTTGGTGTGCATAACCAATACCTAGATATGGTGGCATATGCGAAGCTATTTCATGTATGCCTTGGGGGTACAAGGATACTATAAAATGATCCTATAGACATGCAATAGTCATCAAGTCCTTGTGATGTTAATTCTTACCATTGTAAGGTACTATAGACTTTATAATTTAGGGTGGTGAGCTCATATAATATATGCTAAGAGTGCAGCATTTCTTGTGAATAGTTAATCGACATGTGACCAGTTTGTCGAAACGTTCTCCAGAACCACACATTATTTTAATGGTTTGTATTTCTGAATGGATAAATTCACAATAATCACGTTGTAAAATAGATTTCATATGATAACTATTGGCACAAGTATCTATTAAAAGATTAACAAAGTTTGATTAGCTCTTGGTGCATACAAAGCATCAATGACTCTAATTTGTGAGTAGTCTCACTAAGCACTTGATCTCTCCTTGATACCATCCTAAGTATATGAGTGTATATAATTCGAAAGATAAATCCCGTATTCTTTAGGACATATTTCGATTTAGGCAGAATGATATGCTTTTCATTCTGGTAATTTCCTTTTTTATTTGTTGAATGCATTGTTTTGCATCTTTATAGTGCTATTTCGAACCATGTAATTATTTACATATGAATCGAATAAATTCAGTGCTTCAAAATAAAATTTGAATTTATTAATAAGCCAATGATAATCAAATAAATGTCTCGTTCATAAATTCTAATTCATCAAACGATTATACCAATAGTCTAGTTAAAATATGAGGTGTTTAGGCCTTCACAAACAATCTTATAATGATAAATAAAATAAAGCAGATCATTCGAATTCTGAATATTGATTGAGCAAAGTCCCTTTTGCTATTTAAAGTATGCAGTAGTGAGTTTGACATCTTGGTCATGGCCTTCTCGTTCCTTATAATGAGCCTCTGTTTCTTTAGAGTCTCTACACCTCTTACCTGGCGGTTCATTGCCAAGAGTGAATATATAAATTACATAGTCATAAAGACATCGACGTAAAATAATATAAAAAATATGAATTAGATTTCAAGATCGAAATACGTAATGGTCACACTTTTTCGATGCTTCGTGTAAGTATTTCATCACATTAACATATTATTCCTTTTCATCACATAACAAATACTTTTACAAATATACATGTACCCATGAGTCTCAGATACCAATAAGGTATCTCCCATGACCTACAATAAACACATGTACCCATGAATCCCAGATATTAATAAATATTTCTCATGACCTACAACAATAATTTATGTACTCATGGGTCCCATATACCTTAAGGTACCTCTTATGACCTATACTGACAAACAGACTAAAACACTATTCCTAACTGTAACCAATCACTCGGCCAAAGACTTGAAACCCAGTTTGACTGTCAAATATCAAATCACAAAATAATAATAACATCATAACCGTAACCAATCACCGATTAAAGGCTTGGAACCCAGTTTGACTATCTACACAACAAATCACAATATAGTAGAATCATCATAACTGTAACCAATCACCCGATTAAAGGCTTGAAATCCAGTTTGACTATCTACACAACAAATCATAATATAATAATATAATAGGAAAACTTATTTTATCTTACATATAAGCCGTTAGCGATTAAGCTCACATATTTTTAAATTATAATCATCATAATCATCATCATCATGTGATCAAAACAAACAAAAACATAATTTTCCTATTATATTATTATGTGATCATGTGGGAATATCATGTGATCAAAACAAACAAAAACATAATTTTTAAATTATAATCATCATCATCATCAAAATCAACAACACAAAAAGCACATCATAAAAATTATATCTTTCCACATAGATATATTTATGAACAAACATAGATATTCCCACAAGAATAATCTATCAAGAACCAACAATATTATGATCACATGAATATTAAAAATAATTGTATAATAGGAAAACTTGTTTTATCATACCTATGAGCTGTTGGCGATCAAACTCATTTATTTTAAAACAACAAAAAACATAATTTTTAAATTATAATCATCATCATCATCATAATCAGTATCATCATCACAATCATCATCATAAGCATCATCACAACAACCATAAATAATTGGTCTAAAAGTGAACCTTGTTGAGATGTTACTCACCTAAATAATATTGCTGCGTCTTCAACATAAAACAAGAGCCAAACTAAAACACACTTCACGAGTCACCTAAACAACACAATTATTAACCTTAGTAACCAAACAACTAAATAGTAACATTTGTCTTCTTTACCCAAAACTAAATCTGAAGGTTTGCCCAAAGGAGGACAACTCTCCTTCAAGACCTCCCAAAGTCCTCAATCACCCAAAACAACACCTCCTGCAACTGCCAAAATGGCTCCTACATTCTAAATCACAAACTCAACAACCTCACACCTCATTGAAAAAGCTCCAACAATTAAGCATTACATGATCTTAACCTAGTCTTATAATATATCAACATGCTCACAACAACAAGAACTAGCTAACTCTTGCAACATAACCTACACACCCTACCAAACGCGCTGCCATGAGACACCACATGCGGCGGCGAGTGGGCCCCACGCGTCACCAAAAAACTTCAGAATCTGAACAAACTTCCAACATCAAACTTGTAGATTGAAGCAATGAAAACATCTTTTATACCTGACGTTTGAACCAATTCGGTCAAAATCGTCCACAAAAAAACCGGCTGCCAAGGCGGCCTCAAACCGACTTCTAAACCTCAAATCAAGGTGAACGGCAGCTTGAAACGTGCTTAGAACGAAGAATGCTTCAAGAAAAAGGCAGCCTTACCTCTAGTTGCCGCCGTTTACGGCCGGAAGGCCCTCGGTTTGGAGTCGGGTCCGCCACTCTCCGCTGAGGCGTTTGATTCTCCCAATCCAACTCGAGTCGTCCTCACCCACCTACACAGGGAGGATCACGCCGAAGAGAGGAAGAAAACCTGACCGATTCCGCCGTCTGAGTCCGCCGGAGTCGGCCAAAAAAACCGGGACGGGTCGGCTGGAGAATTTTGATAGAGAGGGTGAGGCGCGAGAGAGATGGAAGAGAGAAAGAGATGGTTTCTGGAAAAATGAAATGGAAACCCTAAACTTTTCTTAAACCCAAAACCCAGTAAAGCTACGAACTTCTACTGACCATAACTTCCCCATACGAAGTCCGTTTTACACATGTCACGTGTCTACGAATTCGTATCGCCGTGCTTTACAACTTTTGTGAAGAAAGTTTCTCGAGAAACCCAATAGAAAAGAAAGTCAACTCTTGACCCTTCAAAATAATAAAATCGTTTCGGGTAATTTACGCATCCGAACACTTCCACTCTTCCTTCAAACCTCAAAACACACTAACTTCTAACTCGAAAATTCCTAAATAAATTTAGAAACTAATATCAAATTTCCGGGGTATTACACAATGCCACGTGGTGCTACGGTAGCACTAAAAAAATTTTCCTTTAGTTTTAAATCTTTGAGATCTTTTTGCTACATTAGTTTTGGTTTTTAAGGCAATTAAAAAAAAGATTTCATCAAAAACATCAACAGAGACTTTCGAATAGTAAATATATGCATCCTTTTTCCTTGTTTTATTTGATGTTAGCCTTTATACCCGCGTGTGAAGGTTGATAATAGGTTAGTTTTTTTTGTTGAAGTACATTAGTGATGTGCTTGTTACTGGGCGCTCAATTTAAAAACCATTTTTTATCAGAATGTAGTATTGACAAATAAAGTTCGATCAATCCGGGGACTTAAAGGGCACTGCTACAGTAATGGTTACACTAAAGAGCCAGCAACTAAGTATTTACTAGCATTCAATCACAAATATACATATGGTACAAGGTAAACAGGGAGGTTTTGAAGGTTTGTTCTATGTTCCTAAAAACAGAAAATGAGATATGTACAGGTGATCAATTCATTCAACACATCTATCAGAGAGAAACTCAGATTTTGACCACACATCAAAGATCACGTTTCAACCTTAGCAATCCAATAACATGCCAAATCAGAGAACTAGAAACAATCTCAAAATACAAGCCTACGAGGTCATGCATTTTATAGTTCTGCTTACTTATCCCTAGCACAGAACATCTAGAACTAAGACATCTCATGCAAGGTTGCTATCAATACTTAGCGTATATGTTTACACTTAACATGAGTATTTAGAATCTATAAAACGAGATTGAACACAATTATATCATGAACGTCACAACAGGGAATTGCATATTATACATATTCAGCTATATATGTGACACAGCTTCTACCAGTGGAGATCTACACTTACCTATGAGGCTTAGCGTAAATCATGACATTAGTTAACATGCATTCTAACATATGGTATATCAAACAACAACACATACTTTCTAACCTATGAATTGATAAGATCAGAATGTTGAGAATATCATGAACGAAACTTCAACATGCTTTACTAGAATTCTGAATTTACTAACAGCATAACTGTCACGCTCCGACTCTTAATTTTTACCTTAATTACTAGCACGGTGGTAATAAGAGTTTTACCGTCTTCGTCAGTAAGTGTTTAATTTAATTGGTCCCCAGAGTGGTGTTAGGGGACGATTATTTAGAATGATTTATTCAAAAGAAGAAAAGGTGACGACGGTAAAAATGGTAAATTTTTCTAGTAAAAGGTTTTTTTTTTGGTATTATTTTTGGGGTGTTGAATTTTGGTTTAGGTATATGGGAGGTTGGACCCAGCTGGGCCGAGCCCAACCTATTTCTTTCTCTCTCTCTTCCGCACGTCCCCCCTGTCTCTCTCTCTCTCCCCGACCCGTTCTCTGCCCAGATTTTCCAGCCGTCCGTTCGCCGCCGTCCGGCCGCCCCAGACCGTCGGGCTGGTCTCGTTCGGACCCTGGCCCCTTTTGAGAAGCCGCAGCCGAGCCCGTAACTTCCCGTTGCCGGAACTCCTTCCTCCGGCCGCCATAGCCGGCGAGCCTTGTGTCAAAAGAAAGCTCACCTCCCGTGCAACAATCCCTCCAAATGGCTCCCTCCATCTCGAGCTAGGTAAGGACAAATCGGTAATGAAAATTCTATGGTTTTTTATGTGTTTTCGTTCGATTGGCCTAGTTAGGATTGAAATTGTGACTTGTGCTAGTTAGGAAAGTTGTAGATGAGGTTGAGAGGGAGGTGCTGTCAAATTTTGTTGGGCATTGGAGGTCGTCGGAGCTGGCCGCCGGCCGCCGGGAAAAATATTTTTTGTAGGGAATTTTGTGAGGAGTTTTTTGGAATGAGTTTTATATTTTTTGGAGGAGTTTTGGATAGGTTTGGAAATTTTTGAAGTTTGGTATTTTTGGCGGATTATTAAGTTAAAATTCGGCCACGTGATTATTTAAGGTTAAAAAGGTGGAAGGTGTTTAGAAGATGTCGGTTTAGAGTTTCTGGAGATTTTTTGGTTGGTAGTGAAATTAAGATTTTGGGCGATAGGCTTGATTGAGCGCGCGGAGCTCCTTTTTAATTTCGCCTATTTTTTTAAGCCTCGGTGTGTTAATTAAGGATTTATTTATGTTTTTGGAAGAGGACGCGAGGAGGCTCGAGCTGACGAGGCCTCCGACTGACATCAGACTTAGACCTATTTTGTGAGTGGACCTTTGTTTTAAATAATGTGCTTAAAATGCTTTTTGTTGAATAATTTTCTTGTTGTTGGAAATTTCCCGAAATTAAGAATTTCGGTGATTATACTCATATATAGTGATTTATGAGAATAGTATGTATATGATTAAATGCTAGATAGCTATACGTGATTTTCCCCCATACTGAGGTACAATTCCAATATGGGGCGATGTAAGCGTTAGACGCCAGCGTCGTAGCCTTATATGACTTTCTATTCTTTGAATTCATTCATAGAATTCATACAAGGAATCAGCACATATATATACCACTCGGACGTTTCCTCCATACTGAAGCACAATTCTAGTATGGGGTGACGTGAGCGTTAGACGCTAGCGTCGTAGTCTTGTACGCTTATCTATTTTTCGAGCTTATTCATAAATATCGTACAAGAGATAGTCGAGTGTGATTACATACTTACACACACACACACACACACACACACATATATATACTAGCCTGAGAGGCATTTTTTCTTAAAGTTTGGGAGTCTAGCGAGGCTAGACACCAGTTCGTAATTTCTTAGTTAAGTTTTTAAGCTATCGCTGGTAAAGCATTTTTTTAAAAGTATTTTTAGGAAAATATTTATTTGTTGTCGGAATTGCTTTTGTCCACTCACTCTGACGTTTTTGAACATTTTCCCCTGGGCTTTTCGTTTTTAAAATGCCCAGTCTACAGCGTTCGCGTAAGGTCTAGAAAGCGACGTCGAGGCATAGTGACCCATCTATCCGCTACATTTTGCCAGTAGGTTACCTGTTTAATCTACTAGGAGATTGTTAGCTTCTGCTGTATTTTTTTAAATTTTAGTAGCTCTGAATACTGTTGGGATTTCTGTATATTTTATTCTAGCTACTTTTGGGTTGTAACGGAGAATGTTTTATTTATTATAGTTAATTAAGTGGTTCGATTTCTGTTCTTCTGAGTTAGGGTTGTCCATTTTCAAGGGAGATTTGCCGAGTCCTTCGGTAAATTTTCCTTGGAGGTGGTCCCCGCAGGACTCACCTCGGGTTTCAGGGTGAAATTCGGGGCGGGTCTTGACAATGACAATCGAAACAACATCCAAATATAATATTTGAAAACCGAAAACATGTTTCTGCAAACTGTAAAGAAAAACTAAACAAAGCAGATGTATGGTTACATTTTTATCAGTCTTCAAGAAGATTGTAGACCTCTAGAAAGTGCCCCGACTTCAAAGCTTCAAGGCTCCAAAGTTGCCACTCTTGTAGAACGTCCAATAAGGTTTTGGCAAGGGAGGAAGAAACTTGATAAAGGAGAGGGAGATGCTGCTCAGTAGAGCTCAAGTGTTTCCCTGACTTTTGAGTGAATGAATGATGCCCTGAGAAGTACACAAGGCTGTCTTTATATAGAGAATATCTTGGTGAAACTTCTCTTCTAAAATGACTAAGTGCACATGTTTGACTTTTCTCTTTCCTTTTTGGACTTGGGCCTTCTTTTGAGCTTTTTGTATTTTTCTCTTTCATCCTTATATTACTTGGGCATTCTTTTCTCAATTAAGCTCTTTGTGCCTCTACAATCACAAAACATGTCAGAAATTGTATTATTCAGGAAATAACATGGCCAAATAGTGTAGGAAACATATTAAAAATATAGCACTTTGTGCTCATATCAATTAATGGGTAGTGATGAGTTTTTTGTTGCATAAGTCTTAACTTCCCATATATCCACTTTTCATAATTATCTGCACTGTTTTTATTTTTTAATTTCTTTTTGCTTTTTATTATAATAACTAAGTTGTTTTAATCAACTCATTAAAATAATTTAGGCAAAACAAAATTAATGAATTCCTTAAATAGTAAATTATATATTAGTTACTAACCAAATATTAATTGACAAAAAAGTTTATTAAGCATATTACTAAACAAATAAGGATAAACATTTACAAATAAGAATAAACTATTATATTGTTGTCATGTGACATTGCACATTTACAATTTTATCCTTAATTAAAACATACTTCCCTGCTATTGCCTCAGACCGGAAATCTGCTGCTACTGAGCTGACCAAAAATTTGCTACTACTGCATTGACCGGAAAATTTTCGGCTACTGCACCGACCTTTTACAAACGTTCTGCTATTGTAAATTGAAGAAACTGCTACTGTCGACTGGTTACAAACGTTATGCTACTGCCCCTATTTTTACTTTTCTGCTATTGCCTCTGTTTTTACTTTTCTGCTATTGTCTATGTTTTTTTTTCTACTACTTCCAACATATCATAGTAGCAGCAAAATTACATTTCCAACATATCTCAACAACAGTAGCAGCAATCTCAAGTCTCAACAATAGCAGAAAATTACAGTACCTACATTTCAACAGTAGCACCAATCTCAATAGTAGCACCAATCTCAACAGTAGCAGAAATTTTGAATAACATCACATTTGAAAACCCAAAACCCATCTTCTAATGCAACCTCTCTCTCCCCTCCCAATCCACCATCTTCAATGCTGAGCCCAAACCCTTATTCACCTCCATCAAGAATTTTGCCCCTGCTACCGTCGCCCAACCTCGACTTGGGCTTCGACTCCCTCGGATGCGTTGTTCACGACCTCGACGACTTCATCTCCCTCACCATTGACTCCAATCCTCTCTAGTGAGACTGCCATCTCCGATCTCTGACGACCACAGCGCGAAGAAGCTGAGCACGAACCCTCTCCGGATTGGAACTGCATTGGGATCACCACTGGAGAAAGAGAAACAATTGTTGCTCGTCGTATGTTCCAGAACGAGATTGAAGGCCACCAAATCGAATCTGGAGGCGCTGGTTGCCAAATCGCCTAGCGTCACCGAGGCGTCGTGGTGGTGGTGTTGGACGGCGTCGGCTCGTCGTGGTCGTCTTCATGGGTGTTGTCGAGGATGAGAGAGAGAGAGAGAGAGAGAGAGAGAGAGAGAGAAATCAAATTGAGGTATGGAGGATAGGGTATGAGAGAATATGTAATTTTATTATAAAAAGTGGACATTTTGGTTATTTACATCACAATTTTAGAGCATACCTAATGCTATAAACTATAGGCGATGTTTTAATTTATCTAAAAATATTAAAAATATATTTTTTATGTTTTTAAATTTAATCATATACTATTATGTAATTTTCTCTTTTTTAAACACCTGGTTTTTATTTTTTGAAATCAAACGCCCTGGTTTTAGGGTTTATAGCAACAGAGATAACTAAACCCAAGCTCACGCGCGAGTGCCGATAATAAGCGATTATTAATAAAATGAAAACTTGAGGGGCAAAATTACAGCAGAGTTTTTTGTTTTGGTCTGAAACAAAAGCCATCAAGCCAAAAGAAGAACATAAGTACAAGAGAAGAACTGGAAAACCAAAGCAGCTAAAAAATTAGAGCATAGTGTCCCTCCTAATTTTGCAGTAGACCGCTTCCATGGCTTCTCCTCCTTCCTCTACTGAAACCGACAGACCGCATTTCAAGCCTACCGTAAGTACCATCTCTTCTTCCTCCTTATCAATTTCACTTCTTTACATTATCCATTTGATTTTGCTTTCAATTTCGGAAGGTATCTCTCTACGATTGGTGGCTCGTCAAATCTCAAGACAACCACGGAAACAATAGACTCGCCGTCGCCGGCGTTTCTTCCGCTCCGTGAGTTGAATTCCCCTCATTTCTGTTCTAGGGTTTCATTTGTCCGTACTGTTAATTTGGGATTTTGAATTTTTGGTTGCAAATTCGTTCAATTTCAGGCAAGAGAGAGTGTTTTACTCTGCGCCCATATGTAAAAAACACGATGTTTTCACCCTGGAGACAACCGATGGTGTCATCATTAGTCTTAATGGGACTTTTAACAAGCAGCAGACTATTGCAAGTGGGTTTCCTGATGAGGTACTAAAGAACCCATCTTTTTTAATTCTGGTTTTCCATTCCTAGTCAAAGTTTCCAACTTAAAATGTTGAATGTTGTAATTGAATTGTTATTCAAAAATGTGGCTTTTGAGGTTTAGTAGTGAACAAGTGTCAGTTGGGTTAACTGACTATGAAAAAAGCTAAATTGCATAGTGACTGTGACTGTAGCTGAGTAGTTGTCAATCATTTTGGACAAATAATTTTGTTTTGATGGTCTGAGGAATCCAGAAGGCAAAGCAAATGCATTTTACAAGTATAAGAGCACAGTCTAGCCATTGTTGCTACATGTTTTCCTGATTCACAAAGTTAAACTTGCATCTTTTTTTTGTGTACTATGTGTTGACCTTCGCAAATTGATGTTTGCCTTTGATCTTACACAGGTTGCCACGCATTTTCAATTGGGATTTTATACAGGCTGGGAAAAAGGTGTTGCAGAGTTATTGGAACGAGATTTTGACACTACTGGTGTTCCTGGAAGAATATCTGATTCGGGTTCAGAAGGTTTACATATTGATGCTACATTTACTGTGTAAAGTTCATTTTCATGCCTAATCTCGCATACTAACTAATTATCATCATTCTGAATCATTTCTGTTTATGTGGAGTAGGTCCTACTTCAGTGCATTTTTCTCAAGAAGAAACTCGAACTCCTTATGAGCATGTTGGATCAACTTATTTTCAGTGGATTGGTAGATCAAAGAATCTGGAAGGCAATCAGAAAATCCAATGTACGTATGCTCTATGAAGCATAAAAGTGCTAAGTTGCTTCCTTCATCAGATACCTTTGAGAATGTAGGAGAAGTGTTACGTGCAGCTGTTCAGTCAGGGGGTGGAAATAGTGAAGCCGAGAGATGTCCGAGCAATTATATACGCCGGGTGAGCAGATTTTTGTCAGAGTTTTGGAGCAAATGGATGAACCAGCAAATGGTTGGCAATGGTTTGAACTCTGAAAAGAAGACAACTGACTCTGTTCTAACAGTATCAAAAACTGTAAACAATTCTTTACAAACTGATGAATGTGAAGTAGGAGAGAAAGGTATGTACCATCCCTCAAATTCTGCCTAAGATTTTGTAGAACTAGCTATCTGAAATGTCATTTTGATAATTGTTTTCTTTCTGTGGAGTGGTTGCAGGCGTGGAAAGTTCTTGTCTAACTTCTTTGCATCTTTCTCTAGAAGAAGGTTCACATGAGCAAGTGTCTTGTGAAGAGATGTGTGATTCTGAATTTCCGGAACAGTTGTCTTCAAGGCAGTCCTTGAATAACTCACCTGATGACATTGGGATAGCACAGAGGATTTCATATCAACTGCTTTGCAGTCTATTGGGATAGCAAGGACTCTAGAAGAAAATGAGAAGAACCCAGAATATGCATGGTCAATCAAGCTTAGTAGTGCAAGTTTTAGTGCTTCAGTAGATGTAGGTGTAGTAGCGTCAGGTGTAACAATTCCGTTGGCGGGTGAAATTAATGCATCAAAGACATGTCTGAGAAATCCTGGAGGCAGAGTATCTGGAGATTTGCCAATAATTACAAGAAGCAAAGGTGAGACGAAGCAAATTGTTGGCAATGGATTGAACTCTGAACAAAATACAGTGGACTCTGTACCAGCCGTTGAATCAGTGAGCACTACTTCACAAAGTGTGGATTATGAAGTTGGAGGGGGACAGATGTTTGAATCGTTTCTCTCTTGTTGTCAAAGGGCTGAAGGTCTAATTAATTCTAGTCCAACTTTTGTGCATTTTGCTCGCGAAACTCCTAATGAGAAGGTCCATTGTGAAGATAGGCTTGATGTTGAAGGTCCAAAACAGATTACTACAAACCTGTCCTCAGATAGCACCATTGATGACTCAAAAGTTGATGATTTAATGAACCATGCTGCTGTAGTGGAATTAGGCATCGAGAATATTGGATTAACTAAGTTTCAGTCTTTTGGGAGACCACAGACAAGAGAAGAAAATGAGACTGCGACAGAAGCCCCTGAGGTTCAAGAAGCGGTGAACAGTAAAAAAGAGGTATCTCTTTCTGCTTTAAAGGCGAACAGAAAGAAGAGACACGTATCTGCTTCTTTGGAGGGGAGCAAGAAAAGAACATCAACTCCTTCGACTCTGGAGGTGAACAATAAAGAAAAGGTATCTCTTTCCACTACGAAGGTGAACACAAAGAAAAGAAAGGCATCTCCTTCCACATCGGAGGTGAGCAAGAAAAATAAGTTGAGTCCTTCCACTCTGGAGTTCTATAATATTATTTCTCCAGAATCTTTGAGTACTGGGCAGTCAAGATCAGGTGAGTGGACTTCACACACCCAATATGATGATCTCTTACATGCAGACACACATGTGGTCTACTTTGTTTTCCTTTCTGTTTTGTGTTGGTTTGGCTAATAGTTTAGATGAATGAAAACGGGTGTTAGTGAGCCCAACATGGTAGCCATATTTTCAATCAGTCAATATATGAGCGGACATCTAAATGTTAATAGGATGGTTTACAGCACTTCAAACATGTCTTTCTTTATTTTGTACACTATTCAAATGGGGTTAAAAAAATGACATTGTATGATTTGACTGAAATTGAAACATCAACGGGCAATATGCCAATATGTGCTGTTCTGTTTCATTGAGTTTTGGGTGCTCAGTTAATTGCTCATGTTGCAGGCAGACTATTGCTACGGCCCTTAGAGTTCTGGCGCAACCAGTCACCAGTTTATGACAAGGTGCCTAATGATCTATTTTTACTTTCGTGTGTGTGGTTTGATGACTATTATCTCTTCAGCTTTAGCCTTAGTGACACATTGACTCGGTACCTCTGATGGTATATTCAGGATCATGGAGTTATTGGGATTCAAGAAGAGGTACCTAGAGTAACACGTTCAAGAGGTTTGTTTCTTATAAACTGTATTGAAATGCTTGCTTCTCTTTACACCTTGTATATGAATGAGATTGTGCTTACTGGATATATACTACATTATCTGCATCACCGCAAAATAGGGATATTGAACCCATTGTAACTTGATGCTTATGATCTTAACTTTTTTGGAATACTTGTGTCATATATTTTTTTTATTTCTGGCAATACCTGCTGATGATGATATGTTTCACCTGTTCATAGGCAGTTTATCAAAGCCGCGGAAAAGAGAAGGCAATGGAGGTTGATTTCTTGGCACTTGTTTCTTACCTCGAGCAACTGTAGTAATAAATATAAGTTGAATATAGTATCAGTTGAAGTTCAAATAACCCTGACCAGCATCAGCAATAGACTTCCTCAAATTTGCAGGGCGGCATAGGAAATTTCGAGGACTTTTGTATGATGAAAGCTCAGAGCACATAGCGCCACTCTTTAGGGGATGTTCACAACATAGGGAGATATACTTTTGTAAGTCTAACAACAGGACAGCTCATTTCCAAAAAAAGAAAAAGAAAAGAAGAATAAGAAAGCTGAAGTTTCTTGAAGGATATGTATTGTTAAGAGGCTGCCCCAGAAGTGATATTTTTAGCTTTTGCTTCATATGATAGGTATAATGTGTATATATGAGTTAATGTAATGCAAGTTCTGCTGAAGGTTTGCCTGAGTTTGTCAATTGTATAGTTTTACTGATATTCAAGCACTTGAGCACTTTATAGATTCCAGGCTTCCAGCTACATTTTGTTCCTATTGGGGGTTGGTGATCACTAAGGGATATTCTGGAAAATGTAAAGAATGGAGGCTGTTTGACAGAAAATTTGAAAATTGATTAAAGATGGCAGTCGAAATTAAGGACTTGGTTTTATTGGTTCTGTTTCTTCGAACCAAACACTAACTGAATCAATGGCACCGCTTTTCTTTTTACCAAAACCAAAATTGGTCAAAATTTGAGTAATAAACATTTTGGTTAATTTTCGTTTCAGTTTAGTTCCAATTACATTGACACCAACAGAAATGTCAACTAAAAAGTTTGGAACTGAAAAGAAGCTAGGCTGCAGCAAGCCTTTTCCATAAGCAGCTGAAGCTGAGGGATGAGCCACCAAGTTGGTATTCATGTTAACATTGCACACCATACATCCTCATAAACGGACATACTATCCCCAGAAAAAGACTCAAGCTGTCTGGCCACCACTTTGGCATCAGCAGCATCAGTTTGTAACACAGCCGGAAAGAAACTACGTTGCACAGCGAAATGAACTGCAACTTTGCAACTCCTTCACAAGTTCCGAGGACAACAGTCCTTGTAAAAGACCAGCACCACCTGCAACCATGATGCCCCAAGCATCCTCATCATCTGTGTTGATTTTCAAAACTCTATTTTCTCAGGCTTCCAAACCAACGTATCAGACACCAGTCGTTGACTTAGAGGACGATGAGAATGGCTTCAGCTTCCACCCTAGATTTTTAATTTCTCTTAAATCTCTCTAAAACAAGGTCTTGTGGAGCGCACGCACGCACACAAAAAAAATTCTACATTTTTCCAAGATTAAAGAAAAAAGTTACAATGATGATAAGAATGGCTTCAGCTTCCACCCTAGAGTTTTAATTTCTCTCAACTCTCTCTCTAAAACGTCTTGTGGAGCACACACACACAAAATCTATATTTTTCCAAGATTAAAGAAAAAAGTAACAATGATGATAGGAATCATTCCCCTCGGATTATACCTTCTCTGTCAATGTCTGAAATATGCAATTTTCATAACCTAAGTAAGTATGACGAGTGTTGTTTAGTTAGGTATGAAAAACAACAGGATATAGTTTCATAATAGATGGGATGTAGTTACGTACTACAAAACGATAGAAGCTTTTTATTTATACAGGACTAGAAGCAAAGTTGGGTCATACAGAAGTCACGTTTAATACCAATATGATATTTGGCTTCCCTTAAATTGTTACAGTGATGACGGCATATATAACAAACACTTCAAGCAACTCAGACTGCAAACTAAGACTCGTACTCACAGTTGATTAGTCTGAAGAACTTTGACTGATTCTACCTGCATAAAATAAAGGAAGTTAGGTTTAAGCCAGTCGATGAAAACACTGCCCACTACAATCTGTTTTTTAACTTTTCAAAAGTGAAATATAAGTGTTATTTTGTAATGTGTATTTTGCAGATAAGACAACTAAGTGTCTCACTTTTACAGAAATTCAGAATCAAACTATAATAATACTACCTGAGGTCCTGAATGCTAACACGGAGTTTTTATAGAAGTTTTAACCAGACCAATGTAATATCCAAGTTTTAAGCCAACTAATTTGGATGGTGGCAAGCCAGCAATACACTTGTAAATTGAAATGAAAACTGCAGAGAACATTCTATATTTGCATTTTACCATATCATATGAGTCCATTCATGATCTATATGTCTGTGAGTGGCATGGTCTCTTCTCATTCAAAGGTTACCATACGATTATTTGCTTATTACATCGGGAACCACAGAACGAAAAACACTTGCTATATGTGTGTGTGTGTGTGTAAAAGCTATCAAAACAGAAACCTTCAAGAAAGCTGCTTTGATTAGCCAAACACATTACCACGCACAAGCTAAGAAATAGTGAACATAAGAAAAAACTAACCTTTGCTTTGACCTGGTGTTTCTTCTTGATGATGCAGACAAATGACTTTTTCGATCTTTCATGTTGCTAGTCTTAGATCCAGCTTTTAAGTCTCCTGCCAATATCAGTACCTTAGAGGAGATGAGCAATAAAATCAAAATGTTACCAAAATATACAGTCAGATGGGGTTTATACCTCTCGAGACGACATTTGGTGACTGAATTTCAGTATCATCCGGTTCTGATTCTGACAAATCATTGGAAACAACAGAATGTTCTTGCGACTCGACACGTGCAGTTTTTGACGTCTCATTCACAGAATTGGTCATCCCTTCATTACACGGATCAATGACTTCACCATCTGTTCCACCACCAAGGGAGGTGCATGCAATCAATATTTTAGTGCAAAGAACCAAGACACAACCTTTTATATTCAGTTCAACATGCTACATCAATGACCTCCATCAAATAGTATGCATGCCATATCAATGACTTCAATCAAAGAATATTACAACCAAAACAAAAACAAAAACAAAAACAAAAAAGCCCTTGTAAACTGTGGACGACCCAATATTGATGGACGGCCCTCAGATTCCAAACCTTACTCAGAAATGACCAAAATTGCACGAAAAGTACCCACAGTATAATCTTAGCCTAAGAGTTGCATGTTTGTGTCTCTAGGATAATGCTAACCTCACACTTTTGTGCTGATGGAAAACTGATTGTAATAAACACAATTGGTAAGCACATTAATTTGATTAAGCATAAGTTGATCACACTGACCTTCATCAATATCTGATTCTATATTAACCTCGCCAGCGTTCCTAGTAACCACAAAATCTTCCATACTGTCAATCTTCTGTTGATGAATTTGGGCATTCTTTGCTGTCACTTCTTGTTCTTTCTTTTCCAAGTGAAACTTATTTAGCTTGTCCTCAAACTCCTCAATGCACAGTTTAAGTTCAGGCTTTGCATACTTCTTGCCCTATTTCATCAGATTAGCATAAGAAGAAACTAAAAATACAACAAATATGATATAAACATATAATGAGCAATAAGAGCAGATAATTCATACCTTGTTTATTATGGACTTGAAATGGTCCATCACAGAATCCTCTGATAGGACGTGTTCATATGTCTTGAATGACTCCATAAGCTTCTTCATTCCCTTTTCAGTGAATGCCAGCTGAGAGAGGCAATAAGAAATATATTCCCATTGTCTGACATCTGCAGCCATGAGTAGCCCATTAGCAAAAACTATTTTAATTAGTCATGAAGCTGAAAACATCAACAATAACTTATCTTGTAAGGGACAAAATACCAAGAAAATGATGAATATGCAACTGAAATTTAGAGAATAATGATTTTAAGGTGAGGGTGATAGGTAACTTCCATATCTCACGCATGATGTTGCAAAAAAATAAAATAATAAAAAATAATAATAATAATAATAATAATAATAATAACAATAATAAAATTAAAAGGGGAGAGGGAGAGGGGGTGAGGGTGGAGAATATACAATATCTAGATTAGTAGATAAAGTCCATTTGTCTATACAACTGAGGTGCATTGTCAATCCAAAAACTTGCAACAACAAAAATATACATGAGTGCTGAACACAACTAAAGGTCGTTGTGTCTATACAATTTTACACCTTCAGTTGTAAGACTTTTTGGTTTGCATATGACAAAATAGGGAGTCTCAAAGGAAAAAAAAAAAAAAAAAAACAAGAGTGAACGGATATCTTACCTGTAACTCCACTGAATCTATTACAAAGCTTTTCAACAAGAGACTCCATTTGTTTGTCCTAAAAAAAGAAGGTTAAAATTTACCATGAGGAAATAATAGAAAACAGGAAATAGCAAAAGGAAATGAGTTGTTAATTATACCTTCTTGATAGAACCAATCAAAAACTGCATGATGTTGCAGAAAGATTCTCTCTTCAGATTCTGGTTGGATAGTTTCCCAAGTATATCCGGAAGTAGATTATATATTGGATTGCTCCCTGATTGGTGTGAACCGAAAAAAAAAATCATTCATTAGAAGAAAACGAAATAATACAAAAGCAAAATGGATGGTACCAGAATAAACATGATATTGAATGGATATCAAAGTTCACCTTTTTTAGATAACTCATTAAAGAAAAGCTTAGCCAGATTTGAAATCCTCTCATCTTCATCTTCTAATCTAATGGCCATTTCATTTATGTAACCTTTGACCTGATCAAGATATAGCCAGAATGAGAACTCACTATCATAATAGAACAAAAAGAACAAGAAGCATTGCCAAGCATCTCAGACCTTCATCATGTCATTTAGTATGAGGTGTGAAAGCACCAAAACAGCATTCTTCCTAACCGAAACTGAAGGATCCTTTAACCTGGAATACATATTCTCTGTCCATGGTTCTAACAAATTAGGGAACCGAACTGCCAAATCTCCAAGACAAATAGTGCAATTGGAACGGACAATTTCTGATGGTGCACTCTCCACAACTGTGAAGAGTAGCTGGAGATTTGTGTCACTGGAAATTATACGACAAATGTCAGACATAATGTATGATTGTTCTAAGAAAACAGGCATGCATATACATTCACAGGTACACAGACCTATCCACAAGAACAAACACATACAGAGAGAGAGAGAGAGAGAGAGGTCTTACCAGAAATTTGCATCAATAATCATGAACCGACACAAAGCAAGCATTGCAGATACTTGAAGTTCCTGATACTGAAATTGTGCAGCAACCAGTCAGTAAAATTGATGAATTAGTAATATACAACAAAATAATTATTATATTAACAAGCGGCATACAAACAATGCACAAAAGGTGTACTCTGTAATGGTTAAAGTAAAGAAAAATAGCATATATATACTGTAACTACATACGTGGCATCACTTCTGAGGTTTTGGAGTAAAAGAAGTGAACTCATATCTCTGGCTATGATATGAATAAACTATTAAGGATGCATTGTTTATCATAATCTCATACAAAAGCAAAAGAAATTCCAGTTCAACATATAAGCCAAATTTATAATTTTCATTCAGGATTACCTTTTGCATCAAACTAAAATTTCTACAAAGTTTTGACAAAAAAGGTGCACAGTGTCCAATCAAGTTCCTCTCCAAGGAACCACCACCAATTATTTCTTTTTCTGCTTTGTCAGAGAGAGTATCAAGTATTGCATCTTCAGAGGCGGTAAGGCCAAGCTCAGCATTTATACCAATTTCCTGCAAGAAAAATAGATGAAGGATACTGATTAATCGCTGATAACCATACCCGAGTTTAATAATAATTTGTATATACAATACCCAGTCTTACCTTTGAGCTATCAGCCGGCATTGCACCATTAGCTTGCTGAAAATCATAATTCATCTTCTCTTTGCCAACTTTCTGTTTTCGAACCTTTTGCAGGCAGGATTCGATATGTAGTAGTTGGTTCATGGCAACATGACTTACGACAAAGAGATATCTACCAAGTCTTTCCACCTGAACAGTAGCAAGTATTCCAACACTTCCACTGCCAATTTCATTCTGCAACTCCTCACCTCCACTACAATCAAACACAGATCTTAGGGACTTCTTTACTAGATTGGCGGCAAAAGTTTCCGGTGTTGGATGAATTGTATATACAGCAGCTATGGCTTTGTCAGCAGCGGCATACCATATGTTTTCTGAAAGCCAAAAACCAGTAACTAAGCTTTCTAAAATACCAAAAACCCTGCTTCCATTACTCAATAACAGCTTTTTCCTATCATCTTCAGATAATCTCTGAAGAGCAATGCAAGCTGTCCTGGCAAGCAACGGTTCTATTTTTGCCCAACAGCCAAACCCAATATCAATAATATCCTGCAAATGAGAGCTCAGAACTGTAGAGGATGATTTTGATGCCATGCATAGGATAGACAATGCCCCACAACTTTGAACAGCAGTAGTTCCACTTATGTTGAAGCAAAAGAAATCCCATAACGCTGATATCTGCGGGGGGAAAAAAAAAAAAAGACCTTAGAAGAATTTTAATTCTTTAGACAAGGGAGACAGAACTTGTCAACTACTATACACTGGTACAAGAGAAGTCAGGCACTGACTTGACTACGCAGCATCACCAAATATACCAAAAAGAAACATAGCTCGTATTCTAAAATCTATATCATGGTTTCTCGTTATCTTTTCCATATGCACTTGTTCACTTTCCCAGAAATGACTATTTATATCTACAGTACCCTCACTTTTGAAAGCTGAAAACCATACAGAGATTCTTGTGGCTTTTGGCATGCAAAGGAAATATCTTCAATCAAATTTAATAGATTAAAAGTAATCACTCAAAAAAAAAAAGTTATTACTGCGAGAAATTAAAAGGAACATACCGCACCACTGGATATGTTGCCTTTGGACACCAAGGCACCAACTATATACTCAAGGGCAGCTAGATCTCCAATATTTGATTCTATCGCAAGATTTATAAGATTCTTGGCCACTTCTACTGGGTTTTTCTTTATGTAAATTGTAATGAAGGCATTTTCCACAGCTTCATAGATGGATTTGTCCTGAGAAAATACCTACAAAAGCCAAGACACATTTAGGACATTATAAATCACATGTACCACCAGAAAAATCACGTCCAGAATGGTTGCTCAAGAATCAACAGAAGTAAAGCTGTTGACAGAATTGAAATTATAAACCATCACTTCCTAGGGCATGAGCAAAAATTGAATGTACCAGTGGGAACATCTTATGGAGACATGCTTCTGAGGAATCAATATGAAACTGTCGGCATCTCATTAACAAATTAATTGTGTTCTCAACGTCAGTGGCAGAAGATGATGCCATCAACTGAGCAAGTGTTGGGATTGTAGCAGATATACACTTTGAAAATCTCAGTCCAGCCTCAAGTGAAGCTACCAAAGCCCTGGTCTGTTCTAAGTTACCAACATCTGGGACAGACCCGTCTTTCTGAATTAGATCTTCTTCCATCTCAGGCAAGCAACTATCAGGTAAGCTATCCAGCTGCACCTTATTCAACCCTGCAGTTACGTCATCAACCTCATTATTCCCCGATGTATTATTGAAAGATGGTAATCTGTTCATATCATTTTCAGAGGGAGTATCTGGTTCAAGCTCTTTCAGCTTCTTCTTGTACTGTTGTAGGGTTGCTTCAAATGAAGCTATTCGAAGTTGTGGGCCAAATGGGTTATGCTGCAACATCATGATAAGTAAATTTAGTGCTGATTTTCTGACCATTGCAGTCTTATCCTCTAACCTCCCAGCAGCAACTTCAGCCAGCTCATTCCACAACCCAATTGAAACACAATGTTCTTCACATAGTTCAGCCCAAATTTGAAGAACCCGACTCCGGGTATAAGCTGATACATCTCGACATCGCTCAAGCAAAATTTCCAACATGGCTTGCTTGGTTCGAAGACGAACAGATTTAGAATTAACTTCACCCTCAGCATCTTTAAAAGCCTTTGCAACCAACTTTCCCAAGACCCCAACAAGAGCATTCCTTATTTTATAAGATTCCCCACCAAAATGTGGCACAAGAAGACCAATATTTACAGACATCAACTTTGGTAACCGATCAGAAAGTTCCACCAAAAGACGACCAACATTTTCAGCCCCAACTGTATCCTTGATGTAGTCTTTTGGATTTGTCCTCCCAATCTCTCTGATAAGAGAATTAGCTAGGCTTCCATCTGCATACTTCTTCTCTGCACCAGCAACCGCATCGGCAATGTGGGTAACAACAAAATCATATTTGTGAACTAGGTGCATGATCGAGGCACATGATTGTGCCATATACTGGTATTTTGTAGCACATGCCCCAATTATACGACACAAAGCATCTTTTGTATCAGAGTCTTTTAGTACTGTAGCATATTCAAACAATGAAAATGCATTTCTGCAGAACCCCAAAAGATATAGTTAATGATTTACAAAAATGAAATGAGAACTATATATAAACCTGAGAAAATTGCATTTGTTATCTAACTTACTTGGCAATAAAAGAAATATAATTTTCTTCTAGGCCTGTTGGACCAAAGAGCAATGCAAGTTTTATCTCCAGTGAATTAGCAATCAGATTAAGTATACGGCCCCTTTGTGGTTCCCAGTTCCATGAATTCTTAGGTTGCTTCTTCCTGGTACTAGCTGTCACCTGATTCAAACAAAAGGCTTCAGGGCACCAGCAGCCAAAGATACTCAATGCTGTTACATATATAAGCCCTTTCAACTACGAGGACTGAAAATAGATAATAAAAAAGCAGCGGCAAGCATGCATAAGGAAATATATATATAATATTAGAAAGTTAAAGACATATAAAGGAAGACAAAGAGAGATGGAAAAACACCTTCATATTGTTGTTGGAACTGATAGTAACCTCCTCATTGAGGACAACAGTAAGGAGGAAGAAGGTGTAGATTTTGAAAGCATTACGATGTGATGCAACCCGATCCAGCACCGGGGTGGCATCCTCCTGACTTTGAGAAGAAGCCCGTGAGAGTGAATCAACATTTGGGAGGAGAACACTCAAATTGGAGCGAAGACTCTCTACAAGATTAAGTTTACAAGTTGCAGGTAGACGACTGTAACCCCGAACCAGTGAGTAGACACGATCAAACACATCTTGCTCTTCTATACAAAATAGCTCTTTATCGGAGAGATCAAAGGATATGCCTGATTCAACCCAAAAACGATCAGAAATTGGGGATGACAATCGAATCCAACGTTTTCTTCTCATTAACACAAATTGTTTTAAATAAATGAGAGTTAATTGGATCTGTAACATGGAAATTAAGGCCAAGAAAATTTCTCGGCCTTCAAAAGCAAAGGACTGGGTTTTTCTAGGGTTTGAGCAACAATGAAACCAATCTGTAGCAACAATTACGAAGAATACCTTTGACCAAGTCATCGAGTTGGGAGGGGGGAAGAGAAGCGATGTCGATTGGGTGCCGAGCGAAGAGGCGGTTGTCTTGGGTGTCGTCTTCCAAGCCTCTCAGGGTTTCGGGGAACTCAAACGACGGAGCCATCCACACACTCTCTCTCTCTCTCTCTTCACCCGACGATTTCAAATGGAATTGAAATTTTTGGAACGAGCGGGGGAATACAGTTTTTGAATGGACTTTTTTCCCGGATCTAGAATTTTATCAGGCCCCACTTGGACCCACCTTCGATTTCCTTTTTCTTTTTTTTATCAAACTCGTTTTCCCAACTAAGGCCTCTGTTTTACGATAAACAAATAAGGAAATTTAAAAACAAGATCATTACATAGAGTCCACGCAAATATTTTTACTCAAATAAATCCACCTAAATCTAAATTGGGTTTTATATTAGATATAGAAGTTGAACAAAATTAGAAACTGAAGACTATGATATGATTAGCTTCAGCTTGAACACCAGCTCTGAGGGCGAAAGCCTCGGCACAAAGCACATTAGAACAGGGTAGTGAGAATCTTTGATCACGAAACATGCAGAAGCTTTTTGATCATGGAGAACATAACCATCAAAAGTCAATTTCAGAAAAAGAGATGGCGGCGGGTGTCATTTAATAAGTTTAGAACATGGCTTTCTTAAAGTGAACTGATGAAGCATTATTCTAGATCATGAAAGAAGCAGCATATAAAACTTGAATAGTTGTTTTGTTCATATTTCTGAAATTAAGTTATTTCTAGCATGCTAGATATTTAAACAGTTAAAAAGAACGTTGTATGGTGAATCTGGATAGTCAAAATATTTTGAAGCACAAAGTGAGAGCCAAGAGTAAAAATCAGTAGTGGGGATGGTACTACCAGCATAGTTCCATATCTCTTTAGCAAAGCAACAATCATAAAAAAGATGATTTGTCATTTCAAGTTCAGAACGACAATATGGACAAGAACGGTCTTAAAGCTAATAAGAAAAAAAATTGATATCTCTTATTTTCAATCTTCCTCTTATTAATTGCAAGACAAAAACCTTAATATTTGGAGGTTTAGAATGTGCTGGAAGTTTATTAAGAATAATGTTCTTAGAAGCAAATTGGACAGTAAACTTACCGTGGCTTGTAGGTCCCCACACAAAATAATCATCAGCAGTTAGATTTCACTAATCATTTCAAGTTCAATGTGAGGCCTAAATCAAGAATGTCTCTAGAACCTTACACAAAAGATAAGGCATATAAAACAAAAATGAAAACTAGAAATAGTAACGAGCCACTAAACTTAAACTAAGTTACAAAGTATTAAATGTACATATTATCTTTTACCTTCACTAAATTAAACCACACCAAAATGTATACATGGGATATAGTAACAATTTAGATGCGTTTAAGAAAAGCTATTGGACTGCGCACAATGTGGTGGTACTGAAAGATTGATCTAAAACAATTCATACTTCAACTTTGTTTAAAACAATGTGGCTTCATATTTTTCCTACGTACTCAACTCCAGCAAAAGTTTATGATCGAAAGTTTATTTTAAAGATAGGGTTACATGCTTTAAATTCATAGATTGGGTTTTGAAAATCACAGAAATAAACATATACGTAATCTTGTTAAAAGAAAAATATTTGTTAGGGATGGGTATGATGAGGGTAATACCATCCTAGCTCGCTCCCCGATTAGGATAATTGAATATAAAGAATAGACTATTTTATTACCGTTAGAGTTGAATATTTGATGGGTATCCTATCCGGTAGGGAGTTTTGTTATCTCTACCGATGAGGATTCCATGGCATGAGCATGTTGTTAGTATAGTTTGCTTTATTTGCTTTGGTTGTAAGTTAGTTAAAATCAATTCAAAAGCTAATTCATTACTTCTTCTTGTTATTATCATCAGCTTGGTGGTGTTGGCGCCTCTAAAGGGTCTAGACCATCGATTTGTAAAAATGTAGAATCACACGTGTTTTCTAGGTTTTGTAAATTTGAGAGCGACTTTGGTTTGGGTACACCTAAGTAGATTGACCAAGCTGCTACCGCATCACCACAAACATTGCCATAAGACCCAAGCGTCCGCCCCAGATTGAGATTTGATTCCCCTACTCGACCAAGCTCGCATAACCGTTGTGGAAGGCAAAACCCAGCCCAGTCAACCAAGCTCACATACCTCAACACAAGTTAGATCCTTCACACCGAACTGCTGCCAACGATGACAAGGGCCTCAACTGGATCTGAACAAAAGGCGGTTGATCTCTGCTATCTGCATTGGACATTCCAAAACCCTAAATCGAGCCGTAGGGAGAGAAATGCGTTGTTATTTTAAAATATTTGTATAAAACTTAACTCATCCCGCCTTTATAGTGTCACATCAGAGAGATTTTAATTTATGACCTGATTGACTTTGGCGATTTCATTTAAACTAGCTAACTAACATAACACGACTGAACGACATATAGTGATTCAGTCTCAATTGCTAAAGCTATGGCCTTAAGAGACAGCTTAATCAAAGCAAATGAGAAAGATATCACCAATATTAAAGTTGAAGGAGATTCCAAGTTAGTGATAAATGCAGTGAATTGACGTTTTAAATAACCTTGGAGATTAATCAAACTAGTGCAAGCCATTAGAACATTAGTTTTGATTCAATTACTTTTAAACATGTTTTTAGATAAACGATTTTGTTGCTGATGTCATGGCTAATCTTGAACATTCTTGTAATTCACTTATGTATTAAATTTGTAATGTTTCAAGAACCTAATTATTTGACATCGTAAACATTAGTTGCCTTATAAGTGTTTTAATGTAATTTTTTATATTTTTTTTTAAGTGCGAAAGTAGATTAAACAAAGAAAAAAAAAAGGGGGATAATGGTTGAAAAGAACAAAATGTGAAGTCCAAGGTAAAAGACAAAAACTAGTTTGAGTTGGGTTTAAATACTAGTTGTCAGGGGTGAGTGAGCAGAAAAGGTGAGAAGAATTCAGAGAGAAAGAGAGAGATGGAGGGAGAAAATGGGAATGGAGATGAGGTGGTAGCAGGGCCTTGCTTGAGTGGGTTCGTGGACGATGGTAGCACAGAGAGTCACCGATACTTCCTGTCACGCAGAACCGTTCTGGAGATGCTAAGGGATAGAGGCTATTCCGTTCCCTCCTCCGAAATCGATCTCTCTCTTCAAGACTTCCGATCCCTTCACGGCCAAAACCCCGACGCCGATCGCCTCCGCTTCTCCACCGTTCATTCATCTGACCCTTCTGAACGGGTGGGTTTCCTCTTTATCTTCACAATTATTCACTATTCTTTCCATTGAGGCAGGATCGTGCCAACTTTATACAATGCATGCTTGGGTTTCTATCAGCTGGGTCTGTTTACTGTTGGGGAAGCAGTTCCATTGTACAGGGGTTGCGTAACCATCTCCCAAACTGCTAGTTAATTCTGGGCTTGTTTGAACGCTAGATATGTTGTTTATTTCAAAACATCTATTATAGTTTATCCTCTAGCATCGGAAAAAATAATGTCTGCTTAACACTTTAGCGTCTGGTACAGTTACTTCAATTTGATGTATTAGTAAGCAATCTTCCTTTGCTGTTAGTCTTTAGTGTCACATACTATAAATGCTTTGTAACTGATGAAAGCTTCGCCACATCCCTGATGACGTGCATAACGATTTGATGAAAGCCTAACATCATGACTTCTTAACTCCCACTTACTTTCATACTCTCCACTTCCCCTTGAATAAATGCAACTATCTCCATTCAGCTCATGCACTCTTGCTAGTTGCTAGTACCCACAAAAATATGTGGTCTAGTGAGTTAGCAAGATTGACTAAGGTATTTACTGTGGCAAATTGCTACATGGTACAGTTGCATGTTTAGACTTACAATTTCGAATGTGAGCCATCATAGGGGTCTAACACGTTTCTTTTTCTAACCTGTGCCGTGGGGTTTGGTGCACTTTAGTGGGATTTGTTTCTTTGTTAGAATGAGTGTAACTATAAATCAAATAAACAATAAGCAATTTGGGAACAGTATCCAAAAGGTTGCTGGGGGAATATAGTGTTCAGTCGGTGGTATCCCCTACTATTCTCCATCATAAAAATCCAGACCTCACTTAGGATCCATTCCTGTTTCGTAAATCTTCTCCTTACTGTCTCAACTGCTATTTTCCCATTTTCTCCATTCTTGTTTTACTTCTGTGCTTCAAACATGTCATCAGTAATATGCCATTGGTATCAACATGCCCATTCTACAATTTGACAAGCATGACCTGACTGTTCTCAGATCCATCATCTAAAGCTTATATCCATGTCATAAGACACCATAAGGAACCTTAATTTTTTAAGAAAGCACCTGTATCGACAATCAGTTTGACACACTTATTTCCATTACTTATTGATATTCAATTGCAGATGCTGGTCATCTACTGTGGGCCTGGTATTGTGAAGGTCAATGTCATCCGTGGGCTGCATAGTCAGATTGCTAATAAAGATACTTTGTCCGGGCTCATATTAATTCTTCAAAGCCAAATAACAAGTCAAGCTCTAAAAACTCTGGATCTTTATCCATTTAAAGTGGAAATATTCCAGGTTTGTTTCCTGATATCAATTTTGTTATTAGGTTTCCTTTTTGTTTTACTTTTGTTTTCCCTTAGCTGTTACACCCTCTGTATCTATATTAAATTGAGCTCCTAAGTATCTAGGTTAGTATTGATACATGGTCTATACTGGACAGCCATATTTAACATGTTCCTGGAAGATATATATTTTTTTGGTTTTTTAAGCATCAGTTTGCATTGATGCATCTGTCTCCTTTATCTTTGAAGGAGCATACTGTACAAGTGTTTGTTTCTTTGCCAATTTGCAGTAATTTTGTGTACAGTTCTTATTGACACTCATGTTTCTATCGATTCAGTTACCAATTTGTGGTTAAGTTAGCCGACATTCTCTCTTGTGAGCATACTATCAGCTGTTAATCTCAGCCACTCATTCACTGAAATACATGGTGAAATTTAATCAGCTCATAACTCAAAAGCCCCAGATCTGTATAGGAACAAAAACTTAATATAGCTTAACCATCTGGAGAGTGAAAATTGAATAGCTAACATGTCAGAAAGTCTTTATCACATGATAGGGAAAGAAAATGGTTAGTATTCTCATTTTGGTAGCTATTGATTAGTCAAGGTCTGCTATCTATAGCAGTGGCTCTTCTTGTTCAGCGAAACAAATTATTTCCATTCAATTATAACTCTCAGGCTTCTTGAGTGAGCTGAAGGCTGAACTTTCTTTTGAAGTCAGAAACAATGTGAATCTGAACAGCCTCCAAGCTAATGGGTCATATTGAAGGTAGAAACTTAAAATACATATAATTGGTGAGATTCTCTGAGGTTCAATTGTGCTTCTTAAGAGAACTTTTAATAATTACATAGGTATATGGGTAGAGGAGCTTTAGAAGAGAGTAAGACAATGGTCAGCTCTTTAGGCTTCTCTTTCTTGCATCTGTTAGAGTCTCTTAGGACGATTGGTGTTTTCTAGTCTTCTTGCTTGATGCTGCTCTTGTTTCATGGGCTTTATTTTTCTTGCTCTTATCCTTTTTGGACCCTTTCGTCCACTTTCTTTTTTGTATCTTCTTTTTCTTTTCACTTAATAAGTTGTTTAACTAACTGCTTTGGAAATTCTTTAAGAAAAGATGTGATGGTTGATGTTTCTGTGCTCTTTCTCCATTAATGCTATAAATTTTTGTCTTTTAAATCAAGGATTATGACTCATCCTATTTTGACAGTTTCTACTGCTAACAAAAGGACAAATTGGGTAATAGATTTGATCGGATGACGTTTAAATAAATATCATTAAAGAGGAGAGCTGTGCAACTTTTCAGGAAAGTCAAGATTAAGAGCTCCGTAGTTTTTATATATATTATCCCAAATCTTGCTCTCTTCATTTTTCTTCATGCTTATCAGTGCACTTATTTGAAAGTGATTCTTTAACGGATTCATTTATCTCTAGCTCTTTAACTATAATTCTGAAATTGAGCCTTAATATAGGATTGATTCATTTTTCTTCATGTGTTTCTGTACTCTTTAACTATAACTCTTTTGTTGTTGTTACGGTTTTGTTTTCTGAAAGGATTGTTGTTATGTTTTTACAACATGTGATATTGAATTATGAACCTACAACATTCATCTTTTAAAGTTTGGGAAAGGTTCTTTTGTGCTCATGACATGTGAAGTTAACATGCTTATGTTTAATGGCTGTTGCCTTGTTGGTCATTCTGGTAGAAATATTCTGTCTCATGCTTCTCATGTTCTATATGTTGCTTTGTATTTCAGATTACTGACTTGCTTATTAATATAACGAAGCATGTCTTGAAGCCACAGCATCAGGTCTTGACTGAACAAGCAAAACAAGCTCTCCTGATGAAGTTTAACATTGAAGAAAAGCAGGTTAGTTTACTAACACAAGCAAGGAAATGTCAGTATCTGATTTGCTTTCTGCAGAGTTAATTCATATCAATATCATTTTACTCGTTCAATATCAATATCATTTTACTTGTCAGAGCATCTACTTTGGCGATCTCAATGGCTTCATCCAGTTTGTTTAGAATGCTTTAAAATTGTTCATGCCTTGGATACCATCAACAAAGCTAGAAAAGTTGTGCATTTTTTGAATGTGCTGGCATGTTAGTTGTTTATCTGGTCATGGTCTTAGGGCCAATTACATAGAAGTCCACTTTCAGACATTTTCTTCCATATAAGTCCACCCAAACATTTTTTATTCACATAAGTCCACCTAAGCCTAAATAGAGTTTTATATTAGGTATAGAAATTGAACAAAATTACAAACTGCAATCCAACAAAAAAAATTAGATTCTCTTCCTTATATTTACAAGAATGCCATTAGTATAAAAAGTCAACAACCATTCTCATCTCGGAAAAGTCTCTGGCCAACCTCCGGTGAGGTTTCTGGCCGACCTCTGACGAGGTTTTCGGCCGACCTTTGACGAGGTTTTCGGCCGACCTCCTACCAGCTACAAAAGCTACTACTACCAGCCACAAAAGCTACTACCACTAGCCATAAAAGCTACGACTATGAGGTTTCTGACAAACACAAAAGCTACTACCACCAGCTATCAAAGCTACTACCACCGCCTACAAAAGCTACTACTGTGAGGTTTTTTTTGACGAACACAAAAGCTACTACCACCAGCCACAAAAGCTACTACCACTAGCTACAAAAGCTACTACCGCCGCCTACAAAAGCTACTACAGTGATAATTTTGGTGACCTCCGAAGAGGTCACAAAAGATGTTGTCACTAACATGAAAAGCTACTACCACCGTCAACAAAGATACTACTGGCATGAACAAAAGCTACTACCGTCAGAAAGAAAATCTACTACCGTCAGCAACAAAAGCTACTACATTCAGCAACAAAAGCTACTACATTCAGCAACAAAAGCTACTACATCCAACAACAAAAGCTACCAACTCCAGCAACAAAAACTACTTCAAAAACAAAACTACTACCGTCATCAACAAAATGTACCACCGGAAGCAACAAAAGCTACTACCATGCATAATAAAAGCTACTACCAAGTAATACAAAATCAAATCAATGTGTCAAAAATATACTATTATAGTGTGAAAAATATACCATCATAGTGACGATAATATACTATTACTGTGTTGAAAATATACTATCATACAATGAAGCTGAGAAATAATTATAAATCTCGATCCCATTCATTTCATACACTATCATAACACAATTCTCTGATGTCTCGTCCACTCGATTTCTATCGAATTTGAAACTTGGAACTCCTCCAGTACTCATTCTCAATTCACGGCGCTCCACTCAATCAAGGATACTATCAGTGTGTCGAAAAGATACTAACACATACATAAAAAGATACTATCAGTGTGTCAAAAAGATACTACATAAACATATTCAATATGGCTCACAATCGGTAACACAAACATCAACCACACAAAGCAGTAATAATCAGAATAATCTGGCGACGAATGTGAAACTACAAAGAATGAGTTCCTAAATGCTTCATACCATAACTCACAGGCAGTCGAAGGCGCCGTTGTGAAGCCAGATTACAAGTCACCTGGCGGCCATCGGAACAGCACACACCATGGCAGGGCAGCAGCCTCTAGCTCGTTGAAAGTCACCTAAATCCTCCACAGAAACACAAAACACTCCATTCAAAAACTCATACATCCATTGATTCATCAAATTCCACAACTAAATTAGTAGTCAGTGATGGGTGATCAAGATTGAACAAGAATAGAAACGAATCAGAATACTCACAAAACCATAACCCTTGGATCGGCCGGTGTTCTTGTCAGACCGTTGGAGATCTGCACCTCACCGACGAATCACCTTCGTTGTCACCGTCTTGAACTCATACGCGAAGGTGCGCAGACGAAGACGACAATGACTGTCAACGTGACGAGGCCGATCGGAGAAGGTGCTGCCGGCGATGATGATGGGTTGATTAGAGGATCGGACGAGGTAGAGGTCTCGTCATTCAGATTCGAAGATTTGAGATCGATCTACTACGGCTCGTCGACACTCGGGTCGGCTTCGGACTTCGATGAGATCGAGGACACGGAGGTGTCGGCGTTGCTATCGGTGGCGACGTTGTGCCGAGGATGAAGGATATGACGTGGAGGCTGTATAAGGCAGCGGAGGCCCTAAGGCTTAGAGTTCCGGCGAGGGATTTAGGGTTCTGGTAGATTTCTGGAGGCCCTCATCGATTTAGGGTTCCGATGAGGCTCAGGTTCTGGTCAGTTTTCTCGCCCGGAGAGAGAGAGATCAACGGGGAAAGAGGAAGGGCCATTTTCTTTTGGTAGGGAGTGATTGGGAGGGTAATTTAGGTATGGAATAAAAGTAAGAAGACGAATCTAACCCTTAAAGTGGACTTATATGGGTAAAAAGATTAAGGTTGACTTATGAAGGAACAAATGTTAAAAAGTAGACTTCTATGAAATTTTCTATTCATCTTAACCAGTGATGTGTAATAAAAATTAAATAAATATATTTATTAGTACTCTCATCTTACTATCATCTAGTAATACTCCTGGGCAACAGAGGGGGCAAGCAATATTGTGTTGCTTAGCTGACTTGGTCTAGACCAAAAAAGAAAAAAAAAATTAGACTTGGTTAGTGGTATGCCCTTTGTTGTTGAAATGAAATCTGATTGGGTTTGACAAAGAGTAAATTTGTCCGCCCCATTGTTCTATCCGTTGTGCATGTGGCCCTATATTAGAGGCACACTTTATAGTAGTCATCTAGTGCAATCTTTTTTATCCCATCCAAGATTTCAATAACATGCTGCTGAGTCCTTGAAATAAGGAAGTTACTAACATTACAATAGTACTGCTGGAAGAGTTTTGGTAGTAGATTCTCAATTATTGCAGTCATGTCACTCATGTTTATATTACTATCTTACAATTACTTATCTCATATATATTTGGTTTATCATCTACTATGCAATATATATTGGCCAACTTTAATTTTAAGAAGTGATCTAATGCAGCTTCCTCGAATTTCACAAAAGGATGCAATTGCAAAGTACTATGGACTTGAAAGAGGTCAAGTGGTGAAAGTTACCTACTCCGGTGATATCACTAAAGGACATGTTACATACCGTTGTGTTTGGTGATGCATTTTCTTTGGTGCACCTTGATGGAACAAATCCTCTCTCTAGTTTGTGTGTGGTGATAGTAGACAAATTATGTTGATCATTTTCTGTCATGTGGGTGATAGTAAGTTCTCTCGTACTGTTGTAGTGTTGTATTGTGAAATGCTCGTATCCATGAGCACCATAACAGGGACTTGGTTGTAGTGAATTCCCACCATAATAGGGACTTGGTTGTGTATCTTCAATCTGTTTCATACAGGCTGTAGGACATCCTGCCCAATAGTATTCTTAACGACTGTGACACACGCACACTCGTGGACGCATCTCTGGCAAGTTCTCATGTGGACTAATCACAGCAAGATTCCTCAGTCCATGTATCTGCCTCTGCTACATTCCACAAGAAGGTTCTTAAATCCCCTGCACTTTAGGTACTGTAGTTTCTCTGTGTCGATAAACCGATCTGGTAAGCTGTCGATTGTTGCCTTGTTGGGTTAAGAGTCAGGGTCCTTGAATGATCATGTGAAAAAAGTGGTTTCGAAGAGTAGTCTCTAGATTTTGATTCTCTAGGAAAGGTAACCCAATTCCGATCGCATATAACATTTCTAGGCAAGCTTTCTGCATCAGATATGTGAAGCTTCACTACGTTAAATGTGTCAAGCTCACTACGACCAACATTGGTTCGGATACTGAATGACCTGGGCAGTGAAGAGATTCTTCTGAAGCTAATATCTACCACCCTTGGTGCTTTCAAACTTTGAAAGGGAAATTCTGGGATCCCATCTGTATTCTATATGAGCATTTTTTTTGGTAACAAAAATAAGGAGTTTTGGACATACCAATTAAGTTGAAGTTGCTTCAGTATATGTCTTGCACATTTGGTTTTCCAGATGTACCATTCGTGGTTGTGTTCCCAAAAAAAAAAGGGTGTATGGAGCAGCGTTTTGCGGTGAGAATATGTTGATGTGCTTAGCCAGTATATCGGTACTGAAATATGCCAACCTTAGGTAGATGGAATAAGTTGCTAACCTAGAGATTTATAAGGTTTCGATTTATTTCATTCAGTGATGCTCTTTTATATTCATGTTTGTTATGAAGCTTTCTACAATTTTGCCTCCTGATGTGGTGCAGCATGTTGTTGCCTTGTACCCTTTTTCATTTGAAAGGAGCTCGTAATGATCTTATTTTTAGCCAAAGATATGTTAATCCTTTTTTAATTGTTCATATTGCAACTGATGGTCATTCTAATCCTTTCTTAGTTCTTCCCCACCTGAAGAAGCAGCGTTGCTGTTTTTCTTTTTTAGCTTTCGTAATAGTTTATCGAGTGACCGAAATACCCCTTTTCGTACAAGGAAAGGAAGGGTATTTCCGTCAAAACAGACTAGTTATGGAGTGTCCTCTATTTACATTTCTCATCATTTCCGTTTCCCAATCAGAGTAAACCCTAAGCAAACTGAAACTGCGGCCATGGGAACTCCAGAAACGTCACGGGAGCCGTGCCCGGACCGAATCCTCGACGACGTCGGCGGCGCCTTCGGGATGGGCGCCGTCGGAGGAGGCGCCTTCCATTTCATCAAAGGGATCTACAACTC
This sequence comes from Fragaria x ananassa, assembly GCA_034370585.1. Classification (NCBI taxonomy): domain Eukaryota; kingdom Viridiplantae; phylum Streptophyta; class Magnoliopsida; order Rosales; family Rosaceae; genus Fragaria; species Fragaria x ananassa. The sequence goes on along the minus strand of CP139753.1, from coordinate 16,374,623 downwards.
CCCCAAGGGCGCGCGTCTCGTCGGCGCCGCCCAAGCCGTCCGCATGAACTCTCCCCGCGTCGGCGGCAGCTTCGCCGTCTGGGGCGGCCTCTTCTCCACCTTCGACTGCACCATGGTCTACCTGCGCCAGAAGGAGGACCCCTGGAACTCGATCATCGCCGGCGCCGCCACCGGAGGCTTCCTCTCCATGCGGCAGGGGATGGGTGCCACGGCGAGGTCCGCCGCCATGGGAGGTGTGCTTCTGGCCCTGATCGAAGGCGCCGGAATCATGCTCAACAAGATGATGGAGAAGCAGCAGCAGATTCCGATGGAGGAACCTGGTCTTGTTGGTCTGCCTGGGATGATGGGCGGCCCGGAGGAGCCGGTCGGGTCAGAAGGACCCGGTTCCTGGCTGGGAGGGTTGTTTGGGAAAGGGAAAGAGCCTGAGCCGGCCACCAGCGGAAGCGAGACCAAGGTTCTCGAGAGCTTCGATGCTCCTCCGGTGCCCAATTTTGATTACAAGTGATCCTTATATTTCAGTAGTAGAAAGGTTAGTACTTGTATTTAGGAGGGTTGAGCTCTGCTCTCTATCTTTTATTTATCTTTCAATAATCACAACTACTGTACTATTCTATTTTTTCTATCATGTATTTTGAATTTTCACTCCCAAGAATGGAATGGAATGCTGTTGCTGGCTTGCGTTTAAATTCTATGTTGTTTAATTTGCTACCATTCTTTGCAATTTTGTATGTATGGCTCACTCTGACTCTTTCTCTATATGAAAGATCAAAACTTTGTATAAATGTTAGAGAAAATGCTGGACCTTTGGTTTGATGGGTTTATGTAAGTGACTTTTGAAGTGGAAATAGATGTAAGGATGAGGCCTTTGTCAAATTCACAGATTCTTTCTACGAATTTCTTAAATGGCAGAATTCACAGCTTCTTTCTAAGGATTTCTTGAATGGCAGATTATGTGCTTTCTTTTGTGACCTCTGCAAAATGCTTTGAAATCATGTCAGTTGTGTTATGGGTGGCTGTTGCATACTCATGATATTGCTTTAAATGGTCATTTGTAATCAGGACATTTCCTGCCAGCAGTAAGTGTGAATTATTGCACTTACTTGGTTAGCTCTATGGGAAGCTATACTGGTAGCATTTTAGATTTTGTGCATTAGAGCTGGTGGCGTTGCTTTATCGTTTGCTTTTTCCTGTGTTTCACTTTATATGCCCTTATGATCTTTTAATGCTTGGAAAAAGGAGGTACTTTTGTAATGTAAGTATTGAGTGGATAGTTCTGGTATATAGTCGTTAAGCATGTTATCTTTCTCATAGCTTGCTATTACGGATGTTTTCAACAATGTAGATTTGTTATTCAACTTTTAGCCACGAATAGGGTGGTTCTGTTATCTTCTCTTTTTATCATTCAGTTTGTCAAGCTTAATGCATTCTGTAAATGCTATGCAATTTTCCATTCTTTCATACGATTGGGCGAAGGTGAAGAGGATTCACTGTTCAAATTCTCTCGCTTTGCACCGCTTTGTTCTCTCTCCTGATTGAGCTTATTCCCTCCCTTGATTCCAGTCTGTTCCTGGTTTGGGAATATCCGTTTCATCTTCAAACTTTCAAAGGTAAAAGGTACCTTTTTTATGTATTTGTTGCTGTCAAATTTGTTAATTTCGCCCGTTGGGCTTATTCGATTAGGGGGTTTGTGTAAATTTTCATCACCATGACTTTTGTTCCTCAGATTGTTGAGCATTCTATTAGTTGAGTAATAGTAACAGTATGGGAGGATAGTGGATATAATCATAGTTTGTAACCTCTGTAAAATTTGTGTAATCTTTTGCTGAAATGAGTATAATTTGTTTATGGATGGCCATCATGTTTCTCAAGTAACATATTTTGCTCTTTTGATCCATTCCATGATTGAGTTTACACTTCAAATTTTTGCATCTATCGATGCTCTTCAACATTATTTGCAGCCTCCTTGCCAGTCTTTCATTGGCTACAAGCAGCTGGTCCAAAGTAAACCAACTGACAGATACCTTCGATTATCATGAAATTGTTGAAGGTAAATATGTGCGTGCCAGCAATTTGTTGAATATCATGAGTTCTTATGGAAAACATGACATCATATATGCTAGGAACTGGTTTAGTTTACAACATAAAGTGTTGTTTGACACAGACAATCAATCTCAGTTTGACGCACTTATTTCTTTTGGTTGAACCTAAAAGTGATATGGATATGTAATAAGACAAAAGGGCAGAAAGAGAGTGGCGTTGATGTATTTTCCTTTACTTATTGATACGTTTTCAATTGCAGATTCTGGTTATGTACTGTGGGCCTGGTATTGTGAAGGTCAATGTCATCCGTGGGATGCACAGTCAGATTACTACCAAAGAAACTTTGAAGGTTTGACCAGGCTCATATGAATTCTTCAAAGCCAGATAACAAGCCAAGCTATAAAAAGTCTTGATCTTTATCCATATAAAGAGGAAATGTTCCAGGTTTGTTTCCTGATATCAAATATGTTAGTATGTTTCCTTTTTCTGCTTTACTTTTGTTTGCCGTTAGCTGTTACACACCCTGTATTTATATTGAATTGGGCTTTTAAGTTTCTAGGTTGCCATTGATACATACCCTATATTGGAGAGCGATATTATTTTCCTAGAAGATACAATTGTTGGATTAGTGCTTTCTAGGCATCAATATCCATTGATGCATTGATGCATCTATCTCCTTTATCTTTGAAGGAGCATACTGTACAAGTGTTTCTTTTACAGAGTAAAAACCTCAAATGGTACCTGAACTATTGCGAAAGGTACTTTTTGAAACCCTACGAATTTTTACTTTACCAAATTATAACTCAATTATTTCACTGTTACCAAATATGTTTCGTCCACCAAATATACTAAAGTTTGTTTTATGTTTTGTGTTTCAAGAGTTGGTTTTCATCTTATATCTGCAACTAATATCAAAATTTTCCCAGTTTTCTTTTCACTGAATAAATTATTTATATGAAAAAAAAGCAAGAATATATTTGGCTGCTTTGGAATTTCCTTAAGAAAAGCTGTGATGGTTGATGCTTCTGCGCTCTTTTTCCATTGATGCTATTATTGTTCGTCTTTTGAATCAAGGATTATGGCTTATCCTATTTTGACAGTTTTTACTGCTAAAAAGCAAAAGGACAAATTAGGTAATCGATTAATTTGAAATAACAAGGAGTGCAGTACAACGTTCAAGGAAAGTCAAGATTAAGAGCTCCTTAGTTTTTATGTATATTACCTGACACACTTGCTCTCTTCTTTTTTCTTCCCCTTTGAGAGTTACACTTATCGAAAGTGATTCTGTAGCTGTTTCTTTTATCTCTAGGCTCTAGCTCTACTGTAATTCTCAAGTTGAGCCTTAATATAGGATTGTTGAGCTTGCGATTACATAACCTTTTAAATTATTTGTTGTTGTTACGTTTGTACAACATGTGACATTGAATTATGAACCTACAGTATTCATCTTTTAGAGCTTGGGAAAGGTTTCTTTGTGCTCACGACATATGAAGTTAACATGCTTATGTTTTATGGTTGTTGCCTTGTTGGTCATTCTCATACATGCCTCTCATGTTCTATATCTAGCATTGTATTCAGATTACTGACTTGCTTGTAATATAACAAAGCATCAGGTCTTGACTGAACAAGCAAAATAAGATCTCCTGAGGGAGTTTGGCATTGAAGTAAGCAGGTTTGTTTACCAACTCATGTAAGGAAAGTTCAGCCTCTGATTTGCTTTCTGCAGAGATCATTCATATTCTGGGAATGAAATAAAAATCTTCAATATGACAATATCATTTTACTCGTCATTGCATCTACTCTTGTAATTTCAATTTCTTCATCCAGTTAGTTTATGAACTGCTTCATAATTATCCATGCCTTGGATATGATCAACAAAGATAGAGAACTTGTGCATGTTGTGTACCAACAAGTTGTTGTTTTTGACATTATTTGGTCATGGGCGTTGCTATGTGATGTCTAATAAAAAGCCTAGAAGGATCAATTTCAGGGGGGCGAGTAATATTTTGTTCCTTGGCTGACTTGGTCTAGACCAAAGAAAAAAGTAAACTTGTGGCCAGTGGTATGTCCATTGTTGTTGAAGTAAATTGTGATTGGGGTTGACAAAGAGTAAACATGTCTGTGTGGCCTATTTACTTGGCTTAGGGCTGCGCTGCAGCTCGCGCGTGCGAATTGAATTATTGTCAAGTATAGAATTGTTCTATCTGTTGTGCATGTGGCCCTTTATTAGAGGCACACCTTATAGTAGTCGTCTGCCACAATCTTCGTTATCCCATCCAAGACATACCAACATGCTGCTGGTTCTAGAAATAAGGAAATTACTAGTATCTCTAGTAACATAATCATCCTCTTCTTTTGTGTGCCGGAAAAACTTTGGTCGTAGTTTCTCAATTCTTGCAGTCATGTGACTCATGCCCGCTATCATACATTTACATATATATATATATATATATATATATATATATATATATATATATATATATTTGGTCTATCAGCTACTGTGCAATATATATTGGCCAATTTTAAGTTTAAGAAATGATCTAATGCAGCTTCCTCGAATGTCACAAAAGGATGCCTGCTCGGATGGCATCACTAATGGACATGTTACATACATTTTCATGATGCACCTTGAAGGAACAAATCCTTGTTAGTTTCTAGTTTATGTGCGGTGACGGTAGACAAATTAAGTTGATCATTTTCCGTCATGTGGGTGATAGCAAGTGCTCTGGTAATAATTGTCTGAATGTGAAGTGGTTTCATGAAATACTGTTATATCCGGAATAGGAAATGCTCATATCCATGAGAGCACCGTAATAGGGACTTTGGTGGTAGTGAATTACCACCATTATAGAGCTTGGTTGTGTTCCTTCAATCTGTTTCATACATGCTGCAATAGTGTTTTAAATTATGGTGAAGAGTAGTCCGTGGATGGTGAATATCTTATCTGGGGATGCATGTATCAGACATGTAACTGAATTCAAGTCGCAAACAACATTTTAAGGCAAGCATTCGGCATCAGACGTGTCAAGCCAATCGAGGACCAACTTTTACACACACAAAAAAAATAATAATAATAATAAAGGTTAATAAAAACGAAACATATGGCAATTAATTAAACAAACGAGCCCTAGAGCGAAAAGCAGATGAGATGAGCGAATCATCGGCGGTAAGCGAAACGGCGTCGTCGGCGTCTCGAATCGGAGAGGTAAAGCAATGGCTGGCTCAGGAATTCTCCCTAGCCGGGAAAGAAGTACCCGATTTCGAATACACCCCTCGTTCCGTGGCATATCTACACAACCTTGCCACTCTCTCCCACTCCCACACTCAATCCTCCAAGATCCTCGCCGCCGATTTCCGCCTCAAAGCCTCCGAGTACCGCTCCCAAGGTCCCTCTCTCTCTTTCTTATTTTCTTTTATTATTTTTCATTTTTGATCTAATCACATAATATTGGGGTTCAGCTGCGAGGATCAGGGAGATCTTGGAGGGTGTTGGTTTAGCACACGAGAGTTTGCCCTCCAATGTCGTTTCCTCTGCTCAGGTTTTAGCCAGCGTCGCCAATTTATTGAACATTAGAGACACTGAGCTTAGCAGGTTTGTTTTTTGTTTTCATTCCATTCATTAATGCGGGTCTTTATTGAAGAGTTTTGACTTTTCGGTTTTAGCTATCTTGTGGCCATTGCTGATATATCTTTGAGGAAGACTGGTGTGGAGGGGAAGAGGGCCAAAGCCCAGAAAGAGTCCAAAGTTCTTCTTGATTATACTCGAAAGGCTATTGCCAGGTTGACTTATTTGAAAAGGTAATGTTTTTGTTGGATGTGTGTACCAGCTACCGAATGTACAAGCGTTTTTGCTCATTGTATTCGCCTTTTCTAATAGAACACTCGGCCAATTAGAAGATGACGCAGTTCAATGTGAAGCACATATTGATTACTGGAAGACCAATTTGGGGGTGATGGTGGGTAAGGAGAAGCAATACAATCAACAGACTGCCAACTATAAGGTACTCAACTTTTGTTCATGCTACTGTTTTGTTAATATCGTTTAGTTTAGTTTTGGGAAAATGAAAATTAACATCTGATAGAGAAAACCTGAAGTAGCCTCTTCTTTTAAGATGAATTTAATTGCACACAAGGTTACGGCCTCAAATCAGTGACAGCAATTTATGTTATTTTGGAAGTCTTGAATTGAGATTTGGGTGGGTGCTGAACTTTGTTGAGACTTGGAAGTCCTGAATTTATATAAATGCTGATCCAACGATAATCTCTTCTGTAACGTACAATGTGGACAGAACTGTAAGAATGCTGGTAGATGTGTTGGCTCTTGATGTTAGTTGTGCTTGTAAAACAAATATATATGTGATGAAGTAACAGGAACCGGAAGATAGCATGAAATAGACCCAGGACATGGTAATGCAGTTATCTTTTTGTGTAATTATGTCGGTAATTTATAGGACTATGGTACAAATCATACAACCAGACCAATCTCACCAAACCCAACCAAATCTCTGGAGTCTGTCTGCTCCTCTTGCATCCTATACAAACATGTGGGTTGATACTTTAGGCATCAACACTTATGAGTATAGAACTAATTCAATATTAAGCTCAAAACCTTAGAACTATCTAATTGTATGAATTTGGGATTGTACAGAGTGATCCTATATTGATGTGGCTAACATTTAGTCGGAATAATATTTCATAAACAATGATACAGTTAGCAGGTCAACTTGTGAGCTAGCATATATTTTTTAGTCTGTAACAAGTAGCAAACCTAGTGTTGTTAGAAGTAACATTGATGAACTGATATGTAAACATTAGTCTCAGAAGCCAGTGTATACATGTTACATTTTAGTATGTGTGGGTGTCATGATGGCCATCACACCACATTTTTGTATTTGCATATACACTTCTGAAGGACATGGGGAGAGATATAGGGAGATGTACGTTGATGACCATTTTTGGGTTAAGTGCACAATTATAATAGAAGGGTTTTTGACGATGTAAAACTGTAAAAGGCATGGAGATGGATATCTCTCGCAGACTGTTTCGGGGCATCTTTTTGGGCACCTGCTCTTTAGAATTTATGGGGTCTAACTTTTCTGTTATCTTTTGAACCAGCAAGCAGCAGCTTTTGTTGTGTTTTTAGATAGGATTCAGGTTCTGGTGGATTTTCAGTTGGTTTGGTTTTCTGGTTCACGGCTTGTGTACTCGTGTATTTCTATGGAATCTTATTCACTGATTGTACTCTTAATAAATCATGTTTATTTGTGTCTCATGTTTCTACAACATTGTATTTTTATAGATAGTAGATTTGCATATAAAATGTGTAAATGTGTCCACCATAAAGATACATATTTCCTTATGTAAATATCTTCATATGAAGACAAGAGCATAGGATGGCAGCTGGCATCTGTGAATTATCATAAACTTTAGTGAGAGTATGCACCTAGATGTTTAACACAGAGGATTAACTTCTTTGTAAGGGCAACTTCTGGAGGATGTTGTGGCTCTGTGGTTGACAATAAGGCATGTTCTCTGTTTTCAAAATCATCATGCATGGCTGTGCTAGGCCCGCTTTGGTGCCAGAAGCTAGGCATTTGGGGCTGTTAATTGCTAGATTTAATTGTGTTTTTGGAATACGGTCAACCTACCTTAGTGGAAATAGGACCAATCTAGTGCTGATGGGGGTATCGTCTGCATAATTTATGATAAACTAGGCATTATTACATGTCCTACCAATTAAGGTTTAGTAGGCTTCCCATTGTCTTTTGATTCAATATCTGTAGGCTAGTAGCTCTAGTAGCAGAGTATTTATGCCCCACCCAGCTTTCTAAAGAAGCATCTACCGCTACACCCAAGACCAAAGTAAAACCTCTCACCCAATACTTAGATAAATAGGCAGTGTTAGTTTTCTAGACAACAGTGCAGCCCATTTTTATTTTTATTTTTATTTTTTTTTGAGCAAAGATAAAGTAAATTTGGATGCAGGCTGACATGCTAGTTTTATACATATACAAAATATAGGTACTAGTTGAACTTAATATTTTACAAATGTAGCATAGTAGATTTCTGTTATTTTGAGTTATCACGATCTTGTGTAGCTAGAATCAAATTAGATTGGTTGTTGTAGGAACACAATCTCGAAGAATTCTGAAAGGCTATAGCATCTGTAAGGCCATGATATACAAAAGTGTAGGTAGTAGAATAATTAATCGCTGAAATTTCCTTTTATGACCAAAGTTTTCGAGGAGATTCTAAGAACTTAACCTTCATTATCTACATTTGGAATTTTGTTTGAAAATTTGGGGGGTTTCAATGTCGCAGTTTAACAGGGCATTTCCTATCGTTTGGGTGTTCGGAGGAATTAAGAATGATAGGGGTGAAACTGAAATATATGTGCATCAAATATTTCTTTGGTCCTTGATCTGTATCATTGTTCAAAATCCTGTCTGCTAGAGTATCTTATTTTGCCAAAGATTTGATTGTTTGTTTTCTATCAGGCCAGGTGATAAGTAATCCATGAGTTTATGACATACATCAGGGAAACTAGATTTTTACATGGTAGATGGTAATATATTTATTGACAGTGGTGGATCCATGTGGCGCCTATATTAGGCAATTGCCTAGACTGGTTTTTGGACTTTACCATGACTTATGTAAGTTCTTTATGAAAATGATAGAAATAGGCAAAACTGTGTGAATTGGGAAAGAAGACGAGTTGCTACTCGTGCTCCTTTTTTTTTTCCTTTGATACAACTCATACAACATTGTTGTTGATCTATTCATTTAATTATTTTGATTGGCCTAAATGATGTCGTCTTATACCCATTGAAGAAAAAAAATTAAAAACTTATGTGTAATACAGTGTGAATAAAACTTCAACAAATTTAATAGTCTCTTCATATAAATTTCAGGTTTGGTTGTTTTTTGTGATTGTTGTGATCCTACAACATATTTTGTAAACGCAATTTTTCGTTTTAATTTTTGTTTTATCTTACTACTTGGTTTAAGTTTTGCCTTGCCTGAGCAAAATTTCTGGATCCGCCACTGTTTATTGATAATTGATGAACGTTGATCAGTCAATTTATTAGCTTACTGTCATCCTTGTATATCGGTATTGAATAAGAGTGTAATATGAATTGCTTGGACAGACTACTCTAACCCGTGTGGGATATACCCCAGAGATTAGCCATGGGGTGTTGGTTGAATTGGCTGAACACCGGAAGGAATTAGAGAAGAAGACAAAGCCTGTTCTTGATACTTTGCGAAGCTACCAAGACTTGCCTCCGGTACTTTTCTACTTTAATTATATGGTCAAATTTTGGTTTGTTCCTAGAAAGATTGTGAATTGTAAGGTATGAATATCTGCAGGATAAAGCTTTGGCTGCTTTAGCAATTGAGGACAAGAAAAGACAGTATGCTGCTGCTGAGGAGTATCTCGAAAACGTGTTGCATTCAGCTCTTGCCACTTCAGAGTAGTGCGAGGAAACTTGTTATATAATTGACTATGTTGTTGTATATTTGTTGGTAAAGAAATGGCAAGGGATCGATGCTTCTGTTTTGATGTTTTTCATTGTAGCACAAGTTGTGACCTCATGATGCTCACTGTTGTGGACAAACGTTTCATGAATTATCTCGTTTATTTTGAGTGTTCAGGGCTTCAAGCTTATGATTTTCTTATTGCGAGAATAATGTGTCAACTTTTATGTCATTCCTTATCACACAAAAAAAAAAAAAAAAACCATCTGGGTTGGGGTTTTAGTCTAAAAGGAATCTTGTCGACCTGGGAGTTGAGGAACTCGTCTTCCTGTCATCTCAAACTGAGAATGTGGTGCTGGTTGAACCAGACAGGAGCAGAGGTTTCTAAAGTCTCCCTGTAACTAACTAAGTATATATCTTACAAGAAACATTTGATGGACAACCCATAACCCCGCTCTTTTTCAATTTACTCATTTAATAAGCTATTTTTAATCAAACTAGGTTATTAAACCATCTTCGACAGAGTTGTGTAGTGTTGTACCATTAATATAGTATATGTAATTATGTTCATACTACTATAATACTCTTATGTTAAATTTCTTAATATAAAATGCATGTGTATTGAAAAACATAGTATATGATACTAATAAGATGTGTCTATTATCACCTGTAAAATTATACAATGTGTTAATATATATGAATGATGTAATGCCTGAATTTTGTAAATTGAGTTTTCACACTAGTAATATTAGTCCTCGAAGTTATAATATGAGTCCTTAAAGTTGTAAATTTTTTTAATTACAATATTAATAATCATGTGTGCTTATAATAGTAAAATATGTGCTTAAAATAGTAATTGAGTCCTCAAACTGATTTAAAAAAGTTGTTACAACTTTGAAGACTCATTATAATTTTGAGGACTCAATTACCACTTTAAGAACAAACAAAGAATAATGTTGTAACTAATTTTTTTACAACTTTAACGACTCATATTACAACTTTGAGAACTAATATTACTACTTTCAGGACTCATTTTACAACTTAAGGATAAATTTGATGCATCACATGCATTAACATACCCTAGTCTTACCTATTACCACATATTATCTTCTTTGTTTCACCCTACTTGCTTATTACACCCTACAATTTAAATTTAATAATTCAATTTTCTTAGTTCACCTTTTTCATAACTACCTTTTTATTCCATGTCCAATTTAAAATTTATTTTCCATAATGAAAATATCTCATTTAATTTATAGAAATAATAATAATAATAATAATAATAATAATAAAATCATAATCCGAGTTTCTTCTATTTTTTTCTATATTAGTTTCTGTTTTTGCAAGAACCCGAAGGCTCTGCAGAACCATGGTGGAACATGAACAGTAGACAACATAAGGACATATAGTGGTTCACCATGCCTCGGGGGACATGGCTACGTCCACTTAGAATCAACTATCATGCTTTTGGGGTTACAAGAGCATCCATCCCGCGCGGGGTACAAGAACATCCATCCTGCGCGGGGGTGGAGTGTTACAAACGGGTGGGGGCGGGCTACCCATCCCGCGAGGTGGGGAGTATGTAAGACATATATCCCGCGGGGAGGAGTATATATATCTCTCTCTCCGCGGGGTGGAGTATAGTAGATCTCCTCTATCTCTCTCACGGGGTGGAGTCTTATTGATCCCTATATCTAGAGGGGAAACCTTTCTTTTATAGCTAAGGAATGTTCCCTCTTTTTACATACTTCTGATGTGGGACTAACTATACATTTATACTCTCATGGTGTCTTCTTGTGGAGCTTGGAGAAGCACATTCCTGATGTGGTACCGATGATCTTTCACCATGGCGAGGTAGCCTGGACGTCAGTCTACAAGTTTCATGACTGGTCTATGGGCGGGGAAGGTAGTTTCCTGACTACCGACTACAAGTCCCCCCAAGTTCCTGTTCAAGACACTTCTTGAGTGGGGACTTAATACAAATATGCTCATAGACCATTCATGGCTACCCGACCCGGTCCCGGGTGCTTTCATTGAGAGTGGAGTGATTCACCGGGAACAGCCATGGCCTTACTCGCTGGTCAGGAACAGTCATGACCCCGGGTTTCTCGTCTGAAAGTATATTCAGCCTCTGGGAGCAGAAAAGAAATTTAAGAAAGTAGAGAATTGACTCCAAGAGCAAGTCAGGGCTCCACCACTTTCATCTTCGGGAACCGAAAGGGGAAGGATAGATGCCTCACGGACTAATCCACAAGTAGCAGGGTGAAAAATGGGTAATTATTCATTAGGTCTTGGGGTTTAGGGACGACTAAGAAGGTCTCATCCTCCGGGAGTGCTAAGATGAAAGTGCTCATGGTACTATACCTCCTATGTGCACCCATTCGGCAGCTATTTTCACAGGTAAATCTCTCATTTGATTCTTTCATTAGATTACGGGTAAACATTTGGATATGGAAGTCTAAGTCTTCATGATTAGACTGAGAAACCACCGAGAGATTGACATTCCACCAAGATTGGCATTCCACCAAAACACTGGCATTCCACCGAGAGATTGGCATTCCACCGAGATTGGCATTCCACCGAGAGATTAGCATTCGACCGAGATCGGCATTCCACCGAGAGACATAAGTTTTTCCCCCAGTAAACCAAGCAGGATGGGTAATCTACCGAAAGGCATGTCATTGAAATCCCAGTAACACCAAAAGGGATGAGTAATCCACATTAAAATCTCCTGCAAGACCAGGCGGGATGAGCATTCCACCAAGAGTTGTAAGTTTTTCCCAGTAACACTAAGCAGGATGGATAATACATTACAATCCCAAGTAACGTCAAGCGGGATAAGTATTCGACCAAGAGGCACAAGTCATTGAGTTCCCAGGTAACACCTAGCGGGATAGGCATACGACCGTAAGTCATAAAACTTATTTTCCCTTTAAAAACGGAACAACTGGATTGATAACCCATAGACGACATTAACACCTCGTCACTAGAGTAGTAATACATGAGGTAACACCTAGGTTCAAGATCCACCTCGCATGTCACCAATATCATAACACCTAGGTCGCCAGGTACAAGATCCACCTCGCGTGTATAGTAGAGTTTCAAGACCCATCTAGCACGGTAGTGCGCGGAGCGAGATCTTCAGCCCGTTTGCACAGAGCGAGATCCGCGGACTCCACAGCTCGCCCGATAAAGTAGCCATGCGTGAAGCGAACTCAGCTCGCGTGACATTCCTTATGCGCGGAGCGAAGTCCTCAGCTCGCTTGTAGTGCTTGCCCGCAGAGCGAACTGAGCTCGTGCGTTGCCATTGACACGCGGAGAGAACTCCTGAGCGAACTGAAATCTGTACTCCACTCGGTCCCAGCTGTTCCCACAAACGGCGCCAAATGTTTCTGCAAGAACTCGTAGGTTCTGCAGAAGCATGGTGGAACATGAACAGTAGACAATACAATGACATATAGTGGTTCACCATACCTCGGGGGACATGGCTACGTCCACTTAGAATCAACTATCATGCCTTTGGGGTTACAAGAGCATCCATCCCGCGCGGGGTACAAGAGCATATATCCCGTGCGGGGTGGAGTGTTACAAACGGGTAGGGGCGGGCTACCCATCCCGCGGGGTGGGGAGTATGTAAGACATATATCCCGCGGGGTGGAGTACAGATCTCTCTCTCTCTCCGCGGGGTGGAGTACAGTAGATCTCCTCTATCTCTCTCGCAGGGTGGAGTCTTATTGATCCATATATCTAGAGGGGAAGCATTCCTTTTATAGTTAAGGAAGGTTCCCTTTTTTTACATACTTCTGATGTGGAACTAACTCTACATTTATACTCTCATGGTGCCTTCTTGTGGAGCTTGGAGAAACATCTTCCTGATGTGGTACCGATGATCTTTCACCATGACGAGGTAGCCTGGACGTCAGTCTACAAGTTTCATGACTGATCTATGGACGGAGAAGATAGTTTCCTGACTACCGACTATAGTTTCAATGTTCACTATTTCGATTCATGCAAAAGATTCATATGTTAACATCTATGAGCAACGAAGAAGAAAATAAGATTATTCTCAATAACAACATAACAGAAGGATTTTTTTTTGGTGTGTTTTAAGTTTGTATTTTCAATGTTTAAAAGAGTATTATAAAGATTTTGATCAAGTTAACATCAGTGGTTTTCTAATTAAATAACGAGTTGACTATGATGAGGAAAAAAAAGTAATAAATTCAGATATCGATATCCAATCAAATATTAAGTATTTTCTTTATAAAAATATTGTATTTAATTTCATTAATATTCAGTTCTTATTATAGATTTGGATTAATTAGTGTACTATTAGTCATTCTACTTGGATAATAATCTTTTAATAAATGAATAATTTGTAGGGTGAATAAAGAATATGATAAGATGGTAATATATAGCCGCATCCTACTAATATTTAGATAGTCATTATATTTAAATTATTTGGTATTTACCAAAACCAAATCAATTTTTTTGATAATTTTTTATTTTGGTTTTATCGCTAACCTATCAGTCAGTTTTACCAAACTTAAAATATCTGTTGGTATTTGGTAATTTTTGTTTTTGGTGTACTTTATCTCCTCTGTTGAGCAGCCTGTTGACCTTCCCACCAAGCCTTTCATAAGCCTCGGCATCTCTTTTTGTGTCACAAACTTGTGTGACCTAGATCGCCCATGTAATACTCTTCCGGTTTCTATGACATATTTTTTTTAAATAGTATTATTATCATAAATATTAAAGATAGATGCTTAAAAAAAAAAAGAAAAAGGAAAGAAAGGGAAGAAAGGGACACCGAGAACTTCGTCCCGCCGGCCTTCCCAAAGTTATTTTCTTTTTTCTCTCTCTCACGGACCTCGAACGGAAACGGGGGGACTGACCTCCCTTCTCCTGGCTTGGAGAAGCTACGCTTAGCCTTGTTCCTCTACACACACACCGATACATCGCCGGAGATTGAAAATCTCTATTATCTCCAGGGGAAATGGAGAAAGGGGGATGGAGAGGGAGACCGGAGGGGGAGAAGTAGAAATTGAGGGAAGAGAGAGATATAGAATTGCCAAAATTCCAGATGAGAGAGGATAGTTTGTTTCGAAGTTTATATCAGGGACTTGGGTTGGGCTCGCATATTTATGGTTCCCTCAGTGGTTAGCTTTGTGATTGTGGGTATTCTATATCACTGTCTTGTAAATTTGGAATCGGATGGTCTGATTTTCTGATTCGTTTCCAGCTTATACGGGTTACTTCTTGGTTCTATTGTTTTGTGACCTCGTCACTTCATTAATGCTTGAATCTGCCCTTCAGCATTTTGGCTTTATTTTTTGGAAGTTCCTTTGGGTTATTTATTTAAAGAGGGGGTTTGGGGGTGTTAGGGCGAGTCTTTCTTTACGCAACTCATTAAGTCGTAATCTCTTATATTTGTTTGGTAATCTTTTTGTATAGATTTCTACCTCTTAGCTTAATTTGGTTACCAAGTATTATTGTATTATAAATACTCATCGTTGTACTTTGAATGAAATCAATAATATACAATTTCTACAGGGTAGAAGGCTAGTATTATGAATACTGACTAAATAGGTCTGTGGACTTGTTACTAAGGCCTAGTTTGGGACAACTATGATGTGAGAAGAATCATTTTTGAAATTACTGTGAAAAGAATCAATTTTGAAGTTATTGTGAGAGGAATCAATTGAGGTGTTTGGTAAACTGTTTTTAAAATTGTTGTGAGAACCAAAAACCATTTTAAGTGTTTGTCAAGTTATAAGTAAAAAGTGTTTTGAGTGCATATAGTAACCAAAATGGTCATACATGTTGAAAATGTAATTAAAGTTGATATATAATTTGGTTGACATATGAAGTATTGATAACTTTGAATAACTACTTGCGACAAAATAAAAAATAGTATGTCAAATGTGGTGTATGCATTGCAAAAAGATATTTTGATTAGGGTTTACACAATCTCAAAAAATTGATAGTCAAAAAAATATTTAATATGTATTTAAAACTTTTATATATCATTTTTATGTATTTTATCAATTATAAATACTATTTATAATATTTCTTTTATTTATTTCATCAATTATCACCATATATAATTGAGGAGTCCGAAAAACAGTTTCAAAAGGTACCATTCATAACTTTCCAAAAACAGCTTTCCTAAGAACCTATTCTGCCCAAAAGTAGTGTTTTACCAAACACAACTCTGATGACCAAAAGCAGAAACAGTTTTAAAAGCACTTCAGGAAACAGTCCCAAACTGGTCCTAAAACTTGCTAACCTAACCGTCTCAATCCCAATATTAAAAAAAGAAAGAAAAAGAAACCATGTTCGGAGAGTGCTGGTTATAAAATGGATTACGCCATTTTAATTTCAGGTATTCCCTCTCACGAAACCTATAAATATTATTCTGAATATCGCAAACAAAAAGTGAAGGAGAAAATGGAAGAGATGATGAACAAGTTTTTCGAGTCCGTGGGTTCCTTGTTCGGCGGAGGAGATCAGATCCCTGTAGGAACTTGTGGGACTTTAGTCCCACATTGAAGAAGTTGAAAAGGTTGTGCCCTTTATAAGGGCTAACCCATTTAATTCATTAAATGGGTGATATGTGAGAGGATGAGCTTTGTGGGCTTTCTATGAGATTTTCCATAGAATTGCACATAGATTTCACATATATTTAATAGTCAAAAGATGGGCCTTGGGGCTCTTGGGCTCTGTTGATTAAATTCGAAATATTTTTTATTTTAATTAATTAATATTTTGAATTTAAATTTGATTTTATCTGATAAACAGTTACAACTGTTCGAACAGTTGCAACTGTTTGGTCGGGTTTATCTGTTCGCGTGACTATTATTTATAGACGACGTTGGTCGTCGTTACAAGATACGAAAATCGTTCTTCTCTTCTTCTTCTTCTTCTGTTCTTCGGAAATCCACAAAGTAAATTCGCTAGAACAAGTTCTTGTGCAAGAACTTGTTTGTGATTGTTGTATCCTCTAGATAGACGTCTGCAACTACAGCACAAGTGGGGACGAATTTCTGTCTAAGGACACTGCTACGCAGGCCTCAATCGATCAAGTCAGTGATTTCAATTTCAATTTTGTTGTTAATATTATTCGTTTTGATAGTTGTTATTAGAATTTATAATATATTTAACTCTGTTTCTGTACCCTTTACTGTTTGATTCTTTCAATCCCGTTGTGCGATCGAGACGTCATCCTCGTGAGTGATCCCCAATCCTCCAATGAATGAATGAATGAATGAATGTGAGAGATCTGATTGCGTTTCATTTTCAGGGTTGTGAGAGAGAAGTCGCGGAGGCCAACAAAGGCGAGTCGGAGGAGCACAAGAGCGAGAGCATTATGAGGTTATCTTGGGCTCTTGTTCACTCCAGGCAACCTGAAGATGTCCACCGTGGAATTGCCATGCTTGAAGCTTCGTTGGCCAACACTTACTCCCCTTTGCATCAAAGAGAGAAGCTTTACCTTCTCGCCGTTGGATACTGCAGAATTGATGATTATTCTAAGACCCGTGCTCTTGTCGACCAATGCTTAGAGGTTTCTTTCTTTCTCCCTTTTCGATTGCAATTCACTGTCCATTTCTTAGCATCTCTACTTTAAACTGCTTGTTTGATGGTTGTTCTAGCGTGCCGTGCTGCGAAATGTTTTTTTCTCTCTAAGTCCAACTTGTGAGTTGTGATACAATCTATATTTGTGTCTTTAGGCTATGCAACAGGATATGGTTGATACTTATTAATGAGGGTACCATCCAATGGTGTTTGTAATGCTCTACATTTGAATTAAAGTTTCGGAATAATAGTCAGTCTTGTTTTCATTGCTCTGTATTGAGGCCGAGATATCAAATTGTTTAGTTGTCTTTTGGGGATTCTAGCCACACTTTCAAAGATATAGTCTTGTGATGTGATTTTTACTGTACTTAAACATCTCGAAAGACAATAATCTTTTGGCCACTTACTTTTATCATTTTGTGTGTGTGTGTGTGATAATGCGTAGTTCATGTCCACTTATTCCCAATAATACAAAGAGTTGTCTTCAGCCTTTTGTTGGGCATCTAAAATTCCTTTATTTATTTTGTTATTGTTTTTGCAGATTGCACCTGATTGGAGACAGGCTCTGTCCCTTAAGAAGATAGTTGAGGATGAAATTGCTAAAGGTAATAGAATTGTATGCAGATGGCTTTATTTTGTGGCTGCATTGTAGCATCAGATTAACCAAGGCATTGTGAACACATTGTTTGAATGCAGATGGCTTTATCGGAATAGGGCTCACCGCAAGTGCTGTTGGACTTATAGCAGGTGGGATTATTGCTGCCTTGGTTCGCAGATGATACCCCTGGCCAACAATGTTCATAAAGACTACCATATTCCTATCCTGAAGCATTTTCCTGTCAAATAATCAGACCAACAGAAGTTGCAGCTTTCCGCTTCTTGTTTTCTGGAGCAAGCTTCTATATCTGTTTATTTAAATTATATTTTTCGTGCATGTAGATGCTTTTTCACCTATAAAACCCTTATGTTTTGATCCAGTCTGCGCATATGTAGTCACCTAAAATCTTGGGAAAATTGGCTTGTGCTATATCTGTTGCTTAATCTTTGAAGTTGTCCCATGATCCATATCAACTTGAATTGCTGCTAGCTTTGAGGCAAGTAGCTCCCTGGTAGTGAGTATTCGATATCTTACATGCTCACAACGAGGCAGAGCACAGACACTGGTTTCCCTACCAGGGTTCGCAATGCCTAGTGCAGTTTTCGTTGAATCTCTTTGTCCGTACGGTTATTATGCAAATCATGATGCAAATGATTAGGCCTGTAAAATGGGCAAGGCATGGCCGACCCTATAAAAATAGTCGATGGCCGACCCTATTAAGCAGGGTTGGGCTTGGCCGGTCCTAAATTATACCGTATGGACAGGAGCATGGGCTGACCCGGAGCTTTAAAAATGATGTTCACACTGCCTGTTTTAAAATGGGCCGAGCAAAGGCCGCTCGTTGGCTTGAGCTGTCGCCCTGAGGCTGGGATTACAGGCTTACAAATGATTGTGATTCTGTCCTCTCCAAAATGAAATTAAAGGGAGAAGCAAGAGTGATTGTTTCATTCCGAACGGTCCAAAACAAGTCCCGCACAAGGTCAAGTAACCTATTTGGAAATGCCAGCTTACACCATAAAAATCAAGAAGCAAAAGACAAAGAGAGATCAGAAAAGAATGGAGGCGCTACCCATCCCGACGGAGACGTACAAGCTCGGGTTCATCGGAGCTGGTAAAATGGCGGAGAGCATCGCCAGAGGAGTGGTCCGATCAGGTATTCTCCCCGCAAATCGCATCACTACCTCACACTCCAGCCCCTCTCGACGCCAAGCCTTCGAGTCCTTTGGCGTCCACCTCCTCCCTCGCAACGACGACGTTTGCCCTCTCTCTCTCCCCCCTTCTTTTGCTGCAATCTCCAATAATATTTATGTGATGCCTGTGTCTCTGTCAGGTTGTTGAAGAGAGCGATGTCGTCATTTTCTCTGCCAAACCTCAAGTTGGTACGATTCAAACCTTTCTTGACTTGTTTTTTTTGTTCTTGCTTTTTTACTATAACTTTGTGATATCATGCAGTTAAAGATGCAGTTCTGCAACTGAGGCCGTTGCTTTCCAGAAAGAAGCTGCTTGTTTCAATTGCAGCTGGAGTCAAGTTGAAAGATCTTCTGGTTCTCTCACTTTCGCCATCCTATTACTCTTATCTGCATCTCCTTTCGTTACTGATGAATGCGTTTCTTTCATGTGACAAAATCATAGTCTTTGTGCATTGATTTCAAGTTTCACATCTCTTTGAGCTCTCATTCTTTCTTACATATGTATCATATTTAAGTATTTAGCTTTCATGCTTGTCGTATTTTGCTCGTCTTCCTCAGGATTGGGCTGGACATAGTCGATTTATCAGGGTAATGCCCAATACTCCTTCTGCTGTTGGTGTTGCAGCATCAGGTATCTTTTCAATCATGCTATTTTTTCTTCCAAATTATTGTGGTTTTATTTTAAATCTGAGGCTTATGCTCACTAATGTGTAAAATGATTATTATTCATATTAATAGGTTCTAGCAGAGGATATATGTAGCGATGCAGTATACTCACTGCCTAAACACTAGGATCAACAAACTCTAAAGAATAGAGCTTATAACACATAGATTTTGTAGGGTTCAAAGAGAAAACTATGAACTACAAATCACTCCCACAATTCTCACCCAAGCTAAACTAGGCTTACACACCAATTTTCATAGGTAAGACTCTCAGACTAGCATTATTGATAGGTAAGACTGCATACTTCCCAAACTTGGAGCATAAGAGACTTTAAAACTTTAAAACTTCTAAACTGAAACATAAATATGGAAAGACACCAGAGTTAAGAGACTTCTAGGATCAGATCATTATTCACTTCCTTAAATCTGCAGTAAATATCAGAAGAGCAATTAGCCTAGCCGTAGGAAAGGGAATGATTAGGTGCTCTCTTTTCCCATTTGTTTGGCTTATAGACCTTAAAGAGGTTTGACTATGATGTCCTCATAGGGCTGAACAAGTTGTCCTTTCGAGTACCAAACTCTTATTTGTATAGTTGATATGTTCATTTATGAGGATTGGTCCATCCAAACAGCTTTTCAATTCTTATACCATGGAGAGCAATAAAGGTAATTTTATGTCTAGTAGGTTCCTAACATTTATAAAGCCTATATCATGGAGTACTCCAGCTGCCTTCAGATCTCTGAATATGATAAGTAGCAGAGTTGAACATATGAACCCCACACTATTTCCTTTCTCATTTTATGTTCAACAAAAGCTTACAATAAGAAAGCTATCGTCCCTAAAACATGCAGGTATCACATGTTACAGTGACGAGAAGACTTGTAAATTGCAGATTACCCTTACTTTGTTGGATGACAAGTTCATAATATGTTATTGAGAAAATTATCTGTTTAGTTTGTCATAAACTTCATGGTTAGCATATGGGTTTTTAAACTCTTGCCTCAGTCTTCTGATCTGTATTGCCCTTTTATAGTTTTTAATTTGGTGTTGAGCGTTTGTATGAGTTGAATGAATATGGTGAAGTTCTTGATCCTATGTTCAAACAGTTTTGAGCTTGGGAGGAGCTGCAACAGAACAAGATGGAGACTTAATAGCTGAATTATTTGGATCATTTGGCAAGATTTGGAAAGCTGATGAAAAGTTGTTTGATGCAATTACTGGCCTAAGGTATGTAACATAATATTGAATATGTTCAAGTCATTTAACAAACTCATATTGCAACTACACACAAGTTCAAAAATAAGTGGAATGATAATTCTGTGTTCCTCTTTCCCTGCTCTTTCACAGAATGCAATGTTTCTCGTTCAAGTTTTTTTTGATTTTTGAATTGTGTTTTGAATAATGGCTTGGAAATTACAGTGGCAGTGGTCCTGCATATATATATTTGGCTATAGAGGCTTTGACAGATGGAGGAGTTGCTGCAGGTCTGCCAGGAGAACTTGCATTGGGTCTAGCATCTCAAACTGCAAGTCAGATGCATACTAAAGCAGTCGTGTGATATTACACCATCGTATCTGTGTGTGTGACATGTGCCTGATATATTTCTCAAAATCTTGACAATGCAGTTGCTCAATACATCTTGCATGTAATATATCCAAGTTAATAATCACTATACTAAGAAGTTAAACCCTATTACCTGCACATGGGTAGTAAATAAAGGAACAAAATTGTTTTTTAAATGTCAACTCTTTATGAATATTCAGTTCTGAAATCTGAAAGATAATATATGAAAATTTATTCTCTTATAGTAAATTTTGATAGTAATATTGTCCTCTTAAATTTCATCGCAATTTTCATTGAGCAAATGTTATTGTTTATTTGTGTTAAATATATATTATGTATATGTACTTGGGAGCAGCATTATATGGTTTATTTTCCTTTAGGTATTGGGAGCTGCATCTATGGCTACTAGTTCTGGGAAGCATCCAGGTCAGCTAAAAGACGATGCAACGTCACCTGGTGGAACTACCATTGCTGGCATTCATGAGCTGGAGAAGGGTGGATTTCATGGAATATTGATGAATGCAGTCGTTGCTGCTGCCAAGCGCAGCCGAGAACTTTCACAGAACTAGTCGTATTGATATTCTTACCATGAAGCTTGATAAGCAATGAATTCTCTTTTTTTGGTCCTCGTAGTTAGAAATATGTTTTGTCCGTTTTTGGGCCCTCACCAAAAGTTGGTTCAGAGAAAATCTTAGATTCTTGTAATTTGTTCTTTTTGACAGTTGGTTGAGGTAATAGATTGAATGTTGAATCACCTTTAAGGATGGATTGTAGGTATTTATGATGCTTGTTGTGGCAACATTTATCCATTCAAAATAAAATATTCGTCTTGTTTATGTTTTTTGTTGTCGGTCTGAATCTTGTTTATGTTCATTTACCATTGTTTTCAGATTTCAAGTCTAACAGAGTATCTCCATTGTTTTGTTTGCTCTAGGATCTCAAACTTTTTATTAAAAATCCTGAACTCGGAAATACTTTGCTCCCAGGTGGATTCTGGTGATGGGATGGGAAGTTGATCCTCAGGCTACAGTTCAAAATGGACAGAACGTAAAGCAGAAACTATTTAGACAATCAGCAGAAACTTTTAACTGATAATTACCGTTGGATATGTTAATGCATGACATGTATCAACTTTGGAACAAAGTTGTAAAATGAGTCATCAAAGTGATAGCCAGAAAGAATAGGCCAAAAAGCCGTATTGCCCGGCCAGGAGAGGGTTTGGAGAAAGATAGGTAAGCGGTAAGCCAGGTGACGACGACGTGCGGAGAAAGACTCGGCATTCAGGCTCGCCTGTGGTACGTAGTGAGTTTACGCTCCGAAACAAAGAAAAAGGTGTGTGCCGCACTCACCAGGGCTCTGCCCAAGGCGATGTTCACAAGGATTCTTCTTCTTGAAGAAGTTAAATTTGGTTGTCAAGATTTTAAAAAATTAGAATCCAGATCGTAACACTGATCTTTCCCAAAAGAATTTTTTCCTATTACATCTTTGGCCGCCTTTGCTGACAATCGTATAGTATAGAGTGTGATACCGGAAGCAGACTCCCATCTATAGTAAAAGAGAAGAAAGTCAGGCGGACACTGGCAGCTGCAAGTCAGTCGGTTGGCTTCCGGTACTAGAGCAGTCGCTCTTTCTTTCGCCAGCGAGCGGAGAAGACCATAGGCCATAAACGAACTGGAGAGGCTGAAAGATGGCGGGGGGATTGGTGGTTGCCTTTCTTACCCTGCCTTTGGACTCGTATTTTGTTTGTACACAATCAACGGAGGCCTTCTCGACATATGTTGCAACGTCTTCAATAGCATGCTCTTATTTCGTCTTTCCCTTAATAAGTTATCAAATTTGGTGCTTTTTGATTCCCAGTTGCTATGGAGAACAAAGGACATGTCACAAGAGCGAGGCGAGGTTTGGAACCCTACTGCGAGAGGGACGCCTCGCGAGCCGGGCTTCTAGAGATGAGGCCTTTTGGCGAAGCCAAGTGAATTTCGGGCCACCAAACCCTGCAACTGATGAGAAGGCCCTATGGAGTAAAGGGAAGCGTGTACGTTGTCACACTCCCTGCCTTCCAAAGGTGCCTAAAGGACGGGCCAGACGCAGCCCGGGAGCGGATTCCCCACCGGCAGGGGGACAGGAGACGGCCATCTCGAGGCACATCACGACCTACAGGCAACACTGGCGAGACCCGGGGAGGCAACCCGATCGGGAGTCAGAAGATCCGTAGTACCCGCAGCCCCACGGACTTCATATTCATCATTTTTTAAAGCGGGGGGAAGGGATCTCTTTTCTGCAACGGAAAAAAACGGAGCAGATTTTACTCGGCACAACCTAACGATTCATCCAATACCAATGATCTGTGCCTGGGATGCGTTGCTAGATCTCTGCTCTAGAAAGCTATACAGGCAACAACAAATGCGGTTTGACCGGGGGCTTCACTTTCATTGCTTCTTTCACGACGAGGGAACCGCGTCCGCATCAGTCGACGTGGTGGAACGCCCTCCTGAGTCAAAGAGTCTACAAGTGAATCTTAATCATTATGTATAACCAATTCATTTTCAAATATAGTTGGGAGACTTTACCTAAGAAATGGGTAAAAAAAAAGGAAAGATCGGAACATGGGAATAGATCTGATACCAATACGGACTACCCATTTCAATTATTGTGCTTTCTTAAATTGCATACCTATACAAGGGTTCAAGTTTCGATCGATATTTGCGCGCGCACACTGCCCGCGGCGGAGGTTAGTCTTCAAAGTTGTAAATGAGTCCAAATTGTAAATATTCTTAGTTACCACATGAGTCCTTAAAGTAGTAATATTAATTTTTAAGTGGTAATCTGATTTAAAGTGATAAAAAAAAACTATTACAGCTTTGGGGACTAAGTCTTAGTTTGGTATTGCGGTTTAGAAACATAATTTTTTAAAAACTCGGTTTTAAATAAGCAACCCTAACCTGCTTTTTAAAATATTAGTTATTTAAACTAAAAATTTCTAGATAAGCACATTTTAAGATTTTACCAAACAGAAAATCTATCGAAAATGATGATTATAAGTGATTTTAATATCGAAATCTCAATACCAAACTGGGCCTAAATTATCATTTTAAGGACACTTTTTACCACTCAAGACGAATGTTGTAATTAATATTTTACAACTTTAAGGACACATATTACAACTTTAAGAACCAATTTTACTACTTCAATGACATTTTTCAACTTTAAAAAAAAATTGATGTATGTCATGCATTAACACATCTTAGCTCTCCTATTAAAGAAAACAGATAAATGTTTGATTATACAATAACTGTAGGAGTACTTTATGATGACTGCTTCCTACTGTCATTTGTAGACTGACATCCTTTCTCTTATCCAGGGGAAGCGTAAAGACATTTTACTATGCATACATACATTTGCCCTCAAAAGCTTACAATCCTGAGGATATAGAAGGCTAAGTCGGAAAAAAAAAAAACTTAAATCATAGTTAGTTCCTTTTATAGAACATACTCTTACAACAACAAATGTACAAAATGTACATTACTATTGGCTTTAGAGAGTTGGAGAAACCAAGTTACCAAATTCTAAAGAAACCACAATATTCACCGGTCTAATAAAAGTGATCAAAGTTCTCCGGGATATTTTCTCAGAAGAAATCAAAGATCAGGCCAAAAGAGCTGAATTTTTGCCGCTTACAAGAATTTGTCTGGAATAACATGGCGACAAATGAGCAATGGAACAAAATATAGTTACAACATCTAGGGAAATGATAAGGTGTCCATCGTGACATACATTAACTTTGTCCAAAAATTGAAAAATGAGTCATCAAATACTCAAAATAGTAAAATTGGTTTTTAAAGTTATAATATGCGTCTTTAGAGTTGTAAAGTTTTAATTACAACATTAGTTTTTAAGTGGTAAAATGTGTCTTTAAAGTGGTAATTTAGTCTCTAAAGTTGTATCAACTTTTTTTTATCACTTTAAAAACTTGTATTACCACTTTAAAAATTAATATTACTACTTTAAGGACTCATGTGATAACTAAGAATTTTTACAACTTTAAGGATACATTTACAATTTTGAAGACTAATATTATTATTTTGAGGACTCATTTTACAACTTTGGA
This sequence comes from Fragaria x ananassa, assembly GCA_034370585.1. NCBI lineage: Eukaryota > Viridiplantae > Streptophyta > Magnoliopsida > Rosales > Rosaceae > Fragaria > Fragaria x ananassa. The sequence goes on along the minus strand of CP139753.1, from coordinate 16,349,409 downwards.
CAAAGTTGACACATGTCATGCATTAACATATCCAATGGTAATTATCAGTTAATAGTGTCTGCTGATCGTCTAAAAACATACCACATTTGAAGTTTGTCAGCAACATCAAGAAGAATCAGCAATATTAGTTTCTGAAACTGTTTTGGTATTTGGAAGAACAAAGCTAACTTACATTTCATAATGGGCTTCAAGATGACCAAATGCCAGTTGATCAAGGCATTCAGATCGAACCCAGTTGCCAAAATCTTCGCCAGAATTCAGTGAAAATGAAAGAGGAAAAATCCCATCAAACCAGAACTTAAAACTATCATATCTTGAACCAAGAGAATCATATCTCACACTATCAGAACTTGGAACTATAAATCTTTTTCCTCACAAAACCAACTTGAACTAAAAACTACCATCTATATGGTTTAAACATGACTGATATACACGAGACACAATCTATATGGTTCAATAAAGCAAAGTAAAATCTCCCGAAAATACTTCATCCATTAACGTCTATGAACATGAGGAATCATGAGGTAGAGTGACTAGTGGGGTTGTTACCAAAGATTCTGGCTGCTGCTGGATAGGGGGATAAAGTTAAAGGAGCTCATTCTCCAGCTCTTCCATCATAATCCGTGACTTGAGATGCACTCAAAGTCGTACAGATAAATAGTCTAATAAAGAAGACTGTCTATATATGATACCAAGCTTCATATCCTCAGCAATCAGCACATTCCAACCCTATATACATTGTTCCTTACTATATAATATCTATACAGTTAAGAACATATAACACTAGAACCAGTACTCAAAAAAGCCAGAATTGTCTTATTCAGACAAGCACTTTGTTGTCAGTTAAACACCTTAATCAACCAAGTCACGACCCACAGACTTTGAAAATGGCAAGAAACGAAGAAATGTCTTCTATGAATGAAGCTCTGCAACATGGTATCAAAATCCATGAAGAGTCATCTAAGGAGGAGTTATTCAAAAACATAGAGGAAGCAGAATCGAGGCTAGCGCAGTTTCAAAGCTCGAAACCAAAGCTCCAAAAGGTTCCTGTCATGCTACGAGATCACACAAGTTTTGAGAAATACTATGAGCCAAGGGCAGTAGCAATTGGTCCATTCCATCATGCTAAAGAAAGGTGTCAGCTGGCAGAGAAGTTCAAGCTTGCACTGACAGCAAAATTTGTCAAAGACAGTGGCTGTCCAGCTGAAGTCTTGCACAAGATCATTGAGGACAACATCAACACACCAAGGGACTGCTATGATGAGGAAGCAACAAGGTCTTACACTGACGAGTCCCTCACTCAGTTGTTATTCCTAGATGGGTGTTCAACCTTACAGTTCATATACTCGTTTATGCATAATGAGTTGCAAGATTTCCAGATCAAGAGGGATCAGGTGGCTTTTGCACAACAGGATTTGTTCTTGCTTGAAAACCAGCTCCCTTACCAAGTTCTCAAGCTGTTGATGAACAAAAGTCACAAAAAGGAGGAGTTGAATAACGCAATCCATGAATTTGTTCGAGACAACATCATGGCAGCAACCAAAGAAAGGAGCAAACACAAAAGTGGGCGTCAACCAGAAGATCGCATAAACATAGAAGAGCCAACTCATCTTCTCGAGCTTCTCCGGACAGAAATGCTTGGTCTAAAAGATGACGGCAACGAAATTTGTACAAATCAACGATCATCCTTCCGCAACATACAGGAGCTGAAAGCAGCAGGGATCCAGTTAAAGCCTAGTAAGACAAGCACACTGAAGGACATATCTTTCAAATCTCTAGGCTTTGTAGGATTCCTACATCTTCCACCAATATCAGTAGACGACTCCATGGGGCCTAAGTTCTTGAACTTGATAGCCTATGAAATGTGTCCTGATTTCGAAAATGATTTTGAGGTCACCTCTTACATATGCCTCTTGGATTCACTGATTGATCATGCAGATGATGTTAAAGAGCTACGGTCGGCAGACGTACTGTACAACCTACTTGGGAGTGATGAAGAGGTGGCTCGACTTTTCAATGAGATAGGTACAGACTTGGTGCCTAACAGTGCAACATACTGCAATGTCAAAAACGAAATAGAAAAGCACTACAAGAGCAAGGGGAAAACCTGGATGGCTCAATTCTGTCACGAGCATTTTAGTAGCCCCTGGACTATCCTAGCTTTCCTTGGTGTTCTAGCAGCTCTGGGGTTAAGCAGCATTCAGACTTGGTACACCATTACTTCTCCGCCGTCCGCCTGCGATGCTGTATGCGAGTACTTGAAGAAACAGCTGAAAATAGAGTGACACACACATTACGAAAATCAAGAATGGTTTTTCCTAAAATGGTTTATGCTTTTGGTTTGTTTGGTTCCCAGCTTCAGCTCTCATTATGCAGATGTGAAGCTGAACATGTACTGTTATTTCTTTACTTAAGTGTTGGCCACAATGTAATTCTTAATTAATGTTTGCCACTGATAATGAACGATGAGTTTCTCGACTTTAATCGACACTTCCGACAAAATCGAGTCAGATGTTCATTCAGACCTGATCTCAGCTTCATTACATCGAGTTTTTTGTTCAATTAAGAAAACCAAATAATCTTGGGCATACCAGCCTCAATCTGCTCAATTTTTAGAAAAAATGCAGCAGAAACAATATCAGATGATCCATTATGCTTTTAAGGCCAATGAAGCTCTCTCAAATGTACGTAGAGTCTGAAAATCAGTTATTAGGACTCTCTCAAATTTTCCAGACCTTTTTTCCTCATGGTTTCCAAGCTTGAAGTCAACATATATCATCCACACATGAGATAATGTATCATAAGATGTTATCTAAATCTCAACATTCATAACTTATCTCATGAACCTCTCAGTTTTGAACAACTTAACTCTCGTCTGTGGTCTTTAGAATCAGTCAACTTCACGTAATCAATATTTGACCTTTACTTCACACATGAGTCATGTCTCCCGCCATGCAACAGTAATTTTTTTATTTTCAATTTACCCTTTTTCTTCTTAAAGATCATCATGGATTACTAAGAGTGGATTGCTAAGAGCATATGCACCCATTCAACTTCATCAAACCATCAATTAAATTGTTTTCCATCAATTACTAGTCACTGTAAATTGCTTTTCTGTGCCTATTTTTATACAGCGGTGCAGCTCCGTCAATTTAACAATCACTATTCATCGATTTAATCTTTTATTTTTTGGATTTCATATATGATAATCAATCAATCACCAGACGACATGTGACATTGTCAGATGTTATGATCACCCAAATAATGTTATAGGATTTCCGATTAACCAAAAAGTGACACGTGTGTTTGTCGGCCAAAAATGTCATTGGATTTTCGATAGAATTTTCGACGAATGACGATTTGACACGTAACATGATCTTCAAGTTCTATAATCTAAAATTGACCATAAATAAGCTTCATCACCCTCTCTACTCACACAATCTTCACAACTCAGTTATAAATCTTCAAAAACACATTCCCTCAATTACTTCGCCACATTTCCTTATCATTACGATGAGTTTTTTTTCATAAATTGTTGAAGTAGAGGCAACAACATAGTCAAGAGGACGATGAGACGATGGATGCCATGATGACAAATGTGACCATGATAATGGTACATCTTGATAACTCTTCGGAGGGAAGCCAACCAGAACCCATTTTCAAAGAACACTTTAAGAAATTGTGAGGGAAGATGGAAGGAGATGAGAGGAGATTTGAGAAAAGTGGTGCAAATTGTAAAGAAAAGAATGAGGTATTTATAAGAAAAATTTTAGGGTTTTTTTTTTTTTACAATTTTCGGGGTAAGAAAAAAAAACTTTACCGTTAGACTAAAAGAGCCGTTGCACCAGGCAGGGTGCCACGTGGTAGCCCATGAATGACCAACGGCTCTGTAACTGTCTGACTTTTTTATTTTTTATTTTTTTTATAAAGGCTCGTGTGGATTTAAAAAAAGAAGAAGAAGTTGTTGACAGGAGCCCACGTGCATGGGTCCTGCAAGTTGATGGTCATCACACCAGCATGCAAATGTTGCTTGCATCTCTGATTTTCTGATGATGTGGATTGGGTCCCACTCATGCATTTGGTTCCAATTTTTCCAGCTTATATCTTGGCATCAATCTAACAAATATCATGCTTTTTGGTGTGATGGAGTTGAACCGCTGCATATGCTCTAAGAGTACAACACATCTATCCCCTTTGGTGATGGCACAACATAAACATTAGGTCCTGTATTTGAACCCTAGAAACTAAAACTATTTGCAAACCAAAAGAGTTTCTGTAAGCCAACCTTTCCATATATAATTATATATAATGACATTACAATCCTTTCTTCTTCTGAAAAGTAGCTGATTCATAATGATTTTCCACAGTATTAGCAATCGTATGTATTTTGAAGGCTTACCAGCATGATTTGCATTATACAAATAGTATCACTCATCCTAATCTCTATCCTGTATCAAGTTGTTGATCATCTTTACCAAAGGAATAGTACCCTTTCCCATTATTTCTAGCCTACTAGCATTTGAAGCATGAGAAAACAGTGAAAGCCCGAAGAAAATAAGATCAGGAAGAAACAGTCGAGATGATAAGAATCCATGCCAATAACGAGGTTCTAGATCAAAAAATGCATTGAAAAACCTTCTTGTGGCATTCAAATCCAGCTTGAGCAGAATGGACATGCCAAAACAGAAGAACTCCCTTTGTCTCCTCCTTTGTATGGGCCATAAATCTTTCCACACTTCTGCTGACAGTTCATTTCCTGAAAGACTTCTACCAGAACCAAGGTACTGAACTATTGCATTTGCAACAATAGGAGCTGCTGCCAGAGTTCTTGCGACCATATACCCTGTTGAAGGGTGCACCATCCCAGCTGTACCTCCAATTCCTACAACTCTTTGAGGGAGCACCGGTAGAGGCCCGCCCATCGGAATGACACAATGCTCATCCTCTTCAATGCTCTTAACTTTTATGCCAAGGTGTTTCAATCTAGCAACCATCCTTTCCTGGATATCTTTCATGGGTAGTCCTGGCCGAGCAACTAGGGAGGTTTCTTCAAGAAATATCCTATTGGATGAAAAAGGCATTGCATAGAGAAAAGTAGGGATCTTACTATTTCTCTCTTTCAGTTGAGGACTATTCTTCAAATGTGAATCTCTCCAATCCATGAAAACCATCTTATCCACATCAAAAGGATGTTCTTCAACTTCTGCCAAAATCCCATACGCCACTTGGTAACCTGGATTGTAAGGCTTATCATACTGTACAAGGCATCTTGAAAAGCCTGTTGCATCAAGAACCACAGTAGCTTGAATTGTGACGCCATCACTGCAAACCAAGAGTGATTTGTCCTCCTCGTGAATAACGTTATTGACTTTAGCTTGATGAAACTTTACACCATTTGAAATGCATTTCTGCAGCATTTTGGACTTGAGCTGCTTCCTATTAACCCTCCCATACGGCCTATCAAGATCCTTCTTCGAATGTTCATCTATGAACACAACAGCACCAGACCAGGTAGTGTCGAGGCAATCAAGCAAATCCATGGCCTCAAACTCATCCACCCAAACACCGTAATTGTTGGGCCAGATTAACTTGGGAGAGGGATCAATCGAGCAAACAGATAACCCTGCCTCGGAGACTTGCTGTGCCACGGCAAGCCCTGCAGGGCCGCCTCCCACGACTGCAAGGTCCACCACAAGACCCTTTGATGGGTCATACAAGGGAAGCTCAAATTCGAGATTCTCCTTCTTGGTTTCAGGCACCAGCTCCAGAAGAGCACTACTTCTGGCCTTAACACGGACAGATCTATAGGACTTCCTGAGACCACATCTAAGCTCCTGCTTTGAAGAGTTCCAATTACTCACTTTCTCTGAAAGCCCATGAAGTGGGTGCAGAAACTCGAGCTTGTTATGTGTTTTCAGTAATGTATCCATTAAATGACAATTTCCCTCGATATTTCAAGCTGGGTTCAGAATTGTTCAACTGAGAAATCAAATTTCAGGGATGGGTTGTCTGTGAACACACAGAACATGAAGTGGGTCTCCTTGGAAAACTTGAATTTCACATGAAAGAGGAAGCAACTAGAACACAGGGATACTAATTCCGGAAGACTTGAAAAGTTTAGGGAAGTTACGAGGAATCAAATATGAAACTCTAGTTAGAAGAAGGATTGCATACCAAGGATGGGAGAGAGGTGAGAAAGAGAGCATCTCCAACAACAGATTGATGAAGCTTGTGTGGCCTGCATCCTCCGCTACAAACTCACTCATGTGGTTTTGCTCTCTTGTGGACATCCTCTCTATGTCATCCGGTGTCCCCGACCCGTTTCACTCGTCACACGTACGACGGTACGAGTAATAACGGAATTATCCTATATTGTAAATATAGTTTTCTATTTTTTTTATTGGAATTAATTTTATTTTTTTAAAATAGGACGTATAGTTATTTTAATAAGAGTAAATGACACTTTAGTACTAATTTAAGCTTCTTTTTGCCCATTTAAATGTTTTTAAAAGAAATATGCCCACTTCAATATAAGGTGTGTGAAATGTGCCTTATTGGACAAAACTTTTCTAATGGGCCTACTTTTAATGGTTTTTTCTGTCGAAACTACCCTCAACCCGTAGACTATATATACCAGACGAGATCTATTTTCAAATTTCTGTTTTGAAGAGAGAGAAAGTTTACGATCGGAGAGAGAGAGAGAGAGAGAGAGAGAGAGAGAGCGATCGGAGAGCCGTCGTTTCAGAGAGGACCGACGGCGTTGTTTCAGACGGCGATTTCGAGCCAATTTCCGTTGCGGTTTTCCGGCGGCAGCATAACCTCTCTTCCCGTAGCAGAATTACGTAGTAAATGGAGCTAGATCGGGCTTTGGATTGCTCTTCGGTTCCTACTCGGTTTGAATCTCTTCAATTCTTCTTTTCTTTATGTTTTTAGTTGAATTATATGTCGCTTCTTGAATGCGCTTCGTTTGCATGTTGTTTCGAAAATTTCTGGATTTTTTGGACTTGTTACTGGGGGTAGTAATGTTTGTGATCTATGTCTTATTGTTGTTTTTAATGTTTTTTCTGTGCTTTTTTTTGTACTTCTAGCATATTACTTATGTTTTTCAGTCTGTTTTTGTAGAAATTGACATTTACTGGGGGTAGTAATATTATGATCTGTGTGTTTTTTTTAATTGTGGTTAGTTGTTGTTTTCATTGCTTATTGTTTGTACTTCTAGCATATTACTTATGTTTTTCAATCTGTTTTTGTAGAAATTGACATTTACTGGGGGTAGTAGTTTATGGACCTGTGTGTTTTTGTTTTTTTTTGCAGGAGCACTGTTGGTTCTTTGTGTGTTCAATTTGTTTGTTCTGGCAATGGCTTTGTTCTTCTCCTCAATGAGCTCATGAATTATTCAGACCTTATTCAATCCATCCGAAAACGATTTAAGTTTTCGTCCAATGATTCTTTTCACCTTGAGTATTCATCACCTGCTTGTTCTTCCGTCTATTTAGATAATGAATCTGATTTTAAGATGCTCTTCTGCTGTGCAAAAATTTATCATATGGATAATGTATTAGTGACAGTAGTCAAGGATGTCGGGAAAAGTTGTTCATCAACTAGTGTAGTGGTTGATGATTGTGCTGAGATGATAGATGAGAATGACTATTTAGGTGATGCTTTTAAGGATGGACCTCAGAAGTTTTTTTTGTCGGATGAATGGGGTTCATATTTGTCACATGCTGGGCAGAAGTTTGAGAGCATTGCAGACTTTAGAGATAAACTGAGGAAGTTTGCTGTTCAAAGTGGTTTCCATTATGTGCTATCTAGGAATGATTCAATTTACGTTAATGCTGTTTGTGCAAATCGTGATGTTGACCACTGTGGCTGGGAAGTACTTGGATCTGTTGCTTCTATTAATCAGTGCTTTTACATAACGCGGTTTAATAATGTTCATACATGCAAAGGTATGATAAGGAATCGTTCTCATCGGCAATTAGGGTCTAAAATTGTTAGGACCTGCATTGAGTCTACTGTCTGTCTGAATCTTGGTTTGAAGCCCCGTGAGATCATGAGCAATTTCAAGTCCACTTATGGTTATGAAATTAGTTATAAGGTTGCTTCAAGAGCAAAAAAAAGGTGTGTGGAAAAGATGTATGGCTCGGAATGTGATTCTTTTTCTATGTTAAGCTGGTTTAGGGAAGCTGTGTTGGAGACTAATCCGGGTTCTTCAGTTGTTCTTGAAGTTGATGAGAGTACCGAGAGGTTTAAAAGGGTTTTTGTAGCTTATGCCGGCCAAATTCAGGGTTTCAAGTTCAGCCTACCTGTTTTATATGTTGATGGTGCCTTTGGAAAGAGCAAATACAAGGGGCAGATTCTTGCTGCAACTGGAAGAAATGGAAACAAAGGTACCTCCTGTTATTTTACTACGCCTAGTAATTGTTAGTAATTTTTTCATGTTTTTAGTTGTACATGTTATGTTTTGGAGCGGAACGCTCCCGTTAGCGGTGCAGCGGCACGCTGCTTTTTATGTTTCTTCTCTTTTGTTAGCCTTTCGTTTTGGAGCTGAACGCTAGCCCTAGTAATTTTGAAAATCTTCATGCTTCTGATATTATTATTTTTTGTTAGTCTTTAGTTTTGGAAAGGAACGCTCCCATTAACTGTGCAGAAGCACGTTTTAATGTGTATTACGGCCTTTGGGGATATTGTTTTGCAAGTTTACTACACCCAGTAGAAGATTACTAGGGTAGTAATCTCTATTTTAAACGATACTACCCCCAGTAAACTTTATTATTTCGCATCTAAGTTGATTTTTCACTGTTTTAATGTGTATAATAGCCTTTGGAGATACTGTTTTGCAGGTTTACTACCCCCAGTAGAAGCTTACTGGGCGTAGTCAATTGTATTTTTTTGCCTCTATATATTTTACTACCCCCCAGTAATTTTTGAAATCTTCATTCTTCTGATTCGAATATGTTTTCTTATAGTTTTATGGTTTGTTAGACTTTCATTTTGGAGCGGAACGCTCCCGTTAGCGGTGCAGCGGCACGCTGCTGTTTATTTTACTGCCCCTAGTAATTGTTTGTTTGTTTTTTTATTATGCAGGTTTCTTCCCTTTAGCCTTGTGTTTTTGTGATTCAGAGACTGAAGAAAACTGGTTGTTTTTCTTCAAGAACTTGAAGGCTTTGTTGGAACCGCAAGGAAGGATTATCACATTCATTAGTGATCGTGGTGTTGGTTTGTTGAAGGCATTTGATCTCATTTTTCCTGGTAATCCTCATCTTTACTGTTATCATCATTTGCGATACAACCTTAGTCGAAAGTATAAGAACAAAGGAGGGGAAATTGTTGTTGCTGATGTGTTACAAAAATTCTTTAAAGTGGCTTATGCATCGACTGAGAAGTCTTTCTACTTTCATTTAAAAAATTTGAGAGATGAGGGTGGTGCTGCTACTATTGATGAATTCATAAGGGAGATTCCATTGGAACATTGGTGCCGTGCTTTTTTTAAAGGTTGTCGGTATGGGATTATGGCAAATGGTATTGCTGAATCCTTTAATAACTGGATTGTTGCTGAGCGTTCACTGCCCCCTTTCGGTATGTTAGATCAAACTAGAATGAAAGAAATGAAGATGATGTCAGAAAGGAGTGTTGAGTCGAAATCTTGGACTACCAAGCTTACTCCTAAAATGGAGAAGAGGCTGAAAGAGCAGCTTGATAGGTCTCGTGTGTTCAGGGTGATTGCTTCCCATGAAAATGTTTATGAGGTTAGGAATGATAAGTACTCCTATTCAGTGGACATCTCTACTCGTACTTGTTCATGTGTGAAGTGGCAGATTAATTGCTTCCCATGCGCTCATGCACTTGCTGCTATACAAGGTGCAAGACTTGATGTGTATGATTTCATTGATCCTTATTTTACTGCTGAATACTATAGGATGTGTTATAGCTTTCCTATTGCACCTCTGAGTAACGTGGATGCCTCTTGTTCTTCCACTGAGGACTTTATACTACCTCCTGTTACTAAGAGGCCGGCTGGGAGGCCTAAATCAAAGAGGATAGCATCTGCTGGTGAGAAGAAGCTGATTCGATGCGGTCGTTGTAATAAGATGGGCCATCATAACAAGAAGAGCTGTACGGAACCTTTGAACATGTTGCTGTAGTTTCTTGGACATCCTTCTGGTTGTTAGTGGATGTTTGGAATTTGTTGTTTTTTGGATGTTTTTTGAACTATATTCAGATTTCTCTCTATTGTAAGGATTTTGATTGAAGATTTTTGTGATGTTTATTATTGTGGAATTCTCTTGACAATATTATTATGTTCATCTGTCCCAAGCATTAAAGTTCTAAGGGTCAATAACTTTACACAGGATCTTTTTTTTTTTTTTTCTGTTCTTCCCTCCCAAGTAATAAACTTTACTGGGGTTAGTAATGTTTCCAAGTGGTCAGATTTACTTGTTCTGCACTCTAACACATACTTTACTAGGGGTAGTAATGTTTCCAGAACCTCAGTTTTTGTTGTTCTGAACCCTAGAACATACTTTACTGGGGGTAGTAATGTTTCCAGAACCTCAGTTTTTCTTGTTCTGCACACAGTAATAAACTTTACTGGGGGTAGTAATGTTTTCAGAATCTCAGTTTTTCTTGTTCTGCAGCCTAACACATACTTTACTAGGGGTAGTAATGCTTCCAGAACCTCAGTTTTTCTTGTTCTGCAGCCTAACAAATACTTTACTAGGGATAGTAATGTTTCCAGAACCTCAGTTTTTGTTGTTCTGCACCCAGTAATAAACTTTACTGGGGGTAGTAATGTTTCCAGAACCTCAGTTTTTGTTGTTCTGCACCCAGTAATAAACTTTACTAGGGGTAGTAATGTTTCCAGAACCTCAGTTTTTGTTGTTCTGCAGCCTAACACATACTTTACTAGGGGTAGTAATGTTTCCAGAACCTCAGTTTTTCTTGTTCTGCACCAAGTAATAAACTTTACTAGGGGTAGTAATGTTTTCCAGAACCTCAGTTTTTCTTGTTCTGCACACTAACACATACTTTACTAGGGGTAGTAATGTTGCCAGAAACTCAGTTTTTCTTGTTCTGCAGCCTAACACATACTTTACTAGGGGTAGTAATGTTTCCAGAACCTCAGTTTTTCTTGTTCTGCAGCCTAGCACATACTTTACTAGGGGTAGTAATGTTTCCAGAACCTCAGTTTTTCTTGTTCTGCACCAAGTAATAAACTTTACTAGGGGTAGTAATGTTTCATGAACCTCAGTTTTTGTTGTTCTGCACACTAACACATACTTTACTAGGGATAGTAATGTTGCCAGAAACTCAGTTTTTCTTGTTCTGCACCCAGTAATAAACTTTACTGGGGGTAGTAATGTTTCCAGAACCTCAGTTTTTCTTGTTCTGCACCCAGTAATAAACTTTACTGGGGGTAGTAATGTTTCCAGAACCTCAGTTTTTGTTGTTCTGCAGCCTAACACATACTTTACTGGGGGTAGTAATGTTTCCAGAAACTCAGTTTTTCTTGTTCTGCAGCCTAACACATACTTTACTAGGGGTAGTAATGTTTCCAGAACCTCAGTTTTTGTTGTTCTGCACCAAGTAATAAACTTTACTGGGGGTAGTAATGTTTCCAGAACCTCATTTTTTTTTGTTCTGCACCCTAGAACATACTTTACTAGGGGTAGTAATGTTTCCAGAACCTTAGTTTTTGTTGTTCTGCAGCCTAACACATACTTTACTAGGGGTAGTAATGTTTCCAGAAACTCAGTTTTTGTTGTTCTGTACACTAACACATACTTTACTAGGGGTAGTAATGTTGCCAGAAACTCAGTTTTTGTTGTTCTGCACCCTAGAACATACTTTAGTAGGGGCAGTAAAGTTTCTAGAGCATAAAAAAACACATTGCTGATGGTAGTAAACCATTACTTTACTAGGTATTAAATTCCCTTAAATTTACATGAAAGTTTGAAAATAGAACTTAAAATTGGATCTCAATCTTAGTTTAATTTCGCAAACTCCTCTAACATCTTCTTCCTCATTTGGTTGCCGCCTTCTTGGTTTGGATCCAACCCAGCACACATTGCCTCCATATAATGTAGAACAAATGGACCACAATCAGACCTGCAATAACAAACAATGATACATTTACCAAGGGTAGTAAACTCTCAAAGCATCTGGTTATGTAGTTATCAACCCTAACAAACAATGATACATGTACAAGAAGAATATTCATGTACTTACGATGATACATTTTGCTGGGCGCATGTGCGGTGTTCAGTCAGTTTGTATGGTTTATTATGGATGTTATTATCAATAATCCAACGTCTGGTCACCTTTTCATCGTCTGTCATTTTTACTATGTTGCTTTTTTTTTCTGCCTTGACTGTCCTCAGGTGCGTAATCAATCGCATAATCTTCCCTGTATTCATTCTGGTCAAGGTCTTGGCTCAAAGTAAACACAGTTGTATAGTGTATACGTTTGATGGACTCCTTGATGTGCTTCACCTGTATATTAAGCAACAAAACAATTTTTAAACATTAGTTAACCTTAACAATTGAATGCTTTGCATTTTTTTTTTAATAAAAATGTTTTGATTGTTTACTCACCACTGCTTTTGCATTTTTGAAGTGATAGTTGTCTTTTTCTTTGTATGGTTTTGGCAGCAAAGAGTTCATGTGATAAAAGCATTTGTTGATGTTGTCAATCAGGAGCAAAGTGAAGTGAAGGCTAGACCCATGATGTAACGGAATGAAGACCATCTGCTTTCCAAACAGGGTCCAAAGTGGGTTATAGAAGTTTTGCTCCATACTTTGTTCATAGCCACTTTTGAAGTCTCCAGTTTTTCCTCCACTTTGCTTGTGCAATTCCAACATTGTTTCATGCTCTATCACATCTTTCTGCATTTAAAAAACAAATATGATAACCTTAGATCAACCAACAGATATAAATAACATTTTACAACCCATAGTAAACTTTACTGGGTTAGTAATGTTCCAAAGCATCAGATTTTGTTGTTCTGCAGCCTAAAACATACTTTACTAGGGGTAGTAATGTTTCCAGAACCTCAGTTTTTGTTGTTCAGCAGCCTAACACATACTTTACTGGGGGTAGTAAAGTTTCCAGAACCTCAGTTTTTGTTGTTCTGCACACTAACACATACTTTACTAGGGGTAGTAATGTTGCCAGAAACTCAGTTTTTGTTGTTCTGCACCCTAGAACATACTTTACTAGGGGTAGTAATGTTGCCATAAACTCAGTTTTTGTTATTCTGCACCCAGTAATAAACTTTACTGGTGGTAGTAATGTTTCCAGAACCTCATTTTTTGTTGTTCTGCACACTAACACATACTTTACTAGCGGTAGTAACGTTTCCAGAACCTCAGTTTTTGTTGTTCTGAACCCTAACACATACTTTACTAGGGGTAGTAATGTTTTCCAGAACCTCAGTTTTTGTTGTTCTGAACCCTAACACATACTTTACTAGGGGTAGTAATGTTTCCAGAACCTCAGTTTTTCTTGTTCTGCAGCCTAACACATACTTTACTATGGGTAGTAATGTTTTCAGAACCTCAGTTTTTGTTGTTCTACACACTAACACATACTTTACTAGGGGTAGTAATTTTTCCAGAACCTCAGTTTTTGTTGTTCTGAACCCTAACACATACTTTACTAGGGGTAGTAATGTTGCCAGAAACTCAGTTTTTCTTGTTCTGCAGTCTAACACATACTTTACTGGGGGTAGTAATTTTTCCATAACCTCAGTTTTTCTTGTTCTGCAGCCTAACACATACTTTACTAGGGGTAGTAATGTTTCATGAACCTCAGTTTTTGTTGTTCTTCACCCTAGAACATACTTTACTAGGGGTAGTAATGTTTCCAGAACCTCAGTTTTTCTTGTTCTGCAGCCTAACACATACTTTACTAGGGGTATTAATGTTTCCAGAACCTCAGTTTTTGTTGTTCTGCAGCCTAACACATACTTTACTAGGGGTAGTAATGTTGCCAGAAACTCAGTTTTTCTTGTTCTGCAGCCTAACACATACTTTACTGGGGGTAGTAATTTTTCCATAACCTCAGTTTTTGTTGTTCTGCAGCCTAACACATACTTTACTAGGGGTAGTAATGTTGCCAGAAACTCAGTTTTTGTTGTTCTGCACCCTAGAACATACTTTACTAGGGGTAGTAATGTTTCCAGAACCTCAGTTTTTGTTGTTCTGCAGCCTAACACATACTTTACTAGGGGTAGTAATGTTTCATGAACCTCAGTTTTTGTTGTTCTGCACACTAACACATACTTTACTAGGGGTTGTAATGTTTCCAGAACCTCAGTTTTTGTTGTTCTGAACCCTAGAACATACTTTACTAGGGGTAGTAATGTTTCCAGAACCTCAGTTTTTGTTGTTCTGCAGCCTAACACATACTTTACTAGGGGTAGTAATGTTGCCAGAAACTCAGTTTTTGTTGTTCTGCACCCTAGAACATACTTTACTAGGGGTAGTAATGTTTCCAGAACCTCAGTTTTTGTTGTTCTGCAGCCTAACACATACTTTACTGGGGGTAGTAATGTTTCCAGAAACTCAATTTTTCTTGTTCTGCAGCCTAACACATACTTTATTAGGGGTAGTAATTTTTCCACAAACTCAGTTTTTGTTGTTCTGCAGCCTAACACATACTTTACTAGGGGTAGTAATGTTTCATGAACCTCAGTTTTTGTTGTTCTGCACACTAACACATACTTTACTAGGGATAGTAAAATTTACATGAAAGTTTCCAGATGGTATCCTCACAGTCATTATAGACATCAAATGAAAGAAAAATAAATATACATAGCAAAAACTTAAGTTTACTACCCCTAGTGCAAAACAATATCTTGATGAAAATATAAGTTTTATTGCCCCTAGTAAACTTACCACAATCTCCATGTTCATGAATCCAACAGGAAGTTTGGCAGCTTCTGTCCTTTCCTTCAACAACCTCATGTACACTTGCATGCTCTGCGATCATAACATAAGTCAATATTATTAAATCTAAACTTCACTGAGTGGTGCTAATAAGGTGATATTATTTATTTTTTTATTACTCACACTCGACAATATGTCTGATTGTTCGATGATCCTTTGCAAGTCACTCTTTGATAAACAGTGCCAGCCTTCAGGACATGTCCAGTACGCTTCACTGTAGAAAAACATTGAATTCATACTCCAATTAAAACAAATATATTTTTGTAATTTTACATAAGCAAACTGTAACGTTTTATATAATTGAAACTTACTCTTCCTTTTTGTTCGGGCGGGCTTCAAACCATTGTTTGTAGTGCATTTTCAAATCGTCGCCCAGTGAATCCCATGTACTGTTGTCACACTTCAGATTCTTGATTATAATTTTTTTGTGGACCTGAATGTCTTTTGGAGTGCCGTACTCCCAGTCAGGATCCTTTGTTTTCTTGGCGTTTCTAGGGTTCAGCTTCACATTTTTTTCTATCGACATCGGTTCCATTGCTTTCCTCTTCTTGGAATAAGTATTCATCTTTTTATCCTCTGTTGTTGCTGTTTGTTTGATCGATGAAACTTGGGACTGAACTGTTGCAGAGATGACATTGTCCTTTTCTGTTGTTGATTGTCGGATGGATGCAGCTTGGGACTCAACTATCTTATCTAAATTAAAGATGTCATCATCTGTGAGCGGCAAGTCCTCATAGTCGATTACTGGAGATACGTGATTCAGTGGTTGTTCATCATGTATCACAGCCTTCACAAAATAAAATAACACATGTTATTCTCAGATTTTAAACAATAACAAAACGTTTACTACCCTAGTAATAGTTTTCCTGGGGTTTACTACCTTGCAACACAGTTTCCCTATTAAGTCTACTACCCCCTAGTAATTTTATATTCTCACCAAAGCTTCTGGTTGATCATCTGCAGATTGTGTTGTTTGTGCAGTTCCAACTTTGAACTTGACTATCACGCTTCTGTTTTGGTTTTCCTGATTTTTTAATTTAAAAAAAAATATTAGTTAACATAATAAAGAAAACAAAATAAAGTAAAAAATAGTCTTAGTTATGGTGTAAAGTATCATCTTACATTCCCTTCTGTTTGTTCATCTCCTTGGCAGCCATACTCTTCCCCTCCGAATTGCCTTTTCTGCTCGGGAGGTCCATTTGCTGAGGATTTTGCTTTTTTAAGCTTTCTCTTCAGAGCCTTGATGAGGCTGTCTTGCGCCCTTTTCTCCATCTCCAGCTGCTTTATTTTGTCATCGGCAAGCTGTAACTTGTGCACATAATCATTGACTCTACTCTGGAGTTCTTCGTTTGCTTTGCCGATTTCTTTTAGCTTCTCATTCAAATCTTCTGGGATCTCCTCCTCCAAGTCTGTCAGCAGTGTCTTAAAATTGTCACCCACTCTTCTATTTTCTTCCACTTCCTGCTGGCTTGATAAAGGAACCTGAGCCAAATACATACATATAAGGATGAAGTTTACTACCCCCTAGTAAACTAATTTTTTCACAATCAGGAAAAAAAAATGTGACTTACTACCCCCAGTAAAATTTTACTGGGGGTAGTAAACTATGCCAAACAGGTTTGCTACCCACAGTTAACTATGCCAACAGTCAACTATTGATTTAGAGATGATTATACAGTTTACTGCCCCTAGTAAACTTGATATCATACACTACTTATGCAATGAAAAGTGAAGTTTACTGCCCCTAGTGAACTATTACTAGGGGCAGTAAAGTATGCCAATGCACTTTTATTTCATTCATTTTACAGACTTACCCATTCTTCAAAGCTCGGGGTGCCATGTTCGTCTGGGGTGCCATATTCCTCAGATCCAGAAGTGCTTTCTTCCTCATCCTTCCATGGACCTTGAGCAACCAGTTCCTGTTTTTTGCAAAAAATAAGATTTGTTCAGTTTTTTCAGAAACATCATCTAAGTACAATGCTGTATAATATTTGGAAAACCAAAAACCAATTTTTACCTCAAGCTTTTTCGGTCTATTTAGATAGTGGCTTCCGTAGATGATGCCATTTGTGGACCATCTTACAAATCTTGGAATATCTGCTTTTTTCTTCTGGATCCTTTCCTTGATTTGTGTACGCTCCAGGAAGCAGTACAGAGGCAGAACTACACAACCATTCAGACCCTTTGGCTTGCCCTTGTCATGCTTTTTCACCCCTTCATGGAAGGCTTCAATCACCTTTCTTGACCAGTTGATTTTGTTTATTGCTTCTAGGTCCTCACATGTCAGCACCAATTGCCATTCAATTTGGCTTCCAGATGTGCTGAAGAAGAAAGTAGCCAGTAGGTACATTATGATCAAGGAAGCAATTTTCCTTGGTTCTGCCTCCTTGTTCTTAATCTTGTTGAGCTCTTCTGTCAACTTGTCGTGGATCATCTTCCTAAAGATGGATCCTTTCGTTTTGCCGAATATGGTTGACTGTTGGCTGCTCTTCTTTCTCCTGGAGATTTTCTCTTCGTCATTTTCACCTTCTTTTGTTAATCCAAACAAAAGATGCACATCTTCTTCTGTAATCTCCATTTCTTTCTCTCCAAACAAGAACTTTTTTGTCTCCTTGCAATAGTGCCTCAACAAAATTTCTATATCCAACTCAAATCGGCTGACCTGATCCGCACCGATTCTCATGGTTCTAAATGCATTAATCATTTCTCCAAAGCATGTTTGACTGATCAGCTGCCATGCTTCTGAGGGGATTTTGTCTCTGTGACTCTCTATTAATTTGAAGAATGTTACCAGAGTACACTTCTGTTGAGTGTGCAGAATCTTTTCCAAGTCCTCATCCTCATCCTCCTTCTCATCCTTCTCTATTTCTTCCACTTCTAATGCTCTCATCTCTACCAAATACTGTTCCACTTCTTCTTCTTCTTCTGTGTCATCTTCTTCTTCTTCTTCTTGTCTGGCTTTTTTTTGTGGAACCTTCAATTTTTCCCGTTTTAGATATGAGAGCAATTTCATGCCTGTGTTGACGGACGTAGACGGTGAGCTTTCCTGAGACTCTGGACTTGTAACAAGTTGCCTTCCTGTCATCCTGCATATGCAAAACACCAAAGTTTTACTACCCCAAGTGATCCTGCCTTTATAAACTACATATTACAAAGTTTACTACCCCTAGTAATTTTCAACTGGGGGTAGTCAACATGCAATACAACATCACTCCAAGGCCAATATACACCCTGAAAGAGAAACAACTGATGTGCAAACCAAACTCTATTTTACTACCCCTAGTAACTTCTACTGGGGGTAGTAAACTTCTATTTCCAACACCATTATACACATGCAGACCAAGAAAACAATTCGCATTCAACAAAATCAAAGTTTTACTACCCCTAGTATTGAACACAGCCATTACACACATCCAGACAGTGGAAATTACTACCCCTAGTGATCCTGCCTCTTTAAACTTCATATTAAAAAGTTTACTACCCCTAGTAAATTTCAACTGGGGGTTGTAAACTTGCAATAGAACATCCCTCCAAGGCCAATATACACTCTGAAAGAGAAACAACTGATGTGCAAACAAAACTTTATTTTACTACCCCTTGTAACTTCTACTGGGGTAGTAAACTTCTATTTCCGATACCATTATACACATGCAGACCTAGAAAACAACTTGCATTCAACAAAATCAAAGTTTTACTACCCCTAGTATTGAACACCGACAGTGGGAATAACTGACATGCAAACAAAAATTAAAGTTTACTACCCCTAGTAAAGTTTTACTAGGGGTAGTAAAATTGCCACACCGTTTCTACATTGTCATAAAACACATTGAAGCAGAGAAATATGAACCCAGACAACATTATTAGGGGTATAAACACAGATTTAGGGTTTAGGGTTTCTTTTCACCTGAAATAGAAGAATATAGCGCGATGTAGTGGTGGCGATGGAGTGAAGCAACAGCGGCGATGGAATGAAGCAGCGGCGGCGATGTATTGAACCAGCAAAGCGACGATGTACTGAACCAGCAAAGCGGCGCGCGGGGATGGGTGCTAAGGTCTTGATGGAGTGAGGAGTGAGGCAGCGGCGTCGATGGATTGAAGAAGCGAAGCGGCGTTGATGGATTGAATAAGCGAAGCGGCGTCGATGGATTGAATAAGCGAAGCGGCGTCGATTGAGTGAGAACTGTTGAGAAGGAATTAAATTCGTAGTGGGTTCGGTGGACGAGGGAAGCGTTTATTAAGGCTAGGGTATAACTGTATTTTTACTAAGAAACATTGGTTTGGGCTGTGTAATCTTTTTTTGATTGGTTTGGGTTAGGAAAAAGTATTATTTGTGCATTAGGGCTTTTTCCCTTATATTAAAAATGTAAACAGGCCTGATAAATTATGCAAAACAACCTAAAAACTAAGTTATCTAAATATAGCAAACTCTGAAATAGATACTATGATCAATAAACCGTAACTATCGAAATTCTCTAACTTATTTAGAGTTCAAGAACCAAATCACTCTGACGGATTAACCCTAAAGAAAGAACAAGAACAGACCAGAGTTATCTCCTCAATCACATTGTCACCAAAAACCTCACCAGAACCAGAATCCAGCTGCAGAACTAGAATCCAGCTGCAAGACTAGAACCATACCCCCACCCCGAGCAATTAGTCAACGCCAACATGCTGAGTCCCAAAGCTTCTTTCCTTCCCTTTCTTGAGACCCAAGCTATTCGCTCCCACTTTTCATGGCTTAATTGCCTCTACCTTTTGCTTATTCTTAGACCCAACCAAACGTCCCACCTTCTTCTTCTTTGCCGGAGAAATTATGAGAATCTCATTTACATGAGGTACCTTGAACTCAGGCACAAAAGAGAGCTCAAAAGGTTGCGCCTCCTCCATCGGACATTCACTCATGCTTCTTTTACCAAAACCCCCAGCCTTCATATTGGCTCTGCGCTTGAAGCCTGTGATATCAACTGCCATGCTCACTCCCCTGCTCACCAATTCCTGCACACCATCGCGACTAGCAACAGCCTCCATTGAAGGAAGGAAGTTTGAATTAGTTCAACTGGGTGGCCAGGTCAACTGCCGAAACCCTTGACAAAGTAAAATTAAAAGTCGTCGAAGCAGTCCGAAATGGATTCACCATCATTGTCGCACCTTGACTGCATGTCCCTCCAGACGAAGAGGCGACCATAGATCCGATATCTGATCTCGGCCCAACAACTATCCTACTTGCCAACTTAAGGTAGGGGTTAGGGTTTGATGACGCCATGCAAACCCTAGTCTCCCTGCTAGCACCATCGGGAGCACACGTCGACGTAGCACCCAAAACCACAATCTTCGACATATCTGGAGGACAACTGTAGCCTGTAGAACCGTGTTCCAGCATCCCACGCACAAATCTTGCAAAAACCAGAAACTCGCTCATACCTGAATTGCAGATTTAATTTTGGAGCTTTTGGAAGGAAATGAGTTCTAGAAAAAGTTATAAGGTTATCTAAACACTAAAATCTCTGAACCCTAATAACCTCTAAACCCTAAACAATAAACCCTCGACAAAAATAACCTTTTGACTCTTCCTAGAACCCATTTCCTTCTAAAATTAAATCTTACAGTCTCATTTTCCCTCTTAGTTTGAACATGAAAATTCTGAGATTTTTGTATGAGTATCATATTGATTATTCCAGAAGAGTTTAGGGACTGTTGACGTGGTTATACATGTTCACAAAAAAATATTTTTGATAGGTCTTGTGTGGGACATGTTAACAAATAGACGGTACGGTGACAAAAAATGACCTATAACTTTTCATTAGTAGCGAAAATAAAATAAAATTTACGTACCACGTTAATAGTTTTAAGTTTAACCGTGTCATAAAAACTTTGGAAGAGCCGAAACTTCTTTTGTTTTTATCAAAACATACATTATGGTTGACTGAGACGGTGATACCAGACATTTTAGCAAGTCAGCGTATGACATATCCCCGCGTGTCCAATCTCACGTAGTAGCAAGTGTAGCAGAAATAAAAGACCTCCAAAGCACCAAAGCGAGTGAGGGAAAGCAGAGAGAGATGGGGAGCTCACCAAACGACTTCTCGGTGGTGGTTTTGCCATCCGACTACGGAATCGATTCGAGGCCGTTCCTGACGAACCAACAGCAACAGAGAGTTGTTGCCGAGGAAGATGAAGACCAAGAGAACTGGCACGACTGTCCTCAGATCCTCTCCTCCGACGAGGACTTCTCCGATCTCGAGCTCTTGCAGTTCTTCCGTCCCCAAGGCCGTGACAAATCTGGAAACCTCATTTTCCGTATCGTCGGCAAATACTTTCCCGGTAACATCTGAGATGCATATCTAATTACTTATTTGTTGATTTTGTTCATTCAAATGTTTGATTCAAGACTATGGATTTTGATTAGGTAGAGTATCTATATGTGCCATTTACACAAGATAATTCCTAAAAAATAAAAAAAATTCTATAGCGTGGTTTAGTGTATTGAAAACAGGAATCTACAAGTTGTTGATCACGGTTCTATTAGGTTCTAGTCTATTTAGCCTTGACAACGCTTACATTATGGTTTTGACTCTAT
This sequence comes from Fragaria x ananassa, assembly GCA_034370585.1. Lineage (NCBI taxonomy): Eukaryota > Viridiplantae > Streptophyta > Magnoliopsida > Rosales > Rosaceae > Fragaria > Fragaria x ananassa. The sequence goes on along the minus strand of CP139753.1, from coordinate 16,327,883 downwards.
CAGGAATTGACATGATTCCCTCAAGGCTAGGATCTCTTTTGGGATGTTTGCAAACAGTGCGTTTTTTAGCTGAGAGATGGCAGTGAATCCTATTTGAGAATGATGCAAGAATAAGCTTTAAGAGGCTCTGCTACCCTGGTGTTAGATCTAGCTGTTGAGAAGAGGATGGGTGGGAGACCAAATGTCTTGTTAGTGGAGTTACTTGAGTCCAAGATTGTGGATATTTCAACATTTGATCTTTACACGTGAATGTAGTGGTGTTGTGAATAATGAGATCAAGTTTGTGTCTTAATGCAATCACAACTTGAGTTCAATTTACAGCAATCTATACTGGCTTAGAACTAGAAGACTCTATAGGACCTTGTGATTCTTAAAAAAAAAATTCATATTAATGCTATTGTTGGTCGTTAATTGTGGATTGTGGTTAAATGACAATGTCTCCGAGTACATTATACATGTTCATTTGTGTATGGATATGTATAGAAGGTGGTGTCTTGCTCCCATTTAGTTTGGCTCAGAACTTTTAGAATTTCATATTAGTTTGAACTTGGATGAGACCATCATTTAGGATCCATTTGATAACTTGTCTGTCTTGTGAGTTTGCTTTTGGTTTAGGGAGATGGAGAAGAGAAGAGATTTGAGGGAGAGAATGGAGTGATACATAGAATCGGTGAAAATACAAACTTATGGACTTAAATGGCTTTTAGGTTTTTTTTTTGGCCAATGTCTTGAACATCTGTCTTGTTTCTCTTCAGTTATCTTTTTATCATATCTCCTTGACTAAAGAGCATAAAATAAAAGATAAAGATGTAATCAATTAGACACTTAAATTTTCTTTATCTCCTAAATTTAGCTGTAGAAACCCGACATGTCAATTGTTTTGATCTGTTGATGCTCTTTCTGCAGCTCCAGTTGTGAGTGGGGATAGGCTAAAGAGGTACATTTGCAATAAACTATGCAGTGACTCTCCAGAAGGGCCGTACTGCATTGTTTACATGCATAGTACAGTGCAAAAGGAGGATAACTCCCCTGGAATAACTATCTTGAGGTGGATTTATGAAGAACTTCCATCTCATTTGAAGGATAGGCTTCAAGTTGTGTACTTCATTCATCCTGGACTTCGCTCAAGGCTTGTCTTTGCCACTCTTGGCCGATTTTTCTTAAGTGGAGGGTGGGTGATTTCACATATTTTAGAAACCAAGTATCTAATATTTTAGTAACAGCAAATAGTGGTGGTAATAATTCTAAGAATCTGTGGTTTAAATTATTTTTATAATAGTAACATTCCTCCCTATTTCATTATACCTTAAGGTCTGAAATAACATTAATTCTACCATGTAGTGCACATCATGTCTCAGTATCACACAAAATGACTATTTCAAATCGTTGATATTTTCTAAGTATTCTGTTTCTTTGCAGCCTATATTGGAAAATCAAGTATGTAAGCCGCTTGCAGTACCTTTGGGATGATATAAAGAAGGGAGAGGTTGAGATTCCTGATTTTGTGAAAAGTCATGATGATGTTCTTGAGCATAGACCATTGACAGATTACGGGATTGAACCAGACCCTCTTCACATGATTGAGGTGCCGGCAACTGCCTATTCATTTGGAAGGTATGAGGAGAGATGGGATTCAAGAGAATATACGTCTTAGGTGCTCTATAAATGGCATATTCCCAATGAACTGAGATTGAATCTCTCATGCGGGTTGAGATGTAGCTACCAAATGTGTATGCCTGCTCTGTACATAGTTATATTAAAGTTACCATCTGTATCCAAACCGTGATTGGTAGTAGGTGTATGCACTCTATTTGTCCAACTTTGGCTTAGAGACAGTTGCATGTATTGAGTAATAATGTGGTTTCTTGGTTCACATGGATGGTGGCTGTACCATGTATTTTGTGACTTGGTTTTGTTCAGTGCGATCACAAATTTCATGAACATGTTAAAACCTGCCCTCACTTGTTTCCTTCCAGCATTTTTCAACATCAGCTGAGGGAGAGTATTTTAGTTTTTCGAGAAGAAAGGGAGAGTATTGTTCGAGTAGACATGACCGCACAATGCTCGCTTCTGCCTTCTGCGTTTTTTGTTTGGGTACATAAAAAAAGCCTTAGTGAATCAAAAGCTGTAAGGGAGAATCCTGTACCATTAAAACAACAGGACTTTTTTTTTTTTTTTTTTTTTTTTTTTTTTTTGAAAAAGAGAGGGGGCAGTAGCCCCATTTTATTAAGATTACTGAATATTACAATCATAGCTTAGAGTATCTCTAAGCAACAAAGGGATCGAATCAAGCCACTCAAGCTGTTCAGATCCTTCAAAAGCTAAACTTGCAAGTCTATGAGCTAAAATATTTGTAGTTCTAGGAGCAAAGGTAAGGTAACTTGAGCATTCTGCAGGCTGTTAAGACTGATGACTGTCTGCCAAGATGTTTCCATACTCGAGCTGTAGATAATCTGGTGCATGTATATCTACAACTGCAAGCTGACAATCAGTTTGTACTTCACTCTGATGATAGCCTAATTTCAGAAGCCACTACAATGCTGTTTTTATTGCCTCAAGTTCAACTTGTTTAGGAGAGTTCACATAGGAAATGTGATGTGCAAAACAAGCAATAGCAGACCCTTGAGATTCTCTGAGAATGTCCCCTTCAGTTCCATTATGCAAGAAAGCTCCATCTACATTTAATTTGAAGTTACCAGAAGTTGGTGGACTCCATCTAGGTCTACTCATAGTTTTCTGTTTTTGGACAGAAGTGCTATTAGCAGTGATAAATTCATGGTACCACAAAGAATATCAGCAGCTAATTGAGGCTTTTGCGACCAAAAAGTGGTGTTCCTGTTTCTCCATAATCCCCAAATGACTCACTTGATGTTACAATCAACACAACACGAGGAAATTGTTATATAACAAGGAATAAAATGAGGGTGTGGTTATTGCCACCTTATCATATTCTTTGATCAACTACTTATCTATCTGTAGATGATAGCGGTAAAGTATGCAATAGCTACTTCAGACGTTCGTTTTATCTAAATTATATGAAAGTCATGACTGACATTTAAAAAAAAAAGTAATAATAATTATTGAAAGACGAGTACTCTAGTGCATAATGATTTTTTTTCTTTTTTCTTTTTTAACGCCTAAGATCACCCTACGTGGGAGGCATCCCCAAGATCAAAACTAACAAAAAACAGGTCGGGTTTGATAAGGGTCAAATACATACTGAATTTATTGAACCGTCCAGATTCATAACTCTTATAAATATGATGCACTACTTGTTATTATACTCAGCCCCATAATTCTTATAAATAAGATGCACTACTTGTTATATGGTCCACAGGCTAATCTCTTTACGTATGCATGTTTTGAATGCGAAATCTTCTTTTCATTTTCAATTGTTAATGTATATTGGAATAGTTTCATTTGATTCATTGGAATAGTTTCAGTGATACACACATCTATGTATATTGTAAAGGATATTATTCAGACAAATGGGAAGAAAAATTCTCATAAGATTTGTAAGATGTCTTGAGGGTTTACCGATAAAGATGTATTTGTAAATTGTTCAACTTTTTAATTTATACCAAATTATCCTGATGTCGAATAGAATCGAAACGGTACGATTGATAAATGATAATAGAAATCAATGATAATAAAACTTGGCGATCGCTATAAGCACAATCCTGTCTCATACCGAATACGAAGCCAACACAAGCTGTGTGAACCTATTTACCACATTCCTATTTTCATATGCTATGTGTGTGTGTGTTTTTTTTGTATGCCCAAGCATGCTCCATGCCACATTGCCTCGACTTTTATTTTGTTTGATAAAAGAATAGAGAAAGTGTGTGAGTTGACCGATAAACCCTGGGTCCTCATAATTCAGCGACAAACCTGAAACTTGCCAAAAGCCAACGAACGACCCACACAGAAAAATGCAGAGAGCTCTCACTCTCAAGCGCACGCTCCAATCCCTCCCCAGAATCACTAAACACCCATTAATCCCAGGGCGTGCATTCTGCAATGCTTCAACACCGTCGCCGTCGCCGGCATCAGCATCTGAGCTGCGCAAGTACATGGGGTACACCGCCCTCGTGTTATTCTGCGGTGCCGCCACCTACTACTCTTTCCCATTTCCCGAGGACGCCAAGCACAAGAAGGCCCAAATCTTCCGCTACGCCCCTCTCCCTGAGGAGCTCCACACCGTCTCTAACTGGAGCGGGACCCACGAGGTCCAGACCCGGGTCTTCCACCAGCCCGAGACCCTTGAGGAGCTCGAGAAAGTTGTCAAGGAGGCCAATGCTAGGAAGTACCGGATTCGCCCAGTCGGCTCTGGGTTGTCCCCCAATGGGATTGGATTGTCCAGGGCTGGGATGGTCAATTTGGCTCTCATGGATGAGGTCTTGGAGGTGGATAAGGAGAAGAAGCGAGTGAGAGTGCAAGCTGGGATCAGGGTCCAGCAATTGGTTGATGGGATTAAAGATCACGGCCTTACTTTGCAGAACTTTGCATCCATCAGGGAGCAGCAGATTGGTGGAATTCTGCAGGTTTCTTCTTGTTTTCATTATTCATTCTTCATTGTTGCCTGCTTTGTAAATGACATGTCGTATGTTGTAGGTTGGTGCACATGGTACTGGTGCAAGGTTACCTCCTATTGATGAGCAGGTGATCAGCATGAAATTGGTCACTCCTGCCAAGGGAACAATAGAAGTCTCCAAGGTAAAAGATCCTGAACTGTTTTATTTAGCTCGCTGTGGCCTTGGCGGTCTTGGAGTTGTTGCTGAAGTTACCCTCCAGTGTGTTGAGAGACAGGAGCTTGTAGAGCACACCACTGTTTCAAACATGGAAGAAATCAAGAAAAATCACAAGTAATGATTTACTCTTTTCATTGGGTTGAATAATTTAGTTCTGATGACAATTTCTTGCAACTAGTTAATGGATTGATTGTAGAACATTAATCTGAGAGACAACATCTAATTAGTTTGGAGCATAGGGTCTTATAATCATCTATTGGATGGTAAAAGTATTTTGTCAGTCATCTAGAAAAATTTGAGTACTACTATCTTATAAAAATAAATAAATAAATGTCAATCACAACATGCACATTGGGTTCTTAAATCTTAGAAGTCCTACTGATAAGTCAGCCTTAGCTGCTAATTCACACTGTTTTCTGCATTTGTCTCTTTCCTATTCCTATATTCACTGGCTGCGTGTTTATTGTATGATCATTATACAGTATAAATGAGCAATGAATGATACAGGATCGATTGTTTCAAACTGGTTAAAGATTCTTTTTTCTTTTCCCCTAGGAAGTTGCTCTCCGAGAACAAACATGTGAAGTACCTCTATATTCCATATACCGACACTGTTGTGATTGTGACGTGCAACCCTGTCTCAAAATGGAAAGGTCCCCCAAAGTTCAAACCCAAATTTACAACGGATGAAGCCATTCAGCACGTTCGTGATCTATACAGGGACTGCCTCAGGAAGTACAGGTACAATTCTCCCCTGTCCTTTTTCTACTGTATAAGCTAGAAAGATAATTCCTCATATTCAAGGACCATAGAAGGGGATATTTATTCCTTTCTGAGCAAATTATAAGCTGCTTGCAATGAACATCTTGTCTTAAGTACAGTCAAGCAAAGGTTTAAGTACTGCTTGAGCTAGATGACATAGTGGGGAACAAAGTCATTACAAAATGGTCTAACGGTAATGTATAATCTTCATTTCAGGAAAGAGTTCTTTCAGTCTTCGGGCAAAATAGAGAAAACACCAGTAGTTAACTAATTTGAGATTTTCTACTATGAATAGTGATGACAATAGTTTTCTGTCAACCTTTAGTTGGCCAATGAACCTTTACTCAACAATTCGTTGACTAAATTAAGTTTGAAAGTTTGCTTGTATACTGTGCAAAACATAATTTTAGAAATGTGGCTTGTGGATGTGAGATTTTATTGAGGCATAATGTAACAAAGATCTTATGAATGAACGGAAAAGTTGGCCTTTTGAAGGGATTGTATGGTAGTTTTTATAGGTCAATCAAAAGGTAATTTTGCATGTAGATTGACTGTTATCTGTCATTGCAGTTTGCTTTCTGTGAAGAAATTAGATGTTGGGAAGGCCTCCTTTCATGGTTCAGTTATTATAGACTACGTCTGTCTAATGCTATTGATGCATTGTTTCTGAACTGTCGCCTTGTAGTGTCATCCATAAACTTCTTGGTTCTATCTCTTAAACCTAATGATACAGACTCATTGGATTTCACTCTCTGATTCACTCATCCGTCTTGGTTCCTCACTTTCCTGGATCTTAGTCCTTTAATTCTTTTGGGTATTCTAGTAAAAGTAGTTAACTGGATTCTCTGAAGGAGAAGAAAGTATTACTTCATTACGAGAACCCATATCTGAAGCTTTCTTGTCGGGGACTGAAATAGTGTTGATCAATTTCCTTTATTTATCACGTATATTGCTTTCTTTAATATTGTTCTGTTAAGCATAGCATCAGGTTCTCTCTCTCTTCTTCATTTTCTTTGCAATTATTTGTTTATAGAAGTACGTTTCATACTGCTATTTGGCAGACTCATCTACTATTTGTGGTTGGTTTATGCAATAAATGCAGAGTAGTTCCAGACAACAGTGTAGACGTAGATGAACTCTCTTTTACAGAGTTGCGTGATAAACTCATTGCCCTAAATCCTCTCAACAAGGATCATATCGTTAAAGTGAATCAAGCTGAGGCAGAGTTCTGGAGGAAGTCGGAGGGATACAGAGTAGGATGGAGTGATGAAATTTTGGGCTTTGACTGTGGTGGCCAACAATGGGTTTCAGAGACTTGTTTTCCAGCTGGAACTATTGCCAAACCCAGCATGAAAGACCTTGAATACATAGAAGATCTGAAACAGCTAATAGAGAAGGAAGAGATTCCTGCACCTGCTCCAATAGAGCAGCGTTGGACAGCCAGCAGTAAGAGCCCCATGAGTCCAGCTTCAAGCTTAAAGGAGGATAATATATTTTCATGGGTAAATTCATGAACAACTATATATTCCATTTGTCTTTAGTTAATTTCTATGAATCTTGAAATATAAAAGGTTAAGTGATAATGATAGATTAAGTGCTTGTTGGCGTACATAGTAAACAAAATTGACTCATCTCGCTGGAAAAAACCATGTGCATTTGTTCCATATGGTTTAAGTAATTAGTTCAATATAGGGAGAGAATCATTGTGCCATATGGTTTGGGTAATCAGTTTCAATACAAGGCTCATTGTTTACTGACAGATAGTGTAGTTAGAGTCCCTTGAGTCCAGCTTCCAGCTCAAGAGAGAATGATATATTCTCATGGGTACTATACAGAATTCACTCATCTCCCTGCATTAAATCCTTGCCTATGATCCTAAATCACTTTCACTTTCTGAATCACATGAGGTTTCCGTTTATACATTAGACTTGAGTCACAAACTTCAGGGCGATTTGAGTTGGATTGTAGGCTTAATTTTTTTCAGAAAATTTGGATTACTCGCCTCTTTTTATCAGGTGTTTCCCCGACCACTACCAATAACATTGTATTTGTTTTGTATCAGGTTGGCATTATCATGTACCTTCCAACGACAGATGCCCGCCAAAGAAAGGATATTACAGAAGAGTTTTTCCACTACAGGCATCTAACTCAGACACGGTTGTGGGATACATATTCTTCTTATGAACACTGGGCCAAGATTGAGGTAGTCAATACATCTTGATATTTATCATTTATTATTAATATTATTGTCAAAATGGCGCCTGGATTTTGGTTTCTCACATATCCACCAATTCATGCTAAGGCTTAGTATTGGTATTGCTGTGAGAAAACTCGATTAAAAAAAAAAACAAAGTTTTTAAAAAAGCAACCTCCAACTTGTTTTCAAAAATCGTGGTTATTTAAACTAAAAAGTTTTAGATAAGCACCTTATAAGATTTTACCAAACAGAAAATCTATTCAAAATGGGCCTAAACCTGCATAAAAATTGAGTCAAAAGCTGGACTAGCAATTGCAGATTAATATTATCATTTACCCGAAGATTATCATTTCCATGATCAAGCTGCTTTTTAATCTTACTTGCTCATTCCTTAAACAGGTCCCAAAGGACAAAGAACAGCTTACTGCTCTGCAGGCAAGGCTCAGGAAGCGTTTTCCAGTTGATGCCTACAACAAAGCACGATCGGAGTTAGACCCAAACCGGATCCTTTCAAACGTCAAGCTGGGAAAGCTTTTTCCATCGTCTGATACCATTTGAGAAGCGTGTCCTTCATTCGTTAATTTATGTTTTTTAATTTTATTTTTTCTTCTCTGCTTTTCTTCTAGGCTTTTACTAAAATTTGCGTTTAGCCCTAAGGTAACATCACTACTATGTATAGATTGAGAGGATCTTGCTATACAATGTGGTGTAATAATAAAGCTTAAAAGGGCCATGATTGCATTGGAGAAGTCTTTTTTATATAACCCTTGATATCGAAGATATGGACTTATGTTCTCGTAGGAAACATTCTAGCTCTGGTATGGATTAGAGTGATGTTTGCTTCGTTTCCGGAATCCAATTATTACTAATCAGGTGTTTGCTCGTCAATTGGTTGTTTCTCTGCACTGCAAGTTCACAAAAGGAGGGGAGAAAGAGACCAGAGGTCTTTTAACCCAGAAGACGGTGTGCAACTGTGCATGTCTTCATTCACGATATCGACATTTTAAAACTAGGTGTTTGCGGATCGTGAAGCACTTGATGGGAGCATGGAGCAGGGCAGAGGCCATTTTGGTGTGAAATGCAGTGTACACAGAAAATAAAAAGGTAACGAATTTTTATTGCAACATGTATTATGGTAGTTCTAATACAGTAGTATAGCGACTAGAGAGGCGATCACTCCGAGATAAAAGCTATAAAGCACCGAGACAATAAGAGCTATTATGGTAGTTCAGCCGAGTGAAAAAACCAACATGATGGCGGTGGTGAAAAATAGTTCAGAAACATTCCTCGCAGAGCCAACAGCAGCACAAGGCAAATAAGCTGCACCAGTGGAATGAAAGTATTAGTATCAATATTATATGGACATGAAAACAAAGAACAAGATGAGTATGTTGTCAGTGAGCTGTTACTACCAACGTTGCAATTGTGCAGTAATTTTCCCGTTTCTGTTGAGAGTAAGAAATCCTTATGAATGGAGATAACTTACCAGCCCTCAATGAAGCCCCTGTCTCCTTTCTTTTTAGTCTGGGTCTGAAACTTCTTCCTAGTTGGAGGATCATTGGTTGCAGTTGGGTATCCTGCACCAAATCAACATTAAAAAGGTTGTTCTGTAAATCTTTTATGAGAGAGAGAGAGAGAGAGAGAGAGAGAGGTTGGTTGTCTTGTGTCTCTTTGAAGAAGAAACACTTAGAGCTAAGACTTGCCTTGGTGACTGTAGTATTATTGTGTATGCTGAGTACTGTAAATATAAGAGATAGAGCCGGTGCAGGGTGCAGGTATATATAACCCCGTTAGGCGAGGGAGTAATGATGTGATAATAAGGGTCATCTGCAGGCTGCAGTGTGGAAAGTGGTGCTTTCGGTGTTGAACAAATCAGGTTCCAGACGGTTCTTTTGAAATCGGATCCTTCTCATCTCAGTTCTCACCTTTTATTAGGTTCATTATCATCATCCTTCGTGCTCTTTTGCTTTAACTAGCCAGCTAAGTGATCGAGGCAATCTATATAAAAAGAGCCACATCATACGATTCCAATTTAGAAGAAGGCCAAAAAACTAATCAAGTGAGAGCTAGAAGAGGAAACGCGGCATTTCCTTTTCATGTGGATTCTTTGCTTCGTGAGGAGGAGAATATATATATATATATATATATATATATATATATATATATATATATATATATATAGCAGGGAAAAGCATGAAAAAAAGAGTTCAAGAAAAGATATGAGATCGAGCAAAGTTCGACACCTATCTGGAGTTCGACACAGGTATTCTGCCTATCAAGACAAAGAATATGTTCTTTGTTCTGAATAACATTAGGTTTTGTATAGCTGTCACTTAATTCCGGAGGATTATGCTCCTCCCTCCCTTGAACAATGAAACTGAGCTACTAAAACAAATTTGGCCATATCATGCGCTCATCTGTTAGCATCTCGACCAACATATATAAGCTAAGAATACCACGGTGAATTAGATAATAAAGCCCTAATATCATCCAAAACTCCTCTCAATTCAGAGATATCCAAACCACCTTCTCCCTTCATACCTTGAACAATTAGATAGACGATATCAGTCTCGAATGCAACATTCACAAACCATAAACGAAGAACCAACTCACAAGCTCTTAAGCAAGTGCCTCCGTAGTGACTGCAATGAAGAAATTTAAACATAAAGATTGCGGAAGCTTTTCTTCTACATTTTTTGATAATCTTTACAAGGTTTAATAACAAGTATAAGAGAAGCTAAAGCAAACTTAGTCACAACTGTGGCACTGAGACGAAGGTTTAATAATCTTTACAAGGTTTAATAACAACAATATATAGATACAATGAGAATCGTATAAGAGAAGTTAAAGCAAACTCAGCCACAGCTGTGGCACCGAGACCAAGGTCACCATGTTGTTGCCCTGTCTCACCATGTTGCTGCTGGCAAAGAGACAAGCAGCAACAACCAACTTGTTGCTTTAGAAAAAGGAGACCAACAGTACATGGTAGCACAGCTGTAGCTGTCATACACAACTCACACTTCTAAAGTCAACTTGAATTAGATTAGTTCAATTAGAACTAATCTCTGACTCTCAATACTCCCCCTCAAGTTGGATCAAGAGGATTCATTGAACCAAGCTTACGGATGAAAATGAGATGTTGAAAGAGACTTGGTGAAGATATCAGTGAGCTGATCATGGCTGATCATGGTTGCGAGTGTAATGAGCGATAAAGATCTTGGACTGAACTTCAGCTCGAATATAATGACAATCAACTTCAATGTGCTTGGTCTTGTCATGAAAAATAGGATTAGAAGCAATGTGTATGGCAACTTGATTATCACAATAAAGAGAGATTGGTTGACCAAGGTCACCATGTTGTTGCCCTGTCTCACCATGTTGCTGCTGGCAGAGAGACAAGCAGCAACAACCAACCTGTTGCTTTAGAAAAAGGAGACCAACAGTACATGGTAGCACAGCTGTAGCTGTCATACACAACTCATACTTCTAAAGTCAACTTGAATTAGATTAGTTCAATTAGAACTAATCTCTGACTCTCAATACTCCCCCTCAAGTTGGATCAAGAGGATTCATTGAACCAAGCTTACGGATGAAAATGAGATGTTGAAAGAGACTTGGTGAAGATATCAGTGAGCTGATCATGGCTGATCATGGTTGCGAGTGTAATGAGCGATAAAGATCTTGGACTGAACTTCAGCTCGAATATAATGACAATCAACTTCAATGTGCTTGGTCTTGTCATGAAAAATAGGATTAGAAGCAATGTGCATGGCAGCTTGATTATCACAATAAAGAGAGATTGGTTGACTACAAGGGGATCCCAAATGAGAGAGCAAATCCTTCAGCCAAATAAGCTCACAAGCAGTAGCAACTGTTGCCTTATATTTAGCTTCTGTGCTGGAACGAGCTACAACTGTTTGCTTCTTACTCTTCCATGTAATTAGATTTCCCCCAACAAAGGTGCAAAAACCAGTAGTAGACTTCCGATCAAGTGAGTTACCAACCTAATCCGCATTAATATATCTCATGATGTTAGTATTGCCATTGTTTTTCAACAAAATATCTCTACCAGCAGAGCCTTTAAGGTAGCGAAGAATCCTCTTAACAATGTGAAGATGAGTTTGAGTAGGAGCTTGCATAAACTGGCTAACAATACTCACAACATATGTAATGTCTGGACGAATGATTGTACGGTAGATTAACTTACCAACTAGCCTTGGATAAGAGGTCATATCAGAGAGAAAAGCACTTGAAGTTTCAAATTGAAGCTTGCTATCCAGGGGAGTGGTAGCTGGTTTGCTATCCCAAAGCTTTGACTCTTTCAACATATCAAGAACATACTTTCTTTGATTTAGAAACAACCAATTGTGAGAAGTAGCCACTTATATACCAAGGAAGTACTTAAGACGCTGGAAACTTGCTAAGAAGAGATTGCTTGAGAACATTAATCTCTTCTAGGTTATCACATGTCACAATTAAATCATCAACATAGATAAGCACCATAAGCTTGTTGAACCAATTTGAACAAATAATGAGAAATCTGCATTGCTGCTATGAAAACCAACTTCTTCAAGCACATAATTGAGCTTGGCATACCAAGCTCGAGAAGATTGTTTCAAGCCATAAATGGCTTTATGAAGTTTGCATACCATACTAGGATCATATAAACCTCTTCTTCAAGATCACCATATAGAAAAACATTCTTCACATCCATTTGAAAGAGAGACCAACCATGATTCACAGCCACCGAAAGAAAACTCTAACAGTACTCATTTATGCAACATGAGCGAATGTTTCTTTGTAATCAACTCCATATGTTTAAGTGAAACCCCGAGTTACCAATCAAGCCTTATGTCTTTCTACAATACCATTTGAATGAAACTCATCTACTGCCTACTACCTTCTTCCCTTGAGGAATATTAACCACACTTCATGTTATATTCTCATTAAGAACTTGAATTTCATCTGCCAGAGCCTATTTCCACACTTCATACTGATTTGCTTCATCAAAGGTTTGAGGTTCATGAGCAGCATCAAGAGTGCTAAAGAATGCAACATGAGAAGCATAAATTTTTTTGTAAGAAATAAAGGTTGTCATTGGATACCTTGTTGTGTAAGTCACATAATCCTTAAGTCTTGCTAGAGGTCCTTTTGCTCGTTGAGGATTCCTTCGAATGACCACTTGAGGAGGTTGAACTTGTTCAACAACATGTTGCATATCTAGCCCAGCTTGATCACACTCAGGATCAGAATTTGCGTCTTGAACTTCTGGAACTGCAACAGGAGGATTGGAAGACACATTGCCATCCTCATAAACTGGAATACTGGGAATTAGAAACAAATCAAACAAAGACTCCCCCATAACTATAACCATCTGATTTCCCAGCAAAGAAATGAGTATTCTCATCAAATCTAACATCCCTGGAAACAATGATCTTGTTAGAGGAAGTGTTGTAGCATTTATATCCCTTTTAAAAGATGACTTACAATGACTTCTTGATAAAAGATGACTTTTTTAGGAAGTGTTGTAGCATTTATATCCCTTTTGAGTGGATGAATACCCTAAAAACACACACTTTTCAGCCTGAGGATCAAGTTTTCCTCTTTTATTAGCTTATATGTGAACAAAGCAAACACAACCAAATACTTTCAGGTGAGAGTGAGAGATGTCGATCTTCTTTTCTTTCAACACTTCAAGGGGAGATTTACCACCAAACACTCTACTAGGTAACCGATTAATGAGATAAGTAGCTGTGAGCACACTTTGAAACCAAAACCTCTTAGGCACATTCGTTTAAAACATAAGAGTTTTTGTTTTCTCCAAAAGATCTCGATTTTATCTCTCAGCAATTCCATTTTGCTGAGGCATACTAACACAACTAGTCTAATGTAGAATTCCTTTTCTGCTCAAGTATTGTGACATATTATTGGACATATACTCAGAGCCATTATCAGATCTCAAAATTTGAATATGAGATGAAAATTGGCTGTGTTGACAAGTTTATAAAAGTTTTTGAAGACATAAAGAACTAACTCACTTTTGAATTTAAGAAGATACAACCGAGTAATCATTGTATAATCATCAGTAAAAGTTACAAAATATTTGAATCCATGATAGAACTCAAGAATTGGACCCCAAATGTCTGAATAAACGATTTCGAAAGGATTACTAGACCTAGATAAGGAAGAAGAAAAAGGCAACACACATCACATTGATCATTTGTCTTACACATATTTGGAAGCAAAACATACATCACTTTTTCTGATGGATGAGGCAAACGCTTATTCCATAAATGTTGATCTTGAACCACTACTACAAATATGGGCTTTAATGACATTACATCCATGGTGTTTCTGGCAAATCGCCATAAAAGAATGTTTCAATGACGTTTTTACATCAAAACGTTATGAATCCATTTGGGCTAAATAATTAACGACACTTTTAAAGCGCCGTATAATATTATAAACATTAAAGACGGTTTTCAGACGTCATAAAAAGTAACCGCGTTTAGTAAACGCCATTAAATACAATAGGACATCGTTTGTAAAATGCCATACTTCAAAACTTTAATTTTTATATCTTTTGCCGCACCCATTCACAGATCTCAATTAACCTAAACTTTCATATTATTCTTCATTCTCAAAAAAAAAAAAAACTTTCATATTCTCATTTGTCTCTGTCTCTCCACTCCCTGATCCTTTTTCTTCTCGATCAAGAGCAATCCCTTGCCTCTATCTTCTCAATGGGCTCAAACTACACTTGCACTTGCAGTGGATCATAATGGAGGCTTCAAACCATAGGCATGTCACTGTTTGCTGCGATGCGGCGGTCACCAGAAAAGAGGCGGTGCACCCCCGGGCAAAGGTGGGGTTTTCTCTATTTTAACTCATGTTTGGGTCGTTTCGGTTCTTATTAAATTGGGTTCTGAAATTTCTAGACTTTAATTTGTGGTGTTAGTTCGATTAGAGCAATCAAAATGGATGCGAATTCACAGGTCATAGTTTTTATTTCATCATAAATATGAAGGCTTTTGTATGAATTGTGGTGTTGGTGTTGGTGTTTTGGGAACGCATTGGGTTTCTAAGTTTGGGTCTTTTGCTTTGTCAATAGCTAGGAGCGCTTATAGTTTTATTGTTTTGATTTTCAAAATTAGGTTTTGGTTTGTGAATGGAAAGTTGAGGAGTTCAAACTAATGAGTTTTGGTCTGTTTGATTGAAGCTTTGCATGTTCTGTGCCTCTTAGGGTTATTAATTTTTGGTTATTGAAATAGGCAAAGATTAGGTTTTCTTACTCAATTGGTGTTGTAGGCATTTAGGCATTTAAATATATTCATGAATCATGACAATGACTTCAATCTACTGTGAAGATTATGTTCTCTTTCTGTTGGTCAATTTGAATATCTTATTCTGTGATGCTTTATATTTCAATGATTTTATCTTATACCGCATATATTGATTATGTTTATCGGCAGTTGCTGAATAAAAATAAAAGTACTAGACTTCTCATTAGCACGATGCTAGGATGTAGCAATAGCGATGTTAATATGCAAGTAGTTTTGTTTATGATCCAGCACCCAATTTTTTTTTATATTTTCAGGAATTGCCTAATACAGCAAAGGATATTTGAACACACATACTTGCACAAAATTCATTATCACACATGCCTATACTGTTACATGTCTTTCAGGATTTCATATTTTAATCATAAAAGCATTAACTAAAACTTGCAGATATGACAATGGAACCACAATTCCTTGTCCTTTGTTTTCTTTCCCCAATCTAAACTCCCTTTCTTATTCTGAAATAGATAGGAGCTTTACTCATAACTAAAGGATGGGGAAGACAATTAATCCAGGATCATGTCAAGGAACTTCAGGAACTTGTCCCAAATGGTGCCAAGGTTAGTGTTTTTACATTTAGTAATTATTGTTGGGCAGTACTGCAATACATTGTGGCATATCTTTTCTAACTAGTTTTTCTTCATCTGTGGTAAGTTCAGTGCATCATTGATGGCATTGGGGACTGAACAATAAAACACATGATTTATTTAAGAAGCATGACTGACCAAGCTAGAAAATATGCACATCAAGATCAAGAGGTATGCAAAGTTCATTCATATGCGCGTCTTTTTTCTTTTTCCAAAAAGCAAGGATATCTTGCAATATGAATTTCAGAATCTGATATTCCAGAAACTATTTTCAACTATTTTATTGTTTGAAGAACCATGAGTATGACAATACATATTGTTAACATAATGCATGTATAAGAGAAACTGTTCATGTTCATTGTTTTTCATCTCTCACGCCTTTAGTATATGATTGCCTCATATAGTAAATTGAGTTTCAGTTATCCCCATAATTAGAATTTTGCATATAGAGCATGATACTATAATAATATATGTTTAACTCTATGTAATTTGAAACAACTTCTGCATGAACTTGCATTGTTTTTTTTTTTCTTGCAAATGGTTTTCTACAAGGAGCTTGTAGTTTATCCTTTACTTTTACCAAATTATCAGTTGCATTACAAATCTCTGACTAGGTTTGTTTGCAATGTATTGGTAAACTGTGGACATGGTGGACATTACTACGTTTTTAGCAGGCCGACACTTTCTGATCAGTGGTACGTATCTGGTCTCCTAATCACTGGTTAGCCATTGCTATCGCCTTTTTGTTGTGACTGACTGTCGTTGTTCATGTGCAGATGCAGAAACACACCACTCTGAAGTCTCTAAGTGCTCATGTATACCTTAATTAGCTTCCTTTTTGTACATAATACTTTTTGTAAGCTTACATATACATGACTTTGTAGAGGAAAAAAATAAACATTAGATTGATGGAAGTTTGCAGATCTATCTCTTCTTTTATTAATTCAGTGCGGTGTGTAATAGTTTTTACTTATACCCAATATGACAATTGATTTTCTGATTAATCACAGAAAATCAATATATTTTTTAAAAGCTGAAAATAGTTCCATGGCATTTGAAAAACGCCATTAAATTAAGTTTAATGACGTTTTCAAAACGTCATGGAATTTAACTATGTTTTGAAAACATCATTAAATCTAAATTAATAATGTTTAAAAAACATCATTAAATGTAATTAATGGCGTTTTTGAAACGCTATAGATTTGCATAACAAAAGACGGAGT
Organism: Fragaria x ananassa; assembly: GCA_034370585.1. Lineage (NCBI taxonomy): Eukaryota > Viridiplantae > Streptophyta > Magnoliopsida > Rosales > Rosaceae > Fragaria > Fragaria x ananassa. Next base: position 16,311,023 of record CP139753.1, on the reverse strand, counting down.
CACTTTAGACGGCGTTAGGGGATGACGTTCAAAAACGTCGTGAAAAACATTATAGCGTTTGAAAAAACGTCATAGATGTCTAAGCTTGAGCTGACTTGGAAGACTTAATTTGGGAGCCAAAAAGAGCTTTGGTAGAAGTAAAGTCCATTTAAAAAGAAACCTTCACCAATCGTCTTCTTGAGGATAAGATAATGAAATATAATATTGTAAGGAGAGAAGAATACTAGACATCTTAGAGTATGAATGATCTTTCTAACAAAAAGAAGTTGAAAAGGAAAAGAAGGAACATAAAGAGCAACTGACTCAGTATGATGAGACAAAATTTTGATTTTTCCTTTTCTTATAACGGAAACCCTTTTGCCATTTGCTACAAAAACTTTGGAAGAGGTGGACAATTTTTTGAAATCATGCAAATTTTGAATTTTGTTTGTCATGTGATCCATAGCCCCTGAGTCTATAATCCAATAATCATTCATAGAACAAACATTCATGGCAGTAGAAAAGGACTTTAAGATACCTAAAACATCTTCTTGTGGAAGACAATCAGCTTCTACAAGGAACCCAGCAAACTTCCCAAGGGGAGCAGTGTGGTCTCCAATCCCTGATTCATAGGTTTCTTCCCTTCCACTATGTATTTGCTTTTTGTTGAGGAAAACAGTGACCTCATTAATCATGGTAGATGGATTGGAAGTGAAGTCAAGCATACCCTCAGAGAAAGAGGTTGCAAGATTTGCTCTGTGTGGTGGATCATTTCAACTTTTGTGACCACCTTTGTTCTCCTTTAAATACTTTGGGTTTAGCTCAAGATGGAGGGTCCAACATTTATCCCTGACATGTCTAATACCTTCACAGTAACTACATTTCGAAACATGCCTCCTCCCTTTGTAAGTCTTTTCTTCAACCTGCCTATAGTCTGAAACATAGGCTCTAGTTTCCGAAAGAGTTGACTTGGTCTCCATGTTCATCACTTTTCTTCGTACCTCTTCTCTTTGAATGGTTTCATATACACATGTGAAAGTCGGCAGCTCCTCATTCATAAGAATATGACTTCTCAAATCTTCATAGTTTGAGCTTAGACTAGCAAGCTGAAATATCTTGTCTTCCTCAGCTCTTTTCAACAAGATAACAATATCTGTGGTATGAGGTCTATAAACATTAAACTCATTCCACAAGCTTGTGATACCACTAAGATGTTGCACAAAGGATTTACCCTCTTGTTGTAAATCTGAAATGTCTTGCTTGAGTTGAAAAAATCGAGCAACATTGTTTTGATTCTGATACATCTCTTTAAGCTGATCTCAGAGATGCCTAAAAGACTCAGAAAAACTGAAAATTTCTGAAAGTTTGCTCTCCATAAAATTGAGCAACCAAGACATAACAAGTTGATCCTTGGAAAGCCAAGAATCATAGAAGGGAGAACCAACATATGGCTTATGTATGGATCCATTAACATAGCCTAACTTAGACTTTCTTCCAAGAGCAAGAGTAATTGCTCTAGCCCAACCTAGATAGTTGAATTCATTCTAAGATGTTGATTTGGATTCATCTTAACATCAGAAACACTTGTGAAATGTTTGAATTTGTATTAGTACCAAAAGGGTTAATACCTGAACTAATCTCAGCCATCTATAGCTTGAGAAACAAAAGATAACTCTCTCTTGAAAGAACAAGAATAAGAGCAACAGAGCTAGCACACTAAAGTTTCTGCTCTGATACCATGAAAAAATCTTACCACAAAATTTGCAGAAATTTTTCTTCTATATTTCTTAACAAGCTTTTATTCTAAAGCAAACTCAGCCACGGCCACAACTGTGGCACCAAGGCCGAGGTCACCATGTTGTTGCTGGTAGAGAGACAAGCAGCAACAGTCAACCTGTTGCTTCAGAAAAAAGAGACCAACAGTACATGGTAGCACAGCTATAGCTGTCATACACAGCTCACACTTCTAAAGTCAACTTGAACAAGATTAGTTCAATATATTAGAACTAATCTCTAAGTCTCAATATGCAAATTGAGCTTAGGCAACATAGTCGCAAGCTCATGCTAACACCTTACCTTGGTTATCACAAACTACACAGCCCCAACCGCTAAGACTGTTAGCATAAGATGAATCACAATTAACTTTAAGGTTACCTATCGCTGGGTTTTCCACTTCCAAGCTTTTTCACTAGATTTGTTAAGCACATGTTTAGCATCTTCAAGAGCCTGAAAGAATATAACGAGAGACTGAAATAAGAGTTGGTGCATGGAGAGGCTCTTATTCAACAAAACTCTACAACTCTGCACTTTCCAAACTTTCGTTTAAAAAAGAAATTTATAAAACACACCAAACTAGCAGCAATAAAAACCTAAAATTTTGCTTAGAGAGACTACAAGGTGAACCAATCCGGCAAAGAACATGCACGTATCCTCTTGTAACAACATCCCGCTTGGGTAATGGGTAGATTATCATTATGTTTGTGCAAAAGTGGTTCGCCGCCAACTTACCGTCCGCTACCTATGCACTACTGATATGATTGAAGTGGACTTTGTATACAATATCCATCGCCTATGTACTTAGGAGACGGAACACATTCATTCGTTTAAGTAACTCTCAGTCGACGGAACTCAATTTTTTGTCACCCCAACATCTACCTCACCACTCTTAGGCAACAGATCTTAGGCGACGAATATTTCGTCTTCTAAATACTTAGGAGACGAAATTATTTCATCTCCTAAGTGACTTTTTCCAGTAGTGGTAGCTATTATTGCATATTTATGTACATTAATTATATATGGCAATTGCCTCAAATCAATTGTAATATATATAGAAGTTCAATCTCACATTTGAGATGTGCAACTCATTACTATAGATCGATGAAAATTAGGAGCATAGAGATGCATTCATTTCACCGTTACTTTTCTCAGGTACCTTCTCCACTATTTCCTGCATATTCTCATACACCACTGATTTTACCTAAAACATCGATTGAAAATAGTCAAGAACAACCCTCTCCATACTGGCCTGAGAGTTCTGCCATTAATTCCCCATCCTAGTCAAATAAATTAGCTAGGCGAATTTTTTGTTCTCCAATTTGATGTTTTCCAATGGAACACTATTACAAAAAAAAAAAAAAACCTATTTAAGGACGTTCAAAAATCTTTTTAAAAGACTCTTAGAGTGACACCTAAAAAAAGTCATCTTTTATCAAGAAGTCATTGTAAGTCATCTTTTAGGATGTTGGAAAAACGTCCTAAAGAGTCTACAAAGACACTAGAAAAGTGCCCTTGTATATACACTGGAGAAGTTTTTGGGCTTCGTTGCTCGTTTGGTCAGAGCTTGATTACAACGGTGGTGTGGCAAGGAGAGAACGAAAATCAATGTATGTCGAGGTGAAAGTGGCGTCAGAGCCTTGGCTCGTTGAGTGTGGAGGCGAGCAGTGGTGCATGACAGTGGTTCCGGTTGAGTTTGGGTTGGAAATGAGTTATGATTCCATAAGTGGTGACTGTGAGATGAGGTGTTGGCCGGAAATGAAGATTCGAACGAGGGTATAGAGAGAAAACGAGAGGGAGGAGAGGAGAAAAATGAGAGAAAATTTGGGTTTTAGATTTAAACATCTTTCAATGTGAAATGTCTAAATTGCCCTTAAGAAACTCATGAAAAGTTCGAGAGAAATATAAATTTTCACAAACCACATTTTATTCATACGAACTTTAATATAAGCGTGTCGCGTTTCATGAACTTGGTTTAACATTCTATATATAAATGTGGAGACTCTTCCAATTCGATTACTTTATAAAAAGTCAATTAGGTTTGCAAAATAGTAAAACGGTACTTGTTAAAGAGTCAAACTCGAGTTAAGTAAAAGTAAATTGATCGACATGGAGTGAGTTGGGTCACTGGGTGTTTTGGGAATGATTATGGGATAGCTGAAATTACTAAGTGTTAATGGACTAACTCTCCACTGTGGTTCCTCTCTCTGGTGAGGTTCTTCTCTCCGTTGCAGTTTTTTGCCAATTGTTTGAGCCCAGTGGGTATTTTCGGTCCAAGACTCGAGATAGGTTTTGGATAGCATTTGGGCCAGCGCCTGTGGCCTTTTTAGCCCACGAAGGGTGGCGAGGTCTGGCGGCACGCGACGAGGACTTTGTCAAAAAGATTCTGATACCCCGCGAGATTCGATGTCCTCGCGGGATCCTTGTTTCCAGTTCGCATGGGACTCTACAGTGCCTGGCGAGGGAGAGTTGAAAATAGACGATAGTGCCCTCGGGATAAGATCACTTAGTGTTTGAGTTCGCATACGACACTACAGTGAAATGATGCGAGGCGGTGAATAAGACCTAAGCAAGGTTGGTCTGACACGTGTTGCATGGAGCGCACGGCTGGCGAGTTGATCGTATCCTTGTGGGATTCTAATTTCTGAGTCCGAAGTGGATTGTGATTAGGTCTCCGTGGGCTGCTTGCAGATGATTATATAAAGAAGCTCCACGAACACTCTCAACACACACACACAATCAATCAACAAAACAACTCTCTCAAACAGACGAACACAGTCAGTACAAACCTTCAAGCTTCCTCGAAAACCCTTACGTTCTAAGTGCACCCTGCCTTAGATCTCAGAGCCAGTCAGGACTCGTCTCCGATTTCCCTATTGTTGCTCTGCTCGCTCTAACAGTGAGTATCGATCGACAGGTGACAAGAAGATTTTGCTCGTAAATTCCTCGCCTGGGAGGTGGCACCGGAGCTCTCTTTCGCCTGGTTAGAAGTCAAGAACGCGCACCTTTCTCTTTCCTCGTCCGCGAGGTGGCACGCCCCGCACACATTGTTTTTATTTTTGTTCCCTAATCACCTCATCGCTCCCTGCTGAGGACGTGGGCCAAAACATTGGCACGCCCAGTGGGACCGGGAGTTTTAATTTCTAGTCATCATTGGGAAGTCAGACGACTCCCCATACCGGAGACATTCGATTCCTTGTTTGAAGCACAAGGCTCCGCAATACAAGCCCCATAACAGCGCGGCTTGCAGATCTCTCACCAAAGAAGAGATTCTCACTCGGTTCGGCAACCCCGACCATACTAAGACTACAATGATAGATTCACGACCAATCCCAGAAGCAGGACCTACTCTGTCCACAGATGAAGTCCGCAAGATGTTTGCGGAACTAAGGAGCGATTTCAAGAATGAGATCGGCTTGCTCAGGAGTGAGCTCGGCTTGAAAGTTGATGCTACCCAGCAAAACGTCCAAGACCTCTCCGCGCAGGTCGCTAAGGATAAGGAAATCTGGCTTGCGAACCAGGAGAACCACGCTAGGCTCAGCGAGGAATTCAACTACGTGGCTGGCACAGTCAGGGAGGACAAGGATATGTTGACCGGCTCTCTGCAAAGGATCCAGATAGAACTGGATCAGAGCAAGGTGGCCTTTACAAAAGCCTTGGAGGTCCAAACCCGTCGCCTGGACGACCACGACACCAAGCTGCAACAGCAGCAGGACGCTTCCTTCTTCGGAAGCAAGAATAGCATGGAAAAGCTTGAGGACTACAAAGAGCGCCATGATACCCTGAACACAAGGGTCCTGCAAGTAGAAGACTGGATTCGGGCTCAAGCGCCAAAGAGTCATGCTATGAACTATGCCAGTTCAAGCGCAGCTGAGGGCTCCAGGTACATCCCGCCTAATGAGCGCCCTAGAGGAAATCCGAGGGTCGGGGCCCAGAAAGCTCCCCAGTTCACACTGGGGGCCAGTTCGTCGAAGACGCCACCCCGTCTATCCTCGCCAGGCAGCCCTGGGGTCACACTAAGGGGCGCCGGTGTTTTCCCGTCGCAAGGGATTGGGACACCAGATGACCCAATCGTAGCCTATTCCAGTTCGACCCCTAAGAACGTCAGGCAGGCCCCTAGCTTCTCTGCATGGCATGGCCACGACCAGGGGGCAGAATCCGCACCAGTGACGGCAGCCGACTGGCGCCAGCTCATCTCGAGCATAGTCAAGGAGCACACCGGAAAAGGTGATGCTAGCTTGCACTATCGTGACCCCTATCCTGATAGCGTGGCACAATATCCCTTCCCGCATGGATTCAAGAACATCGTCTTCACCACATTCTCTGGGGAGACACGGGAAGATGCAGCAACTCACATGGCCCGTTTCAAGGTCCAATGCGGCCAATACGGGAATGATGACATGCTCAAGCTCAAGCTCTTCGGGACTTCTTTGTCCGGGGCCGCTTTCACCTGGTACTCCAGATTGAAGCCGGGGTCAATAGCAGATTGGCCCACCATGGAACGCCTCTTCCGGGAGACATATGGCACGATTGAGCCTGAAGTTGGCCTCGACTCCCTCACACAGATGAGCCAGTAGAGCATGGAGTCTGGGGTATCCTTCCTCCAACGCTTCAAGATCCAACAAGCCAAATGCGACTATCTGCTACCTGAGCAGGAAGCCATTAAGCTGGCTATCCGGGGGCTAGAGCATCGCCAGCGGCTGAAGCATCATGGAGAGCGCTTCAGTTCCATGGGCGACCTAATCAACAAGGTCGGTAGCTACGAGCTCATCCTGAACGAGTTGGACGACAAAGCCAACGCCTCCAAAGGAACCTACGTACCGGGAAAGAACCGGATAGTGGGGGCACTAAGCATGCAAGCCCCTGCTCATGATCCATACTATCAAAGGCCGGAGGCAGTTCACGCAGATCAGGATCTGGACGATATTGGCGCGGTAGAGCTGACTGGCAAGCAGGTAGCTCATAAACTGAAGAACCTGAAGATGACCCGTGAACCAATCACCATCCAGTCCTTTGCCTGGACCAAGCCGGAGTACGAGTCGTACACCTATGACGCCAAAAACGCCCATTTGGTCTTTAATGACCTAATCGAGGTGAGGTACGTGCGCCTGGATCACAAGATACAGCCTAAGGAGGAGCTGAAGGACAAGAAGTACTGTGCCTTCCACAATGTCTACAATCATGACACCAAGGATTGTGTCAAGCTCCGAGACCAGCTGCAGACATGGTTAAACTCAGGCGAGCTGAAGATGAAGACACCAGGTAGTACGGCCTCATTGGTTGATATAGACCTTTTCCCGCCTGTAGTGGGCATGGTTGAAGTCAACTGGCGCCTATAAAGGGCCGCGAGGAAGGAGACGACAGCGCCCGCTGGCCACGTCGCCAATATACCTACAACGAGAACCTTGCACATGAGATTTTAGACGATCTCATTGATGACAGGCTCGTTACAGTGGCTGGTGCCTTGCCCTACATCGAATACAAGGAGGGACGCATCCACTGCAAATTTTATAACAGCTGGGGGCACAGAACCAGCGAATGCCAGCAGCTTAGGGACCAAGTTCAAGACTGGCTCGACCTTGGGTACATCCGCTTTAAGGATGAGGGCGACTTCATGATCGCAACGGCTGACTTCGCTTGGCCTCGAATCGGCCAGCGAAGGATCACATTAGACCTGTCGCCAAATGCAGGTTCACGCGAGCCGCCGGGCCGAAACCGCAAACGGCCAGCGAACAACTATACGGTCCCGAATAACCAGAAGGGGAACACAGACGATCCAGCTCGACAGTTGGTCGCTAAGCTCGAACCCGATCGCCCCTCCCGCAAGGATAAGGGCAAAGCAGTCATGAGGGACGATAGACCGTTCCCCGTCGAAGATGCGCAGCCTATGAGCCCTAGGACTCGCGAAGAGCTGGAAAAAAGGATAGCGCGTCTCGAGACGTACGTCGCTGCGCATTGGGCAGCGGCGATACCTACATCCCCTGCCGCAAGCGAGATGGACATGTCAGACTCCAGCAGTGAGCGTCACAGCAGCGACACCCCGAGCCCTCGTGAAGGCGTCTTAACCAACCCCTACATTCCCCCGACGTCCAAATCGGCGATCAAGGAAGGGGTCTGGTACACGCAGCAAGGGGGCAAGGCAGTTACCATCAGCAGGTCCAAGAAGTGAAAGCTCCAGAAGCGATACGGCAGCATCCTACGCGCCTTACGGGCTGTCGACGAGGGCGCTGTACGCCCCTCACAGCTCGCACAGACGCCTGAGCGAATGTGGCGGGAAGCAGAAGGTTTGCGCGCAATCCTTCAAATGCCGCCAGTCACACCTCCAAGGATCTGCGAGCAGTTCAGCGACGAGCCCGCACCCAAGGCAAACGTCTTCTGCCGACTCACGGTTCCACCAAAGCCGGATTCGCAGCCTTCCAGGCGCAGGCCTTCACCACCACCTGAACGAAGAAGGGATCCACAACCTTCCAGGCGCAGGCCATCACCTGTACCTGACAGGAGGAGGGATCCACAGCCTGCTAGGCCCAATCCGTCACCAGAGCCTAACAGGAGGGATCAGCAGCCTTCCAGGCACAGGCCGTTACTGGAGCCCGAGCGACGCAAGGCTCCGCCTACCGGCCCTAGGCGTAAGTTGTTCATGACTTCGGACTCAGAGTCTAAACGTGAACCGTCTCAGCCCTCACGGCAACGAGAACGTCAAAATCGAGAGGTTGACGCCAGAAGGGAGCCGCCACCGCCACCGCCACCCCGGAACCCGAGACTCGGATGGTTCCCCGAGTATCTACCTTGCAGCGGTTGACGAAAGAAGACAACGACAAGGCTCCTTCGGCAACAGACAAACAACCAGCCAAGGACCCTCAGCCTTCAACCAAGTCAGTATGGCGTCCCCGGCAACCCGAGGCTCCAGAGCCACCAGCAGCGACACCGGCACCCTCCAGTCCTAACCTCGCCGAACAAATGGCCCAACGTTTCCGCGAGAATGAGGAAGCCGACGAGGCGCACTCAGAACCTCGACTCAACCTAGAGGAAGACCAGGACGAAGAGCAGGCAGAGTCATTCACCTGCAATATGGTAGAGGTCTCAGGATGGGATGCCGATGAAGGGTTTAGCCGCGAAGCAGACGCTTTCGCAGTGCTCGAAGGGGAACATGGGATCATTGACACGCCTTTGGTCCCAGTTCCTGAACAATTCTCTTTTCAGGTCGGGATGGTGTTCTTCATTTCGGAACGATACGCCCTTCCACCAAACATAACCTGCAACGCGGCGGATATCACCATCAGCAGCGAGGATGACAGCATACCCCCGCCATACAACAGTGAAATGGGCCCAGTTCCGGCCCCAGCCAATGACGCCCCACAAGGGGAAAGTACGAGCAGCCTTACACAAAGGCCAACTCTAACCTTTTCCACGCCAACTTTGGACATGGCCACCCACATGCGGCCACTGTATATCACAGCAGAAGTCCAAGGAAAACTGATCAACAAGGTCATGGTCGACACCGGTGCCGCGGTCAATGTTGTCACAACCCGTACCATGGGACTCCTCGACATCCCGCGCTCATTGATCCAAACCACGTCCTTAACGGTGAAGAACTTCACAGGACAGGTGTCCAGAACCCTAGGCTTGCTGTTTCTACGGGTCAAGGTCGGGCCGACATCACGGGTTTACACCTTTTTTGTCGCCGAGTGCGTCTCCTCTTACAGCATGATTCTTGGCCGAGATTGGATCCACAGAAGTTTTTGCGTGCCTTCCTCAATGCACCAAGAGCTCATGATTTGGGACACCGAGAAACGTGAGGCAGTCATTGTCAAAGCCGACCCGCGGCCTTTCTCTATTTCCGCCAACTTCAACGATGCCCGATACTATACTTGGGCCCGTTGGACGTTCAAGGCGTCGATAACAAGGGCCGCCCATACGGAGTAACGGCCTCCAATCTAACGCGATGGGGACTTACCCAGGTGAAGGACGATTTGCAACGTCCTCACACCATCGCGACTCTCACACCCCATTTTGATGGATAGTGCCTTCTCAGAGGAGGCACGCGAGGCTGGCGAGTCCTTGTGGGAAAGACTCCTTTCGTACTGGGCAGAACGCGAAGCCTACGACTACCCCACACTTAAGCTTTGCTAGTCCCTTAGCAAACTGACTCTAACTAAAAGTAAAAACAAAAACAAAAAACGACACTAACAAAAACTCTAATACCCTTAAGAAATTTTTTTGTCTCAGATTCTTAAGTATGCATAATCTCAAGTTTTAACATTCGAGTGAAAGCACAATTGCAAAAGTTCATAAACTTGTATTATAGCATGAAAAATCAAGATTTTCGAAATTTATAAGTAAAACATGAATGAAATTTTGATCCTCCTTTCCAAGGTACACACTCTTTTTTTTTCACTCGAAAAATGGTTTTCACTCATAAGTTTATGCAAGAGAAAAGATGATCAATAACGAATGACTTGCATATTTCAAGAAATAACGGCTCTTTGAGAAAACAGTTTTCTTGGAAAAACCTCATTTAACAACTAAGTGCAATAATGGACCAAAACCATATGCTTACTTATATGAAATTCTCCACAAATCAAGTTTAGTCATCTTAAGAATCATGAAATAATCTCAAGGGTTGTAATGGGGCTTGGTTTCATAAGGTAGGAATTTTTTTTGGATATAAGTGGTGTTTATCAAACAAGACTTAGGCAAATTTCAATTCCATCCTCCTTATGTCTCCACTCCATGAACAGGACAAAGGTCAAATATAACGTTCTTGGACCTTCAAATAATTACAACTCCACATTCATGAAAACACCATAAAAACTTATGCCTTAGACTTTTTCTTTCATACTTGTCCGAAATTCTTCTTTTCTTTTGCCGATTTCTTTTCTTCTCTTTTTTTTTCTTTTTTTTTTTCTTTTGTTTCGGCAACTTCTTTTGCAATACATTTTTTTTTATTTCGAACAAGACATATTTTGGCATATAACAATATAAAACAATGGTGTATCAACCCCACACTTCAACTCTTCCCCACACTTGTTCTTTAACATCACGGCACAGCTTCATCAAAAATTCTTTACTAAGTCTTGACAACAAGGTAAAGATAATCTATACTAAGCTCAGGAATTCTGTTTAAGGGTGATGAAAGAAAAGGCATAATGTAGGCTCAAAGGGGTTTAACTAAGGAGTCCCACGACGGGCACAAAAATGGGCAAAGGCTTATTTTGGCTTTGGTGGTCATCCTAATTGAGATTAATTTCAATCCTATTCAAAATCAGAACAAGTTATGATTATAAAGCTTTGAAAATCCCATAAATAAGTTCTAGTAAATTCTAGAGTCCATTAAACAGCTATAGCACATAGTTATTGAATAATGAAAATAATGAGGCTTTACGTGAATTTTCAAAGGATATGGAATTTAATCACTCAAAAAGAAAGTATATTAGGCTCAAAATCTCACAAAGGTTGTTATGGAAACAAAATAACAAAACATGCAAACTTTTCTTTCAAAAATCTCAAGTGTTCATACTTTACAAAATTCATGAAAAGTTGCAATTTTCTTAAGATAAATGTTCAACCATCCATTATGCATTTTAAAAGATAATTTTCATCATAGACATTCTAAGGGTATAAGACTCAAAACAATTAAAAATATTTAAAAAAAAAAAAAAACAAACTCAAAAAAAAAAACAAAAAAAAAACGGAATTTTAAAATTAGAGCTTAACACAAAAAATAAAATATACATTTATTATGTAATCTCTACCCCACACTTAGAAAATTACATTGTCCTCAATGTAAGCTCAAAGTTATGTATAATTCTCTAAGTAGGGATCGAAAACACATAATAAATATATACATAAAAATATCAACAATAACAGTGAAGGGATTAAGAAATTCAAACTCTCGGTGATGGCTCCTCCACAGCTACGGTTGAAATGAGTTGCCTCTCATGCAGCGCTTAATGTTTATAGTCTGTCAGCCTAGACTCTTCTTCCTTCTCCTTGAAAAGTGGCGTCTTGAATGGCACGTGGATGTCTCATGGTGTCGAAGATGTTGAACTTAATGACTTCACCATCAAACTCCATAGTCAAATTACCCCCAGCCACATCGATATTGGTCCTTGCGGTTCTCATGAAGGGTCTTCCTAGCAGAAGCTGTGTCGAATCAATTGACTCCTCCATTTCCAATACATAAAAATCTTGTAGTGCCGATGACAACTGGAATTGAAAAGCTTCCTGGATCCTTAAGCTTTGGCGGCATCTTGCGTTGTAGCACGGCGGACACGGTCTCGCTCATGCTCATAACCTTTCTCTCCCTTGTGTGTCTTCTTGTGGTGCAAAGCTCCTTCAAAAACTTTGCATACTTCGGTACTTGTTTAATACACGCCAACAAGGGGATGTTGACATTCACCTTTCGAAAAACATCCAACACTTCTTCGTCGGACTTGGCTTGCTTGCTCTTGGTGAAACGTGAGGGGAAGGGTATACAACAAGTGCTTGGCATGGCTGCATCTTTGGCAGCCGAATGTCTTCCTTCCATGGCAGCAGGGTCTTTCTCAAGAGCCCTTTTCTTCATAGCTTCCAAGTCTCCCTTGCTTGGCTTAGCTTGCTTGTGTTGCTCGGTACCTTGATCTCGGTGTTGTGTAGGCTCGGCAGTCCCTTGCTCGGCTGTTCCATGCTCGGCATTCCTCCCACTTGGCTCGACATTCCCACCTTGCATGGCAACATGTTCATGCTCGGCAGCCCCTTGGTTGGCATTCCCTTGCGCGGCAGCTCCTCCACACACGGCATCATCATCATCACCCCAATCGAGCACAATAACAAGTTCAATTTCACTTAAGCACATATCGTTGGCAACCTAATAAAGTTGCTAGTTCATTTTATTAACTCTTAACTTCATGGTACGTGGAGCAGGGAAGACCACTGTGCAATGAGCTTGTACAGCTCAAGGTAGTGTTTTGCTTCGTCCTATATACCATGAAAATCAAGACCAATTTCAAAATTGAAGTTCGAATGCCTATATGCCAAGTTGCTTTCGAAAATCTAAAGCAAGGTGATGCTACGGCCCGAGCTTTTGACTAGGTCGAGCGGATTCCGTGGTTTCAGAAGGCAAGTGTCAATGTCACGGGGGGCGAACCCCCTACAAGAACCAGGCAGGACTCGTTTGTGATCAAGGAGACGGACCCCTATCGACCCCTTCACCGAGAAGAGTGGTCAGTCATGATCTTGAGATCCAATTGAACAAACTTGAATTCCATATCTATGACAGAACGGCCCCTTACTCAGCTAGGAACAAACTCGGATCCCTAGATCAGTCACCTTATGTTAATCAAAGCCGCCCTCAACCTCAAACAAGCTAAGTTGCCTTTAAGAGTCAAAGACTCGAAGAAGCATCGCTCAAAAGAGGGGTTTCGGCTAAGATTAACACAAGTGGCTCCACCTACATGTTTCACTTTAGACACACCAAAACAACAAACCATATAAGCACTCTAAACATGTCGGCCTACTTATGGAATTTTTACAAAAACATTTTACATATAAACACATAGATACAAGTATACAAGCTCGGCAATATATATGCAAATAACCTCGGCAATGTACCTATAAAACAGAAAAATAGTTAGTCATAATATACATAAATACATAAATAAATCCTTTTTAGTGTCCCCGGCAACGGCGCCAAAAATTGACCTGTCAAATTAAGACGTTAATCAATAATAAACCCTATCGTAGTAGTATATGCAAGTAGGGTATCGTTCTAGGCCGGGGACACTAGGGAAGAACTTATTTCTGCAAAACAAATTAGTTAGCAATATTCACACAAATATATACATAAAGAATAATATGGGGGTTTGGTTCGGCAAAATGGATTAAAACAGAAAATAAACAAAACAAATATTTACATACATGGTCACTTTACCGTTTAAGCAAATAGCAAGACAAAACACCGATTAGTAAACAAGTAGTCTTAAGAAACAATCAAGTTACTTCATCTAAGTTTTCACAAGTGTAAACTAATTCCAACCTCTAAGACTCTCTCAAGTTGTACAAGAAACTTCCTATCGGCCTGAATCTAGACATATATGACACCCCTGTTTGAGATTTCCTATCGGCCTAAAACAAACAAGAATTCACTTACCATTCTTGAGTCGGTTGGAGACATACTCGTTAGCAATGGCGTCACCCATCCTCGAACCTATGCAAGTTATTCACCCTAACAACCCTTGGCAACACTTAGAACTAAAAGTTTCCTATCGGCCTAAATTTAGTCTAAGTATTACGGCTTATTAGACACCCCCCTAATAGTCAACTTGTGGCCACCAAATTAACCTAAGGTTCGACTTCATGCTCAGGTGATAACTAATCAATTTAACACTTGTTAATAACCTAAATTTCGTATCCTAACAGATTCTTAATCCTAGCATGCATACTAATTCGTTACATGACAAACATGTTCATATCAAATCACAAAGAAGAGTCATAAACACATGCATCATATAAAACCTAAAAATCCAGAAAATATATATCAATAAAATCATTGTTCTTACACAGATAATATACATACACAACCTTGATGTATCCATCTCTAACCTACCTATTTAGATCGGCTAGGATGGTGGGAGGCAGTCGGCAAAGTGGATGGATGCAGTCGGCAAAGGCTGTGTTGCAGCAAAGGGATGGCGGCTGTGTTTGTGTATTTTCTGTGTGTGGAGGGTTTTTAGGTAGAGTTTAGGCTAGCTATAAACTTAAGGCAGAAAAAGGACCCCCTAAACTATACATACAACAGCCCTATTTATACAGAAACTAAGGGAGAAAACCCTAGCTGAATCGGCAAGGAAACCTTGTCTATTACAAATAGGTTTCCTAGTTGCTCCATGATTCCTTCTTTAATGCAGCTTCTTATCCGAATTTGGACTCCTTCTTCTGACTTTTTGGACCTTCCTACATGTTTATGGATCCATGTAGGCCTCATGTACGAAATCTTGGGCTTTGATGGCAGCCAAAACCAGTGATAGGTCCGGCAAGGTCAGCTTTCCCGGTTTGACCGGGAAACCTTACACTTAACCAAAATATGGCTGCCTTGATGCTTCTTCATATTTTCTTCTTTTGTCCAGCTTCCTAACACTTCATTAAGGTCTTGATACATCTCTTGACAAATTTGGGAAGCCTTTTGTTGAAGAATCATCTCCCAAAACTCGTTAGACAACTTAGGCAGTTTCTGCCCAGTTTTGCAGCCTGACCTCTGTCCACTGTTTTACTCATAACTCCTTCGTCTCAACTCCGATTTCTGCGATCCAAATGGGGTTGAAAAGTAGACACACACAGCTTTGATTCCATATGTGGCACGCCTTCTAACTCCTCCTGGAACTCCAGATATGAATTTTTGAAGTTGATATACGTTTTCTGACAGATTCTGTCCGAGAGCAAAACAATGTCCAAAAGTGTTTCCTCTTTTCCGTGGCCTCACTTGTTGTCATTCATGAGTCCGTTCATCATGATTCTCGATATGTTAAGCGTATTTACCTGTCTTCTGCACATTTAAACAAAATACATCAAAACTGACAAGGTAACAAAATAACGAATCATAATAAAACGTCCAAGTGATAGTCCAAAAACGGTTTTCATCATTTAAGTGCAATTTTCCGTATAAAAAACGGCTAGTAGCCACAACTCTACAGAAAAACCCTCTTGACTCTAAAATAAGTAAAAACGACTATACTAAGGCACAAACAAAGTATAAATGGGGGTGAAAATACATTAAGAACATGGCGTAAAACGCACTTATCAAGCCTACGACAAAGTCGCGACTATGGAATATGTCGATGCAGTGGTGGATTATTCCGATACCAAGGAGGAAGTTATTCAGTTAGCTCCTGCCGCCTTGGACGACACTCCACCTCAAGTCCGCGACCCCATTTTACAAGTTGACGTAGGGACTGCAGAAAAGCCCTTACTCATTTCCATCAGCGCAAAGTTGGCGGAGGACGAAAAGGAAGCCCTTCTTGCCCTATTACACGAGTACAGGGATTGCTTCGCCGACAAATACGAAGATATGCCCGGCTTGTCCCCTGACTTGGTCTGCCACCGGCTACCAACCTATCCCGACCGGCGTCTAGTCCGGCAAGACGGCCGATTCATGCGAACTGAAACTCAGATTGTAGTTAAGGAAGAGATCGAAAGCATGCACCGATCGGGTATCATTCGTGTGGCCAAATATAACGAGTGGTTGTCCAACGTCGTCCCCGTCCGCAAGAAAAATGGCAAGATGCGTGTCTGTGTTGACTACCGAGACCTAAACAACGCAACACCGAAGGACATATACTCCATGCATGTGGTCGACCTACTCATTGATGCTGCCGCGGGGAACGAGGTGTTATCCTTTATGGACGGCACGAACGGGTACCATCAGATCCCCGTCGCCGAGGAAGATCGACACAAGACCGCTTTCCGCTGCCCTGGTTTTGCTGGCGCGTTCGAGTACGTTGTCATGCCCTTCGGCCTTAAAAACGCGGGGGCAACGTACCAGCGCGCCATGAACCTCATCTTCCACGACATCTTGGGCAAGTTGATCGAAGTATACATCAACGATGTGGTAGTCAAAACCAAATCGCGAGCAACCCACGTGGAAGACTTGCGGCAGGTGTTCACACGGATGCGCAGACATAACCTCAAGATGAACCCCGCCAAGTGTGTTTTCTTCGCGGAGGCCGGTGACTTCCTTGGTTTCCTAGTGCACCAAAGAGGCATCGAAATCCCAAAGGACAAGGCACAGGCGGTAATCACCGCTTCGCCCCCCACTACCAAAAAGGAGCTCCAACAGCTGCTCGGGCGAATCAACTTTCTCCGCCGCTTCATATCAAACGCGGCAGGGAAGGTCCAACCTTTTTCACCCCTCCTTAAGCTCCAAGGGGCAACCGAGTTCGTATGGGAACCGCAACATCAACAGGCCTTCGATCGAATCAAGGACTACCTTACGAACCCACCAGTCCTGATCCCGCCTCACGACGGTGCCCCGCTTAAACTTTATATCGCCGCTGCCGATTTGTCCATCGGCGGACTTCTGGCCCAGGAAGATGAGAACGGGGTAGAACATGCTGTCTATTACCTTAGCAGGGTTTTAATGGACTGTGAGACACGCTACTCGCCCATGGAGAAATTATGTCTCGCCCTATACTTTGCAGGGTGCAAGCTGCGCCATTACATGCTTGCCTTTACCACGGTCGTCATCGCTCAATCCGACCTGGTCAAATACATGCTTTCTCGCCCTATCTTGCGGGGACGCATCGGCAAGTGGATCCTCGCCATGTCCGAATTCTCGTTGCAATATGTTCCGCAAAAGGCAGTAAAAGGACAGGCAATAGCGGATTTTCTTGCCCATCACCCACCATCAGAGCTCACAGCGTTTCGCGAGTTGGACTTCGCTACCGTGACACTCGCTCCCTGGACCCTGTACTTTGATGGTTCACGGACTGATACTGCAGCCGGAGCCGGGATAGCCATAGCCAATCCCGCTGGAGATCGCTTCTCCTACTCGTTCCAGCTCGATTTCAAATGCACCAACAACCAGGCCGAATACGAGGCGCTGATCATCGGCCTAGAGATTTTGTTGGACTTAGGAGTCCACGAGGTTCAGATCTTTGGCGATTCATTGTTGGTCGTTAACCAGTTGGTGGAAAAGTTTAAATGTTTAAGCTTGTCAATTGAGCCATACCTGCGCAAGGCATTTGAGGTGTTGGACCGATTTGACGACGTTTACATCGAGCACATACCACGTGAATTTAACTTCGCCGCCAACGAGCTCGCCCAGATAGTGTCTGGCCTCAGCCTGAGAGACGGAGTGCGCGAACGTTTGCTCCAGGTCGAACGCCGTACTCTTCCCTCTTTCATCGCCAGGGGGCAATTTCAATCCGCCATCCCAGAAGTTGCAGCCTTGGACCCCATCGACGAGGATTGGCGGCTACCATTTATCGCCTACCTCCAGAACCTCAACGACGCCGCTCATTCCAGGCAAATTCGTTTCCTCGCCTTAAACTTTGTGTTATGCAATGGCGAGCTCCAGCGGCGTGGGGAAGACGGGAATGACTTCCGCTGCGTATACGGGAACGAAGCTAAACGTCTCATGCGCGAAGTACATTGCGGAGTTTGCGGCTCGCACCAGGCCGGGCCCAAAATGCGATGGCTGATCCGCCGCCATGGGTACTATTGGCCAACCATTCTGAAAGACTGTATTGCCTTCTCCAGAGGTTGCCAAGACTGCCAAGCTCACGGACCAGTGCAACATATTCCCAATATCCCGTTGCAGCCCATCATTAAACCTTGGCCGTGTCGCGGATGGGCAATGGATTTCGTGGGCATCATTCATCCCCATTCCTCTGAGCAGCATAAGTTCATTATCGTTGCCACCGATTTCTTTACCAAGTGGGTCGAGGCCGAACCACTCAAGGTCGCCTCCGCCAACTCGGTGCGCAACTTTATTTTCCGCAATTTCATCTCACCCTTTGGTATCCCGGAGTGCATCGTTACGGACAGGGGGCAGCTTTTATGGCCGATTCAGTTGTTACGTACTTAAACGATTACGGCATCAAGCTTCTCCACTCTACGCCATATTATGCACAGTCAAACGGCCAAGCGGAGGCTAGTAATAAGGTCATCCTTGGCATCCTCCGCAAGATGTTGGAGTTGAACCCACGCGTCTGGCACGAGGAACTCTACCACACATTGTGGGCCTACCGCACCTCAAAGCGAGGCCCGACGGATACCACCCCGTACGCTCTCATGTACGGTCACGATGCCGTCCTTCCCCTTGAGATCAATATCGCTTCGCTCCGCGTTCAGGAACAGCATCAACTACTTGGCGAGGATTACGTCCAAGCCATGTGGCAGGAGCTTGAAGATCTAGACGAGCACCGCGTCGCCGCTTTCAACAATCTCGTCCTCGAGAAACAACGCGTCGCCTGCTCTTATGATAAGATCACGCACGGACAGAGCTATGCTGAGGGCCAGAAGGTGTGGCGTGCAGTCCTCCCGCTTGGGGACAAAACAGACGGTCGAGGAAAGTGGTCTGCTCGATGGGATGGTCCTTTTATTATTCATCGTATACTTCCCAAGGGGGCATACCACCTGCGCGATTTGGACGGTACCATTCATCGCAACCCTATAAATGGCCGCTTCCTCAAGCGCCACATTGCGGGAGTCTGGGAGCGCGAGGATCCTCCACCTCCACCAGATCCCGCCACCACAGTCAATAGTGCTACGCGCCATCGCGTTCTCGCTCCGCCGCCTAACACTAGGGGGCAACCCGGGACAGAAGACTAATAGAGCACATTGTAACATACCCGCCTAAAAAGGCCAGTATAAGATTGGGGCCTATTCCAGAGGCCCTAAAACATGATAACTCTATTGTTTTCTTCATTCTCTGTAAACGTGCAAAGTCTAAACACAAAGACTAGTACAAGATTTGGGCCTATTCCAGAGGCCCTAAAAAATAAATTCATTTATTTTGCCTTTCTGACTTTGTTTAATACAAGTTTCAAACTGTGGCTTTGCGGCCAAAGCAATTACATTGACAGAAAGGTGAATTTAGACTATGTTTACATTCAAAAAGCATAGATCTACAGATACTGGAAGCCTCGTCCCGCATGTCTCACAAGGCTAAAGAAAAGGCTGCCGCCGCGTCCTTCGCTCAAAATTGACAAACATCTCGCTTCTTTAGACCAGCATGAGCCTTGTCACCGGCCTGGACCTAAGACAAAGTGTTGGGAAGCTAGAGGTCCAGTTGTCCTCCACACAATATTTGCTCCGAGATATGAGCTTTGGAGATAAGGTCTGACGCGTTTTTCCATAATGACTACCCGCGTTCCAAGCGAGTAGTTACATTGGAAACCCTCACCAAATCTCGGAAAAAAATTTTTTCCTGACAGTTATTACGTAACAGTTGATAAGAGCGGGAAAAATTCAACTTTAACATTATCATAAAGTTCGTACACAAGGGGGCAAAACACAGGTCAAACCTAAACCCGCCTAGAAGCCTTATACAAGTCTAAGAGAAGGCCTTCTAAGGCCAACTCTTCTTCATATGCCTGGGCTTGGGCTTCGTCGGCAGCAGCAATAGCCGAGTCCAAA
Source organism: Fragaria x ananassa (assembly GCA_034370585.1). Classification (NCBI taxonomy): domain Eukaryota; kingdom Viridiplantae; phylum Streptophyta; class Magnoliopsida; order Rosales; family Rosaceae; genus Fragaria; species Fragaria x ananassa. The sequence goes on along the minus strand of CP139753.1, from coordinate 16,291,160 downwards.
GCTTCCTGGGTCTCCTCCGCGGCCTGCAAGCGGGTTTCCACTTCCTCAACGCGGGCCCAGTTTTGGCGAGCATGAGCAAGCTGAGCTTGCAGCTCCGCTATCTGGGCCTCCAGGGCCTCCACCCGCCGAGCATAGCCAGTGCTTGGATTCTCTGAAGATGCTTCCGGGATGCCAACGTCACCAAGCGCGGCTAAGAGGTCTGCCATCTGATTACCTAAGGCTCGGCGAGCTTGCTCGTGGGAAGCTGATTGAGCACTGACATCCTGAACTCGGCGAGCCTGCAACTCGACAGCGTCAACCAATTCCAACACATGATCCAGAACGGGATTGCCGCCAGTGAGTTGCCGACCCAGAGCTTCGTGAGCCTCGCGGACGCGCCCCACCAAGTTAAATACATTCATGCGTGGGCCTTGGCGCAGTAGCCTGTGAAGGAAAGACCGGGCTAGGCGGATGGGCTCCGGATCAGCAGGCGGGGTAGTCCGGGCCCGAAGACAAGTGGCCCGGGTACCGAAGGAAGAAGACGCGTCGCTATATGTTCTCGTTGGGGCCGGAGTAGTTGGTTCAACCTTAGTAGCTGCCTCAATCTCAGGAACGGGCGGCGAAACATCAGGGCAAACAGGTTCTGTCTCCACCACGTTGGACTGAGCCGTTGAGTCTGGTCGCAGAGGAGGGGCCCAAAGTACCAATTGGAGGCTTTCTGGCGGGAATGCCAAGGGGGCAGTAAAGTCAGAGAGTTGGGTGGACTGGTCAAGAGCTTCATCTTTAGCGAGAGCCGAGATAGGCTCTGGGATTGGACCAGTTTCGCCTGGAACGGTGGTTGGAGAAGCCGTTTGCACGGTGACTTCCTCAATAGCCAGGTCAACCTCCTCGATGGCCATGGTGATTTCCTCCGTGGCCGCACCAATTTCCTCGATGACCATCTCCCCGCTGGCTGCACTAACTTCCTCGACGACCGCCCCCTTGCTGGTTCAGCAACTTCTTCGATGACCATCTCCCCGCTGGCTGCACCGACTTCCTCGACGACCATCTCCTCGCTGGCTTTAGCAACTTCTTCGAGGGCCATCTCCTCGCTGACTTCAGCAATTTCCTCAATGACCATCTCCGCGCTTGCCACAGCGACTTCCTCGATGGCCGTGCCAACTTCCTCGACGGATACAACAACCTCTTCGTCGGCCACAGTAACCCCCTCGATGGCCAAGGTCACTTCTCTAACGAGTGGTTCTGGAGGCGGGACTTCCGCTATCACTGTCGCCTGTTCAACGACAGCGAGGCGAGGTCGGGTGCGGCGAACCTGTCAAAGGCAAAGTTAGCGAGTCGTTGACTGGCTTTAGGAAAATTTAATCCGAAGATGGTTCGCTTACCGGGTTGCTTACCAAGGCATACTCCCGCGGGTACCGAGCATCCTCTAGCAACTCTTCTTCATCCTCAATAGGACGCTTCCGCGAGCTTTCGCCGCTCGTTGGCCGGGGAACGACTGGAGCAGTCTCACTGTCATGGCCCGCTACAGTTTCCTTTCGGACATGTGCTTTTCCTCTAGCACCCTCAGATCTGTTGATTGTTCTCCGGCGGAGGGCAGACTGAAAAAGTAAAACAACAGGGTTAGGAAGAAGCATTTTGTCATTGTGTTAAAGGAGGTATGGAAATCTACACACTTAGTGACATACCTCGGGTGCAGGATCGCGTTCTCGAATGACGATCCCCGTCGGGCGGCGAGTAGCAGGAACTAGCGGGAGCGCAAGCCTAGTTCCCATCGTAGCCCCTGAACCCCTCTCTACATGGTCGCGCTGGGCATCGAGGATGTCGCGGTCTGATTCGCCCAGAGTGTCGTATAGAGGACGAAAGATGGCGGCGAAGACAGCATCGTCTGGGAACTCCCAATGGTTGTCAGACAAGGACCGCCACCAAGTAAGGTAGGCGGGGTCGACGCCCTGCGAAGGCTCAATCTCCAGCAAGTTGGGAGAGAGAGGGAAGATGTTTTGCAGCGGGGTGACCCGGTCGGACTCGCCAACCTTCCTCCACGAGGTGTACTTATTAACCGAGTGGAGAAGTGGATACGGAATCCCTTGATGGAAGCCGAGTTGCCTCGCGAAGTGATTGGGGGCATACAGCTCGAAGCCTTGTTCATCCTCGGCAAGCTGAAGGTCGCAGCACGAAGTTGCTCTCACGAAGGCAGTCCTGGCATCAATGTCCGAATCAGGGCGGGGGAAAAACCCTGTTGATAGGACTTCAGGGTGGCGCCGACGAACCATCATATCCATGGTAGGAGGCGGCTCAAGGTGGTTGTACAGGATGGAAAGGCTGGCGAAGAAGGATAGAGGAGTTCGATTCGCAGCGTTCCTACACACCACAAAGCCAAGCAGCTGGTCCTCGGGCAGGAATTCCAGTGGGGCTCGCCGGAAGAGCAGAAAGTACAGCTGCGTCCACAAGTCTAAGATCCATAGAGGGCCACCGGAGAGATGAAAAGGCCTCAGGGACAGCAGGTGCAATGTCCGGTAGAGCGCGCCCAGTACGGGTTGCCCTAACCCTATTTCGACCCCATTATACAGTGCTTCGGCCAGCCTTGTCCATTTCCCGGTGGGCTTGTGAGCACTGCCGCAGAAGATAAATTTGTCGAGCCAATACTCAAGGAAGGCGATGCCTCCTTCATGCTGCTCCGCGTGGCCAATGTAAAACTTCCTCCACGCCCCATATGAACCTTTTAGGGCGCGGCGGGCCCCCAGGTTGCAGGCGTGTGTGAACTCGGTCGACGCAAAGTCGCCTGGCGCATATGGCTTTGCGTGAATCGGCAGCCCGGCGATGGCGAGGATGTCCAACAGAGAGATGCCCATATGCCCGAAGGGAAAATCAAAGGTGTTGGTGGCACTGTTCCACAAACAGGCCACGGCAGCGATGGGCGCTCAGTCGGTGTGAGGGGGCAGTGAGAAGCTCAGGGCAATGGCTTCGCGGATGCCGGTTGCTTCCCAGATCGTTTGGTCGGTCTGGAGACGTTCCGCGTACCACGCCCGATCCTCTGCAGTGGCGCTGGGCCACTCCCCGACCCGGATATTTATATGAGAGCGGGCTTGCCAAGAGGCGAAGTTCCCCGGTTCGCGCCGTTGGGCCAAGATTGGTCGACGCACGGAGGCGGTGTAATGATTGAGATCAGTGGCGGACAGAGGCTTTGAAGGAGTCGGACCAAGCAGGGCTGCCCCTGTTTCAAGGAAGTAAATGGGTGTTCCTTGAGGCGGGTTGCTGGCGAAACGGCGAGCAAGGCTGGTCGACCAGGAGGTCGCCGCCGTGAGGCTAAGGTTCGGGTCATTAGCAGCGGGTTTGGGAGCCATTGTTTCTAGTCGGAGTGAGGTCAGTACAAGAGTTTGGTTGGTTGCAGAAGGCAAAGGCTGATTGGAAAGCGATGGTGAGATGTGGGGACCCGCATCGAGGTTTATAAAGAAGACGAACCGTAACGTCCCTGTCAATCAGTGGCCGCAACGAAAAGACGCAATGACGACCGAAACGTCAGCGCGTTTCAAAATTCAAAAAGCCGTAATGATGAAGGGAGGCGATGACGCCGAAACGTCAGCACCTTTTGAAATACGAATTCCCATAAAAAAGCTTATTTAGGCCTTTTCGCTTATCCGTTGCGAAGCGAATTAAGCTCAAGGCCTAGGGGGCAATGTTTGAGCCCAGTGGGTATTTTCGGTCCAAGACTCGAGATAGGTTTTGGATAGCATTTGGGCCAGCGCCTGTGGCCTTTTTAGCCCACGAAGGGTGGCGAGGTCTGGCGGCACGCGACGAGGACTTTGTCAAAAAGATTCTGATACCCCGCGAGATTCGATATCCTCGCGGGATCCTTGTTTCCAGTTCGCATGGGACTCTACAGTGCCTGGCGAGGGAGAGTTGGAAATAGACGATAGTGCCCTCGGGATAAGATCGCTTAGTGTTTGAGGTCGCGTACGACACTACAGTGAAATGATGCGAGGCGGTGAACAAGACCTAAGCAAGGTTGGTCTGACACGTGTTGCATGGAGCGCACGGCTGGCGAGTTGATCGTATCCTTGTGGGATTCTAATTGCCGAGTCCAAAGTGGATTGTGATTAGGTCTCCGCGGGCTGCTTGCAGATGATTATATAAAGAAGCTCCACGAACACTCTCAACACACACACACAATCAATCAACAAAACAACTCTCTCAAACAGACGAACACAGTCAGTACAAACCTTAGAGCTTCCTCGAAAACCCTTACGTTCTAAGCGCACTCTGCCTTAGATCTCAGAGCCCGTCAAGACTCGTCTCCGATTTCCCTATTGTTGCTCTGCTCGCTCTAACAGTGAGTATCGATCGACAGGTGACAAGAAGATTTTGCTCGTAAATTCCGCGCCCGCGAGGTGGCACCGGAGCTCTCTTTCGCCTGGTTAGAAGTCAAGAACACGCAACTTTCTCTTTCCTCGTCCGCGAGGTGGCACGCCCCGCACACATTGTTTTTACTTTTGTTCCCTAATCACCTCATCGCTCCCTGCTGAGGACGTGGGCCAAAACACCAATGAGACTAACAAACGAAGTTAGATGGAAGACCGGACGAACTCAATTGTTCCTTCTGCGACGCCCAACTCAAACACCATAGTGGATAGCTGAAGGAGTTGGGGACACTACCAGAAAAAGTACTTTAGCCGACGAAAAATTTTCGTCGGCCTGTTAAAAAAATTCGTCGACCTTATAAAAAAATTTAAAAATAACTATACCCGACGAAATATTAGGTTATTCGTCGGCTAAACCTTGTAAAAAATTTAAAAAAATAATTATAGCCGACGAAACATGCCATAATTCGTCGGCTAAACCTTATAAAAAAATTTAAAAATAACTATAGCCGACGAAATATTAGGTTATTCGTCGGCTAAACCTTATAAAAAAAATTAAAAATACTATAGCCGACGAATATAGTGTTTAAATATCGTCGGCTAAAGTTGCTGGGTTTTGAAAAAAAAAACTGCAGAAACTTTCGGCTAAAGTTGTTTAAACTCCTCGACCCTTCTTTCACAGCCAACTCCAAAGCCTCCAGCAACGACGCGACGTTGGGAGCAAACATGAACCCGAACTCATCGTCGACGACAATGCTTCCTTTAATACTACGAAACCTCGACGCCATCACCGGCTTCCCACTCATCATCGCCTCCATGAGAGTCAGGTCAAGTCCTTGCGGCCTTAGGGTCGGGTTCACAAACACATCTATGGCATTGTAGAAGGCTTGCAGCTTAGAAGGACTCATCGACCCGAGAACAAGTACACGAGGACCTAAATCCTTGTAACGCTGCTCCCATGGTCCGGACCCGGCCACGATCAGATACACGTTTTGATGTTTGGCTATGAGCTCCGAGAAAGCTTCGTACAGATAATAGACTTCTTACCATCCATCTTCGCCTATATAAAGAACTTTAGCCGACGAAATTCTTTATTTTCGTCGGCTAAACTCTTTTGAAAATTTTGGTTTACCGCCAAAAAAATTTGGTTGAAAATTTTGAAAATTTTTCGACTTTAGCCGACGACTTTTCATATATTTTCATCGGCTAAAGTCCTTTGAAAATTTTGGTTGACCGCCAAAAAATTTTGGTTGAAAATTTTGAAAATTTTTCGACTTTAGCCAACGACTTTTCATATATTTTCGTCGGCTAAAGTTCTATGAAAATTTCGTCGGCTAAAGATACCAATTTCGTCGGCTAAAGTCAAATATAGGGCTATAGTAGGTAATAGAAAAATTTTAGGGTTTAGCCGACGAATACCCTAACGTATTCGTCGGCTATAGTATGTAATTAAAAAATAACTATAGCCGACGAAATATTAGGTTATTCGTCGGCAAAAACCATCTTAGCCGACGACTTTTCATATATTTTCGTCGGCTAAAGTCCTTTGAAAATTTTCCTCCAACTTTGGTTTACCGCCTAAAAATTTTTGAAATTTTTGACCTTAGCCGACGACTTTTCATATATTTTCGTCGGCTAAAGTCTATAAATTCACGAAAACACTCATATCTCCCCCTATATTACGTAGTTTGGTCAAATCTTCCACACGAAAAACTCTCACGTAGATGAGACGCAACCACCTATATAAAAATTTTGAAACATTTACCTTTCGACGATAGGGCTCCCTAAAAGAAATAATAACGGTAAATAGGGTTGACCGCTACTATCGGCTCCAAGACTTTACCAGATTCACGTGATTTTTGAACCATAGCCGTATTTCACCATTCTGAACACATCTTATTTCACGATATTTTTAATAATTTTGCTTCCTATGTAGAGTTGGTTCACAAAGTTGTATAACCTACTAAACAAGTTATACAACATTAGTAGACACGTTGTGATTCCGATGACTAAAATTCACAAACCAAATTTCGACCGTCAGATATGATCATTATGACGAAATATGTCTATGGTAAAAAATTCAACTGGATCCGACAACGTTAAGGGCTCGATCAAAACGGTCAACCATAATCCATCGTCACTTATCACACGAAAACGCTCATATTTCCCTCTATATTACGTAGTTTGGTCAAACCTTCCAGACAAAAAACTCTCACGTAGATGAGACGCAACTGCCCATATAAAAATTTTGAGACATTTACCTTCCGACGATAGGGCTCCCCATAAACCCGAATAACGGAAAATAGTAGACACGTTGTGATTCCGATGACTAAAATTCACAAACCAAAATTCGACCGTCAGATATGATCATTATGATGAAAGATGTCTATGATAAAAAATTCAACTGGATTCGACAAAGTTAAGGGCTCGATCGAAACGGTCAACTCTAATCGAAAATAAGAAAACTGTATTTTGAAGCCCTAAACGGACTCGGATGGCCAAAAAAGCCTATATGTCATGGCGTTAGCCGACAAAAAAAAAATTTGTCGGCCTGGTTTTTTTATTTTCGTCGGCTAAAGCTTTTCTTCTGGTAGTGGGAAGAGGCAATGATGAGTTAGTAATCTGTAGAGAGGGGGCAATGCCTTATTTACAGGCGTGCACCTTAGGTGCGGCATGGTGCTAGCTGGTGACAATTATGTCGCATTTGCCTATGGATATATCCATGTGTCCACATGTACGGCTCAAGAATGTGTACGCTCATTAAGAGCGGTAGAACGCACATACACAAGGCTAGATAGAGTGTTTAGCATAGGTTCCATCAACATTAGGTTTGGGATGTGTCACATGTTAGTTGACAGGCTCCGTACCAAATTTCACCTTAAAATCCGAATATGTCCTATATGGCGACTTTAGGAATAACTCTACCAAAAATTTAGCAAAACTACCCTTAAACCGTTAAACACGTAGACTACCCAACTCAAATTACAGTAAAGCACTTCCACTAACACACCAAACCACCACTTTCAGAACATATATGCTCCCCACGTATCCACAACAATCCTCCAAGATCAACATTCAACAAACACCAGTTACTATTTTTTTTTCAACATCAAAACCCTGGGAGGGCTTGAGTCCCTCCCACCCCTGTACCTAGATCATTCATAGCATTTGCATCCAAATGGTAAAACCAAGCTATCTGACATACTAATTGTATGGATTTACTGGTGATGATTCTATGAACAGTTGGACACAATTGAACATGCATATTCAGATCAAACATATGGCTGCCGTACAAAAGTTCTAAATACATTATTAACATACTCGATCGGTTCTCCGTATTGTTTTGATTTCACTTGTTTGTTTAAGGAGTAAATGCTTGTGACACCCTGTAGTTTATACCTAAAATCAGTTTTGTCCCTCACTTTTTTTTTTAAACTGGTATACCCCTATACTTTGAATTCTTGACTGATTTGCCCTTGTCGTCAATTGACCGTTAAAGAAGACTGTTAAGTTGCTGAGATGACCGGCTTCAGCTCCTCCATCGTCTCCGGCCTCTCACTCTCTCTCCCACTTCTTCTCCCTCATCTCTCCACTTCCCCACCGCCCAAACAAAATGGAGGAGAAGAAGACCCCCCATCTCTTCTTTTTCACTCTCCTCCTCTCCCTCTCCTCCGCCGCCCTTGACCACCACACCCTCCATTTTGTGGTGACAACTCCATTTTGTTTGGGCAGTGGGGAGTACTTCAGCAACTCCATTTTGTGGTGACCCATAGGATGCCACTGCAGATCCCACACACTGTTATTATAGTCATTGCTAGTGTGTGCATTAGGAACTTCAACTTGGGGAGTTTGATCCCCAACAAGCCAATGAAAGATCGATCCATCACCACCCCCACTGACAAAATAGCCCTCATCTAAAGGATGCCAAGCTAGAGCAGTGACTTGGTTGCCATGGCCGCGGAACGATTCGAGCTCCTTCATAGACCTTATGTCATAAAGCTTGATGAGCCGATCTTTGGAAGCAGTGAGGAGCCAGTTACCGTTTTGGTTCCACTTGACAGAGTTCACCCAAATGTTGTGATCATAAAAAGAGCAAAGCTCTCTTGCTGTCCTAGCATCCCACAACTTGACAACACTGTCCTTCCCACCAGAGGCTACCAGAGACTTTGTAGGGTGCCAGTCGACACTCGTGGCATTCCAACCATGGCCAGTCAATCTGTTCACTTCTTGGCACGTCTCATGATCCCAGACCTTAACAAGTGTATCATCCGAACACGAGCAGAACTTCAAATTAGTCCTGCAGAAGCTCAAGTCACGAACGGCTTCCTGGTGAGCAGATTCTTTGCCCTCATGTTGTTCTTCCAGTACTTGATGCATCCCCCATCATCACCAGAGATCCAGTCTTCATGTTCAAAACTCCACACCATGGACCTGATGGAATGATCATGAGCCTCCTCAAGGGTCAATTCATGGCGAAACGAGAACCCATCCCAAAGAGTGAACTCGCCGTTTCGGGAGCCGGTGATGAGCCTGCCGGAAGGTGTCCAGAGAACCCGATTGATCGCAGAAGCGCGTGTCTTGTAATTTGTACAAGAACATACAAGCCTTGAAGCCGGCGCCGACCTTGATGGGATGTGGGAATAAACAACCGCCGACGACATCCGGTTCTGGGCGTATCGGGCGACCGAGGCGACTAGGGTTTGGTGCCGAATCGGACCAGGTGCCTTGGACGACGGTTGAGGAGGAACAAGAGGGCGGCTATAGGGGGCATAAGGGTGGTAGCGGTGAGACTCCGGCGCCATTCTGATAATCCGATGATCGAAAAGCAGAAACCCTAGACGGAATTGGGGAGAGAGGGAGAGAGAGTCAGTTTGAGAAAGCAATTGGCTCGGTTCACGGATATATGTAGGCGTATTTACGCGTATACGCTAAGTATTCCTCACGCCTGATTTTCACGCGTATTTCTTACTACCAATTAGAAACTGTGAAAAATAAATTACAAAGATATGGGGGGTCTTCTTCTCCTCCATTTTGTTTGGGCGGTAGGGAAGTGGGGAGATGAGGGAGAAGAAGTGGGAGAGAGAGTGAGAGGCCGGAGACGATGGAGGAGCTGAAGCCGGTCATCTCAGCAACTTAACAGTCTTCTTTAACGGTCAATTGACGACAAGGACAGATCAGTCGTGAATTCAAAGTATAGGGGTATACCAGTTTTAAAAAAAAGTGAAGGATAAAACTGATTTTAGGTATAAACTATAGGGTGTCACAAGCATTTATTCATTTGTTTAACTCAAGTGAAAGAACCATTAAATTGAAGTTCCCACATTTTATGAGTGAAATGCAGAAAACCAGTTTGCTGTTTATACCGATACTTCGCTTCCTCTAGCTGGAAGGTTGAAGAACTTGGGTTCAACAGGGTTGAAAGACGAAAGAGTAAAAAGTATTAATACTGGATCTAAATGCGAGAGCCCACAGTGCAGCTACTAGCCAAGTCGGATAGAGAGATCTAGAATAGACCAGTGACCACCACACAAGGATAACCACATACATATAGATGTAGAATATATAGATGTAGACAAAAGTAGATTAAAGAAAACTAGGGTTTTTAGCTGTAAGTTTTGTTTTGTTTTGTGGAAGCACAAGTACTGTATGCACTAAAGGCTAGGCCCAGATCAATATGGCAAAGGGAAGACAAACAAGATGATTACAATATATAGGGAATCCGGAGTGCAAGATTTTGATACTAATCCTAATTAATAGTTTTTGATTCTGGATCTTGTGTGTTTCCATGTTCATGCGCGCAATAGACAACCTCTCATTTTGTCCGCAGAGCCACTGTATGAGCTCTCGCTCTCTCGTACGTCCTGAGTTTAAAATAGTAAACTCAGAAACCACAAACCACAGCCAACCATAGTCTCTTCCTTCAGATTATATAGCTATTGAGAGGTTCTTAATAAGAAATTATGATTGGGAAAAGACAGCTCATTTCCCCATAATTCCCTGTGTATCAAGTACCCTACACCAGTGTGTCCAAACATATATATTTAGAGCTAACAATATTGTCTTAATTAGAACTAACAACTAGCTAATAAGATACCTCCCCTATCCTACCATAAGATACTTAACTACTCCAATTATATATATTGATTTTAGAGTTCCCTGTCTGTGTGCTGCTATATATCCCCGGCCACTCTTCGACACGCTAGCTAACAATAGCATAATGGTGCTGTGATTTACACTTTGTGAGAGATCATTGAAAAACTTTCCTTTCCTTTTTGGTCACCATTTGCAACAACATTTACACACTTGTTAATTATCTCAATCATCAAATCACACATGTACATATTGCAATTTTATATACTAGCTAGCTAGCAATTGGGAAGTCTTTCTGTATGTTGAAAATATATGATAATATATATGATCATGGAGAGGCCGGGGATTATGAGAAGTGGGTGGGGGACAAAGAAAGTATAAGGTCCATAATAAATAAGCAATGAAATTAGATAGATCAATAAATACAAACAAGATCGATGATGATATATAGATGAAATGACAGGCCATAGCCAAAACTGTAAAGGGTTGAAAAGATTGACCTGGGCGCGTCTCCATCTCTATTCCATTGTGTTCCATGTTCCATCTCCTCTCTTTGCGACCCGATCTCATCAGTAGTGTACAGAACTCAGAAGCAACCAATTTCAAAAAAAAAAACAAAAGCAATATATATCATTCATTCTGATTAGCTTCTAGCTACTCCAACTTTCTATTTGTATATCTCATCAATGAAAACCTCCAGTCACATTCCATCTCATCATTTCATATATATGATGAAATGATCATGAACCAACAAAGAGGCTAGCCTACAAAACAAAATCACAGACAACAAAAGCAGACAGAAACACAGAAAAAGGAGCTTAGCTAGCCAGAAAATTAAGATTGATGGACCAACAGATTATAAAATTCAATATTAACAAATTTCCATAGAATAATATTTCATGAATTTTCTCTCGAATATTATAACTGATGGATGCATGATCGAGCCTAGAAGTCATGGGAGTGGTGGTACATTGTTGATGGATCACAGCCACCTTGTCTACCGTGAGAGTGATGATGATACTGATGATGATCTTCACTATCCATTCTTGAAGACTCCATTTGATTTTGAGGAGCGGAAGACCCGGTTGCCCCAAGATTCAAATACACCAATCTTGAATCCAAGTTAAGGCTAATATTGCTGCCGCCACTGCCGCTGCTATGGTGATCGTGATGATCATTCATCGGTTGATAAATGGCCGTGTTTGAAGAATTAGAAGCAGAATTGTTTGCATTGTTATTGCCTTCTTCTCGCGAAAGAACAAGAGCAGCCGACTGAACAAGCTCAAGGCAGAGCCTGAGCTTGTTGGGTTCAATGTGCGTCAGTCCGGGAACAGCCCCTTTGAAGAGAAAATCCGATGTTAGGGTTCGAAGCACATCGAGGGGAGTGACTCCGTCAACGGTACGGACATTGGGGTCAGCATGGTGATCAAGAAGCACGGCCACCATGTCCGGAGACACCATTTCAGAGGCAATGTGGAGCGGTGTTTTGCCAGCTGGCCCGGCCGGGTAGTTAACATCGGCTGCTCCGAGTTCAAGTAAAGCTTTCACCACTTCTCGGCTACAACTTTCGACAGCATAGTGTAATGCCAAAGCCTCGTCCAGATTTAGGCCTTCCCCCATCACCATAAGCTTGACGAGCTCGACATCCGATGAGTCCAAAGCTCTCCTCATACGACGAATCTTCTGGTCCTCTAGATCCGCAGCAGCACCCATGTCGTGGTGGTGGTGATGGTGGTGGTGGTGGGGCATCATTGAGAGGCGTGCGATGGAGGATTTGAGGCGGAGCTCTTCGATTTTGGCCACAACGTCAATGGGAAGGTGCTTGGCGAGTACCTCCGGCGGGAGACCAGACTTGGCAACAAGGTGAGAGCACGTTGTCCAGAGCTGGTGCATGTCCTGCTTTCTCGAAGCTAATAGAACTTTCATCACGTCATCAATTGACGCCTTTTCCACCATGCTAGCCAATTGCTTCTGAGAGAGAGCCACACACCATTAGGAAACAACAAAAAAATTAATCTTCCATTAGGCAGTGAGAGAGAGAGAGAGAGAGAGAGAGGGAGAAGGGAGAGACACATGCATTGTGTAAAGTGATGATGGGATGTTTTTGCTAAAATTATGGGGTAGGTGGTCCTTTTCTTGAATTTTGTATTCCTGACGAGATCAACCAAACGGGGGAAGTGAATGTTTGGGAAAGATCTCCTATTGATTACTGTGGAAAGACAAGACCGGATCGTATCAAGATCTAAATTTAGAAAGACATAGAGGCTCATTTCTAAGATAGAAAAGAAACCCAATTCAGGAAACTTGGAGCATCTGAGTCGTACATGAAATCTAAGAAAAAGCATGTTGTGCGACGATTACTTGAACATTCATCACCCTTCCACTAAATTTACCTAGCTAGAAAACCAGAAGATGAAGAACAAGAAGAACGAACGAACACCCTATATGTAAAGGTAACCAAGGGCTGAAATAATTAAAAATTAATCAAAATTGGGAGGGAAAATGAGATATGAGATTGGAAATGAAAACACAACTTCAGCTAGTTCACCCTCAGAAAATAGAGAAAACCAACAACGAGATTAGAAAAAAAATTAAGTAGTTTTGTTTTGGCAGTGAGCAAACACACCAAACCCAGAAAGGGATTGAAGTAAGCTAGGATTAGTTGCAGTATTTCTTAAAACCCACCAAACATAAGACTGCAGTGCACTGGACTGCACTGCATCACACACTAACACAAAAACCAAGAGAGAAAGAGAAAGAGAAAGGCAAAGAGTGAAAAACACAGTGCGTGGTGATGATGATGGGAATTAGAAGAGAGAAACCTGAGTAAGCAATGCAAGTTGTTCAACACCAAAAGATCTAGCGGCGGCGAGAGTGTCAAGGGCGAGATCGACGGCTGAGGTGCAATGCGTGTGCCAACAGCCCCTCTCCCCACAGTTAGGCCTGGGCTCGTGTTTCTGAGGCACTATGGAGACCTGCCCGCTGTACAGAAACTGCAGCAGCAACAAGAACACCTCGTACCCGACCGAGTTCACCGGTATAACCTGCGAGCTGCTCATCCCTCCTCTCTGTGACGTCGACGACGACGTACCCGACCTGCACGACCCCGGGGATGACACCGGGTCGAGCCCCGAAGGAGGGTCCGGCCCGCAGAAGAACTTGCGGAAGAAGAGGCTCCGCGCAGCCAGGATGCACCTGTGCGCATGGACCAGACGACCCTCCACGCTGAAGGTGACGTCACTGAAGGCTTGGCCGTTGATGAGCAGATTCAGGTAGTCCAGGGACAGAGATCTCAGAGAGTCTTCCAGGCTGCTCATGGTTGATGGATCCACGGTCGTTACCTTTGCTTAGGTTAGCTGGGTTCCTGGCGATTTTGAATTTTGAGCAAGAAATCCTGTTTTAGGGTTGTGTCACTCGGTCAGAGACAGAGAGAAAGAAACAAAGATAGAGACTGATCGAGAGAGAGAGAGAGAGAGACGAAACACTAAAATATTAATGGCTTCTCCATGTTGGTTTTCTGTGGATATTTAATCTGCTTTTGTTGCTGAAAGGATGAACAAGAAGAAGGAAGAAGATGAGGAAGAAATCACTGTGTTGTTTTTGCGAGAGATTCTTTTGCCTAAACGGAGTGATGTTGTGGTGGTATTGTTTGTAGATATTTTGTTAGAGAGAGAGAGAGAGAGAGAGAGAGAGAGAGAGCAAATTGGGTGGCTGTTCTGGGCGGCTGAGCTAATTAAAAAAGAAATCTAAAACTAAATTTAAATAATTGAGTAGTTAAAAAAAGCTGGGGGAAGGAAGGAAAATGATGGGGAGGGTCAGAGATATGATTAAACAATTCATTTTGGTGATTAGAAAAAATCAACAATAAGTTGTATTATATTCGTTACTAGGTCCGTGCTTTTACTGTCAAAATAACCCTAAGCTACAATAAGAAATAACCCTAATAACCCTAATCAACAATAAGAAATATATGATAATAACAGTAATTGCCTTAATATAGAAATAACACTTTTGGGGTGGGAAAATATCATATCATATATTTCTGTATTCGATCTGTTGACTGCTGTTGGACTAGTCACTAATGTTGTCCGAACTCTGAACTACTTTGTTCAATAAAAAAAAGGCAAATGCTGTCCGAACTAATTTTTTTATTTTTTTTATCAGTGTCCGAACTAATTTACGCTATCTATGTTTATTTATTTTTCTTTGTTTACAGGCACAACTCAGAATAATAGGAGTTGAGAAGATGGAAACCAAGAACCCTAGGTTTCGTGTAGCAGCGGCGGCGGCGCCTCCTGGTGGTCTACTTGGTCTAGGCGTTTCCGACGTCGTTATTCGGGTAGTTGAGATCCTGTGCGAGGTGCTCATTCTTGAGATTTGGTTGGGTACAAACGGCTGAAGCTTGGAGGTCTGACGAGGAGGAGATTGGAGGTGTAGTTCCGGTTTGCGAGGGTGCTTTTGAGAACTAAATATCAGAGTTGCCAAAAAGTTAGTTAAGGATCGACTGTTGGGGTTGTGAGGAGGGCCGGCGAGTTTCTGAGGTTGGTATCGGGTGTTGAGTTATAGGCATTGGTCGCAGTTCATCGATTTTTTAGTGTGATGTGGTTCGTGCGGGGGAGACCGCCAGAGTGATTTGGAGGCGGCTGTTGTCTCGGGTGATCAGATTTGGTGTCTGACTTGGTTCAAGGGTTCAGGCAGGCTGAGGGGAGAGTTGGCATGTGGGAGTGGGCTAGGTCCTTTTGAGCCTGGTCCATTTTCCCTCTTCTCTCTTACTTAGTTTTATTTTTGGGGTAGAGTTTCCAGGTTCTTACTATGAGTGGACTTATTTCATAGTCCAAGTTCAAGGCAGTTTACTATTCTGATAGGTGGAGGGGTACACCATGAAAGTTTCTAGGCCCCAAGTTCATCTTGATGGATGCCGAGAATTAGGGTTATGTCGATTAAATTAGTTTTTAGATGTTTGCCTTTTTGGACTCATTTTGTTTAGTTTTTTGAGTGTCCGTTTTTTGGACTTTATTTTCTTTGTAGGATTGTAGTTTATTATCATCTTTTTAGATTGTAGTCTGGCTATTAGCTTAGTCAGTTGAGCAGTGTATGTAAATGAGAGTCACTTGTGATCTTCAAGCTTAATCTTGTAAGATCGTATTAATGAATGTGTTATTTCACCCACGGGAGTAACATCCCTTTCCCTGAAAAAAGAAAAAAAAAAAAGGCACAACTCAGAATACAAAATACAAGAAAACCTCGATAATTTAATATATTAATAATTTTAGATCGAATCTTAACATAAATTTTTTATTCAATTGTACCACAATAATTTAATAAGGATGTTGTTATTAAATCATCGGTATGGTTACAATCATAGCTTGGAAGATCTCTAATCATAATAGGAATGGAGAGCATCCCAAACCTAGATCGTGAGTCTCCCGTCTGACGGTGAGCCCTCTCGCTGTTGTTGGACTGGTCTTCGTCGGCTTCTTGTCGATCGGTGTGATACCGGGCTCCCTAAGTTTTATTTGGGGAGGCTGTTCTGAGTTAGGATAGGTGATGGTGATGGCATTTGTTGTGGCCGACACGATTTCTCCCACTACGTGTAGGGCTAATCGACAGAGTGGTAGACTACCATAGATCCGGAGGTGGACAGACGGAGACGAGATCAAGGCGTCACGGATTGAACCAGTCTTTTTTGATCCGGATGGGAACCGTTGTGTTTGATTTGGGCATGAGCTCAGCTTATGTCGTGGCCTCTTTGAGGAGCGACGTGGATGATAGGCTCTGGAAGGCGGTGGTCCGGCTGAGGGGGTGTGGTGGCATAAGGGCAAATGCGGCGGTTGTAAAGCACAAAGAACCCTAGAATTTTAAGGTCCATGTTATGTCACACTCGTTGAAATAAGCATAAAGTGCTACGTTTATAATGTATTTCCAACCCTATTTAACTATGATATTCTTGTAATAACGTCATTTCTGACATGTTTTGTGGTTGTAATGGCATGAAGAGCATAAAAAAAGAAAAGGAAGCTAAAACCGGCAAAATGTGAGGAGTTCGATCTATTCAAAGTAGGATTCCCGGTCTAACTAGGAACATAGTCCTACTCAAAAAAGGAATCCTAGTTACATCAAAAGTCTTACCGAGAGGCTCAGAATCATCATGGAGAGAAGTATCCTACTCGGACTAGGAGTCCTAACCATAGAAGGAGTCTCATTGGAGCACGGAAATGAGTAAATCGAGAGATATGTCGTTTATGAAACTTTCCTGTTTTGAATTAGAAAACTTACTACTTATGAAACTTTCTTGTTCTGACTTTCCTTATGCATTTTACGAAATTTTCTATTCTTGTGACAGGTAGTTGAGTCAAAGAAGAAATACAAATCTAACAAGGACTTAGAGTCCCTTTGCCGTGAGAGAGGAGAAAGAGGGAGACGAAAATTCCTTTGGAATTTGCCGTGAATTTGAGAGTACGTCCAAGAAGGACTCCTTGCTGCTAGTTGTCATCCTCAATTTAAGAAGTTTTTATGAAACTAATATCCAGAATAAATAGGAGAGTAAATTGTTTAAATTCAAATACCTATTTACCTTAGTTCCTATTGGTTGGATGACATCATAATAAGTTGTTTTTCTCTTGAAAATAGGAAGCTTGGCCTGATATGTCGCTAGAAGATGAATCCTTATCAAATTCGGAATCTGCCTAGAAATTTCAGTCAACTTCGACTGAAGATTGCAGACAGCTCACAATGAACTAGAAAACTTACAAGATATGGACAGAAACTACATGTCTCTAGTTTTCAGATATTTTTACAGCTCATCCATATCTAATTTTCCAGGAAAAGATATTGCGGTTTGAGTGCATGAAGGCCAAATCCGCCGAAAATCAGCAATTTACAAGGAGAAGGAAACCTTTGCTGGTCATGATTCAAGCTACATCAGAAGCACAATTACGCAAGATACTCTAGAGATTTCCTTGGAGATTTACTTCAGGATTTTGTGCAATTAATTGAGACCGTTGGATCAAGATTTAATCAACGGATAGGAGGATTTTATGGATGCGCATTCACCTCTACATAAAGGCTCCAAAGGGCAACATTTTTGGCATCTCTTCTTTCACACACAAAACAGTAAACAACGTTCCTTTTCTCTCTTTCCTTGCCGTGAGTCTCCAAGCCAAGAAGCAAGAAGCCAGTTCTTTTTAGGACATTCCAAGAAGCTCTGAAGTTCTCTAGGCGTTGCTTCCACTCCATCGTCTCGAAATACCTTTGTAGAACCAATAAAAGTGTAAACAATGTCTAGTACTTTTCTGCTTTCTTTGCATTGGTTTTGGTTTTGGATTGAAGTTATGAATTTCGTCTTTAAAATTGGATGGATGTCTTGGATCCGAAATTGAGAAATTTTAGAATAATTCAAGCATGTTTCGACTTGTCTATGATACATGTGATATGTTTTTTTTTTGTCATGTTGATTCATTACATGCATAGTTGTGTTTAAACTAAAACTCTAATTCTGCAATGTTAGTGTTTCTAGGTTTCTGAACTAATTCACCTAATAGTCTTAGGCGGAAATGTAAATAGTGGAGGTTGTGTTATAACGGCTGAGATTATGTGTTACATGTTTACAGGTTAAGCACCGTTCTATAAACTAGGGTGTGTTCAAATTCATAATTCTATAGCTCTTAATGATTCATGTTTAGGTAGACGGGTATGTTGAGTATCGATTGCAGCCTTTGCATAAAATATCCTAGTTCTAAACATTTTGTGGTTGGGAGATAAAGTTAGTAGAATTAATGGGATGCATGGCCTCATAGGCTTGCGTTTTGAATTTGTTTTTTATATCACTTGACAATAAAATCGGTTGTGTGTTTGAGGCATGTTGATACTTGTTTGAATGATTATGAAATTGCTGGTTGATGTGTGTAGAAAATGATCACTTGTTTATAATTATTTTATGTTTTCCTTTACTTTTTATTAGGAACTGAGAACAAACAAACACCCCGCCAACCCTTTTGTGTCACATGTACATTTGTAAATAAATACTTGTGAATATTTGTATATTGTTAATTATTAGGGTAAAATATTGTATAGTCCTTGTGGTTTAAAGGTTTAAAGGTCGACATCTGTTTAGTCTTTACGATTTTATTTTAATCTGAATAGTCTTTAAAGTCCCGATTTCTCATCCAAATAGTCCTTATGGTTTTATTTTAATCTAAATAGTCCTTAAATTCATAATTTTTCATCCAAATAATTTTTATAGTCTTTAACTGAGAAAATTATCGGAATGACATGAAAAATCATGACTTTAAGAACTATTCAGATTAAAATAAAACCAGAAAAACTATTTAGATGAAAAATTGTGACTTTAAAGACTATTCAGATTAAAATAAAACCATAAGGACTAAACAGATGTCGACTTCAAACCACAAGGACTAAACAAATTTCAATTCTAATTATTATCTCTTGCATAGTTGTGGTTTCCTTGATATGTTTTGATATGAAATGTGTTAGAATGTTGCATCCTCGATGCATAGAGTTCAAACTGATTCTTCAGCTTCATAGATAACCCTAACTCTACTTCACTTTTGTCATAAAGTGGTTTCCAACCCTTCTGGATCGCCTTCTTCGTTATAGCTGCTCTAAGTATATGAGGGGTTGCAAACAACATACCCTTACAAAAACCAAGAGTTCTCCATGTCCACTTTAGGGTTAAACTCCAGATATTTCACTTCATCCTCTTCAGAATTGTATTCTTCTCCTATTGCTAGCTTTTTCATCAGAATCCACAACCCTAAACATAGTTTCATCATCTTCATCACCCTTACTTCCTTCCTCAGTAACAGGTAAAGTTGTAGCTTCTGGTCCCTTCTCATTGCCATTATCTTCGGTTAACCAATCATATAGGTAATGACCATCAATCTCATACTCTACGACACCATTATCATTCTTAGTAGGGTCATAATCTTCATCATTACTCTTATCATCTTAATCATCACTGCCCTTCTCATATGAACCATCTTTACTAACTTCGGTTAACAAACCATCTTCAAACTCAACAGCCCCATTTTCGAAGTCATTACCTTCTCTCCCACCAGATTCTCCAAACTCCTCATCCTCACTGTCGATATCACTAGTTTGCTCTTCCATCTCCATTTTTCTCTTATCCTTACTCTTATCCATCACCACATGTGCTCTTCTAGCTTGAGTTGGCACTTCATCTCGGGCTCAACAATCTTCACACTAGGAAGTGACGCGCTCATTAGCGGGCGTTCAATTAAAAATCCTGCATATGTAGTATAGAGTAAGCTGGGTATCATTCTAGCCGGGGACTAAGGGTACTCTTGCGAACAACGGTTATGTAAAAAGTTAGAAACTATAAAGATAAATATTCACATGTATTTATTTACAAATATAGATGTGATACACAAGATAAATGGGGTTTAAAGATTTGTTCTAAATTCTTAATAAAGAGAGAGAAAAAACATGATATACATATATACAAGTGATCGAATCATTCAACACTTCAACCAGAGAGAAATTTGAACCCTAACCACATAATAAACTTCCAGACCTAATAACTCATTATTCAAACCCTAAACTCTAAATCCCCATATCAGAAGCTTCCAAACCCCCAAAAATCGAAACCCTAAACACCTCCCACAGTAAACCCTAAAATCAAAACCTCAAACAGTCCAAGCCAAAAAACCTAAAATTCACAACCAATAACCTTTGCACAGAGTCGAAACACAAGCCTCAATATTCATATTAAAATTAATTACTCACAAAATTTGGGGATTTTTTCGGCTTGCTAAAAAAAATCCTTGTTCATCATTTGTTAATCTCGATATCTGCTCATCGGGCTCAACCATCTCATCTATTAAGGGTATTCAATCTCGTTCGATATGGGTTTTGAGTGTTATTCAATCTGTGTGTTTTTTGGGTCTGGGAACAAAGCGAGAGAGAGAGAGAGAAAGAGAGAGAGAGAGAGAGAGAGAGAGAGAGAATGATGTGTCTTTTTTTTTCTTTCTGGATTTGGGTTTTGTGGTTTGGAATTTGTATAGGGGTAGGAAATTGAAAACGGTAATAATGGCTAATTTAGGATTTTCTTCAAAATTAGGGTTAGAGACTGAAATGTGGGTCATCCCTTACTACTGGAAATTAGCTCTTACGTGACATGATTTTCTATCAGCTAGGATATACTTTGGCGACCAAAATGTACTTCGTCATCTAGGGAAAAAAAATGTGTCACCTAAGACTAAAAGATAGCTTCTAAACAGTTCGTCAGCTAAGAATATCTTAGGCGACGAAATGTTTTATGTCACCTATCATTCGTTGCCTAAGATGACAGATGTGGACATCCCAACTATGTTTGTCGCTTGTGATATTCTTATCCGATTGAAAAGATTTCATTGCCTGACACTGTCTTAGACAACAGATCGATTCTCTTAGATGACGACATCTTCTGTCGCCTAGGTTGAAAAGTGATTTGTTCTCTCACACAACACGTGACAGATATTTAAACCTATTCGTCGCCCATATCAGAAGAAAATTTTGATCTTTTTGGGAGAAAGAAAAATTATGTGCACA
Organism: Fragaria x ananassa; assembly: GCA_034370585.1. Taxonomy (NCBI): domain Eukaryota; kingdom Viridiplantae; phylum Streptophyta; class Magnoliopsida; order Rosales; family Rosaceae; genus Fragaria; species Fragaria x ananassa. Next base: position 16,270,167 of record CP139753.1, on the reverse strand, counting down.
AAGTTTCCTCCAATTTTAGGTTTCGGGTGTATTTTTCCAAGTTTGAACGGTCTTCAAGCTTCTCTCATTGATATGTAGCTTGTTAAACTCTCTTTCTCACTCTTTTTCCCATGTATTCTATGTTTTCTAACGAACTTTCGGTCATTTTTTGTCGGTATTACTTGTTAGGATATTATGATGATATAGCTAGCTTGTACGTGCATGTGATTATATGTTGAATTGTTCAATTTTATAGAAATCATTTACGCATTAAAATGATATTGTGGTGGTGAATCATGTAAGATGATAATATTCTTTGATTCACCAAAGGTTAGCCTTAGAAATCCAGTTCGAGAACCATTTTGTTACAATTATGTCTGACAAAATGATTCTCGAATTGTCCCATTTTTAAGCAGTTTGAGAGCATAAGACATTGAGATTCAATTTTATTTATCTAATGAGTCAGTTTATTTTTGGACATCATTATTTTCACTCAATTTTAATTATCAAATTTTTTATAAAATATATATTTTTAAAAATATTTCGTGTAATAGAAACAGTCGCCTGCAAACACGCGAATCCGCAACGAGAAGAGGATGCACCACCACACGGTTTTTTTCCCCTATCATCAAATTGATGGAGGAGCTAAGAGTACAGGGCGAGCCGTTTTAGCTCTTCAAAGGATTCGAGAAAACCTATGTGAGACTTGATGACGAAGTGGCCACAACACATCACGTAAGTATTTTTCCTCTAACTATTTGTTGAATAATAATTATTACGTCAATCTAATTAATTACTATTTGTTTAATTAATATTATTTTTTAAATATAGAATGACATGATGAAGGAGGTCGAAATTAGGAAGGATGCTTATAGAGAAGCACTCTAAGATGCGACGGAGGAGCAGATCAACGAAAGTGTACTGTCACAATAGATCGAGGTGTTGGATACAGTGCTCAAACCTCAGAAAAGAAAGGACATCAAAGGGATGAGAAGAGCAGATGAGCGAGACTTGAGCCAGTCGTCAATGTCTTCAACCTCACATACTTGTGCTCCTACACGTGATGAGCAGGTCTAAGAGGTCACAGAGTGTTATGATCAACAACTCCAAGAGGTCTCTGAGGGTGCCGAGCAAGCAATGGAGACGGTGCAACAACAAATTGTCTGTCTTTCAGAAGCACAATCTGCAACTTTCTCCTCAATGTCAGGTGTCGCAACATCTTCACACAATGACGATGACGATGGAAGCGACAACAACAACTTAGACACCTCTTAGTTTTTAGTGACTTAGGATTTCGTACTTTTGTTTTCGTTGAATTAGTTTGTATGAACAATTTTCTAGTTATAACTTATAAATGAATAATGTTTATATTTATTATTGGTTGATGCTATTGACACGTCCATATTTGTTATTAATACAACTCATCTATTTTCGTATCCACACATTTTTATTTTAGGAGTAAATACTTGTGACACCCTGTAGTTTACACCTAAAATCAGTTTTGTCCCTCACTTTTTTTTTTAAACTGGTATACCCCTATACTTTGAATTCTCGACTGATTTGCCCTTTTTCCAGGTATATCAGTTTAAAAAAAAAAGTGAGAGACAAAACTGATTTTAGGTGTAAACTACAAGGTGTCACAAGCATTTACTCCTTTATTTTATTTACAAACGTGTCACTTAAATTTGTTTGATGATTGGCTCTTATCATAGATGAGGTGTGTTAATAAGCAAAATAGGTGATCTAACAACATCCACCTTTTTTATTTGGTCATAAATGTTATTAAATTATTATTTCTAAATTTTAAAATAAAATAATGCTGAAATAATAAAAATAAATGAATTTTAAAAAAATCAGAGATCTAAGGCGATGGAAATAGGAAGTTCGTCGTCTATGACTTAATTCATAGGTGACGGACCTAACAATAGTTCGTCGCCTAGGAATTAAGTCCCAAGCGACGGACCTGCTAAAATGTCGTCGCCTCTAGGATACTAAAGTCAAGTTTATGTCGTCTAATAAGATGCTACGCTAGTCTGTCGCCTAAGAACATGTTTGGCGAAAGCATGTTCGATGCCTAAGGTGTTAGTCGACGGCAAAGTCCGTCTGAGAGATCAAAAATCTTCCATCGGCTAAAATCTATCTTAGTCTTGTCGACTAAGAATCTACCTCTCGGTTTCTAGTTGACGAAACTTAGACGACAGACCTTCTATCTATTAGGATTCTAGGCGACAGAAAATGGATCTTAAGTGACGAATCTTGTCTTCGCCTAGCTAGGAGCTAAATTCCAGTAGTGCATGTCTCCTCCACATCAGACGCTGACATCATGGTTTGAGGGAATTTGATTTTTTTTCTTAGCGTGATGGGTTTTAAGAGTATAAAGGATGCACGTGATTAGAATAAAAAAACAAAAACTAGGAGCACAACTGATAAGTGACCCAAAGTTTAAAATAGTACACTGAATTTAATTATTTCATTATTGTAGTCTACCTTATTTGCGGTGCAAATGATTTCACATGGTTTTTATATACATCCGGCTTATGCAAAGATTTGATAGATCAATTTGAAGGGGACTGTCCTTACTCCTTAACATTCAAGAGATTCAACGTCCAATGAATGATCAAGCTCAATGGCTCTCTATGTACGTTGTCTTCGTTGTATGCAATCATATATTTTTTTTTCTCAACAAAGGTGTTTTAGCTAATTAGCTAGATAGGTAACAAGATATATTTATGTATATTATATATATATATATATATATATATATAGGTCGGATATGAAGCAGATGTCTGTAACTATGTTAAAGTGCGGATGCTGGCTCAAATCAACTCTGGTAGCTGCATAAGGCAACTCTTCTTCCTTCTCAGATGTCATTACCATCAAGTTGAATGCCAAGGTGATCGTAGAAGAAGGTCCGGTGCTGGAAAAATTGCAGAAACTTGAAAAAGCTCAATCCCGGATTCAAAACTCATCACCGGCGAATCTTCCGGCGAGAAGAAGCTCTAGATGGAGCTCTTATTTGAAACCAGCAAGAACAACGAAGCAATCGGTGCCGCTGGAGTTGATTTGTGACAAGATCCGTCCCAAATTTCATCCAGAAACTCAAGAAGATCCTGCAGGGACCACCTCTAAAGGAAAATTCTACCGAAAGTTCGGCAAAACGTCCCTTAAAAGTGGACAACCCTGACCTGCAAAGAAACTCATAAAAACACGTGTATATCAACGATCTTCATCCTCACAACATGTAGCCATAATTTATAACTTATAAAATCTACTGTGTACATAATAGGTTAAACATATCAACTCAACCCTTGGAGCTGTTAGCTCTTCATATCCATAACCACTCACCCACTATATCAACGATATGGGTCAAGCTATTATATTTACATCAACAACTCTACCGCACCAAATAACTCAACTATTCCACATTTCATAATTAGTATGTTTGATCAATATATATCTCAAATCACAAGTCAAGAATCAAGCTCAACCAATAATGCTTCTAAAAATAGAAGTGACAAACCAATCCCATTGGTTCGTAGCAATCATGGAAAGGGAAAAAAATGTTTCACCATAAAGATGAGCTTCCCAGGTTAGGATCGGAGCCTTCAAAGCTCTAGTAGCGTCTCACATTAAGCGCTCAACTCACCTATAATGAGGACCGCTAACAATGGCTAGCTAGTAATGAATAAAAAAAAAATGATCGGTGCCTCCCAGACTATAGTTGCGTCCCACGCTAAGCGCTCAACTCACATACAGTGAGGACCATTAATAATGGCTAGCTAACAATAAATAAGATAGTAGCGTTACACGCTAAGCGCTCGACTCACCTATGGTGAGGACCGCTAATAATGGCTAGCTAGCAATGAATAAAAACCAATCAGAGCCTCCCAGGCTATAGTAGCGTCTCACGCTAAACTCTCGACTCATTTATAGTGAGGACTGCTAATAAAGGCTATCTAGTAATGAATAAAAGCGACCCTAGTATGGTGACTAAAATTATAAGAAAACATCTAAATCCATAAAGCTTCTCCAATTTCTTGCAAATGCAGTCACGAGTACGATTTCCAACCGTACTTATAAATTATCATAAGACAATAGAATAAAACTCAATGACATGTCTCATACATCAAAATATTCTCAAATCTATCATTATAAGCGAGATTTAATTATCAAGTATAAATCGTAAATAATATCTCAACCCAAAATACTCGCTAAAACATTCCCAATGTCAAGATTGATAAACCACAAAAAAACGAGAAAATTATAAATAGAGAACTACCAGAAATCTCATCTTCGGTAATATTTTATAAATCTCAAAGTCAACAAATAATGATGATGATAATAATTAAATCCGGACATCATAAAGAATATCAAAACTCAAATACCAAATTAATGACCCGAGCTCAATTCCATAAATCATTACCAACTCTTAATCGATGCATCAAACCCAAATAAATTTCAAGACCATATCATAAACCAGAATTGTAATATAGGCTCAGAAAATAGAATGATAATTTTCAAAAGAAACCATGCATGCTTATTCATTTAAAAACAAAGTGTTCACTCATCCAACGAGATATCTCCACCAATATTTGTACCATACTCACTATTGGAAAATAACTTTTAGGAGACGGAATTGTTTCCTAAATAGAACTTAGGCGACAAAATACGATTCCGTAGCCTAAGTTATCACTTAGGAGACGGAAAATGTACTTAGGAGACGAAATCATTGTTATAAAAATAAAAAAAATAAAAAATTTATTCACTGAGGCGACGGGACAATATTCCGTCGTCTAAGTTATACATAGGAGACAAAAAATATACTTAGGAGACGAAATCATTTTTATAAAAAAAAAATTTATACTTAGAAAACGGAAAATGTATTCCATCGTTTAAGATATTCTTAGACGACAGAAAAATTTACTTAGGCGACGGAATTATTATTATTTTTTAAATAAAATTTATTCATTTAGGCGACAGAAATGTATTTAATGGTCTAAGAATATTATACGACGAAAAAAGTCACTTAGGCGCTGGAAATTATTCAGTGGTCTAAGTATCTCTTAGACGACGGAAAAATTTACTTAGGAGACGGAATTTATTTTAATAAAAAAAATTAAATCATTTAGGCTACGAATTGAGACAATTTTGTCGCCTAAGTTTTAGAAAAACTTACGCGGTCAACTCTTCCGCCAAAATTTGAGAAAATTACAAATGAAATTTTTTGAAAATTTAGTTCCCAATTTATTTAAACTCACAAACTCTATCTTTCTTCTACTCCTCGTTCTCACACTCTTTATCTTTCTTCTACTCCTTAGTCTCTCTTCTACTCCTCTTTATTTCTTCTACTCCTCGGTTTGTTCTTCTCTCTCTCCCACTCAATTTTTCAGATCGGCGTCGACTTCTCCAAGGCCGACCCGGCTTAGAAACTGCTCCATGTTATCGCTGGCAGCCAACCACCACCTGCTCCGCTCCGCTGGCTTTGTCGGACTGCCACCCATCCTCCACCTTCATAGCCACTCCAGCCCACGCTACCTTGACCAAAACCATGCCTCACCACCATCAAAGATTTGTCCCATATCAGATGTATAAGCTCCACTCAGGTCCGGTCAAAATATATACCTCGACAGCTGATCGGCGGTGACACCTTAACAACCAGCAGCGTCCACTGTCTCACTCGTAGCCCAACTGCCAATCAAAACCAGAAAGGAAAATCCCTGTAGCCCAACCATCAATCCAGTACGTCCCCCTCTCCCTCTTCTTCCACCTTGCCACAGCGACTCCCCGAACTAACGAGGAGCCGGCCCGAGTTTTAGCCCATGAGGGGTTGATTATGATCTGTCTGACGACGACAAAAATAGATGAGGTTGTTTTGGATAGGAATAAATCAAATGTGGTTGATTTAAGGGAGAGACTAGGACTGATTCGTCATTGTCGTTGTGTGCTGGTGATTGGTATTTAGGGCAGAGGCTGCTACGGCGGCGATGTCAATTTTTTTTAATATTTTTTTCAGACTTAGCGATGGAATCCAATAAATCAGTCGCCTAGGGGAAAAATAAATTTTTGTCATTAAACAATTGTCGTCGCCTAAGTAATTCTCAGTCGACGGAACTCAATTTTTCGTCGCCCTGACACCTACCTCACACCACTTAGGAGACAAAATGGATATTTTGTCGCCTAAGTACTTAGGAGACGAATTTTGTTACTTAGGAGACGAAACTGTTCCGTCTCCTAAGTGACTTTTTCTAGTAGTGACTATAAAGTCTAACCAAAACTAAATTTATCTAAGACATTTCTTATAACCTAAGCTAAAAATTCAAAACTACCGATTCAACATTGGATATAATCTACCCAATACGATCATCACAAGTTGGGAATTTTTTAAAAATTCCCAACAAACCTACCTAACAAGCTAATTTGGCTCACCTGAAAAGGCCGCACACGCCGGCATTGGCGGCCAGCCTCCACGGCCGATCACTGATTCTAGGTACAAACTATACACCAAATTGTTCCTCTCAACACTCACTGCAACTTCTGTAACTATCACAAACACCAATTCAAAGTAAAAAGTCAGAAAATTACCTTGAGACAGATTAGATCAAAACTCTAGGATTCGAAGTTTCTTTCCTTTTATTCTCCTTCCACATTTTGAATCGGCTTACCTCCTTTTGAGAGATTGATATACGAGAGGAGACCTTCAAAATGCGGGTGGTGGAGCTGCAGGGGTCGACCGGAGAAAGGAGAACAGATCGGGTCACCCGATTCGATTGGGTTCTTGATCTTCTCTTCAAATCGTTGCTCTGAGCAAGAACTGATGGAATTGAAGATTGAACGGAGGTCGAAGAGGGCGAGGTGTGCCGAACGACGTCAGTGCCGCGCCCTAGAGCAGCCTGACGGCGGAAATCCAGTCGGTCTCTCAGATTGGGTCAGGTCGACCCGAAAATTCTCTTTTCCTCCTAAGCCCAAGCGGCCAAGAGAAAAGGAGAGGGTTCACCCCTTTCCCCTTCTAGGGTTCTACACTACATATACTAACCCGAGACTAAATTACCTTTTTGCCCTTTACTCCAACAGTTCCTTAAACTTCTACAGACCGTAACTTTCTTAAGCGAACTCAAATTTGTGAGTGTCGCGTGTCAATGAAATTGTATCACCACCCTCTACAACTTTGATGAAAATCGCTTCCTCAAATTTCAAATAAATAAAAAGTCAACATTTGATCCACTAAAAACTAAAAAAAAAATAATTGAAACTGAAAACGATAATCATTTACCGTCCAAATGACGGTAAACCGGTAAAAATAAAGTCTGGGGCGTTACAATTTGAGTCAGCGTCCGCACTTTAACACAATTACGGACGTCCTATATATATATATATATATATATATATATATATACCAAAGTAATAAATAGTAAAAAGTGATTGTTCATGAATAGTAGTTGGTCTGTCACAAGTTTACTGTTGATGAATAGTGATTGGTCTGCCACAGGTTTACTGTTCATAAATAGTAGTCTGTCTGCCACTGATATATATATATATATAGACACACTATATCGTCATTATCTGGAAAGAGTCGAAATCACATATCGGTCATCGGGTCAGCTTGTAAAATCATTTTGTTTTATAATCCATATATATACAGGAGAATCGGAGTGAGAGGTAGAGAAATGAAGAGAGAAACAAGTTGATCAAATGCGTACCACCTAAGAGTCAACTAAATTCGATTATGGAAACCGTGAAACTCTCTCACACTCTCATCGGTCAGTCACCACCCTATAGGCCGGTTTAGGGTGTATCTCTTTGTTTTGATGAGTAAGTTGTTGATTAGATGTTTTAATTGTCACTCTGAAGAAGATAGTGACAATTCCATAAATGGGAAGTGCACGCTGTAAGGTTTTTATGTGGAAGTTAAAGCAAAATGGAATGGAATTCCATCTGTTGGTGGAATGCCATTGATTGGAGTCATCTCTCTCTCTCTCTCTCTCTCTCTCTCTCAACCTTAGGGTTTCATAAAATGAAGACATTTAATTTCTTCTTATTCTCTTTTTTTCTTTTTCCATTTCTTGTTCAACTTTTCTTTCTCTTAGCTTTTCCCAAATGGGTTTTTGATAAGACATTTTTTTGGACGTGTTTCTCTTTTCTCCAGTATTGGAAGGTAGGTCAGTTTTTGACTTTGCAAAATGTTGACCTAATGTGATCGATATTGTGACAAACACTAGCTAGCTTACAATTTGTGGGCATGATCTAATAATAGTTCAAATATGCCACATAGTGGTCTTTGTGAAAATCATTAGCGTACGTATTTGACACGAACTCTTCCATTTGATAATATGTAATTAAGAAAGTAAAGAAAATCATGGTTCTCAAATGAAAGATTATTAACGCATTTGAGAAGAAGACAGTTAAGTAGCTAGCATATCACAAGTCTTATTAATATCAAGTAATGCTAATGGCCCCTGTATAATAAAGCGAGCGCATTCTGGAAAGAGGGGACAAAAACGGTCCTCAATTAGTGACTTGAATCATGGATCGTGCAAGGGCCATCCATCTAAATGAATCATATGGAGGAGATCGAGGCTAGGCTCATAATAAAACGATGATAACGCAAGGTAGAATTACTCGAAACTCAGAACCAATATTGTATTTTCTCATCTCTTGTACACAACTCGACTTAGATGAACTAAAAGAAAATTACATGTATCGATTTTTTTTTTACAACTTCATGAATCAAACTCTCAACTTCCCACTTATTAAAAAGAGACTATGCCGTTGGTTATGTGGCTTATTTAATCATGAATTTCCACAAACTCTTTCTATCATAAAACTCAAACAAATTTTTTTTAATAAATCAATAAACAAATTGTTCTATGTAACCATAGTGCAAGTTAGCAAGTAACTTGCCCTTTGTATCATGATCTCATGGGTTTGGGGCGTGGTGGTGGAAGATGTGCTCTTTGGTTCTTTGCCAGCTAGCGACAGTGGTTAAACGACGGTTGGTGCTCGAGAGCGACAACGGATGGAATGAGAAGTAGCGGTCAGGTAGTGTCTATGTGCTCATTAGGGTTGGGATCAAGTTTTGGGTCTAATGAGTTTCTTTATGATGATGGGCTTGCTCTGCTACATGGTATGTTGGGCTTGGTCGCTGAGGTCTTGTTTATTTAATTTTATGTTTTTTGTTTGTTTTTTTGTTGTTGTTGTGCATGTCTTCTCTTTAAGAGAAGGTTTAGAGTTTTGATATGTTGGTTTCGTTGGTATTGTCATTACGTATACCATGGTTATGGTGTCGTTTCAAAAGACTATTTTTAAGTCGATTATTTCATGTGATCAAAGTAATGAGGAAGTTGCATTTACACATATGTCAGCTATTTTGGCATATAATATATGTCTGAAAGGTTTGTTTCTTCTTAAGGTTAACCAGTGATGGATGTAGGATTGTTTTTAAGTGGGGGCGAATTTCATTGCAATAGTTCAATACAAACTATATGGGGGAAAATTAGTTCATATTCTTCATAATATGTACTTAAGTTGCTTTATTTGGCCATTAGTTTTTCAACAAATGATAATTAAGTGGGAGCAATAGCCCCCAAAAGCTTGTATATGCGTCTACCTATGACTTTAACAATGCATCGAGGCTTTTGGAATATGTTATATAGGTAACGGTTGAACCCGTTTTGATTGGTATCCACTGTAATAGCTAGAGTTTAGGTAGGGGGCGAGTGGAGAATTTATGTCCCCACCAATATCTGTTATGGTTTGTAACTTTGGTTTATATATAGTACTACATAAAGTATTAACCTTAAAATAAAATAAAAACACCCCTTAACAAAAAACAAAAAAATCAATAAACAAATCGTTCTATGTCATGGTAGTCAGCAAGTGATGCAATGCATATACAAAAATTTAAATACGTAACAAGATGCAAGTGAACCAAATAATTAATATGCAATTTAAGCATTGCATTTGATCCAGCCTCCAACGTGACACTACTACGTATATATGTGAACATCGTTAACATAATTAAAACTCAAAAACTAGTTCATGTGTCACTACTGGAATAAAAACACTTAGGATCGAGACGGATTGGATTTGTCTCCTAAGTACCAAAATTGGTCTCCTAAGTACTTAGGAGATGAATGACCGTCGATTAAGATCCGTCGCATAAGAGCCGTCAAGTAGATAAGGAGTCAACGGAAAATTTAGTTTCGTCTACTAAGACTTAGGCGGTGAAATGAGTTATGTCTCCTAAGTTCTTAGGCGACGGAATAATGTCCATCTCCTAAGTTCTTAGGAGACGGATTTAAAATATTTTTAAAAATTAATTTAATTAATTAAATTTCATTTATATTATTTTTTATTTCAGTTTCTTTTTATTTCTTTTCCTTTAATTTTTTTTATTGTCTGAAACCAACCACTCATTCCAACACCGCCCCAAATCTCACACCCTTGCCAACACCGCCGCAACCTTTAGCAAACATCGCTGCCACCTCCGATTTTTCTAAACCACCCACCGCTACAACCAAGAAGCAAAACCCAGACCTCCATCATACCCTAATCCATCAAATCCAATCCCGAAATACAAATTTCAGTCACCCAATTTCCGTCACTGTTTATACATATTATGAGAGGATGGTGAAGAGATTGTGAGCGACGTTGAGCGGTAGTGGAGGAGAGGCGGCGAAGGAGAGATCAAAGTCGTCACCGGTCTGGGTTAGGGAGTAAGGGAGGTCGGCCTTGGAGAAGTGAATGCCGGTCTAGGCTAGTGGTCTAGATCTGAAGAAACAAAATAAGTGGGAGAGAGAGATGAGGATAAAGATGGAGAGAGAAGAGCAGATTGAGGGGAAGATAAAAGATAAAGAGTGTGAGAAGGAGGAGTAGAAGACAGAGAGAGTTTGTGAGTTTAAATAAATTAGGAACCAAATTTTCAAAAAATTTCATTTGAAATTTTCTCAAATTCTTGGCCGAAGATTTGATCGCCCAAGTTTATTTTAACTTAGGAGACGGAATTGTCAAAGTTCGTAGCCTACCTAAGTGGTTCAAATTTTTTTCATTACAAAAAAATTATGTCTCCTATGTAAAACATTTCATTTTATTTTTTATTTTTCAAAAAGTTATTCCGTCTCCTAAGTAAATGATTTTGTCTCTTAAGTAGAGCATTAATGGGGACTACATCGACTATAAAGTAAACAATGCAACCTCACACAATTACCCTTCAAATGTCATCGTTAGTATAAAATAAGTAGGGATCACTACAAGAAGAAAGACTTTAGCCGACGAAAAAAAAAAACCAGGCCGACGAAATTTTCCTTCGTCGGCTAAATTATATTTTCGTCGGCTATAGTCATCTTTAGCCGACGAAATTAAAATTTCATCGGCTAAAGAATTTATTTTCGTCGGCTAAAGTTTGTGACTTTAGCCGACGACTTTAAACTTTCTTTAGCAGACGAAATTTTAATTTCGTCGGCTAAAGATGACTATAGCCGACGAAAATATAATTTCGTCTGCTAAAGTTCTTTATATTCGCAGATTTGGACAGCAGCTCATTTGAGAAAAAAAAACAGGAGAAGAAAAAACGGGAGAAAAAGTTTGAGTGTTGTTGAAATCTGTCCATAATTAAGAAGTGGAGCTATATATAGGTACGTACATGTGTATATATGTTGATTTTGAGTTTTATTTGAGTTATTGATCGATTTTGAGTGTGATTGAATTGATAGATTTTGAGTACGTTTGATGTATATATATATATATATATGTGTGTGTGTGTGTGTGTGTGTGTGTTGATCGATTTGGTTGATGATTTGATAATATATAGATATGAAGTTGTTGTTAATTATAAGTAGCTAATAGATATATATATATATATATGTTAATTAATTTATAATATTGTGTTGATGGTATGAAGTTGTTGATGATGATTTTGTGATGATGTTGATATATATAATATTGTTATGTAATTATTAATTAAGTATATCTATATATATATGTGTTAATTAATTTGTTATCAATTAGTTGTAATACGTACGTAGAATATATATAAATGAATTGAAATTTTATATATGACATAGAATTTAATTAATAATTAGCTAGCGTTATACATATATATTTTGTTATATTTTCAGGATATTGATAAGAGTTGGATTTCGCTTCCAAAATGGGATAAAAGATACGGTGCAGGAGTTATGAGTTTTATAGAATATGCGCTGGCTAATGTGATGAGGAAAGACATATATTAACAGAAATTAATTCTGACACCGAAGAAGACTCATCGGATGATTCCGATTACGAGCCTTAGTTTTAATTTAGAGGACGAAATCCATTAATTTGTATAACTAATTAAAGATCTTTTCCTTTATAGTTTACACATGTTGAATTCATATTTCAGTTATTTTATATGAATTTTGGCGATACATGATGAACAGGAAGTTAGTATGGTTTACTAATATCGTCTATTTTTTTTAATGTATTTTTTTCCTTTAGCCGACGAAATACACTATAATTCGTTGGCTAAGATGGTTTTTGCTGACGAATAACCTAATATTTCCTCGGCTATAGTTATTTTTTAATTTTTTAATTACATACTATAGCCGACGAATACGTTAGCTAAACCCTAAAATTTTTCTATTATCTACTATAGCCCTATATTCGGTGGTTATTTTACGTAAAATTTTTATACTACTTGTTGCGTGTCATCGGTTTAAAACTATTTTCAGTTGGAGGTCCGGCCAAAATACGTAATTTAGACGGTCAAACGACATTTTCCGTGCCTTTAGGGGTTTGACTTACGAGATTGACCGTCCGGATTGAGCCCTTATTCTTTTCGGATCAAGTTGAATTTTTTCCCATACATGTATTTTATCATGATGGTCAGATCTGACGGTCGGATTTCTGTTTCTCAAGTTTGATCATCACAATCACAACATGCCAAATGTATAAAAATACTTTTAGCCGACGAATTTCAAAGGTTTAGCTGACGAATTTATAAAGTTTAGCCGACGAATTTCAAAGATTTAGCCTACGAGTTTAGAAGGTTTAGCCGACGAATTGGTGTATAGCCGACGAAATTGGTATCTTTAGCCGACGAAATAATTATTTCGTCGGCTAAAGTTTTCGGGTTTAACTGCGAAACTCTAGCCTCCTCCCTCCTCCCTTCTAATTATCTCCGCCTCCTCCCTCCCTCCCTCTCCCGGTCCGGGTCTCCTCCCTCCTCCCTCTCCCTCTCCCGGTCTCCTCCCTCCTCCCTCCCTCTCTCGTCTCTGCCTCCTCCCGTTTCCTCCCTCCCTTTCCCGTCCGGTCTCCTCCCTCCTCCCTCCTCCCTCGCTCTCCCGGTCTCCAAGGTTAGCGTTTTTCTTCTTTTTTACTTTTGTTTTCGAATTTATTTTTAGGCTATGTTTTATGTACTGTCTAATTTGCCTAATTTATGTTTAGGAGATAAATTATCGATATTTTTTAAACATATGCTTTGTTGATAATGAACTTGACTAAAATAGCCTTTGTTAATCTTTTTACTCTCTCTCTCTGTTGAGACCTTAATCTGAGAAGACTCGCCATCGTTAACACTTCAAAAACTCTAACCCTCACCTATTCAACATAGTTTTTTACCTAAGGCGAGAGAATAGAGAAGCAGGAAGTTCCAGGGGAGCCTCCATGATCGAACAACGACGGAGCTTTCGCGGCGGAGGAGGCACTCCTATTGCCGGTGCCGGAGGAGTAAGGGAAGAAGAGAATCGAGAAGAGGCAGGCGAAGAAGATGAAGACGTAGAGCGCGAGACTCGGTTCCTAAATGAAGCTCTTAATCACCACCGCCATCTGATTCTAATTCCAATTTCTCGAATCAAAACCCCTAGCTTTGAGAATCTCAGTGATTGGGAGCTCAGCTTGGAGATCGGAATCTCAGTGCTTGAAGATCAGATATTCTCCTCAAGTATCAGCCGTCGGAAGTTGAAGACTAGGGAGATCTGATCAATTCCGGCAAGAGGAGAAATGGCGGTGAAAGAGAGCAGAGGTGAAAGGTTTGAAGAGGCTAGATCCGAATGAGGAGGAAGAGGAGAGGCGGGTCGTCCTGTCGCCGGCGTCAGTCAACGGTTGGTGGTTTCAGGTTTTTGGTGGAGCGACTCGGATAGAGAGTGATATATAATATGAGATTTGCTTCGGAGGAGAGAGAGAGAGAGAGAGAGTAAAAAGATTAACAAGGGCTATTTTAGTTATTTTGGTCGAGATTGATATCATTTTGACAGTTTATGGATGAAACTAATTTAAAAAAAAAGATGAGGTATGAGACTGAATTTAGACATAAAGTTCATGGTAATAAACTGAAATTTTTCCTTCATATTAAGTGTGTTAATACAAGTGCACGTCGGTACCTAATCTTTTCCTTTATGAAATTATTATCTAAATTAATAATAAAAATAAGTTAAGTTGAGTTGCTGTGTTTCAATTACTTTAATTTTTGAGATTCTGTATTTGTGATTTACACAAACAGTTCCGTTTAGACAAATTTTGTTTAGTTGATTCATTTAATCTAATTCGGTACCTAAATAATCTTCAAATGAAATGAAATTTTGCAAGAATGATCAGCATACTATGTTCTAGACAGTAAACAGTAAAAATGTAAAAATGTGACCTAAAAATGAGCAAAATAAGAAGCAGCTAGCATACTATACTTTCAAAACAGTGTGACGCTTTAGAAGCAAATATATATATATATATATATATATATATATCGGCGTGGATTTTATGTTTTGGCGGGAGGGAATTCGGTCAAGGTTGGTACCGTAAACCAGATGGAAGATATAATGAGAGGGGGCTAGCTAGGATGTGACAAGACGAGGTGATGGAGTAGACAAGTGAAGAGAATCCATGTGAAGATGGACAAGAACTGGATATGACATCTGAAGTGACCTTTCAATCCATCTGTTCCTTCCCCAGCACGCCGCAGACACCACAGACTGCTCCATTCGTACGTACATGCACTTTTTTCGTATATATATACATGTATATTTATAATTATATAGAGACGATCGATGATGAGAATGAGAGTGGCACGGTGACTTTTTAGGTTTTACCACAAGTCGACGGCTAAGAACCTTACGGTATACAACATATCCAGTTCCGGCGAGGAAACGGGACTGTAGATTCTCCATTCACGCAGCTGGTGTCAGAACAACCCCCCTCCCCCCTCTCTGTCTCTCGGATTGAATAATGAAGCATGTAATAATTACTGTAGCTAGCGCGCAGCAGCAGAAGAACCTCTAAGGGATTCAGGCATTCAGCGCTAGCTGCTTCTTAGTTGTGGCAGAGATGTATATAGTTGTGGTCTTGTCTTGGCTTCGCAGTTGGCACTGACTTCCCCGTGCACTACTATAATATTCATATGTAGAAATATCAGTTGATTTATTCAAAAATAAAAGAAATTTCATCTCTTTGTACGTGTGTGTGTATATATATATATATGATTCTGACACGTACAGACACAGCGAAACACTCCTTCTCTTTCTCTCTCGCTCTGTGTAAAGCCGTAGCTAGCTTAGGCTAGTGGTGATTGTTATGGGACTCTTCATTAAAATGGGGTGGGGAGATCGAGCTAGATGTCTGAGACAGAGAGGTAGATCATCGATCCCATCTCTCATATCAAATTATCAATAGCAGTGGCAGTGACATGTCTAATCCTTATTTGTTGGTCAGTTGGTTTCGTTTCGAACTAGTCGATCCTGGCCTCTGATCACTCTAATTCTTTTTGCATGCCTTTCCTTACTCATCCCTCCATCTCCGATGGCTTGTCATTCATGAAATGATCCATCGATCTCTTCAAGCTCTCCCATGCCATCACTCTTTCTTTCTTTCTTGTCATCTCTCTCTCTCTCTCTCGATCTGCCTTCCTTCCATAGAAAAATGAGTGTACGTACGGCACTGTTTTTAACGGCAGTTAACAGCCTGTGACCCCCCCTGGACAATAATATAGCTTTGCTTTTCTCAGCTGCATGCCGACAAATAGACAAAACCTCTTCCATTAGTTTTGCTTTTCTCTTTGTTTGGTCCGGTCCTTTCCATATTTCCTTTTGTTGTATTTTTCAAATCTTCAGAAGAACCACCACATAACATATTTGACCTAATTAACAGTAAAGGTTTTTTCTTATTTCTTTTTTTAATACTAAAAGACTAATTACAAAACAGATATGTGGAAGCAATCTGTTTCAAAGAGAAAAAAAATTAACAGCAAGCCCTACAGACGAGAGAAAATCAGACTCTCAATAGCTAGGCCTTGAAAGCTGATGACTAAGATTTGCTATCGCTTTGACAACGACGTTAGCTTCGCGAAGAACATGATGATGAAAGACAATACTCTGGAAAGACCTGACAATACTCTTGATGTTTTAGATAAGTTGTAGCAGCCTCCATGGACACTTAAAGTTTCCCTTGATATGATTGATAACTGACGCGAAGTCATCTTCCACGATCAAATCTTGGAATCTCATTTCACGAGCTTTGAGAAGACTATCTCTCTTAGCCCAATGGCTTCTGCAATAGGAATGTTTGTCTTCCCAATCTTTTGCGTAGAAACAATAATAGGGCACCCAACATCGTCTCTAAGGATAAAACCAGCAGTAGCATCAGATGTTTGTTGTAACATCGAACCGTCAAAATTAATCATTATTCTGCCATGAGGAGGAGGATTTCATTTGATATTGGAGTCTGCACTTGTGTTGTTGGGGCTGATACTACTACAATCTCTAGGCATGCAATTGTAAGTGGCTGCACAAGCAAAAACTGCATGCAAAGAGAAACCTTTATTCCTAAAAACAAGATCATTACACTTTGGCCATATCTGCCAGCATAAGGTAAGAATTTTTCCAAAGTTATTAGCATTGAACGGACTATCTGCCAGCATAGGATTTTTTCCTATCGAAAAAATGGTAATTAAGGGTTTCTCAATTGATATTATTGCTCATTCATCATATGAGTAATCAAAGGCCATAATGACACATTACAAAATCTCTAGAGATGGGAAAATCGTACTATTACACTCAAGCAACTCATATCAAAGATTGCTTACGCTAAGCACATAATTGCGAACAACAACAAAATATCTAAAAACATATGAAAATAACTAAATAACTTAGTTACTTATTAGTAGACCTATGGAAAGTGGAAACCCACCAAGGAAGAGCCTAAACCCACAGCTCAACAGACGCAAGCAAGAAAATCGGCCCATCCACGTCCCTCTACGCTCACCTTCGTCCCACAACAACCTCCGTTACTGTTGCTAAAACCCGATCAGTCGCCGCTAGCAACTAGAACACCGTTGCACATGGAAGATGAAGAGCGAGCCTTTCACCTGCAGTAATGAAGATCCAACACTTTGAAAGTTCACGATGAAGTCCACGATCAAACCATTCCATCAAAATTGAGCATGCACAACAAACCTCCCACATAGTTTCCACCAAGAAATAACACCAAAAACGTAACACATGTTCAGCAACATACCATCACGTCAACAATGCTAGAGACCAGACCAGTCTTGAAGGCGCTACCGGAACGGTGAGGAAATTGATAAAAACCTACCTCGGCTTTTGGAGAACACAAGGTGCATAGAGACTAGAAAAAACTAAGATATGTGTAACAAAATTATATATCAAATTAACAGTACTTAGTATAATATATTGGTGAGACGTGGTTTGTTGGTTAGCTAGCTTAACT